>OZ026522.1:82160146-83444312 GCA_964019695.1 Loripinus fragilis | reverse complement strand
GCAAGCTTTTAAATAAATCAAAAAGTCAACAGGTATATATTTTTTACCCTTTACGCCAACACCAGTGCGGAAATTAGCCACCAACAGTTCGTTGTAGCAACCACCGGTGAGTTTACATTGACCAGTGTGGTATTATGCATAATGCGCCTTATGTACACCCGAGGCATGATTCGATCCTCGAATTGTGCCCGGCTTTCCCCAATTTGATTCAGCGTATGTGTTTGAATAGTGCTGATTGCTTAGAATGGAATTTCTGTTTATATGTTAGAAAATAGCGGCCCATTGCACCATCCTGCTGATACTGCACTGAACAATTATAACTGCATGTATACACAAGCTTTGGTTGCTGGAGATTCGTGTGGGCGATCATCAAAACGTGGAAACCAAACACCAATGAGGATGATGACTTTTGTTTAAAAATACACAGTTCCCTTTTCTGATGTAAACATATGACATGTTAATTTGCTGTTTCAATTTGGTCTTAAATATGTTTCCGTTCAAGTTTCCGACAATTTCCTTGAAACTCTGTGCGATTTAATACAGTAAATAAAATAGCGTTTGCTATTTAAATGATTCGCATTCATTGACGACATCAGCCACAACAATTTATTCAGTAAACAATAAATTATTATTCAAATCATGGGCTTGCTGGTCGGAATTTGGATTTTTTTCGATTGATGTGTACTGTTTGCATATTAGGTAGATTATAAGTATTTAAGGGAAATCTGTCCTGAGGATCGCCGTTTGGCATTGCGAGGCTTGCCATCCTCACACGGATAATGGATTCATGATCTTGCTCACCATTAAATATCGCATTTTATGTTAGAAAAAATGCTCCCAGAAGTTCCTGAATACGCGGAAATGCGACTTTTTGTGTGATGTTTTCTTGTTTTTGTCACTTTCCCATGTGGTGTCCTGGGTCAGGTGTGGGGCTTGATTGTATCGATTCCTAATTTTTGCCTTCTACTTACTTTGATATGATGACGTTACTTTAACATAACAATGACCTCACTTGACGACCATCCGCGTGCATTCCAATGCAATCAATAAACAAAGCACACGTGAAAGCCTGGGTAAGATAACATGGGTAAGATTATAACAATTCACCACGAGTGTCCATGCAAGCCTCGTCCCTGGTAAAATTCCGACCACTCAGGTGAGATTTCTCTATCCTACATGTACAGGCTCATGATCGATTGTTTTTCTCCCACTCATCCAATGTTTTTTGTCGTAACATAAAAGTCAAAAAACGTGAAAATTTTAACTTTTTACTCGTTGGATTTACATTATTTTCGAGTTCACGGGTGTTTATATTGTGTATTAAAATGGGCGTTAACATAGTTAGCACCTTGATATTGACTGGAACATACGATTGGGGCATTAGTTAAGTAGGCTCACTGTGCAATAAGCGTCACATTGTCATTATCGTAACGTGGCGCACGTTATGTTATGTGACATCATTAAATTTATATGACTTCAGTAAGTGACGCTTAACCTTTCTTACTGTCTTCGAGTAACTTAGGCGCAATTTATTGGTCCTTTTAATACCTTTTGTTGAAAAAAAGAATATTTTACTCTGCCAATGTAAAAAGCTGTCATGTGGTCATGTGGCAAGCCTCGTGATGTCAAATGGTGATACCGAAAGACGATTTTTTTCTATCCTACCCTCACACGATTAATGGATTCTTTTTCTTGCTTACTACTGTTTTTTATTTAGAAATAAGCTTCCAGAAGTCCCTGAATACGCTAAGATACAATTTCACAGGATGACGTCACTTGAACATAACAATGACGTCACTTGACGGCGATGTGCGTGGGTTCCAATACTACCAATATATGTAGCCCTCACGTGACAGCCTGGGTAAGAAAGCATTGGTTAGATAAGATTTTCTATCCCAGAGTAAGACCGTTCCAAGGCGGTACTTCTTTTGTGGATCTCTTATGTTTTTGTTCTGTCTTGTGTTTGCTATGTTTTGTGCGCGTCTGTTTGATTGTGCTTTGTGGTCACCTGCTGGGAAAGGGCTGACCTCTTGGCTTTCGTTTGTGGTGTCTACTGTGAGTTTGTCACTTTCCCATTGGTATCCTGGGTCAGGTGTTGTACTTAATTGTATCGATTCCTGATCTTTGCACCCTTACTTATTTCAGATATCCGTATCCGGTGTGCAATAAAGAAATGTCTTGCATGAGCTGACAGCCTATCTTACATGGGCAATGATGGGATAATAAAACAATCCACCATGAGCGTACATGTAGGAAAGAGGTATCTCACCCGAGGGGTCGGAATTTAACCAGGGAAGAGGCTTTCCGAGTCCATGGTAAAATTCTGACCCCGAGGGTGAGATTTCTCTTTCCAACATGGATAGGCTCATGATGGATGATTTTTCGTCCACTTTTTCAAGCTTTTTTGTTGAAACATAAAAAAGTCAATAGAACGTAAAAGTCATTTTTTACTCATTAGATTAACATTAATTTTGAAATACGAGTGTTTTTATCGGGTATGAAAATTCACCCTGTTATTGAATAGAAAACACAATTGGAGCATTGGTTAAGATGTAAATTGCAAAAGAAAATCATCCTGCTATGTTCCCTGCGCTGTTAGCGTCACGTTGTCGATATTGGCACGTGGTGCACGTTTGACGGCATCATTACTTTTCAGTGACGTCAATAAGTGACGCTTAACCTTGCTAAGCGTTTTTGAATTTCTTAGGTGCAATATGTTGGTTCTTTCTCGGAGAAAAGGAATATTTTGCTCCGCCCATGTAAGAATGCCGTCACGTGGTCATGTAAGATAGAAATTTCTTATATGGGCTGACAGTCTATCTTACATAGGCAAAGGTGGGAGAAAATAATTTCTGACCCAAGATAAAATATCAGATGCCCTAATCCGGTGTGCAAGAATGATTGCATATTGGGAAGCATAATAGGTAGATACTGTGTATGTCATGATCCCACCATGCTGTTATATGTTGGTTTTAGAGGTCATTTCACTGGTCCATCATAGTTCGTCTTTGCATTATCTTTATTTCCTTGATAAAAAGATTAACACGATATAGTTCCATTTGCATGTAACATAACAATGTACAAATAACATACATGTACATGTACAACATATGATGAGTGTTTATGATAGGCATTGCATTGAGCATGTGCATTGAGAATGAATATGTGCATTTATGGCATGTTCTTCAATACAACGACACATGGATTATCTATTGTCATTTATAATGTATTTGCACTCGTATGAATATGCATATCTGATACTAGAATAATCAACGTCATATGATTCTTATACTTTCAGTACCCAGAAGTGGCTCGCATTACAAAAGGAAACACATGTACATATTCATGGATGGTCTCAAGAACTTCCAACAGTAGTTCCTGACAAATGTGCCATGGCATGAAAAGACCAACGAAATGAGGATCCATGTTTTCTTCCAGCGGACAGCAAATACTCTGATCAGACTGAGCTGATGCACATCCACATGTTTGTTTGTCCATGTTGCGATTCAGATGCATATGCATGAGCAAGGAACATTTTCATCGCTTTGGTATTTCAATTCGACGAGCACAAAACGCTCTGAACTACTGTGACCAACGTATCAGCACCTGATGCAGTCACACTCATCATGACCATCTATACAGTAATGCATAATGTTTCTCGTAGGTTTTAAGAGCACATTCTGCAATAAGAAGAGTATAAGAATTTATCATGTGTCTGAGGGTAGGATAGAAAAATCCGTCCCGGGGATCACCGTTTGGCATCACGAGGATTGCCGAGTGATGACAAACAGTGATCCCGAGGGACGGATTTTCCATCCTATCCTCACACGAAAAATGGATTCTTTTTCTTTCTCATCACTGTTTTTCTATTTTAAAATAAGCTTCCAGAAGTCCCTGAATACGCTAAGATGCAATTTTACATGATGACGTCATTTAAACATAACAATGACATCACTTGACGAACATGTGCGTGAGTTCCAATGCAACCATCGTACGAGGCCCTCAAGTGAAAGCTTGGGTAAGATAAGATTTTCTATCCCAGGGTAAAATCTCAGATATCCAGTGTGCAAGAATAATAGAATCTCTATGACAGTTACAGTGGGAGCATATAGTAGGGAGCGCAGTGGCTCAGTGGTAGAGTGCTTGACTCGAGACCGAAGGGCCGCGGGTTCGAGCCTCACCGGCATTACTGCATTGTGGTCCTTGAGCAAGACACATTTATCCTAGCTTAGTACTGGTTCAACCCAGGAAGACCCGTCTCTATATAACTGAAAGATTGTTGATGGGACGTAAACAATCAAATCAAACAAATGTGGGAGCATATCATAGTGCTCGGGCAGACGTTTGTATCCTTGCTATAAACGTCACACTCAGAAAAGCAATTCTTCTACGAAACAGGTGTGTAGGTGGATTACAATGGTGCACACTAATGTGAATTGAATTATATACTGTTCATTTACCTTTTTGCTCCATATTATTTTCTTTATACTCAAGTATGAGTATTAAGATTGATGGAGATATGAAAGGAAAATAATATATTAGCAAACAGATAAAGGCAGACTTACTTACGGTGTCGTGGGTCGCTCTGCAGCGTGCGAGTATGGTATTTCCTGGTCATACTCACTTACTTTTGCCAGTTTGAAACAAATATTTCTTGAACTTGAAACCTAAAGAAGGGTAAACAACGGCAGCTCCATCTAAAGCAGACGTTTAGCATCAATGTTTACGACAGTAATGTCGAGCGTGGGCAGAAATTATAGGATTAACAGTATCTATTTAGATGTTAAAAACAAGTGTAAGGAATGACACCAGTGGGACTGTGTATCTATTTCAGTTGTTATGTCCAATATTGCCAGTCAGATGCCTTCCTTATAAACGCCAATTAATTAGAGACGTTAAAGATATATACGATTGAATGTGAATAAATCACTACTCACTAAATAGCAAGTAAATTTCGCTAATTAGAATGTGCTAAACTTACCAATACAACCCGTATCCCGCCATTAGCTTTGTCCTGAAAATGTCGTCTGCTTTTACGCCTGGTGCATATATTCAAGAGAACTTCAGACTAGATTTATTCATGGAAGAAAACATTATGAGATATGATCAGACTGCTCCACGAGGACCTGTCTGGTCTTTATCCATATTGTTAGAATATAGCCTACCTAACAACAAAATAAGAGGAGACTAGCAGACCACACATTTCGTGACTAGCGAGCTAATTGTAAGACTTTGTGACAATGTGAAGGCCTGTCACGCGATTTAATATGACTGAAATGGGTTTGTGGGGGGGGGGGGGCACGACATTGTAAATTCGGAAATTTTATTTGATGCGAAGTTTCGTGAAATTAAAGTCCTCGCGAAATGGCGAAATCACTCTTGCGTTTACTGACTTAGGTAAAGCATGCATTATTCGCTTATTTTTAACGTCGCAAATATGTCTGTTTACGCTATTCGCGAAAATATCATTCTCGCGAAAAAATCCGAATTTACAGTATTCTAGCATTTAAGTGTTCCCACTAAACAATTTGGCATCCATGAGAAATTGTCCTAAGGTGCAAGGTAGGTCTAATAAGTCCCCGGAGAATAGATAATACATTATTTCTCTTATTTTTTAGTTTAATATTTATTGATATAATTTTGTTTATGTGACCATTTCATGAAAGGATTTATCAAAGTGTATCTCTAATGGCGCATGTATACCAATATGCAAAAGGCTGGTTTGGATAAGAAATAAGATTATATGCTTATATAACATTTTACCACCATTTTCAGAAGTTTCCATCAATACGGATAATTATGCAAACTAGATATTTTGCATATCAGTACTATAGCTAGGCTTTAATGTGTCAGCAAGTTTAATAGTGCAGGATTAGTTGCTGGTGAGATACGAGTCCTTTTGGTTTAAACAATATTTTATTCAGATAATTTACATGTAGACAAATTTATACAATGTTAATATATTCAGGATCTGACAGTAAGCTTTAAGCTTGTATGTAAGCCATTTCCTGACACAAAATGAATATACAACATATGTGAATAGTATAGAAACATTACAAAGAATAATCAACTAGCGCTACAGGTAGGATATGTAAAGAAAACAAATGAGAAAGATATTTATTTAAGGAAAACAAGAGAGAGAGAGAGAGAGAGAGAGAGAGAGAGAGAGAGAGAGAGAGAGAGAGAGGGCGATGCGAGGCAGATGGAGAGTTATGAAACTACATATTTATTTGCACAACATTAGTTGAAAATCGTAAGAGTGGGTGCAAGAGAGTCTTTTTAATATTTGAAATGAGGAAGATAGAGTTATGGAAGTTGAAAGGAAGAAGGAAAAAAGTATGTTGACCGCATTCATTCAGTACACTTTGGAAGATAGACAAGGTTTAATGAGACTAAACATCATAGCTCAGGCCTGGACAAGTATAATACATTGGTTTACAAGTATATAGTCTAGTGGGCCTATTGTTCAAATCTTTTTGACTTAATTATAAAATCTTGGACTTTAAGAAATAGTGATACATTTTCATCATTTATAAACTCCAGTTTGCCGCAAAGGAGCTCATGCGTAGTGCGGTTTCTAAGGACATCACCCAGATACCTTTCACGTACTGCTGTTAATTGGGGACAAATATAGAAGAAATGGTATGCACTCTCAAAACCACCACATGAGCAAGACGGGCTAGGTATTATATTTTTACGATAGAGATCGGCATTTAGTGAGCTACATTGCATACGTAATCTTGCATGGAGAATTTGCCCTTTTCTTGAACCAGCTGAGTAATACTTAGGGGGTGCACGATTCCTTGTTTCTCTGTTGAGTTGGTATTTGAAAGACGCTACAGAGCTGGCATCTTTTATTTCCCGTGCTAAGTTATTCCATTCTCTAATTGTTGAGGGATAAAACGAGTTATAAAACAAATTTGTATTAGTATGAATAGTGCGAATATCGCTTGAATTCCTAAGTCTATAAGGATTACCATCCTGAACAAGAGGGGGTAAAAATTCCTGCAAGTAATTCGGTGTAAGGTTATTTATGATTTTATAAAATATCACGAGCTTATGTTTGGTGCGACGTTCTTGCAATGAATCCCATCCTAGATCAGCCAGAAGTTTTTCAAGGCTACAGAGCTTGGTGCCTCCTGTGATTATTCTAGCTGCCTTGTGATGGATAGAATCAAGCTGTCTTTTTGCTTCATTGGAACAGTTGTCCCAAACTGAGTCACTATACTCAAGCAAGGGACGTATGAATGCAAAGTACATTTTTTCTAGTGCTTGTCTATTGACCTTAAATTTGAGAGCTCTCATAAGATGTAATCTTGACCATGCTGTATTGGTCACTCTTTGGATGTGATCTGACCAGTTACATGTATTAAAGAAAGTAAGTCCTAAATGTCTGTGAGAGGTGGTTTCGTTCAAAATAACTTTGTTCATTTCTAGTGGAGGATGGGCAATCGGGAGCTGTCTGCGAGATATAAGAAGAGAAGTTGTTTTTGTTGGATTAAAGTCTACTAGCCAATCATTGGCCCAGACATTGATAGTATCAAGATCAGAATTAAGAATAAAAGCTGCAGTTTGTGGGTCGTCAATGATAATGTATATACTTGTGTCATCTGCAAAAAGACGTATTGATGATCGAATGTTATTTACAATATCATTAATGTAAATCAAGAAAAGCAAGGGTCCAAGAATGGAGCCCTGGGGAACTCCTGCTAAAACGTCGGCCAAATTAGATTCTACCCCATTCAGAACAACTCGCTGCCTGCGGTTTGAGAGATAACTTTGGAACCATTGGAGAAGAGAGCCAGAAATACCCATGCAGGCTAGTTTATGTAATAGACCTTTGTGCCATACTCTGTCAAAAGCCTTGCTGATGTCACAGAAAACAACACGCACTTCTTTACCACTGTCAACTGCTTCTAAAAATGAGTGATATGTGTGTAATAACTGGAAAGTAGTTGAATCGCCTTGGATGAATCCGGACTGAAAGGGGGTGAGAAGACTATTTTCACTAATGTAGTTGAAAATATGTTTGTGCACACACCTTTCCATGACTTTCCCCAATTGGCTTAGTAAGGATATTGGCCTATAATTTGAAGGAACCGATTTATCTTCTTTTTTGTGGATAGCGGTGACATTGGCGTCTTTCCAATTTGAGGGGAAATAACCTTGTAATAATGAGCGATTAAATACCGTTGCTAAAGGCTTAGACAGCACGGACGCGCCTTCCTTCAGTAAGCGAGGACTTATAAGGTCGGGGCCACATGCCTTAGTTACATTTAAATTATCTAAGACATCTTTTACTTCTTGTTCTGATATAGTTATGAAGTTGAGCTCATTATTAGTATCCGTGCGTGGAGGCAACGTTTTATTTATATCATTAACAACAGACTGGGAACTGAAATATTCGTTTAACATATTAGCCTTATCAGCATTATTCTCAGCAAATTTATTGTCGAGCTTCAATGTTGGTATTGTATGAGATGTCCTTTTGTAGGTACAGACCACATTTCTTTGAAATCGCATTATATCCTCTCACCTGAAAGTTCATGAATATTTGAGCCAGTGCATGAGATTTCCAACAATGTGGTATGTGCGACCAGCAAGGCCTCAAATCAGCCTGCGCATACGCGCAGTCTTGAGTATTTTATGATTGTTAAGCTACTGACTGAACACCATTTGGAGTTTCTAAGCTTAAAAAAGGGCTGCAGAGGCTCGTCCAAGTCTACACATGTCAGAATACCATATTGTTGGAAATCTCATGCAATGGCTCATTATAGTTGCCATTAATTTTCCTGCAAAATGTAGTGACATTGCGGTGAATGTTTTAAGTTCTCACTTGTCAAAGCTAGCATAACTTATAGTTAAACTATTCTCATCAAATTTGGCATATACATAATGTTGAATGTACAGACATGGCTATACCTAGCAAGAATATTTGTACAAAGTTGCCCTCTCTGATTACCGCTTGCCCATACTTTTATTATTGCTGCATAAATTTATGTCAGCAAAAACTTACAACCATGATACAATGTTTTACTTCGATTTACACCAGCTTGGCATCCTAAACATGGTGGTGTTACCTACAGTTTCTAAATTTTTCTTCAATTTGAAGGTCATCTTGGAAATATGCAAATGAAGACACATGTTTTCATTTTGCGAACATTCTTTTTGGATTTGTGGATTCAGCATACATTAAAAACCTAATAATACTCTCAAACCCTTCTCTACACAAAATATATGTATCCTTGTAACTAAGCGTTTTTTCTGATTGTTTTCCACTACGAAAGGTATCATCTGCTTTACAGAAGTATTTAAAATATGCACGCGCAGTTATCCATTTAGTTGAGCATGCACAGGGCTATGTCGGGGATTCGCTTGTTGTCAATAAGCGATGCGTACCAAACGTTAATGTACTGGCCCATGTACAATACATTCTATGATTATTAACATACATATTTAAATTTGAAATATCTAATAAAAGACAGTCGTATATATGCAAACATAAACATTGGCGTAGCTTCCATTACGCACTTACGCACATGCGTAATAAAATAACAACATACAGGGGAGATCACCCAATGTAGTAAAAGTGCTTTTCCATAACATAAGAAACTGCTCTAAAAGGAAAGAATTTGCTCCGACTGGGAGCAAAGTCTTTCCTTTAAGAGAAGTTCCCATTATGAAAGGGGACGCAAATGAAGAGAATCACTGCTTGATCCAGTAGTTTCCCTTTGATGTGCGTATTTTTTCAGCGTTCTGGCTGTGCCATTGATGAATGTGGTTGATTGGCAATGGCCATTGTCTGCGTACACTTCAAATAGAGCCGACAAATGAAGTGTCATAGAAACAGATCTATCCAATGCGTTTTATTTGCTTGCAATATGCAATGTCATCAGAACAAACCCGCTGTGCATCGTAAAAAGAGAAAACTAGTTGAGTGTCATTTTATATCAAGTTAACCAGGCAAGAATTTGAGAACGCTCACTTTTTGACATCGCGAGGCTTGCAGAGCGATTCAACATGCGTTCTCTTAGCCAAGCCTGGTAAAAGTGATATCAAAAGACGCAAACCTGTTATTTTTAATAAGTTTACCCATTGTTTAACTCTTCAAAATAAGGATTAGACGTAATTTTCTATTTTTTGTGTTGATTCAGCGTCATAAGCGACGTCATCCAAAAAGTACAACGTCATCATGACCTGATAAAGGCACATGTCGTGAGATAGACCAAGTTTGTCAGGCAACGTGGAGAAATACAGTTAATATGAGAGGTAACTGGAAAAGCAATTTATTTTCAATATAAAACGTGAAACCCTTTACCTTTCAGCACAGGTTTAGATATACACAAAAAATCAGCGTAAAATTGTAAATATTTTGTTACTCATCAGTTTTAACATACATGTATACTTTGGGTGCTCAGAAGAATCGACTCATCGAAATGGTTCTTTTGCGTACCAATAACCATATGTTTTGTTGTGAAATAAGATTATTTTTTGTTACGTGCTCTAAATAAAAGGCCTGCCCCTCAGTCACTGCATGTGTCGTCTACTCTCTCATCTGCTTATTTTCTGAGGTAGCTCTTGTGGCAATGTTAATTTGAGGGAAAGACTGGATTTGCCTAGTTGGCTGATGTTTGATGAATAGTAAGATATTCATATGTCTGAAGGGTAATAATAATAAACGTCATTGTAATACAAAAAATCAAACCAACTGTCAGATATCTGAACAAAAGAGAAAATAGCGTGAGCTTCTATCTAGCAATCAACCTTTTGCTGACATTATTGTGTAACTAATCAGTCTATCCTTGTATTGGAGCATTTAAATACACTCAGACATGCTTGATAAATAGTCTTTAGTCTTAACATTAACCCTTTGGGGACTGGGTAATATGGCATACATTGCAGCTCCAGGTGAAATGCCGCTTAAGGCGGCATTTCACCAGGTTCTGCACTGTTTGCTAAGACAAAATTATCTTCAGAGAAAATAATGTAATATTTTATACCAATACATTATACACTGTAACCCCTCAATATATACATTAACTATCCTGACTTAAAAATATCAAACTTAATATTAACCCTTTTGAGGACTTGGTACTCTGACAAAGAGTGTACATCCAGATGAAATAAGGTGGCATTTCACCAGGATCTGCTCTGTTTTCTTAGACAAAATCGATCTTCAGGAATAGATAAGCATTTTTTATATTAATAAATTATACCCTATAACCCCTCAATACATACATTGGACCATCCTGACATAACAGTATCAAACTTTATGGAATATTCCATTGTTCTAAAAAGGTTACAGAACACCCATATACTACATTTATTAAAACATAATCTTCAACTTTGCTTTGCATAAATCGTAATATAATCTTATAATTCAGACCCTTTGTAGAAAGAGAGAATTTAAAAATTTGTACCACTTATCTTCACTTAAGAAAAAAAACGTTAATAGAAAACGGATGTGCAACATCCTTCCAGCAACAAGAGCCACATATGGTTTACAAGATATCCTTCAAGTTAGCCAATGGTCCTCCTACTTTCATTTGTTTCAACCAATCAATTGTAAAAAATAGCATATTCAGCATGGTATGATTTCTAAAACGCACATTGGGGGCAACTTGCCATAGCCTGATAAGAAAAAGTTGTCATCTGGACTTGTCAATACTGAGAGATTTATTTAATTCTAAGAACTCAAACCGAAAAAAGTTTGTTAAGAGCATTATAACAATAAGCCCATGTAAAACATGTGACACCAAGGCACTGCTATTTTGGTCGCATGGCCATAATGTGTATGCTTGTGTTAGAGATCTACTAGATAATGCTACATACCAATATCAAGGCTCAAGTACTTGTAGTTTCAGAAAAGTATAACTTAAAAGTTTTCATTTAGCCTATGTTACCTAGATATGAAACGGAATGTAAAAAGTTAATTTGACCAGGAAACGTCTCAATCACACGCTACAGACCAACCCAGCTTGTCCGAGAGCCAGCAATACTTTTAATCAAGTGGTTGAGGCCAAAATATTTGAAGATGTGTTCTTATGTAGAATAGTATGCTGAATAAAAAAAATCAAACTCTTAAAAAAATCGGCTGGTACACAAAAATGCTATGCGCAGCCGAATACCCCAGGGGTAGGAAATTTCTCAAATTAGCACTAAAATGGGGTACCCAATACAACAGAATCTAATTTGACCTACCTTGCACCTCATGACAATTTTTCATTGGTGCCAAATTGTTTCTTGGGACCCCATGAATAAGAAAATAATGTTTCTGAAAAATAAACACATTTGGGCCTTGCGAAATTGCATGGTTACCATGGCAACCCATAATGCAATTCTTACATGTAGGGTCGTACATACAAATCCAATCATATCTTAGCTGATACTTATCATATACTACATCTTGGTACCAAATAAAAGGTTAGGCTTCCATCCTATGACCTGAGATGCAAATTACCTTATTAGCATATTCATGAATATTAATGAATACCTTAAAAATAAGTGAAAAATCGTAAAAAAACACTATAAATAGTTGATTTCAATCCCAAACCATCATCAAACCACCACTAGTGCATGTTTTTTACCATCAGTGATAAAACTCGACAAATACTGTCATCTTATGGTCCTATATGGAAATGATCACATTTACATATTCATGAATATTAATGAAAACTTGATAAATGAAGGCAAAACCATTGCATAAACTAAAACCCCAAGGGGTATTTAGACCTATATCTACATTGAACTCCTAGGAACATTTCTTATTCATGTCAAATGGATCAATGAGGTCACTTAAAGGCAATACATTGTATTCCTCAATAATAAATTAATTTGCTAATGTGAATTTGCATTGTTTCCATGGCAACCCATTATGCGATTTTAAAATTCTGGGAGCGTACCTACAAAAATAGTAAGTGAGTATGATCAGGAAATACCACAATCACAAACTGCAGAAAACCCCGTGGCACCGCGAGGAAGAGCCGCTCAACCATCACGAGAAACCAGGAAGAAAAATTAAGCAAAGCAATCAGCTCTCCTTCCCCATCAAGATGATTGCAATACTAGAATGGACATAAAGTAACGTACATCAAAACATAGAACAATTACAGACTCCCACAATGGGAGTTACAATAAACAAAAAGTCAACAACAACAGAACCACCACCTTAGAACGGACAGCAGCCTAAGCCACTGGGGGGCTTAAATGGATTTTACTGGTACCAAATCTTCGCCCTAGATTCTGCTGTTGTTGAATTACAAGAAATATTCAGCTCGCATGGAGGCCATCTAACTAATGCAATGTATCATCATGGAAAACACTCTAATCTAATTAACACTCCATGATGAAACAAAGAAAAGAGCTCATGACTCACAGATAGTCAGAGCTAAAGAAGACCTCAAGTTGAGCCACGGTGGGTCCAGCTACAGATAAGCATCAGGCACCAGCCCACCGATTAAAGCTTTACGTCAGAGCCGTCATAGAGTCTGAGGCCTGACCCACCGTCGTACAATTAAAGAGGAAACCATAGCTACAAACCGTGATTAGGTTTAAAACTAGGCATGCAGAAAATATTCATATCTCTACAGCAAAACATCCTAGAATAGTAAATCTGGTATCAAATTAATCTGCAGATATAGCACTTTTATATAATAGTTAGATATGCAAATTATATATTTGAATTTTCATGAGAACAATAGCAATGAAAAAAAAATGCAGAAAAATCAAGGTTTAATACTAACAAAATTACTGGTATTTCACTTAATAATTGCCCTAGAGTACCAAACATGATATCACAGTAATGCTAAAATATAGTGATTGTACCTTTCAGGCAGATAGGAAAAAATCTAATTTGAATAATCATGAATTTGAATGAAAACATTAGAAAAGAATGAAAACTCGTGGAAAAATTAAGATTGGCATACCTACAATTTAGCTCATATCTTACTAAATGAATACCCTAGAGGACAAAACTTATTACGAAAGTAATGCAAAGACATAACACTCTAATCTTATGGACCCATATGAAAACAAATTTATTTAAATACTAATCTATCTTTATGAAATCATTATAAATTAGAGAACAATTGCGGAAAAAATCAATCAATACTTACAAGAGTTTTCATATCTCAGTTTGTAATTACCCTAGAGTACTAAACTTGATATCAGAGTAATGCTATGACAAAGTGCGTTTACCTTATGGGCAGATATGAAAAGAATCTAATTTGTATATCCTTATATTTTAATGAAAACATTCGAAAAGAATGAAAAAATCACAGAAAATCCATGGGGGCATACTTACAAAAGTGCTCATATCTCAGTTGGCATTAGTCTTAGGCTTCTAAACTTGGCATAGAATTAAAGCCCAGATAATAGTTTTTAATAAGAGACCCAAGTGTGCTACTCTAAAGCAATCAGTAGAGGAGAAATGAGTAAATTTGTATGTATGTACCTTTCAGTTTGGCATAATTTTTCATTCTTTTCTAAAGCTTTCATTATAATTTGTGAATATTCAAATTAGATTTCTTTAATAGCAACCCATAAGGTAAGAGTACTATGTTTTAGCATTACTTTGATGTTAAATTTAGTACTCAAGGGCAATTATCAAGTGAGATATGAGTAATTTTGTGTGTATTACCCCTTGATTTTCCGTGATTTTTCATTTTTTTTCCAATGTTTTCATAAAAATTCAGGAATAATCAAATTAGATTATTTTTGTAGCTACCCATAAGGTAAGAGTACTTTATCTTAGCATTAATTTGATATCAAGTTTGGTACTAAAGAGCAATTATTAAGTACAATATAAGTAATTTTGTAAGTATTACTCCTTGGTTTTTTCAGCGATTTTTTATTTATTTCTAATGTTTTCATAAGAGTTCATGAATATTCAAATTAGACTTCTTTTGTAACCACACATAAGGTATTAGTACTATGTCTTAGCATTACTTTGATATCAAGTTTGGTACTCTAGGGCAATTATTAAGTGAGATATGATTAATTTTGTAAGTACTACCCCTAGAGTTTTCTGTATTTTTTCATTTATTTATAAAGTTTTCATTAACATCATGAATATTCAAATGAGATAATTTGCATATCCGACAGTCCTGTAAGCATGCTTTGTCTGCAAAATAACTTATACTAGATTTAGTCTTCTAGGATGAGATGCTGCTGAGATATGAATATTTTTGAAGCTACATTCCCAGTCTTTAAAAGTGCACAATGGGTTGCCATGGAAACCATGCCATTTCAAATAACCAAATGGGTGTATTATTGAAGAATAAAGAGTTTTTACTTTCAGTTGCCTCATTGAACCATTTGAAATCAATAAGCAATGCTCCTAGGAATTCAATGTAGGTCTAATTACCCATTGGGGTTCTAGTTTATGCAATGGCTTTGTCCTCATTTTTAAAGATTTCATTAATTTTCATGAATATGCAAATGAGATAATTTCCATATACGACCATAAGGTGACAGTATTTGTCGAATTGTATCACTGATGATATGAAAACATGCAACAGTGGTGGTACATGTATGATGATGGTTTGGGGCTGAAATCAGTTATTTATGGTGTGTTTTTTTACGATTTCCCTTTATTTTTAAGGTTTTCTTTAATATTCATAAATATGCAAATTAGGTAATTTGCATCTGAGATCATGACATAAAAGGCATATGTCTAACCTTCAATATGGTACCACGATTAGTAGTCTATGATAAGTATCAGCTAAGTTATGATTTAATTTGTATTTATACCCATACCTGTAAGAATTGCACAACAGGGTTGCCATGGTATCAGTGCATTTTCACATAGCCTAAATGAGTTTATGTTTAGGAACATTTTTTTCTCATTCAGGGGGGGGGGGGGGCAAGGATTTTTTTGGCACCAATGAAAAACTGTCATGGGGTGCAAGGTAGGTCAAATTAGATTCTGTGGTATAGGGTACCCCATTTCAGTGCTAATTTGAGAAATTGCCTACCCCCAGGGTATTCCGCTACGCATAGCATTTTTGTGTACCAGCCGATTTTTTAAGAGTTTAATTTTTGAATTCAGCATACTTTTCTACATAAGAACTCACCTTCAAACCTTTTGGCCTAAACCACTTGATTAAAAGTATTGCTGGCTCTCTGACTAAGTGCACAATGAGGAAGAGACAAAGAACAATATTTGATACACGACACCAAGAAGACAATACAGATAAAGCAACCAGCTCTCTCTTCCCCAGCCAGATGATTGCAAAACTAAAAAAGACATATATAACTGCATACAAAAACAAGGATTTAATACCCCCACACACAATGAGAGCAGCAATAAACAAAGAATAAACAACAGAACGACAGCCTTAGAACGGACAGCAAAGGAAGCCACTGGGGGCTTAAATCAATTTTGCTTGACAAACTTGCCCTAGATTCTGCTGTTTTATAAACACAAAATACGTTAAGCTCGTGTGGAGGCCTCCTAACATATACAATATATCTTTACATGGAATCTGAGCAGTTCTTTAAGTGGGTCATACGAGGATCATTCCTGCTAATTGTGATCTAATTGCGGTCAGACATTTGGAGATGTCCTTTGAAGCAATCTTTGACAACGGACGACGGACGCCCCACAATCACAACAGCTCTTCTTGAGCATATGTCTCAAGTGAGTATAAATGGCATTATTTTAAACAAGAACTTCTGTTTCTGATTATTATTGATATGATAGCAGTTTGGGGGATTTCTGTTTTTGTTTTCACCATATCTCAATGTGTGATATTTATAGAGGTATGCGTTGTGCCGTCTAGTGACTATTGGGTTCAGAGTATAACCATGCGATCAATAGTTTAATATGACCATGCGACCGTATGCATTCGCATATCCTGGCAGACGTTCACTGTGGACCTCAAGAGTGTATTGAGCCGCAACATGCGATTTCCAACACTATGGTATGTGCGACTAGCAAGGTCTCAGATCAGCCTGCGCATATGCGCAGTCTGATCAGAGCTTTTGCTAGCGGCTTGCGTATTCTATGAAAGTTAAGCTACTGATTGAAACATCATTTGGATTTTACTAAACTTAAACGGACGCTGCACAGGCTCGTCTGATCTACATTTTTCACAATACCACATTATTGGAAATCACATGCTGTGGCTCATTGATGTTTAGAGTATTGTGACCTGATACAGTCAACCAATATATCCCTAGTTCCAACGTGATGCAGTACAAGAACGCATATCTCTAATGTCTTTAATTTGGATTCAGTCCGAACTTTATATCAAAGCATTTTGATACAGCACGAATTTGAATATGTATGGGGCCTTGACCTAATATTCATTGTCACTAGTTTTGGTGACCTTGAGATTCTCAGGAAGTTTTCCAGCATAGGTAGAGTGCAAGCTGGTTGTTTTAATTTTATGTTGCTTTGCTGTCCTGTGGATGTCTGTGTCTGTGTTTTCCCCACGGTGCCGTTAAATGTTGCATTGCCTGACCATATATATATACTCAAACAAAAAAGAAACGTCCGATTTTCATAGTACTGTATCTTTCGATCCAAGTAAGATGTTGCAACAAAAAAACAAAACTAAAATGTTAATCAAACGTCTGACACACAAAAAATGGTAATTATTTGATTTTATCTTCTAATCTTGAAGAGTTATTAAACCTAATGTGCACACAGCTTTTTCACATTAACATCAGGAAGTTAATCATCAAACCGTGACACAATTTACGCTAAATGGCAACCAGAAGCATCCGACGATGAAAAAACATCTAAAAATCTCAAGTCTGCTTATTGAACGAGCGAAATTGCAGTTCCAAATCTTTCATTTCCGAAATTCACTAAAAGAACCTCCATTTGAATTAAACAAATAACAATTTAAGAACTATAAAATCTCCTTAACCTAACATCATTTTGAGACCGTTTTAGCTTTAATGTGTTGTGTTTGTTTATGACAATAATTACACAAAAGAGACAAACAAAAACTATGGCTGATGTGGGGCATCAAAGGTTCACTAAATCTGTGTTTTATACCCCACCTCTTACTGTAAAATCATCCAAGAATTTCCATTATCAGTTGTTTTGATGCTGATTAGTCTTACTTAATGTTAAAACGATTGTGATGACGAAAAAACATCAAATTTGTTCGATTTTGTTAATTATCAAAATGCTGGACCAATAATGAAATTTCTGAGCTTTTTCACGCACGCTCGTGATCGATGTTTTGTGACGTCAGAGTATGTTATAGAGTAATGGATGTGACCGTAAAAGCAATGCATACAACTAGCCAGCTTATCTTACTAGAGAGTTTGTTCAGTGTTGTTTAAATATGCTTAAGCGGTTCGGGATTATGACAGCAACTCATGCTATTGATGTTGTGAATTTTGATTTGAAGGGTACTCGTGTTCACTGCTTTGTCAGCGGCTACTCTGATTATCAAATGGATTAATCTTAGGTGCAAATCATTTCTAAATGATTAAAGATTGTAAGGTGAAAATTTGAATGAAATGCGTTCATACGTTTGGAACTGGCAGACATAAACGTCAAGCGGACATAATTTTATTGTATCAGTATATATGGTGAGTATGTACTGGTTTGTTTTTATTTTGCCTAATGCAGTACGTCAGGGACAATGGTTTCTTATAAAACACTATTGCAATATATATAGTATTGGGAGTATATATAGTATTGGGAGTAAAATCCATAAATAGCAGAATGCAAGCATAACTTTCAATTATACATAATTTCTTATGCCTCATTAGCGGAAATGAAATTGAAATGCATAATACTACATGATTCGTACTTGGATTTAATCGGATTGAGTCGAGCTTTAATATTTTTTTTAATTTTCTTAGTTGTGTGCTATCAAAGTAAATGGTATTTAGTTGTCATACATTCTTAATATGCCTCCTTCAATCATCTCCGTTCTTATTTTCTTCAGTGGTCGAATTATCATAAAAGTGGGACTGGGAACAAAAAATGGTTGTTCCTTCTATATATCTTACCTAAAATACACCAACCCGTGTATGCCAAGTAAACATTTGCATATTGTTTGTTATTACATTGGTTGTAATGTCAGAAAGGATATAACCCAAAAGAAAGTAGACCACATTAGTTTATATCGTTTCGTGTACACATACAGACATACGTCCACAAAATGATATAGCATGTCCCGTTCTGTGCAAAGTGAGTATATAAAATTTCCAGACAACCCCTATCTGAACAGAAGACCAAACATCAACTATCTGCAAAGGAATTGTTTGGAAATACAACTAAACCAAGTCGGCTAAATGGGGGAAAAATTATGACTATTGTTCACACCTCCTAACCCCACCGCATATCGCAACGTAATGTAGAAACTGTCTCAAGTGGGCCAATGAACGGGTTACAAGTAGTCCTACTTTTTCCTACTTTTCTTTTTCTACAGCACACATATTTTTCAAATATTTCGATATTTAGCTAGTCGTGTACTTATACCTGAGACAAGTTCAACAATGGGAGCGCTAATGGGCGCTCGTTGTTCTGGTACCTATCTTTATTTGTAATGTGTAAAGCCTTTCATCAGTACATTGAGCGCCCATGAGCGCAAGTATTGTTGAACTCTCATCTTATTACCAACGCTAAGCGATACAATGCTGACTTTAATTCTATGCAGTTTCGATAATTTTCACTAGTGATCCTTTTCACGAGGATAGGTTCGTTGTTATTCCAAAGAAGCAGATTCAACTAATTTTAGGCATTAAATTTCCATAAAACAAGCGAATTCTTGCTAATTAGATTTGATTGTGAAAGTGAATAGAATATGTTAACTTAAAAAGAAACCAACGGGACTGCATATCTTTTTTCATTAACAACAGCATCCGTTATACCTTGTCGAGCTGGTAAAACTTCACTCCGTAACATTTAATGATTACAATGTTGGTATTTCCATTGTGGTCGTTTTTAGTAATTGAATCTCTGCATCCGATCTCCTATGTATACTATTCGGAGCCTAGCCATATGAATTAGCAGGTGTGTGTGCGTGCGTGTGCGCGCGCGCGTGCGTGTGTGTGTGTGTTAAGGGCATTAAGCCAACACAGATGTTGTCAAAATATATGTGTATATGCGCTCACTATTGCAATCTGGTAAGCGGATAATTTATAAGCTCACCTGGGCCACCAGGCTCACAATGTAAGTTAGTAGTATACCCATGTTCCGGCGTTTGTCGTCGTCAAACATCTTCTCCTCTGAAACCGCTCGCCCAATCAAAGTCGAATTTCATGGAATGAGAAAACAAAAGTTTATATAAACTGTCCAGGTCACATGATCACGATTGCCTGCGTTGCCCATATACTGTTAAATTCTACTCCAGAACCAGAAGACCTATGATGTTGAACCATGACATGTAGCATCTGAAACTCAAACTCTGCATGGTTTATATAAATGACGACACTGGGTTGATCCTTGACATACTAAGCGTCAAGGTCAAATAGTATGTCAAGGTCAAATGTGCGTCCTAAATGGTAAAAATGAAAATTAGATTTTTTGAAACTGTTGAAGCCAATGTCATTATTCTCACTTGATATGATTAACCTAATGAGACAGTGGCTTCCAGCCAAGGTCACTCATATCAGAGTCCCATCAATATACTAAAACATAGTTTCTCAGAAACCACTAGGCCCATTCAGCTCAAATTTCATATGAATACTTCTAAAATCTTAAAGCTGCATAGTCTGTAACTTTTGATCTTTTAATTTTAGAACTAATGTTTCTATTTTTCAAGAACACAGTAAAATAATTAAAATTAAGGTAAACATTTTACCGATTTCGTTAATCTTTACAAATTATCAGTATCAAAACAACAACATTTATGTTAAAATTTACTGTCTATAATTATTGGAGGGACGCAAATAACTACCAACAAGAGAAAAACACACCTGTTTTATAAGATAATTTACTTTTCCGTGCAGTTTTCAGCTACAGTGAACAGATTTATTGTGAAAACATAGCTTAATTCTACTTTTACAAATGATTTAAAAAGAAAATAAAAAAATTCGAAAAAATGTTCATAGCTGCAGACTGAGTCTCTTTAAACAAAAAAATCTGGTCACCTGACCAAGATTGTTGCGACGATACATATATAGTAAAACCCTTTAAAACTATCCGACTCCAGAACCAGAAGGCTGATCTTTTTAGAACTTGGAATATAGCATTGGGGATTTTGGGTCTACCAAGTGTGCTAAAATGAAGATCCCAGGCTGACCATGACCTACTTGACACCCAAGTCACATTTGCTTCCTAATGTAATTAAATGGTAGAAAATTTATTTTCTTTTAAAAGTGTTGAAGCCAAATTCATTATTCTCTCTTGTAATATTTCAAGAAATGTGATAATAGCTATAAATATGTTCCAAACGTTCCTTTCAGCAAAAGTCGCTCATATTAAAGTACAATCAGCATATCATAACATAGTTATTTCAGAACCTACTTGGTCAATTCAACTAGCATCGGAAATGTTTGGCTTTTGGTTGAAATGATGACCCTAGATTGACCTTGACCTACTTAAAGTCAATGTCAAATGTGCTACCTAGTGCATTTAAATGGAACAGTTTTCATTTTTAAACTGTTGAATCCAAAGTTTAGTAAGTTCAAGGGTTGGTTATAGGTTGGACTTGACTTTGTAAAACCTCTACATTCTTGTGACTCAATGTTAGGTGAGCGCTTCAGAGATAAAGATGTGAATGTGTTCATTACAGATATGCATTATGCATTTTATTTCACTTCAATAACAAAGCTTGTTTTACACTATTTGAGAATATAATTATTTTTTGTAAAACCAAGGTTTTCATTTTATTACGAGAATCAGAAATCCATTTCCACATGCAACAGTGTTATTAAAAAGCATTTTGTCCCACTATGTGCAAAAACGACGTTATCGAATTTTCGAAAGGGGAGTGTGATAGGGGGCTATTGTCAATAAAACATGGCTTAAATACTATATATATAAAGATTAGCTAACTGGTACACGTATGGCATATGAGGCTTATCCCTACCATCAACGCATATCAAAAATGTAGCAGTCATATGAAACCTACAAGTATGTCTTACAAGGAATGATTTATCGTTAAATGAATTATGGGTAAGTTTAAGAACTGCCAAATTCTTGCTTAGGTATATTGGTTAAGTACAATCCGCAAACGGCTGCAGCATTGCGAAATATCTATTGACAGGTGCTAAAACTAAACCTAAAACAGAATCATAGCGATTAGGCGACAGTCAAAAACTAAAATATTATCGTCGAACGTAGATCAAAACGTGTTAGAATGCCATTTGTCGCACGACTGGTGACAAATGACTTTTTAAAACGCTGTTCTCTCGATTTTTGATCCGCGTTTGTCAATAGTTTAAAATGCTTAAAGCTTCATAATCTGTAATTTTTGATATTTTCATTTTAAAAATAATGTTTCTATTTTTCAAGAACACAGTAAAAATACTAAAATTCAGGTATACATTTTACCTTTTTCGTAATAATTAACAAATTATTAGTGCCAAAACAACAGCATTTATGTTAAAAATTATTAACTGTCTAGAATTATTGGAGGGACGCAAATAATTACAAACAAGAGAAAATACACCTGTTTTTATAAGATAATTCATTTTTTCACGCAGTTTTCAACTGTAGAAATTAGATTTATTGTGACAACATAACTTTATTCTACTTTTGCAAATGATTTAAAAAGAAAATATTTTTTTTTTCGAAAAATGTTCATATTTACAGAGTATGCAGCTTTAAGTTTGCCGCCTATCGGGAGTGTGAACCTAGAATGACTCCACCTTCGGTGGCCTAGGCTGCTATCTATAATAAGCATAACATAACATAACATGTCTTTTATTTCCCTCAGGTCAATAAAATGACATATGAGGCATAGAATATATACAGTTTTATGTATTTATAAAAGTGTCGGGCGTTTAAACAACTTTTTTTATAAAATAGATGCAGGCCTAATGGAAGTAATCAAACAATCCTTCGACAGCGTACTAGCATCGACATGATGCTGCCACGATGCCAAGCATCTATTGTTGTTACTACATTTTTTGTTGTTGCACGCATTGTGTGCAATTAAACGAGTCATTAGGTCATTTAGGTATAATATAATAACTTGCTGTGGCTTTTCCATGGGTAATGACCAATACTGGGCGGGGAGGGTTTATGGTTTGTGTGTAATATTGTATGATTTTTGAATCAACAGCGACAGTTACTAGATAGCAGTTGTATATATATCATAGACTACTTCTTTAAGAATTAGTTCAGCTCATTGTGAATAGTTGAGTATGTTTTATGCTAGAGCCATCTGGAAGCATTTTGTATGCTAGAGGTATTTTCCAACAGTCTGAGATTGTTCATTATGCACAAAGGATTTATTTCTATTGGCAAATGCGTAAATCTAATCAGATAGCCAGTATCTTCGTTTTTTTCTGATCTATTGGATACTGGGCCTTGATTTGGTACTGTAGATTATGGCATCGTAATCATCAAAGAAAACCATTAATGAGCCGCGACATGTGATTTCCTACAATGTAGCATTTTGACACGTGTAGACTCCAACGACCGTGTGCAGCCTCCTTTTAAGCTTAGAAACTCCAAATGATGTTCGACCAGTAGCTTAACTTTCATAGAGCGACTAGCAAAGGCTCTGATCAGACCTTCCAATATGCGCAGGCTGATCTGAGTCTTTGCTGGTCGCACAGACCACATTGTTGGGAAGCTCATTTCACGGCTCAATTTTCTTAGTAAATCAAATATGTAAAATCACTTCGGTTTTGATATAGTTTATCATTTACAGACTCAGTAAGCATGGTAAGTTATTGAAAAGTTAATGTATTGAATGTTTGTGCAATAACTTGAATTAGATGGTAAATGGAGAAATCCATCAAAATCGACTGTTCAGTATACACGTGTTGTTTGTTGTATTCTATCAAATTTAATATGCGTGGGTTTATGAATTAATTCAGTGTTTGATCAGTCTGCAGTAAAGCTCAGTTTCATGTCAGCTATCATTCATCAGCCATGCTGTAAACTGTAGGTAATTTGTATAACCAATAGTTCTCTGTCTGGTGGGTGTAGACCAAACCCAGATGATGAGAGCAGACCAAACCATTTTCCTGTCGCGCAAGATAACCTGTTGGATGTACACACTCTGCTTTATAGTTATTTTATTGGGATCAACTGCCTAACTAGCACTGGTTCAAGACAGAAAGACAGGAATTTAATTTAATGCTTTATTTATTTTACAAGGATTCCAAACAGCCCTGGGGCTACTAGTTGGTCTCCTTACATGTAACAATTTACAGACATTTATGACAATAAAGACAACATACATATATACGTAATACATAATGACATAGAGACAGACACTCGCACGGACAGACATACAAACACAGAGACACATAGACAGACAGACACATAGATAGAAAGACCGACAGACAGGCAGAGAAACAGACAGACAGACACACAGACACACACACAGACAAGCAGATGGACAGACAAACAGACAAATACAAACAAGAGAAAGTAAAAGTGTAGGGAAAGGAAAAAAGAGAGCAGTCACCCCATGTTGAAGCAGTAAATAAAAGAACAAGTGTGCGTAATCCTACGTTGCCCCAATAGTGCCAATAACGCGTTTTTAAGGTATTTAACAAAGTTAGCAATGCTGACACAACCATACACGCACACAGGTAAGAAGATAATGACCAGGGCTCGGAATTACAATGCCTCCATAGAGTCAAGGAAGACCCAAGTTAAGCATCGAACCTTCAGGACGCGAAGAACCAAAATCAAAATAGATTTAACTTTTCTGAATCTTTGACCACAAATACCGCATCGACCCAGGCAATTTATTTTGCATTTAATATACCATGTTGAAATATCAAAACTTAAGCCCAAGAAAGGAGGCATTGTAATTCCGGGCCCAGGACGGAGATTCCTCAGCAGTACTCAGAACTCGTATATTTATACGAACGAGGAGTT
Source organism: Loripinus fragilis (assembly GCA_964019695.1). NCBI lineage: Eukaryota > Metazoa > Mollusca > Bivalvia > Lucinida > Lucinidae > Loripinus > Loripinus fragilis. The sequence goes on along the minus strand of OZ026522.1, from coordinate 83,419,333 downwards.
AATTATCTGTTGAGGTGTCAAACATATCTTCAAAAGTACTAAACCGCTGTGTTGAGTCTATATATTTGAACACCTCATCAAAAATCGAAGTATTTTCTTCATATGACGCATCTTCGGAGCCTTCTAGTAAAATTGTACATATATGATCAGGCATTAATACGATAAATGTGTTGTAATTTACGTTTGGAAATAGCTTACGTGATAAACTTTCGAACAATACGCGTCTTTCGTTGTTGTATCTGGGACAACTAAGAAAATAATGCGCTGCAGATTCCGGGGTTCTTCCACATTCGGGATTTGAACAACTGGGGGAGTCGATAAGATTATAGTGATGCAAATGTGAATTTAAGTGGCTAAGACCTAGACGTATTCTACAATGATTCACTTTACTGAGGCTGTGGCCATGACAATACAATTTGTTTTGAACCAGTGGCTCATATAAGGATTTAACTTTGGTTTTAAAAATAGTCAACGACTGTGATTGCTTTATGCTATTTGCTAAGTTATTCCAATCTCGAATTGTTTTTGGAAAAAAAGATTTAGAAAACGATTCCCTATGTATAGTTGGTACGAGGAAGGAGTTATTTCTTCGGAGCAGATAATTTTTTGTATTATGCGATGTTAAGTTACATAAACGTTTTAGGTATTGAGGGACCAAATTATTTAGTATTTTATAAAATAAAACAAGCCTGTGATTTGTTCTCCTGTTTGCCAACTTTGACCACCCTAATTCTTTTAATACTTTTTCATTACTAGTGATTCTAAAAGCACCAGTGCATAATAAACTGGCTTTCCTTTGTAGTTTGTCAAGTCCTTGGCTTTCATACATGGTACAAGAATCATAAATTACATCACAATAATCAAGTAATGGACGTATCATGCTTTTATATAGCTTATCAAGACAGCTTCTTGGAAGGATATGTTTTGACCTTCGCATAATTGAGAGTCTTTTTTCAGCGGCAGCTGTCTATAATCAAATTTACTCCAAATTATCCACCAATCAGAAACAATCTTACATCTGCAAGTCTGCTATCTATGCTCGTTGAAACGGACTATCTAAAATATCCACCAATCAGAAACAATCTTTCATCTGCAAGTCTGCCATTGTCTTGCGCAGGCGCGATACTAAAGATACTAAACAGCATTTGATGAAATGCTTCTGGTCGATGACAATGGCAAGTCTGCTATCTATGCTCATTGAAACGGACTATAATTTCAAGAAAAATCACAGCAGTTTTCTTCGGGTCCTGTTTAAAGAATTCCATTCCGTCTGGAATTGCATGTTTATAAAAACAAAACGCAAAACTTTTTCAACATAATCACCTTTTGTTTGAAATATGTTGGGGCTATTTGTTTTGTAGTATCCGGCGCAGCCTGGGTTGCCCATTTCACCCGGTTGTGTCTAAAAGCTGTAACCGAACCGAATTCGGCCGAACCTACCGAATATTCACTGTTTTAACCTATTGATTATACATGTTATAGGTATGAGATTTTCTTTATATCCCTTTAAGTTTTGGCCAATATCTCTGTATCCTTAAAAACCCTTCCAGTGACTTACTAAGAATAAAGGTGTCGTCGAGTTGTCTCATAAAGTGTCGCCGAATTGTCTCAAAATCTGTCGACGAGTTGTCTCAATAAACGTGTCGCCTTCGGCGACATTCCCGTATATTTCGGTATGTTCTGCCACCAAGTTTCTTTGTAGTATCTATAAATAGCCTACGCATGTATCTATCTATAGATGCCAGATTAATAGCATTACAAGGTTAGTTTTTAAAAAAGCTTAGAACCATCGCATGGAGTTTTACAGTTATTAAAGAAGAACGTTTATAGGGGAGACCGGGGCTAGTTCGGCCTCGGGGCATGTTCGGCAGTGGCTATATTTAGCATTTAAACTATGATATGGGGCCGGGAAACATATTTGGAAATTACTTTTGACGAGTTTGTCTACATGAGTAGGCCTACACAATGGCTGCATTGTTGAAGGGTAGATTGATATTGTACCAGAAAACTCGTTTTCTTGCATGATTAGTAATTTTTTCATAGTAATTTCTGCTTTCAATTCCTTTCTTTCTATCTTTACTTGTTTCGCTCATACTTGAGCATTATACCAGAGATTGCGACTTTGGAAATTTTGATAAAATAAAAAACAAAAACAACTCAATAACAAAACAAAAACAACACAAATACACAAAAACTTTTGGCTGAATTTTTGTTTAAGTAAGGAGTGCCCTAAACTCCTTTGTGGACTGGGTATTGGCCACAGAAGGAGACAGACTATTCCAATGTGGAATAGTTCGGGGGGGGGGAGGAAAATTCTTCAGGGCATCATTATATGTCTGGTGTCTGCGGTATTGAGCACTATGTGATGATCTCGTAGTTTTCAAACGGTGAGCAGGGGTCATATACTTGTCTTTTTCAATAAACACAGCTCCACAATGAATCTTGTGAATGAGAAAAAAGGAGGACTGGTCCCTCCGGGCCTTAAGAGATGGCCATTCAAGCTCATCAAGCATTACGCCGACACTACTCGTGTTTCGCCATCTCCTGCAGGTCCAGCGGGCTGCTGTCTTCTGAACTTTCTCAATCTGGTTGTTCTGAAGTTTCGAATGAGGGCTCCAAATGGTTGCTGCATACTCTAGTTTAGGCCGAACCAAAGTTTTGTATGCAATTTCCTTAGTACTCCTAGGTGCAAAAGCCAAGTTCCTGCGAAGGAAACGAAGTGTCCTAGTTGCTTTGGAAAAGATTTCTGAGACATGTTGACCCCAATCCATGTTATCAGTAATGGTGATACCAAGGTATTTTGCCGTCTGAACATTTTCCAAAGTTTGATTGTGTAGTGAGTAGTCGAAGAGAATTTGTTTGTGATGCTGATGCCGAGTCACTCTCATTGAGTGACATTTGGCTACATTTAATGTCATTTGCCAATCGGCTTCCCACTGTCTTTAGCTGGTGAGGTCTTCTTGCAAGGCCAAACATCCTGAAGTGACTGTATATTCCTATACTGGACACAATCGTCTGCGAATAGGCGAACAGAAGACCTGATGTTATCCAGCCGATCATTTATGAAGATGAGGAACAGGACCGGACCTAGGACCTATCCCTGGGGCACACCGGATAGCACTTGGAATAGATCTGAGGCTTGGCAATATAAAACAACTTGTTGAGTGCGCCCAGAGAGCCACGAGTTGATCCACTTGTGGGTGGATCCTCTAATCCCATAATATTCCAATTTGTGAAATAGCTTCCTGTGTGGAACCTTGTAAAAGGCCTTAGCAAAACCCATTATGGTTAAATCTGTCTGTTTGTGCCCACGATTCACAGCCCAATCCAAGTTGCTGATGATGTTGTGCGCAAACTTGACCAACTGGGTTTCGCAAGACTTCTGACTTCGGAAAAGATGTGCTAAGATTCTGATTTAAATTCTATATTTTTTTATTACGAAAGGATTATGTGCTTTGATATAAAACATTGTTAATTTCTTCTCCTGCATCTTAAAAGGAGCTGTCACGTGATATTTGGAAATAGTCTGTCAGGGGCAAGTTCGGCCACTTAAGTCGGAGCAAGTTCGGTCCATAGCCAAACTTGCTCCACACTTACAAAAAATACATGCCATTATTATTATTATTATTTTCTATTTTATTTTGTTTTTACACTAAAACGAGATGTATTCAAAGATTGAAAAGAAATAAGTTAAAAAAAACCCCCTCTAAACCCATACAAACCTAGCGCCTTCCTCTGGGCCATTGGTACACAGTAAAGACCAAGATCAGACACAACAGAGTGAGGAGTCTGATCATGGTCTCCACTGATTGTTTACAGATTATAAAATTTGATGAAAGTTACTACCAAATAGCCCTTTGATTCCAAACTGGTTCGTCGGATTGATAAAGGTGGGACATTTTATTTGGCATGAATGGGTTAGGCAGGCCCAAGAGCAATTCAACGAATAAATTGGCCTAAAAAGCAAGACGATAACTCGGACAATTTAATACGACATTTTAAGCCAAATTTTTGTTCAATTTGTATTCCGAAGAACTAAATTGGATAGACCATATGTTAGGTTAATGTGGTTACATATTCTTGGCCCTTTGCAATTCCAACTACAGAAGTTTGACTGTATAATATTGGCCTTTGTCGAACTTGCCCCGAGGGGTGGCCGAACTTACCCCATTGCGGGGCAAGTTCGGCCACCATGACCTGATCTCCTTAAATGAAGATTACCCTTTATCGTTAAGAGACACATGTTGTGGGTTACCGGGGCTGGTACCGCCCTATTGTGCCTTACTTAAATATATAGGTTTCATAGACCTAGATTTAATAGTCTTTCGAAAACTGTACATTTTCTAAAATGGGGTTTCAAGCTCTGAGTATTTTTGTCTTAGTTAACGATTTGTACATAGATGATCCATTGGAAGCAAATTAAACTCAGGAAATATGCATATTCCAGTAAGACTCTGCTCATAAACACACTGAATAGTGGTAGAGTTAACCAACCGTATTCCTCAATCGAAGTCAATGCACATAATGCCTGACCCATCTACATTTAGTTATTTCATTACTTTAGCCTAGAAAATCCGAAAGCTCCACGTTTGATCTTGATTCAAGCTCAGTGGTAAGGCAGTGATCCATTTACAATTTTGGGCTTATGGGTCCTGGGACTCGCTGTTTCCCATATCAATGAGTCCCAACTGCAAACTTATGAGTTCAGAACACTATTTTTAATGACAAGTCTGCAATACTATTGCATCCTGGGACTCGCTGAAATAAAAACTTTGCATCCCAGAGACAAAACTATGCGCAAAAGATACAGGATGCCCAGGTAACAAAATCACTGGTCAGATCTCTAATTGGCCTTTTCGTTTTTGGAAGCAATCCGGATTCCAAAGTTTATCAACATCGCTCACGCAATGGTGGAATTTTGGAAGTAGCTTGATCGACGGGGAGTTTGAGAAAGAACAGTAAAAGACACTGCTGCTGGAGAGTAATCAACTTGCTTATGGAACAGGCCCAAATCGAACACTTTTAATCCTTTTATTTAATATTAGACATGAAATATACAAAATATACCATAACTCCAAACATTCTTAGTTATGAACTACTTATAATACTGCAATAGTGTAACAGGGGCTTTGAAACCTACGCAGCCAGATCAATGCATAAACTTACACTTCTCTTTTACAATGCAACTCCTCAACCAACTGACTTTCCAGACTAATTACAAATTTTCACCGTGTCCCTACAATAGGCTTACAATACACTTTATCCCTTTGATCTACAAAAGACATCGTTTACATACTCTTCAAGTCAAACTTTCACGTTGGCAACCTTCAATTTTTCACCTCATCCAACCAATCAACATCTAACACCAGTCTTTTGTGCATAAAAAACATCTTCCAATTACAGCAGGACTTTAAATGTATGTTCTCCTTTGAATGCCGCTGAATATTTTTTTTAAGATATTTCTTGTTCGGCTTTAGTCAGTATTTCATTTATATGGTAAGACCAAGACATTGTATTGCTAATTATTAATCCCAAGTGTTTGTGATGATTTGCTTCAGTGATTTTGGTATCATTTAAAAATAAGTCCGGATGACTTCCACGTGTTTTTTTCTTGGATACTATGATATATTCAGTCTTTAATGCATTAAATGAAATTAACCATTGCGAACCATAAGAAGAAAGTTTGAGCAGATCTTCGTTTATTACTTTGAAAGCTTCGTAGTTGTCCAGGCATTTTTGAATGGATGTGTCATCAGCAAACAAGTTGACGTTGCATTGCAGGCCATTTATAATATCATTTATGTAAATCAAAAATAGTAATGGTCCTAAAATTGAGCCATGAGGGACGCCAGTTTGGAGGTATTTTAATGACGAGGCTATGCCATTTATCACGACTTTTTGAGATCTAACGGTAAGATAATGCTCTAACCAATCATAGAGAGTACCAGCGATTCCAAGCTGCCGTAGTTTGAATAAAAGGCCCTTGTGCCACACTTTATCGAATGCCTTTGATACATCCAAGAAAACGAGGCAAGTATCTTTGCCGCTATTAATATCCTGATATATTTGATGAACAATTTTTAAAAGTTGGTTTACTGTAGAATCTTTCCTTTAAAGCCAGAATTTTGTTCGATGAGTAAATTATTATCTATAAGATATTCGTATAGGCGTTTATAAACAATTTTTTCTAGAATTTTTGAGGAGCTGCTAAGCAGTGAGATTGGCCGGTAATTTGTTTTATCAGACCTGTTTTCTTTTTTAAACACTGGGCATACATTTGCTTGCTTCCATTGAGTAGGGAATCTTCCAGTTTGAAGCGATTTGTTAAACAATTTTGAGTAAGGCACACTCAGAGGCTTGGCACAATGTTTAAGGACCCAGTTTCCAACACCATCTGGACCTGAAGATTTGTGTGCATTGACTCTACGTAGTAAGGATTCAATTTCTGTTTCTTTTGTGGTTACACTATCTAATCTGGTTTCGGTCAGGTAGTTAAAATTTGGAAGGTCTGGAATTTGAATATTTTCAGGAAAGGACGATATGGATGCAAAATAGTTGTTGAAAACGGTTGCCTTTGAAAGGTCATCGGGTATAACTTGGTCGTTTTCAATCAGTGGGGGTATGGACCGATCTGAATCACAGCCTAAAATATTTTTGGACAATTTCCAGAATGTCTTAACATCTAAGTTATCTTTGCTTAGATTACTTATCATTTTCTGTTCGTATCTTTTGATAGCATTTCTTTTTGCAATATTTGCCTCACGGCGTGCGATATTAAAATTTAATTTGTCAGCTATTGACTGAGTTCTTTTGAATTTCTTAAAAAACCTATCTCGTTTGCGAAAGAAGTAACGTACCTCATTCGACATCCATGGCTTATCAGTTGTTCGTATAGTAACAGTTTTATGTAATATATGTTCTTGGCAAATAGATTTGATCAACGAATTATTAAAACTAAGAATATCATCAACGTCATCAGATAAAGCATAGGACGTATCCCAAGGGGCATTGTGCATAGATTCGTTGATTTCATTTATATTGGTTGCTTTATAATCCCAAACTGTGCGTTTAAATGCCTTGGTTTTGTATGTAGATATATCTAATATACAGTGAATTGTACAGTGATCAAGATTAGCTAAAGGGGAGCTTACGCCTGAATGATAACAAAGGTGAGGACTATCGGTAAAAATCAGGTCAAGAAGGGTAGCGGTATCTCCAACGTAACGTGTCGGTTCATTGATTAACTGATTGTACGTATTTACTTTAGCTAATTCATACAGCTTCCTTCCGAGTTCACTGGTACAGTGGTCATCGTCCCACTTATTGCATTTATCATTAAAATCCCCCATTAAAATTGTTACGTCTGATCGCAACGTCTTGACGTTTTCAAGCGAAAGTTCGAGTTCATTTAAGAATGAGGTTGCATCAGTTCGGTTTTGCCCAGGAGGGCGATAACAAACCCCAATTAATAATGTTTTGTTGTTTTTGGTGATTTCAAGCCATAGCAGTTCAATTTTCTCACTCGATAAGTCAAAGCGTGGGATTACCTTAATATTATTTGAAACGTAAAACGCTACCCCTCCACCTCTGCTGTTAGGAGTTTTACGATCTTTACGGAATATGGTATAATTGGGCAGATAAAGGTCACTACAGTCATTTTGAGTTGTTTCACTAAGCCATGTTTCTGATATTGCGATAATATCATATTCGAAATGTTCACATAGTACAAGTCTAATTTCATCCATTTTAACGAGGTTGCTGCGGAAATCATTATTATAAGCTAGCAGGCTCGTGGCATTTATATGACATAATTTTAGCTTTTTTGTTATAGTCTGCATAATGGAGGGAATTTAGAAAAACAAGGCTTAAATACATGGTTTATAAAACTATGGTGAAGGCCGCTGGATCTCCTAGAACTGAATATTACATATTGTTTCCGGGCATCAACAAAGGGTGAAAAGAAGGACTGCTCAAAACGTAGAACACAGAAACACATAACAACACAATACAAACAATAACACAAACGTTGTGATAAACTATACATAACGGACGAGCGTGAAAAGCAGATAACTGTTTCCGTTTCAACCATTCATACACGTGCGACGCCACAGGCGAAAACAAGTCCTCACTGAGCGCTCCCACGACTGGGGTAAATATGAACATGTTATTATGGCAGTCCCTAATGGAGTTCCATAGATAGCACAGCCCCCAGTCCTAGGAGTGCGAGTGCAGTCTTGCTATGCTTTTGGTTACACTAGTTTGATGTGTATTGTTATTTAACTGCGCCAATGAGCCACAACATGAGAAAATCACTATACGCACAGCCAAGACCCCGATCAGTCCGGGCAGATGCCCAGGCTGATAGGAGTCCTCACTCTGCCCAGACCCACCCTGTTGATTCTCTAATGTCACGGCTCGAACTAAGCCGCCCATGGTGTCGCACATTCCCCAAAGTGGGTAAATTAGATTCCATAGTATACTGTTCGAAACATGCAACGAGGTAGTACTATATGTCAATTGTTCATTCATTCCTCAGTTTACATTTATACATAACATCTTGAGGAGCAAATACAATTCAATGTCATTTTCAATGATTTTGGTGGCTGCGAAGTGACTCAAATAGAATCGATTTACGATAATAATAATATGCCACAAGTTTAAGAATCCATATGTATATTTCCAAAGCAGTTTTTTTTTTTGTTATATTTTATATGTACAATCTCGACCCCAAAGCGCCAATAATAAAAAATCATCTGAAATTTCGTACGCATATACATTTACTAACATAATTGCAAATGCAAGTATAGATATTTACGGTGTTGGCCCAGATCGGACTGCCCCTGCAGGAGCAGCCCGACCCGGACTCACACTGTTTAAGCTTAATGCCTCCAAAAACTTTGGTTGTGATTGACGCCCGTGTTCTATCACAGTAACCATTTGGGACCGGATAAACACTCAGCTATGTCCGCCTATAGCTAATTTAAAAGCTTGTAGATTTCGTGCAATTGGCTACCTAATCTTGGCCTAGTTTTACTTTCATTCATCGGACTAGTTTTGACTTTTATGTGCCAGTAGTTTTGGATATAAATTCCTGAAAAGATTAGTAAGTAGTGTTCTTTTAGCAAATCAACATTCTTTAAGTCATTTCGCACGCGTCATTTACCGGAATAATACCTAATTGTCGAACAAATTACCAAATTTCCAAACAAATAGGATCCAGATAAGTCCCATCAACTTGTGGGATTTGATCTGGGTCCAGACTGTTTGCAGTGGCATCAACAGGTCAAGACAGCAGACAAGGGGTTACAAAGAGTTCCATTCCTATAAAACGGGTTCAGATAGCGTGCATCAATTATGGACATAGGCTGCAAGCATATTTTACAAATGAGCCGTGACATGAGATCTCCAACAATGTGGCACTCCGACACGTGCAGACCCAGACGAGCCCCCGCAGCCCCTCTCCAAGCTCAGAAACTCCAAATGCTGTCCAGCCAGCAGCTTGACAATTATAGAATACTCAAGTGAGCAGCAAGGGCTCCGATCAGACTGCGCGTATGCGCAGGCTGATCTGGGGCTTTGCTGGTCGCACATACCACATTGTTGGAAATATCATGCACTGGCTCAAATTATATGTACGAGTATGAACATGCTAGCGTCTGAAGAGATTTTAGTCTGCACATGAAAATAGTTGGCAATGCAGTAAGCACTTGAATAACTGGAGTGAGTTACTAGATAGTCTCATCAGAATCACCTCGTCTGGGCGTTTCTGACCAATATCCAGTGTAGGCCATGAATTGTGTGGTTTGGGGTGCAGATACAAGCCATTTGATGAACAGCCATAGCAAACGTCCTTTTTTTACCGTCGTGGCAATCAAGACTGACAGTGACGTAATACCTCGCCTACAATTACAAAGAAACACCAACGTGTACAATTCACACGAGCTTACACGAATCGGCAGATCACTTGAGTATTAATCCTGCGGACAGAAACAATACACAAGTGATCTATCGATTATGAGCCCCCGACAACCTTGTAAACAAAACATGAGGTCACTGTCAATCTTGGCTGGCAGGACAGTAGTTGCGTGCTGACCATATACCTATCCGATTAACTATAAAGGTTTGAGTCGCGTACCGCCCGGGGTATGCTCATTAGAACTGTTTTGCGAAACTAATCTAATGAGCATCACGGGTTGTAGGTTTTCTTTGAATTGCTGCCATGGTGTACATGCAAGTTGATAATATGTATGTATAGTATGTTGTATCTGAAACCGGTTATCAACATACAATAACTGTAAGACCAATAACTTATATTTTGTAGCAAACATACTGTGACCTCGCAGTAGGATATCCAGATTTAACATATGTTTCTGGTGCTCAGAACAAACGTCTCATTGACATGGTTCTTTTGAGCACCAACGACTTATGTTTTGGTTGAGCAATAAAGTAAAATAGTGTTGTTGTTTTTTATGTTTTTTTTGTTATTGTTTTTTTTTTCTTTTCATTTTGGCTACACATTAACTTAACTGAAGGCCTACATGGACATGCGTTAGACTTTTTTTTTTCATTCTCCTACCCAATGCCTTTGCTGACTTCGTAGGACGATATTGGGTGCTGCATTATCTTTATGATCGAAGTCGATATTCGCAATATATTCATGTATTTTCTTTCTAACTTCATATAACCTGGCATTGGGTAAGATGTGCCATTTTTTTATAGTAACTGTTCTAGTGGAATTAAAACCGGACTGAAGTTGTATACATGCGTACATGTACTGTCCTGCCAGCCAAGAGTGACAGTGACTTCATGCTCCGTCCACAAAGCTATCACGGACCTATAATCGATAGCTCGCCAGTGTACTAATCCTATCCTCAGGATAGGATTAATACACGGGTGATCTATCGAGTCACGTCAGCTCAGGTGGCGCGCAAAAGTTAATGTTTCACTCATCAGTTGCAAACAAAACACTACGTCACTGTCACTTTTGGTTGGCACGATGGTAGGTACAGTCACCTCGATAATCGATAACCGGTAAGCACAATGTTGTATTTGTTTTTATTTTATTTATTTTTTGCACTTGTTTGAAGACCTAACAAAGGCTGTGGCCTTGTTTGAGAACAAGGCCACAGCCCACGTAGGCTTCTGCATGTCACTGATCTGTGGATTGTTCCTTTAGATCTGCCTTACCGAAAATCGAAAAGCAAGACAGATCATAGGAATTTGTAACTGCTGTATCTTGGTCGAGGTACTATTATGAATTGGGATATGCTAGTATTCCATCCTTATTGATAAATATAAATAAATATGTCTCTTCTTATCAGGAGAGGGAGACATGACTCACAATCATCGATTTAGAGACCGCTATGTCCATTAACCCTTAAAGCGCCAAGAAGAAAAAAATGCATCTCAAGAATGACGTCCACCGAGGTCGTCTGATGCAAATAATTGCATTAGTAACAAATCTAAGTAAAGAAGCAAACAGGGTGGACCCAGATCAGACTGCTACTATATGTGCAGCCCGATCTGGGTCCACAGTGTTTGCCATAGAAACTTCTTAAACATTTCAGCAAACGGGGAAAGCAGACGACTTTTGTTGCATTTGGCGCTCCAAGGGTTTAGCCTAGACGATGTGTGCAAGTGAATTAATTTATCAGTGTATTTATTAATGACATTTGTAAGAGCACAACAAGATAGATTCCAGTCAGACGGCTTTTTAAGACAGTCTGGCCAGTGTCTATGGTGGCGACGACCTGTCTGGGGTTTGCAGTTGTGTAATTAAATTAGATTAATCTCCCTTTGGCCGTGGTCGTATAATACATCTGCAAAATATTACTATCAATGTAAGTATATGGGCTAGCGGTATGGAACAGAACAAACTGCTCATGTACCGTCTAAAATGTTTAAACAGGCGACAAAACATACAACAACTGAGCCGCAACTTGATATTTACAACAATGTGGCAAACGCAACTAGCAAAGCCCCAGGCCAGCCTACGCCTAGGCGCAATCCGATCGGGGACTTTGCTAGATGCTTGGACATTCCCGGTCTACTAGGACCCCGATTAAACGCCCGTCGGGCGAGCAAGTCACACAAGCCCGTCCGAGTCTACACTTTCCAAAGTGCCACCCTGTCAGAAACCACATGCCACGGCTCATTTGTCGTGATGTGTACCAAGGATGACAATGGATAATCAAGACAGTTATAACACCAAAACATACTGGGCTTTATCATGCCTATTAATGCAATGAGGCGTGGTCACGACTAGATTATGGTTAATTGGACGAGTCCATTTATCAGTGCCGAAAGCACGCATGAAATGTTATAGAGTATGGCATCTCATTTGGGTCTAAAGCCTACTTATCCTGAGAGCCTGGGCCCAAAGCTACAATACCTCCTCAAAGCAGAGGAAGACTTTTGTTAAGCACCATAAGTACTGGGTAGACCCTGGCAAATTAATAAACATTTAAATAACATGTTGTGACCAAGTACTACACAACCCAAAGGAAGCATTGTAGTGTTGCCCCTGGTCGTCAGAGGCTGTACACTACCAACAATCGCAACACTCTGATGACTAACAGACACTTCCAAATCGAGGATTTTATACGACTGACAGCATACCTTAGCAACAGCTGCATTAATGTCACAGTGTAAGTTCTATAGTGGTAAGACAGACATATCTACGCACGATTAACCCGTAAAAGCATGGTGCCCTTTTTCGGAACAAATGCAAAAAGGGAGAATCAGATAAGGCGCCGTTCAGTGCGGCGTCTTATCAGGTTCTGCACTGTTTGCTTTTAGAATCGACTGATTAAAGGTAAATGAAAATTGAAATTACTACCAACAACGCATGAAACGGAATTGGCTTTTATGGATTAATTACCTTTATTGTGGCGGTCAAGCTCACTATCAATGTCTATGCCGGGATATATGGGAAATTTATGTCCATTTGTACCTTTTGCATACAGTTTGCTACCCCAAGCCCATGCAGATTCTATCCTTGGGTTCTCGCGTACTTCATTGATACACTTCACATTACGGGATGTCAAGTCATCCGAAATCGAAACACCAGAACCCTTCAATAGTTTACGGTTTAGCATTACAGCCAACTTATCTGATCTTCTCAGGAACTTTACTATAATACTACGGGGTTTTGCACCACGTGTTTTTGGTCCGACGCGGTGTGCAACTTCGATATCAGTTTCAATCTTGAGATTATTACTTATATAGTCACAAACTAGGTCGTATGTGTTCTCATGGCCACTGTCAGATTCTTTAAGTCCGCGGATTCTGATGGAATTTTTACGCGTGTATTGCTCCAGATCGTTTATTTTATTTTCAAGTGAGCCAATATAAAATTCGTTTTGAATTGATAACCGTTCAGTGTCCTTCAGCTTTTGATCCAGCTCATTTTGACGACGCTCTAAAGCTTTCAGATTTTTATTATTTTCTTTCTTAAAGCTTTCTACTGTTGAGTCTAAGGACTTGGCCTTGTTATCAAAAGCCGTTTCAATGTCAAAGATTCTTGATTCGAGTAGGTCAAATCTCTCAGTGAAAATATTTCGAAGTGATACCTCGAGCTTTGAAGCGACCACACACATCCCGGTCTTCATGGCATCCTGGACTGCATCATCGATCAACTTTTTTAGTTCTTCGTGTTTCACAACCACCTCATCTTGTGTGTCAATGATCAAACTTGCACCAAGACTGCCCTCTGATGATAGGGTCTCTTCGCGCACTCGCTTTCTGACCTGCTCCACTTTGTTTGGTTTTGAAGTTTTCTGTGATTTTCTGGAATCCAATATTGAATGACCGCTTAAACAGGACTGGCTTATACCAGCAACTTCAGAGGCGCGTGAGGTATTAGTTCCAGCTCCGGTACTTGCAGTGCTCTTAGTAGTGGCAGAAACGTTTGGTGTGCTGGTCACGGGCTGTTTTACAGCTGAACTTTTACTTGACGTGTTTTTAATATTGTTGCTCATTTTGGGCAGTGTACTATAGTATCAGTGAAACCGGTTTATATGCTACAGTGAGTACAGTGATTTCATGTGATAAGCTGATTACACATCATTACACATCATGTCATTTCAAACTGACCAATGAAATCGAAGCATTATGTTTGAAATTGAATATTGATCCATAAATTATTTGATCCTACAAACTTCTAATAACAAGATTATTTTGATTCGAAAAGCGTTTCATTATTTCAACAAGAAGTAAAATAGTACCCTCACTGATCCCTGGCTACACAGTTATCCGACTTTTCGAGTTTCACTTAAATATCACATATTTACTTTTCTCTGAAAACAAACAACGTCCAACCGGAAGTACAGTCAACACCCTAATTGTCTTGACAGGAATATGTCCCAACATGACCAAAAAAGTGTTGACTGAGACGTAAAGTATAACATCAAACATAACTAGGTAAGACCACCCAGCTGTTGCCATAAGTGTAGGCATCCCTAATGGGATCTCAAACAAGATAATAATGCATTGCTTTTAACTATTATACCAGTATTATTTGTGGTAAAAATAATTTGATCGTTTCACAATGCAAGATGTTGGCCAGTATTCCTGCATAACTGAGGGTTGAAAATTGACTAATGTGACCTTAAGGGCGTGCGCCAAGCTACGAATTTCACATAAAAAAAAGAAAAAAAAGACATGTTTTCGATAATGCAAGCTATAGATGCATTTGGAAATCTTTGATTTTTAAGTTTTTCTCACGTACTATAATTGCTATTTCTAGGAGACATGGCAAAAAAACCACGATTCTCTGAAAAATGACAGATTTTAGCCATGTATTCCTGAAATTGATGACCAAGATATCAATACAAATTCTAAAGATAAAACATAACGCATATTTTTTTTAAAAAATCCTAGCCATTGCATAATCAATCACCATGATATTCACGTGCGAAAATTGAGAGTCTATTACTGGTCTAAATACGGGTGCCCGAGAAACACGTGCTCAGATAAGTCCTAGAAATCTTTATTCATATTGTTTGGCGAATTGACTTGGCTAATTAATACCAGCTTTTCAGGTACATGACATAAGTTTAAGACGAATATCCCCAACTTTTTGTGAACATTATATATCTATCCTTCCGCCATGTATAGAGTTTTTTTTATATACTATAGTATGGTATATTGCAATGGATAAAGCTGAGTGAGCTGTATGAAATAGTTTGCTAAAATGACGTAAAAATCCTTTTTGAGTAGTCACACGGAATGAAAAAGCAATTAAATCTTCTTCGAAATGCCAATAAGTTTAATTAAGAAAGCACTAAATTAAGCTTGACCCTTAATGATTACTCATTGAGGGAATCAGAAACAATGCCATAAATCATCGATGAGTTAATGAGTTGAGACGAACCATTTGAATTGGAACGTTTGTCCATTCTTACATGTAACCCTTTGCATACTGGAAACCCCTAAACGGGTACTTTGGCAAACAGTAAAGACCCAGATGAAATGCAGCATAATGCAGCATATGGCCTGTTTGCTAAATTAAAACAACCTTCATGCACAGAAGAACATCTTAATATAGAAAATTCTACTTGTAACCACCAAAACAACACAATGGGCTATCACATACCTAGTGCATCAATATGTATGGAAAAATCCATCAGAATACAAAGGAGTAATATATGTTGCAGATGTGCAGTGAGGCAATACATTAAAAGTGTACCTTTTCTACAAATGTGACGTCATGATAGAGAATTCACATGTAGTTGAAGCGGTTTATAAGCTTGCTTGGGCTTAAGGCTCACACTCGGTGATCTTGTTGTGTAGTGTAGTGATCGATCGTATGTCCGTCCACATGTTTGAAGTTTAACGTCATAAAAAGTAGCATACAAAATGGATATCATGCGACAGTTTACATGCCTGGTTGTAAACATAGCTTTGATGACCTCTTTTACTTGCACGACAGTGGGTCAGGCCTCCTACATTGACCGTCTTGACGTTGGTAAGTGCCTGATGCATGTCCTTTGTTGGGCCCATCGTGGCTGAACTTGAGGTTATCTTCAGCTCTGACTATATGTTTTCTTTGTTTCATCATAGTGTGCTAATTTGATTAGATTATTTGTCTGTAATGATGCATTGCATAATTTAGTAAGCATCCATACAAACTAATCATGTTTTGTGTTTTAACAACAACAGAATCTAGAGCGACGATTGGGCGTCAGCAAAGTACATTAAAACCCTTTCTAAGGCGGTGGTTCTGTTGTTCTTGATTCATTGTTTAATGTTCCTCCCATTGGTTTGTGGGGTTCTGCGTGGCTCTTGTTTTGTTATGCATTACTGAGTGTCTCTTATATTTTTGCAATCATCTCGACAAGAAAGAGAGAGTTGGGTGCTTTACTAATTGTCTTCCTGATGTCTTGTAACTGTTAGTGCCCTGTGGCTCTTCCTCACGCAGCATTTGGTCTGCAGTGTGTGATTGGGGTATTTTGTGAACATACTCACATTTCAATATCCCTGAGCAGTAAGCCACTTTCAATCAAATTTTATCTGGACCATCATTAGGATGGGATAAAGGTGCACTGTGTTTTCCGGTAGTTAAAAATTCTGATTTCTATTGATACTGTGGTGAATTCTAAAAATGGTTCATATTTTTAACACCTATCAAACTTAATGTATTAAGGCGCGTTGAGAATTTTTATCAAAATATGAATATCAATTATTCTTGTGTCTCTTTCCCTTCATTCTAATTCTTTTCTATCTCTTAATCATATACTCTGTCATTTGCTTTTCATATTTTGGTATTCTCTGTTTTTTGTCCTGATTACAGCTCCCAAGTTCAAACTCCTCAATATCTGAGTGCGTAGACATCTTATTATTTATTCCCATCATTTCTTCGTCAATTCCTTTGTCATTTTGTCGTTTATTTCTGTATCCACTTTTCATTTAACACGCTCTTGTAGTTTTTTCTCCGCATTTGTGTCCGACTTGCTAAATACTGCAGTGTCTTTTAGAAAGTTTTGCGTCATATACTCTATATGTATAGATTGATGGTTATACCTATAGTTTTCCTGCTGAGTAACTAAGTTTTTGATCACTTCTTAAGCAGTTTCAAGATCTTTTACAAGTTATGTGACTCGCTCATGTAACATGCTTATCTCTATTGATGGAAATTTATTCGATCTGTTTGATTTCTTTACAGTCTTAACTCTCGAATGACCAACAGATTGAGTGTGCTAATCATTCATCGTCTGAACTCTCATTCCTCACCTTTTATTACTCTCTTCTTCTTACGATGGTCATGTGTCCTTGGAAGTACATACTATCTGTTGGACTCGTGTTTGCTCTACAAACAGATGAATATGTGATTGAATTTTCTACAAATTTCGCACAGTGTTCCATATACTGGGAAGCTTCTTCCTTTAACATGTGTCCCAATCAGGGTTCTGCTCTTTGAAATATCAAACCAATATCTAAATATCTGGATTCCCATTTTCTTCCTTGTTCTGTTACTTTAGCTATCGCCTTGTTTCTAGGTTCAGTCATCAAGTCATGCACTTGTTCTGAAATAGCCTCTATTTGCCCAGCTTCTGACAAAATTCTTGTACTGTCCAGGATTTTGATATACATTTTTGAATCAGTGTCTAATTTTCAGTTTTCTGTATCAAGTGTTCCAGTATCCTTTCATCTTTGTTGATTTTAAAGTCACAATCATGTGCCTTTTCTCGTAATTGTGTCGCATATTCTACAGTGGTTTCCTCTACTCTTGGTCTCATTTTAAGAAACATATAACAACATTAATGTGTGTTCCTGTTTTGACTAAAGTAATTAGTTGTTTAACTTTGTCCAAAATTTCTCATATAGGTTAAGACCTCTATCCTCTGGATCTGGTAGACTTTTTTCTAACCTTGAAGTTTCTTGACCCCTATCGTGGATTTCCACGATAATAATTATGCATTTATTTCTTAGGCATGAATTGGGTTTAAGCAGTTTGAATTGTATTTCTATTGATAGCAACATTAATTGTAAGGTTAACTGAAGTTAACGTCGCTAACGTTCTGGATCCGATTGTATCAATATTTAATAACAAATTAAACCATCATTAAACCATCATTAATTAAGTCGTCAATAAACCCGGTTGTACTAAACTTTTAATGACGAATGTTCGTCGTTAAATCCGAGAGTTTGTCATTAAAGTTAACGATGGTCCAGGGGTAGTTTTAAACCGTCATTAGCGGGAATAAAGATGGCCGCCAATGTTGTTGTTTCATCGACTCGGACCGTTTAAACGAAATAAATGCTCGAAAAAGATGCCAAATAAAGATCTAGAACTTGTTAAAATGTCCAAAAAGATACAAATTCATAGATACATACTGGAGAAAAGTCTGCATGAAATAGAAACCAAATCAAAACAAGTAAACAATATCGGCAAAACGTTCAGTGTCCATTTGTTTATTTCATCGTCCTTCTCTGAAAGATCAGCTGTTGTTTTGACTGATGACGTATTGAAATCGACATGACGTGATGAAATAAAACAACTGACCGCACACTAGTAATTTGTATGATAAACCGCATTTGATATCATTTAATTATTTGATTCAGAGAAGACAGGGACTGGGTGTCCCGGACCCCCCCCCCCCCCCCCCCCCCGGAAAATGATAAAGGTACAGGAGGTCACCCTCTAGAAAATACGAAGCTCCTCAGCCAGCAATCAGTGTTGGGCTATCATTGCACCCCCCGCCCCCAGCAAAATGTCATTTCGCTGGTAGGCAGGCCAATGATGGCCCGGTTTGCTTACTGTATATAGCCTTTTTTAGGCATATTGGTATGTACCTATCTCCTCTAAAAAATACTAGTAAGTCGATGTCAACACTCTAAACCTGGACACCATTCCTTCCTGTTCTCCCCACCCCATCATGCCCTGGCGAAAATTTTTAGGCATATTGGTATGTACTTATCTCCTCTGTAAAATACTAGTAAGTCGATGTCAACACTCTAAACCTGGACACCATTCCTTCCTGTTCTCCCCCCCCCCCCCATCATGCCCTGGCGAAAATTTCTGAGCCCGCGTAGAGCACAGGAAATAGTCACAAACCTTAGAACAAAATAGACCTATATTTACTTCTCAAGACGATAGGCCCTACACGTCTACCTTATTTTTTTTTAAAAAACAATTTCTGACTAGTTCCTGTGGCGTAGTGGTAGTTGACTTGATTGTGAAGCCAGGAGAACGAATCCATTGGAACTAATTGCCAAACCACCAAATTAATAGTTACTTTCAACATACAGAGGGATAATGAACAGGAAATGTCACAGTCACGTGACGAATGCCCCCAAAGGAATTGGTCTAGCATAAGACACATTTGAGGAATATGAGATATGCTCCAGACACGAAAAACCTAGAAATGAGGCCAAAAGTCAATATCAAGCTCAAAGTGACCCAAAATGGTATGCACCACTCCATCATCCCAAGAGGAATCAGCACACCAAATTTGGGATTCCTACATCAAATAATATAGGAGATATGCTCCAGACACAATTATTCTAGAAACTAGGTCATAGGTCAAGATCACAGTGACCTAAAATGGAATGTGACACATAAGTATCCAAACATGTATCCATACAGCAAATTTGGGATTCCTCCCTCAAATAATATATGGGATATGCTCCTAACACAATTATTCTAGAAATTTGGTCAAGGTCACAAAACCGATACATGCCACTCTGCCATCCCAGGATGAAACCACACACCAAATTTGGGATTCCTAGCTCAAATAATATAGAAGAAATGCTCTGGACATGATTATTCTAAAAACTAGGTCAAGGTCACAGTGACCCAAAAATGGTACGCAACATTTGGCCATCCCAAGATGCATCCAGGCACCAAATTTGGATTCCTACCTCAAAGAACATAGAATTTATGCACCAAATTTGATGCAGTTTCTAGAAATTAAGTCACAGGTGAAGGTCACAGTGACCGGAAAATGGAACAGGACAATCAGCGATTCCAAAATGCATTCACACACCAAACTTGGGATTCCTACCTCAAATAATATAAGAGATATGCTCCGGTATAAAAATTCTCAAAACGAGATCATAGGTCAAGTTTAAGGTCACAGTGACCCGTCAATGTAACACAACACTCCATTATCCCAAGATGCATCCACACACCAAATTTGAGATCCCCATCTCAAATAATAGAAGAGATATGTTCTGGACACTATTATTCTAAAACTAGTTCAGAGGTCAAGGTCACAGTGACCCGAAAATGGTACAGGACACTCAGCCAAACCAAGATGCAAGACATACCGAATTTGGAATTCATACCTTAAAGAATATCGGATTTATGAGAAAAAAAGCATCGGCCATACTACTTCTTTGATCTTTGCTGATGTTTAAATCAGAGACCCTAGAATAACGACGAAGGAGGAGCTTAAAAACGTACTCTAACTTCCAATTTTAGTTAAAAAGCGATGTAGGCGGGAACCTTTAAATAGCGACAAATTAATCCGTAGGTAAATGTAATATAATTGACAGCTTAGGCCGGATGCTGGGAGGAGCAAATGTAAATTTCGCCAGGTGTCAGTAACACATGTTTATTTGCGCCTGCGCCATACTACAAGCTAAATAAAGGATACTTTTCCGAGGCTTTCTGTTTAAACCGCGAGGTGAGCCCACCTCGCGGTTTAAACAAGAAAGCCTCGGAAAAGCATCCTTTATCTATTACTTAGCGGGCCATCATCGGCCCGTCAGTGAAACGCCAGATGACCCAACGTGGATGCTGGCTTGGAAGCGTTGAAATTTTTCAGGGGATCCGGACCAGTAGTGCTAAGAAACCCTATACTTTTAAGATTTTTTAGGGGGGGGGGGGTCCGGACCCCCTGCCACCTTCTGGATCCGCGCATGAGGGACAGATAACAGGGGAGCCTAGGTGACGAACTCAGTGCAATCGTGGTTCTGTTGATTTCTAGAGTAACAAACTGAATTATCAGTACACTGTCAAATAATCCATCGAGTGATTTTTGTGACGTTTCATATTTACACGGCTGTCTATCTTCGCAATCGTAACCAAAGCGACTTTCAATAGCCAGTAGTTGCAAATATAGATATAAGTCTGCAACTATTCACATCGGGTAATATTTATAAGATGTATTACTGGGTGTATACATTATTTTTGAAGCTTTGCATACAATTTTCGACATGTTATCAGGATATAGACGCATGTCGATTCACTGATTATATCGCCAGGTTATTTTTGTTACTTATTGTAGCTATATATATGTTACTGACGAAGCCCTTATACAGTACGTTACCTCTGGCCAGACACAGTCTATTTTCTACTATTGGCACTGGAAGACAATGTTAGACTATAATACATGTAGCACCCTTTGAAAATCTATAAAAGCACCCTTTGAAAATCTATAAAAGCTCTGCACACATAATTTATGGGGTATGATCCCAGTGGGGTGGGGTTAGGGGCGGGGATAGGGGTCTCTTGAATTCTTATAGACATACGTTGCCTTGATTGTTTTTTTTCTGAGCTCAAACTTTTAATTACTACACATTTTAGCGGTTCATAGAAAAATTTATAAGGTCAAGATTCAGGATGGGAATATTTATGTGGTATCAGGGGCGTACAGGTCTACGTGTACGCAAACATACGCTTGTGCGTACAACTTGACGCAGCAAGTACAGGTTTTAGGTACAATAAAACCTGTCTTAGGCGGCCACCCAAAATTAGTATAAAAATAGTAAAAAAAATAATAAAAAGAAAAAAGACGATCTTCGTGACAAATGGTATCTTCATGAAAATCGAAAGTATTGCAGAATGCTCCATTCTGCAATATTTTTGACCTGCATTAAGTGATATTTGGTTTTGAAAACCAAGTTTTGGTCTTCTTTTTGAGTGGCCGCTTAAGACTGGTTTTACTGTATTTAATTTGAGGTTGGAAGAAAAATGTAGCTAATAGTGTTTAGTTGCGTGCCTTGAGGGCTCATTTCAGCCCTTTAAATGCCCTAAAACCTTTTTCTACCACAGAGCTTCGCCCCTGGCCCATACAGGGGGATTACCACCAGACCCCTCAAGACTGCGTACTCTATAAAATGCCTCAGTAACGCACCTGGGTATACCCATCATATTTTAAGGGGAAACAGTAGTTGCTGGTGTCTAGCATATGTAACAATAAAAATGATATTGACGGTAACCCCCCCCCCACACACACACACACACAAACACACAAACCACCACCACCACCACCACCACACACACGTTCCCTCCTCACACTCACTCGTCGCTCGAATATTCTATAACTGTTAAGCTACTGACCAAACATCATTTGGAGTTTCTTAGCTTAAAAGGAGGCTGCACAGGCTCGTCTGAATCTACACTTGTCAAATGCCACATTGCTGTAAATCATATGTGGATGTTCAAATTCAACTTACTGCAGAAACCCAATTAGGGAATGTGGCTTTAAGATTCGCTCTGTCTGAGCGTCAGTTTGCCATCGTCATGCAATCTCGCATTGATTACAAGGCAAACATTTTTCTGCTAGAAGTACCTGGACCAAAGAGAGTTCAAATGCTATTTTGGGATATACTTGTAGTGCTATTGCCAAAAGAATTAAAACAGTATTTGACGACATTATAAATAAAGATCAAACAGGTTTTATAAAAGGTAGATCCATTGTGGAAAATATACGATTAATATATGACATGATGAAATTTAAAGATGAAAAGAATATTCCAGGACTTTTACTGCTTATAGATTTTGAAAAAGCTTTCGACTCTCTATCATGGAATTTCTTACACAAAGCACTTGAGCATCTTAATTTTGGGGACTCTATCAGGAAATGGGTAAAAGTATGCTATAAAAACATATCCTCAGCAGTATCTGTATCTGGACATCTGTCTGTTTTTTTTAACATAGAGCGTGGATGTCGTCAAGGCGACCCCCTCTCTCCATACCTTTTTGTGATTTGTGCTGAATTCCTTGCAACAAAGATAAGGAAAAACAAAACAATAAAAGGCATAAATATCAATAACATTGAATTTAAAATATCACAGTATGCAGATGACACTTCAGCAATGCTAGATGGCACAGAAAGGTCTCTCAATCAGACTCTGGAAGAGCTCTCAAGATTTTCAAAAATATCAGGGTTAAATATAAACTTTGATAAGACACAGCTTGTGTGGATTGGTTCAGAAAAATTTAGTACCAGATCAATAAAAACAAAGTGGAAACTTTCGTGGGGTAGTAACCAATTTAAGTTACTAGGGATTCTTTTTAATACAGACTTAGATAAGATGATAAAAAATAATTATATACCAAAAATAACACAAATGGAAAAGATACTGAAACAGTGGAATAAACGAAGTTTATCACCTATTGGAAAAATTACTGTAATTAAAACTCTTGTTATACCAATATTTAATCACCTTTTTACATCTCTACCAAATCCAGATGTCAAAATATATGAAACTATAAATAAAACTCTGTATGATTTCTTATGGAATAAAAATCCAAAAATTAAAAAAACAGTTGTGATAAAGAAGTATATAGAAGGAGGACTGAATATGATAAACCTAAATGCCTTTGTAAATGCTTTAAAATCTACATGGATAAGAAGGCTTTTTTTAAATGAAAGTAAATGGCAAGAACTAATAAAAATACATATAAATCTGGAAATGTTGACATCTTGTTATGTAGAATATATTCAGGATATTTTAAGCACATTGAATAATCAGTTTTGGAAAGATGTACTAAAGTCTTTTCTTGACATAAACTATAAAACAGAAATAGGTGAAGAACAAATTTTCGAAAAGTCCTCTGTTCTATAACAGAAATATTAAAATAGATAGAAAACATGTTTTTTATAAAACATGGTATGATAAAGGTATCAGATTTGTGAATGATCTGGTGAACCAGAACAGAAGCTTTTATAGCTATCAAGAAGTTGAAATTGATGGCAGCCCGTTGAACATTTTAAAATATCAAGGATTTATAGACTCACTAAAACACTTGCTATCCCATACACAAATAAAATTAACCAAAAAAGTACAAGAACCATTCATACCAAGTCATATCAAAGTCTTTCTGCAGCAAAAGTCAGGGACACAGGCAATGTATAATGAACTGAATAAAAACTATGATGAACCGACAAGTAAAAGAAGATGGAATGAGAAATATAATTTCACAGACCAAAAATGGAAGAAAATTTACAACTACCCCTTTAGTATAATAAAATATCCAGCTATACAATGGTTTCAGACAAGTATTAATCATAATATTTTGGTGACAAACAATCCTCTCTTTAAAATGAAAATAAAGAGCGACTCATCATGCTATTTCTGTCATTCCCAAAAAGAAACAATAACCCATCTGTTCTGGACCTGTGAGAGAATTCAGGCTTTTTTGAAGGAATTGTTACAATAGCTGAATAATAATGATATACAGTGTGACTTTGTGGAGGAACTTTTTATTTTTGGTCTGGATATATTAAATATTATAACAAAACCACTTAATATCATAATACTCTATGCCAAGTACTTCATATACACAACTCGCTGTAATGAACGTCAACTGGTTCTAGAAGTATACAAGAAGAAGCTTTATCAATTGTTCAAAATACTTAAAGATATTGCTGTGTCAAATAATGAACTAACAGAGTTTAATAAAGATTGGGAACCATATGAAATACTACTTAATAATTAAAAATATGTATAGAAGCATAAACATACCAACCCTCACATACCAAGAATAAAACTGAGACTCTAAAATACATGTATTAGTGATTCATTATAGTGACCAGCACAGCCTCAGGAACAGGAAAAGTATACCAAACGAAAAGGTCTTGTTTCTTGTTTCTATTTAGTTTTGTATTACTGTATGAATATTAAATATGTAGTAGGATAAAAATGAAAGTCAGTGCATACTGTATTTTACCTTTATTATATACTGTCCTGCAGGCCAGGAGTGACAATGAACTCGTGTTTTGTTTGCAAAGTTATCAAGGACATAGAATCAATATGTCACTTGTGTATTAATCCTATCCATACGAAAGGATTTATACACGGGTGATCTATTGATTCGCATTGGCTCAGGTGAAGTGTACAAGTTAATGTTTTTACTGGCAATTATAGACAAGGCATGATGTCACTGTCACTCTTGGCTGGCAGGACAGTAGATATCTTTACTGCATATATGTACAAACATATGTTTGAGAGTCATATGAGCGAAAGGAGCACCCTTCCTGAATCTTTTCTTAGCAAAACATATATGTACGACAGGATCCAGGCTGTCAGGGAGAGTATTGTTAAAGGGTGCTCATGTATGTATGTATAGTAAGTTTGGCTGGATACCTTTCTGTAAAAGATTATAGAAAATAAAAGAAACAAGACTGAAAAAAAAAAAAAAAAGAAAATTAAAAAAAAAAAAAAATACTTGTAGGCGACCTTAAGGGGTGTTTAGACGGCATGATTTTGTCAGCCTGACTTAGTCGTATATTACAAATCAGCTCGTGTAAACACTACTATTACATAATGATTTAAGAGTCAGGACGACATGTCATGGGGGATAGAACTGGTTCTATTTGCCATTACAAAATCATGGCGAATTAGCCAATCAGCTTAGAGTTCACTGGGGTTAATTGCTTTTGGAGCTAGATAAAACAGATAACCCTAAACATGCCAGTAGTTTGTCCTGAAAATGGTGTCTACTTATTAACCTGCTGCATATATCTAAGTGCACTTCAGGGGAGACCTTATCATGGAAGTAAACACTGTAAACCCTAACAAGACTGCTTCCAGGGAACAGTCTGATCTGGGTCAATATTGTTCGCCATAAAGACTACCTAAGAACATAAGCAGATGAAATAGCAGATCACAAAAGTCGTGACTTGCGGGAATGAGTTTAAACACATGTTCTTAGATATAGCAATGCAACGATGTAAAGCATGATGAGATACTTCAAGGTGCCCAGTCAGTTTTCTTCACTGTTGAAAGAAATCACGCATGACATTGTAATGCCGTCTAAACAGAAAAACCATACATGACAAAATCATGTATGATATTGTCATGACGACTAAATCATGCCGTCTAAACGCCCCTTTACACAACAAGCTGTTTTCTTTGTTTAATGCATATCACTGACGAATCTCAATGCTTTCAGCGTTTTAAATTTGTTCACGATGTTGGAATTGCGATGATCAGTAGTCGTGAATAATTTGTATGCGCGATTCTGTTGTCAGAAATCGGATAAATTTGAATAAAATCATAAAAAAAGAAAGAAAAAGGCAATATGGGATAATTCTACTGTTAATCATGTAGATTCTCATAAGTTCTCTCCTCGATCGACTGTTTTAGTGATCGAATTCCTGATTCTTCGTGGATTTTTGTTGTTGTTGTTGACAAAAGATGTAACAGTTGACTTCGTACCAACATTCATTTGTTTTAATTTTCTTTCTTTTACTCAAACAAGCTTAGATTTGTTAGATCTAATTGATGTTTTTACCGACCGGAAATTCTAGGTGACTGGTTCACGTTAATTTTAATGACGAGGTTCGTCATTAGCGCGTTATTAACTAACGTCGGCTTAATGAACCTTTCGTACAATCCACTTTAATGCCGTCATTAACTAATACGTCGTTAGCGTTTTAATAACGTATTAGCCGCTAATTTGTCGTTAGGCTAATGACGTGTTGATACAATCGGATCCAGAAGACGTTCGTAACCAATGACAGTAGTGATGGAAGAACGGTGAAGGCAGAAATTCATAGGGAATCAGTGGTAACTGTACACAGATATTTAGCAAGCTGGAAACAGTGACATTAAATGACACGGAACAGTTATCACACACTGGCGGGACGGTCAATAGAGAAAACTATAGACAATACAACATATATATATGGAAAGGTATATAAGGAATACGAACACAAGAAATTGGAAGTAAATAGCTAATTTAACTTTATATGAACATATTGACCGTGCAAGATATAACTTAACTTGTTTCTATTGTGGCATTGACAATATATAAATGAGCCGCGATCTGTGAAAAACAGCCTTAATGACATTTAGGATTTTTATATAAAAATCATTTGAAAAACACCAAAAATTAAGAAATTTCTCAAGTTTATATAATGCATTAAAACCTATTCGGGTGGATAGTATAATAAAACTGGCAGTTATTTCTGATTAAACTTTTTCGTTATTATGCCATATGTTTCCATGGCAACCACTTTACCTTAGCAACTGTCAGATTTTTTAAGTATGGTCAGTCGTTTTCAGATCATACAAGCTTTAGGCAAATATGGATCAGTGTCAACTTTTCTGCAAATTCCATTGTACACATGCTGAGGGTAATAAAAAAGCATGTTCGCAAGAAATAACATGATTTGAATGCACCTGACAAACCTGCAAATCAGGAAGTTAACTTTGACGTCATTAGTAAAGTCATGACGTTTCTGGCGTTGTATGTTAAAGTTTAGACAATGTATAGTTTCAAAGGACCATATTTCCATGAATAATGGAGATTACTTCATAAAACTTGCAGGATAACTTCTTTACACTTCGTATAGGAAGTGTATGTCATTAACTTAATTTTGAAAACTTCGTCATTTAGGCTGGTTTTCACAGATTGTGGCTCAATTATTTATTACATATCCGCATATTGTATATTCATTTTGTGTTTCACCACAAGCATCTTTTCAACCATCTATTTTAAAGCATCTTTTCTGTCTGAGGCATCTGTGATTTGGAAACACAATGTACATAAACTCTCTTTCTATAGACTCACGCCAATCTTCCCAGGCTTTTCCTGTTGATAATTGCTCTTTTGTAATCCTGAAAGGCAATGTTCTTAAGTTTCTGGACTCTGTTATGACTTTTACTCCTGTGTTATCTACCATACTATATAGTCCGTATCTCGTCATGTATTGTCTCTTCTAATAATGAAATATTCAAATAGTCTACAAATATCTCCCTTTCTCTTGTCTTTAAATTATTATTCCTTTCTTCTTCTGGTATTCTACCACTAGTTTTCTGTGTTTTCTGTTTCTTTTCTTCTCTTGTCTCTTCTATTTTCTGCTTACTCTTCAGCTCTCTCATGCACTAGTCTCCCTGACATAACATCTCTGATTCCCTTCTGTCCTCCCTTTTCTCCAATTTACCTCGTCGCCAATGTAATAACTAGAATATCTTAATGACTATGTTTAATAAGACTAACAGTAATGAATAAAAAGGACGCAACTAAGCAACTGACGATATTAGCGTAAGGTCATAATATTTACTGATTCTTGTAATATTATGAAGGATATTACACTGACGGTTCTCACTGACTTATAATAGGAAATATGGTGTGACTGTTCCAGCGCGTTTATTTTTTATTCAATCTTATTTATTCTTTCAGTTAAAGAGGACAACCTTAAAGACATTAACAGTCACAAGACATTTAGGAAGACAATGAATGTTAATCAACCAGCTCACTCTTCCTCGTCACGATAGTTGCCAAAATAGACGGAACACTAGTAATGCATAAAAATCAAGGACAATCCTGTGTGAGTTAGGATATATGAATAATTACTTTTGATGTATTGCACTTGGGCCCATAGACTTTAATGGGAAGAAAAATGTCGATGGTGGCCAAGTATACTAACACGCATATTTATATTTCCCCTTTAAACGGGCTATTCTCAGGAAGGGGTTTTCTTGTTTACCTGAATTTACAAGTGCGAACAATTTACAGAATAATACCCTCGACTTAACCAAAACTTTCGTCGTTGTACGAATACTTTAATCGGGATATCTATTGTGCTCATCTGACGCAGAATTGAGTATACAGCTGCGTTCGACTTCTTAATAGATGGTGAATTTCGCCACTAGCATACGCAAGTAAAGTTGTTGTACTCTAGTTGGATGAATAATTTAAATTTGAGTTTATTTTATTCAATGTAGTAGTTTTATCTTCGTAAATAATACATAAACTTGTAATTTGTTTCAATCGTTTACATGCAACAGACGACAATTTAGATGCATTTTAGTAGTATGCGAATGGTTGAAAGTGTACAACTGCTTGAAATGTATAAAATATAAAATCAGGCTCAGAGGTTATAAAACTTTTTTGTCATGCTCAACTCAACTGGGCATGAAATTTCAACTGCTAATAAACAAAAATGTTGAAAAATAGAGTTCTCTTGTGTGCAATCTGTCCGATGATATAGAATGGCATCAATTCTCATCTATATTATACATATATCATGCTAATAAATGTTACAATGTAAACATTTGTTGATAGTTTCCTCATTTATGAGCATGATAAATTTCGTGCTCAGTTGAGTTGAGCATGAAAAAAAGTTTTACAACCTCGGGACCTGTTTTTTTTTTTATATTTTAAGCATATCCTGATATACAGGTAGTGACAGTAAATTGGGAGTAAAACTATTGTTGCAAGCTTACTTTAGAAAGTATTGGTCAAGTGCATTTATGTGCGGATCCAGAGGGGGAGGGGCAGTTGGTTCGGACCCCCTCCCCTGCCTGAAAAACCATACAATTATAGGGTTTCTTAGCAAGACTGCTCACGAAGAATCACAAAGCTACAAAGCCAGCATTCAATGCTGGGCTATCATCGGCCCTCTAGCGAAACCCCATTTAAATGGCGTTTCGTCGGCGGGCCGATATTGGCCTGCTTTCAGTGGTATTTGGATCCTCTCTCCCCTCATAAACTGAAAAAAAAGTTTCAGAGTTGACCCCCTCTGACAATACTTTCTGGATCCACGCATGGCATTTTTGAAAGCATCGAAATTGCTC
The DNA here is from genome assembly GCA_964019695.1 of Loripinus fragilis. Classification (NCBI taxonomy): domain Eukaryota; kingdom Metazoa; phylum Mollusca; class Bivalvia; order Lucinida; family Lucinidae; genus Loripinus; species Loripinus fragilis. The sequence goes on along the minus strand of OZ026522.1, from coordinate 83,389,573 downwards.
ATAGTAAAATTGCAATTTAGCAGGAATCGCGGCGTGTTTTTTTTTTTTTTGTTTTTTTTTGTTTTTTTTTTTTGTTAATTCTATTTGCGACATGTTTCTTGCTTAACAGATAAGGACATATCTACATATTGGTACGAACTCTTAATCCCCTTTTTATTAACGCATGTGTTTGTTATTCTGCGAAAAGTGATTAATTTATGTTGTGTATATGGGTCAACCCATGGCTTTATGGTAGAAATTATTGTACATATTAGTTTTTTTAGAACATGAATGCAGAGTTACAGTGTACCCCGTACAGGCCAAACTACGGTCTGAGCCTTCATCTACTGTCTTCTCTTATAACATGCGATAACAAATAACAATAACAACATCTCGCCGAGGAAAAGAGAGAGCTGGATGCTTAACTTTAAACTAGCCTTACCAACGTTAGCACCAAATATCTCATGATGTGCAAGGTCTACACTGATGTAGGTGGTATAACTATGTATACCATAGGTATACCATGTTTGTCCGCCTGTATATAAGATAATCCCCTCTCTAAAGATCGTGTATTATCTCCACGTACAGGCGGACACCCCTTTGCTGTCGTGTGGCTGTGTTTCTTCACGGTGCCGTGGTTGGTCTGTTGTCTGTGATTATGGTATGTCTAGGTTATACTCACCTGCTTCTTAAGTCCATTTTTACAGGATTGTGCACACATTTGTTACATGTAAGGTAATGTGGTTTCAAAATTTCAAAATCGAGAATGTCAGTTAGACAAATATCATCACTGATGGATTAGTAATCCTAAAAGTACAGCCAAAGACGCTGTAGACATCAAGTAAATATTGGGCTGGCATGGTAAACATTAATTGACCAGCATACGTGATTTTGGTATGTATCGCATAATTCTTAAATGCCTAAGTTATAAGCCCATGCTAACCGACCAGAAGGGGCTAGAGATTATAATAATCTATTATGAGTGTGAGGGCAGGATAGAAAAATTCGTCCCGAGGATCGCCATTTGGCATCACGAGGCTTGCCAAGTGATGACAAACGGTGATCCCGAGGGACGGATTTTTCTATCCTACCCTCACACGAATAATGGATGCTTTTTCTTGCTCACCACTGTTTTTATTTATTAATGTATTTATTTTATTTTAAAAATAAGCTTCCAGAAGTCCCTGAATACGCTAAGTTGCAATTCCACATGATGACGTTACTTGACGTCCTGGATAAGATAGCATGGGTAGGATAATATTGTCTATCCCAGGATAAAATATCAGATATCTTTATCCGGTGTGTAAGAAACAATTTATATATGTTGGTCTGAGCCCACCTATTTATTCACTTCCAAAGTAAGTTAGGGTGCAAAGATCAGGAATACTTGACGTATACAAAAAGCGAATGTTCAGGTGAGACGTCGCGTATGCGCATGCTTGGTTCAGCCACTGCACTCAGTGCCAACTTTTTATAGAGCAAGCCTAATGTCATTTTGCATGCGCTATTTTACGTGCGCTATCTAATTTGAACTAAAGACTTATGCATATGTCAACAATTATTTTTCCACCAACTACCTTTGTCACTTTAATGAAATAAACACACTTTAATACTGTAGTCTCTGCTTTCTCCTTTGACTCCCATGAACTTTAAGCTTCTGTTAAACGAAACCATAGTGTATAACCTTTCCCATTGATCAAACATGTCATATGTATATGGTACATATAACACAAAACTACAATTGAAACACAACGATCTGCTGGATTAAGACAGATGACTTACTTAATATTGATAATCCTTATTTTGAACAAATGGTAGGTCAGATATATCCTACTGAGCTTCAGTTAAATAAGGCGAATTCTTCTGAAACTGAAGCTCCGTTTTGAGACTTGAACTTGTCCATATCAAATGGCATATTTTCTTCTAAAATTTTTGATAAACAGGATGATTTCAATTTTGAAATAGTAAATTTCCCATTTCTTGATGGAGATGTTCGTCGGTCCCCTTCCTATGGCGTATATATTTCTCAGCTAATTCGTTTTGCAAGAGTGTGTTCTAATGTTGATGACTTCAACAACAGAAACTTATTTTTAACTGCTAAGTTATTAAAATAAGGTTATAGATACCATAAAATTCGAAAAGCATTTTCTAAATTCTACCACAAACACTCAGAGCTAATTGTTAAATACAACATTGGGTTAAAAACTTTTCTGCAACAAGGCATATCAGAACCTATATTTTATGGTGATTTAGTTTATAAACTCAAACGAATTGTTGGAAAACCTAATTTTAGTGATCAATTCCAAAATATTATCAAACGTTATATAAAGGTTGGATATAACTTGGATGTCATGCGACAGTCTTCATGCCTGGTTTTAAACCCAATCACGGTTTACAGCTATGGTTTCCTCTTTAATTGCACGACGGTGGGTCAGGCCTCAGACTCTATGACGGCTCTGATGTAAAGCTTTAATCAGTGGGTTGGTGACTGATGCTTATCTGTAGCTGGACCAACCGTGGCTCAACTTGAGGTTTTCTTTAGCTCTGACTATCTGTGAGTCGTGAGCCCTTTTCTTTGTTTCATCATAGTGTGTTAATTTGATTAGAGTGTTTCTCCATGATTATACATTACAATAGTTAGAAGGCTTCCATGCGAGCTGAACATTTCCTGTACTTCAACAACAGCAGAATCTAAGGCGAAGATTTGGTACCAGTAAATGCATTTCGGCCCCCGGTGACTTAGGCTGCTGTCCGTTCTAAGGTGGTGGTTTCTGTTGTTTATTATTACTCCCATTGTGGGAGATTGTAGTTGTCCTATATTTTGTTTTACGTTACTTTATGCCCCTTCTATTTTTGCAATCATCTTGATTGGGAAGAGAAAGCTGGTTACTTTGCTTAGTTTGTCTTCCTGGTGTCTCGTGATTGTTGTGTGGCTCTTCCTCGCGGTGCCATGGGATTGTCTGCAGTTTGTGATTGTGGTAATTCCTGATCATACTCACTTACTATTATTAAAAACATATGTTGCATTTAAGTTGAATAATCAACTGACCAAAATATGCACGGCCCGTGGTTAACGTAGATTAATTAGTATCCGGATGCTAAAAGGAATGTGTAGGGAGCAAATTGGTCATTTCCTGCAGAATGATGCCTAATTGAAGCAAACTATACCGCGTGGTTGAAATGCTCAAAAGAAGCCTGTGTTTGAACCTTTAGGGTTCTTGTATCCTCATACAAGTCTATTCTTATATCATGTTTTATATTAATAAAATATATTTAACTTCATGTGCTTTAATTATCAGTGACAGAAGAAGGGAGAAGTAATACCAATGCTATCAGAGAGACTGAACACACTCAAACCTGTGTAAAACGGCTACTAAAAAAAAGACAGCACAAATATCTAAATGACAAATAGTAGCTGAATGACGGTCTAAAGTATTGCAGACTTTTGCAATACTTTCGACCTGCATTAAGCAATAATTGGTCTTGAAAACCAATCTTTTGGTAATTTTGAGAGTGGCCGTTTACACAGGTTTTACTGTACATAAAATCAAATGAAATAAAATTATGCAGCTGCATCTGTTCCATGGCACTGATTGTGTGGTTGTTACATGTACATGTGTACTTGAAATTAGTTGTTGGTACATTGTTTGTGTCATTTAAATAGCATTACATGTATGTTGATCTTGCTCAATTTTATTTTTGTATATTTTTATGTGTGTAACCTAATTTACCTGAGTGTGTAGACGTAAACGTAGTAAAAAGTGCTAAGGTTTTGCATGTTAAGTGTATATAATCCCCCCTGCCTTCTGTCCGTTCTAATGCAATGATTATGTTGTTATTATTTCCTTGATCATTGTTGGTCCCATTTTTGCGGGGAGTTCTTGTTTGGTCCTTGTTTTGTAATACAATGCTAAGTGTCCTATCTAGTTGCCTTTGATTTCATTTCCAGGTTATACTCACCAGTCAGGGACATAACTTCTATAAGTTAAAATATATATCACTTGAGGAAGTTAAAAATGTGCCTTTTCAACAATAATTTCTAAGTGATGCTACAGAAAGTAACTTATTTAAGTTATATCTGAAATTATTTAGGCCAAGGTCAAATTGCAAGCCGTCAACAATATAACTTATATAGGTTAAAAAGTAGCTTATTTTCTGAACTTCAATGACCTCGCGTACTTATTTATAGACGATGCGTACAGAACTTTATTGTATGTAATAGGTCTTTCAGATAAAATTACCCACATGGCCGTAAAAATTGCGGTAACTCAGATATGAAGATGAAAAAAGACACGTTCACTCAAACAGGTTACTTTTGTTTTTGTTGCAAAAAAGTTAACTGCTTTATGTGATATATTTTTTTAACTTTTGGAGGTTATGCACCGGACTGCTCACTTGAGTTATTTCTTGTTTTATGAGCATTTTATGCTCATATGAGCTGTTTAAGAGGGGCATTGGGCAAGTTTGAGCATGGTCTTTTATCTCAGTTACCAATAAACTAACCCACTCATGTTTGGTATCATTTAAAAGCGATACCGCTCTTTTTATCACTTAAAGTCTACCTACATGTATGGGGTAGAACGAGTTTAGCTATGAGTTAACGACGTTCTGGTTAATTTCAATAGACCCCTTTCACATTGTTATCTCCCTTAGCAATCGCTCTTCAATTGAAAATTCGATAAAGCTGTTTTTGAAAATGAAGGGGCAGATTGCTTATTAGTTACATTGCAAAACACATAGTGATGCTTTATAAGTCGATTGTTTTGGCCTTTCACCGCTAGAATGAGATATCTTATTCTAGAAAACAGATAAATTACTGTTTCATATACATTTTATAAGTCTTCAGTATTTTTTTTTCCTTTAATAAGTGTAAAATATACTTTGATATCGAGCTAAAATCGGCTTCTTCTTCAGGCGCGAAATCGCTACTTCTTCAGGTACGAAGTCGCAAAAAATTATTTGAAACACATGCCAACTAATAAGACAAACTTGTCCGTTATATGCGAGCATCGACAACTCAGAAGAGCCTGGTCAAATGCACAGTCTCGTCAGGGCATTCACTGCTTGCAAACACAACGGATCCATTGTTGTGTCCGAGCGCACATAAAGGCAGTGCATGAAGACGGAGGCTCAGACAAAAAATAGATCCCACCAGATAAGCATGCGGCAGCGCACGCATGCTACCAAATAGACGTGCGTGTAGATGCACATAATGACTAAGCATATTATATGTCAAAATCGAACTATAACTTAACACCTCCAATCATAGACCCTTTAAATTTCATCATTTCTACACAACGTCCGCTTATGCGCAGGCTCGCGAGAATCATCGCTGCTCGTACACTAAAATTATGGATGTAGATGAAGATCAGATCTATCTTTTTTTAAACAAAGAATGTGTGGGTATATATAGGCGCCTTTTATTTATATTTGTAATTAAGTACCGTTTAAAGACGTTATAAATAAATCAAATACCGTCGAATAACAAATGTGTGCCAGGCGCGTGTGCTTTTATTGTTTTCAAAGAGCCCTGGGCATAGGATTAAAGGGCCGGATGCACATTCAGTAGCAGATATTAAAATGGGTCTCTACACGAGAGAAGCTGACTTTGGTGCATGCGGAAACAGTGATGAACAAAAGAGTAAGAATGCCTTCAGAGTAGAAATCAATCAAGTTTTTGTGTAGGTTAACGCGAAATTTTTATACCTTCGACAAAATATATGGGATTGAGTTACCCCACTCACTGCTTGAAAAGTAGGGGTAGTGTTATTAAGAATAACGTTCTTGAATACAGAACAAGAGAAGTCATAATTTTTGCGTTACGAAACGTTTTGCAAACCTTATTCGCTATAAATAAAACAAAACATATATTTCGTGTTCCTGTAGTGACACAATTTATATTAAAAGTATAAAGAAAAATTACAAAACGTTCCTTTTTTGAAAGTTAACCATTTCTCTATTAGTCAACATTTTCTGAGTGTAAAGGCGTAAGTCATGCAAGCAGAGATCTCATAATACATTTAATTAAAACATAAGTTGCACCAAATCGTTAATTTGTCAAATCATGATTGTAAATAAGGTATACCATTTCCCTTTCATTTTTTAAATAGTTTGCTTAAAATTTCCGCCAGTGTATATTACCCTACTCATTTCGGCCATGCGCTGCACGTGCACGCCGAGTCATTTTCGACAAAAATAAAACCATCAAGTAGCCGTTGAATTCTAGTTTACACAAATGTATCATGTGATAGCATTTTATGAACGCATTGTGAAGTTATAGTGCCATGCTACGAACTTTCCAAATCTACGAACTTTCAAAATGCCCCTCGTAGAACATAATTTTAAGTCTCGGAGCATAGCTGATTGGTAGACCCAATGACCATCTACTCCAAGCCAAGCCACACTATACTTTACAAACTACTGGTATTATGATATGTCTAAGAATTTCCATTTAAAATAGGATATAAGACAGTAATGCGTTTGCTAAGTTTTTAAGTTATGTGTCTGGCTAAAATGGTAATCTGAGTAGATTAATCTAGTCACATTTTATTTCGCAGATGTCTTTTCTCAGAAACAACCGAGTCAACGCAACAACAGCCTAGGTAACATGTTCATAATAAAGATATTTTCTTCAGTCCCTATATGGATTAAGAGACAAACAGCGACAAACATCTACAGCTACTGCATATGCATATACAGGAATATTGAACACGAGCATACATGTATCACGTGCATACACACTAACAAATAAAACTGATGTGCTATCTAATACCTAGTAAAACAAACGCGAAAAACAAACAGACAAACAAAAAACAATAACAACGTGAAAACGGTTATCAAATGCCACAATCACGGATCATGGCCCATCTATAGCATCAATGTTAAACGACTCATGAGTGGATCCAGACGGGAGGGCCAGGAGGTCTGGACCCGCCCCCTCCCCCCCCCCCCACACACACACGCTGGATAACAACAAGTGTTATAGAATTAAAAAGGAATAAGCATTAGGACGCCCCTGGAAAAACTTGGACCCGCTAATTTTAGTTTTCCAGTTTTTATGGCATATACAATTGGACCCCAGAGGTAGAAGGTATAATGTTCTAAAATTGTTTACAGATTTTATCCACTGAAGTGTGTAATTTTTATGTTTTACTTGTCGTACAATTCGTCGAAGGAAAAACACAAAATGGCTGAGCATATAATTACAAAAAGCTTATTGTTTTTTTATCTTTAAGGTAATTCTTGTTGTGCCTCGCTATAAAAAAAAGTAAGGAAGAGTGCAAATATCGGGAATCCTTACAATCAAACACCACACCCGACCGAGCTAGGACACCATTTGGGAAAGTGACAAAAACACAAGAAAACACCACATACAAGAGGGCCGAGACGTAAGCCCTAACCAAGCAGGTGACCACAGAAATAGTAAGTGACTGTGATCAGGATGCAAGAACAGACAAGACAGTACGACACGAACTTCAAACAGTAATAACACCAATTAGACACAAAAGAAGCACCGCATTGGAACGGTCAGTAATATAAATACTATAGGGCTTAAACATGTGTGCCGGTACCAACCTCAGCCTTATTTCCGATGTGGACCAAGGCAGATAGATGTTCGGCTCGTATGAAAGATCCCTGACTTATTGATGTATCATCATAAGGCGCATCTATCCCATGAGTTTACGTAAGACAAAATTTTTAAGATCGCCACCATTAACCAGATTTATGAAAATGACGACGCGTCTGGGAGTGAAAAAAACGCCATGCATTAAAATTGATAAACCACCAGTGGTTTACATATTATCGGGAGACGTTATGAAATAACGCCTTTAACGTCACGCATATAACCAAACCCTAACGTGTTCACGCCAAAAATATGATTTCAAAATTTTTTAGTGCAATATGATAAAAAAGAATCTAACATTCGTGCTCCTGTATTTATGCATTTGTTAAACTCGTTGCGAAAAAGAGATAAAATGCTCGGCAAGCCTCGCATTTGATCTTTTTTCTTCAACTTGTTAAATAAACTTAATACAGCATGAGCACTAATGTAAGATCCTCTATATATTATTGTCACGATTAGATACACTCATTAGCACTGATAGAAGATCCCGTTGGCGTGTACCCCATTCCTACACTTCTCTCAGACTTTACTTCCATCAACATATACAATAATTTTAATCTAAGATAACAATGCGCCAGTTGTAACCATGTCTTATGGACAACATATACAATTTGGAAAGAAAATAAAACTACATGATCTAGGTTACTTGATCAAGGTAGCTAAATATAGTTTGCTCATAGAATGGTCAATCTCCTTAGGCATTGCTCTACATCATTGATGATGTGGGCCCTCCAATACTTTTTCAAATGTGTATCCTAGGTATACCATAACCATGTAAAATATGTTCTTGCACACCGGATAAGGATATCTGAGATTTTACCCTGGGATGGTACATATTATCTTACCTATGTTATCTTACCCAGGCTGTCACGTGAGGGCTACATTCATTGCTTGTAATAGAATTTAGAACTCACGCACATGGTCGTCAAGTGACGTCATTGTTATGTTAAAGTTATGTTATCAGGTGAAATTGCATTTTATCGTATTAGTGGGCTTCTGGGGAGCTTATTTAAAAAAAAAAAAAAAAAAAAAAAAAAAACAGTGGTGAGCAAGAAAAAGAATCCATTATTCGTGTGTGAGTAGGATAGAAAAATCCGTCCCTCACGGTTTGTAATCACTCAGCAAGCCTCGTGATGCCAAACGATGATCCTCGGGATGGACTATTATATCATATTCTCACACTTATGATATATTCTTATTATCCATCTAGCATTTGTATGGAGAACATTTTTTAAAATATAAACGCTCACAAGACACCAAACACATGTGGCAAGAAACAAAAACACAGTGACCTGTTTCAATGTTTTATCAATAGGGGTTTTCAGTTTTTATTCCTATATATACTAGAGGACTTTTAAAGCTTATCACCATATTTTTGCACTTTTCTTGCAAACCGTATATGCGATTGAAAAGGTACTCGCAGGTTTTATAGTGCAGCCCAGAATTGGTATGAATCAGTCGTTAATTGGACTGCACTATCACGCGGTGCTGCTGATGACGTCACATGGGTACATACAGCATCTAGCACCTTTCTGCACAGTTTAATGAAGCTTTTTGATTACTTTTATGTTTAAACTGGGGCGTGTATGATACTATATCAGCAAAAGAGTTTATACAGTCTAGTCTATAAAGCCAGGCAAGTAGACAAAATTTGTTCGGTTAATTTGTACCCCTTTTCTCCAGAGTCATTCATTGAAAAAATTCCTGCTTCTTCAATAAATACATTAATACAGCAGATGAGGTGATCCGGTTTCAATTTTCTCCCAGTATTTTCAAAGTAAGTTGTATATACTGACCATTTGAAAGCACTGTTGTTTTGAGCAATGATGCAATTTTACATATTTATTCTGTTTAATTGTAGATTTTATGTCCTCTAAGTTTCTTGATATGCATCAGGGAACTGTTGCATACAAAGTGTTTGTTTTCCTGAATAAATAAAACAGCCTTTCTCATGCAACTGATTCATGTATATTTTCCAACTTTTTTCTGAATTCATTCTTGCAAAGATTTATAAACTGTTTTGACCAGCTCTGAATTTTTCTCTGAAAGTAAGTAAGGTTGCAAAGATCAGGAATCGATACAATCAAGTACCACACCTGACCCAGGATACCAATGGGAAAGTGACAAACTCACAGAAGACACCACAAACGAGAGCCAAGAGGTCAGCCCTTTCCCAGCAGGTGACCACGAAGCACATATAATCAGACGCGCACAAAACATAGCAAACACAAGACAGAACAAAAATATAAAAGATCCACAAAAGAAGTACCGCCTTGGAACGGTCAGTAAAATATATTACTGGAGGGCTTAAACCGGTTTAACGGCGCCAACCTCACCCTTAATTCAGATGTGGATCAAGACACATAGATATTTGGTTTGTCTGAAGTCTTAACTAAATTTAACAGCAGGGGCCAATTACAAGGTAACAAGTTGATACTCAGAAAATGGGCAACCAGAATTTCTGACAATTTGGGAAATTCGGCATTATATTCTAGACTGAATAGACTTTTTCTAATTAAAAGAAATTGATAACTTCAATATTTCGAAAATAAACGTCAAATTTGAACATCAATTTATAGCTCATTTTTAGAAACGTCTCCATAAGTTACCTTTATGCACGCTTTCATTACTGGTATTGACTACATACACTGACAGTCATGTGGGAAAGACGTTTTGATGTAAATTATTGCAGGAGATATGCTGTCATGTGATCGAGAACGTCTTAAACAATTACGTTAACGTCACTTGCACAATTCAAATGACACGTGATACAAGCGTAATGTATGCAAAATCTGTCATTCGTGTATGCCCTTAGCCTCTTCCAACATAACCGTACGTAAAACATCGAAACTTTGAAAGGCCAAAGACGTTGTTTCTTATTACTAGACTATAGTAATAATGGTGGGTGGGGTATGTCGGTATCTTTAAAGGGGTGTCATTTTGAGCATACCAAACTGTCAATTCATTTCGAATCCTTCAATGATGAATTTGCAATCGTGAAATAAGCAAATGGCGCAAATCTGTTGACTCAGGAATCTAAACTAATTCGTGTTAACTTGCAGCGGAATTTGTGTCCTTCAAAATCGACCACCCTGTCTTAAAATGGATACTTTTTCAATACCTTAAAGTAAATTTACAATCATAAATTTTCTAGGACACACTACAAGCTGGTCAGGCTATGATATGCAATAACACTAATCTCGCTGACATTCTCAATTTTTTGGTGAAATAAATGATTCAATCTGCGCGATGCGTTTTCAAAGTCCTTAAGTATATGAGGTACGTTATGTATGGTGATACGGGCAAAGTAAAACTGTTATTCTATTTTTCTGCAATCCAAGTGCACTTTCTTCAAATTGTCTTTGAACTGTTTTGTGGAGTTTGTTTTCTAAATAAGTGTCAATGTACTATATATCGAAGATATATTCAGCACATTTATCGTCTGCCTGTCACTAAACTGTTGCCATTAAGTGACATCTAAACATTTCAATTCAGTCACTTTATGGCTTCTGTGTCGTGTCTTCGTGTACAAGTTACTGAAGACGAACTGGCCAATATGGGCCACGTCGCGAGAAAACCTGTCTTCGGGGTTTCCGACAAAGCGAGTTTCAAACCTGTCTCCTCAGCTACAGAGACTAGCTAGAAAATTGACATTTCACCTGTAGCTAGTTTACATATGATGCTTTCCAAAAACCGAATAACATAGGCGCTGATCAGACTGTGCGGATGCGCAGGCTGGTCTGCGCCTGTGTTGTTCGCAAACCTCTGAAGACAGGTTTTCTCGCGTTGTAGCCCATATTATAAATGTTAACTTTAGCCTACTTGTGACAACTGGTAACCATTGCAAACAGTTTGGACAGAGACCAGGACAGGAAGGGTTAAATATTGGTATAAAACTGCAAAAGATGTTGCGCACGCAAGGTACATGCAATTTCTGCCGGAGGGGGTGGAGGTGCCACGCACCACAGAACACGTACACATACTACAGAAAGCCGTATACTTCTATCTAATGCAATGCATCAGCACAGAAAATCAATCTAATCAAATAAACTCACTATGATGAAAAAAAAAGAAAAGTGCACATGACTCACAGATAGACAGAAAAACCCAATTTTAGGCACGGTGAGCCCAGCCAAAGACAAACATCAGCCATTAACCAACGGATTAGAGCTTTACTTCAGGACTGTCATTGACTTTGAGACCTAACCAGCCGTCATGCAATTAAAGAGGAGACCCTAGATACATGTACATGTATATAACATATATATAGATTGGGTGTACAACCAGGCATGCAGACTGTCGCATGATATATTGATGTTGTATCCAACTTTTTATAACCTCTTACTATCTTTATAAATTGATCACTAAAATTAGGCTTTCTAACAATTCGTTTGATTTTATAAACCAAAGTCCAACTTTGATACTCTGCTCTGCTCTCTTATTCCTGGCCCCGAGGATATGAAACTTTTTGCATCTGAGCACGACATTTATCCTATTCATTAATGTTAAAATGACAATAATTGTTTGCACTTTAACATTTATTAGCATGATAAGTACACCATCTACTTAAAGCAAGAAAAGTCTTTGTTTGTCGGTATTTGAGTGTCTATGAGCAGTTGAAATTTCGTGCTCAGTTAAGTTGAGGATGGAAAAAAGCTTAATTACCTTTGGGCCTGAATATTTTATTTGTTGATGATATTACTCTATGTAATTCATCAAAGGATGAAGAACTTGTCAATGTGTCTGCCTGACCACAAGATAACATGTCACAATGATAGTCGAGGAAGCAATAGCTATGATTGACATAATACATTTTAGCCACGACATGTGATTTGCAACAATGTGGTATTTTGACAAGTGTAGACTCAGACGAGCCTGTGCAGCCTCCTTTTAAACTTAGAACTATCGAATGATGTTCGGTCAGTACATGTAGCGTAGCACTCATAGAATTTTCAAGCGATTAGCAAGGCATGATCTGAGCCTTTGCTGGTCGCACATATACCACTTTGTTGGAAATCTCATTTTGCGGCTCAAATTTAAGTTTGAAAACAAAACATACATGTAACACGTTTTTCCTGCAATCAGAACGAGCAGGTACTGTAGCAGATCAATCTAAACTTGGAACGAGTGAATATGACCAGGAAATGCCACAATCAAGCCATGGCACCGTGAGGAAGACAAATCCCTGCAAGAATGTAGCAGCGGGTCACCGTTTTCGCTAGGGCCGACAGTGGCCCGTGACTGTATGCTGACTGGGATTAGAAAATAGAAAAAAAAACTAAGACATATACGCAAAAATCAAGAACACAATGCAATCAAATAATCTATTGCCCAACGTACTATATTAAGAGGCCCTGGAAGGGGGGGGGGTCCTAGTGTCCCATATCCCTTTAAGTATTTACAAAAAATATCCCGTTATCGTTTAAGTTTTTGGCCAATATCCCTATATCTATAAAAAAAATCCAGGGCCTCATTAAGAGTAATCTGTTTCAACGAATTGTCGGTCGGTGATTTCGATGAACTGTTTACCGTGAATGTTGATCAGTCACGTGACACGCTGATCACTAATGACGTCAAACTTAGTTAAACCCTTGTTTAAGCCCTTTAATGACCGTTCCAAGGCTGTACTTCTTTTGTGGATCATTTGTGTTATCTATGTCTTGTGCTTGCCATGCTTTTGCGTCTGTTCATTGATGCCTTGTGGTCACCTACTGGGAAAGGGCTGACCTCTTGGCTCTTTTTTGTGGTGTTTAATTGTGTTTTTGTCACTTTCCCATGTGGTAGCCTTGGTCAGGTGTTGTACTTAATTGTATCGATTCCTGATCTCGGCCGCCTTTTTTAATTTACTATTTAGCAGTGTCACGCGGTTTTGTTGCAAAACATATTTTTTCCCCTAATCTGTTCAAGTTTGATCTCAAAGTGTTTCGCTCATTCTAACTAAGAAAACGAATATCCACAATTTATGTTTCTTACTACAAAGATCAAAGTTATTGGGAGTTTAAAGTAGCCAAATCGTACCTCTTATCCGCCATTGTTAATACTTTTAAAACGTCTACCAACGTAAACGAACTGTTCTGAGTTGGGTAATAAAACAACTATTTCATACCCTTCTATCCACCAGTCAAAACTACCATACCATCGGTGCCTTCGGCCTTGGGCAACAGTGCATCCGGCGGGTCATCCACTGCACATCGGTTGATTTGACTGTTGCACAGTAATGTATAAAATAGTTGTACATGTACATGTATACTGTTAGATGATTGCAAAGCTGGAAAGAACACATCTACATGTACTATATCAGACAAGTACATCGCACACATACATATGTACAATAGCAGCATCAGAAAACATTAATGACCATACAACAGCATCATCACCGCATTAGCACGGACTGCAGCCGCAGCCACCAGTTTGGGTAGTGGCTATTCTCGCACACCAGATCGGGGTTTCCTCTGTTTTTACTCATATTAGAAAATTCCATCTCGCATACCCCGTACCAACCCGTGTGAAAGATAACAAATTGAACAGCCGCTCGTTGGAGTTATGTTAAAGTGGTGTCACCATTTTATGTCGCATCTCAGAGTATTCAGGAACTTCTCGGAGCCTGATTTTAAAAGAACAAATGCATTAGTTAATGGTGAGCAAGAAAAATAATCCATTATTCCTGTGCGGATTGGATAGAAATATCCGCCCCTCGCGATCACTGTTATTCTATCCCACCCTCACACGCATGATAGATTCTTCGAATATGTATGATACTAGCCCGGCAAAGCTTATCCCTTGATTTTGCAGCTTTTAAATACACTAAACACATAAATTGTTTAGCTCGTCTGGAGGCTTCCTCACTTGATCTAGAGAAAGAATCAAATCAAATTCGTAAATGTGCGCGATAATTTTATTTCCGTGAATAGCGTTTAAAGACAAACATGTATTTGACACGTGAAAATTTCGCGACTAGGACATGCGTTACCTACATCTGTAAACGACAGATTAATTTCGCCATTTCGCAAGGATTTTCAGATGCGAGGTTTCGTGAAAAAGTACTGAGGGACTTTAGAAACGCACTATTATACATTCACTTTTTTTTCCACAATTTTTAATTCAAAGATCTTTCCTTTAGCATTTTCTTTCCCTTTACAATATGGACCATTATTTGCCATAATTTCGATTTGCTCATGCTGTTCATTCTTACGTAACGCCGACGTTAGTGTTTTTCAATAATTGTCGTCTGACAAATTTGAGTTTAATTCAATTCGAAATTAAACCCTTTGAGCAAGTGGCCAGATGTCTTAACCAATGGAAAAACACGAACGGTTTCCGAAATAATCGTTTAATTACACTCCCAGGCGCAGGATTTCTTTGCTTACGTCAGAATATTGTCAGTCTTATTTTTCAAACTGTAAACACAGACGAATGTCGTTTGCGCATTCTTTTGTCTTTTATGCGACAGATTGATGAGTATCTGGTGGCACTTAAAGATTTTGGTTATTCCTGTTCCTTATGATACATAAATGGCCAATTGCATCAAAAGGTATATGACGTCATGTAGACGAAATGGACGTTGCCAAAAGGCTTATCAGTACAAAACCTTCTTTGCGCTCATTATGGAAGGTATTGGCACACTGTGATTTTTTAAATTAGGATTGTCTCAGAATTATCGCGACGTCACGGCAGCCATAAACCACAGCGTTTCAATTTTCTTTATGAATGCAAGCTAAATTACGGGACTTGTCAATTTTATTTTTCATATTATTAAAATATAGTTATTAGACAATAAATAAGCATTTAATCAGGTTGTGCGTTTCTAAAGTCCTTCAGTATAAAACCCTCACACATAATTCCGAATTTACAGTAACTGTAAGATTTCATAGTCGACAGACAGTCCGTGTTAAAGAAACATGGTGGTTCCAGTCTGATCTTCTCGTAGAATCATCATACAACAATTAAAACCTTTATAGAGATACGCTCAGCCCATATATGCCGAAATGAATTTCCTATCCATAGCAATTGGATAAGATTGGCAATGATTTAAGGGATGCCAGGTAATTATCTAATTTCTATTCCATTTAAATTGGAACTGCTATAAGGTCAAATAAAAAAATATGTGGTTCAGGTTACACCCTGAAAAAAAATAGGATAGGTAGGCAGGAAACTGAATAAGACAAACTAATATAAAATGGCCTATTTTTGAAGATATAACCTTGTTTTAATCCTTCTACTTCAAATACCAAAGACTGAATGCATATAGAAATAAAATTGATTTCCATTTCAGAGGGTCATTTTGATATGTATTTTTCTCCAATTTCTGATGTTGGAAGAGAATAGCAGATCATGAAAGGCGATGACGCGTGTAAAAATAATGAAATACTCTAAGTTTACTAAATTAATTACAAGCGATTAGGGCTGCATTTATTATTTGACAATATTGACCTGAGCCTCATTTATTTCCGCCAAAATATACGTGATGTACGTGATTTTTCGTAAAATACTCTGGCGTATTAGTGCAAATGGTCTTATGGCCTTGTGTCTGGTAAACAGACTACAGAGTATACCTCATTATAGCTCCGCTTTGAAAAAATGGGGCTATTCTGGATTTGGGTTGTCCATCATTCCATCTGTCATTCTGTCTGTCATTCCATGTTTCCATCATTCCATCCATCATAATTTTGTTTCCGCTCAGTATCTTGAGAATAAATTGATAGAAGTTTACCAAATTTTGAATATGCATTGACATTGACAATATCTACATTGGGATTATTACGCATTACTTTTTTGCAAATTTGTAACAGAGTTATGCCCCTTGATTGATGTCGGATATCGTTTCCACTTAATATCTTGAGAACACATTGATATGATGTGTTCTGAAGATATTAAGCCGAAACGAAACTCTGATAAATGGACAGACAGACGGAATGACGAACTTTCCAAATCCAGAACAGCCTCCCTTTTCAAAGCTATAAAATTCCAACCTAGATTTTGTCAATATCAATGCATATACAAAATTTGGTGAAATTATATCCATTTGTTCTGAAGACATTGAGTGGGAACGAGGAAGGACATACTTTTAGGATGGACGTTCTGAGGTTCTGAATGGTCCGTGACCATTGCTTATGTATGGAGTATGGACAAGGTTAACTCCACAAGCCAATTTCAACCCCATAACACCATGCTGTACTAACCCTAACCTAACCCCACTAAACATGGCTGTACAGATTGTGAACCTCATTATGTATCAAGGGCATGTACTGTCAGACAGACTGAATGACGAACAAACCAAATCCAGTATCGGCCCCTCTTTTCAAAGCGGGGCTATAAAAAATTCCAGCATAGCCCCCCCCCCCCCACTTTTTCAACGTCAGGCTATCGATAAATGACAGCAGCCCCACTCTAAACTATAGGTATTGTAGTTCAAAATTCAGCGACAATTAATGACAACATCTCCACACTTAACTATAGGTATGTAGTTCAAAGTTCAGTGACAGCTAGAATTGTCAGAGAACCTGACTATAGCCCCATTGTTGCGTTTTTATACTGTAAAACATCAATCAAGGACCACAACTATGTTATACATGTGCAAAACTGGAGCAAAAATGACAGGTTGCAATCCTAAAATAGATCTTGTCAACATATAAATGCTTATATAAAATTTGGTAAAATTATGTCAATTTCTTCTCAAGATATTGCAGAAAATAAAATATCTGACATAAGTCAAGGGACATGACTATCTTACAAATTCGCCAAAAATGACAGGTAACAATCCCAACCTAGTTTCACCAAATTCTGTATGTGCATTGGTATCGACTAGATCTTGTTTAGGATATTTACACATCATTTTTCGCGCATTTGTAATTATAGGTATGGCCAATAAATGATGTCAAAATTTCGTGAAGAATTTCGTTTCCGCTCAATATCTTGAGAACAAATGGACAGAATTTCACCAAATTTTAAATATGCATTTTTATTGAGAAGATCTATGTTGAGATTGTAACACATTTTTTTTTTCACATTTGTAACAAAGCCATGGCCCTTTATTCACTTCGTTTCCGTTCAAAATGACAGAATTTCACCAAATTTAATATATGCATTCATATTGACAAGATCTAGATTGGGATTGTAACAGACAACTTTTGATTTCTAACCACTACTAGGCTACTAAGGAATTCAATATTCTTGCATTTCAGATAAGAAATTGTTCAACAATCTAAAGCGCATTCTTCACTATGATTCCCGAAGATTGGATGAAAGGTCAGTGAATACTCATGTCTTATGTCTATGTTGTCAGGCTATACATTTAGACAAACGTGCATTTTCTGAAACATATATTGCTGTTTACATAAAATTTATTAGAAGGAGCAACGAAGATTTTTCGAAGAGTAAATGATACCACCAGGTCTTGTTTGATTAGTCAACGTTTATCGATTACAAACCAGTATGGTCGTTAGTTCGAATCTAGGCCCCCTACAAACGTTTGTATGAGAAACGAAGGAAAACTGACAGTCCAGTCTTGCACTTATCTGTATAAAAGTGGTCCTTCGAAAAACATTATCAGAATGCACTGCCAAATAGTCAAACAAGTTGATAGTATAGTGTTACACTGATACATTACTGGGCCGTTTTGAATTGCAATACATATAACGCCATCTATAACAGCCTATTACATGAATATGACCTTGGGAAAGACAGTTTGTCTGAGATTATTAGAATTGCCCACCAGACTAAAAACATCTATAAAATTTAAATATACATTGGAATGCCAGTGAAACGGAATCTCAGACTTACAGGAAAGGTTCTGAAAATTTACAAGTTGTCATATACATGATATAAAGAGAGAAATAGTTTTGAAAGAAGAAATTGTGGATTGATTATTACACAACGGTCTGTTTTCTACTTCTTAATGGCGAGGCTAAAACAGATGCACGTATCATGCCACTCCGTACATTGCACTTTACGCCATCTAAACAAAGAATCATTTGGGAATCAAAAGAACCTACGAACTTTCAAAACAGAGTAAGGAGTCACGATATCTAACATTAAATTTGGACCTCGTCGCGCGAACACCTGACTTTGCTGCATGCGAACACCAATAAGCTCTGCCTATTGGGCCGTGTACTATCTTAACTTGCTTCATGAAACATTTCTATATTCTAGCTAGCTTCTGTTTATGAGCAGTTTGGTTTGAGTCTTACATTTTTGGAAACCCTGAAATCAGTTTTTTAAACGTCCCGTCAAGTTAAACCTGAAATATGACTTCAAGCCTCAAGGTTATAAAACTGGAGTACAGTCTCAAACTCAAAATAAAGCGCAATGATTGATTGCACGTGTCTGCAAGCAGCCAACCATTGCGCTGTATTTTGAGTTTGAGAATGAACTAAAGTTTTATAACCTCAGGGCCTGGTGTTTCTTACGATAAGAAAACTCTGTAAAATATCGAACCAAAGACTGCAAACAAAAAATACAAAATAGTAAAAGAACAAAATTCAGGAGCTAGAGAGGTCCTTGCAATTCAGATGACTGACAGCCTTACTGAGAAGAGCCATCTCCGTATGGGCTGTAAGAAGTGATTTAAAACCCATTCCAAACCATTTTCAAAAATGCTTAGCACATTTTATGCTGACACACACATTTAAATCACAAAAAAGAAACAGACATCAATTTGAAACAAAAAATATTTCCTCCTGTTAGCGCAGGGAGACAAATTATTTCCCTATGAGCCTCTTTCTGTCTGTCTGTTAGAAAGTCATGATGTACTCTCCAGCTAACAAACTATAAAAGATACATATAACCAATCGTTGGTGTTCAGTGGGAACAGGAAAATTACAACCAGAGGGTCCACCGATCTATTGGGAAATCTGGCAAGAGGCAGACATATGATACTTTCATGTTTAGTTACTCTTTCTGTCTCTTAACTTCGTTTTAGATATTAAGGCTAATAAATACTATTAGAGAGCTCATGGACTTGATATAGCAGCACTCCTTGCAAATTATTATGCTCAGCATGCTCTTCATCCTTATATTGGCTTCGAGGGTTAGTTTGGTACCCTCCAACATGTAAAAGCCCTCCAGTAATTTTCTAACTGACCGTTCTTTTGTTGATTCTCTTTGTTATAATGTGTTTCGTCTTTGTCTGCCATACTGTTTTGTCTGTTCTTTGCAGCCTACTGGTCACCAAATGCAATCAGTGTTCCAAATATGAAACGCACTGGGCAAACAACTGCAAGGAAGACTTTAAGTATAAATGTATATAACGTTAATCTTTGCATAAAAGGTCACATCAGTGATATGAAGCTTTCATTGTGATTTACAAACCATAGGCAATTACTGTGCCAAATATACCCAACAAAAAAAGAAACGCACCACTACGATTTTCCCATTAAGATCTCCTTTTAATACGAAAATGTTAATTGTCATGAAATTTTCTTTTCTGATCAAATCTTACTAAAATTTGAGTGTGACGCAGCTGAGTATCTGTACTTTCCCGGTGTAGGCACAAAACACATCAAGGCGAATGGTAAACGAGTTGCGGAAGCGTTAATTCAACGCTACTGCCTGCATGGAATTCCAAGTATGTTTTACATTTGCAAAGTATAAAAACGATATGTTGTCGTTATGTGAGGCAACCAATGTATTTATTGATGCTTTTTGTAATTTCAAAATCCATTTTCAGCGGTTAGGACCATTTTAATTGATTAAAACAATGTGGGAATCTTTAAATGTTTCGTAAGGTTTATCTCCAGTGTGGAAACATTATCCAAAGGGTAGTCACAATACATGGGCTACCTAGCGTTCAATTATCGCGTGTGATGAATTAAAAGATAGAATTTGCAACGAATAAGTGTCTGGATACAGGTTGGTCTACTGAGATGATTCCAATTGCTTAAACTTATCTGGCAATAGAGCATTATAAAAACGCTTATTCCCTGTGACTTTACAATTTGACCCCCACTTTGTTCATGACCAATTTTCTTTAACACAATTTCTACGCCAGATTGCAAAAGACGTGTGACGCAGCAGTACCTGATATACCTTTGCACTGATATAAACTAAACTGGCCTAGCACTTGTGATCTTCCTGAGAGTTGAACAGTTTTAAGTGGTGCGTTTCTTTTTTTGTTAGATATATAAACACCCTCGGTCAAATAATTAAAGAGGGTTTCGCGGAACGAGCAAATACTGATAGATGGACGCAAGGCCGGCTGGACGTATTTACAGACTGACATGTGTTGTGAACCTAAATGTTCGAAATTAGCCAACATCTACCAACCACTCAGTTAGTGTACCCAATTAGAACCATTATTGTTGGCTACTTAGTCCTTACGAAATAAAGTGCAGTGTATCAAAGAATTGTACACCCAGTAGGTGCCTTTTTTGCGCTCGGACTGACTAACTGGATTTTTTTTTATAAAATGAGCCAGTGCATGAGATTTCCAACAATGAGGTATGTGGGACCAGCAAATCCTCAGATCAGCCTGCGCATAGGCGCAGTCTGATCAGAGCCTTTGCTAGTCGCTTGAGCATTCTATGATTGTTAAGCTACTGACTGAACACCATTTGGAGTTTCTAAGCTTAAAAGGAGGCTGCAGAGGCTCGTCCGAGTCTACACATGTCAAAATGTCAAATAGCTGGAAATCTCATGCCGAGGCTCAAATACATGTAGCAATCAATATAAGACGACACAGCATGGCACTTCATTTATAATATTTCCCATTGAACTTCGCCAGTTAGACTATCATGCCCACTCTATATGACATCAACATGTGGGGAGACAAAAGTGTTTTTGTAGCAGAAGAAATGAGCCGCGGCATGAGATTTCCAACAATTTGACATTTTGACAAGTGTAGACTCGGGCGAGCCTCTGCAGCCTCCTTTTAAGCTTTGAAACTCCAAATGGTGTTCAGGCAGTAGCATAACACTCATAGAAAACTCAAGCGACAAGCAAAGGCTCTGATCAGACTGCGCGTATGCGCAGGCTGATCTGAGGCTTTGCTGGTCGCACATGCCACATTGTTGGAAATCTCATGCACTGGCTCAAATTCTAGTTTCCTGCTGATAGCATAAACACAAGTTCGCTGCTTAAACTCTTTGTCTGCAAGTATTGTCTGCTGATAACCGTTGCAAGCCGTTAAGAACCAGATCATGCGCATATGGATCCAAATTGTTTGACACCCTGATGCATAAATGACAGATTTTTATAAAAGTAAAAAAAAAAATCCTAAAATATAACAGACACCGATATACAAAAAAAGTATGTAAAATTACCCAGCATGCACACAGTTAATATTGGTCAATATGCTCTATGTTGTTTACAAAGAACCCATGTCTTTAAGAACCGCGTACATTTGTAAATGAGATTATTAATGGAGCCTCGTTGCAAGAAATCCTCTCTTCGGTATTTGCGACAAGTAAATGCTTAATACAGCCTTCTCAGCTACAGAGACGAGCCAGAGTGCTGATAGTATGTGCATGGAAGGCGATGTCATTACAATTTCCTGAAAAGTGAATAACAAATGTGTTGATCAGATTGCGCGGATGCGCAGGCTGGTCTGCGCCTTTGTTGTTCACAATTCCTGGAAAGTCAGGTTATCTCAAGACAAAGACCAGTTGTTGTTTGTCGTCAGAACTACTGAAAACATTAGCCCATTAGAGCCTAGTCAGGATGCGAACATCATAGGCACAAATCTGTATTTGCCGAGTTCACTGTATCATCAGTGTACATACTATATATGACATCGTGTTCTGATGTGCGCTTATAAGCATGGTACACTTGCCAAATTAGCACGATTCCTGATCATCAGTATTGCTAAGCAGACTGGTTTGAATTCTATCTGTTCTAAAGTCACGGAGATTTTTTCTTGATGTAGCTGGTTATAATTCATTGACGTTTGAGCTGTTATATGAACATAAAGAATGAAATCACACGCTGTAAATGCTAAGAAAGTGCTATACAAGCCGAAAACATTTGAAACTCGTTAATAGCATTAGATAGACACGTGAAGATTATGAAAACGTTTTCTTTCATTTCATTCCTTCGTAGAGCAAATACATATGTCTTGATCCACATCTAAACTAAGGGTGACGTTGGCGCCGTGAAACCGGTTTAAGCCCACCAGTAAACTATTTTAACTGACCGTTCCAAGGCGGTACTTCTTTTGTGAATCATATGTGTTTTTGTATCTCGTGTTTCTCATGCGTGTGCGTCTGTTTATAGCTGCCTTGTGGTCACCTGCTGGGAAAGGGCTGACCTCTTGGCTCTTGTTGGTGATGTGTATTGAATTTTTGTAACTTTCCCATGTGGTATCCTGGGTCAGATGTGGTACTTGATTGTATCGTTTCCCGATCTTTGCCGTCTTTCTTACTTTAAGTAATATTATACATGTAACAAAAATATGACACCTTAATAGTTTGTTACAGTGTGGATGTCTAGACTGATCTGAGCCTCTGTCGAGTGCACCTGCCGGGTGTCCCAAAACACAAGAAACGTTTGGAAAGTCTTATAATATTTGACTTAATAAAGATATGTTGCTCATTGTTTTTATTGGTTAACGTACTTTACATAGAAATTATATAATGCCATAATTCGACTTGATTTCATTTAATGAAAAAACAAGATTAAGCTTTTAAAGAATGGGTTCTAATTTTCTGGTTATACCCCCCGCAAACTTTGTTTGTGGTGGCTATTCTGTTTTCACGTTGTCCGTTCGTCCGTATGTCCGTGCGTGCGGGCGTCCGTCCGTAACGTTTTGTTTCCTTAATATCTTGAAGAGTCATTGCTTGATTTTCATCAAACCTTGCAAACACGTTCATATATGCATGACAAATACATAAGACAAAAAGTAAGGCCAATTCTATTAGAGTTATTTCCCTTTGTAGTTCTAAATGGCATTTTATATAGGGTTTTATGCTTATGCTATTATAGGCCATACATGGGCCGATCAGCTCCTACCACAGCTTTTGATGGAGCAATATGCATGAAGGAGTTTGGTTCAGAAAAAATAATTTTTGACAAAATTACAGCTGTGAGAACTTAGACATTTTTCCCTGATAAGGCGTTTGTATATGCATAGATGGTTCCTTCATGGGCCGATCAACTCCTACTACAACATTTGATGGAAAAATTGGATACTTTTCCTAAACAATGAAGACACATCAAACATATGCATGAAAGAGTTTATAATTTTTGTTTGCACAGATTCTACTGAAATCTTCTTTTCAAAACTAAGGTCTGCTGGTTTGAACTATAACTTGCCAAGTTTATTCACTGACTCTTACTGTGCGGGGGGTATCTAATAAGCATTGCTTATTGACTTTTTTCATTTACACAGTTTTACATCCATGGCTAGGTTTTTGACACTATATATTAATTGATTCTTGTTGCAGCGTTGTATAGATTTTCATTTATTGATGCTTGCTCTTGTAAATGTTTATTATGTCTACACTTATTTGTCATAGCTTTTGCCTTCCTATGTGTTCCTCAAGTTTTATATTCAAGACTCAAATCATATAACCACCTTGTTCATACTGAGCATTTTGTTAAGACATTTAAGTTTTATAAATGAAAAATAGTAAGTGAGTATGATCAGGAAGTATGTTAGCATGGTAACCAACGTGCTGCAGTTTTGATGTCATGTAAAAATATAGAAGAGACTCTTTTTGCATATGACCTAATTCATTTCGATTATATAGATGTTTTAACCAAATGAATTGACAATACCATTAGGTGTGCACTTTATTGTTACCCCACCCACTTTTCTCTATAAAGGCCACTGGAACCTGGTGTTAAGTTTGAACTTTAATATACAGTTCAGTGTGCATGTAATAAAACAAAGCCAATTGATGTGTTTGTATGACACTATTGTTCTGTTTTATGCCTTAAATACTGAACAATTTCATTACGAGTGAAGCATTTTGCCTAGCTTATCACGTTTAACCCTATTTCAGTACGAAAATTCGTTGAATGTGACTTATTTCGTGACACTATCTTTGATGCTACCGGAAGCATAACTTTTACAGTGGATAATGCTAATAATGCCTTGAAATAAATTTGTCACATATTATTTTCATATTTGAGCATATTCAGGTATGCCAAACTTAAATGTTGGGCTTTCATTCAAGTTTAGAATCGTTTCATACCTTTTGGTCAGGTCACCCTGTACATGTACAATTTACCGTTTCGCCATACATAAGCTCATATACATGTATCCACTCATTTCAATACATTTTACATTTTGTATTATTCTGATGCAGTTGTCTATATCTGCCAATGTTATTTTAGAGGGATACACATGCAGTCGAAAAATTGAATTACATGTCGGTCTGTTTTCATGAATTACAAGTACATATTTTGTTTACGACAAACTAGTCTCCAGACGAAAACAAAATACTCTTTAAATCAGTTATGGTGCATTTGAACAAACACCAGGTCTCGAGTTTATAAAGCTTGAGTTCATTCTCAGACTCAAAATAAAGCGCAATGATTGGCTGCTTGAGGACACGTGTCCGCAAGCAACCAATCATTGCGCTTTATTTTGAGTCTGAGACTGTACTCAAGTTTTATAACCTTGAGGCCAGATCAAAACATTCTTTGTTAAACAGTGGTCATGCTAGGCTTCCAGACGAGGTTGCATATTAAAAGATATTTTCTTACATGTATTTGTCAACCTTAACATATGTTGTGGGTATTCAAAAGAAACGTCGCAATGGGCGGTTTTTTGAGCATCCACAAAATATATGAAAATTAATGGGAAAGAAAATAAGGACAACTTTTAGCTCAGCTATTTTGTTTAACTAGACCTATGGGCTCTTTGTTACGATGCAGAATATATAGAACAACAGAATCAGTGATGGTTGCGTATACGCACAATACGCAAAGGTTTAGGTATGCACCTGGTCACCTATTCAAACCATGATACGGTACCTTTTCTACTAATAGTCTTTATAAAAGGGCGGTTTGTCTGATATGGAATTCATTGTGTCTTTATTTAGTAAGGCTTGCACGATTTCGTTACTTTTCTTGAACATCTTAGAGATCTTGTGCACTTTTCACTACATAAAGGATGGAATTTCCCACTCTTGTTAGGGGACATTTTAAAGATACCGTAGAGAGGTTCGATATAGAGACGCTGTTCATTATTATAGAAAGGTACGTGAAGTTATATTTATTTGACTGTGTTGAAATTGTACATGACAGGGCTATGGCGATTTGTGTTATTGCATTTAATCGCGATGTCTCTAGCATGTCACATTGTATTGAAATAATAAGTCACTCGTTTTTTATTTTGTCGTCTGTTGAATTGGCCAGCATTCCGTGTACGAGTTCTATCAAGTGTTATCAATAACGTCCCATTTTTTGGTGAAAATAGCGATTGTTACGCACTTGCGTATGATGCTACGCACATGCGTAGTGCCTAAAAATCTGCGGGGACCATTCTTGCGGCTATAGTAAAAGCTGTCCGGATGGACTCGACAGGTTATTTTGGCCAAAAGTAGTCACAGGCCATGTCGGGTCTGCACATAAAACTATAATGGTATGCTGAAAGATTTACCAGGGACCGATAGGTGAAAAACAATTTTAGCAGCTAGATTTTTAAGTTGTTGTGATTTTATATGGTGTTGTTAGAAAGACGATTTAACTGCCAGTGATAGTCGACTTTCTGTAGCGACCTGTATGTGTCACCTCGAGTTATATCTGACGCATATAAGAATAAGGGTTAGGTGCATACACTACAACACACTTACATAAATAAGGTGATAGCTGACATGTATGTTTAGAGATTAGGTAGGTGTTTGTCACACCAAAATAAATGTAAAGATATTGTACGTTTTACACGCATAAAACAGCAGAATGTAATTTCTCAATATTGATGTAAATATGTTTGACTAGAGGTCATAATTAGTTGTTTACAACTGATACGTTACCCATGTACAAAATTAGCCCGTGGGCAGGGTGATGTCCAATGTAAACGTCCAAACGTTACGTTGGCGCCACATTGTTCAACGTTTTCCTGGAATTTTAAGAAAATTGGTATCAGTATTTGTAAAGCTCGAAACTATCTAGATTACGTGACCTGGAAGGGAAAAAGGGCCACGGGATCTTGATGTTTCGGATGTGATAGCGTCTCAACCAGGGTGACGTTACGACAGCGTATTGGAAATTTTGTAACGTGTGGGTTTGTTCGTTTGGCATAGGAGGTATTGTTTAGCGCTGACATAGGCCAGTCACTAGAAATACTTCTCTATTACATGATTTTGAGTGTGGATATTTAGAAGAGCAATCCATCCTAACCGCATGGGAGCCGTTAGCCATACACCCACGGGTGAGGGCTAATCGCGCGCTTATAGGTTTAGGCTGTAATTTAAAAAAATAAGAGCACTGAAATTATTTCTTTTTTTGTGAACTTCAAACGAACAACTCCATTATTGACGCAACAGAGTGATTCTGAGATTCTAAAAGTAGATTGTTTTTTGCAGAATCGTCTCTGATTTGTGTCCCCTCCTACGTTGGAGGCTGAATGTTGGTGAGCCACAAGATTGATAACTGAGGGCACTTACTAGCTGTCCCCTCAGGCCACAAACAGCGTGGAATCGGCCCCATACTTTAACGACCAGCTACGTAGACCAGATCGAGTTGGGAGCCAACCGGCTGGAATTGTTATAAGTAAATCTGACGTCCCAACGTGGGGATACGATCAGGAACCGTCATATAGGAAGAGCCACTTATAATAAACTTGACGTCTATATACTAAAAAGAAGATCAACGTTCCGCGTAAGCAATTTTATGCAAATCAGATGACGTTCCAAAACACCGGATCGATCACATTCCTATTATCTCAGCCCCGATTGACTGAAGTAGACAACGTGCGGCTAAGAAGATATAGTGTTCGCGAGACGTGTGTAATACCAAGAGTTATAGTGTTCGTGAGACGCGTGTAATACCGAGAGTACTCATCAATACGATACTGAAGTATTAAAGGGCCCAATTTTTTTCTGAGAACTTAAGTTATATGTGAATCATATTCTTTACGTCTCTTACTTCTTACTAGTTGACGTACATCTAGAGCAGGACACTCTAAGATTGATTCTAATTGAAATGATCTTAGAGTGGCAACTTGCCCTAGTATAGGATGGTCAATTAGCCAGAAATAACAGCGTAGGTGGTGTCATTGTATTATTAATGTGTTGTTGATGTTTTCTTAGTACATAAAGTACTGAAAAGTTTTTGCTAGTTGTGTGCATTATTTTTCCCTGGTAGCATCGTCATCGCATAAAGGAATTTTCCAATAAGATTTCCACTCTTCCTTCCTGATCGGCTTTATGTCGTAACACTCTTAGTGTCTTTGTTGCTTTGCTCTGTGACTGTCAGGTAGCATGCTCTCACACGGCTGTCATGGGTCTCGACTGCCATAAATATGAACTTGGCTTGCCCATGAATAAAATCACAAGATTAAGCTCAAACAAGACATTTTAATGTGACGGTTCTTTTTAGCAGCCACAAAAATATGTGTAAATTGATGGGTAATAAAATAAGGACAATTTTTTAGCTCACTGACAGATATTTTGTTTAACTAGACCTATGAGCTCTTAGTGTCTTTGTTGCTTTGCTCTGTGACTGTCAGGTAGAATGTTCTCACAGGGCTGTCATGGGTCTTCGTTTGCCATCAATATTAACTTGGCTTGCCCATGAACAAAATCACAAGGTTAAGCTCAAACAAGACATTTTCATGTGACACGTCTTTTTAGCAGCCACAAAATATGTGTAAATTGATGCGTAATAAAATAAGGACAATTGTTAGCTCAGATATTTTGCTTGACTAGACCTATGAAGCTCTAAGTGCCTTTGTTGCTTTGTTTTGTGACTGTCAGGTAGAATGCTCTAACAGGGCTGTCATGGGTCTTCGCCTGCCATCAATATGAACTTGGCTTGCCCATGAATGAAATCGCAAGATTAATCCCAAATAACACATCTCAGTAGAAAGGGCTGTAAACAGGCCATTTTCATATGAGTTACAGACGTTCATATATTCGTGATCTTGTTATTGTCTTAAGAAGGTCAAGGAAGCAATCCGCGATCTGAAACGCTGAACTTTTGAGAGAGAAAATGAAATTAAACCATTATAATATAAAGTGAACATGTCAAGGAACTCTTGCAAATAAAGTTGGTATTTAGAGCGGATGGTACATTTTAATGCGGTACATATTGAGAAACGCTTACTGCTGTGAATTTGTCTTTGAGATCACAATGTTGATGAGTTTCAAAACACTGTTTAGCAATGTCGTTGTGCCATTTACGTACTGCTGTAATGATGTGTTGAGACAGACGTAAAGGCATGCTAGCGACTTTTTAAGAAACCATATGCTTCTCACCAACCTTATAGTAATGTGACCCTTGTGAATTTGAAACAAGGTCAATGTCAAAAGATCAAATCATTAAGTCTTTCAAATGATGTATCCAGTTCTAGCTCAGAACAGCAGAAAATGTAACAATTGGTGTCATGTAATTTTTGAAATGTATGACCAGTACAAATTCCATGCCCATGTGAGATGAGATTGGAAAAACGTTTTCTAATTGTTGCACGATCATCGTCACTTGCTATTTGTGACTAATTGGTCTTGCAGACTCGTACCATATTCAGGTCATACTATAATTTGAAGCAGGTACATGTAGCTTCCCATCATTCATTTAAACTAAGACAGCAATACGCAAATCTACAATTATGCACGGTTTTCTATTTTGAACAGTTATCATGTTTATCGCGAGTATGAAAGAAAATTCGAAAAAATATAATGCAGATTCAGAAAAAGAAAAATTGTTTAATTATGTTGTAAGCTGATCCTTTAGAACTTATGTGCTTTCAGTCAATTAAATTTCAGTAAAATAACATCAAACCGTGGTTTTGTACCTGTGTCATGCTCGGATCTAGAGGGGTGGGGACAGTGGCTCCCGATACCCCCTTTTTAAGTTGAAAAGGGGAGGGAAGAGAGGATCTAAATACCACTAAAAGCGGGTCATGATCGGCCCGCCAGTGAAACGCCACTTGAATGGTGTACCGCAATCGAAACACCATTTGAATGGCATTTCGCTAGCGGGCTGATGATGGCCCACTTTTAGTGGTATTTAGATACTCTCTTCCCTCCCCTCATCAACTTAAAAACTTTGGCAAGGTTGAGGGACACCCTCTAACTAAACTTACTGGATCCGCACATTAGTGTGATCGCCTAGTATGGGCAGGCGCTGATCCAGAAATATTCGTCAGGGGGAGACAGGTCTTAAGTGCAGACGCTTATTTAAGTCATCAACTTATGTTACTCAGGTAGAGGGAGTCCGTACTAGTATTTCTTGGAAATTATAAACACAGTAATCAAAGAGGATTCGTCAGTGAAAGCCATTTACTGTAAATTCGGAAATTTTCGCGAGAATGTTATTTTCGCGAATAGTCTTAATAGACATATTTGCGACGTTAAAAAATCGCGACTAGGGCATGATTTACCTATATCAGTAAACGACAGAGTGATTGCGCGATTTAGCGAGGATTTAAATCTCACAAAACTTCGCATATGCGAAGTTCGCGAATATAAACCATCGCGAAAATTTCCGAATTTACAGTAAATGGCGTTTCTCTGGTGGGGAAGATGGCCCGACACCGAATGCTGGCTGGGTAGCTTTCATTCTGGAAAGTACGACACAATTCGAGATTCGAATCATGACTCGGGTGTATGTAAGGAGCATTACGCGTAGTATACCTTGAAAATATTAACCTGATCCTGGCCTTTATCATTAACATAATTTCACAGCCGATTGAGCTTCTAAATATATCTTCGGCGGTCATCGTATAACTAATACGGAAATGCACGTGGTACTTTTTATCACAATAGATATTATATATATACCGCTATAATGCTCAATTGGCTAACAGTTGCCTGCGTGGCTCAGTGGGTAGAACGCGTGAATATTGCACACATATATATTTAAGCTCTGCGTTGTTATTGTCGTATTTTTTGACCCTGAAGTTCAAAGGGCGTGGCATATGCTAATTTTATCTCCGATCTGTTATCAGTAGTTTTCGCCAAATATACGGAACTAATTAAGTTATTTGAAATGGAATGTCTGATATAAGTAGCAAGACGACAATATCGTCCGCTATGGTGTAGTGGGTTAGCGCAGGACTCGTACCGTATAGAAGGTAAGTTCGAATATCACGAGGAGCGTTTCTTTTTATTTTTTTTCCTGAGAGGAAGGTTTGTATGCGCTAAAAAGGAAAACGATAAAAAATGATGTTGTTTTTGTTTTGTTTTTAATGTACACAGGATAACACTGCAGTTACTAGTAAATCAAGAATGTTGTACAACTAATCTTGGCGAAACAGTCTCGATTTACTAGCAACTACACGTGTAACCACGTGTACATATACACAATTGAACAAAAATTAAACATTTTCACGCTTTTCTAGAGTTTTCCGTCATGTCAGTATATATTATACTTTCAAAGATGCATAGAAATGAGGCTATTCTATTTTCCTTATAAACAGGTAAAGCATGACTTTTCACTGCTAAGCGCATATGCAATAATCTGTGGTAGGTTCAATATAACTGTAAACTGAGACTACCTGCACGCCCAAAATCAAGGTAAACTTGCCAATGTTTGTTTACATCGATTCTCATCTATCTTTGAAAGTACAATAGAAACTAATTTTCTGAAAAAAAATAAATAAAAACTCATTGTGAGATTCGAACTTGCCTTCTCTATGATAAGAGTCCTAGGCTGAGGCTACTACGCCACAGCGGACGATATAGTCATATTACTACCGTTATGATACATTGAATTTCAGAAAACCTAATTTATTCCCGTATATTTGGCGAAAACTATCGATAACAGATCTGACATAAAATTAGCATAGGTCACTACCTTTGAACTTCAGGGTCAAAAAAATACGACAATAGTTCGAATCCCGTACGCGACATTTATTATTGTAACTATTAAAAAGACTATTTTTTTGATTTTATAAAATTTTCTCCTTCGTCAATATTTAATTAATTTGATCTCTTTGGTGACACCAACATTCTCCCGTCGGATCAGTAACACTGTACTTCAACTATCGCCTGTCGCATCTTCAGTTTTTTTTAAATATGAGCTGCGACATGATATTTCTAACAATGTGGCATTTTTACACGAATAGGCACAGGTGAGCCTGTGCACCTTCCTTTTAAGAATTGAAACTAAATACTGTTCATTGAGTAGCTTACCAGCCATAGAATATTCAAATGACTAGCAAAGGCTCTGATTAGACTGTGCGTATGCGCATGCTTGTCGCACATACCACATTGTTGGAAATTTCATATTGTGGCTCATATATGGACCTCCTTGCTGCTCTTTAGAGAAATGCTTCGACCTGCTATAACTGATTCATTTTGCTTTGGAGGCAAGAGCACAGGTGTAGACCTATTCGCAAACTAAATTCTAACTCCAAGCATGAAGAAGTTGTCAGTCATTACATTTTCAAAGAAAGCATGAACTTCCATGTTTTGTGTTTATGTGCATTTCTTTGACATGGAAACAAAGAAAAATGAAATTAAAAAAAGTTGGGTCATTCAGGATTCGAATCCACAATTTACGTATCTGAAGCTATTCTGACTAACCACACGACTACCGTGGAAAGTACAACTTTATTGAGTTATCAACGGATCTCCTCGCAATTGTACCAAGACAGTTCTTTCCGTTATTGCTCGAAACATACTGATTGCACACGATCCATCACAAAAAACTATATACGCAGTGTTAATACCGTAATAATTTATTCATGGATAAAGGTCAGGATCAGGTTACTTTTGTAGAGGTATACTATGTACAAAAAAGCTTCATTTTGTTAGCCTGAACTGCGTATAGAAATTTAGTTCTGTAGCATGTTAAAATCGATTATTCTGATTATCCAAAACGTTTAATCAGCAGAATAAATGTAGTTTATGCTTTTTCAATAAAATATCGCTAAGCCGTTTGTTTTGCTGCATTCTCACTTGTTATTGTGTTAGCATGGTTCCTCTGACATCGGCTTCACGTTATATAACGTCAGGTCTCGTCACCACCCGCGTTATCAAAGTAGATCCTCGATGTATATCAGTGGTCTGATTTCACGGAATTACACGCTGTCGGCCGATTGGGGTAGCTTTGTGATTTTCCGGCGGAAGGATCAAATCCAGTATTCCTAAGGAACACCTACAGCTTTGTGATTTTCTAGAGGGTTTTCCGGATGCCAAGCCCCCCCCCCCCATCTACATCTTGATCCTTGCTTGTACTGGGTAATGATACCCAAAAGAGTGGTAGCCTATGCATCACAGACGTGGTGTAGGTGACGCTGTGCTATGGGATAAAGAGTGATTGAATATGTTCG
Organism: Loripinus fragilis; assembly: GCA_964019695.1. Lineage (NCBI taxonomy): Eukaryota > Metazoa > Mollusca > Bivalvia > Lucinida > Lucinidae > Loripinus > Loripinus fragilis. The sequence continues at coordinate 83,356,595 of OZ026522.1, read as the reverse complement.
TTATCTTCTCAAGGAAGCAAACAGACCATGTCAATATTATGCTTCTAAATTATATCGTCATTTTAACGATACAAATCCAACTTGCAGACAAATTAGACGCGTGATATACTTTGCTTACACAATAATAGCCAGTCTCTGTTCAAGTGATCTTAGAGAAATTAGACAATTGGACTGTATAGGATCAATCTGTCTTCAATGCGCCATTGCTGTTAAAGTCTAATGTTCAGCCATCACAGATAGGTTCCCAAATTTATGCATACGTTTAATAAGACCACAACCAGGCGAGTATATACTACCGTCTATAAGCTTGACAGTAAAAGGACTATAACTAGATAATAAAATGACCATAAATGTGCACGACCTGTGGTGAATGCAGATCTTAACAACAGCATTTTAAGTTAATATCAGTCACTACTTCTCTGACTTCGCCAAGACTTAATAAAGGGCGAGTATCATTAGTGATAAATTGCAGTTGCCGTTATACGTTTCACCAGAGATTTATATTAATTTCCTTTCTTGTTGTGACTGGTTGAGGTAGCATCAGCTGCACATAGGCAAGAGATAATACAAGAGGTTGGTCGCCTTCAATTCTTAGCTTTAATATATGAGCCGTGGCATGTGATTTCCAACAATGTGGCATTTTGACAAGTGTAGACTCAGATGAGCCTCTGCAGCCTCCTTTTAATCTTAGAAACTCCAAATGGTGTTCAGGCAGTAGCTTAACAATCATAGAATACTCAAGCGACTAGCAAAGGCTCTGATCAGACTGCGCATATTCGCAGGCTGATCTGAGGCTTTGCTGGTCGCACATACCACATTATTGGAAATGCCATGCACTGGCTCATATTTCATTACAGTTTAAACTGTAATTTGTTGTTTCTGTGTTTCTGGGGATGTTTGGACATCAATAAAAATCATTCTCTTGCAACTCGAAACACTAAATGTGGCTATCCGGCCAAAATACAATATGCGGCTGGGGAACAAAATGACTCTCTATTCAACTTTTGTTTTCACATACACATAATGGAAGCTGATAATCGAAACATCTAAGAGGCTGTCAGGTGCTATACATGACCATAGGGATTGCAAGATTTGAGCAGCATGCTTTTGCACACAGTCAAACTCATAAGGACTTCTTCTTAAATTGCCTAATATTAAACGGTTTCGCAAACAAGATGACCTCCAGAGCTGTGGATAAGAATTATCTAAAAACGACATCTCCTGAACCACTGGTTTAAATTCAAAATAATTTCACAGATATGCTCCTCATAATGCCCACTGCCAAAATTGCCTAAACGGTTAAGCTCTGCCAAACAAGATATCCCGCAGAGCTCTTCGAACAGACAGCAACAAAGGCCACCGGTGTACTTTTATTATGCTTTACTGGTCATTGTCCCCCTGAACCTGCTGTTACCATATAAAATAACATCTGAACCGAATTAAAACAACAATTGGCTTGTTTTTTGCATATCGAAATGATAAATGTATCATCCACGGAACCGGACAATATATTCCAAAGATAGTCAATGTAGCATATTGAAACGTACAATTGGGTTGTTATTTTGTATATCGAAATGATATCATCCACCGAACCTGACACTTTACTCCGAAGATAGTCAATGTAGCATATTGAAACGTACAATTAGGTTGTTATTTTGTATATCGAAATGATATCATCCACCGAACCTGACACTATTGTCCGAAGATAGTCAATGTAGCATATCGAAGCATCATATAAATACTAAACCAAGAAAATACATAATGTTGCAATACAGGCCCCGAGGTTATAAAACTCCTTCATGCTCAACTCAACTGAGCACGGAATTTCAACTGCTCATAAAAACTAGAATACCGACAAATGAAGAAGTTTCTTGTTTTTAGTCTATCAGATGCCGTATTTATCATGCTAATAAATTTTAAAATGCCAACAGGTGTTGGCATTTTAACATTTATGAGCAGGATAAATTTCATGAGTTGAGCATGGAAACAGTTTTATAACCTCTAGGCCAGGTTATACAGACGCCATTGCCTTAATGAGCTATCACAGCGGTATTTGATAATTTTGGTGGCCTTCCCCCACCACTGTATCAAGCATGCAATTTGTACATATTATTTGTAAAGCAAAGTAAGTAAGGGTGCAAAGATCAGGAATCGATACAATCAAGTACCACGCCAATGCTAAAGTGACATACTCACAGCAGACACCACAAACGAGAGCCAAGAGGCCAGCCTTTTCCCAGCAGGTGACCACAAAGCACATATAAACAGACTCGCACAAAGACATAGCAAACACAAGACAGAACAAAAACATAAAAGATCCACAAAAGAAGTACCGCCTTGGAACGGTCAGTAAAATATTTTACTGGAGGGCTTAAACCGGTTTAACGGCACCAACCTCACCCTTAATTCAGATGTGGATCAAGACAAATAGATATTTGGTTTGCATGAAAGACCCCTAACTTATCAACACATCATCTCCTAAAGCATATAAATCAAGATATAACAAGGAGATAAAGCAAAGATAAGGACTCAACAGTAAATAAAACTGAATACCGGAGCAAAAGAAATCCAACAGGTAAACCCCGGTAGGCCCGACAAACAGCCAAAGCATTAGGCCCCATACCATCTCATCAATAGATAAGTCTTTAAGTGGGAACCATCAAAGAGTCTGAAGTCCGACCCACCGGCGTGTAATTAAAGAGGAAAGCAAAGTTGCCAACCGTGATTGGGTTGACTACCAAGCATGCAGTCTGTTGCAATACATTAAGGTTATAGCCAATATTTTTATAATGGGAAATTATTTTAATGAACTGCGCTGAAAATAGCCCACTAGCAGTGTAAACTCATATAGGGCCCTTTTTAGCTTTAACATGTATTTAAAAGAAAGTAACGCTTATAAAAGTTATAACAGTTATAAAGTTATAAAGTTATAAAGTTGTAAAGCAAAACTACAAATGTATTATAATGGATTTGCTTGGCCAATGGAGAGATTAACACAAAACATATAACCTATTTTATTTTTTGAATTGATCAAGAGAAACAGTGTTTAAACCCATATTAATTAATCACTGCTCGTACAATTTGAAAAAAAAAAACAACATCGAGAGCTGAAGCTTCTTTATCAACAGAACACAGCATCAATGTACTGAAACTTTTATCCAGCCGTTTTATTGGTCAATCATATATTTCACTGGTGGGAATATACGTTTGACATAGCATTTAATCACGTATATACTCGAATAGTATTTCCCATTATTTTGCTTAATTGTATATGATATATATGGATATTTTACTTGCGCAATGTCTGGGAATAATATATGCTGACAAAGTCAAATAAGAAACTTGTTAAGCAATATAAAACATGCAGTGTCCCTTTGGGCCTCATGCGGTGTCTGATGTACAGATTCTGTACAGTCTGGTAAATAATTATTGTTTTCATAGATTCAGCTAATCCACAAGAGGAATACAAAGTTGCATCATCCCTCCTTCCAGATAAGAATGCGCACTTGAAAATAATTGATCTTATTTCTCATCATAAACATTATGATGTGTGCACTCTAAATAAACACAACAACACCCAAATGTGACGGTTCTTTTTAAGAACTTTCAGCAGATGTTTGGGCTGATGTATAAGAAAATAATCACACTTTTAAGCAAAACAATTCTGGATTATCTAGACATAAGGAACTTTGCCAAATTATAATATTTACCAGCTGATTCAATTTGCAAACTATCGAATATGCATCAAGGCATGCTTTTAAAGTACACCACGTGTGATGTAAAGGCCAAAATATCGACCTCAACTTTCATAAATTAGGTCCTTTTTGAAAGGCTCTGGTGGTTTTTAGTGTGCATTTTTTTGGTAAAAGTGTCAAACATACATTTTCGTGTAGGAAAATATATCCTTATTAAGGAAAAAAGATGTTTACAATTTATTCCTGACATTTTAACGTCACAGTGACGTAACAAAATGACGTACCCATTTTAAGCTTATTTAAGGATTGAAAGTGGAGTGCAATGATTTCCAGTTGGCAGAACATCTACTGTTTGATCATTTGTGGTTATATTACTGACGTCTGATTGATTTTGGAGCATATACTCTGACTCAGAGTTTTAAAGATGTTACATTAACTTCAAAATGATGTCTGCACAAGACAAAATGACGTCAGTACCAAAATGAAAAGTCCATTATAGTGAAAGCTGAAAAGGCATTAGATCGTTATTAGAGACTATACCCTCCTCCCCACACAGCAAGAAAAAATATTGTTGACTATAATTTTTTGAATTAACAAAATGCAACATGCAAAATGACACTCGTTCGCTACAGCGTTACCCTATTATACTTTCAAATCCCATTTTGCAATTACCAAGTTATACCTAACGCTTATTTAGCAGCATGCTGATTGCCTTAAAACAGTTTTTAAAAAGAAGAAAACAACCAACAAGTATGAGTTTAAACAAATACCTATTTGATGTTACAGTTATATATGTAATTTTAAAATTTTAATGTATTACTATTCAATGACGTTTTTGTCATTAGGCATAAGGCTGCCAAAATACCTCATAGGGAGTGGGTGTAACTATATAGTTTAAGCCCTCCAGTAAAAAAAATATTTTACTGACCTTTCTAAGGCGGTGCTTGTTTTGTGGATAGTTTTTGTTATGCTTCGTGTTTGTCATGCTTTCTTGTCTGTTCACTGCAGCCCTGTGGTCACCTGCTAGGAAAAGGCTGACCTCTTGGCTCGCTTGTATGTGAAGTTTTCTTGTGTTTTTGTCACTTTGCCATGTGGTGTCCTGGGTCAGGTGTGGTACAGGATTGTATCGATTCTGGATGTTTGCCTTCTTACTTACCTTGTACACTATAACTTTTATTAAACTACATAAATCAAGCCACAAAATAAGGTATATTAACTCATTAGCGGTTGGGGCGATACCATACAATAGCAAACTTTTGTCCTGTTACTATAAAATAATTGGAAATCTTATCAAATTACTCCTTAATCTCACATGTCGATATAACATTTTAAGTGTAAGCAAATGACTATCAATATGAATTTATGAAAGTAGAAGTACCTGTTATAACTTTTATATACGTTACTTTCTTTAAATTACATGTTAAAGCTAAAAAGAGCCCTAAATGAGCTTACACTGCTAGTGGGTTATTTATTGCCATTTAACTATGTTTTTAAATTTGCGTTTTTATCGAATGTAAACAGTATTATTTCCATACATACTTAATAAATGATATATCTTTTATCTCTGACAATCATATATTTGTCTCTTTTTATACATGAAATTATAGATACAAGACACTGCCTATACCTTATTTGAGATAACACAATAATATCAAGCATTACGTATCTTTGTAAGATATATTACGTACTGCGTAAGCCGTCTATTGTTTACAACAACTATGCTGATACCATTTAGGAACAAAAACTTAATCAGATTTTGTAAAATTGTAGGTCATTTCAAGTGTAGGTCGAAATCAAGAATTAAAATAGTCCGTTATCCTTGTCTTTTGAAAATAATAAACTGAAATAATTTGGAAGCCTAACTATTTTTTCCCAATAGAATGGCATCGTCAAGTCTATCCTTATGGTCAGTATTACTTTATAATAGAACGATGTCCAGTCTTGTGATAAAATAATACCGATTATGATGAAAAAATGATAAAAACAGAATTTTAAGGTCATAATTTACACTTATCACCTGTTTTGTCTGATAAACGATGTAGATGTAGACCACATTTAGGAACACTAGCCCTTCTGTATCATCGTGAGTGATTAAACAATGCATTTGCCCTTGTGCCAGAAGAACGAAAATTGAACGTGCTAGTCCAAATATTCATTGACGAATTACAATAAAAAAGTTCAAACTTATTTTCATCTAAAGGTAGCATTGCTACTGTCAAAGAACAAATCTGAAATGATGTATTCAGCACTTTGTTAACTATACCATACACATATATTATTACACTATTGACAGTAGAGGCATTGTTATATTATAATGGTATACTGTACATTTGAAAGAAATGATTTCATTAATTGAATAAAACTGTGCATGACAAATTAGATATGCACAAGTGTATCATTTAGTTCATGCACATTTCAAAACTTTGCAGGCGTGGCTATCATTGGTGACAATGCTGCCATCTGAATGTTGAACAGTTAGCATTTTGTTTTTACTCTATGCCCTTGCAAGTTTACACCTCTTTCTAATGTTATGTACACATACACATTTACCATGTTTGTAAGGTTCCTGTATATTTTGTCAACGTTACATTCTGTTTAGTGGAAATAAGCATCAGGCATATTATCATATTATTGCTAAAAATAAATCAGATCTGATCTCTTGAATTAAAAAAAATCACATTTCTATCCAGCATTCAAACAAAAAACACTGAAGACATATTGTACAATAACTTGAATGTCACCTGTTAAAATTTGATTGGACATAATTTTTGCTAAAAAAGACTTTGTTTAAATTGGTATTGAAGTAGCAACTGACATATTCCTTGTATATGCTCATATTTAACGTGACTATTGCCATAAAGTAAAACTCACCACTATAACCAACTTTCCTTATTTCTCATCAATAAAGCATTTCCTTAGTTAGTATTAATAGTTGAGCAAGTGATCTGAAGTGCCAACTTGAAATGATGGACAGTTTTGTTGATTGAACAACGAAAGCTATGCTGAATAGAAACTAAAATCAATTTAAAAGTTTCTGTAATGCATCTCCATATGCAAACACAGATAACAGTCACAAATTGAATAAGCGACAATCTTTTTTTTCTTAACTATAACTGATGACAGACACTTTAAATAACTAATTTTAAGCAACATTTTGAATAAACATATGTATGGCCTTATGATATATTTATACGGTAATATATTTTATTTTATTTTGACAGAAAATGGGAATGTATGAACTTTAAAATCTATAATTTTGGGCGAATCATTTTTTTTTGTAGATATAAAAGTTCAAATTTATACTATTTTGCTTATTTAAATGTACATGGATAATAAATTGGAACTTAATGCAAACTAATAAATCCGTTTTCAGACCGACTGGTATCTTGCTATCTATTTATCTATCAAGCGCAGTCAGTTTTGAGATGAAATAAAATATCCTATGACGCATAATGAAAGGAATGAAGCAATGTATATACAGTTATAAAAGTGGCAATATACGTTACATAATGCCATACAAACTACAAAATAATACTTTACTCCAGACACGCTGTTGGGTACAGCCATTTCACTCTTGCTTATCAACAGAATGCTCATATAGGATGTTGAAAGGTTTTCATATATAAATTTCAGGATCAAGCTTTATAGGGCAAAAATATTCTTAGATTAGATTCAACGTTTTATTGGGGATCATCATATTTAACACTTATAGCTCTTAAAGTATTTGAGATAAACACAAGCTGTTTGCAGTTATAAAATGGTCCATTACTTGTCATTTGGAGCTTGTATTTAAAACATGAAAGCTAAGTAAGAAGCTTATCAAATGAAATTATTTAAAAGAATTTCAATGATTTTATAGGGAGTAGTTTAAAAAGTAACATAAATCACATTAAAACGCGCCCAAATTACTTTTTTTAAACACCAATATCTGTAGGACATAAAATGTTCTTGTATATTACATGAATGTTTCGCTAATCTGAATAGTTTGCGTATTACCTTAACAACCTTATTTAAATTTATTGTGTTTAAAATTGTTGGGTAAAGTAGTTAACATGCTTTGTCAGCCAAAGACCCCAACCGCCAGAGAGCTAACATGTTTAAAAAAACTTAGCCAGAAACAAACATTTATGCTAACATCTGAGTTTAGTCGCAAGGCACACGCACACTTCCAGAATTATATTTATGTACGCAATATATTTTGTCCTGCACACTGACGTCAAATCGTCGTCAATGTCACGTAAAATTGAAGTTCATATTAAATCAAATTTTCATTTTTGTGTTTCTATAGACGTTTTTTAACCATTCCAACCAAGCAAACAACAAAAATACGTTGACTGTAGGTGTAAATAACACTACCACATATAAGCCCTTCGATTTATGTGAAAATACGGTACCCCATTTTGTGACGTCACTGTGACGTCAATACTGCAAGAAAAAATTGTAAATATCTTTTTCCTTAAACTGCATATATTGTAACACATTCAAAGAAAAGACAAGATTTCATAATCCTAAACCAAGTAGTTTCTGAGAAAACTTTGATGAAAAATGTCCATATGTGTTATATAAGAGTGACAGAAGGAAAAATTGAAAATTTGAAAAAAGAAGGCAAAATGAGGATTAGCACCTTAGTTTTCATTTACACAATACACTTCTCCTACCTGAAAGTACACAAATAATTTCATAATCCTAAATCAAGTAGTTGCTGAGAAAACTCTGACAAAAAACGTCCATATGTGTTATATAGGAGTGACAGAAGGAAAGATTGAAAAAGAAGCCAAATTGAGCTTTAGCATCTTTATTTTCATTAACACAAAACACTTAGCCTACTTGAAGGTGTACACTAAATTTGAAAACACTGGCTCCAATAGGAGCTGAGAGATCTGCGACAGAAATTTAGATTGGAGAGAAAGAAAAATGAACAAATAAAGGGACTGATAAGCAATATGTGGCTGTTCTTTTCTTACACACTACAACTAATCACTAACAAGCTTTGTACTAAATTTCAGAATCCTAACTCAAGCAGTTGCTGATAAATCTTTGACAGAAAAATGTCTATATGTATTATATAAGAGTGAAAGAAGGAAAAAATGAAAATTTGAAAAAAGAAGGCAAAATGAGGATTAGCATCTTAATTTCCATTTACACAGTACACTTTGCCTTCCTGAAGGTGTACACAAAATTTGAAAACAATGGCTCCAATAGGAGCTGAGAAATCTGTGACAGAAATTTCCATTGGAGAGAAAGAAAATGAAAAAAAGGGACTGATAAGCAATATGTGGCTGTTCTTTTGTTACACAATACAACTCATCACTATCAAGCCTTGTACCAAATTTCAGAATCGTAACCCAAGTAGTTGCTGAGAAATCTTTGACGAAAAAAAAAAGTTTACAGACAAAAAGACAGACAGACAAACATAATTACAGAAAAGGCAAAAACTATATACCCCCTATATACTTCGTACCGGGGGTATAAAAATGCTAGACTGAGATAAAAATCCTAACCCAAGTAGTTGCTGAGAAATCTTTGACGATTTTTTTTTTCCATTGGAGAGAAAGAAAAAATGAACAAATAAAGGGACTGATAAGCAATATGTGGCTGTTCTTTTGTTACACAATACAACTCATCACTATCAAGCCTTGTACCAAATTTCAGCATCCTAACCCAAGTAGTTGCTGAGAAATCTTTGACGAAAAAAAAAGTTTACAGACAAACAGACAGACAGACAAACATAATTACAGAAAAGGCAAAAACTATATAACCCCTATATACTTCGTACCGGGGGTATAATAAGTACGACACCATGAAAAGCATGCCTTTATACAAGACATTTGGTGATCTTGGATAGCTGCATGAACGTATTAAATCTTGGCAAAAACAACAGAGCGCTAATACATACATGTCCATGCGCGGATACAGAAGGATTTGTAAGAGGGGATCCAACTCCGACAAGTTGAACTGCGGCAACGCTTTTTTTTGTAGATGAAGGTACAGAGTTATTAAATACCATTAAAAGCGTGCCATCAGTGGCGTTTCGCTGGCGGGCTGATTTAATGCTTGCTCGATTTTCAGTGAATCCGGACCAGTATTGCTTTGAGACCCTATAGTTTTGTGTAAATTTTCAGGAGGGTTGGGGTCCGGACCCCTTGTCTCCCATTTGTATTCGCGCATGACACCCTAATACAACGTACCAGAGTAATCTGAAAATGAAAAACAAACACAACAAAGCCGGTTTCTCTAAAATACAGAGCAGAAAAAGTTAGTAGACTAGGACCCGAGATGACAAACCTTTTTTCATGCCGAACTCAATAGCTATGCGGCTAAGAGCCAAGATTGTGCTATTCCGGATACAAGCATGAAACTTTCCACACTTGTTAAGGTTGACGAGCTGATAATTTTTAGATATAGAACCACTTCGGCAAATTTTCTCTGCGCATGCGCAAGGCAAAATTCACTTCCGTTTTAGAAAATTTGGTCTAACTTGACTACACAGACCAATATTTGCGTTTTACATGGTAAAAAACAACCCACTATATCTCTAGATGTCCTTTAAGACATAAACAAATATATTTTTAAATAGTTTCCATAATTATGCATGCGCAAACTAACTAATACTTCCGGTTATCTCCTTTAATGATGTCAAAACGACAGAAATCATTGAATAAATGGAATAATTATATCTTTTGACTGGAAAATAAATGTGTTTCTGCACAATCATTTATCCGATAATTATTGCTGCACATACATTCACGCTAGAGAGCCACTGTACTAGAACAGTGCAGTCATCGCGGGTCGGTTGCAGTCGATGAGGGCACACACTATATTACTTTTGTTTACTGTGATCCATTCGATGAGCTAGTTCTTTACAGCTATTAATTTCACGATGATGTTTTCAGTTGCAATTATCACTTAGATGTTGTAGTCTATTCTGGGATAATTGGAGCCTTTAAATTCTAAAACTAGCTTAGTACCAGCCTATTTCTGGATAGCCATTTGGGTTTTTTATATGTACGAAATGTGTTCACAGATTAATGTGACACTATTTTAGCCATTAGCTATGATCTAATGGCATCACATAATGAAGAATACAAATAAATGAATGAATGGAATGTTTTGCATATTTTTGTTTATTTTTTTGTGAAGTTGCAAACCATTTTGTAGCTGTACGTTAAATTTAAGTAGTCAAGGGCATTGTACTATTAGTCAAGGGTCTAAAAATATAATCAATTTGTATGCACTCTATGACCCGGTCACTGGACCAGAATAGCCGATATATGTAGTGCTATGTGTACAGTATGAAAGTTAGAAAGGGGGCAAAGATCAGGAATATATACAATCAAGTACCACACCTGACCCAGGATACCAAATGGGAAAGTAACAATCCCAAAATTTAACACCGCAATTGAGAGCCAAGAGGTCAGCCCCTTTTCCAGCAGGTGACCACAAGGCAGCCATGAGCAGACGCGAAAGCATGACAAACACAATACAGAAATAACACAAATGATCCACCAAAGAAGTACCGCCTTGGAACAGTCATTAAACGTAACTTCCTGGAGGGCTTAAACCAGTTTCACTTGAATTCTTTTCAAAATGCCCTGTCCTCAGATTTTGACCTTTTGCGCATTAAAGTACCAATATTTTGCATTTTATCTAAACTAACTAAAGTAAGAATATTCCAGAACAGAAACAAAAATGCCTTCCATCCTTTTTTCAGGAAAAATTATCACCTTTTTGGCATAACTCAGGTGCTGTATCGACTAACGCTTAACTCACTTAAATCTTTGTTAAGCAGATACACAGCTGGATATATAAGTGACAATGCGGGGCCATTTAGCGCAGCCTATGTGTGTCTGACTGCAGATCCAGGGGTTGAAGTTCGATCCCGGCCTGGTACCATACTTTCGTGGAGATTGATCATGAAATAATTTCTACGGTCTTTCTCCTCCCTTCTGTCGATTAATTCAAGAAGGGCTGTTGTCAGTTACAAACGAAAGTATGTGCAGGAATAAATGGTTAACCGCTTGTTCAAGCCCAGGAAAAAGTTTGGTTAGGTGAACTGACCATCCTGCCATGACCATAGCTGGTGACTTGGTACGTAAAGCAAGAAAACAAACAAATATAAGTGACAATAATAAGCACAGAATATGTTCAAAAGTAAATATTGACAGAAATATTAAGCTTTTAAACAGCCAGGTACGCTTAAACGGTATATGTTGGGCCCTCTTCGACAGCAGGCAACCAGCGATGGCCATGCTGTTCGGGTACAGTGGTTCTCTAGCGCAGCATTTGACATGAATGAATTTCTCTTGTTATGCTGGGGATATGCATCGTTTACTCATCATGTTCTTGAATGGCTACATACCATAATGTAACTTCGGCTGTAACTCATGTTACGGAGTTTACTGAAGAGTGTTTGACTGTCTTTTGGACTTATGTACATCCATTGTTATGTGTTTTTTGGCTACTTGGCACCTTGGCCAAGACGACAAGATCACGTTGGTCTTATATACAAACGTATACATTTTAAAAATGACATTTAACCAAGAGAGCTGGCAATATGTGCCATAATCTGTATGTAAGCTGATATGACACAGTCTTTTCAAAAGATTTTCAGTTATTTAGCAACCTTGAAGACAGTCATACATCACAAGGTCAAGAATTGATAGTTACGCTTGTGGTATGGTGGTCCACAGTAGACTGTATATTCCAGTGTCTAGGTCTTTCCATCACAGTTTGCTGGACTTGGTAATCATTTCCCCTGTTCTAGTACTGACCCTAACACTCGAGCCTTGATTTGCTGCCTTTAAACTGTGCTGGTACAAAGCCACCTTCGTAAGGGCTGTCATTTCATCGATCAAACAATTGTTATCAAGCCATGTCTATATTCATGTAGGTGCTTGCTTGTTCTACCATGCAGTACTGTGATGAATCGTTCAATGGTGCAGAGGTAATCTGTAGGTGGCTTTTCAAGGAGAGAGTTCATTTTTACAAAATACCCAGTTACAGCTGGAAAGCTTACCCTCCGTTTTTCCACGACCAAGGAGAAAGGATGTTTAATTGCACCCTGTGAGTGAATGAAAAAAAGCAAGACAATTTGATTTCACACCAACGATAGCCGACGATTTTTGCCAACCCCGCAGTTCATCCACTTAAACTGTTGCACCACATGTATGACCAGAAATACAGTATCAGTATCAACAGCGCGACTGCTTATTTTTTTGTTAGGCCTTTTAGCTGCTTCCATAGCACGGGCAATACTATTGTACCTGCCTCCTCATGTAAACAAGGCACAAATGAAGGCATATTGCAAACTGGACACACTAAGACTGAGCTTCTGCCGTAAAGTAGAGTATTGTCGCACTCTCCCCATGCAAAACCTGATCTCAATATGTGGTTATTGTTTCTTAGTTGGCAGGAAACACAGCAGTTGGAATGATTTTGAAATAGTTAATTGTCATCTAGTATTGTCAAGAAATCTTGCCAGTTTTTTGGTATGACAGTTATTTGATGGACAGATCGGCCAGTGGATGTTGTCTCCTCGTTTTCCCTTGATGATGCTTTTAAATTGTCTGCCTAACATGTGCTGCGCACTAAATCTACTCAATCAACTGCACAAAAAGTGGATATTACCTATCATTATAAATCATCGTATGTATACTGCTCACTGAACAGTGCTTACCCCTACACCTTTAAGTATCTGTACAACGGAGGCTCCATCAAAATGACAACACTGACTCCAGTGCGAAATCTTTTACAGGAGGACGGGGGGACCAAATGTCTCAATGCCAGTCAGTAGCTTCACAGCGAAAACTATAAGGCATATCAGGCACACCCCTCCCCCCACACACAAAAAATGTAACGTTATCATACCCACATAAAAAGACTGGCGTAGACTAACTAATTTTGGTATGGTTCGTTTTAGGGAAGTGAGACACTTAGAATATACATATACAGTTCCCGGGACACTTTGGAGACAGTCCATCGGCAGACAGTGATACGAGGTCTGTGAGCTCAAGCACAGCAGAATATATAATGGCTGCCTACATGTTAGTCTGTCTGTCTGTGAGTCTGTCTGTTTGTCTATCGAAAAGGTAAATTGCCCTTGGCCAGTGACCTATATAAGCTATGTCACTGCCTTGGCTTAAAACATAACTTTTTCAAAGACATCCTAAAGTCAAAAAAAAACCAAATTGTTCAACACAAAGAAAATATGTGGTGGTGACTTTTGACCACCCTTGTAGCTCAGCTGGTGAGCGTGTCTATCCAGTGTTCCAAGGGCTTTGAGCATGAGCAAAAAAAACTGTTTGCATTTGTTTGTCTGCCACATGCCTACTATCCGCTTTTCTTAAAACTTGCTCTTTTCTTATAACTTGACAGTTTTATATATGTTTAGCGTAGACAGAGCTTTTCTGTGAAAGCTTATACTTGTAAATAAATGGGGCTTTGTTTATCGTCTAAACAACATCCGATTAAAAGAAACCCACTGCGCATGAGCATCTAAACAGGTTTGTATGTCCCTATATCATGTATCTTGGAGACGTGCTTTGGTCCTTTGATAAGGGCATCCGATTTTGCACAGTTTACAATAAAAGAGAAACAGAATACCATCTTTGTACAAAATTCAAATTTTATGCGCATACGCAGCAATTAAAGAATGAAGAGGAATAAACTACAAACAATTAACATCAGTTCTGCCACATTTTATTATTCTACAGCCAACATGACCCCTCCTTTAAAATCAAACTGTATGAAATATCTACGATAACAGCATAAAATAAGAAAATGCTTTGCGCATGCGCAGTAGACATTTCCCAATGCGGTTCTATATCCTATTCTGCTTAGTCAGTCATGGTCTACAACTGTGCCAAATTTCATGCTTGTATCCGGAATAGCACAATCATGTCAAACTTTGGCTCTTAGCCGCTTAGCTACAAGTAAAATGCTGAAAAATGAACATGTTTCTTGCCTTCAAGCTCTCAGACGTATTATCATGCTACTAAATGTTAAAATGCCAACAAATGTATATGCGCCTTTTGATTAGGCATGTTAAACGTTTGTTGTCCAAAATTCATTTTTCTTCAGCTTATTCTGCATTGATTTAGTCATATGAATCGCATCGGCCGTGCACTTCTACTTATCTAGAGCTAGATAAATATTTACATTGAGACAGAGTCCTTGATTTTTTTTAATTTTTCTGTGTCATATCCACATCAATTTGTGTTAAAGTTGTTCAAACCTTCTTTTTAAGTCAGATATCTGAGATTTAAATCTTTCTGTACTCCTAAAAAGATAGCTGAAGGCTGCCGTGTAGGAATATCTTCGAGGCATGTTCTGTATCTGGAGTTCCTCCAGATGACCTTTTGTTTACAATTTTGTTTTATTATAGAACGCTTATATGCAGAAAGGAAGGTTTTCAATTAAGAATGTTAATTCTAACACACCTCGCCTATAGAGCCAACGGTTACAAACTGTGATATATCGCATAATAATTCACTGCTAAAGTGTGTGATAGCTGACGTCACTAGAAAATGGCGTCCCTCATGACGTTAGACGGTGTTTGTCGTTTTTACGCTTGAAAGACGTTACAATTACATATAAAGGTATGCGACGTAGTCTAAGAATTGGCGGGAGTTCTTCAGGGCAATGGCGGAAAGTTGGAAGAAACTGAAGACTTCGAATGTGTTTTCGTCGTTTACTGTGTGTTAGAATCGAAAAAGATCAGCTCCAGTGCGTGAATTGTTGAGTAATGATTCACTGTTTGTCGGTCAGTTGTACGACGATAAATCACTCGCGCTGCGCGCTCATGATTTGATCTTCTTTACAACTGACCTCCAAACAGTGAATTATTACTCAACAATTCACTGCTGGAGCTGATCTATTTCTTAAATGTATTGTTCAAGGTATCACGGTACCATTAGAAACAGTGAGTTTGGGTGCAATAAGATTTATGATTGTTTGTTTGCTTGTTTGATTTGATTCTTTACGTCCCATCAACAATCTTTCAGTTATAAAGGGACGGGTTTTCCTGAGTTGAACCAGTACTAAGCTAGGATTAATGTTCTTGCTCAAGGACACAACGCAGTGACATCGGTGAGGCTCGAACTCGCGGCCCTTCGGTCTCGAGTCAAGCACTCTACCACTGAGCCACTGCGCTTCCTATAAGATTTATGAGCATTAGAAACAAGTCCGGGCGTACTTTGATCAACCCCGATTTTCGCTCTGCTGATACCTGATTATGATTTATTTTACATACTAGAAGCTATCCTTTAGCCATACAACTCCTGTAAGTTTCAGTTAAACTCCAGCTGTTAAGTTTTTAGACCTATTTTATTCGCAATAACTTTTTTATTTTCCATTTTAGCAAAATGTGTTCGCGATGAGCATCTCCGCCAACTTCTCCTAATGGTTCCAACATCCTACATGTAGATGTTGCAGGTTCCTCTGTGCTAAGATGCACTCTTTGAACATTTTAAGCGAAGCGCAAATAAACCAAGTCTAAGATGTCAGTCAAAAAGTTACATTGCACAGCCCTAATTCAATTATTAAAGCGATGGATGGTTTATTCAAATATAATAGAAATCGCGCCTGATTCGCTCGTGCGTTAAGCTAGTAGGGTCATCTCAAAACCGTTCATTTCCTAGCACGCGCATAAGAGAAAAATTACACGTCATGAAATTACCCAGCCCTTGTTCCTACAAATGAGCCTGCTTTAAGTTTATTCTGCATATGCACGGTAAATTCTGTTATGCACAGCCTTTGAAGAACAGGATATGCACCGCTTCCGAATATTTTTCGAAACTATCCCTTTCTGCCACTTCTATACTAACTTTACCTGTCAATATAAGATTTATAAATTAAGGACGATTTCAATTTATTGCAAAATCTTCAGCTTTATACACAAAATTCTGTTTGCGCCACAAGCACAAGACCTTTTGGAGAAGTCGGCGGAAAGTCTCCTCTACAACTTTCATCGCGAAAACATATTGCTAAAATTAAAGATAAAAAAGTTATTGCGAAAAATTAGGTCTTAAAACTTAACAGCTGGAGTTTTTTTTAATTCTCTACTGTTTCCACTTTCGGGAAATATTTTTTCCAGGTCAGTGTAGAGCAGCAGAAAATTTGAAAAAAAAACGGTCTCCACAAACTCTCAAATATTTTAGAGAGTCAATCTGGCGAAGCCTGGGCTTTCACTGTTTTCTTTGTTTCTCTTGAGTTTTTGAACAGGAAAAAAGTGTTGATTAATGATCAATGAGATGTCCTGTAGAAATTACGCATATATTTTGAGCATTAAACTTTTTAGGAAAATGCATCAGTACAGTGAGACCTGAAACGATTATTGGGACAAATCATTGGCCCTTTGAGAATTTGAAGCCCCTAGAAGGGTACTATTGCAAACAATGAATACCCAGATGAAATGCAGCATTTTCATAAGGTTCTGCACTGTTTGTTAAGGCAAAATTGATTTGCACATTTGAAAAAGTAACCTGTTACCCCTCAATATATACATATGTTGTACGCAAAGTAGGACCCGTGAAGCAAGTCGTTCATTCTATGATATATGTTGTGGCTGCCTTCTTGTAGCCGGTTATCTCAAAGACCTATTACAAAACTTTACGATTATGCAATAAAATGTTGTACACATTGTCTAGAAATTTGTACGCGAGGCCATTGAAGATCAGGAAATAAGCTACTTTTTTTAACTTGAACAAGTTGTATTTTTGACGGCTTGCAATTTGACCTTGGCCTAAATATTTTCAGATATAACTTAAATAAGTTACTTTCGATAGCCACACTTTGAAACCATTGTTTAAAAGACACAATTTTAACTTCTTGAAGTGATATATATTGTAACTTATACAGTTTATGCTCCTGACTGTTTAATAACATGATAAACCACATTAAAATTTTTCTTCTTTTTATTTTTTTGAGTAAAATGATATGGAGGAACCAGATTTAAACATGGAAAACACAAAAATACAACTCCACTTCTTGGCTTATTTTCATGTTTTAGAATATGCCTTCTGTGACTTCCAATGATCTGGGGGAACCAGATTTTAAGAACATATGCAACCAATAAAGGAACCATGACCGAGTTCGATCTCGAGTCTATCTCACGAGCCCGTTCCCGCATTTCTAGTATGCCTCTCGCCAGAGCCCTAGTGTTCACATACACAAAGTATGCAGCACGTTTATAGACAAACAATAGACATCAAACCCCAATCCCAATAGCGTGTCCTTTTGAAGCGTTCTTTAAATCCTTGCACAATAATCCCCTTAGATTAGTGTGCAGATTATTGTGCATGTGCATTTAAAGAGCGTTTCAAAGGAAACACCAAGCACTCAAACAAATATCTTGTGATCTAAAATGAGATAATTCGCTGAATGTGAAAATGGTATTGATTGTGAGGTTTTTACTAGTACAATAATTACGTTACTAAACTGATATGATTTATTTCTGCGCGTGATAGGAATGTCTATTTTCAGATCTCTTAGGTATTAAGAAACAATGAAGTGAATAGAATTTCAAGTAATTAACCTTGACCCTCTGCACTCAAAAGCATGCGTCTGTAGTTATTATAAAATTAGCCAGTTCAAGAGAGTTTGGTTCTTACACTTGTCGTATAGGCAAACAGTACTGCTCAGACTAGCCTGCGCCAGCACATATACTATACATGGTAGACAGTAAAGGTTCACTGTTTAACGTCGGAAGACAAGTGACATCGTTGTTGTGTTAAAAAGACGCAATCATGCTGCGTCGCATCTCAGAGTATTATGAACTTCTATGGGTATAAATATGAAAATGCGTTATTTAATGGTGAGCAAGAAAAATAATACATTGTTCATGTGAGGTTCGGGATAGAAAAATCCGCCCCTCGCGATCACCGTTTGTCATCACTCGGCAAGTCTCGAGATGCCAAATGGTGATCCTCAGTACAGGTTTTTTCTATTCTGCTAGATTCTTATAATCTTGCACATGTGGACAATGAGGAAGTATGAGGTCAACAATACCATATGCATACGTAATCGTGCTCATTGTAGCTTACTTAAGTGTATACCGGGCTCTTTTTATAATCGTACAAACCCGAAATGGGGTAGCAATACAGTTGACATGTTCTTCTCAGTTAAAATGTAATGAAGCTGCAGTTTTAAGTACTACCCCCCCCCCCCACACACACACACAAACACAAGATAGACCTCTAGCCCTCCTGAAAGGTTGGGCCTCGTCGTAAGAAAATCTGTCTTCGAGGTTTCCGACAAAGCGAGATTCAAACTAGCCTGCTCAGCTAGAGAGAATAGCTAGAAAATTGAAATCCCAATGTAGCAAGTCTAGATATGATACTTTCCAGAAAGAGAATAACTAACAAAATGCTCTGATCATACTGCACGGATTCGCAGGCTGGTCTGCGCTTTTATTATTTCCAAACCACCGAAGACAGGTTTTCTCGTGTCGAGGGCGATTTAATGGTCGCTTTATCACAAACACTAATAAGTACAAAAGCACTGGTACATGTATTTGCTAGCCAAGCCTAATGCTAGGTTTACACTATGTTCCCGGCAGCCACGGCAGTCACGGTAGCCAGAAACGTAGCTCACCGTGGTGTTTTTATTCATTTTTGTCTTTGTGTTCAAGTTCTGTTAAGTCTCGCTACGTTTTCTCACGTTCTGTCAAGGTCTGCCGTGACAGAGGCTCGCCGGTGCAATACGGTCTGTCACGGATGGTTCTACGTTTCCTCCCGGCCTGCCACGTTCTGTTGGGACCTCTCACGTTTTGTTACGTTGCGATCAAGTTCTGCTACGTCTATCAAGTTCTGTCAAGGTTTTCTACGATGGAATGTAGGCGATGAATGGTGTTTGAGCCCCGATATGCCCACGGTATAAAGGGGAGGTCCACAAAGCTGCTGTAATCGTTATATTATGCACCCTTGATCAAAAACATCATTACATGTAATGGTAATGAAGAAGCAGATTTCGTATTTATATAATTGCTATAGGGGCGTACATCTAGCCTTTGTGGCAGCAAGGCCACCAGCAGCTGTATAGAAGAATGATCGTCTAGCAGGAGGGTTAAAGATGGATGCAAAGTGCGGGCATGGTTTTGGAAGAACGAATGCAACAATTGGGATATTTCTCACTTTTAATAGTAAGAGAGCTTCGCATCGAAGATGTTAACGCATTTCAGGCCCCAAAAGCTCTTCGAAACTGTTCGACAATAACACCAACCATTGGTATCAGCATTAACCCTTTGTACTCTAGTGACTCATTTATGAGTATTTTTTAAAAACACAGAACATTCTAATGAAATGGAGCACAATGCAGTATTTTATCAATGTATACACGGACTGATCTTCAGAAAAATAAATACAATATTCTGCCACGAGAAATTATAACCCATGACACCTCTAGTATACAATGAAACTACCCAAGTCCATTCAGTAATGCTTATTTCTACCCTTGATACTACTTTCCTCCTCAGATGCATCTATCTGAGATTCTTAGACTCCATTTTCAGGCTCGAGCTGTTGGGTTGGGTTAGGAGAACGTGGCAGACCGCAACAGAACTTCATAGACCTTGACAGACCTTGGCAGACCTTGGGTTACCGTCTCGTAACAAGCCGTCCCGCTCCGGACATACTCCAAGTTGTGTTAAGGTCTGTTACGTTCTGTCACGTTTTGTTGAGTTCTCCCCGTTCTACTACGGCACATTTAAGTAGGTCAATCCCGCCGTGGCTGCCGTGGCAAATTTTTTGACTGTTTAAAAATCTGTCCCGGCGATCACGGCAACCACGGCGAGCTACGTTTGTCGACCCCGTTCTCCTACGTTGTGTTACGGTCACCCCGTTTCGCCCACGGTGGCCGAAATCGTGACTGCCGTGGCCGCCGGGGACATAGTGTAAACGTAGCATAACGTTTCTTCAGCAAGTTGACAGAAACAAAAATAGACTAAAGACGCTGCACTTCTCGCAAGTGCATTTGTTTGTTATGATGCGTTATGTCCCACGCAACAACTTTTCAGTCATGTCGGCACGATGTGCTGTCTTCATAGAACTAAGCAAAAGATAAAGCCTTGCTAAAGTACACAACACAGTGACTCCTCCGGCTGTGAGTATGGAACTAGCGATTATTCGATTCCCAGTCTAACGCTCTAACAATGAAACAAGCATTCTGCACCCGTAAGTGTAAAATACGTGTTAGTTAACACCAAAATATGCGGCAGTGTAGCTGCCACCTATTGTAGTGTAAACTTACACTTACTATTTTACAAAACAACGTGAGGCCAGCATTTCTCCAGTGATGAATGTTAAATAGTTCGTCCTGTTATTGGTGTAGTTACTCTCAACATGTGCGGACCCAGAGGGGGGACAGGGGTCCAGACCCCCCCCCTCCCTGGAAAATCATCAAAATATAGGTTTTCTTAGCATTACTGGTCCGGATCCCCTGGAAAAACAAAAAGCTACTAAGCCAGCATTCAATGCTGGGTCATCATCGGTACGACAGCGAAACACCATTTAAATGGCGTTTCGCTGGCGGACCGATGTTGGTCCGCTTATGGTGGTATTTGGATCCTTTTTTCCCCTCATCAACTCAAAAAAAAAAACGTTGTCACAGTTGGACCCCCTCTGAAAAACGTTCTGAATCCTGCGCATGCTCAAGATCAAAACAGTCGACAGGTATTATAGTCAGTTCAGATACGAATCAACAATTTGGTGTAACAGGTGTAAAGTTTCTTATTTTTTACACTGCGCTGAAGGACTGCTTTCTTGTGCTGATATTATATAAGTTAGTTCCACACTTATGTATGTAAATGGTATTGCATGCTGAGTAATACAATTTAACCGGGCATCTCTCTCAAGATGATTAACTGTCTACGTTTAAGTCTGAAACACCGCTCTGCAAGAGGCGTTTCAGACTGTTTTAATTTCCATTGATAGAGGAGGAAATAATTAGTTTTCCTGCGCGGGATTGTGTTTATTAACGTCCATCTTTTAAATGCATACAAGGGGCTTGCTTAAATTGCATTTGCAATGAACGACAAATTTGTCAAATCAGTAAAACGCAGCCATTTCTCTAAATGCAAATCTAACATAAAAAGGCAATCCAAAATTATCCTCCTGTAAAATGTTAGAGTATCAATGAATTTGATAAAGACTTTACAAATAAACTAGAGGACTTCGAAAAAACATCACCAAGACTAAATCCTTTTTTGTCCAAAGACTAAGGAAGACAGCGAGATATTGTTCTTGCCTATCGAAGTCTAAAAACTTTTAGTGTGCCCTACAAAATTCATGGTTGTAAAATTAAGTAAAGGTATTAGAGTAACCGCTTTAATAAAGCAGGCGCAACTTTATGACGTTTAGTAAAATGCTTTTAAGACCACCCAATATTGGCTTAGGCTGCTGCCCGGTCTGAGGCGGTGGTTCTGTAGTTGTTGTTGTTGATTCATTGGTTATTAATGTTCCCATTGTTTGTGGGGGTTCCGTGTTTGGACCTTGTTTTGTTACAGGTATGCATTACTTAGTATCATTTCTAGATTTGCAATCATCTTTATTGGGAAGAGAGAGCTGGTTGCTTTACTTAAATTGTCATCCTGAAGTCTTTGGATTGTAAGTGTTCTTTGGATCTTCCGCACGGCGCCGTGGTTTGGTTTGCAGTGTGTGAGTGTGGTATTTCCTGATCATACTCACTTACTTGTTTAGCTATTTGATGAAAGCTCTTTGGTCAGTCTTGTTCAAATTCATTCAATTGATTGATTCAATACATCCTT
This sequence comes from Loripinus fragilis, assembly GCA_964019695.1. Taxonomy (NCBI): domain Eukaryota; kingdom Metazoa; phylum Mollusca; class Bivalvia; order Lucinida; family Lucinidae; genus Loripinus; species Loripinus fragilis. The sequence continues at coordinate 83,334,140 of OZ026522.1, read as the reverse complement.
TCTGGTTTTGCAATCATCTTTATGGGAAAGAGATCGCTGGTTACTTTAATTTAATTTGTCTTCAACATGTCTTGTGACTGTAAATGTTCTTTGACTCTTCCTCACGGTGCTGTGGGTTGGTCTGCAGTGGATGATTGTGGTCTTTCCTGATCACACTCTCTTATTTTTCTAGCTTTTTTATGAAAGCTCTTTGGTCAGCCTTGCTAAAATTCAACCATTTAATTAATTCCAATTTAAACAGCTCTGTCAGCATTTACTGTTTCATGTGTTTTTTTCAATAACAATGCCATTTCAGGTGGATTATAATCAGGCGATTATTTGCCAATGCATTCTTGCAGCTTTCTCCGAATAGAGTTTCTATCTAACTTGTCTGAATATATTCTTATTCTATTTTACCCTTATGTTTATCCTGTTTTACATAGTCAATAAGTTAGGCAAGATCTTGCTCAAGCCTACAGCAGATATGGACCTGGGGCCAAGAGTTTTAATGTAATTGGTTTCAGGATTATACAGATGATACCGCCGCGCTTTCTATGTCCATATCATATAAATGTTGTTTCACTGTACATGTCACTCCATTTCATTCCAGATGCCAAGGATATGGTGATTATCATGCTCTCCCTTCTTGAATTTTTCTAGACAGCTTATAAGACCTTGGTACTTTTCACATTGTGCAGAAGCCTCATTCAAACGGCCATGCTGGCGTATCCAGTGGGGCTAAAGGTCTAACTTGTGGTTTGAATCTTCATCTACATTCATACTTTGTGATGCGAACAGCAACGGCTCTGGCTAGTCTGCATTTGCAAAGGAAGGGTTAACTGAGAATTCATTGCTCGACAATGCGATAAGTACCAAACTCTCTGAGGATCTTGCTTGCTCATAGACTAAACTTAAGTTATAAGTGGCCACCTACACATTTTTTGCGCCTGTTCAGAAAGTAAACATCGCTGTAACAAACTTTTACTTCCATAAAACAATTCAAGGCTTTTTCGAGACTATGAAAATTATTCAATGTAAAAATGACTGGTAGATCTTGCACCGACGAAGTCAGAGTAAAGGTACCTTCATTTAAAAAAAATACATTTTTACTGTGATATAAAATACTCCTCAAATAAGTTATCCTTACAATTTTAATTATTTTGTAGCTGTTATAACAGCTGTGATAAAAGATGAAAACGAACCAAAGTGTTGTGACAATTGAACTCTCCGTTTCTCTTCTACATTAACATGAAGGCAGCCCCCAGCAGCGGTTTAATCAAAGAGTTTTAGCTGTAACCATGCAATATGAATATCAACTTTGCATTGCTCTGTATGCTTTATTAACTGTGGCACGGCATTGAATTTTTCAGCGATTATTTATTATGAATAGGCTTCACAGTTTTATTTTAAAATAAAATTATCTTTGTCATATGACATTTAAATAAAATTTAAGTTTTACTTTAAAACCGGTAGTGGACACCAGTCTTGAAAGGATAGCTGTTAAAAATGGGCTGATGATCAAGCTGTATTGTGCTTGGTCTAATATGCTTACATAAAATTAAACGCATACAATGGTTTTAGTATGTAAAGTTGATAATTCTCGAAAAATCGGAAGATGTAGAAAATGAGCATTTTTTTTTTTAAAAAAAAAAGTCATACAAATTGTTTATAAGCAACACTTTAGAAATTTGGTGCTTTTGAAGTCGGCTAGACGGGTTTGATAAAAGATGAAAACGAACCAAAAGATGAACATTTCTTGTACTTCAACAATAGCAGAATCTATGGCGAAGATTTGGTACCAGTAAAATGCATTTAAGCCTCCCGGTGGTTTAGGCTGCTGTCCGTTCTAAGGCGGTGGTTCTGTTGTTGTTGACTTTTTGTTTATTGTTACTCCCATTGTGGGAGTATGTAATTGTTCTATGTTTAGTTGTACGTTAGTTAATGTCCATTCTAGTATTGCAATCATCTTGATGGGGAAGAGAGAGCTGGTTGCTTTGCTCCATTTGTCTTCCTGGTGTCTCGTGATGGTTGAGCGGCTCTTCCTCGCGATGCCACGGGGTTGTCTGCGGTTTGTGATTGTGGTATTTCCTGATCATACTCACTTTTTTTGAAATCACCTGTACTTCAATCGTAAAAAACTGCACTCAAAACCTTATTTTCTTCTTTTTTTTTTTGAATTTTTGAACCCAAAATTGTAAAGTGAAAAAAACTCCTTCAATGAACAACTTAACTTTAGTCTATTGAATTGCAGATGCTTGGGCAAAAATTCATTTCAATATCATAAGCGCTTACTCGGAAAAAAATTAAATTGAAAAGTGACTACTTACAACTTAGTTTCAGTGTATATGTTTATTGCATATCATTAAAGTCCACTGTACATGAGCGGTATAATTTCTTCTTTTAATGCTTTACACACAAAGTGTCTAGTCTACATTTTCCTGGTGTATCTTGTTTGAGGAGCAACAGCTGTACACTATACACTAACACAACTTTTTACTTCTAGTCACACGGCTTTCTGCAAAAATGTTCCGAATATAACGCAATTGAGCTTAATTGCATATTTCTTTCATTTTCAATTCATGGAAACGATCCTGGACGCCTCCGAATTTGATTATGGGAATTACATGGTAAATGGCTAAATATCAACAACAAATGCTATATTGCAACTTTTTACACTCCAAAAAGACCGTATAATGGAAGCTTTGCAACAAAGTATCAGTTCGTTTCCTCTTTGGCGGCTATCTTGGACGTCATCTTGATTTCCCCGAGATGCCTAAGAGTGACAAGGTGTCATCAATCAGATTTTTAAAGTCGAAGACATCAGCTTTCCAAATATGTCAAAACAATTTGTATGGTCTCCAAATCTAGGTCCACTTAAAAAAGCTCACATATCAGCCGGACTTTTTAGAAGTTTGTTCATTATAAGGTATTTGATTTTGAAAAAAAAGAGTTTATTTTGATTTTTGGCTTTTCGTTATTCGGACTGTTACTCTTTGTAAAGTTATTACGAAAAAGCTAGTTTGGCATTCGGACCGATGTCAAATAGCAGATTCTCAATGCCAGTACTCCACATTAAATCATCAACCAAAGCCTATAATTTACAAACTTCGAATCTCAAAATGCTACGAGGGAATTACATACCTATGTGGAAATAAAGTTTTCCAAAGCAGAAGTAACTGCTCTAAAAACGTTGAGGGAAAAGTAACGCAATGTGGAAATACCATACCGCGAAAGAATTAGCTCCTTGAGGAAAATCAGGAAAAAGGACGCTATTGAGAAGATGCATTACTCTTTTCAGTAGTTTCCATTTGGTGTACATTTATGACGTAATGTGGAAATAGTGTTGTCCATGCCATAAGGGGCTGCTCTAAAAGGAAAGAATTAGCTCTCGGAGGGAAAAGCAGGAAAATAGACGCAATGTGTAAATAATGTTTTCCATACCATTGGTAACTGCTCTTAAAGAAAAGAAATAGCTCCCGGAGGGAAAAGCAAGAACATACTATACATGTAACTACTTCAGTGTTCTAGTAACATACAGCCGCTTTCCAAATTTTTTATAGATAACGATTTTAGTCATAATTATTTGCATACCCTATACTTGTTTGTATGCTTGTAATAAACTTGTGCTTTGTTTGAGATATGATTTATTACTGCACCTGTATGCACGACACATCTAGTAATAGTGAGTAAAAATGTGACTTGTTTTTCCAGATGTTTTGTATCAAGTTTTAACTTCTAAAAAAGTTGATTATATTTTTAGCAAATCAAAGTTGCTTATCAAAACTCTATTTCGAAATACAGGATAATAAGGAGAGCAGCAAAGAAAACTGTGGTGGTAATCTATAAAGCCATGTATACGGACCATTGTGAAAATAATTTAAGAATTGAAGCTATCAAGTCTATCAACAATGAATCACTTGATTGACGTTAGTGTATGTGCACTAGCAGGTCGCAAAAATTTCATAATTTTACATAATTACTTCAAACAGATTTTTTAAGTGCATTTTGGGTGTTTAAATTTGATGCTACATAGTAAGTGCCAAATTATTAGGAGAAAGACCAAAAGGAAAGTACAGTACTGCCAAACAGTCAAATGGACCAAGAGGGCTTGAACTTGTATTGAAATTGGTAAAATGCCATCTTTTCAGATGAATCCACACTCTAAACCTATTTCTTTTGCAAACCTATTCCCATGTGGCGTCTGAAACACGAACAAATGTATCCACATTATATTGATGGATGGGTAAAAATCCACTGGAGTTGTATATAGGGGACCTTCTCGTAACTTTTAAAGCTGTCTCTCAACTTAAGCTTGTCAATGAAACAATTACCAGTAAGGCAAATCAGGATGATATCAAAAGCGATATAAAACGCCAGTATGAATGCAATATGTATCAATCATTCAACAAGATAACGCACTTTGCAATAGCTTTTTAAAATATTCACATATTCACCAGGGACCAGGGTGGTGATACTTTTGAGTTGCCACCTTACAGTGTAGATCTGACCCCCATAGATACTGACTGTAATATTGTTAAGCGTCACGTCAGTCGGATGTCAAATATAAAAGACAGATGTTTTTAGAAATTATTATCCAATTTGGTGCACCTGGAATTCAGATGACCTAGAAGTCATGCATTCGGCATATGCAGATGACATGCCAGATTTTCGCTGGAAATGAAATCAATTTCAAGATAAAATGCTTTGTTGTTACAGTGCTATACATGTGCTTTAATAAAACATAGACAAATAATGATTTACACCTTTTAATTCATTGCAAAATCAAATATTAAGTACAAAGGGTATGTAAATAATTATGACAAAAATCGCTATCTATAAAAATTTTGGAAAGCAACTGTATATATATGTATTTACGTATACATGTATATGTATTCTGGGGGGGGGGGGGGTTAGGAATATATTGGAACATATTGTGCCCTCAGGCTATCTGGCAGGGATTTTTTGGTACTAGATCAAAAGCTAGATCCAGAATTTTAGACCATTGGCAGGGTTTTAACCATACAAAAAAGTGCAAAAGCCAAGTCTGGTACACAGTAGTTTTAACCCCAGCACCGGGCAGAATTCATTACTCACGCACCCAGCACTGGAATGAACCAACTGTCTTTTCTTAAGCCACCACACCGTGTTGGCTCGCAACCGGTTTTAAGAGTCACCTTTAACCCCATTGACGCTACCTATTTCCTCCCTTCGAAAAGGTGCAGGTGGGGTCGAGGTAAGGCAAGTCACGGAGAATTATATTATGCGCGTAACCTGTGCGTCTTTCACCAATCTCACCAAGCAAACAAGTCACACACAGACAGAGACAACATGATAAACCGCATTTATTTAAAGACATGCATTTTTTTTTAAATTTCACAAATAAATGTCTTTTTTAAAAAGTTATAAACAATACATTGGATAATTTAAACTGATTTCGAGATATTGTTTATTTCTTATCTTCAACGAAACTTAATTTTATAACAAACTTAACAAAGTAAAGCTGTCTAGTATCTGATAAAACAATATTGAAAAATATATATATAACTGATTTGCCTCTCTTGAAAGGTAATTATTAGAAAACTAGTTTTCAGACGTTGGAGTACACCTAAATGTAAAATAGTTCCCACTCTGGGTCTAACTAAATACTGAAGTACATCTACTTTTGGGTACACCTAAATACTGATAGTACCCACTTTAGGGTACACATAAATACTAAATGGTACCTTTTTGGATATACCTAAATACCGAGGAATACCTCCTTTTGGGTCAGTAACAAACTATTATCTAAGACAACTATTGCATCTCGAATGGGTCTGGTTTCTCCTTAAACATGCTTGGTCTTTTGGCTCTTTCGCAGTTGGAGTGTGTGTTGGAGTTGGTGTGTGTGTTGTTGGAGGGTTTTGTGCTTCTTAGTAATCCCCAACACTGAAATAGCAGCCATGATACCCATATAAGCATGTTAGAGTTTTAAATCCAGCTACAGTTGTGTCTATGTCTTCCAGTGTAAATGCTGGTTTCTCTTCTTCTGCATTGTCTTCTTGAGTTTCTTACTGCTGTTCTAACAAACTCTCAACATCATCTTTCTGTTCTCTCTTTTTTTTCTAGAATAAGGCAGAGCTGTTCTGTTTTCTTTGCGTGACTGCTCCGTTCCCCTATGATTTCCAAGTTATATACAATATCTTCAGGTGAAAAACATCTCTTTTATAATTCTATTTTGTAGGTCAGACTGCTGGTCATGTGGCATAATTTAGTCTGTTGTGTATGGTATATTTTCTTTTGTGAATTTTGTAACAGTATTCTTTTCAGTTTCATTCCATATATGCTGTACTTTAACATGTGCTTGGTTGGCGGATATTTTGCCACAAAGTCGGCGCAATTCTAAAAAATCACAAATCTATAGGGTTTCTTAGTAATTCTGGTTTGGATCCCCTGAAAATCTCAAAACTACCAAGCGAAACGCTGGATTGCCGATGATGGCTCTCTTTAAGTGGAAGTTTGATCCTCTCTCCCCTCATCAACTATAAAACAAACGTTGTCAAAGTTGGAACCCCTCTGACAAAAATTTCTGGATCCTCTCATGCCACAATGTGGTCTTTATCATCTGGTGATGTTTATTAAGCGGTTGAAATTCTCTTTAATTTCGAATCATTTATGGCTGGAGTTGACAGGTTCTCCTATCTGTCTGCATATGACCTCTTCTAAATTTAATTTAACCGTTATTTGGACGGAAAGTCTCAGAGGAGCATTCAACAAAACTATTTCTTTTAAATTTATTTGTTTGAGCGACAGCGCATAATGGGGTTTTGCTTTTTTTTTATTTTGCAGATGCAATAACGAATATATATATATTCAATTGCGATGTTGCGATTTCACATTTGTTTATTCTATTTAAGCCGAGTGGAATTTTCTACTGTTATCAATTGGACCATTCCATTTCCGTTTTAAGGGTTGTTGAGTGGAATTCTAGTTGTTAGGTGGCATTTTACATGTTTATTCAAATTTCAATAGAACATCCTGTAAGCAAACAGTGGATACCCTAATTAGATGCCACGTTCTGTGACCTCTGATATGGGTCTGCACTGTTGGCCTATGTCCCACGAAGAAGAGGCTAGGCTTATATGGGTTAAAAGGTGCTGGAAACAACGCATTTTGTGTTTCCATGTGAGACTCTTTTACCTATACAGAGACTAGCTACTGTAGTATAGCCCTTCAAATGGAACACTGTTTTTCGGCAATAACATTAAATCTAAAATGCGAATTTTGAATTTAATTGGAAATATATATTTAAACCAAAAAACCCTAATCAAAAGTATTTTTGAACTTTGCCCATGTTTTTATAAATGCTGTGATTGGATGGCATTTAAACATTCTTAATGTAATAGGCCAAATAATAGCCCCCTCTAGTATCTTGAGCGAAGTGGATTAATGACTATCAGTTGAACATAAAGCCATGTATATACTAATATAAGACAATTTAAAACAATGTTTCAGCGGTTTTAAATGTAGCTACATATTGCCTTGTGTTGCCATAAATCAGTCTAGTCAATAATGTTTCAGTTATTTCCAACCATGTTACAAAAATGGTGACTCAAAAGAAAACCCATTATTCGTAGACCTATAAAAACAGCTTGGATTGCATCGTAAGTCGCACAATTTGATGCCTTCAACAAGATAACCGTCTGCTGTAATCTCTAACGGACATTTTATGGATGAGCAAATACTGGTATATCTATCCCAGGTGTATTGCACCCACAGTACAAGTGTAATCTCTAATGGACATTTTATGGATGAGCAAATACTGGTATATCTATCCCAGGTGTATTGCACTCACAGTACAAAAATGGGTACTGAAAGTGTATTTTAACAAAAACTAAGCTATTTATTTTTACAAGATATCAGAGCAATAAAATTGATATTATTCTCCGCCAAAATTTAAATCTAGTTAGGGCTTTGCTATTTCTATGCGCATGCAAACTTTCAGTGTGAAGTAACTTGCATGTAAATGTTTAAAAACGAAAAACTGTGTTCCATTTGATGTGCAATACTACAGTAGAATAGTATCAATTTGTAAAACTGGTACTTTTGCAAACGTTGTAAGTCTGAAGATAGAGGATCTTACATGAGGACTCATGTTTTATTTAAAGTGATAATTCTGACTTTTTTCATATACATTTATTATAGAGCTAACAGTATACATTGAACCATATGACCATTAAATTTGTTGAAACTGCTCCAGTTAGCCCATAATTTAATTGCACTCCCATGCCACAGGGGATCGCCATTAAACACTTGAATACTCCAAGAAGAACTCCTCGGGCAGCACTACAGAAGGTACAGTTACCAGGTCATACAGGTTAATGTATAATGTTCGGTCTGATCTATTTCTAAACTGTTTAGAAAGATTATCAAAGAGTGTCAAACAGTTTGGATCCAGATCAGGCCCCACAACATGTCAGACCTCTTATCAAAAACTTTTGTAAAGCTTGTTAGCAGACGACACAAACAGATTAAAAGTTGAATGGTATGAATATCAAGCACCGCAACTGCGTTTGATTTTAGTCTGATCAGTGTTTTCACAGTAGCATAATGGGTAGCTAAGTATCCAAGCTTCGAGAAATCTGGCTAGAATAAGCAGATGCATAAACAAACAGCCGGGACTCAGATCAGCCTGGATATAGACACTGTATGGTCAGAGTCTTTGCTGTCTGCATGATTCAATACGCAGGTTGATCTGATTATGTTGTACTTGCAAGCCATTGTGTTGGCTTGGACCTAATATAAGGAACGATACAAATTATGACATTAAAAAATGCAAATACATGTACTCTTTGCGAATACAGGATTATTTTTGAATGTTTAAATTGTCTGCCTTTTTCTTTAAGAAATCACTTTTCCTAAAAAAATTTTTTTGTTCAGGAATGCGATCAGAGCACCAAACGATGGTCTTTTTCAAAATTTTATAGACGATACTATGATTTGATTTCTAAATTCCAAGTTGGACTTAAATCTCTCTTGCGCCAAGGACATTCGGAACCTGATTTCTATGGTGACTTGGTGTATAAATTGAAGAAGATTGTTTGTTCTGATAATTTTTCAGCGCAGTTTATTAAAATCATTTCCCATTATAAAAAGATTGGCTATAACATTAATGTATTGCAACAGACTGCATGCTTGGTAGTCAACCCAATCATGGTTGGCAACTTTGCTTTCCTCTTTAATTGCACGCCGGTGGGTCAGACTTCAGACTCTATGATGGTTCCGACTTAAAGACTTATCTATTGATGAGATGATAGGGGCCGGATGCTCTGGCTGTTTGTCGGGCCCACCGGGGTTTACCTGTTGGATTTCTTTTGCTCTGGTATTCAGTTTTATTTACTGTTGAGTCCTTATCTTTGCTTTATCTTCCTGTTATATCTTGATTTATATGTTTTTGGAGATGATGCATTGATAAGTTAGGGGTCTTTCATGCAAACCAAATATCTATGTGTCTTGATCCACATCTGAATTAAGGGTGAGGTTGGCGCCGTTAAACCAGTTTAAGCCCTCCAGTAAAATATTTTACTGACCGTTCCAAGGCGGTACTTCTTTTATGGATCTTTTATGTTTTTGTTCTGTCTTGTGTTTGCTATGTCTTTGTGCGCGTCTGTTTATATGTGCTTTGTGGTCACTTGCTGGGAAAGGGCTGACCTGTTGGCTCTCGTTTGTGGTGTCTGCATTGAGTTTGTCACTTTCCCATTGGTATCCTGGGTCAGGCGTGGTACTTGATTGTATCGATTCCTGATCTTTGCACCCTTACTTACTTGGATCCTGATCAGGTTCCATATTTTGTTGGGCCTAATCTGGGTTCAAAATGTTTGCAAAGCAGAAGATATCATGAACAGAGCTAAATGTTCAAATTTCTGTTAATGCTATTAATTATTGCTCACTTAGGGGCTCTGAACCAGACTGCTTATTTCTGCAGTGCAATAATGTAATGTAGGTCCCGTCTAAAACAATTCTTATTCTTATCACTTGAAGCCAGTATTACTCAATAAAGTAATTGAATGGAAGCACAGCCTAAATATATGCTCTCTCCACTGAGATGTGCTGCGATATACTAACAGCTGAGGTGACCAGAAGTTTGAAACCAAGCTGTTTGGCAACCATGAGGGAAAACAAGTCAGCAGCCAGTTATTGGTTTTATGGGCAATAAACAGGCTTTTAATCACCTTAGCTGATGAAGAAGCAGAGTGGTAAAAAAAAATAAGTAATTAATGAGGAATTTATTTTTGATCAAGATCAATATAAATAGGGCATGAATATTCCCTTTAGTTTATTAAACAAGTTGGGGAAAAGAGATAAAATGCGAGGCTTGTCGAGCATTTGATCTCTTTGTTCGCAACGAGTTTAATAAATCCAATTATACAAGAGCACAATGTTAGATTCTGTTTATCATATGACATTAAGATTACTTTGAAACCTCATTTCTGCCGTAAAAACCATTTATTTTGTTATTCTGTACCCAACGTTGTAATTGACGTCATAACATATCCGATAATCTGTAAACCACTAGTGGTATATCGATTTTATTGCATGGCTTTATTTCGCTCCCAGACGCAGCGTCACATGATAATGGTAAATTATAACTTGTGACCCCAGATTTATACAACCATTACAGGGTCATTACAGTGTCAGTGTATTAAACCAAATGGAAGAATCCGTTAGCTTACAAAGGGCTAGACAAACCTTATTAGCATTAACTATATATTTTCGATACGGATTTTTTCTAAATGGGACATGTGCAGATCCAGGTTCCTAAGCAATACTGGTCCGGATTCCCTGGAACTTTTTTTATCACAAAGCTACCAAGCCGGCATTCAATGTTAGACCATCGTCGGTTCGCCAACGCAGCGTTAAATGGTACCCCCACATCAAAAAACAAAACAAAATAAAAACATTGTCATAGTTGAGTTGGACCCCTCTGACAAAACTTTCTGGATCCTGGCACGTGGGTGCTCGCCGCATATACATACATGTATACATGTATATCGTTACATGTTTAATATTTTTTTATTCAGCCCTGTCGAAAGAAGTCGAAAATATATTCATAGTCGTCTGCTGCGAAAGTTTGAATGCCGAAACTGTATAAACTATGTGGACCCAGAGGCGTGTTCAACAATGGGAGCGCTCGGAGTGCTTTCAAGCGCGTTCTCTTTGAACGCAAGCACTCATCAAAGCGCTTGCAAGAGCTCGCGATTCATCTCGATAGGTGTTTCACCCAAATCCAAGATGGCTACCATGATAATAATGGGTTTTTGTGAGGGACTATCCTCGCAGTAATTTCAAAATCGAATTTGGACAGATGATGTTTCTTTCTTGATATATGAAATGAAATACGATTTAAACTGCATGTAGAAAGATGGTTCGCTTTGCTTTCCAACCATTGGATGCATTTGATGTGTTATATGTAATTACAGGGCGCAGCCATTTTTTTTATTGAGCAAACTCTCGCTATCGTTCAACAATAGAGTGTTCACACTAACAAGGGCCCCGTCGAGCACTTGCATTGTTCAACTTGACTCAGGTTCCTTCTAACTGTTTGAGTGTGCCTTTAAACATGTAAGTAAATATAAACAGCAGTCGAACGTCTGAAGACGAAATTTCTCGATCTCGCTGGAATGGTAAAAACTTCGGTATCGTCTGCGTCCTGGTGTGAAAAGCCTTGATGCCACTTTTTCAAGCGATCAGTTAACATAGTCGTTTTGTGTGAACGGTACCATAGCGAAAAGGTATGCGAAAATCGCTTGAAACATTTCTTCTGGTCGCTATGGTGTCGTTTTTTTAAATGTTCACATTTTTTTCGCGCTCATAAAGTACCCCTAAATACGTCATTTAAATTAAGAATATCACTTGAGAGAATGACCATCTATGGCTTACACTGGAATGAATCAGGAAAACCAACGTTTCTCATCTATGTTTGCATTGGTATGTAATTTTGGACATTTTGACATGTACATGTAGTTAATTTGGCTGGCCAATTTCAGACCATAAAATGAAAACGGCATACATGTACTACTAAGATGTGTTCCACCTCGATATTGTTTTCAATTTAACTGGTCTAAATTTGTACCGCCTATGCACTGTCATTTTTCAAACTACGATACAATAACAATTTCATGGTCCAAAGCTAAAAGCCGATTTTTCACAACCGTGCATATTTTAGGGTTAGGTCTCTTGCTTTAAACGACGTCAACGTAAGTAAAACCGCCACAAGAGAAATCGGTACTGTTCAAAAGTTGACAGCGTTTAAGCAGGTGAAAGGAAATTGTGTCCGAAAACGATGGATATGCGATTCATACTTGTTAAATGATATTTTTAGAAAAAATACAGCAAACCCTCCTATCTTTGTTTAAATAGACAACCTGGAAGATTATACATACATTGTATATGAGTTTGTTAGTTTTTAAAGGTTGTAACAACATAAATTAGAAAGATAAAATAAAGTTAGATGCACCTTTTGAAAGGCCAGGATTTTAACTTTAGTTTGGCATATAGCATACGATCCTTACGTGTTTGTGGATGGATCTATGAATGCGCTTTCAACAACTACAGACGACACAGCATGAACATGTACTATACTCTACCTGGCATGTCAAATGATGAGATTACTATGCGTGGCGATGTAAATAACAAGTTGTTTTTGTAGGTTAGAAACAATACGCACGAGGATCAAAGCTTGGTGTCACGTATAATCACTGCCATCACTCAGCGCCCCATCCTCACCCCTGCAATGCCAATCAGTGATCTGGAAGAATGGTTTCTTTGTGCCGTAATTCGAAAACATGACAAATGTGCCACTACATCTATCGAAAATGTCGACTAGCCTCGGATGTATGTAAGGCGTAGTAATATGTACGAAAAGCTACATTTTATTAGCCGGAACTGGCATAAGGAAAAAGAGTACAGTAGCATGTGGATTCAGTCCTATTAAAATACATTATTCTGATTACCTGAAACGAATAAATGAAGCTTATGTTGTTGGTTTTTTTCCAATAAAATACATGTATCGCTATAGCGATATTTTATTGAAAAAAACATAAACTTCATGTATAACAATGTTTATTGTGGTATGTTGTAACCGTTTGTTTCGCTGCAATCACACTTATTATTGTGTAGGCATGGTTTCTGTGACGCCAGCGTCATGTTATCAAAGTAGACCCTCGATGTCTTGCCGAGACAGTTCCGATTGCCGTTACATGAGATTTGTGTACTTATCGTAAATGCTAGCAGTGGAAGCTTAGTCAACCCTGTACATAGGCACTGACTTGCCAGAGCATTCGATGCTCGCAAACACAAAGCATGGATGAAGATTAAGACTTATTATACATAGGCCAATATCAAGACTTCTTGAACAAGTGGATACATCAGCAAGGGTGTTTAAATGGTGTTTTTGAGCGTATGAGATAAGAAACAGGCCCCTTAATAATATTAATTATCAAATAATTTCTTATTTTTCAACCGCAACATATGGTATGGGCATTTCAAAGAACACAAAACATACGTTAAAACTGATGGGTTAGAAAATATGCAAAATTTACTTTCAAAATAATGCTTATCTTGACCTTTGTATCAAACTTAATGCTGGTCCAGTTATGTGCAATGTAATTCATAGAAAGTGAGTTTGAACAGGAAATGTCACAATCACACGGGCCTCGTCGCGAGAAAACCTGTCTTCGGGATTTCCGCCAAAGCGAGACTCAAACCCGCCTGCTCAGCTACAGAGACTAGCTAGAACATTGAAATTTCGCTCGTAGCAGGTCTAGATATGATGATAAGCGAATAACAAAAGCACTGATCAGTCTGCGCGGATGCGCAGGCTGGTCTGCGCCTGTGTTGTTTGCAAGTCCCCGAAGACAGGTTTTCTTGCGTCGCGGCCCTGTCACACTACAGGTCCATGACACCTTGAGAAAGTCACCAAATATTACTTGTATATCGTTGTACTTACCGTTCTACACAGAGAGCCAGTAAGGTCATGACGGAGGCGTACAAGGATACGACGAGAACTGACCTCTGTATCCGACACAGCTCCACACCAAGAAGCCAGCCTTTGTTTATCATAAACATCACTATCTCCGGAATCCCAAACACTAGTATTAACAAATCAGCTACCGCCAAATTGACAATCAGCATGTTTGTCATGGATACGCGCATACTGGAATCACTGAACACTATATAGATCACAAGACAATTACCAAGAATTCCTACAGTACCCACAATGAAAAACAGTGCAGAAAATGACACCATTTCTAACGATGTGACGTTTTCTACAGTTAGTGGTGGGACAAGCACAATGCTGCTTTCGTTACTCTCTGATATATTTTCCATAGTTATAAGATCATTATATATCTATTTTGTTTATAACAAAATTTTAACACTTCGCGTATTACAGATAGGTCTGCTTTGTCAAGCTAGTAGTAGTTGGAACAATATCCTTAAATATTTGCATTTTTATACATTTACTTGCATCGAACAATTTAGCAAATATGGCTAGTTCTGAATGTTCCAATCGACGCGAATCTAAATGGCAGAAACTGCAAATGACTGACCCGTGACAATTTTATCAAAAGTAATGTAGTTTATACGTTACTAATATTATCTTACAATAAGTATAAATGACGAACGTAACCTTACATTGTTTTACTCATTTCAATCCAGTATTGCGCAAAGTGTATTAAGCAAGCTAATGACTTTGTATAAGACATTAACAATACTATACGTGTTGCTGTCTATCCAATATAGCGGACATCCCAATTAATAGTGTCCTCATTTAATGAGATAATATCGGAAACTGATTGTAAGGTTAAGTTTGTTTCTAGTAAAACATTTCTCAATGAAATCGTTCTCCAATATATGGTCCTCTTCGCTATATGGCTGTCTTTAGTATGATCTGCTATCAAGGTATCGGTTTTCTGGACAGACGTGTTGTTTCAGCGGATATCTGAGCCATGTCGCGTAAAAACATGATTTCTTTGCATGTATCCAAACAGTCAGTTCTTCGTTATTCACCACGCTAAACTTTTTTTACGTTTAACCTTTTTCAGACTAATGAAGTTTTCCATAAAACTACGTGCAATAAAGTCAGGATGGTCCATTTTATGTACTGAGGGGTTAGAGCTTATAATTTCTAAAACAATGATGCATTTCTTTCTCTGAAGATCGATTTGTCTTAGTGAACAGTGCAGACCCTGTTGAAATGCCACATTATGAACTGGTCCACATGGTAAGAGTGGGAAGTTCCATACGGCATAAAATCTCATTACAGACACATCATTTGAAAAAAAAAACATTAACTTAAACAAACGGATAATCCAGGCACATACTTTGTCAAAAACTAAAAATAGGGGGTGAAGTTCATTATGCTACGTGCATCACACTTAAGCTGTTATTGCCTCCAATTGATATAGCTTCTAAAGATGTTATACTTATTAAATATAACCATAAATGTAATATTGAGATAGTCATTGCCCGGTATACAACACACTTCAAAGGAGTTGTCCTGTTAAGACGTGACATCTCCATAAAAGTAGATTTTTTAAAAAAAAAAATGTTCAATCTGTGATTTTAGCAAGTATGTACGTGACTATCAATGGATATACATACATTATTGTTAAAACACATACTTAATTAATTATGTTAAAACCAAGAGCAAAAGGAGATAAAGTATTCCCATTCAAAGTAAAGACAATTATGGCCAAAATCAAAGATTGGAAATTTGACATTTTTCACAAATGACTTCTAGGGAGATTTCGATCCAAAGTTGAATAGGTCCAGTAAAGCAGTTTATAACGTCAAACTTGTATTGATTCCTTATATCTCTGTTAATACATATCATGATCCTGGTAATAAAAAACAACCATCTCTTTGAGCACCCACAAAATATGTTTTTGTTGAGAAATAAGAATAACAATTTTCAGCTATGCACGCTTATATTCGGGCCTAAACTGACTTTCAGAAATGCAAAATGGTACTGTGTAACTTGCTTTGAATGCAAAGTGGTATTCTGGGGCAGGTGTGGTACTTGATTGTATCGATTCCTGATCGTTGTCGCCTTTCTTACATTGAATGACCCAAATCGAAAGCTGTAGGAAGAAAATAAAAACAAGAAATGTCACAGAAACGTGACAAATGCCCCAAAGGAATTGGTCTAGCATAAGACACATTTAAGAAAAGTTAGTTGTAATATAGGAGATATGCTCCAGAGACAAAAAAAAAAACCTAGAAATGAGGCCAAAAGTCAATGCCAAGGTCAAAGTTACCAAAAATGGTATGCATCACTCCACCATTCCGAGAGGAATCAACACACCAAATTTGGGATTCCTACATCAAATAATGTATTAGATATGGTCCAGACAAGATTATTCTAGAAACTAGGTCGAAGTTCAAGTTCACAGTGGCCTAAAGAGGGTATTCGACACATCAGTATCCAAAGATGTATCCATACAGCAAATTTGGGATTCAAATCTCAAATAATATTAGAGATATGTTCTGGACACGATTATTCTACAAACTAGGTCAGAGGTCAATGTCAAAGTGACCAACAAAAGGTATTTGACACTCCACCATCCAAAGTTGCATCCACACACCAAATTTGGGATTCCTATAGTTTATTATATTAGAGATATGCTCCTGACACGATTTTTCTAAAAACTAGGTCAGAGGTCAAGGTCACAGTGACCCAATTATGATTTTCAACACTTCGTCATCTCAAGATGCATTCACACACCAAATTTGAGATTCCTACCTTAAATAATATAAGAGATATGATCTGGACACTATTATTCTAAAAACTAGGTCATAGATCAAGTTCAAGGTCACAGTGACCCAAAATGGTATGTGACACTCCGTCGTGTCAAGATGCATTTACACACAAAATTTGAAATTCCTATCGCAAAGAATATAGGAGATATGCACCAGACTCAATGCAGTTTCTAGAAACTAGGTCAGAGGTCAAGGTCATAGTAACCCAATTATGGTACGCGACACTCCGTCATCCCAAGATGCATTCACACATAAATTTGAGATTCCTACCTCAAATAATATAAGAGATATGCTCTGTACACGATTATTCTAAAAACTAGGTAATAGGTCAAGTTCAAGGTCACAGTGACCCAATTATGGTATGCTACACTTTGTCATCACAAGAAGCATCATCACACCAAATTTGAGATTCCTAGCTCAAATAATATAAGAGATATGCTACGGACACGATTATTCTAAAAACTAGGTAATAGGTCAAGTTCAAGGATACATCGACCCAAAAATAGTACGTGACACTCCGCCATCCCAAGATGCATTTACGCACCGAATTTGAAATTCCTATCTCAATGAATATAAGAGATATGCACCAGACTCAATGCAGTTTCTAGAAACTAGATCAGAGGTCAAGTTCAAGGTCACAATGACCCAATTATGGTAGTCTACACTTTGTCATCTCAAGATGCCTCCACATACCAAATTTGAGATTCCTACCTCAAATGTTAATGGAGATATGCTCCGGACACGATAATTCTAAAAACTAGGTCAGAGGTCAACGTCAAGGTCACAGTGACCCGAAAATGGTACGCGACACTCCGTCATCCAATGATGCATCTACACAATAAATTTGGAATTCCTACCTCGAAGAATATAGGAGATATGCACCGGACATGTAGCGGGACAGACGGACGGACAGTGCGATTACTATATGCATCCCAAAGTTCCTTTGGGGCATAAAAATGCATGTGCGAAATACTGATAAAAAGTTGGTTTATGATACTCAAGTAATTTGATATCGCTCAGGGAAGAGCAACTCCAACTATTCATGTACATGTACAATATTTGTTAACTGCAAATAAGAAGTTCTCATTAAAATAAAATGTTTTGTTTTCCCTTTTTAAAGTATTTAGGCCACTGGCTGGATATGGTTTACCTCCCCCCCCAGTGGAAATTTTGTAGACCATATTTTTCTTGAAGCCCGATGTCTTCCCGATGTCTTGCGAGGATTTTGCAACATGTTAGACCTCTGACAATGGCAGCGTTAAGCTGTAACAGCCTGTTACATACGTACTCTACAAAATATTTGATAATTAAAATTATTTTTAAGACTTCAGAAAAGCACAAAAGATAAGGTAAGATTTTCAAATTGGTTATATTTTCTAAGTAAGCTGTTACTGGGCCACAGATATTGACATTTGAAAACAAATATAGTCACCCGCAATGTAGTGTATGTTACATTTTTTCATTGAACCCCCTTTTAAATGATAAATGAATCTGATAAAGTTGGTCTTAAAATAATATTGAAACCAGTTTTTTTTCATTAATTTGGTATTACATTAAAGACTTTTTATTTACCTTTTCAAAACTGCAAGCATTACGTTTCTATCTTATTTACTTTTTGAGTTATTAGATGTTGAACAGGGTAGCCCCATATCATACAAAACTGTAAAATGCAATTATACTGGCCTTGTGCTCGCTATAGACCCCACCTCCCCCAGGGGGAGTTTTGTACACTATTATTTCTAGATACTACATTATATAAGCCACAAAATGAAACCTGTTAGCCCTCTGAGAGTGGCAGCGTTAGCGGGTAACATCATGTTACGTATGTTACCAGCAAAATAACATTAAATTTTCTTGATAATGTCTCCAACCTGACATATTCACACTTTTTTTGAAGTCTGACACAGGTTTAAGAACTTCTTATAGCACAGTTACATGACTTTAGCATTTATTTAATAAATGTCCTGAGTTTTTGCCGTTGTATATGTTACTTAGTGTTTCATATGTAATTTCCAAGCATCAGTATGGCAGTTATTGACTATACATGTATTACATCCGTCAGTGAATATAGCAAATCTATAAAGCTTCTATTCAAATGGATTTAAGTTCCTTATTATGGTGTCTTACACTATTTTACAGCCCAGGTTACATACGTTACTCTCTGATTGCCATTTAACATTCATGATATGGCCTCCAACGCGACCTGCTTGTACTTATTTGCATGCTGGCACAGGTCCATGCCCTTATTTTTACTCTGGCTCATTTGCTGAGGAAGTAACTCAAAACATGAACTACCAAAAACCCTGTTTTCTTTTATAGAGACATCAAATATAGTTAACATAATACACATGGAAAGATTGTAACATACAGTGCAATGTGCGAGCAACAACTTAAAAGATCAAAGAAAACCCATCAGGTAGAAGTTATAAGGCTGTTTCTTGCTAAGCTAGCAACTCGTCGTATATTAGCCAAGGGTTTAAAGAATTTTCCAATACAGACTATTATTAGGAGCCACCGTGGTGTAGTGGATAAACCGCTTGCCTTGCAAACCAGGAGTCGCAGGTTTGATACCTGGCTTCACAAGTCTGTCTGATGAGACTTTAAGCCATGGCACTGTCTCCATATGACATGAGCTGTTGGTGGGACGTTTAACACAAACACAACAATACAGCTTATTAATCCTCTATCAGATTCATCTTGCAAGGATTTTGCAATATGCTAGCACTCTGGTAATGGCACCATTACCTTGTAACAACCAATTACATATATTACCCATCAACATCTTTGATAATTTTAGTAAATGGCATGACTTTTGAAAAGTGCAAACCATAAGGTAAGATTTCCAAATTGGCTATATCATCCAAGTAAGCTTTTTTGCATTACAGATATGGACCTTCGAATATAAATATGCACCCCAAAGTGTTATGTATGTTACATTTTTTTTCATTATTCCTGTATAAATGATTTATGAAACTAATATAGTTTGATATTTTTTTTAATGTGAATGTGCTTTCTAATTCATTTTGTATTAAAGAATGTGTATGTACCTTTTGCAAACTACAAATATTATTTTTCTATCTTTTATAAGGTTTGAGTTGTTGAGTTTTGAACATGGTAGCCCCATATCACACAAAATATGAAATATAATTCTGTGGCTCTTTTGTTAGGGTACAATCAAGTTTTCTTTAACCCAGAGGTACTCGATTTCCTTCCCAATTATTTTCCAAACATTTTGTCCATATCTGTAAAGTCTGACTTGTTTTCATGGGAAAGTTTTGATAGTTCAAACTTTGTACGTACATCTTAAGGACAGTAAAGCAGGGTGGAGGTAAGCTCATGTTCATGTCATTTGAAATAGTCAGTATATGTGTATGGCTTGGTACTTTTTTTCAGAAACGTGTCATACTGCAGCTTATTCACATTTACATTAATACCACATGTTAGGGCTTCATGTCACTGATGAGTGCCTAGAGCAATTCTTGGTTTGTTTTCCTACCCTGCTTAGAATGTTGATGAACTAGTGGGGGAGGGGTTCTCTATCAGTTTAATAGGAACAACCTTTCTGTGGTACTAACACATCGGCACATTAGTAGTGTCACAATATGTTAAACAGTGTATTTCTGTAGATCTCTTCCCCCATATTCTGGCTTATGTTGTAGACATTCAGAAGGTGCACCTTTTGTTGCATACAGCATTGTTGAATAAAACGCCCAGGTTATCATCTGCGAGAACGTTTGTAAGACTTTATAGACTGCTGCTTATACATTGTATATATGCATCAGTGACAAACCAACATACACTGCCTTTAGTGCCTGGCTGAATACTGGTGCCATCAGATCCTTGAAGGTGACAAGAAAAGCTATTATGCTCTGTAGTTAGGGCATTATCATCAAAGTTATGTCCAGCACTACATGGCCAATATAATGCTGGCTCAATGCGGAAGTTTGGACTTGTCAGTTTAGGTGGAAGTTGACAGTAACCATGGTACAGGACCCAGAAGGAACGGCAGTGCCACTTAAGGTCAACATTATGTCAATAGAAAGGTTAAGCTCTCATTTGGCTGTTTCCTTTTTGTAAATTGGACAATTTCTACTAGCTTGAAAAACTTTACTAGCTTGTAGCATTTTATGGGGTCGTGAAAGACAGATTTTTTAGCTAAAAGTGAGTCAATGAAGTCTGCAACATCCTTCCTGCCAATGCCATTAGCCTCAATAAGATCCTTAGCTATGCCAGGCTTAGCAGGAACACAGAAAGACAAAAAGTACAGTTCATTGTCCTCAAAACTATAACTAAAAGGCTTGAAGCCTGACGCTGCCTCTAGTACTCGATCTACTTTGCATCTGAGCAGATTGAAGTGCATTGAAGAGTTGTTTCAATATATTGAGCTCTGATGTGATGAGTAATACACCATTCCATCTGTAGTACGAAGCGAAGTTCTAAAGTACTATAGTTGCTGAAGCCAATAATACATCCTTATTGTTTGCCTGATAGTTATGTCAAAAGCATTTCTCAAGCAAAGAACCAAAGGTCGTGACACACTAAACCCCTTTTGTTCAAGAAGTTCTTTGCATCTGCGATGTGTATCAGACAAATTTATGAGTGTATTCAGTTACACAGGTGCATATTGTGCGTAGTTGCTGTGATTGATTGCAATGAACATTGGGAACTAGGCATACAGATAAAACTGGCATGCAATTCAAAGATTTTTTCCTTGTAGCCCTAATCAGTGTCAACACCATCTGAATTATATCCCATACCTTGCCGAGAACTGAGCTGTTTCACAGTGACTGTCTTTAAGAATTTTGGATTTGAATGCACGGTATATACTGTTTATGTGAGCAAACAGCGAAGGTTGATAGATCACATTATAATATTAGTTTATGTCACCATAAATTAATAAGGAACTTCAATTTATTTCAGCCTTATAGATTTTCTAAATTCTCTGACAGACTTTATACATGTATAGTCAACAACTGTTATACAGATATATGTACTCAGAATAACTTATGTATCATTTGGTAACATACATAACAGTAGATGCTCAAGGCATTTATCAAATGAATACTTAAAATAGGTAAACCTTGTTAAAAGAAGTACATAAACCTGTGCCAGCATGGATATAAGTTTAAACAGGGCTTGTTTACTTAAATGTTTCATGCTATTTTGAAGGTAACATACATAACATGGACCCGATAAATAGTGTATGCGACCATAATATAGTACTTTAAATTATTTAAGTAGCAGCATTATAGATTTACTATATTATGTGACAGATGTAATACACGTACAGTAATAATAATACCATACTGATACTCGGAAATAACGCAGGAAACACAAAGTAACGTATACAACGGTAATAACTCAAGACATTTATATAATTAATATGAAAAATATGTAACTGTGTTATAAGAAGTTCATAAACCTGTGTCAGCATGCAAATATGTACAAACATGTCATGGTTGAGACATTATCAGGGACGTTTACTGCTATTTTGGGGGGTAACGTATATAACGTGGTGTTACACGTTTACGCTGCCACTCTCAGAGGGCTAACATCTTTTATTTTGTGTCTTATATAATGAAGTTTCAGAAAATCATAGTGTACAAAATTCTCCCTGGGGGGAGGGGGGTCTATAGCCAGCTCAAGGCCTAATTTGAGCTCTTTTGGCTGCCATGATCACCACAGTTTTGAACAAAAACATTCATATAATAAATACTCATTCCAGCAATGCTACATGTACCAATAGTGATCAAGATTGACCAGCTGGCAGAGGAGTGATTCGTGTTTAATGGGCGTACAAAGTTGCGGTAAAATAAACTCCCTTGTGGAAGCATATTGTACCATTTAATCATTCCATTAACATATAACATATGAATTTGATTTCCATACCTAGCATTAGGGATATTCGTTACACGAAAATTTCAAGTTATATCGCTTGACGCACTTTTGCATGTGAGGGTTTCATCCAGTTCTAATCATAAGAAAAGCAAATCGGTAGAAAATGATAGCGTCTGAGACCTGTTTAATAATTGAAATAACTACCATTATAGACATAAATGTTCTCAGATTGTCGACAGACAGGCTATAGCGCGGACAAAATGGATTGAAACAATTATGTATCGGAATATAGATGACACTGTAACACACCACTTATCAGCTTTTTTTTGTTTTTTATAAGTCTATTGTGTGCAAAGAGAAACATGAAAAAGGTCTTAAACAACACAATACTACCCCTATGAGTCTAGGTTGTATCAGAACTGTTATATAAATATCCAACTTTATTGGGCCTTAGATTTACCCAGTCAATTGGGGACATGAAAAGAGTTCAGAGCAAGATGTAAAGTATCTGTGAGATATGTACTCCTTGCCTCGATGCAAAACATTTAATATATTAGAAATGCATCTTCTTATGACAATACGTTACGTATATGTCAAATTCAAAATCAATTTTTTATTGTTAAGCGAAAATTTAATTTAATGAAATGTACACCTCATTCTTCTTTCTTTATCCGCTGATTTGTCGGACCACCACACAACGGTGTAGAGTAGCTCAATTTTAAGATTAAAACCGGTGTATTTATTTACAGCTGTGATATTTACAATGATCATGTTTTATACTTAGTTTACATTTCTGGCTGGTAAAAAATATCTTTAATTTGGCTACTATCCTTTTGTAAATCTCATGTGTGTTTTGAAGCCATTGTATGTTGCCTAAGGTTATATCTTGTTCAATTTGTTTGGCAGTTGGCGTTCAATCCCCCATGCTTTTTAAATAACAAATACAAAAGTCACCAAGACGGGATGAGCAATCTTTACAGTTATATGTATGGATCACATATTTCTGTTTTTGAGGAATATAAATGCCTTAGTATTCTTTTTGATAGAAGTAAGTAAGGGTGCAAATATCAGGGATCGATACAATCAGGTAACACACAACACTCTTTCAAATATCTCCTAGCTTAATTTTTGAATGAATGAACTTTTAAAAGTTCTTTCCGATATAGCTTGGGTGCAGTTAGAGCTACACTTCTCAAGTTATATGGGTCTCTAGCCAAGTCAAAATTAGATTACCGCTGTATTACATTTGGCTCTGCAAGTAAATCTTATCTATACATGACTGATCCTAAACATAATCAAGGCCTTAGATTTGCTTTGGAAACTTTGAGAACTTCAGTTGGTAGTCTATATATGGAAGCAGCCAAACCGTCATTATATTCAAACTGTCTCCAGAAAGCTACAAATTCGAATATTGAGTATCAGCAGGTTTATAACGATGTGTCTAAAGAATACTCAAACTTGGCTGTGCTGTTATATCAGACAACCTTTGTAACATGCAACGTATTCCCTATGTTTCATTAATTGTCACTTTTGAAGCATTATAACTTGTGACAACAACACTTATTGTATTAGGTTTTCTGACTCGCTTTAATTATTGAAATCTAAGAACCATACACATTCAAAGAACCAACAGATTCAGAAACGTTTTTGGAAAATATCACGAAATACTAGTAAATAAAGAAAATTCTCTGTTGGAATACTAGTCATCCCAGAGAATGAAATAATAGTATGGACTCAATAAAACCGAGTCTACAGTTTTCTACCCTTTTAAGAACATATTTGACATCACTACAGCTGGTGACTGGGACTGTGTGGCGGCGGTAGAACGTCTCCCTGCCCTTCACTATAGCGTAGATTTTATTTCTTGTTTTTTGGGATCATAGGTTTCATTGTGGAACTTTGAAACTATTAGAGGGTCACTGATGAAGCCTAAATTGCAGACACTAGCTAGTCTGGCCCAGGAAATATGCACACTCTAGTTTCAGTTCTTTGGTGCAATATTTGCTTCCAAAGGATACCCTTTTAAGAACATATTCTAATAATGAAGGTTCTCTGTGTTTCTGAAGGATCCGTTTTTCAAGATTATTTAGAGTCGTTGTTTCTGTGTGGAGTTGGTAAAACTTCTCCCTGTGCATCGATTTAGTGTTGCTATTTTTTCATATTGTGGTCCTTCGGGAATTATTGGGCTCTGACGGAAAGCAGAATACCGCCTAAGCCGATGCTATGGAGCTCAAGAATCTATGCACTTTCAATTAGTTCTCATGAAGACTTAATGAAACCGAGTTTGCTGTTTATTAATACTGTAGGTTCTCTCTATTTCTGAAGGATCCGTTTTTCCAGATTTTATAAAAACAAAAACAAATCTTGCGATTTTAAGATTCCTTTTTTCAATTTCTAACTGATAATATATCTTGGATAAATGGCAGACCTCATGGAATAACAGCACTGTAAACAGGCGTCTTGAGATAAAGCCAACTATTGGTGAATAACAATCAGTTGTTCGAAACAAAAACAAAGAAGTGGTTGTTTTGGCTGAAATCCGTATAGGTTAAACAAGAGGCACGCATTCATACAACTACAACCACAATGTGTCGGTTGTAGTGCACAATTTACCGTACATCACTTCCTTTTAGAATGTGGCGATTTCTTGCAGCTAAAGGCCCGTTCTCATTGTCCCTATCTAAGGGGCCGGTTCATACCGATTTGGTGATCAGGGATGAAGTGTGATGAACCTTGTCACAATCGTGACGGCATCGTGGACCGCCTTGGCGACCCGGGATGAGGCGTGATGAACCAGCTTATGTCCTCGGTAGTTTTAAAATGTTTAAAACTACCGGGACCTGGAAGTCACCGTGGTAAGCAGGAACGACGCGGGGAACATCCGTTTCTCCACCGTGATAAACCGTGCCCGATGAAGACCCTCGATATGCCACAGTGTTAGGCCGGTAGAGCCCCGATGAAGAAGGGTAGCGCTGATTGTGACAGGATTTGGCACCGTTTGAGTCGGTAAAGCCCGATTTGTACCCGGATAATGGCGGTGCTACGGTTGGGCCCGGTACAGCCCCGTTCTGTCCCAGTTTAACAAGTTCTGCCTATATATATATAATAACATGCAAAGTCTAGAAAAACCGCGGGTTGAGAACGCAATGTATGTTTTATGACATGTGTCCGGGTGCATCCCGGTATACCGGCTGTCCTTCATCGTGATGTACTGTTGCTACATCAACACAATGAGAATTAGGCTTAAGAAATAAGCGTCTACATGTTGATAACAAGAAACAGTTATATGAAAATATTCCAAAATTGATAGCATTGTGGCATATTTTTAAAGAAAACATCTTCTAATACAATTAATTCCTGATATTTTTTTTAAATCGTATATTGTTTTGATGCTAGGGGGTTTCATTTAATTGTGGCACTGGGGTTCTTCAAGGCGCATTATGAGACTTACCTTTGCCACCTTTCTTACTTTTATCCATATTTCATTGATTTACGAGGGCTGTTCAAATATGAATGCAAGTAACTTCATAACTTTCGTCACATATATGCTACGACAAAATGGTATACGTTTCTATAAAGGATTATATGTCGTCTATAAACTGGCACCAGACCTAAAGAAAAATACACTATACGTATTCAGTTATAGCCCTTTGAATGAGGGTCACCTTAGTATACTAACAAACTCAATGCTTCGAACATACCAGTGATATAGACGAGCGTATAATTCTTCGATAAATCGTTGAAATTTCTTGAAATCTTTAAGGAAGTATCCCCATATACTTATATAATGATTCTGTGAAAGTTGCGAAAATCCGACATGTTTTTGTGAAATTACATCGAATCTTTTTCACTTATGTCTCCTTATGTTTGCATATAAATGGTAAACAAAACACCACCTTTCAATTTCAGTCTAACTTTTCTCTAACAAAATGCACGAAACAACATTTAAACTAGTTTTAATTCATAGTCAATATGTTGATCGCTCGTTCTGTAGAATATAAAGGGCCAGTCCATAAAACTCTGGTACGTATCGCACATGCTTAGAAGTAACCCTTTAGACGTGTATACACAACGACATACTTAAAGCATGAATCTTCATCGAATGTCACACAATACCAGCAGCGAGGCCTCCGGTGTGATTGCGTGAATGCACAGGCTCGCCTGAGCTCTCGCTGCTCACTTATGCGGAAATTTCTAAAATCCCATTTGTTGGTCCAAATGTGTAATGCATTTCCCCAGAGTGCAAAGCTTTTCTTGTAAGTAATGGTTAATATAAGAATCCTTGTAAGATGTTGATCCTTTTCTTGCTGGTTAATATGTAAAAGGATATTATTGTATAATAAGATTTGTATACTAAACGTATAGAGACACACTCGTTATAGGTCAAAGAGTTGCCACCAATTCTAATGGCAGGCGTTGGAATATATTACACCGCAATGATATCTGGTCCTTAACACATTCGGGAAAGTCCGCCACGGCTCGACTGTATGTAAGGAGCATTAAGCGAAGTACTATGTACCAAAAAGCTCCATTTTGTAAGCCAGAACTTGCGAATGGAAAAATAGTTCACAGTAATTCATAATTCTAGTCTACAATAAAAACGCCTAGTCGCTGCTATCTTTGATATGGGTTGATAACACGTTGTTAATAATTGTTCAGTGGAAACCAAGATGCACTTTACATGAACCATTGAGGCTTATATAGGGGTTTTAGGGATATACGATGTTTGTCATTTTACTTCCAGGGATATGGAATGCTATCCATTGTACTTCTGTGGATATGGGATACTGTGTTAATTTCTTTTGTTACTTTCAGGGATATTGGTTATTTTGAAAAATGATTACAGGGATAATTTGCCAATTTATAAGGGATACGAGTCGGTTTACTTCAAGGGATATGGGATATTGGTACCCCTATATACATGTACAAGCCTCACCATTACTTACAAAGGTTATTTTAGAAGTAAATGTTCAAAGCAGCTATATTTTTACGGTCAATGCTGTAGGAAATACAAAGTTAGTTCAATTCCAGCAGTTATACATTTAAATTACAAATGTAGCCAATGTCTTAAAATAAGAGTGTAATCATTATCAGTTTATTTTTTTCGCAACCAAAGCATTTGCTGTGGGTAATCAAAAGAGTCGTCTCGACAAGACTGATCTTTTGAGCACCAAAACTAAATGTTTGAACTGATGTATATATACGACATTATTGACAAGTTTTCGCTCAAAACAGTCATGCATCGATATAACAAGTTATTATAATTTCTGTTTTTTATGATGCGTTTAATTTGAAAACACTTTTTATCAAATGACGTCTCGTCTGGGAGTGCAATAACGCCATGCAATATAATCGATAAACCACTAGTGGTTTATAGATTTACGGGAAACGTTATGACGTCCATACATGTAACAACGTTGCGTACATAACGTTTTTACGACAGAAATGGGATTTCAAAGTAATCTTAATGTCATATGATAAATAGAATCTAACATTCGTGCTCTAGTATTATTGAATTTATTAAACTAGTTGCGAAAAAGAGATAAAATGCTTGGCAACTCTCGCATTTTATCTCTTTTCCCCAACACCTTTAATAAATCCAATAAAACATGAGCACTCATATAAGATCCTCTATGCATGCTTGGTAATTTTTATGTTTTTGCCTTTGTCTGCTGACTTTTCATTCAAAATTGAATTTTCAAAGACCCCTTTCAAGAAGACTATCAGAATGTCAAACAGCTTGGACCCAGATTAATTCCAACTTTCTGAGTCCAAACTGTTTGCTAATGTTATATAAAGATGACAAAAGTCGCTGCTTGCATGGATAGATATAAAAGGCACATGGAATCAAGAATGCATTATTGCGATGAAACCTTACTTGTGTATTATATAAGGATTCCGTCATTTGATGTTAATAGATTTAAGTATAGTAAAATAAATAATCTCATTGTTCCATTTAATACCATTAACTAATAATTCAATTTGCAGCCAGCAGCTCTTGCAATTATATACCGTGATCGCCCACGTTATCATTGTGCTTCCAGGTTGTGTTTCTCTCCCCCAACCACCATTTAGTTGCCGATTACACTTCGTATTGTTGTCCCTCTTACATGCATTATACCTTGAGTTGCCAATAGACCCTGCTGCATCATGCTGGGAATTCAGTAGACACATATTCTCTGAAACACTATTCAATCTCCATGAAAATGAGACTTGTAAGCACTCTTACCATGTTTTTTTTACTACAATTAGTTTTCAAATCCACACCTGGTTTCTCAATATGTCACCCAGATGTTTTGAGTTCAATGTTTACAAACAAGCAAATGTAAACATAGCCATAAGATCTTGGGCAAACTATAGTATATAACATTTTTACATGTACAAGAATCTCCATAAAATATATATTTGATACATTTTAATCGTTTATATTATGACTTGCACCAGATACTAAAGCATTTATTAATCAATGTGCTTAAAAAGGTAAGGTATAGTCTTGAAGTTGAACAAGTTGAGAGGACATATTGCTGAGGGCTTGTCTGTCCGTCCGTTTGTTTGTGTGTCCGTTCAAAAATAATTTAAGTCAAAAAATAGCTAACCTGTATTTTTTTAGTCTGAAGTACTTTCTTTTGTGGAGTTTTGCCCCTTTTAAATGGTCAGAATGATTTTTTTCTGATCAAAATATCTCAAAAACTACTTCAAACTTGGTCAGCTAATAGAAGATGATGAGTAAATCACCTGGTGAATATATAAAAGAAAGGTTTTGTTATTAATGCGAGTTATTGCCCTTTGCAAATTTGGACATTGAAACTTGTAATACAGATATCTCAAAAAACTATTACAGCTAGGAGCTTCAATCATGGTCAGCTGATAGAAGATGAAATTATAGTAGATTACCTTGTGAATGAAAATAATATTATTTTATTTTTTCTAGTTGTTGCTGTTGTATGCGTTACCTTATTATACCTTGTATAATAACATAAATGGTATTTATTCAATTTAAACAATTATTGGACACCCAAAGACTATCAAATAAATATTTTCTATATGCAAAAACAGTAATATCCTATATGTATATGCAGTTGTATCAAAAGCTAGTATCTCATTTTGTCCAAAATGCCAGCTAAATACAGGTAAAACAATAAAGTGAAAACAATACAAAACGAAACAAATCAAATCATTAAATTACAGTCCCGGTAAAGAAAAAACGTGTTTTGCTTCTCCTCGAAATAGGTAAACGGTAAATTTGCTATTTAGCGAATCGATAGATTAGCGAGATATTTAAGGACGAATTTCTCCGAGTTTCAACGCGAATTTAAGCTCACCTGTTCACCGGATGCTGATGCCTTATTCGCGGCGTTTCTCGGAGAAATTTAAGCTACAATCGCTTAAAATAATAAAGTTTGTTTTCTATGCACATTTTCGTTCACATATGATTAGTATTAAATTTAATTTAAAAGAAACTTGTTTTATTCAAAGCTGATATCGACTTCGACTTGTTCTCCGTAAATAAAACTTATTGTGAAGGTACAGATGAAATGCATGTGAGGCATTTTATCAGTGTATGCACAATACGTTAAGGCAAACTATGTCTTCAGAGAAAGATTTATAATAGATTTTTTTTTATTTTTTTACCCATTACTTCTCAATATACACAATCATTTTTTTTTTTTATAAAAAAATGTCCATTAATCTACAAAGGGTTTAAGTGTTCTACAGTATTTTTTCTCTCTTTAAACGTATTTTGTGGGTTAGAATCGTATAATTAGAGAAAACACAGTTCAATAAGACTTATTCGGTCTATGTTTTACTAAAAGTAAGAAAGAGAGCAAAGATAAGGAATCGATACAATTGAAGACAAAGATTTCTTCAATACAAAAAATAGCTGAATTATGTGCGTTAAAAGAATTTAATGACTATTATTTTGTTTCTCGTTCATGTCCATAATTTGTAGTCTTGGCCTTCTGGTGTCGTCTGCTGATAACTTTCGCAAACTGTTAGGGCCCAGATCAGGCCCGACATGATGTGGGACTAGTTCGAGATCCAAACTGTTTGACACTCCGATGGTCTTCCTGAAAGATGTTTTGAAAAAAAAGTTTATTTTACTTTTGCAAACAGTTTGGGCCAAGATCAGGCCTGACATTATGCCTGGCCTGAGCTGAATCCCAAACCGTTTGACAATCGGATGCTTAAATAATTATATATATATATATAAAAATAATGTCTTTGACAAGTTAAACATTGGTCGATTGTATAGCCCAGGTGTATTTTGGTAGCGACTGTGGTTTACGTGGCCATCTGTCAGTTGTAGTAATTGAGCTGAAGCTGACGACACGTGAACCATAGTCGCAATTGAAATTCATTGGACCTGACATATGAATCTATTTGGTGTAAAAATGTCTTTGACAAGTTTCATACTAGTAAAGCTCGGGCACGACGTTTTAGTAGCGGCTGTGGTTTGCTTGACCACTCGTCAGTTGTAGCAATTGGGCTGAAGCTGACGACATGTGAACCATAGTCGCTAGTGAAATTTCATTCGACCTGGCATATGAATCTATTTGGTGAAAAATGAATAATGTCTTTGACAAGTTTTATATTAACTGCTTGTATAGCTCAGGCACGACGTTTTAGTAGCGGCTGTGGTTTGCTTGACCACTCGTCAGTTGTAGCAATTGGGCTGAAGCTGACGACATGTGAACCATAGTCGCTAATGAAATTTCATTCGACCTGGCATATGAATCTATTTGGTGAAAAGGGAATAATGTCTTTGACAAGTTTTATATTAGCTGCTTGTATAGCTCAGGCACGACGTCTTAGTAGCGGCTGTGGTTTGCTTGACCAACCGTCAGTTGTAGCAATTGGGCTGAAGCTGGCGACATGTGAACCATAGTCGCAAATTGAATTGCATTGGATCTCGCATGAGAAATTATTTGTTCATAATATAAAATATAATAAAGTTCAGGAATATCATTACAGATAATCAAAACTGTCAATCTCTTACTTTTGAAAATGAAATTTATTCACGGTATCAAGTAGAATACTCCTGTTTGATAATACATCATTGGGCGCACTATTAGTGCTGTATATATGTATATATGAATTATGTTTTTGTATTGCTTAATATGTATTTGTCAAAACATTGTATGCTCTTCACTTGTGGAGGAAATAAAGAATATTATTATTGTTCAAATTTTGTCCATTTTTGCAAAAAGAGAACGGAGTGTTGATACATGTACGCTGCACAGGTGGTCTGAATAATGTACAGTAATTTGTAAGAATTGTTGCTAGAAGATAGGATTTTGTTGCCAGTGAACAACAAAGGCACAAACCACCCTGCGCGTCGGTGCAGTCTGATCAGCGCCATTGTTATTCACTCTCTGGAAAGTAAAAGTGGATTTTGTCAAGTTTCAACTGGACAAAAAAAGAACAGACAATCCTGCGCACCCGCACAATATGTTCAGCGCCATTGGTACTCACTCTCTTAAACGTAGACTTACCTAAATTTTATTGGACTCCCAACCCTAAGGCAGGTTCTCATGTCGAGTTATTGAAACAATTGGGCCTCGATGCGAGAAAACCTGTCTTCGGTGGTTTGCGAACAACACAGGCGCAGATCAGCCTGCGCATCCGCGCAGTCTGATCAGTGCCTTTGTAATTCGCCTATTTAAAAGTCTCGTATCTAGACTTGCTATGTGTGAAATTTCAATCTTCTAGCTAGTCTTTGTAGCTGAGCAGACTGGTTTGAAACTCGCTTTGTCGAAAACCCCGAAGACAGGTTTTCTCGAGTCGCGGCCCAATTTATACATGTTCAGGTGATGAGACTGCGTTGATATGTTAGGTGGTTTGAGAATTCAATCGGCGCACACGTGAATTGTTCGAATTGCTGCGGAAAACCGAATTTGGTGGGCTTTGAAAAACAACGGCACAGACCAGTCAGCGCAGACTGATCAGTGCCATCGTTATTCGCTCTTTCGATAGCTTTGTTTGTTTGGTGCTTATCGACGCATCAACCCTTGTGGGTCATTAGCGTCAGACGATATTAAACTAAATATAATTTGGAAGGAAAAAGTAAAAATTTGTATTAAATAAAATGGATAAAAATAATAATTTTAAAATGACATCGAGTTGCAGTACGATTGTTGACAGGAAAGATCATGCACAATATCTTCAGTTTCAATGAGCTATTCTAGTCGACTGTACATGTTCTTTGACTGAACAGAATATATCAATAAACGATCATAATGATGCAATGATACTTTCTATAGGCATTATAGGTATAAAACAAAACACATTTATTTAAATATTAGCGATAAGATTTTGTTAACAAGATGAATTTCTTTTAAAAAATGTCATAATACTATCAATGTGTATATCTTGAAATAACTGTTTCATGTTATTCAAAAAGTTAGTGACGTACAGTGAATGGTGCATCGCAACCAACACATTGTGGCTGTTCTTCACATTGTAGTAAATGTGAATGAGTGACTTGTATGACCTAAGCAGAGTTGAGCTGAAACGACTTCTTCTTTTCTAATGTTTCGAACTACTGATTGATATTCACCAATAGTTGGTTTTATGTTAAAAAGTTTATTTCCAATGCTGTTATTCCATGAAGTTTGCCATTCTTCCAAGATATATTTATTGATAGATGGCTTAAAATTAGAAAATGGAATCTTAAAGAAGTTGGTTCTAATGAAAGCGATGTTTTTGCTTGCTGATCTACTATCCCATTCCCTAGAATGCCTGTATGGCTAGGAATCAAACAGAGGACAATTTCTTTATTCGCTAAAAGCTCGTGACATTTTTCTTAAAGTTTCTGAATCTGTGGATTCTTTGAACAAGTATGGTTCATAGCATTCAATACAGAAAGCGAGTCAGAGAATTTAATAAATTTATTGTTAGTGTCACAAGTTCTTATAAAATATATTAAAGCTAGATCAACTATTTTGGCTTCAGCAGTGAAAATGGATGAATCATCAGGTATACGTTGCATATTACTATGGATGCCTGATATACCAACCTTTGGGTCTTCTTTTGACCCATCAGTATAAACTTGTTGATAATTCTTATAACGACTTTGCAGCCTTCTGAAATAAATTTTTAAAATGTGGATTTGATTCAGATTTTTTCCCAGAGTGTAAGTCGAAAAGTATTTCGGATTGTTTCACACACCAAGCTGGAATATTTGGTGTAAAATGTTTTTCAACATGTTGTGGTTTGATATTGGTAGATTCTAAGAGTGGTGAAATTCTGATACCAAATGATTTAATAGCTTTAAGCTTCTGTTCATATAGATCATCATATTTTGTTGGGACTGTAACTTCATGTGCAGGATGTGATTGGTTAGCAGCAAGTCTTATAGCATATTGTAAAGAGAGTTTCTCTCTTCGTGAGTATAATGATAGTTCATCTGCTTCCACACAGAGACTAACAACAGGAGAAGTTCTAAAATCTACTAAAACTAACCTAAGTCCTTGATTGTGTATAGGACCAAGCATTTGAATATATGATTTTCGTGCAGAGTCATATATGATACAGCCGTAGTCTAATTTTGACTTGACTAGGGACCAATTCAGCTTGAGAAGTGTAGTTCGGTCTGCACCCCAAGAAGTATGGAAAAACGCTTTAAAAAGTTTAAATGCTTTTAAAAATTTTGGCTTTGATATATCTATTATGGGGGTATGAAACTGAGTTTTCTATCAAAAATCATGCCGAGATTAGATTCCTCAACAACTGGAATAGATGATCCATATAAATGGATAGTAGAATAACTGATTTTTACTGGAAACCCCCAAAGACAGGTTCACATGTGGAGTTCTCAAAACAATATATTGGATTTAAGCACTGATATTTCGGTATTCATTAACTCTTTATAAAATCCTTCTATTAATTCCATTCACAAGTAGCTCACAGACTAGAATTCCAAAATTGAGAGAAATTCCACAGTTTTATTTTTCTCAGGATCTGCCTGGGCCACAGAAGAAGACGAAGCTTATTATTGAATTGGCAAATAGTGGCAACCTTGCTGAAACACTGCAGTATTCGTCATTTTATCTAGTACCTCACTGTTTGCCAAAGTCACTGGTATTTAAGGTTATATATACTTTTAATTATTTTGAAATACTTAATATCATCTTTACTCGAGGACCAACTAACTGTTTTGTAATAGGCCTAGGCTTAACGCGAGAAAACCCTGTCTTTAGGTTTTGCAAACAACAAAAGCGGGGACCAGCCTGAGCCCCCACGAAGTCTGATCCGCGCCTTTGTTATTCGCTTATTGGAAAGTATCATATGAGCCGCAACATGAGGTTGACAGCAATGTGGTATGTGTGACGAGCAGAGCCTCATACCAGTCTGTGCATACGCTTTTAATGTTTGATCTAGTCATAAATATTAATTGCAGACATCTGTGAGATGTATTACCGCTAATCAGCGTTACGTATGTTACATTTTATACGAAATAGCAGATTTTGACTTTTATTGATTGCATATAAGAATGAAACATATTCCCCAACTCAAGGAAGAAAATCTTGGTTACCATTTTCAGTCAGAGATATGTCTTGGAATTTTAGAAATCCAAGTTTTACTAAGATTCCTTTGATTAGTTGTCTGTAAATGGCCTGTAATCAGTGTTACCCTACTAGCATTGAAAATAGCAACACAAAATACAAGACTAATATAGCTTCCAATAGTATTAATGAAACTATTTGAGCTTTACATGAAACGTTGAGGGGTGTAGCATCTACAGTTGCCAGCTAGAACCGCTTAGTATACGTATATGTGTGAGTGTAAATAAACGGTATTGTCTTGGCGTTGCTTCTTACGTCGCGTCGATCCTGTTTCTGTCTTCTCAAACAGTCTCACAAGGCTACATGTATGAGCAATAACGCGATAGCAACCAAATATCTTTCCGCGCGAATTACTCTTGGTACGGCGGCGACCTGCCAAAAGCCTTCTTGCGGTCATTTTGACGTACACATACATGTACCATTAGTACAGTATACTTCGCGGACGTTATTTGTTGATTTTCGATGTTCTAACTAAAATACTCCAGAATGGTGTATTTACATATTCAAATCTCTTAATGATAATCTTTGACGTTTGCAGTTTGACGTTTTTTCGACCCATGAACGCCTGATCAAGTCTGAAACTTTTTTGCATGGTTGTCTTGTCAGACGTGTGGCCTTTATATACGCATACGTTTTAAAGCAATGAGTTTTCGTTAAATGGTGTAAATTTCTATCTAAAATGTGTAAGTTTTTGTTCAGTATACATGTAGGTGTGCATAAGTCGGGTTTACTCCACCTTCTCCCAGGAAGGCCATCTTAATGCTGCGCAGATATCTACTTTAGCAATGCTAATACGTATGCTAAGCTACTGGGCCTGTTCACAGCTAAGCACTATATTGAAATAATACAGACATTAGTAATTATACCCCACCATGCAATGGTATGAACAGAAGCATCTTTGTTATATAAGACACTGAAATTACCCAGCTGTCCATTGTTCAAGCATTTATATTTTGATTTCATACAATGTAACTGGATTGTCTCTGCAAAGTACTGGTTCAACCAACAGTGTCAACCTGGTCCCGACATTACATATATTTTTAAAATTTAAGACACGAAGGCATGTCTGCATGTTCTTAATAGGTAAGGGAAATAATCGCAAACTGATGTAAAACATACAATATGAAGCAGTATGCCTTCGTGGACTAATAGAGATTTTATCCACAGGTGACACCTTACACTAACTTTATTGGCGCAGTGTATTGTGCATTTGCGGTCAACTAAGCATAATTATATGCAGATTATGCTGTCTTATGCATGCTTTGGTGCATAATGAAAATGCTGCATTTTTAGAATGTTCTACTGTATGAATCGTCACTTAGCCTAATGTGAATTAAGAGTGATGCCGGCAAAACTGCAAATAACATGTTTCTGGGAATTACAAATATTTCAGCCACTTTTTACATGTGCTTTGAGCTATTAGAAAATTCGAAATATAAGACCCACATTCTGCAGTGGGTTACATATAGCAACATCCGAATAAACAAGACATCTTAGGGTAATAGGAATCATTGACCACAAAAACACAATACACTATATGCCATAAAATAGTAAGCGAGTATGATCAGGAAATACCACAACCACAAAGTGCAGACAAACCCATGCTCTGGCTAAAATATTGGGGGACATACAACATGTACATCGGTACGGTCTATGCGTCTCCAGCTTAAAGTTGTCGGTCACTGCATTACAGAGACTATCCCTTGTCTATGCTTGTTGATACAATAACATTTCCTCGTCAGTTCACATGCTTTACAGTCATGACTGTATCCTCCGATTTTTGGCGGAAAGAAAGTCGTTTCCGGTTTCCTTATACATTTCACCCATACTGTCTAGGACACATTAAAATATGAGATTATTCCATTAAACATTGACTGCTGTACCAATGGCATCCCTCTTGTGTGAAATATCCTACATGTACACGCATCTCAGCGGCTGTATATAGAATTTGTCGAATATCCTACATGTACATGTTCCAAGTAGCTGTACATAGTTTGGAGGCTGAATTTACTTTTTTAGAAATGGCGACCTCGAATGCCGTTTTTTCTCGTGAGCTCAAGATTTTGTGCCATTTCACACATCCTTCTATCTTGCTAATGTAATTGACGAGTTTATCTCTTTCCGCGCTGGTGGTGAGTTGTGCAAGACCAGGCTTTATAACTATTTGACATTCTGGTCATGCTTTGAAATTTCTAAAGAGAAACTGAGAAGACTATAAAAAAGCATGCGAAATTACCCAGCATGCAAAGACGTTAACTGAATTAGGCGTATCCCGTTTTTTGCATGGTGGACAATGTGGTTTAAGGTGTTTTCGTGTCAATGGTCGGTTGTGAAATTCATCTACGGTCTTTTGGTGTTATCAAACTGTTTCATAGCATGTGAAAACATTCACGGCCATATATGTGATGATCTATGCTGCTCATGAAATAGCATGCACATAATTGTGGCGTCCACTTTTTTAGCATAGAATATATTTGTAAACGCAGTTCCAGATTTAAAGGCGATATTTAGTCCATCTTTCTTTATTCTAAAGGCAGCATATAGTCTCCGTAATGCATCTGATTACAAATACATACGCTCAAATACTCATTGTATTACAATTCCTTTCTTCCTTCAGTAGTACGCGATTGGAATGAACTACCCCATACTACCAGAAATGCACCAAGTATTAGCTCTTTTAAACGCAGTCTTAATTCTACCCTAATCGGTGTCCCTCTCTTCTATCTAGATGGCAAGCGCATTGGTCAAATCTATCATTCTCGACTGAGAATGAATTGTAGCTCTCTTAATCACCATCTCTTTTCAAAAAATATCATTGAAGCCCGCTTTGCATTTGTGGTAGACCAGAAACTACCAAACACTACTTGCTTGAATGTTATAGATTTAATAACTTGCGCCAGGAAATGATGCAATCTATATCTCAAATATGCGAACCAACCTTAAATGCTCTTTTATACGGAGTCACAGATCTGTCCGACGAAACAAATAGGCAGCTCTTCATCATCATACAGGAGTATATATTAAGGACTAAACGATTCCAATAAATTGCCTTTAAGTAACTACTCTTTGACCTTGAGATTCACGAACTATTAAACATTTATAATCTGTTAAAACGTTAGAGAATGAAATGTTCCATCCCCGTAGAGCCTCTTGCTATATTACTTCTAATTGAAAAGTTTCCAAACTCTCGTAATACATTTGAGTACCAAAATTAGCTTTGGTACAGAAATTGTTTTCTCTCTAAATCTCGATAAATGAGTAAAATTGATATTTTAAATGGGATACAGATTCGTATAAGTCTGAAGACTTTCTTCTGAATCCCATTTGTATACTGTATATTATTGTATGCCTTTAAATGTTGTTCTATATACAAAGTATACAAATAAAATATGTTTAAACCAATCTTAAGGCTATTTTGTTCGCGATATGTGAGGTATAACATCGGGTAGCAGGCGATGCTGAGCGCATTCCTAAATTTAAGAATCCAGGAAATCACATACTGCAGACCAACCATCGACACCGTGAGGAAGAGACACGGAACACTTACAGTCGCATGACAGCAAAAAGGCAAATAAAAAACAAATAAAATAAAGCAATCAGCTCTCTCTTTCCTAGCGGAATGATTGCAAAACTAAAATTGATACCAAGTACTGCAGAGCAAATCGATGACCAAACACAAAACTTTCACACAGAATGAGAGAAAAAATCAACTATAAATCAACTGGCCGTAATGTGCACGACCCGTGGTGAAGGTAGATGTAAAAAACAACATTTTAAGGTTAAATCAGTTTATACTGCTCTGACTGCGCCAAGACTGAAACAATCGAGAGCATCATTGGGGATATATTGCAGTTGCGGTTCACATACATTTCGCCCGACATTCGTATTAGTTTTCTGTCTGGCTATGATTGGTTGAGAAAGGGATACTTTTTGAATTTGGGAGTGAAAGAATTTAAGATATCCTAGTATAGGGTCCAAAATATCATATTAGCGTTTAAACCATGATATATGCGTAAATTTCAGCTTAAGAGGTGGGTATTTCTACAAGTTTGTTTTTTTGTTTGTTTGGTGCTTAACGACGCATCAATCCTTGTGGGTCATTAGCGTCAGACGGTATTAACCTAAACATGATGTGGATGGAAAAAGTAAAAAATTGTAAGATAAAATAAAAGGAATGACGGTGATGAGTTTGTATAATGATAATTAGTTGTAATATGATTGTTGACAGGAGAGACCACGTAAAATATCTGAAAGTTTCAAAGAGCTATTCAGATAACTGTACATGTTCTTTAACTGAACAGAATACAGCATTACAGAATCTGTATTATGGTCTGATACAAATGTAAAACAAACATGATTTTAAAAATAGCAATTCGATTTTGTTAAAAAGATCTATTTGTTTTAAAAATGTTATAATACTATCGATATGTATATCTTGAAATAATTCTCTCATGTTATCAACATCGCCACACTCCAAAATGAAATGACGTACAGTGAATGGTGTGTTGCAACCAACACATTGTGGTTGATCTTCACCTAGTAGTAAATATGAATGTGTGACTCTTGTTTGACCTAAACGGAGTCGAGCCAAAACGACTTCTTCTATTCTAATGTTTCGAACAACTGATTGATATTCGCCAATAGTTGGTTTTATATCAAGAAGTTTATTTCCAATGCTGTTATTCCATGAAGTTTGCCATTCTTCCAAGATATATTTATTGATAGATGGCTTAAATTTAGAAAATGGAATCTTAAAAGATGTGCGTTCTAATAAAAGCGATGTTTTTGCTTGCTGATCTATCATCTCATTCCCCAGAATGCCTATATGACTAGGAATCCAACAGAGAACAATTTCTTTTTTCGCTAAAAGCTCGTGACATTTTTCTAAACGTTTCTGAACCTGTAGATTCTTTGAAATGGTATGGTTCATAGCATTCAATACAGAAATCGAGTCAGAAAATATAATAAATTTATTGTTAGTGTCACAAGTTCTTATAAAATCTAAAGCTAGATCAACTGCTTTGGCTTCAGCAGTGAAAAGTGATGAATTATCGGGTATACGTTGCACATTACTGTCAGGTTGTTTTATACACCAAGCTCATGATTGCCGCAAACCCAGTGTGTATATAGTACATCATCGTATAAATATGTTCTTAAAAGGGTATAAAGCCTGAATCAACGTTCGATGGTCGGTGTTTGTAATGTAATTTTGGCATCAACATAGATGTTGAGATTTTCCCTTAGATTTAATCCGCAATCAGTTGTCCGCTATCAGCAGTCCGCTTTGTATCAACAGTCCGCTTTGTGTCAGCTCGAATGCGTATCAAATTGTTGTGCAATATAGGCTCAGGCGAGCCTGCGCAAATACACAAACTCGCAATAGACTTCGTTTCTGGCAAACACAGAATCTAGTTGGTGATAAAGACTTAGTCAGATTATTAGACGTATGGCCGAAAATGGGTTTGCTCCCCCTAGGGAATTTCGCCGACATATCCTATCCTGTAGAGAATTGAAAACTGAATATTTAAAGAAACGTTTTTACTCATTGCGTTAGTCTGTAAGAGCCTTTAACATATGTTACCTTTTCAAATTAAGAAAAAAAATGAAATGTTGGGCTACATATTGAAGACATTAAAATATATATTTTTAATAGTCATTCATATAGTCTGCATACTGGATATCTTAACAACGTATGACAGCCTTTTGAACAAAATTGCGGCATCTTAAGGTGTCATATGCGTTACATAAATCAGATTAACCATTAAAATTTGCAAGTGGTGCTTACATCATTTACATTCACAACCTCTCTGTGTGTTTTGCAAAGTGCTTCTAACCATGCCTGACTAGCTTATGCAATTGGCTAACAGAAAAAAAGTGTGTTATCCTATCTTAAATATTTTGTCTGGAGTAAGCAATTAAACAATCCTACCCTACCAGTTTTAAGGTGAAAAGTTTGGTATTAAAACTCAAGTAAAAATAGTTTAAAATTACATTTGCAGTTGATTAATATCTTTCATTGTTTGGGTTTAGCTGTTTATATAAAAAGACTGATAAATCCGCAAGTCTGTTGCAAAATGTCATATATAAGAGGCTGCAACATCTGTTACCTGGCATAATAAAGATAGTTTTACCATTATACAATACAATAAATGAAATGGTCCAAACTAATTCTCATCGATTTAACACTCATGTTAAACGTTTGTCGTTGTCTGCTTCTGTAGTGATCATTATTATCACCCATCTGCTTGCAACAAGTAGAATCATCACACAATATTTTAATCATTTACTGTTTTACAATTTTACCAACAGTCTACTCAAAATTGATTAGCTATCACCAACTTCCAATTATGACACTCATGGCTTTGATATTTTGGAAACTGATCTGAATTCCTAATAGTTGGCTCTTTGAATATGCATTTCAAGTGATACTCTGCAAGTAGGA
Organism: Loripinus fragilis; assembly: GCA_964019695.1. NCBI lineage: Eukaryota > Metazoa > Mollusca > Bivalvia > Lucinida > Lucinidae > Loripinus > Loripinus fragilis. The sequence continues at coordinate 83,292,518 of OZ026522.1, read as the reverse complement.
GAAAGACTAAAGCTTTATAAGGAGGAACAATGTGCCATTAAAAGCAATGAGTACCTGGACTGATGTACATTGATATTTCTGTGAATAAGAATAATATCTTAGCAGGTTATCCTTAATAAATGTAGCCTTCCATACATGCAACAAACATATTTTTCACCTAATGCTATCTCTGTATTTAGTATCTTTCCCCAAGCATTCACAAAACGTATATGAAGTCTTAGTATTTCTGAAGTGCTGAAACAGAGGCAACTCTTTCCCTTCAGATAAACGAGCTAGATGTAGAGCTAGATGTATCACAGCAGGTAAAGCAATGCAATGCAGGATGAACATAGTGCAAATAAGACCTTTTCAATTCAATGATTCACTAAACTCCTAAGATTAGAGCGCTTTCTAAAGGATGTAACATATATATCTTGACATTTTAAAAAAGCAAGGTAATTGTCGCGACATCCTTTGTGATAACACAGTCCAAAGGCAAGTGTTTTCAATTTCAGCGTTTTAATTGGATCATGTAATGGGGCAGCCTTATCGACTTGCTTACTTCGTATAAATCTTACATAGAGCACAATATAAAGCTACTGGTTATCGTATTCTACCCATAGTCCAGTTTCCATCTTTTGAATACAATAGCAAATGATATGCCTACAAAAACTGAGAAATCAAAGGTATTACATTCTTTTAATGTACTGAAAACATAAAACAACCAGTAGCAAACATAATTGATGGCAATGTCCAACTTTATGTTCTTTCTCATATATCAGATAACTTTCAAGGTGTAACAGAAATTGTTTTTGACTATTTGCCAAAACCATTACGAGTCAACATTGTAATTAAAGAAAACTTAATTTAGCTATTTGGACCTAGCAAAATACTTGGATTGAAGACCTGAAGACTTAAGCACCAAAGGACTTTAAAGGTTCAATGGCAAATATTGCAAAGACAAGACAGCCTATCAAAATTCTGTTTGACCAATATCAGAAATCTAAATGTATTCTAAGAGGTACGCGGTAGAGACGTAGCTTTTGCAAAATCAGAGCAATGGTATCATTTGATTAGCACGGATGCAGAGGCAGTTGCAGTAAGATTGCTCTTGCCATTTCACAAGAAGAGATATATACCAGAGTCATACTCCATTGTATGCATATAAGTTACATGGCATTAAACCCATATTTAATCAGGTGTTTGATCCCATGACACTGACATGCTGTTTCTGCTTTTGAAGAATGCTAAAGATTCAAGTTATAGCTGAATAAATTTGTTTGAAACTGGCACAGTTCACACATACAAAGAAAATTAAATCCTTTTATGGCAAAATATGAGGATCACACGAAACGCATCTAAGGGATGTTTGTCACACTTACCAATTTTAAAACGTAATCTTAATTAATGTAATACATATGAGCCAAGATCTGACAGAAGGGACCTTCTGGCAATAAAAGTCGAAAGTGAGATATTTACAGACAAAGTAAGACCTAGCTGTTGTGAACAATTACAGAAAATTTGAAGAGATTATCTTTACAAGTAACAAAGATATGAGAGTTTGAACTCGTATAGATTATGCGTTTTAAACATGACGTCACTTAACGTTGTTAATGACGTTCTGACGTCAACACCATTGAGTTAACATATGACGCTAAAACAAAGACGATAGGAGCAATATTTCAAGAACGCTCCATGTTCCTGTATATTTGATGTGTATGCAATTGCATAGACTGCACAAATAGCCAACATACGCTTATCCCATGTTTACAAAAGCACTGTTTTAAAGGTAATGTATAGTCCATATGCACAGCTGTTGCCATGGTAACATACATTATACGAATCACTTAATTGTATCAGAACTATTTGCGCCTTTGATTGTATTGCATGTTAGAAGCAGTATGACTCTATTGTAAGAACATGCAAAATCTTGAAAATTTAGACGTTTTTGAAATTTTGCTTACACAAAAACTGCTAAAATGCCTGAAGGAACCTTTCTGTCAGATCGGCGCTCATATACAATGTAACACCATGGGAAGCTGTATATTTGATAAAAAAAACTTTCATGTGTATCACAGGTATTCAGCATGCAAACTACATGAATAATTCGAATAAATATATAGTTTTATGTCTTATTTCTGTTTCTCAGACTTTCACTTTTTTATTCTTAAATTGATATGGTAACATATGTAACGTTATAACTGTTACCCCCTGGTTTACAGAGTGCAAACATCTCTTATTTGACGCAGCTTGAATTGTTCTTTAAGATAGGATATGTCTGCACAATTCCCAAGGGGTGGACAGGAACAGGATTGTACTCAGTTTGCAGTCCCAATACTATGCCATGATTCTACTGGTTGTGATGAAATGAGTGATTACTTTGCCACAGAAGCAGACACAATGATAGACATTGTGAGGTTGACTTGCATAAAGATTGTTTTTGAATATCTATATTTAACAGGAATATTTTTTAATTAGTCTCATTTAAATGTGAACTATTAAAACTATTTGTATGTCTATATATTTTAGTATTATACGCACTAGGAAATATGTGATACAACTATTAAATATTATCTGTAAGACAAGTCCATGGGCTTGTCAGTAGCAATAACTATAATTCCTAAGATTAAGGCACCAGAGGCTAGAGATTTATAGGAAAACACATGAAAATGTCAAAAATAGTATTTTTTCTGACATAGCGTCTCTTACATCAAGACAGCTTCCTTGATCATTTATTATGCCATGTAACATACGTTACATACTTTAATAAGTGGTCTGATCCTGATATCAAACTTGCAAATCTATGATTCTCTACTGCATTAACAAGACAGTCCCAAAAATATAAGATATCCAGAAGTGTCATATATTTTCATATATTTTTCTTCAATAATAGATATCAAAATTGGAAACTAAAATTTTGGGGTAGGGTTGTTTAACAGCTCATATAAGACCATATATTTATGTAAGAAAAAAACTTTGTTTTCTATTATTCAAATGAGTATTTTAGTAAACTAAGATTAAAAAAATATGAAAAAAATGCACAAAACGGTTGTAAAATTATATGGTGTTAGTCACTATTTTACTTTTCAAAGTGAAATTTAATCTATGTAACGCATATAGCACCACTGGAAGCTGTAATTTTGTGTAAAATGCTGCTTTTATATAACTTAGGCATCCAGCTTACATACTACATGAGAAATATGAATAATTAGATAGTTTAATGTATTCTTTCTGTAGCTCAAACTTTCATCATGCTTTTTTTCTTAGTTTGTTACAGTAACATATGTAACAAGCTATCAGAGACTAACGCCCCGGAGCACAGAGTGCAAACATCTCTTAAAAGATGCGGCTTGCAATTTTCTTTAAAATAGGATATGACTGCTAAATTCTCTAGAGGGGGGGGGGGGGGGAGCAGGAACTTTTTAGCCTATAATCTATATTTGGTGCCTCCTGCCGGTTTGGTGTGTGGGCACCCGAGCTTTAATTCATAAACGTTATATGTACTTGGTTCTTCTATATGACCACAAAAGAATATGACCCATTGAGCTTTTTGATATTTTGACTAATTAGCTGACCTAAGTGTTTTATTATGATCATTGAATGCCATTCGTGTATCTTCAACAAATGCTTCAGGGGAATACAGGCTGGATTTTGACAAAACTTGGCAGGAAAGATACTTATATAGCCCTCTCTAGTTACTATACGAATGGTTCAGTTCACCCAGGTCTGTACTTGCCATCACACGTGTATTATGATGTCAATTCATATATCTATTGCTTTAAGAAATATACATGGTTATGATGTACATGTTTGGCGCTGAAGACTGATGCTGAAGCATATATACATTTACACAATATCAATGGATACTTCAAGGTAGTATATCTTGTTTCCCAAACGAAGAGGTTTAGATAGTAAATAATTTATGTTTTGTCTGAATGAAATGAAAGAGAACATTTATGTGTTTACTGTGTAGTATTGACAAAAGATGGGATTTAACGGGGGATAATATACTACATGTTTATGTAATATATATGGCAAGAGTTCAGTTTTTTGTCATTTGACATTCATTGAGTTTTCTTCGTTAAGCTAATGAAAGATCAAGAATCTTGTAATTTAGGTGCAATTATCGTTGAGCAAAGCAATAAATAAGCACTTGCGATGTTGCATTGTCATTCGAGGCTAGACAGACCAAAGGAGAAATTATGTTGGGGGTCAAGTGTGGTACTTGATTGTATCGATTCCTGATCTCTGCATTATTCCTTACTTTTATGTGCGCTTACGTACCTACCTACCTACCCACCCCAATTTATTGTTCAATACATGGTTCATTATGTAGATTTTAAAGGCATATCGCAAAAGGTTTAAATATATCCAAAATTGATTGTATTATATCATAATTGATTGCCGGTAAAATGATACAATATTTTACACTTGTGTAAACGTTGAATGAAACTGATGTAACATTCAAAGGTAATTGACAAGAAACCAAAAGTGGCACTATGCGGACAAGCCAACGGCTTTATGCTCCCTGAATATCTTCTATTGTGGTCAAAGAAACAATTTAAAGATTTGCAAATCATGTTATATTTATCTTAAATTTATATATTGGTATTCTCCCTTCTATCAATTAGTCTACCAAACTGAAAGAACATACTATAAAAAAATACATCAAAACAATCTTCACTGCATGGCGCTAGTTAAGTGGTATCGGCTTGAAAAGAGTTTTCATCATTAAGCAGAAAAGAAAGATTAAAAATGCTGAATTAATACTACACTGCTTTAGTATTGCAAGCACACAATGCGTTACCTCGCTGGATAGGCGACAATCGAAAACGTTAAAACTATCGACGAACGTAGATCAAAAATCGTTAGAAACAGGGTTTTCGTTTGTCATTTGTTGCCCGACTGGCTACAAATGGCAATTGAAAACACTGTTTCTATTTATTTTGATTCGCTTTTGTCAAATGTTAAGAGCGTATTCGATTGCCGCCTATCCGATGTGGTTACAATAGGCTTGCTTTATACAATACAAATATTTATGAGAATAGCTAGTTTAACAGAAAACCTACCATACATAACCACGTGTTCAAAGTATGTAAGGGTGGAAAGATCAGGAGTCGATACAATCAAGTAATGGGAAAGTTACAACCTCACAGTTAGAAACCACAAACGAGAGCCAAAAGGTCAGCCATTTCCCAGCAGGTGACTACAAAGCACATATAAACAGACGCGCACAAAGACATAGCAAACATAAGACCGAACAAAAACATAAAAAATGCACAAAAGAAGTACCGCCTTGGAACGGTCAGTAAAATATTTTACTAGAGGGCTTAAACCGGTTTAACGGCGCGCCAACCTCACCCTTAATCCAGATGTGGATCAAGACACTTAGATATTTGGTTTGCATGAAAGACCCCTAACTTATCAATGCATCATCTCCTAAAACATATAAATCAAAATATAACAAGGAGATAAAGCAAAGATAAGGACTCAACAGTAAATAAAACTAAATACCGGAGCAAAAGAAATCCAACAGGTAAACCCTGGTGGGCCCGACAAACAGCCAAAGCATCAGGCCCCTACCATCTCACCAATAGATAAGTCTTTAAGTCGGAACCATCATAGAGTCTGAAGTCCGACCGAATTGTGAACCCACCAACGAGCTGTTGGCCGCCTACAACGAGAGTTGGGCGCTGATACGATGAGATGTTCTGTTTTTTTTTCATGTGCAGTATGAAAGCCAGTTTTCTTTCTGTCGCTGAGTTCCAGTATCTATACGGAATCAGAATCAGAATCGATCAAATTAAACCTAATTCTACTGTTGAAAAATATGCTGTGTAGAACAATACAAAACAAAATTGAATCGCTAAAACACCGGTTTTGTTGATACATTCGTATTCAAGTTGTCTTAGCCATATATCTGTGCGATGTGTTCGATCACCAAGTAATTGAAAGTTAATGATAACTCTTTTAAGCGAGCGCCTGTGTGATTCTTCTTAACGTTAAGTTTTTAAAGGTTTTACCTGAGGCATTTTGGCGCAATTTCAATAAAATGCCACTCCCTCTCCTCAGCAAAATCAACAAACAACAACAAAAATTAACCAGTGCGTCCTTGCAGCTCCTGAAAAGCCCCAATAAATATCTCGTAAATATCCGAATAAGTAAAGTTATACTTTCAAAACGGATCTAGGAATTCTCGTGGCTAACTGTAGCTATTTTTGGATAGACCGATGAAGGCCTAACCACAATATATACGTTCAGAATTAGAGTTGTTTCATGAACACCATCCAACCTGATTCTTCTAGCACCGATGATGCAATTAGCACAGGCGGCATTCCATTTAGGTATTGTTTAGTCTACCACTATACAACATTGAGCTCCGGTCGGCCATTTGATGTATGCCAATCAATTAGCATAGGTGCATTTTGTCAAGAAAAAGGTACATTTTTTAAAAAAATCTCTCTCAAAATCACAATCAGAAATGTACAAATGACGCAACCGAACATTAAGTATTGCGCATTATTTGATCAACAACCATTAGTAGCACACGACAATTAAATACATGGCGCAAAATTGATCAACAGACGACATAATCAGACAGCATTCGTAAAAAACGTGTATAATTACTAACAGATGTTCATATCTCACGACAATTGCAACGAGTTATCAATTCACATTTATACTGTAGCCTCTTGACTCATAATATCGAAACTCAAAAGTACAAAGTAGATCTCGCGTACCATTATATGGTTTCCTAGAGAGATAGACACAATAAAAGAGCAACCTGTTCGAACACACAAGACTGCCCAAAAGAGTCGGAGATCTGCTTTATATAGTGGACCCCCCCCTCCCTAAGCCGTATAAACCGCGGGATAAATGCAAGAGAGGTTGATAAGATGGTTCAAGATTTGGGGCTGAAGAAAACAATCAAGATCATAATTTCGCATAAACAAGGGCCAACCCATATCATTATGGAAGAATACATCTTGATCATGCCTGTCCTAGTTAATGGGAAACATTGAATGATGAAATTAGCACCCGTAACTACCTGTATCTAGGGTAAAAGTGTTCAAATGGTATATTGCTTGAAATATACAAGCGCGTCCAAAGCTGTCACAGCCTTAGCGCCATAATAGATAGGCATCACTATATATAGAAGGCCTGACGTTAAGGGACATTTCCCCTTATAGCCACATCTGATAGAAATATTTTGACCTGTCTCTGAAACCAAACAACAAAGGATTATGAGTCTAAAGATGAACTATTTGGAGATAAAAAGCATGAAGAATGATGCGTCTTTAAGGAACACCTTTACTTTTCCTATCTATTATACTTCTTCCTAACTTGTTTCTGTTCTAAAGTATTCATTGTTTACCTTTCCAGACTGATACTCTTGTTTACGCACTTAGTAATAGCTTACAGTTTATTTATTCTATATAGTAAAGGGTCGTTCATACACGTGATTTAAATGCTTGGAATACTTTATAAAGATATAAATAGCCCCCAAGCGAGTGTGGTTGCTCGGTGATTGACTGGAGGGACTGCGGATTCGAGCTTTGCAGACGTCACTGCATTGTGTCCTTGTGAGCAAGACAAACTAATCCTTGCTTAGTATGGGTTAAACCTAATAAGACCTGTCCTGACATAACTGAAAAATTGTTGACTGGGAAGTAAATAATAAAAGCGCTTTAGTGGCGTAATCTCTTGTTCGTTCAATGGTGATGTCTCTTTGTTATTTATTCATTGTTTATTGTGTCTTTCATTGTTTGTGGAACGTGTTGTGTTTTTGTCACTTTCACATACGGTGACCTGGGTCAGGTGTGGTACTTGATTGCTGATCTTTGCATTTTTCATTACTTCTATGTTTGATCCTTATTTTGTCATTTAGTACTTAGTGTCCTGATATTGATTTTGAAATAGTAAATTTCTTATTTCTTGGTGTAGATGTTCCTCGCTTCCCTTCCTGTGGTGAAGCAATTAAATACAATACTGGTCTAAAAACAAATCTTCTGCTACAGGGCATACTAGAGCTGCTATTATGGCAAGTTTGATTTACAAGTTAGTTTATAAGTTCAACATAAGTGTTGGAAAGCCTTATTTTAGTGATCAATTCAAAAATATAATCGAACGTTATAAAATGTAGCCCTGTCTATCTGTGAATCATGAACCCTTTTATTTGTTTCATCATAGTGTGTTTTGATTATTATTTTAATCTACGGTGATACAGTGCAAAAGTTAGGAAGCCTCGATGCGAGCCTAGCCGCGTCTTTGTCTTATCAACAACAGCATCTTGGGCTAAGATTTAGTACCAGTAACATGCATGTGAGCCCCCTCAACCTCCCAGTGGCTTAAAGATATGTCCATTCTAGTATGGTGGTTCCATTATTGTTGAATCATTGTTTGTTACTGTTTCCATTGTTTTTGGGGGTTCTATGTTTGGTCCTTGTTTTGGATTGTAATTTTTTGTGTCCTTTCTAGTTTTGCAATCATTTTGATGTGGGGGGAGAGCTGGTTGCTTTGCTTTAATTGTCATTCTAATGTGTTGTGACTGTCAGTAATCTGTCAATATTCCTCACGGTGCCATGGTTTGGTTTGCAGTGTGTGATTGTGGTACATTGTATTTTTTTATCATACTCACTTACTTTCCTGATTTGGTCTTGACTATTTTGTTTGATTGTGTTTTGTATGAAGTTATGGTCAGCGTTCCTTGAAACACATGAACCATTTAATGCTAAATAGGCTCACTATAAGTTTTCTGAGGTGCTCTGTGTAATTTGATGCCATACTAACAACCTCCCTTGAAATACCCCCGTATCCAAGAGCACCCATGGAATTCAAGGGTTCTTCAAATACAGCCTCTTCTTCCTGGTTCAACTCTGAAGAAGGACTTGATGATATCATCTCCCGATTCACGATGCTCAAAACTCTCTGACACAGTATTGTTGAACTTCCATGACTGCAAGGTAGGCATAAGTCATTGTAGAGGGAGAGTATCCTCAATATGGCATCTTGTTGTCATGATTGTCTTTCTTGGTTTCACCTGAAAGAAATAAGACAATATCTTTTTTAACTTCTGCAAAAAAGACAAAGTTAAGAGCACAAATCAACAAATCAAAGCGGTTCATTCACATATAAAAGGAGCATGCTACCAATAGTGCATGTGAATTTGCTAAGTAAACGACATAGATTTGTGATTGGGGAAAAGTCATGCAATACTAAATAGTTACAGTTAAACCTTTATAAGACAGTCACTCAAAAATAGACAGAACCAAGATCTTTATGACATATGGCTGCTTAATGAAGGCCAAAATCATTGCAAAATGCTCCCCTTGGAACACTCTGCAATAATTCTTACCTGCATTAAGAGATAATTGGTGTTGGTCTTTTAAAACCACATTTTGTTTTTTTAGAGTGACCGTTTTACACAGGTTTTACTGTATGCCTTGTGTCTTTGAACAGAACTTCCAAATGTTGAAAGAAGTGGTAGCTCTTTGATTAAAATACCCGTATATGATAATATCATGAAACTGTCTTAGAAAATAACATGAGGTTATAAGAGTTGAGAAAAATAAGGTAAGGAAAATAAATCAGTCACCAATACGGTTCTTGCTTGAAAACTCTCAGATGTTGAATTCATCCTGCTAATGTTAAAACTCCAATTATATGAGCAGGATGAATATCATGCTCAGCTGAGTTGAGCATGAACACATTATTTTTGTTCCCGATCCCATTATGTGTGTGTTAGGGGGGGGGGGGTCGGGTTAGGTCAATATTTTGTAATGTAATTTTAGTGTCCTTTGTACTTTCGCAATTATCTTGCTAAGAGTTTTCGTGTACTTGCTGCCTTCTGACTGCCTGTTCAATGTCACAGCCAGATACAGAGTGTATTATACCTGTCTATACTCTTTCTCTTTAAACAAAAGTTGACTTCGACAAAACGTGCAGAAACACCCTTTAAAATGTTATCAAAATGATTGTATTTTGACCTAGGCCTTATTTCTAAGGTCTTCCAACCCATAAAGTACAATTTATCATTTTCTGCAGCTATGGTGGATTCTGATCAATCTTACACACACATAACAAACGTGTCTGGAAAACAAATTTATCCTACCTATAGGCATGTCTGATGAATGTTACAGACCAGATGCCTTTATAAACACGCGTATCTGAATAAATGAACCCAGCATGCATGTCTGACAGCGTTGCACTGTACAAGTAGGCATATCTGAGATTGACACCAGATCAACAGACATGTCTAATGTATTGGCACCTCTCTACAGGTATTACCAGACTTAGATCATACCCGTTTACTAACCATCCTTATATCTGGTCTCGACTAGTACAAATGTTGGTTGCATTGACAACCGACAAGCAGGCATGACCTATAGTGAGGCATCAAACTAATGGGCGTGGCTGTTATGAGGCATGACACCAGAAGGCATGGTCTAAAGTGAGGTAACATTCCAGAAGGCATGTTTGATAATGAGGCACCAGACCAGATGGCATCGCATACAGTGAGGCACAAAACCTGCGGACACGGCTGATAGTAAGACACCACACCAGCAGACATGCCCTATAGTGAGACGATCGTTGTAAATGAGGCACCACACCAGAAGGCATGGTCTACAGTTAGGCAACACACCAGAAGGTATGACTGATACTGAGACACCACACCAGAGGTCATGGCCTATAGGGAAACACCACACCAGCCAGCATGGCTGATAGTGAGACTGTGACCACACCAGTAGGTATGACAGATAGAGAAGTACAGCACCAGCAGGCATGCAGGATTGAGTGGTAAAAGATCGACAGGCATGCTGATTGAGTGGCAACGGTCCAGCAAGCATCCATCTTGCAGCAGCACTCAACCAGTAGACATGTTTGAACAGCAGCGGTGTTTGTGGTAGTTACAATAAGGCAGCAGTTGTATTTGTTGCAGCTGCAGCGATATATCAGCAGGCATGTACAAGTATGTTGCAATGGTAAAGTAGCGACAGTTTTGCCTGCTAAAACCACACAGTATATGTTGGCATGTCTGATGGAGGGCATCGGTCGAGTAGCTTTTCTCTTTTAATGCACCAAGGCAAAATTGATTGAATGGTGCCGAACCCGCAGGCATATCCATTGAAGTTTCACCAAACGGCAGCCATGTATTGCCACCAGATAATCACATCAGACATCCTTACCATCACGCGTGTTTAATTGACTGGGTTTTTAGTTGATTCTTACATCTCAGTCAACATATATGGTCATGTCGAGACGGTCAGTTAACCTAGCACAAGCTTGACAAAGCGGTTAACCAGTACGTCTTGCATATACTTTTCGCGTGTACATGTAACTAACATCAACCCTTCTTGAATCAGTGGAAGGAGGAGAATGACTGTATAAATTATTTCACAATCAATCTCTATAAAAGCATGGAACAAGGCCGCGATCGAACTCGCGACCCCTTGGTCTGCAGTCAGACACGTTACCAACTGCGCTAAGGGGCACGGTAATGTGCTACTAAAACAGCAAACATGCCTGTTACCGAGACCCAGGACCTGCAGGCATGCGTGTTAGTTACATCGCACCAGCAATAATGTATGTTACAATTGCACCGACGAACAGAGAATGCTGGGTACTCATGCGTTGGATCAATGTGCATGTCTGTTATACTGGCACCAGACCAGCAGCCCAGCCATTATTGCCACAGGGTCGGAAAAAAATCGTTTTTTACGCATGTTTGATTATGTGGCACAGGACCAGCACAAATGTCTGCACAGCTTCACGAGACTATCAGGCCTTTTGCAGCAGCCATGACTTAAAACTCTGCGCTTAAACAGCATGCAAGTGTGTTACTGTTGTATCCGACCACATGGCACACTGATAATTCCAATTGCACTTGACCAGCATGCATATCTGTTTGAGTTGCAGCTCAACAGCAGATATTTTAAAACAATTGCAACGGACTTGCAAGCACATATGTGGTTGTTGGGCTGAACCAGTAGGTAGATCTGTAACACTTGCTTCAGACCCGTAGTTATGTCCCCTACGCTCGTAATGGTAAACAACAATGGGCTGGTAAGCACACTTACACCAGACCATTAGGCGTGTATGTTACAGTTGCACCCGACTGGCAGCCTTGTCTTAATAAGTTGCATACTATTAGCATGTATATCTGTTACTGTTTCATTTTATCAGCATCCATGTATTTTTCATTTGCACCCGACCATCAGCCAACCGTGCCGCGTAGCGCAGTCGGTAACGTGTCTGGCAACAGATGTGAGTCTGACTGCAGATCCAGGGGTCGCGAGTTCGATCTCGGCCAGGTCCCATACTATCGTGGAGATTGATCATGAAATAATTTCTACGGTCATTCTCTTTCTTCCGCTGAATCATTCAAGAAGGACTGTTGTCAGTTACAAGCGAAAGTATGTACACGAAGAACTGGTTAACTGCTTGTTCAAGCTTGTCCAGGAAAAAGTGTGGTTAGGTGATTTGACCGTCCCACCATGACCATAGCTGTTGACTTAGGACGTAAAGCAACAAAACAAACACAAGACCATCAGCCGTGTCTGTAACAATTGTATCTGACCATTTGCCATGGCTTTAATAGTTGCACCTTAAACCAGCAGTCATGTCTGTAAATTTTTTATCTACAAGCGTACATATGTAGCCTGATACACTTGCAAAGGACCAGTACTAGTAATCATTATTTGTTATAGCAATATCCAACCATCTGTGATGTCCGTTGCACTTGTACCAGGCCTGTATATTAGTAATAGTTGATACAATGAACCGGGCCAACAGGTCTGTGTTTTACACTTTCACATAAGTATTAGCAATGTCTTTAATAGTTCTACCAAATACCAATCAAGATGGTAACGAACATCTGTAGCTTGCAGTTATGCAGATAAATCTCTTATTCGTGTTTTTGTTGTTGATGCACTGCACTCCATTTTTTTGTTTTAACTTTACCAGTAAGGTATTCTTGAATGATAAATTTATTTCACATATCACATCATGTGCCAAATTTGTTCTTATCCTGAGTTGTTAAACCTGGATATCTCAATATGGAACATGATCATTCAAATCTAAGTGATTCCTAAGCTGATTTTTTATCATTCATTATCGTATGTAAATATGTACATATCTGTTTTGTATGTCTGAGGGCCACAAGGTAGAATAGTTATTTATAACTAATTGTGCCACCCTCATTTAACATTGTATAAATAAATAAATAAATTAGTAAATAGTATTTTCCCTCATTTTTGGTAATTCTATTAATCCATCTATACACCAAATTCCAGCTGAATGATTTCAGCATATTGATTAAAAAAAGGTTTTGTACTTTGAGCAAATACTCTGTCATAATATCGTCCATTCAGTATACCCTGACATGTACAACTTCATTTCTTGGACACAATGTTAGCCCAAAGTAGGAACTTTTTTTGCGAATAATATGATCACATCCGGCCAAAAGGGGTCTTGAAAAGGTGCATGGATTGAGGCATACAATTACCAGAACAAAGGTAAAATAATACCCCAAAAAACCCACACCCCCCCATAAAAAACAAAACAAAACAACAACAACAACAACAACATTACCATTACGACAAAATAAGTGTCCATTATTTTTCAGGGCAGTGTATATTAATAAAACACATGTTATTTCCAATTCTGCTGTTTCGGCTACCTTGTATATACTTGTGAATATTTTACAACGCTAAAACATCAACACGCCAATCATATTCTCCAAATATAACCACTGTTGAAAAAATATCAGAAAAAGTAATTAAATGTGATTTGATTGCATGCTGAATTTTGCATTAGAATGGCGGCCATCTTGGACACCACCATAAATATTTCAACCTTCTGAATCAAACCTATGTTCCATTTAAATCATTTATATCAATAAGCATCTAAACATCCGTAAAAAATCAAAAGCAAAATGCTTTAAATCGAGTATGCTGTTCAGATACGTCTTAGGAGCCTAAATGACATCCACCTTGGACGCCATCTTTAAAATATCAACCTTCTGAATCAACACAATGTCCCATTTTTATCGTCTGTATCATTTAGCTTCTTACATCCATGAAAAGTAAAAATTGAAAAGCTTTTTATCGAACCTGCTGGTCGGATAGATGTTAGGAGCCTAACTGACGGCCATCCATGATGCCATCTTTAATATTTCAAAATGCTCAATGATGCCAGAGTGGCATCAGTTGTATTCAATCATCAAGTACAATGCCTGAACATTAAGAATCATCAAATAAAAACAATCAAATTCCAGGTTAATCTGGTTTTCTGCCAGACTAGGTGACGTCGTCCTTGATACGTCTCGAGAACAACATTGATTTTGAGCCCGAACCTATTTTGAAGATTCTGTCAGACTATACTATTGCCATAAAGTAAAGCATATTTTTATACGATCCCAATTTTCGAAATAACGAAAAGCAATTTGAGTTTTGGATTTTATTAGACATGTACAATTGTATTTTGGCTACCAAATTTGGATAAGTTCGATGAGTTTCATTCACTACTGTCCATGAACGGGAAAGCTTACGACACATTACAGTCTAGGAGTTGATATGCTAGAATAAATTTCGTTTGCTGTTGAGTCATGAAATAGCCTTAAAACGCGTATGTTGGATAAATCTACAAAGAAGAAAGAGGAAAGAATGTGTAAAATTGCCATTAGGAACGCTGGTATGAAACAAGATGACATGGCAAGGGTATTCAACGTGACTCAGAGTGTTGTAAGCAAACCTTTGAAAGAACATAGAGAGAGTGGCAGCATTAGAAAAAGGAAACGGTCTACATTGATTCTTGAGTGCAAGGAATTGTTACTGAAGCATTATGGTACGTGGTGCATTATCTGACGACCACCTGATACAGTTAAAGGTGGTAACTGGGACTTTGAACGCTCAAAAGTACCAGGACGGAATCTAGACTCGCTAGATGGCTAGACCATGGTGCTCCGAGATGACATTGCAAGACCTCAGTGTACTCGCACCATCGAGGAATACAAAAATCAACAGAACATCGCTAGTCTTCCACGGCCGAGCTTGTTTCTGGACTTGAACCCTATCGAACACGTGTGGGACAAGCTCGGCTGACGTGTTTGAAACCGGGAATCAGCCGTATCAAAACCATTATTAATTTTGCTAGACTCTACTGCATGAGTGGGACATGATTTCATGTCTTAAACGCATGTACCCAGTAAATTTAATGATGAAAAAGTTGTTATTCGACAGTGTGAAGGCTATACACAACATAAACCGGAAGTAGTGGTTTATTATTAGCTATTTCGTTACTTTATGCACCAGATCCTGAAATTGTATGCTAAAAAGAGAAAGTTTTGAAGAAATAACAACTATTGCGCCCCTATTGTAGAAGTTATGACACTTGGCCTCCATGCTATTTTCATAAAATTATGTAAAATTTGTATAAAATGGGTAATTGTTGTAAGGTGTTTGCAGCCTATAAACAAGTCAGAGATTCCACGGCTTTTCTTTATCAAATCGCTGGTATTTTGCTTTTGTTGTCTACCACAATAAATTTGTTTTATCTCTCAAAAATGTCCGTTCTTACCGTTTCTTAAACCTAAGTGGTGTTATCAAATGGAATATGCTTAACTTTATGGCAATAGTATATTTTGGAATCATACATAAAGCGATATGTGTTTGTGAAACTACTTATCGCTACTGGACACAATACCCTTTTGCATCGGCTCGGCCTTAATACTTCTTTAGCCTCATAAGAAACTGTTAATATATTAATACAGCGGTACGCCTTGACACAGCTCAAACGATATTGCCAATGCAAAAGGTTGAGACGTACTATTATAATGTATCTGTTTTAGATGCAGAGGGCTCTAAAAAAGGAACTATATATTAGCTGTGTTCTTCCGCTAAATCCGATCCTGTGTTTCTGATATATATATTTAATAAATAGATACCAGTGTGGTACCAGAGACTGTTTTCGAACAGCTGATATATCTCTAGTATACTTAAAACATTTAAACGGATGCGCATTAGAAACGTATTATTCCACTGCGTACTTTTGAAAAGAAATCGGAATAAAATTTATAGTAATCCATTTTACTATATCACAATTGCCGAAATACATGCGAAAACTAATTATAAGCATATATAAATATATTATGTCTACATTTTAGTTTTCTTATTTCTCTACGAAAGCATTTACTGTGGGTATTCGAAAAAGTATCAATGAGGCGGTTCTTTTGATCACCCAAAGCAAATGTTAGATTTGATGGATAAGAAAATATGTTCAATTTATATAAACTGATTGTCACTTTATGGGATATTAGCCAATAGTGCAGCACAAGATGAGACGCCGCTAGATGCGGCGTTAAACCAGGTTCTGCACTAAAACTGAAACCTACTACCTATTTTCGAAATGGATTTGTCCAATTGATAAAGGTTGTAAATCAGACATAACGGGTTAGAAAAAGTTTTTATATTTCGACCTTTGATTCCTGTCATAATGGTAAACTGATTATTATCAGAGAGAGGAATGGATAAGTTAATAATTCAGCTGACACTGCTGGTATTTGCGACCCATATTGGTACGGCCAAACATACTTTGTACGTTGGTGGACTGATGGAAATGTCAAACAACTGGTATGCAAAGTACTGTAATTCCTTCATTCACATATTAGAACATGTATTTGACCAGATCGAAAACAGAACGGACGTATTGGTGGATTATTCCCTTACTCTTCTTACCAAAGACACTCAGGTAAACATGTAGATTTATCCTACGATATTTTCACTTATTCCTTAAAAACAAAAAGATATGAAGATGCCATTAAAATAATCTACAGTTAATTCTCGTTAATATGAGGTCCTTGAAGCCAGAGTTTTATTTCGAAACAAACCTTGTGACCGATCAAAATGCAATGCTTTGGCAATCATAATTTCATTCGAATGTCACCATTTCGTATCGTGCTTCATCGCGTCAGTTTGCAAAGGGGTATCATATCACATTCATATTGATATTCAGTTTCTCGCACACCAGATTAGGATTTCCGTTATTTTACCCATGTGAGATAATTCTTTCTCACATACCAACGCATACAAGATCGAGTGATCCCTATGATAGCTCGCTGCCGGAAAAATCTGTCCCACATCGCTACGCATGCAAATACGAGATATTTTAGCCATGCGAGGAAACACAAATATATAAATCACTAGTGAAAATATAGTCTGATATCAATCACTACTGATTGATATCATATCAATACACTCTATGAAAATACCATTTTTATTTGCTTTAGAAATGTATTGGTTCCACGTTTTGAAGTTTCTCTTCTTTCCTGACCGATTTTTCCATCCATCAATTCATAGCTTAATATTACAAGTATCTATCTCTTTAGCTCCATTTTGAACTACATGCCAGTTGTAATTAAAAAGAAAACGTTAAACTGTGTTTTACGTAGGCCAAAGAAAAGAATGTGTGTTCTTCAGGTTACATGGTTTTTTGAAATAGGGACATTAGGTATATCTCCAAAAATATTTTATTTTGTTAAAAGTGTTTACATGAGGAGACTTATTGAACTGGGAAATTATTAGTCCCATGAACAAATATTTTTTTTAAAAAAATGGGACAAAACAATCAGTGTTATGCTACCATTTGCAAAAACACAGAAATGTGAGAAGTTAACTTAAATATTAGAACATTTGTTTCTTGGTTTATATATATAAGAATATAACAACCCAACCTCCTTAAAATTAGGGGGCGGGGATCTTTCACAGAACTCCGGGAAAGAATAAACAGTAAACATTAGGCCAAGTCGGTTAACCTGAAACATCTTTTTTATTTATTTATTTTAGGCCTAAATGACAGCCCTTAAACCTGTGGTTTGGGCAGTGACTACACACAGGAGCTTTAAGTTTGGTCTTTTTGTCACTTCTGTAGCATCAAAAACTCACAATGTCATTACATGATTTTCAAGGGAAGCCCCGCTTCCAATCCCTGGGTCGGGACATATACAATATAGGGCACTATGTGATTGTGATGACCTACTTACTTTTTCGCTGTAAGCAGAGTTCAATAACATGTCAACAGAGAGCCATAATCTTTTTGAAGAGAAGCCAAGATGATGATTCCTAATGGCCTGACAAGTGATGGCCCCTCAAGCATGCCACAGTCTCTACCTCTAGTTAGTAAACCAATGTCTAACCATCATAAGATGGATATTGTTAGTACCCAAGACAGATGTGGAAATTGGAATAAATGGATGGGATAGTTTCTCAAATTTGCCTAATTGAAGGTCAGTTATTTACGCATATGAACAGGTCATGGATGCTAATGGGAGCCGTCTCTGAGAGACGGTTATTTTAAGCACCCAAGACAAATGTTAGAATGGATGGTTTTGAGAATTTCTCCAATATTGCGCACATAGTTTGACCAGTGTGATATATAAAACCTTACTGCATAAATATGTTTTTCACATGCCATATTAAATGTTTGTAAATGCTGGTTTATGTTCCATTTTAACTCTTATGCCTGCAATGGGCTTGAACTGGTTGCTTTACTTAGTTTGACTTCCTTGTGTCTCGTGATTGATATGTGGCTCTTCCTCGTGATGTCATGGGTTTGTCTGCAGTTTGTGATTGTGGTATTTTCTGGTCATACTCACTTACTTTTTTTTGAGTAAATAAAAACGTGTTGTTGAAACGTGTTGCTGTTTTATAAGGGGAGAAAAAGAAAGATGGAGGAGCAAAGAGATAGAGAGAGGAGAGAGAGAGAGTCGCATTGTCATTTATTAAGGATTTAAGATTCACCCATTTTCTGTCAAATTGGGCAAGTCTATTTTTTATAAAATAGATATGCTTTTCAACATTTATTCTTTGACTAAGGTACACGTTAACATGCGCTATTGTTGGTTGAGTTTTAAGGCATTTAATTTTAAATATACACTTTTTTTCTGAGCCATATAATGACTTTTTTGACCTGGATTTCTTTCTATACAATGTGCTTTTTCAGTGATACCAAAAGTAAATACTTTAAGCTAAAATGCATTGTTATGTTATATCTCGGCAAAAACGTAGTCAGGTGTGCCCAAACATGTGGTACATAGTTACATTCCCCCAAAAGATGTTTTATAGTGTCTATTGCCATTGTACAGAACTCGCATAAAGCTGTCTCTCCAATTTTACATTTTAAAATATAGTTGTTGGTAAGAATAATTCGCATTAAGCATTTATATTGAAATTCTGGAGTCGGATGTCTTTGGTTGCCTATAAGCGATTGGTATACATTTTGTTCCAGTTTAGATCTTCGTCGCCGAATTG
Source organism: Loripinus fragilis (assembly GCA_964019695.1). NCBI lineage: Eukaryota > Metazoa > Mollusca > Bivalvia > Lucinida > Lucinidae > Loripinus > Loripinus fragilis. The sequence goes on along the minus strand of OZ026522.1, from coordinate 83,273,235 downwards.
TTCCAACAATTTTTGTTCAGATTTAATTTCTGGTGTTAATTTCTTTATCATAAGTAGTTTATAGGTGTACATGTTTGTGTGTTTGTTTCGATTTAGTTATTTGGAAAAAAATAGATGGCTTTAGGCATATCAACGTTTTCAGTCATATATTAGTTTTCCATGAATTGGGTATACTATGTATGAGGTTTAAATATTTCAAAAATTACCTTCTGGTGTGCGTATTTTTCTTTTAGCCTTCTAAATGTGTAAAGCCATTTTACTGCATTGTCATATGTCTCAAAATATTTTATACCACTACTATACCATTGTAAATACATTATTGTGTTACCTTCTACCTTTATATTGTTATTATGCCATAAAATCTCGTGTCTGTAGGTACTGATGACTGGATGTTTGATACAATGACTCAACGCTGCTAAGATATCTTTAAAAAGCGTTTTGTGCCAGTTTATATATTTCATTTTCAGAGTAGTTACATTCAAATAGTACTTTTCTTCCAAATTGTTTAATTTTTTTAGGTATATTATTAAGAATCCATCACCTTCAGATTCAATCTTTCTTTTAATCCAGCATTTATATAAGATTTTATAAACGTTTCTATATCTGTCATTTTTAACCACCATTTTTCATAATCCATGGTAAGTGCATCTCTTTTTATTTTAGCAGGCTTTGAATCCCATATAAAGTCATACATTTTCGTTTCACTTTACTTAATAATTTTAGTTAGATCAGGTTAAGAGGAAATAACATATACAACTTTGGGGAGAGCATACTTTTTTATACGGTGATTTTACACATTAATGCCATTTTTCTGAGTTGCCCTTGCTTTAAACTTTTTTCAAAGAGCTTAATTATAGGTTCTAAAGGATTGCTCGGAATATATTATCTTTGTTAGAGCAAAAGGTCATACCAAGTGAACTCGCTTTTGTAGAACTCCATTGGAATTTTCTGCCTTTTAAGTATACTACGTCACTTTTACTCATGCTGCCTATTCGCAGGTCTTGACATTTTTAGCGTTAAGTTTCAATCCAGAAATATGACTAAAGTTGTCTAAGATTTCAATCAGTGTTTGAAATGATTTAAATGAACCATCACGTACAAATGAGGCATCATCGGCGAATACAGATTTTTTTAAACTCTTCTTTTGTACAAACAATACCTTTTATATCTTCTGTTGTTGAAAGTTTATATGATACTAGTTCAATACACATAATAAATAAATAGGTAGAAAGTGGACATCCCTGTTTAACACCTTGCAATATGGGGAAGAAATTCGACATGTTACCATTATTTGAGACACAGCTTTTGGCGTCATGATAAAAATAGTTTTACCCATAATAATACCCATAATATCTTCTCCAAAGTTAAAATGCTTTAGACAACTATTAACAAATGTTTGATTAATGCTATTGAAAGCTTTTCGAAATCAGAAAGAAGATTAAGCCAGGTTAATTCTCATCTTCAGCATTGTCTATAATACCAAAGAGTAAATGGATGTTTTCTCCTATGTATATTCCCTTTATAAAAATAGTGAGTATGATCAGGAAATACCACAATCACAAACTGCAGACAACCCCGTGGCACCGCGAGGAAGAGCCGCTCAACCATCACGAGACACCAGGAAGACAAATTAAGCAAAGCAACCAGCTCTATCTTCCCCATCAAGATGATTGCAATACTAGAATGGACATAAAGTAACGTACAACAAAACATAGAACAATTACAGACTCCCACAATAAGAGTAACACTAAATAAAAAGTCAACAACAACAGAACCACCCCCTTAGAACAGACAGCAGCCTTAGCCGCAGGGGGGGGGGGGGGCTTAAATGCATTTTACTGGTACCAAATCTTCGCCCTAGATTCTGCTGTTGTTGAAGTACAAGAAATGTTCAGCTCGCATGTAGGCCATCTAACTAATCAATACTAGACCCTGTCTGTGAGTTATGTACTAAACTTTAATAACACCTTTAACGCGGTTGGCTATGGCTTTTGTAGCAATCTTGTAATCGACGTTCAGCAAGCTTATAGGTCTCCAGTTTTCCAGTGATGTTATATCCTTATTTTGATTTGGTAAAAGTGTGATTAAACTTTGTTTTTCAGTGAGAAAACCAGTTTGAAAGGAGTAGTTCAAAGAATTGATATAGAATTCTTTCACATCATTTCAACATAATTTGTAAATTCTACAGTAACAGTTACTGTGATTCCATCACATCCTGGGCTTTTTTGATAACTCATGTTTTAAGTGCATTTATGCATTCCGCTTCTGTATTTGGGAGTTATATTCCATGAAAAACAAGATTTCGCAACAAACAATGAAGCTTTAGGAAAATCAACTGGTCGATACATGTAATAAGTAAGTTCCATATTTTAAAGGATTTCGGATTGAAGGCTTACAAAAGTTGTATTCTTCGTGTTTATTATCTATCCTTGATTACTGTTCAGCTCTCTGGGGTTATAAAAAAAAAACTATCAAATCTACAGTAGACAACGTTCAAAATAGGGTAATGCGTTATTTTCATTGAGTTCATCGGTTCACGCCCATCTTAGCACTGGTGGGAGACACTGGTTGGCTACATAGCATATATAGGTGATGGTTATCTATGTTACGGCTGTGGAACAGACTTATCCTAATGGACAACGACAGGCTGACCAAATGTGCTTTTAATGCAAATTATGAAAAAAATAAGAATAGTTTGTGTCAGGACGTTTAACACGTTATGTCATGACTTACCAATCACTATGAAAAAAATCCGTTATAAATATGTCTAATGCAAATGATCGTATGCATGATTACTAAAGTAATATTTGGTCACGTGATATCCATCAAATCCCCAAATTGAGGACATATGTTCTTTCTATGCAATCCTTCGAAACTGAAAACTATGTCCAGCTAAATCTACATGTATGTAAAAATGAAACACTCAATATTGTGTCAGTTTAGAACCGGTAAACTTCCTCTCTGTATAGAAACAGGTCGTTACATCGGAGAAAAAGTTGAGCAAAGACTCTGTAAACTCTGCACTGCAGAAGCGGTAGAAGACAAAATACACTTCCTCTTACATTGTGATTAGTACATTCGTATACGTGAAAACGTATCTACTGATATTTTTAGAAACAACACAGATTTACCAGACGTTCACATATTATGCCATATTGTTAACCTTCAGGCCGGAAACTGGCAAAATACCTCGAATGCGCATACCTATTTTGGAAAACAAAACGTTTCTCTTTATCAGTTTAAATACAGGCGATTATAATGTGAGGAGCCTAAAACACCTCAATATGTGACATCTCATCAGCCCCATAGGTATCCAAGGGAATGAGATGGTAGATAAGCAAGCAAAAACATCGCTTTCATTAGAACCAACTTCTTTTAAAATTCCATTTTCCAATTTAAGCCATCTATCAATAAATATATCTTGGAAGAATGGCAAACTTCATGGAATAACAGCATTGGTAATAAACTTCTTGACATTAAACCAACTATTGGTGAATATTAATCAGTTGTTCGAAACATTAGAAGAGAAGAAGTAGTTTTAGCTAGACTCCGCTTAGGTCATACAAGAGTCACTCATTCATACTTACTACGAGGGCTGTTCAAATATGAATGCAAGTAGCTTCATAACTTTCCTCACATATATGCTACGACAACATTTTATACCTTTCTGGAAAGAACTATTTGTTGCCTTTAAATTGAAACCAAACATAAAGAAACACTCACTATATTTCTCGAGTTATAGACGCTTATATAAAGGCCATTCCTGTATACTGAAGCTTTTCTGAAGCAAATTGCCATACACATTTTGGTACATGTGCGGATATAGTATCATATCTTTGTAAGTTTGAGACAAAAAGGCACCAAATTTTAGATGCAAGTTTAAGGTAAAATGACAAAGTTGCTTGCGGGGAAAAAATTATATAATCATGTTTCAATCTTGAGGAAACAGGCACGTTCGTGACGTCATTATTTTCATGATAAACGCCATTTTGAGTTATCTACTGGTGATGTAATAATGAACATCGCTGTGTCTTTTTCTTTGCGTTTTGATTAAAACATGCTTAATATATCATAAGGGAGTTTTCAAAACGCTCCGTCCCCTATTTACAGAGTTATCATATTTTATATCATTTTTCAAGCATTTTTCTGCTTCTTAATAACGTGTTTACATTAATTAAAATATGTCCAATCTGTCTAGTCCTCAAGACCAGGTGAGTAATTTTATTGTAAATAATGCCTATTTTTGTAAAACTTAAAGTTAACGTTCAAATTTAGATTAAAACCGCAATGTTATGGCAACAAAATTAAGTATAAGTTCTATAACCCATTCACGAAAGGCAGTTTTGACTTAATAAAAATGCTTTCAGCGTTTAAAAATTCCCCTCTATCTTTCAATGATTTGTAGCAACAACTCAGTATGAGCGATCAACATAATGTCTTTCAGTTAAAATTAGTTTAAATGTTGTTTCGTGCATTTTGTTAGAGAAAAGTTTGACTGAAAACTGTAAGGTGGTGTTTTGATTGCCATTTATTTGCAAACATAAGGAGACTTAAGTGGAAACGCTGCGATGTAATTTTACAAAAATATGTCGGATTATCGCAACTTTCAAAGAATCATTATATAAGTATATGGGGATACTTCCTGAAAAATTTCAAGAAATTTCACCGATTTATCGAAGAATTATACGCTCGTCTATATCACTGGTATGTTCGAAGCATTGAGTTTGTAAGTATACTAAGGTATCCCTCATTCAAAGGGCTATAACTCGATAAGTATACAGTATTTGTCTTTAGATCTGGTGCCAGTTTAAAGGTGACATATAATCCTTTATAGAAACGTATACCATTTTGTTGTCGCATATATGTGTCGAAAGTTATGAAGCTACTTGCATTCATATTTGAACAGCCCTCGTACAAGGTGAGGAGCAGCCACAATGTGTTGGTTGCGACGCACCATTCAATGTACGTCACTTCCTTTTGGAATGAAGCGATTTTGCACAATTAAGAAATAATTGCTTCCATGTTGATAACATAATAGAATTATTTCAAGATATACATATTGATAGTATTATGACATTTTTAAGACAAATAAATCTTTTTAACAAAATCTAATCGCTATTTTTAAAATCATGTTTTGTTTTACATTTGTATCAGACCATAATACAGATTTTTTAGTGTTGTATTCTGTTCAGTTGAAGAACATGTACAGTTATCTGAATAGCTCTTTGAACTGTCAGATATTGTACGTGGTCTCTCCTGTCAACAATCGTATTGCAACTAATTATCATTATACAAACTCATCATCATCTTTCCTTTTATTTTATCTTATAAATTTGTACTTTTTCCATCTTCATCATGTTCAGTTTAATACCGTCTGACGCTAATGACCCACAAGGGTAGATGCGTCGTTAAGAACCAAACAAACAAACAAATCTCATCAGCCCCCTAGCTGTCTGCCAACTACGCCCGTTCTATTAATCTTTAACGTTTTTGCTGCCTTGAAATGGCTGAATATCCACCATCAATTTAGATGATAGCATACATAATTGGTTCTAAAGGTAAACCAGCCAGAGTTCTTCTGGTTAAAATGTGGAAAACACAGCCGTAATAATACCAGGTGCATACTTTTACGTTTACGATTAGTTTCACTCATATTGTCTGACAATTACGTGGACTCTGATCAGACTGGTCCTAAGAACAGGCTGATCAGGGCCAACGCAGTTGAAATTTAAACAAACTGGACACAATCGAAAGCTTGGGTCGCTATACTGTGTTGAAACTTTACCCTCTTTATGTTGGATAAAATTTTCTATCATTAACACGTTAATCGTGTTGAATTGGGCTAGTATTCACGCCTATTCGAAGACCTTTATGTCAACAAACGTGACACGCCCTGATGAGAAGTTATCTTTTGTGGCGTCTCATTTTGGCTCTGCACTGTTTGCTAATGTCATATTATCTGAACAGCAATAGTATAAGGATAAAGTGACCATCGATCCACGACATGAATTGAGTCCGCAGTTGTAGATTCACCTAAATGTGTACTACGTTGTATGGACAATGTTATTCATAGCACCATGTAGGCACAAACTTATTAATATTTGCCGGTTTGGGTGATATAAACTTCATAAAGCTATTCTGGCTAATATATGAGAAACCATAGCTGGAATTATCAAATCACATGATGATTGTGCCTTTGATTATTATTGCCTAGTATATGGCCTAAGCCAATATCGTACTGCACTTTGGAGCAGTACAATCAGGACCAATGCGATTTGAAGTTAAAACCCACTAGATACGGTTACCCCCCCCCCTTAAAAGGTTCTTAATTTTTAATCATTCTCTGAGGATAAACTATTTCATTTACATATTCACTTCTAACTGGACTATCATACACACCTACGGTAAGACATTAATGCAAATATGCAGTACAGACTCTGATGAGATGCCATTTAGCGACATCTCGTTTGGGTCTACATTGGTCGCTTATGTCACATGGGCAGCCCAACACGCTGCTCGCAAGTTAGTAATACTCGAATTAGGTACATGTATGAAGCAAGAGTGCAGTTGTAGATTTACCTCAATATGTACTTTGGACAAGGCAAATCATTCGATTCGCTTTCCTGATATTAGATTACATATTAGTTTGTGATGACTTATCTCATCTCTATTATTACTTACTTACAAATTGACTGGACTATCGCTCCCACTCATCGCTTTGCCAAAGATATTTGAGCTAGGGGGTCAAGGCCCCGACTTATCATAGCAGTAACTCGATAAACAATTTGTGGTTTAAATATTTAGTGACATTATGTAATGACGTCTATAGCAACTTGGCTACATACTGGCAAAATCGTGACGATTACACGCCAAAATATATGATTTTAAAGTATTATTGATGTCATATGATAATTAGAATCTAGAATCTAGCATACGTGCTCCTGTATTATTAAAATTATGAACTCGTTATTTATGTGTTGCGCAACAGCTAGCATATGACGTATATCACGGGGACGGATTGTTATCAGTTCCAATTAATGGAGGCATGCATTTTTTTTCAAAAGTCTTTACGTTTTTTAATGTCTATTATTATAATGCAATATGAAAGCTCCCGCCCTGCAGTATTCTTTTATATATTTTTTCTATGATTACAAATAGACAAGGGCGTCTATAATTTGCTTGTTTTATCTTACAGTATAATTATACGACAGTTAAGTTGTCTAGAGACATGAAACAGTATTTGAAGGACAAACTAATTGCACACACATTATATAGCATTTAATGGGTAAAAGTTCACCGACATGTACTAGTGCACGAACATGTGTACTCCCGTGGGAATTTTATGATGAAAGCAAACCGTTATGATAGCTTTAATTGTTATACCCTAGGCAATGCAAAACCGGTTGTTGGCACTTCTGAAATGTGACAAAGCCTGATTATGACTTCATCAAAATGGCGGCCATCTTAAATTTTAATACAAGTAAGTAAGGGTGTAAAGGTCTTGAATCGATGCAGTCAAGTACCACACCTGCTCCAGGATACCAATGGGAAAGTGACAAACTCTCAGTTATACACCATAAACAAGAGGCAAGAGGTCAGCCCTTTCCCAGCAGGTGACCACAAGGCACAAATAAACAGACGCGCACAAAGGTATAACAAACCCAAGACAAATCTACTTTGCTTCATAATAACCATATTAGTGGGTCGCTTTCAAAATTTTAGATATCAAAATTTTCAGAATGATACGTGATGTCTAATCACATCTTACACGAATGGCTGAGCTAAATGATGACATCACCAAACTGGCTGACATCTTGAATAAGAATGAAATTCGACTATATATAATATTATTATTATTAGTGCTGGGTCCATTTCAAAACTGATTAAACCATTTGTTAAAGGTGAACTTCGGTATCTATTAGCCTCTAAAATATGGCAGAGTCTAGTTATGACATCATCAAAATGGCAGCCAGCTTTTATTTCATTGAAAATCTACCTTGCCTAATATTATTTTAAACAGGATCAATATTTAAAGCTGAGACAACATAATGTTCAGAGTGATATCTATTAGTATCAACGCAATATTACTAAAAACTGATGATATGTAATAGCTCAAGATTTGTTACATATCATCAGTTAAAGGGTCCTCATCAATGGTTTCATCATGTAGCATAATATTGTTGCAAGATTCATCCTCAGTTCCACAAGTACACAATTTAATACAAAACTGTGTGTTACTTTTGCATTGGCAACTTAGTGTTGTGCACTTTGTTTTTGATGTACAGCCACATGTCACTAGATGTAATATTGCCTCAGGATCCATGGTAGTCATTACAGGAGAGAATACCCCAGCTTTTTTTCTCCATCCATACTCTGATGGTGATGGTATATTTCGATAAGCAACAGTTTCATTAAACCAGATAATACATTGAAAGTGTGCTCTTTTGATAGGCTGAATTAGAGCTGTCTTTGTTGAAGATAGCCCCTCAACCACCGCTTGCTTACGTCGAAACATCCACCACCTTAACGCATTGACAGTAACTAGGGTCGTGTCTGGCTGATAAAGCAGACAAACATTATGTTCAAGTTGTCGTACAATGTGGTCCTCAAGAACTGCATGCTTGCCAAGATCAGCAAATACCTGTTTAAAGTAAGACAGGGTGCAAAGATCAGGAATCGATACGATCAAGTACCACACCTGACCCAGGATACCAATGGGAAAGTGACAAACTCACAGCAGACACCACAAACGAGAGCCAAGAGGTCAGCCCTTTCCCAGCAGGTGACCACAAAGCAAATATAAACAGACGTGCACAAAGACATAGCAAACACAAGACAGAACAAAAACATAAAAGATCCACAAAAGAAGTACCGCCTTGGAACGGTCAGTAAAATATTTTACTGGAGGGCTTAAACCGGTTTAACGGCGCCAACCTCACCCTTAATTCAGATGTGGATCAAGACACATAGATAATTGGTTTGCATGAAAGACCCCTAACTTATCAATGCATCATCTCCTAAAACATATAAATCATGATATAACAAGGAGATATAGCAAAGATAAGGACTCAACAGTAAATAAAACTGAATACCAGAGCAAAAGAAATCCAACAGGTAAACCCTGGTGGGCCCGACAAACAGCCAAAGCATCAGACCCCTACCATCTCATCAATAAATAAGTCTTTAAGACTGGACCATCATAGAGTCTGAAGTCCGACCCACCGGCGTGCAATTAAAGAGGAAAGCAAAGTTGCCAACCGTGATTTGGTTGACTACCAAGCATGCAGTCTGTTGCTATACATTAATGTTATAGCCAATCTTTTTATAATGGGAACTTATTTTAATGACCTGCGCTAAAGAATTATTAGAACCAACAATCTTCTTCAATTTTTACACCAAGTCACCATAGAAATCAGGTTCCGAAAATCCTTGGCGCAAAAGAGATTTAAGTCCAACTTGGAATTTAGAAATCAAATCATAGTATCGTCTATAAAATTTTGAAAAAGTTTTGCGAAGGTTATGATACCTATAGCCTTGTTTAAGAAGTTTCTGAGTTAACCATTTATTGCGAGTGTTGAAATCAGCAACATAGCTACATGCTCTAGCAAAACGAATGAGTTGAGAGATATAGACTCCATAGGATGTAGAACGAGGAACATCACCATCTAAAATGGGAAATTGACAATTTCAATATCAAAGTCGTCACGTTTATCATAAATTTTGGTAGAAAAAATATCATTAGAAATTGACAGATGCAAGTCTAAAAATGCGGCCTCGGTATCAGAGGCATTGGCTTTATTAAGTTGGAGCTCTGAAGGGTATATTTGACTTACCATAGTGTCAAAATAAACATTATTAATATTTAAAATATCGTCCAAATGTCTGGAAGTAGTGTTAAACGCATCAATAACATCAGCCTGCTTATCATCAGAAAGAGACATCATAAAGTCCCTCTCATAACAAAACAGGAATAAATCTGCAACCAGGGGAGCACAATTAGGGCCCATAGGAATCCCAACTACTTGTCTATAGAGCTTGGCGCCAAATCAAATAAAAATGTTGTCCAACATAAAGGTCAGCGCATCACATACACTTTGACACGACCATGCATGATATTTTTTAGGTTTTTCTGAAGTAAAAATGCATTTCTGTCATTACATGCAAGGTAAGGAGAGTCTTCTCTCTGGAAGGTTTTTCAACAAGATCAATAAGTTTATCTTTAATTAAATTATGAGGTAAAGTAGTGTAAAGAGTAGAAAAAATCATAAGTAGACAAACTGGTCGCATTGAAATCTCCAGCTTTAAGTTTATCTAAAATTTCACCTGAATTTTTAATAGACCAAAATAGGTTTTTACCCCATCTCTCATATACCTTTTCACAATATTTAATAATATGTTTTTAACAGCTGAAAGACACGAGGTTAACAATTTAGAAATTTCTTTGGTCCTACAAGAACTTGAATTAGCAATAAATCTTGCTTTATACAGGTTTTTTATGGAGTTTAGGTAACCAGTACAACGTAGGAACTTTGTCTCGATTTTCTTTAGCTTTGACACCAAAATGTAGGGCTGTATGACAACCATGCCCATCAAAAATCACCCTTCTACTTAAAGAAGGTTGCAGTTTATAGGCATTAGTGTCAACAAGCTCACGCTTAAGAGTATTGATATGATACAATCGTCAAACAACTACAACATTGTTAGCAGCTTTATCTGCTGGAACCAAAACATAGTTAATATGAAAATCCTGGATACCTCTTTTAAGATGACGAAAAGAAGATTTAGGCTTAGGGGGCAAAAGATGTGTATTACGAGAGTAAAATGAAATATGAGTATCAATAATTTTAAAAATGATAATCTTCCATTCCTCCAAGGCATCAGGTTCAACATTTTCCTGTTTGCACCAATGATTACTAAAGTCATTTAAAGAAGCAGTGATCTCTCTACGACATTAAGAGAAATCAATATTAGAGGGAAATCTATATTTAGGACCTTTAGAAATGATATTGCGAACTCTAGCGTCAGGAATGACATTTAGATTACCTGTAATAACGTGCCCTGCAGAGGGATATAAATAATTAGAATTTTTACAATCTCAGGAGGCAGGAGTATTAGAATCTATATCTAAATCATTTACAATTTTATTAAAGTTAAATATAGTAGACCTAATTGGTTTGTTATATTTATAACAAATGATAGAAGTTTCAGAATTATTAAAGTAATTTGGAATAGATGAAATCACAGAATTATCCTTGAAGATACTATGTAAATCAATAAACTTAATACCTTTGTTAATGAATGGAATTTTGAATGTCGTATATGGTTGACCTCAGAATCGATATAAGGACTAAGGAAATGTTGAACATAACACCTTGTAAGGACTGCTGCTTTATATAATTTGTTTGCTCTAGTGTAAAGTTTATTAGCCTCTAACTCTAAATTGCGTAAAACTGAGATAGGCAAGGAACTTAAAAATGAAAATAAGCCATGCCGACCATGATTAGTTAAAGCCAAAGAAAGATCCTTTAGAGAAGTATTCAAGCGTTTTTCAGTACAAATTTTGCGCTTAATGTTGCCATTTTTACGTTTACCATGAGATCTACTTTTACGATTTTTACATTCCAAAACAGAAAAAAATTATCAAAATCTGGCATTTTAGAAATGTTGCCTTTTTCATGGTATATATTATCATTAAAGCCTTAAGGAAAAGGTGATTGTAATAATTTAATCCATTTAAGTTCAGTTTCATGTCTCTTATATTTTTTAATCAAGTTGATGAATTTGGATCATATATAATTTTTTCAACAGGCTGAATTACAATTTTACTAGGTGAATGACTATTACTTTTGAAATGGCGATAAAGAAATGTGTCAAATTTTTTAGGCTTTTTCATTTTACAAAAGTGCTCACGAAACCTAGTCTTGAGGGATCGGCCAGTTTGTCCAACATATTGCATTCCACAGTTAGTTTCAGTTCAAGTTATAACAAAAATGAGATCAGATGAAGTTCAGTCCAAATCATTATTATTAATTATGGAAAATTGCCTACCATTTACAGATGATGTAATGGTAGTTTTAGTACATAAAAGTGTGCAACTGACACACCTCTTGGCATTGCACTTAGAAACATTCTTATAAGCTTTCAAAAAAGACAAATCCTTTGATGCTAATGTTCCAGTGATATCAGCACCAGAAAATAAAATTAGACCGAGAAGAGACTGAGTGTTCAAATCCCAAAGAGCTAAATTGATTGGCCTATGTTAAAATTCCCTACGTCTGTTCCCAGTACATGTCACGAAAATAGTCTGCTTCAGAAATTCTAGTCATCTTCTTAGGCAAAGGACAAATACATCTGTGTCCAGTGAAACAATGTCCATCCTGTTACATCATTTTGACTTGCATCAACAAAGTTTCAGCTTCTTCTTTATGTCTGCCGAGATGGTTTACAATGGTATCCTGGGTCAGATGTGGTACTTGATTGTATCGATTCCTGATCTTTGCACCCTTACTTATTTTTACATCCCATCCCTATGTGACGCCTATGCTTTATTGTGCCATGCAACGGTATACAACTTGTTGTTCTCTTTCGAGAATTCTGGCAATTCTTTTGATAAGAATACTATAAGCTCATCCTTTGTTGCTGTGTGAGATGACAGTTTCTTCAATGGAACATTTGAAATATATGTAGCATCTGTGATGTGAAATGCCACAGGCTAAGAATCACCAAGCCGCAAATACCTTGTTCTGACTTAAGTGATTTTGGAATGTCATACCTGTCAAACACAAGATGTAATTCATCATATTCATCATAAATTATTTGATTCGTATAAATAAATGAAATAAGCTGACAGATCTTTGCATGTCTTAGTCCAGCTACGTTTTTCCAGTGACTGAACATCTGTTTGGTTGTGGTAATCAGGAAGTGTAGCATCAGAGGTCTCTGAACTGGCCATCTTTTCTAATAAGTCTATTAATTTTCCCTTACTTAATTTACATTGTGCTGTCTACAGCAAACCGTGATCTTGGCACTATAGACAGCTCATAATTACTTAAGCGCTCCTGAAGATACATATCAGGGCGAGAGTTTGCTGCTATTCTCGCAAATAACCCTCTGTCTTCTTTAAATTCGAAAACTTTGTTTGATATTGCTACAAGCACATGTTTTAACATACCAAGTATAAAGGTCACCCCTATATACTGAAGTTTTTTTTCTGAATTAAATTACAACACACGTTTGGTACATGTGCGGATATAGTACCATATCTTTGAGTAAGATTGAGACGAATCGGCACCACATTTTTGATGCAAATTTAAGTAACATTCTCAAAGCTGCTGGCAGAAAAAAAAAATAATATAATCCTGTGTCAATCTCGAGTAAGCAGGCACGTTTGTGACGTCATTAATTTTATGATAAACGTCATTTTAGTAATCTACTAATGACGTACTAATGAACATCACTGCATCGTATTATTTGAGTTTTGCTGCAAATACGCTATTATATCATAAAGGAGTTTTCAAAACGCCATGTCCTCTATATACAGAGTTATCTCATTTTATATTATTTTCAAGCATTTTTCTGTTTCTTTATGTTCAATCTCTCTAGTCCTCAAGACCAGGCGAGTAATGTTATTATACTGTTCACAGAAAGAAGGGAATATTCGAATATAAATAATAATTACCAAACTAATGTCACAAACTTGGAACAGCTAGCTTTAATTAGCCAAGTCATCTAGTTGACAATATGACTAAAATTTGTAGGATTCATCTGGTCACGTGTTCCTGAGAAACCATATTAAGACCAGGGGTAGCCTTTCGATTTTCACACGTGAATAACACGGGGACGGATTGTGCAATAGCTATGTTTCTGAAAAAGAAAATATCCGTTGTTCGCTATTTTTTATGTTTAGAATTTGTTTTCATCTCTTGGTCCTCAATTTCAGGAATGTGAGGCTAAAATCTGTCACTTTAAAGTGAATTTTGCCAAGTGGAGCATTCTGCAATACTTTTGACTTTCATCAAGCTACCATTTTCCACTAAGACCTTTGTTTTGTCTATTTTTAAGTGGCGCTTACGACAGGTTTTAATAGTTAATATTTATAAGAGGGGGTGGGTTGGGGTGAGGTCTTTTTCTATTCTGACAACATTTTGGCAAAACAAAGGACCATAATACCATTTACCCATAAAGCGCCACCTATAACTTGCAGCAGATGACAATTTAAAATTTTACCGCTTTTTCAAAAATAACAAATAAGGCATGATATTCCATGAGAATCATCTGCTAGCAGACGATTCTGATGAAATACCATACTTTATTCGAAAATTAGGAAAGATGTCGCAAAATTTGTCGTCTGCTGCAGTCGTGATTGGCGTAGTCCGGCTATCATCCAACACTGAATGCTGGCTTGGTAGCTTTGTAATTTACCAGGAGATCCGGACCAGAATTACTAAGGATTCTCCCAGTTATGTGATTTCCTAGGGGGGGGGGGGTCCGTACCCCCTGACCCTCCCCCTCTAAATACGCGCATGATGCACTGGATTACTTATATACACCTGAGGTACTTGTATGCCCACGAACTATAAGCCCTGGACATCTATGTAAACTAAGGATAGGCTTATTTTCGAAAAAAAAAAATAAAAGTCGGGAAGGAGGCAATGATAAGGAATTGATACAATCAAGTACCACACCTGACCCGGACTCTACATGGGAAAGTGACAAACACACAAAAACATCACCTACAAGAGAGCCAAGATGTTTAATCCATTTATGCCAAATGTACTTACCCACCCTTATCAGTAGGGTGTGTGCATTTCCAATGTTAGGGGCGTTGGGTGGTTATTTTGTTTTTGTCCAAATTCAGATACTTCTGTATGTCAACACTCGAATCCCTGATCAGTCACCGCGTTCTACGGTATCTTGTCTTGGTCTGCACTGTTAGCCAATGTACCACAAAAGGACGATATATGTATATGAGTTAAACTCAGGGAGCATTAGTTCTGTGAGATCGTTTATTTTTTTCAATTGTATCATTTGACGGCTATTCAGAGCTTTCTGTCTTAAAAATATGAAAGAAAAAGGAACAAAGTAGATGACTGCACTTACTGCCATATAGATGAAAAGTACAAGTGGTTAGATTATCTATAATTTGAGCCCTGCAGTATAAGTATTGTTGTTATCGACTTTTAAGATCCGCTTTAATGAGACTTTAATAATAATAATGGATGTTTACAGTTCCAGTATCAAGGACATTATCATTAAACAGCGGTACGCCCTGATAATATTATCTTGTTTTGAAAACAATATCTTTAATAAGACGACTTTTAATAAATCAGCTTTGATGTTGGCACCGTGAAACCGGTTTTTAAAAGACCTCCAGTAAAATATTTTACTGCCCGTTCCAAGGCGATACTTCTTTTGTGGATCTTGTATGTTATTTATGTCGTGTTTTGTTATGCTTTCATGCACGTCTGTTTGTTGATACCTTGTGGTTACTTGCTGGGAAAGGGCTGACCTCTTGGCTCTTGTTTGTGATGTCTAATTGTGACGTTGTCACTTTCCCATTGGTATCCTGGGTCAGTTGTGGCGCTTGATTGTATCGATTCCTGAATCTTTGCCCTCTTTCTTACTTAATGTAAGTAAAGTAAAAGTAAGTAAGGTTGCAAAGATCAGGAATCGATACAATCAAGTACCACACCTGACCCAGGATACCAATGGGAAAGTGACAAACTCACAGAAGACACCACAAACGATTAATAACTTCTCTTACCATTACAGGGTAACGGTGGTTTGGCTGCCACTAAACTTGTTGAGTTAATGACGGATGATCCACCCATTGTCGCTGTAATAGGTCCTTCCTTGTCAACAGAGATGCTGGTTGTCGGACAGATAAGCCCAATATATGATGTTTTACATGTATGTATGATAACCAGAAACCTTAGGGATCAGCTATGTGTACATCTGCTCACCACTCCAACGTTGGTTTGGAAATTCGAATAGTATCTTGAGAAGTATAGTGCTAAAGGGGTATGCGAAATTATCATGGGAGCCTGCCCACGCTTGTAATGATTATATGCTGATTAATTGCCTGAGGTATGACTTTTATATTTATGGTGCAATTGAGTTTTGATATATAGTATCAACGAACTTAATCAATGATATCGTTATTTCATTAAGTATTTTGGTATGCCAATTACTGTAGAAATGTTTATAACCAGATATCCTAAGGTGCCGTAGTGATATCATACATGACGCCATACATTAACAATGGAATTGCATAAAATCATATATATATATAAGCCATACACCAGGCAATCAATCAGCAGGTTATCATCAAATTGCAAGCGTGGGCAGACTCCCATGTTGATTTCCCATACATGTAACCAGTAAAAGTAAGTAAGGTTGCAAAGATCAGGAATCGATACAATCAAGTACCACACCTGACCCAGGATACCAATGGGAAAGTGACGAACTCACAGAAGACACCACAAACGAGAGCCAAGAGGTCAGCCCTTTCCCAGCAGGTGACCACGAAGCACATATAAACAGACGCGCACAAAACATAGCAAACACAAGACAGAACAAAAACATAAAAGATCCACAAAAGAAGTACCGCCTTGGAACGGTCAGTAAAATATTTTACTGGAGGGCTTAAACCGGTTTAACGGCGCCAACCTCACCCTTAATTCAGATGTGGATCAAGACACATAGATATTTGGTTTGCATGAAAGACCCCTAACTTATCAATGCATCATCTCCTAAAACATATAAATCAAGATATAACAAGGAGATAAAGCAAGGATAAGGACTCAACAGTAAATTAAACTGAATACCGGAGCAAAAGAAATCCAACAGGTAAACCCCGGTGGGCCCGACAAACAGCCAAAGCATCAGGCCCCTACCATCTCATCAATAGATAAGTCTTTAAGTCGGAACCATCATATAGTCTGAAGTCCGACCCACCGGCGTGCAATTAAAGAGGAAAGCAAAGTTTATATATGTTGATTTATAAATATGCAAAATTTAAAGAAAATCCATGCGTGGGCAGATGTATAAGTACCCCTTTGTATTGATATACGGACATATAGGATACTTCCTTATAAATATACATATTATTACAGGGCTATTAAATCATAATGACTACATGCCATATATGCACTTCATGGTAGCAATATTGTGGGGTTGTTTCAGTAAAATCGCCCAGTGTGTATTGCGCGAGGATTTGGTACTGATCGCATCAGCGAATAGTGACTGAATAGGCGAAAAGTCACTGGACAGGCGAGCATGTGCTTATACATGTACACAATCGAGTCGAAATATGTGTGCAGGTGTGCAGACCCCACTCCGACCTGAAAGCATTTGCTGCTCACATACAAAAAAGTGTTGATGTACATGTCGGTGAAGGATCAAAGTAAATCCTTATGCACTTGTTTTTGTAAAGCGACTTCTGATTGGACACCGTCAAACATTTGCGACAGTATATCCTGCGATATACTGTCGGAAATAGTTTGACGTCATTAATTATGTCACATATCGTTTATTTACGTGCGACTTAATGCGGCAAGCAACGCTCCAATTTGAGGCAAAACTGCAGATGCACTTTCGAATGGGGATAACTATACTCAACATTTTATTTGGGGAGGTATATCGTCGGATATACGGTCGCAAATCACGTTTTACGGCTCCGCTCGCTAGCGTCGCCGTAAATCTAAATTTGCGACCGTATATTCGACGATATACATCCCCAAATGAAAATTTCGCTGGACGGCTGTTCCAACATCCCAGTTACAAAGAAAAGAAATAATTTTAAATGGTTACAAGCGGGGCTGGGTGTTAGATTGTCCGACATATTTGAATTATAATACAAAATGTAAATATAAGGATTGAAGTGGAGATATTAAGCTTGCACTGGCTGATGCCAAAATAACCTTAATGCATCCGAGAACCCTTTCCAAGCAAGGACTTCACAAACACTAAAAAGTCTAATGTTTAGCATCGTTCAGTACAAGATAACAACTTCAATTCAATCCTTAAGTGAAGTTAGAATGGCGGCAAAGATCAGGAATCGATACGTCAAGTACCACACCTGACCCAGGATACCACATGGGAAAGTGACAAAAACAATTAAACATCATAAACAAGAGCCAAGAGGTCAGCGCTTTCCCAGCAGGTGACCACAAGGCAGTAATGAATAGACGCGAAAGCATGCCTAACACAAGACATAATTAACACAAATGATCCACAAAAGAAGTACCATCTTGAAACGGTCAGTAAAACTATTCTACTGGAGGGCTTAAACCAGTTTCATGGCGCCAAGCTCACCCTTATTTCTAATGTGGACCAGGATATTTTTGGGAAAGTGACAAAACACAACAAACACGACAGCCACGAGGTCAGCCCTTTCCCAGCAGGCGGCCACAAGGCAACAAGGAGCAGACATGACATTACAACACACACCAACATGAAACATAACTAACAAAAACGGTCCACAAAAGAAGCACCGCCTTGGAACAGTCAGTGAAAATGCTGTGGATCTAAGGATACATAGATGAACTCTGATCAACAAACAGTCGTGTGGTTTTTTTTTTGCTGAACACAATTGCTATCAGAGCTTAAATTAGAACTATCTTTAAGCGAAATCCTAATTCTATTCTGACACAAACGATTCCACTCTGCTGCACAAAATGGCTGTCAGGGGTATAAATAGAACAATGGCACTAAAACTGTTTTGATGAAAAATACTGCCCGAGCTTAAATAAGTTTAGTATTCTCATGAATCAGGACTCGGGTGAGCAATACAGTTGATAACATGTATTGTCATCTTGTTTCAGTTATCCTATCTGGCAACAACGTCAGCCACACAAGATCAATCAAGTTTCTCGACACTGTTTAGAGTCAACCAAGTGATGGCCAACCTCAATCCTCTCCGTATTAAATTGATGCAGTACTTCAATTGGAACAGGGTCGGCACATTACTATCTCAGTGGGATATGTCTGTAACAGTGAGTATGACTTCTAGGTTGTGCACGACTAGCAGAAAGTCATGAATATGACCGCATCACACTAGAATGTCCACCAAATGATACTTTCTGTTGTAAGGCCAGAATTATTTTATTAGTTGAGTTACGAACCCTTCTACTGTAATTTTCCAGAAAGTAGAAAAAAATAAAGTTTTATTTCAAAAATTAGTTTTTTATTTTATCCACCGACTATAATTATTATTTGTTTCGTTGAAAAAATAATATATCTTTGAGGTTCTGTCTGTGTAATTTTCAGAGTGGCACTGTTAAAAGTGATTGTCGTGTCCAGATTTTTAGGGAAATGATGAAATATTTAAAGATTTAATAGAGACAGTGTGGTTAACCTTACTAGTTTTACTATTTATTCTTAAGATATTAAAAAAAGCTCTTAAAATTAAAAAAAAAGCTCTGAAAATCACCAGTCAACTGGACATTTTCAGAGCTTTTTTATTTATTTTTTTGTCCCCCCCCCATACCTAGATCTGAAAAAAAAAAATCCCGTAAATCAACTAATAAAAAATTCTGGCCTAAGTACTTCAATATATACACATCTTCTTTCCGATCACAACTTTGAAAGTTGTACAAAAGTGAAATTCTTTACAAAGTTTTAAACATGTGCAATGTTGCCAATGTTTCATTTATTTTTACATTACCGCAATTATAACTATGGATTAAACTGTCACACCTTTTTAACGTGTTTAGTTTCTTTTCAAAATTATTTTAACCTCATTTTAAGACATACAGTTTAAGTGCATCTTATTTTCATCTGTCTTTTGGTAAATGAACTAAAAGCGATGCACATAGCGGATTTTATGATGAGCAAGTGTGGAACTGTATTGCATGTTAATTTCAAAAATTTTCAGCGCTTTTATGCTTCAATATCCGTCCTAAATTTCAAACAATTGTGTGTCTTGATTCATATCAGAATTGATCCATATCACAACTAACGGTGATAGGGAGCGCAGTGGCTCAGATAATTTCAAAGTGAGCCATTTTTAAGACGCTGCCAAAAACAAACTATACGTCAGACACAAAATGTCTTGCAGTATTTCCAATTGGCGATTGATGGCCCTTAAAAAGCGTGTTCAAATCCTAGGTTTACTTTGGATTTTGTTAGGAAATGCTGATTTTGTGCTTTTAATGAAAGCACAGATAACTCGAAAGAAGATTAATTTACCTAAGTTGTTTTTCGTGAATTAGGTTTAGGGCGGGTACCAGCAACTCATTGCAATATCTAAGTTGGTTAAATAAAAAACAGTAAAGATATATTCAGTAGTTCAAAGTGTAAAGTTACTTTTGGCTTTAAGTATACATCAGGAAGACAATGAAATGCAATCAACTTTCTCTTTCCTATCAAGATGATTGTAAAACTAGAAAATACACTAAGTTCTGTATATCAAAACAAGGACCACACAGAACCTCTACGTTCAATCGCAGAGACAACAAACAATATATTGACAAATACAGAATCATCACCTTAGAACTGACAGCAGCCTAAACCACTTGGGTATCCGTCAAATGTACTTTATAACACCAAATAGTCACTCTAGATTCTGTTCTTGTTAAAACACAATATGTTTAAATACACATTTTGGACTCCATACTATCCTAATAACCGATCAGTCGAATATGCAGAGCTGTCTTTCTGACCAGCAGGGGTGCAGATATGGGGTAGTTAATGTTGTAGAGTGGGATAATAACATGCTAAAAGGGAAAAATTAACAAATATTTATTTATTTAAATGTTTTGATTTGCAGCAGCTTTAATTTTTTAATAATTTTAGTAAAAGTTTAAAAAAATCTTATTTTTTAAAATTCATCCTGAATATAATGGGTAGTTTTGTTAATTTCAATTATTTACCCTAGACCATGATTAGATAATGCAGCTGATTAAGAAATATACTCAAACAAAAAGATACGTCCGATTTTTATGGTACTGTATTTTTTGATCCAATTAAGATGTCTCAGCAAAAAAATATACCAAAAGGTTTATCAAACGTCCGACACATAAAAGTTGGTAATTATTTGATTTTATCTTCTTATATGGAAGAGTTATTGAACCTTAAGTGAAAACAGCTCATTTCACTATTATCAGCAAGTTGATCATCAAAACGTGACACAGTTTACGTTAAATGACAACCAAGAAAGTCCAACGATGAAAAAACATCTAAAAATTCCAAATGTGCTTATCAAACGAGCGGCATTGCAATTCAAAATCGTTAATTTACGAAGTTAACTGTAATTACCTCCCTTTGCATTAAACAAATAACAATTTAAGAACCTCCGATTTTCCTTAAATAAACATTATTTTGACACCGTTTTTGCTTTAATTTGTTGTGCTTGTGTATGACCAAGATTATACAAAGATGAAAATAAAAAACATGGCTGATGTCGGCCATCACATGTTCACTAAATCTGTGTTGTATACCCCTTACTCAACAAAAACGCACGTGAATTTCCAGTATCAATTGTTTTAATGCTGATTAGTCTTAATCAATGTTAAAATGCTTGTGATGACGAAAAAGAAATTCAAATTTGACTGACTCTGTTGAATATCAAAATTCTGGACCAAAATGAATTTTCTGAGTGTCTTCACCCAAGCTCTTGGACGATGTTTTGTGACGTCAGATTGTGGTTGTGGTCGTAAAAGCAATGCATACAGCTAACACGCATAGCATCTTACTAGAAGGTTTGCTCAGTGATGTTTTAATGCGCTTGAACTGTTCGGAATTATGATGGACATACAAGCTATTTATGTTGTGACTTTTGATTTTAAGGGTACTCGTGTTCTCCGAGCTGTCAGCGGCTCTACTGGTTATCAAATGAATTTCAATTAGATGCATAACGTTTCTAAATGCTATCAGTTTGTAATGTAAAAATTGAATGAAATGCGTTCATGAATTACGAACTGGCAGACATAAACGTCAAGCGGACATAACTTTATTGTTTCAGTATATATCGATCTAGGGAAATAATCTCAAACTTATTATTTAAATAATCTTGAAAAACGAATATTTCAGTAATAAAGAGAACCTACAAAAATATAATTTAAAAAACAACAAAAAAAAAAACACAGCAGACTCGTTTCAGGAACACTATCAGAGTGTCTAACGATTCCGCTCAAGAATGCGACCAACATTTTGGTCATGATCTGGATCCAAACCTATTTCACAGGTTTTCAGCAGATGACAAAAGTCGCAGGTAAAGAGTTTATTGATTCATTTTAATAGTCACTGCAATATTAAAAACTTAACTCGCTGGGTTCCATATCTACACCGTGCTAACACATTAGTCGCAGACCAGCCTGATCCTAAAGGGGCAATCTACTCACGAGTAAAGTTTTTTCATCTTCTTTAATTTATTGATAGCTAGTATGAAATAGACATTCACCAATTGGAAGATTTCATTTTAGAAATTCAGAATCTAAAGGCGCGAAACATATTCTCTTTCTAGTATCGCTGAAGGAGCAGTCTACTCAGGGACAATTTTTATTTATTTATTGATAACTAGTATGGATAAGGCAAATCCACCAATTGGAAGAAATGAAACACGGAAACTAGTTTTCTTTCTATAATATAATCCATACCACGAGGAATTTATTTGAACACTTCATTTGAACATGTGGAAAATAAATTTATAATTTTAAATTACTCTGGACATTTCTATTGTTTATAATAATAATAATAATAATAATAATAATAATAATAATAATAATAATGATAATAACAATAATAATAATAAAAATAATAAATAATAATAATAATAAAGCTCAAAATAAAGCATCAGATTTAAGTTTATAATTTATCTGTTTTAATCCAATTACCCCTCTTTTTGCCCTACACAGAGATACTATCAATTTCTTTTATTACCTTATAATCACTCAGATAAAACTGATCTTTGAT
Organism: Loripinus fragilis; assembly: GCA_964019695.1. Taxonomy (NCBI): domain Eukaryota; kingdom Metazoa; phylum Mollusca; class Bivalvia; order Lucinida; family Lucinidae; genus Loripinus; species Loripinus fragilis. Next base: position 83,250,321 of record OZ026522.1, on the reverse strand, counting down.
GTGAGCTATGGCTTTGATGACTGTTTATTACCAGCCATCACCATGGGGTACCCCAGTTATATAGAAGAAAATATGTATTTAACATCGCAAGAAAGCTGCTTAGCTTATATCGCTGTACAGAAACAATCTAATCAAAAATCATTTTAATGAAACAAAGAAAAGGGCTTACGGCACACATACAATCAGAACTAAAGGAGCTTTCATGTTGAGCCACGGTAGTCTAGCCAAAGACAAGCATCACGTACCTACCAATAGACGAAACGTTTACACCAGGGCCATCTTAAAGTTTAAAGCCTGACTGTGAGTCATAAGCCCTTTTCTTTGTTCCATCATGGTGTGTTTATTTGATGAGAGTGTTTCTCCATGATGATACATTGCATTAGTTAGAAGGCTTCCATGCGAGCTGAACATTTCTTGTGCTTCAACACCAGCAGAATCTAGGGCGAATATTTGGTACCAGTAAAATGCATTTAACCCCACCAGTGGCTTAGGCTGCTGTTCGTTCTAAGGCGGTGGTTCTGTTGTTGTTGACTTTTTTGTTTATTGTTACTCCCATTGTGGTAGTTTGTAATTGTTCTATGTTTTGTTGTAAGTTACTTTATGCCCATTCTAGTATTGCAATCATCTTGGTGGATAAGAGAGCGCTGGTTGCTTTGCTTAATTTGTCTTCCTGGTGTCTCGTGTTGTTTAAGTGGCTCTTCCTCACGATATCATGGGGTTGTCTGCGGTTTGTTAATGTGGTATTTCCTGATCATACTCACTATATTTATTATATGTTAAAGAAATATTAACACTTTCGAGTTTTAGTGGGCAACTGCCTTTAGATAAGCTGAATAAACACAGAAAGTATACTTAAAGCCATAAGTAACTTTACACTTTGAAATACTGAATATATCTTTACTGTTTCTGATTTAACCAACTTAAATACTGCAATGAGTTGCTGGTTCCTGCCCTAAACCTAATTCACGAAAAGCAACTTAGGTAAATTAATCTTCTTTCGAGTTATCTGTGCTTTCATTAAAAGCATAAAATCAGCATTTCCTAACACAATCCAAAGTAAACCTAGGCTTTGAACACGCTTTTTAAGGACCATCGATAGCCCATTAAAAATGCTGCAAGATATTTTGTCTCTGACGTATAATTTGTTTTTGGCAGCATCTGGTTCATTTTGAAATTATCTCCCTTTAAATTAAAACAATAGTAAACTTTAGTCCTTGCTAAAAGCTTTATCTCAGATGACACTTGGATTTTTTATCAGAGATTTTTTGGGACTTCTGCCCTGAGTATGTGACAAGATAATCTGATAGAAATTCCCATCGGTTTGGAAGAAAAACGGCAAAAAAAATCCATTGAAAGCACTGTAAAGTTCACAAAAGGCTGTATGTACGTAAAAACACAGCTCTATTTTGTGTTACGCGAAGAGTGATCCGGGCTGATTTGAACTTAAAACAACAATTCAATAGCCTGTCTTTCAGACTGGTTCTTTAAAATGAAAAAATGTCCATCGCAAAGCTACAGTAACACATCCAAAAGTGATGCACTTATGAAAGTTTATTTTGCCCCTTGCTTCTTTCATTGGGACATTGTGGTTGCGTTTATGACAGTAAAAACGTGAAATTCAACTGTCATATGAATAATTAATTGAAGTTTAATATGAAGTAAACACATTTAAAATACCACTCACCAATACCCAGAAAAGGTATATATAATAACAGTGTAAAGTTACTTTTGGCTTTAAGTATATATTTGAGCCGCAACATGAGATTTCCAACAATGTAGTATGTGCGACCAGCAAAGTCTCAGATAAGCCTGCGCATATACGCAGTCTGATCAGAGCCTTTGCTTGTCGCTTGAATATTCTATGATTGTTAAGCTACTGACTGAACACCATTTGGAGCTTCTCGGCTGAACAGGAGGCAGCAGAGGCTCGCCTGAGTCTACACTTGTCAAAATGCCACATTGTTGGACATCACATGTCATGGCTCATTTTGAGGCTGCCTTATCACCTCAAAATCCTGAAATTCTGGAATAATCCTAAAACTTTTACATATGAGCCGTGACATGTGATTTCCAACAATGTGGCTTTATGACATGTGTAGACTCATGCGAGTCTGTGTAGCCTCCTTTTAAGCTGAGAAACTCCAAATGCTGTTCGGTCAGTAGCTCAGCATTAATAGCATATTCAAGCGACTAGCAAAGGCTCTGATCAGACTGCGCGTATGCGCAGGCTGGTCTGAGCCTTTACTGGTCGCACATACCACATTGTTGGAAATTATATGTCACGGCTCATATGTGCTTGTGTACAAGAGCAAGTATATAACAGTAAAGAATTGTTATTGAACTTTTTCGTTACTGTAAAGGCGGCACCTCATGAATGTGTAAATAGGACTGGTCTACTTTAGACATGGGTAAAAGCTGAACATGAGGTGTGATTTTATTCGAAGGTAACTGTTTCATTGTACCATAACACCTTAGTAAAGATAGATATATAGTTATTCTTTATTTCCTCCACAAAGGAGAGTACAATCTACATATAAATATAAATATATATGAATACAAAAATACAAGCATATATACACATATAAAAATGGCAAAATAATCGAAAACAATTTGCATGTAAATGTATGAGAACATGGTACTAGATACAGATTTACAAAAAAAAAGTATACACAATCATTGTCATGCTGTTATCTCTACCCCACTATTCTTGCCGAAACGAAATGCTAGGGTAGTGAAAGGTAATGAGGAATAACTTAAGCTATGTATCCTTATTATGAAGTATAGGAAGGTTTAATCTAGTGATAGTGTACATGCTATTAGTATGATCCCTGCTATGTTTCATAAAAGCTCAAAGTTGGTCGCAACATCCTATCAATTTCCTCCAAAAGCCTAATGGGAGGAAAGAGAAGACCGAACAGCATTGTTTCAAATAGAGGTACATTGACATCCCGCATAATACATACGCATAATTCTATGCATTCAATTTCAAAGAAGAAATAGAATATCTTAGTTGATTAATCCAACTGTATTTTTATACTTGCACCGCATTTTTTGAAGATTAGTAATGTAGCATAACATAAACTGCTCACATTTATTACCCAAGAATCGAGTAAACTCTGCAATTTCCATGCCTAGGAGAACATCAGTCACACGACTTATGTCTAAGGTACAGAGGAACATATAGGCCTGGATACTAATGTTTTGAATGTCAGACCATAGCCCTGCTCTTTCCAGACCCAAGTAATTACAAGTGTTAATACAATGATCAACAGTATTGTTATAGTACACATTACAGAATTTGTTATCCATTGACATCCCAGCCGAATGAGATATCATTTGAATGAGAGAAAACTGGTAGGTAGAACTTTTTGGTTACTGTAAAGGCGGCACCTCATGATTGTGTAAATAGGACTGGTCTACTTTAGAGATGGGTAGAAGCTGAACATGAGGTGTGATTTTATTCGAAGGTAACTGTATCATTGTAACATAACACCTTAGTAAAGACAGTAATTATTTAAACTTTAAAACGCCAACAAATTAAACTAACTAAATTTGAAAGTGTCTGTTTATTGTTTAACATAAGTTTAGAGGCAAACAGTGTGGATCCAGATCAGACTACTCCTTTAGTCTGATTTGGATCTTCACTGTGTGTTACAGAGGCTTCAAAATGTTTCAGCAGACAGCAACATCATACGACTTTTTGTGATATGTGCTTTAAGGGTTAAGATATTGTGAGGTCAGTGTATATACGGCCAGGACTTCATGAAATGCATGCACGTTTGCGCGACCAAAAAAGCTTATTAAGTCTTTACCGAATTATAAATAAAAAATAGTAAGTGAGTATGATCAGGAAATACCACAATCACAAACTGAAGACAACTCCGTGGCACCGCGAGGAAGAGCCGCTCAACCATCACGAGACACCAGGAAGACAAATTAAGCAAAGCAATCAGCTCTCTCTTCCCCATCAAGATGATTGCAATGCTAGAATGGACACAAAGTAACGTACAACAAAACATAGAACAATTACAGACTCCCACAATGGGAGTAACAATAAACAAAAAGTCAACAACAACAGAACCACCGCTTTAGAACGGACAACAGCCTAAGCCATCATGGGGCTTAAATGCATTTTACTGGTACCTAAATTTCGCCCTAGATTCTGCGGTTGTTGAAGTACAAGAAATGTTTAGCTCGCATGTTGGCCATCTAACTAATGCAATGTATCATCATGGAAAAAAACACACTCTAATCAAATTACTACACCATGATGAAACAAAGAAAAGGGCTCATGACTAACAGATAGTCAGAGCTAAAGAAAACCTCAAGTTGAGCCACGGTGGGTCCAGCTACAGATAAGCATCAGGCACCAAATTCTGATTTCCTTTCCTTAGCTGACGAAATGGCCGAAGCACGCCCAAATATGAATATTAAAGTTGCTGCCTTTACAGTAGGTGAAACGTCTGTCAATATATGTATCTCATATCACAGATATGTTGGCTCATTACAGGAGATGAATTTGTTCCACGACCTTCTTAGAGAGTACAACATGACATTGATTACATCAGCAATTTTGACGCCTAACAGTGATATTAAAGTGTTAATATCTAGATTCTTGGTAAGTATCCTTAGCGGTCAAAGTAAGTGAGCGCTTCGAGTATATGCAGTATACTTAACTCATTCTAAAATAAGTTGCAAACCCATGTCTCCGGATATTGCATCATAATCAAAGTTATTTACATCACCGAATCACTAGGTTTAGTTGAATTTTAAAAGTGTGCTACTATCTCTGTTAAGACCAAAGAAGGTTTGATAACGAACTATGGTTCTCATGAGTCCAGATACTAGCGAATAATGTGTGACCCCACAGAAAAGCCTTGTCACAATCTGTGCATAGGTAAATTTTAAAATGGGACTGAATACATAATATCTATTTTAACACATCAAAACAACATTATATTTACTTCATTTGGCATTATCCATATGACATTATGAACGGTTTTAATATCTGTTTCCCGAAATTTTTGTTTTTTGCAGCTTCAAAAGTCTAAAAAGACATGTCACTAGAATTCTGTAATTCACGTGACACAACCAAAATTTTGCCTTATTCAGATAGTGTAATCTGATATTGTAGACCAAGTTGTAACAAATTTATAGTTAAATTTGTCTTTTATATGAATAACAGGCTGACACTTCTATTAACATGGACATTTGTGTCAAATAATTCTCATTCTTAAGCTTAATCTTAGCTTAATCTTAGCGCCTGTTTTAAGAATGTAATCATTCGTGACACTGATTTTAAGTAATCCAAAACGGTATTTGAAACAGCAAAATCTGTATAAAAAGTACAGGGGCTGAATATGTTTCACAGAAATGAAAATCCTTATCGGTTGGCATTTAGGCATATTTATCAGACATCAAAAGTGAAATTTACTGGGCCGCGTAGCGCAGTCAGTAACGTGTCTGGCTACAGATGCGTGTCTGACTGCAGATCCAGGGGTGGCGAGTTCGATCCCGGCCCGGTCCCATACTTTCGTGGAGATTGATCATGAAATAATTCATACGATCATTCTCCTCCCTTCCGCTGATTAATTCCAGAAGGGTTGTTGTCAGTTACAAGCGAAAGTATGTGCACAAATTACTGGTTAACCGCTTGTTCAAGCCTGCCCAGGAAAAAGTGTGGTTAGGTCAACTGACCGTCCAGCAATGACCATAGCTGTTGACTTGGGACGTAAAGCAACAAAACCAACCAACAATCAAAAGTGAAATGTAATTTACGTGACAGTAATGTACGTGACGCAGCTCATACTGAAAGCACCTGAATGACCAAGATTATGGTTTGTTTGTTTGTTTGATTTGAATCTTTACGTCCCATCAACAATCTTTCAGTTATAAAGGGACGGGTCTTCCTGGGTTGAACCAGTACTAAGCTAGGATTAATGTTCTTGCTCAAGGACACAACGCAGTGACGCCGGTGAGGCTCGAACCCGCGGCCCTTTGGTCTCGAGTCAAGCACTCTACCACTGAGCCACTGCGCTCCCCCAAGATTATGGTTTGAATTAGTGTGCGTAAAGGTTTGGTGTGTTCACAGTACATTTCAACACCACCGTTTGTCTAACATCCTGTGTTCATTCAGGTGCATAACCTCCAAAAGTTAAAAAATCACTTAAAGCAGTTAATTATTTTTGCAACAAAATCAAAAGTAACCTGTCTTAGTGAAAGTGTCTTTTTTCACCTTGATATTCTTGAGTTTCAGCAATTTCTATGGTCATGTGTGTAATTTTATCTTACAGACCTGTTACACTACTTTACAATTGTGCAATAAAATTCCGTACATATTGTCTAGAAATGTGTACGCAGGGTCATTGAAAATCAGAAAACTATGCTACTTTTTATCTTGAATAAGTTACAATTTTTGAGCTTGTAAATTTGACATTGGCCTAAATAATATCATATATAACCTAAATTAGTTACTTTCTGTAGCCTCGCTTTGAAATTATTGTTGAAATTACAAAAAATTAACTTCTTCAAGTGATATATTTTTTAACTTACACAGGTTATGCCCCTGGCTGGTGTTTTTGTATTTGGATTAAAACGATCAGATTGTGGGTAAGCCGTTTTTAGTGATGCTTCTTATTTTTTGTTGCATATTATCTGTTTTGCGAAGATTTTAGGGACAGTGTCGATTTCAAAGCACAAACCAGTTATTTGTTCTTGAATGCATAAAACATGTAAAACATTTGACCATTCTATCCAAGTATACTAGAGGACTTTGAAAACGCATCCCATATTGTTGCATTTTTTTGAAAACCGTACATGCGATTGAAAATTACTCGCAGTTTTTAATATTTAACCCAGAATTTATATGAATCAGTCGTTAATTTGACTGCACTAGATCACGCGACGCTGCTGATGACGTCACATGGGTACATCCAGCACCTTTCTGCACAGTCAGTTTAAGCTTTTTTATGTTTAAGATTAGAGTAGTCTCTTATCTGCTTCAATTGATGACATATAAGTGATAGTCCTGTTGTTTATGTATAGTTCATGTGTAGGGTTGACCAAATGAAAACTATTAGTGTTCGTATTTAAAGACATTTATATCCCTACAAAAGTAGTATTCTGCTACATTATACAGTTGTGATAAAAGCTGCATAAAGCTTCATTCTGTGAACATACCGTGGCATTGTAACCGTTTCATAACTAGTTAACAAGGCCACAATAACCTGGAAATAAAGATAACTTACAATATAAGGAAACAGCAGACTCAGTTTATTGATTCTGTTCGTGAGAACTAATGGAATGCGCAACAACCAACCACCACGCCCACAGCACTGGCCCAAAACGGTATTCTACTTTCCATAAGAGCACAATATTCCTGAAAGACCAGAATATGGAAAAAATATCAACACTATATTGATTTACAGGGATAAATTTTACCAACTCCACACGGCACAACGACAGCTGCCACAACATCTAAAAACTCTGGTAAATAAATCCCCCAGAAATAGAGAAAACCTACAATATTAGAAAACAGCAGACTTGGCAGAGTCTGTTCATGAGAACTAATGAAATGGGCAACAACCTCAATGTCCCAGCTTATAACCGTATCTTATTTTGAAAGTCAAAGGAGAGTGAATAATACTGACTTCACACCAATTACAATCTGCTGTCACGTAGATTTCTATATGATAGAAAGTTGTCACGATGGCTTCAAAGTTATGTACACTTATATGTCAGTTTTTCTGTTTTAAGGTCTTTTTAAGTTTGGTGTTAAACAGTTTTTCATGTTTTGATAATTTTTCAGTGGTATTGAGTATGGTGAATGCAAGAGTAATTTACATGACTTTGGGTGTAATTTACGTGACGCTAAATAAAAAAGGAATATTTTTAAGAGTATTTGATTTGTAAAACTTATGTTCACATGAAATGTCATGTAGGGGTATGGTGATTAAAATCTAAGTTTTTCATACAATTTAATACTGCAGATTAAAAGTTGAAGCAGTTGAAAGAAGACACAATTAAATTATATAATTGTAGAAGCCTATAGTATGATTGTTTTCATTTGAAAAGTTTTCGTTAATAGAAAAGAAGGGTTTGATTTGTTGATTTTAGTTAATTAATACTGTTCTGGAAAATAAAGTGTGTTGGTTCCAAATATTTAATGATTTTCATTTTTTGTAATATTACAATCATGCAAGCATGACACATTTATAACCTAAATGAGCGTTAAGCACCGCGTTTCAAAATGCTACAGAAATGGTCAGAGTATTATCAGTTTGACGAAATTATTGAATAATTTGGTAAAGTGAAATCATGCTTAAAAAGTCTAATTTTACAACTTCATTTTTCGTTTTAATTTTCTCCAGGATTTGCAACTTATTTTAGAATGAGTGACTTACTTGGCGGTGGCATAGAGTTTACACATCATACCTCAGAGACGTTATCATGAAGATAACTCTCTCTGTCTGTAACATTATAAGGTTCGTATCGTTTTGATATATACAGAGAGAGAGAGTGCATTCGGGAATTGAGGTTTAAGATTTTGTTATAATGATTAAACAGTAGAAACCATACGATCACTGGACTGTATCATAAACTTCGTAAACCTTTTCTAAACTTTATAGACGATACTATGATTTGATATCTAAATTCCAATTTGGACTTAAATCTCTCTTACGCCATGGACTTTTGGAACCAGAATTCTATGGTGACTTGGGGTATGGATTGAAAAAGATTGTTGGCTCTAATAATTTTTCAGCGCAGTTCATTAAAATAATTTCCCATTATAAAAAGATTTGCTATAACATTAATGTATTGCAACAGACTGTATGCTTGGTGGTCAACCCAATCACGGTTGGCAGCTTTGCTTTCCTTTTTAATTGCACGCTGGTGGGTCGTACTTCAGACTATTTGACGGTTCCTACTTAAAGACTTATCTATGGATGAGATGGTAGGGGCCTGATGCTTTTGCTGTTTTTCAGGCCCGCCGGGGTTTACCTATTGGATTTATTTTGCTCCAGTGGTTCAGTTTTATTTACTGCTGAGTCCTTATCTTTGATTTATCTCCTTTTTATATCTTGATTTATATGTTCTAGGAGATGATGCATTGATAAGTTAGGGTTCTTTCATGCAAACCAAATATCTATATGCCTTGATCCACATCTGAACTAAGGGTTAGGTTGGTGCACCGTTAAACCGGTTTAAGCCCTCCAGTAAAATGTTTTACTGACCGTTCCAAGGCGGTATTTGTATGCGTCTGTTTATATTGCCTTGTGGTCACCTGCTGGGAAAGGGCTGACCTCTTTGCTCTCGTTTTTCGTTTGTGCTGTCTAGTTGTGTGTTTGTTACTTTCCCATTGGTATCCTGGGTCAGGTGTGGTACTTGATTGTATCGATTCCTGAAAGTGATTCTTCTAAGTTTCTGAAAGACAGGCGTGATACGTACAAAATATGGGCCCTGTGCAGTGTGCATATTGTGTGCGTTTTACACGGCTGTATCCCTTAAAACATGTCATTCTGCATATTTTTTTTCTTTCAGATGCATCAGATATGTTCTTTCGTTTAGGTAGTATCTAAATTATATTTGATTTCTATTTATGTCATTTTTATATTTCGATATTTTGTTAACGGAAGATAATAGTGTAACAAAACTGATTATGTACTATCTTTTCAGCAATTTGACGTTAGAATTATAATGGGTTCGTTTTATTTCACAGAAGCTGTGATACTATTCTGCGAGGTAAGTTTAAAGTTAGGGTGCAGAATATCATAACAGTATGTGACCAACCATTATGCCTGTCTCTTGAATAATTGGTTTCTTTTGTGAAAAACGATATAATAAAAATCTAGGATTTTATACATAAGAAGATGATTTTTATCAGAGACATACAAATGCATCAGACTTATTAACACTGTTGCCAGATATAGAAATAATAATAAATCTCACATAGGGAGCTGCTATTCTTTAATATAATCGGCTACTTCCACACTAATTGCTGGGTCTGAATAAAAGGCGAGACTAAATTCCACCACACCGAATCAAATTTTAAGAGAAACAAGTGTCGTAAATCATGTACTATTTAAAACGGGATAACAATGTGTGGCGGTTTTTGCTTGGAAACTGGGCTTAATAAATTCTTCCATATAAGTGCCCAAATGGGTATCTCATGTATAAAATGCGTCTTGGGAGAAGTTTGAAAAACAAATTCTCAAAACTCAAAACCGAGTCAATTTCTTAGATATTTTAAGTATCTATTGCCGACAAAACTGATCACCAAATATTGCATTTGAGTATTTTGCATACAATTTAAGTGTTGCTTTGGAAACTGTAAACCCTAAAATTTGATGTTCTAGTCGCTTCCAAAAAGTAAATATCCAACTGGAATGCTTTATTTTCTAACAGAACATATTTTAATTATCGATATACAATATATAAAATATTCCAAGAGAAAAACTTCATGTCTTTTAGAGAAATTGTTTGAGAAAGATTTAGTACATTTCTTTTCAGACAGCATTTTTAAACGCTTAAAATTTGAGTACTCATTTTCAGAGACTGTTTCAAACCAGAAAATAAAAATTAAGAACTATTTTCTTGATGACTGCGTATTTCTGGAGATCAGACTATAACCCATGGAAATCAATTATTTCTCAATATATCAAAAAATAAGTGAGCAACGGCATTTCAAATTTGTTCAAATAAACATGAAACACCTCTTGTATTCTAAATCAGCCGTCCAATGAAACTTTATTATATGGAGGTGGTACATCACCCTGTATGCATTCAACTGATAGACAGCCAGGGTAGGAATCACTGCATGTCAAAGTGAAACATGCACCACTTTAGAGTCAGTGCTGTTAAAATGAATCTAAATCAGCCATCCTGCAAGAATGTATATACCACTTCTAATTCAAATGATAGAGTAAATGAATTTTATCAGTTACATATCATATTAACTGCATTGGTGCACGTTGCCTGATAAACGTTGTCTTTCTCACGGCATGTGCCTTTATCAGGTCATGATGTCGTTACACTTTTTGAATGACGTCGCTAATGACGCTGAATCAACACAAAATTCGACAATCACGTTAGAATCGCTAGGTTGAAGAGTGAAACAATGGGTAAACTGGTAAATAGAATACCAGGTTCGCGTCTTTTGATATCAAGTTTACCATTCTCGGCTTTGAGAACACATGTTGAATCGCTCGACAAGCCTTGCGATGTCAACAAGCGATTTCAAAGACTTTCCTGGTAAACTTGATATCAAAAACACTCACCTAGTATTCTCTATTGATAATTGCTGCACGTGAAAGTAGTACATATACCACTTTAGAGACAGTGCAGTTAAAAACAAATCCAAATAAGCAAATTCCGAGGGAGTAGTACATATACACATCTCTGCAATGACGTAGCCAGAACGCTGAAAAAATTACGCACAAAGAGTGACTGCTGGATCAAGCAGTGATTCTCTTCAATTGCGTCCCTTTTCAAAATGGGAACTTTTCTTAAATGAGAGATTTTGCTAGTCAGATGGTGACAGAGTCATAGCTTAATGTCTCATCTGACATGCTAGAGAGGACAGGGATTGAATCAGCTACCCCAGGTTTACATGGCAGAAGATGCATGCGTATGATCCAGAAATACCACAATCATATACTGCTGCCCTACCCACGGCACCGTCACGAGACACCAAGAAGACAATTGAAGTAAAGTGACTCTCTCTCTCTCTCTCTCTCTACCCCATCAACATGATTGTAAAAGTAGAACTAATCCTAAATAATACATGACGCCCACAAACAAAGTGATAAATAATACGCAATAAATCAACATCAAGAGACCCCCCCCCCTTAGTATGAACAGCCACCTGAGCCACTATGAGTTAACTACATTTAACTAACAGTACCAATTATTTGCACTATATTATTTTGTTGTTAAAACACAAAAGTGTTTGATTGCATATAGTCTTCCTAGATTATGCACTGTATCATCACATACAAACTATCTAATCAACTTAACACACGACGGAATAAAGAAAAAGGGTCATGATACATAGATAGCCAAAGCTAAAGAAAGCATAACGCAATGCCACGATGGGCTCAGCCAAAGATAAGCATCACATACCAACCTTCAGATTAAAGCTTTATGTCAAACCGTTTATGTATTATATAACAGCAGCTTCTAAGGCGCGAAATGAATGTGAATTGCAACGATTCGAATGTATCATATTGTAGCCTGCTGATAAGAGTGCGTAATAGAAAATTATTTTTTCTTATTTCTTATCCAAAACATAGGTTGTGGGTACCCAAAAAGAACCGTCTCAATGAAACCCAAAGCACATTGTTTAAACTGATGGATAAGAAATAATCACAATTTTACGCTCAAAATGTTTGCTTAACTGGCCCTATGGACTATGTGTCCTTATAATACCTTGCTTGTAGGAAGCCCCTTAAATAATTTTTGACTTATAGCGTTATACTGGAAATATGATGCCTTGCATACCTTTAATAGTAGTTTGATACGTTCGCCATCTGTCTGTCTATCTTTTTAAAAAGTTAATGAAATGTTTCCAGAGAGCAGTTTGCATTTCAATGTGTCAATAGTCGGCTGACCATGTAAACTTATCTTACCTTTTTCTCAGGCATATCGACAAGGTCTATATGGAAACAAATACACCTGGATCCTATCTGGTCCCTTACTGACAAATGACTGGATCGATAAGATTGACAAAACAACATTGGACTGCACATTGGAAGAATTCTTGATCGTCACCAATAGAGTGTTCGTCCTCAACTATGACCAAATAGATACCACAAACTCGATAACAGTGGCGAATCAGGTAAGACAAAATGAGATAGCTTGTGTGTCCATGGTATTTTTCGCATTATCTGACGCGGTCCTCGATGAATGCACAGTCCTATCGTTTGCAAACACAAAGTTCAAAGAATAAGCCTTTCCGCATGCAGGTTTAATTAATTACTTCAAATTGGTGTGATAAGAAGAAATCGTAATTATGGTCGTAACCGTTTGTAAAACAGGTAATTTGACAAAGAGTTAAGACCTAGTTCAAATGTCATATTCAGTAAAATATGTCGCAAGTTGCCACTTCAAAAAAGACAAAATTAATGCCTCGGTTACATTTGCCTTATGACGAGTATACGATGCCCGTACGATGTCCAAATCACCGTTTCCGTGCGGCCTCCGCAGGGAGACCTTGCGATCATCGTACGGATTTACGGGCATCGTGGCCTCTACGATTTTGTTTTAACTCCGCACAATGACAAATTCGAAAAAATCGTAAGCCCGTGGCCCGTGGACACATCGCAGTGGCATCGTATGATCCCCATACGGGCACTGCACGGTGATCGTGAGGACAACTCAGGGTTTTAGATTGTATTCTTGGCCCAAAAATGATCGTAGACTCTTGCGATAGTCGTAAGGAGCCCGCAAGGTCGCCGCACGATGCCTTTGCAGGGCCCATAAAATCGTACGGACATCGGACGGTCATCCTGCGGTAACCCCACGGCGACGGCACGATCATCGTGCGGTCGCCTTGCGACGTGTCAACAATTTCCAGATTTATCATTAGCTTTTTGTTTCATTTCAATATTTGTCTTCAGGCGATGTCTCTAATATCACCACTCAGTGTGACTCAATATAGACCCAGTTTAGTTTGCTGATGGAAACATTCTAATCAGGGCCCATAGAGTATGCTTCCATGATAAAACTGTTTGAAGTGCACTTTAAAATATGCACCTAACGGGAAATGCATATGCATTTTCAGTACAGTTTAACCGGTCTTTAATAAAATAGACAAAACAAAGGTCTTAATGACAAATGATAGCTTAATCAAGGTCGAAAGTATTGCAGAATGCTCCCTTTTGAGCATTCTGCAATACTTTTGACCTGCATTAAGCGATTATCGGTCTTAAAACATTTTTGGTCTTCTTTTTGTGAGGCCGCTTAAGGCAGGTTTTACAGTATATAAAATGCTGGTTGGATAAGGGGTTTAATAAATTTGATAAGATTAATAAAAAGTCTAGATATTTTTTGTGATTTATAACTCTGGGATTTGAATTTGAGTATTACTTCATGTATGTTGTAGTTAGAACATGTGACTAGTTCGAACATTGGAATTTGAATGAATGAATGTTCTACAAAATGTATTTTACTGAAAACAAATGGCATATGTGCTGATCAGGTCGGGTCGAAGAAAGCGCATTCTGGTCAGCAACTTTGTTGTTCGCATGCAACGACTTCAATTTGCTTCTGACGAAGATTTTATGTGTTGCTGGCCGTAGAGTGCCTTTGGATGATTAAACTAAATAAAACCATAATAAGCATTTTAGTCTACGCTGATACAATTAAAGCATCTTTATACTTTCAATTAAAGTGATTCTTTTTGAATTATAAAAGTGTACTATAAAAAAGGGGTTGTAATATTCTGTGATTTAAACTTGATGAAAACTACAGAACTTAGTAAATTGACATTAAAATATACACAAACGCATCACGCTGTTCCATACCTTGGGGCCATGTTCAACCAAAAGCACTAGCCTCTTCATAGCACGATTTGTGATCACATAACTTTGAAACACAGTTCAAATGGAATGCCAAAATGAACATGGATAGCCGTTTAAATCTATGCACATAATTACACGACAATTGCACAGTCAGCGTACCGACTCCTTGCGACTTCCGCAAAGTCATCGTACAGGCATCGTGCGATTTATATAGGGAGGTCGTGAAGATAACACGATGATTGTACGATAACCTTGCGGTTGTCGTACGATATCCGCAAGGTCTCTGTAAGGTTTTGTCCTATTTTGTCGCCAAAAGAAATCGTACGGTGATCGTAAGCAATGTAAACGCATACGTCGTAGCTTATAGCCGCCTACGATGCCGAAAATATCGTAGGGAAAATCGTAGACAAATAAATCGTACGACGACCGTGGCAAATGTAACCGAGGCATAAGGTCTTAATGGAAAAGGGTAGCTTAATGAAGGTCAAACGTATTGCAGAATGCTCCCCTTGGAACATTCTGCAATACGCTTGACCTGCATTAAGCGATAATTGGTAATGAAAACCAATTTCTGTTGTTGATTTTGAGTGGCCGCTTAATACAGGTTTCACTGAAATAAGCATTTTTACATAACAAATAGATAGGCATCATGTACAATTTGTACTGTTGATAAGATGAAAAACACTCTACGGAGCAAAGTACATCTTCAATTTTTGTAGAGTAAGAAAGGCGCAAAGATCAGGAATCAATACAATCAAGTGCAACACCTGACTCAGGATACCACATGGGAAAGTGACAAAAAACATAAATAAACATCACAAACAAGAGCCAAATGGTCAGTACTTTCCCACCAGGTGACCACAAGGCAGCAATGAACAGATGCGAAAGCATGACAAACTAAAGACATAATATAAGTTAAACACAAATGATCCTCAAAAGAAGTACTTACTTAGAACAGTCAGTAAAAATATTTTACTGGAGGGCTTATACTGGTTCCGAGACGCCAACCCCACCAAGACGAATAAATGTCTGGTTTGCATGAAAGGCCCCTAACTTATCCTAGAACATATAAATTAAGGTATAAAAAGAGATAAAACAACAATAAGGACTCAGCAGTACATAAAACTGAATACTGGAGCAAATGAAATCCATCAGGCAAACCCCGATGGGCCTGACAACAGCCAAAGCATCAGGCCCCTACCATTTCATCAATAGATAAGTCTATGTCAGAACCGTCATATTTTCTGAATTTCGACCCACCAGCGTGCAATTAAAGAGGAAAGCAAAGTTGCCAACCATAATTGAGTTGACCACCAAGCACGAATTTTGTTGCAATACATTAATGTTATAGCCAATCTTTTTATAATGGGAGTCCACAAAAATGCACGCCACCATAGCACACGTACATCACTAGGACCTACTAACTATAATGATGGGCTGTACTAAACAGTATTATAATTCGACTTCCCTGATCACTGCACTAATCTGAGTAGTGGTCATAATACACTGCTTTCTCTCACTTTCAAATTTGTTCAAGGCTACATGTAGGTATTGTATATCTTGTTATTTTTTATCCTTCTGTTCACTTTGTTATCGTGTATATATTGGATTCAATCTAGTTTTTGTTTGTTTGATTTGATTCTTTACGTCCCATCAACAATCTTTCAGTTAAACAGGGACGGTCTTCCTGGGTTGAACCAGTACTAAGCTAGATAAATGTGTCCTGCTCAAGGACCACAACGCAGAGAAGCCGGTGAAGCTCGAACCCGCGACCCCTCGGTCTCGAGTCAAGCACTCTACCACTGAGCCACTGCGCTCCCTTGGATTCAATCTAGTAGATCATTTAGCAAACTGTATATCTTCTTATAGAAACCTCCCTCAGTAGGATTTGTATGCACTATACTTTTCTGAAATGACATTATATAAGATGATACGTGATACTAGTGTTAGTCCTGAAATCTAGCAAACTAGGTTATTTAGATTTTTTTATATTTTTTGGTTAACTTATTAGATAATATTTTGTGATGTCTAACTGTGAGTTTGTCACTTTTCCATTGGTATCCTGGGTCAGGTGTGGTACTTGATTGTATCGATTCCGTATCTTTGCACCCTTACTTACTTTTATACAAAGCGAGTATAGGTGTATTTTGCCGTGCATCATCTTTGCTGCATTTTGCAGCAAAAAGCAAGTGAGTATGAACAGGAAATACCACAATCACATACTGCAGACAAACCCCCGGCACCGCGAGAAAAAGTCACATAGCATTTATAATAACAATGCATCTGTAAGACAGTAGTAGCAAAGCAACCAGCTTTCTCTTCCTCTTAAAGATGAGTGCAAAACAACTAGAGTGGACACAACGTAATGCATAACAAAACAAAGACAAACACAGAACTCCCACAAACAATGAGAAGTACAAGTTTGTACTTGTCACTCTTAAAAGTGTTTGTGATAGAAGCAAGCTGTTTGTAATATGAAACGGTCAGATATAAAGCTTTTAGGGATGTTATATTCGATCTAAAATATTTTTTGAGGCAATTATCAAATTAATCTATTTAACAAAATATCACTTATTTGAAAGGAAGTGGTTGAAAATGTATCGTAAATGACGCCATTATTGGTATAACTAACTTTAAAAACCGTTAATATCTGCAAAGAATAAACTGTTCTTGTATATTCTATGCCTGTTTAGCTAATCTGAATAGTTCAAGTACTACCTTGACAGCCTTTTTTCAAAAGGAGGGGTAATGCAATAAGCACGTTGTAACAAAAACTCCTTGGTCATAAAGCTTAAAGCTTGATATGCTTTAAAACACATAGTTCTACGTAATTCCACATGGAGATGGTAGGTGGGGGCAAAGGAGAAATAGTTTTCTCAACGACTATTCCTGGATATTTTCCACTGATTACCGTATACCAGAAGTTGTGTCTTCTAATTACACAAGTCATGCTGTGTTATGTCAGCAAGGGAGGCTTCACTTGCATGTGTTGCCTCTTATATGAAGTTAACCATATTTTTCAACAGACGTAATGTCAAAGATAGTCTCTTAGACTTCGGAAAAGTCCAAGATTTACGGTCATAATGGTGTCTCAAAGCCATAACAGACACGAGCGTATGGACTAACGTATTAAACAGTTGCGTTTCAGAGACTTTCTGGTTCCTTCCTTTAGTATTCAGCGTCTTAAATCCAATACAATAATTTTACGACGACAATATGCGGTGTGTACTTTGTAAAATTTACTGACCCCCAAACATGCTTAAGCCCTCAAAATGGGAAAAGGCTGACCTCTTGGCTCTTTCGTTTGTAATGATTTCTTTTTTTTGTCACTTTCCCAAATGGTGTCCTGGGTCAGGTATGGTATTTGATTGTATCGATCCCTGATCATTGCCCTCTTCCTTACTTATTTTTTTGTTGTAGTTGTATTGTTGTAGCGTGTTTTTGCACTCTGTGTTGTACATTTTCCTGACATTCCTAATTGTGTCATCGCAACTAAATACCTTATTAAGTACTATTATTATTGGGCCTCGTCGCGAGAAACTGTCTTTGGTGTGTGCGACCAGTAAAGAAAACACAAGCCTGCAGCTGCAAATACCAGCTAGAATACTAAAAGTTTGCATAAAGCGAGTTTGGTTATAGAGAATAATAATTACTGTAAATTCGAAAATGTTAGTGTTTTATTTTCGCGTAACCTCGCGGATGCAAAGTCTTGTGAACAAAAATCCTCGCAATTTGTTAAAATCAGTCTCGTTAAATGATGTACTGATGTTTCAAAGATGCATTATAATAGGACTATACTATTTTCATTCGAAACAGGTAAATAACGGTAATTATTATATAATCTATAAATAAGCATATTCTGATTGGCTCAGATGCATATCCACTCGAGTCAATATAACTACATAACATGGCTTGATGGACCTGGCTTTGCAAAGCTCACGGCCCGAGGTAATATTGCATGGCTTTGGGAAGTGACGTTAGAACGTCAAGTAATGTCGCATGATCCATCCGTAACTTCAATGGTTTGAATGGTATAAAATGACAGAAAAAACATAACATACATTTATTTTATAATAAAAAAATGTTGACTTATGTTTCGGTAGACATGGAGTGTTATTAAACATTAACTTTAATCATATTGACCTCCGCTCTGCGTCGGTCAATATGAAGTTTACTGTTCAATAACACTCCATGTCCACCTCAACATAAGTCAATAATTCTATAATGTATTACAATAATAATAACAATACAAATTTGATTGGCAACTAAACATTCTGCCATGCTTATGGCCATCAAAGTAATCAAGTGGAAAGTTTGTTTCACTTCAAAAGGAGTAATGTGCATTCTCATACCGCTCCATCCACGACACAACTCCAGAAAATCATAGAACAGAGTTAATCCTACGTCATAGCGATGCGTTAACGTCAGTTGCACGTTCCTCCAGTAGTTTAGGATATATGCCTGTATAAATCACCCGTTACCTGGATTAGGTCATAGTCAAAACTATTACTTCGAGGTGCCGTGGACGATTTGATGCACTATTGCACTCAGCCTTCGGCCTCGTGCAATAGTGCATCAGGTCGTCCACAGTACCGAGGGGTAATAGTATGACTATACTACAAACGAGCATGAAATAACATTTTTCTTACCCAACCCATTTGATGAAATACTCAGCAGCTTTCCTTGAATGGGTTTGCTTTAGACAATGCTTTTCTAATGCAAAACAGAAAATTTCAACAAATCTGCTCAATATTCGCCCCAAACTGTTCCGCTCGTTCTAACTAAGAAAATGAGTACCCGCACTTTATGTTTCTGACCATAAACAAAGGAGTTATCAGAGTTCGTAGTTGCCAAACCATGCCTCATTTTCACCATTGTTGAATAAAGTCTCCTTTCATAAACGAACCGTACGCGCATCGTCGTAGCGCATGCTGATAAACGCCTGAGTGTGTGTTTTTAACAGGGAAGCGGGAAACCAGACCATCGTATAGTGCCAGTCAATAGTCGAAAATATTGCCTGGTCAATAGTTCAGTGACTCATGACATATCAAAACATAGAACAGAACAGAACAGAACAGATTATTTATTTGACGTAAACTATACAGTTTCTAGTCAATCAAATACAATTATAATAATTTACATATCAAGGTCACAAATACTTTTAAAATGCTTAAATCAAGTTGTAGTGCTTATCTAACGATCTTGGCTTAACCCATATATGCCAATAAAACTTTGGCATTCATGGGTTTAGGTGTATGTTATGACTTAATCAAATGTTAGACTTTTTGATAATTTCAACTCAAATCAGTTCCATCATCCATTTCAATAACTGGAGGCTGAGCCCAATTCCATCACCCAGTCAGCTCCAACCAACATAAAAAGTGCCTGTGGCGTCCCTTTTGTGCAGATATGGTGCTGACTCAGTTCTGTATGGTAGCTCAGCTGGACCCTACAGATTGGCATATCAAAAAGCAAAAACTATTATGTAAAGCTGACAATTATATAGGACGAAAAAAATGACATTATATGATATATGTTATGAACTAATAACATTGCAAAAAGATACAAAAAATGAAAATTTGAATTGTATCGTTTTAAAGTGTATCTTATTACTTTGCACACGATCAGAGTTAGACATTCTGCTGCTACATGTACTCGACTGGACAAATATGTGATTTTTAACTGTAAGTCTGGTTCGTCACCTCACTGTGATTGTGTACAAAGTATAACAGTAGAAAAAGTGGACGCATTTCTTGAACTCAAAATATTTAAGAACAATTGTTCAACGATGTTGAGAATGCACTTTCAACCAATCAAGCACTATCAAATGACTATATGAACAGTTATATACTGGACTTCACCATATGAATCACGTCGAGAGAAAGCCCATCTTACGATTCCTGTGAACCCACCACTACAAAACAGCCTTTACTGTCGTGCCAACCAAGAGTGACAATGACGTCGCGCTTTGTTTACAATTGTTAAGTCAAACACCAACTTATGCACACAACTTGACCTTATGCGAATTGATAGATCACCTGTGTATAAATCCTATCCTGATGATAGGCTTAATACACAAGTGACCCATCAATTCTAAGTCCCTAATAACTTTGTAAACAAAGCATGAGGTCACCGTCACTCCTGGCCGACAGGACAGTAGATAATCATTAAATTACAAGGATAAGCTAATATACTCTCCAAATCGACAAAAAACGTGCGGGCGAATCAGTAATTGTGCACATGTTAGACCACACGTTTGATGTCCCATATAACGCAAATAGGCCCTCTCACGACTTCGTTCAATAAGTATACAGAATTACCAGTTTTTTTTTCATAAAATGCCCCCTTTGTATTGTTAACGGGCTATTAGACGTTGACGTTACCCCTAAACCATCAGTCTCAAAAAAAAAAAAAAAAAAAAAAAAAAAAAAAAGAAAAAGAAAAAAAAAAAAAAAAGTAGTCTGCCCTGTAGTCCGTTGAAATGATTTATGAGACTTTTGACACATTCTGTTGTTTTCTAAAACAGGATGGACCCATATTAGACTGCTCCTATAGGAGCAGCCTAGTACAGGCCTACACTGTTTGCATCTATTACAGTAACATCAACAGTACTTAAAGTAAAAACACACATGCGGCAGACGAATCAAGCACAAAGCACCCTTAATTTCAATTAAGCCGGGGCCCTGAGGGCCAAAACACTGATTAACCAAAGCAGCAAGTAAATTCAATTGCTTCGCATGTATGTTGTACAATAAAGCTGCAGCGAAAGGCTCTTATTCATGGAAACAAGAGGACCATCAGCATCAGTTTTTATACACACAGGCTTCGTAAAAAAGACCCAGGAGCCATCTTGTCGAAACGAAATACAAGAAGGTCTGGGAATAAATATCATGCATAAAACAGGACAAATGCAAAGTAATGTTTATACATTATCACTTTTCAATGATGGCCTGTGAACGACGAAGATCCCAAAGCAGTAGTTCCCTTAGGAATGTCCTACAAGGGACTCTCGTCATTTTATTATGTATGTGTATATGAGCAGAAAATAAATGTAGTTGCTTCAATAGTGTCTATGGTTCAAGTGCCGTCAACTTCAGCTCAATTGCTACAGAAGACGGCTCTCCACAAGAACCATAGTCACCATTAAAGTACCGAAAATCTAAAGCGAAACAATCAAAAACGTTTAAGCTTACATGTCTATTCAGTTATATGATTCAAAAGAGTTTTTCTCTGAGCAAATGATTCAAGGACATATTTACCTAACTTTTTTAATGTGCCAAGTTTGGTGCTTTTCATTAATAAAATGAACTTATAGACACTTGGGTGCCTGTAGTAATATGGGTTAATGTATTGTTGACGTAAATGACTATATGCTGGACAAATGATAACAAAATGGTACTCGTCTTCAATATCTGACCTATCACAAAGAGTACATAGGCGCATTGATCTGTCAATTCTGTTGTGCGAGTAACGCCCTGTGACAATTCTGAGTTGATGTGCAGACAGTCTTAATTGTGAAATTCCAATTCTAAGTTTATAGGGTAATAGGTCTAAATAACGCTCATACTCTAACCCAGATTTAAATTCTTTGTATAAAACCAGTGGACTGCTCCGAGATAAATCGTTAATCCAAGATTGTTTGAAAATGTCGATTACCCTTTCTTTAAAGACTAAATGAAAACTACTCAAGTTAACTGCATGCGGATTGTTCCAAACATACGAAAAACCGTAATTATCCAATAGTGACTTCACATTCCTAGCCCAATTTGTTGCACCCTTATTACACGCTTCTACCAAATAGTTGTAAAAATATGTGACAAGAATATTGTCCGATGAAACAATATGACACCAAAATTTGATTATGCGCACATACCTTTGAATATACAGAGGATACCTTCCTAGATCACCATAAACACCCAAAGTGCAAGTAGACGATTTTACTTTTAATACCGCCTTACAAAATTTAAGGTGAATCCTTTCAATAGATTTACATTTTCCAAAACCCCAGACTTCACACGAATAACTCAGAATAGAACCTACAAACGAGTCAAACAATTGGCACATGACTTTTGGTGTGAGTGCATAGGTTTTTGTATTAAACAACAGAAAGTTTAACGCTTTTAGCCCTTTTCCAATTAGCATCTCTTGATTTAATGCAAAACTACCAGTATAGTTAAAAACAGTGCCTAAATAGTTAAAGTCATTTACCACCTCTAAGGAAACGCCATTATAAGTCCATGATTCATCATCTTTAAGCCTGCCCCTTTTTCTAAACACCACTATTTTTGTTTTCTCAGTATTAACCTGTAACCCCCAATTCGTACAGTATATATGTAAAAGTTCCAAACTTTTCTGAAGATCTTGCACATTATTGGCTACAATCACCATATCGTCTGCAAAAAGCATGAGAATAAAAGTAACATCATCCAACGTTAGACCACAATTGGGGTCATTTTGTAAAAACAATTCCAAGTCCTCGATAAATAATGAAAAAAGTAACGGTGAGATTACTTCCCCTTGTTTTAGACCAATTGCTAGTTCAAAAAAATCTGAGTAAGAGTTACATCCCCTAACACAGGCTTTCACTTGGTTATACATATCTTTGATAATTTTCAGCATTTTGCCATTTATTCCTATTTTGTATAACTTATACCATAAACCATTTAAGTACACGCTGTCAAAGGCTTTTTTAAGATCAACAAAGGCACAATATAATCTACCCTTTTCAGATAAAACTTTCTGAATAACGGAGTGTAAAACAAAGACTGCATCTGTGGTTGAGCGCCCTCTACGAAATCCAAATTGTGAATCCGAACTAATATCATTATTTTCAGCCCAGTCAGTCAGGCGTTGGTTTAATACCCCAGTAAATATTTTGGAAAAGCAGCTGACTAGGGTGATTCCTCGATAATTATTTACATCACTGGGATCATGCTTTTTGAATAACGGTACAATATACCCCTCAGACCATTGACTTGGGAAATAACCTGAATTCAATATTGCATTAAATAGGTCAACAAGATGTCCAGATAAAATGTCGAGTGATTCGATGAAGTATTCATTTAATAACTGGTCCCCAGCGAATGCTTTATTTCTTTTCAACTTTTGAACAACCTTCCCAATCTCTTCCGACGTTATTGGTCGGTCGAGTTCGTTAAAGTTGCATTCATCCGTATTGAAATCATAATTTGAACAGAAATTTTCACTCTCCTCATTTACCACACTCGAAAGATTTTGCTGCATATTTGAAAAATAATCGAAAAAAGCATCAAGAGTAATTTTCGAATCAGTTTGTTTTTTTCTTTTAAAAAGTTTCCAAAAATCTTTTGGCTTAGCATGCCTCAATTTTTCAATTTCTCGTACCTTGCGGTATTGAAAGGTTTGCTTTTTTTTCTTTATTAATTTTTTATATTTTGTTTTAAGAGTGCACATATTTTGCCGATTTTCATCCGATTTAAAGGCATTGAAAAGTTGCAGAGAGGAGTGATATAACTGTTTTGCAGTTTTGCATTCTTCATCGAACCACTCTGATTTATTACACAACCTTTTATTATAGCAGCTTGAAGAAGAAACCTTTTTATAAGTCTTTGACTTGAAAAATAATGGTTTAGCAACATCGTTAATAATTTGTGTAAACTTTTCAACACATAAATTAACAGAACTCTTATCATAAGCATCAATATTATTAACAACAGAGTTAAAGTCGGTCAATCTACCTATAATACCCCGACGAAAATCGTCTCGAAGTGAATCGTTCCATTTTATGCTGGTGTGGGTATACTGTGAATCATCGTCCTTGACCGTCACCATATTACATCGTATGCTAAAAGATAGCGGTACATGGTCGGACCACTCACAAAAAGAGCCAATGTTAAAATTTGCAATATGACTGAAATCATGTTGACTGAGAATCAAATAATCTATTACACTACTCCCAGCATGACAAGCATATGTATAGGTGCCGACTAAGTGATCACTATCCAGTCTGCCGTTGGCGATACGTAGAGACGTAGATTTACAAAGCTCTAACAATTTTGTGCCATGTGAATTGCACGTACTATCCAAAGAACGTCTCGGCAACGGTATATCGGGCAAGTACTCATGATCATCAATACTACCAATGTAACGGTCACAGGTAATATAGTCTGGCCGTGAGCCATTGCCTACCCGGGCATTACAATCGCCACACAGAAATACCGAACCATGCGATTGGAAATGGGTAATATCTGACTGCAATAGTGCAAAGAGATCAACATCTATATAATTATATGCAGGCGAGTTTTCGCCCCAGATGTACACACAAGAAAGAAATATATCTTTTTCAGTTCTAAAAAAGTCTTTGTCAAATTTTAACCATATGATAGTATCAAAATGATTTCGGACAATTTGAATACCATTTGAAATACCCTCTTTTATATAAACAGCTATCCCACCACTACATCTATTTGCGCGTCTGTTTTGAAACTTTCGAAACAAGTTATAGCTTTTATAACCGTCTATTGCAATATCTGAACTACCGTTTGTCCATGTTTCATAAAGAAGAATTATATCAAACTTACAGAGATAAGTGATTAAGTCAGTATCTTCAAGCTTACTGTTTGTAAGTCCATTAATGTTCCATGACACAATACTTAGGTCAGCCTCCGCACCATCCTAGCGTTCACTACGCACAGGACGACCGTCTATATACAGAGTATCATAACTCAACCATGAAGTTTTGCCATCGCGCTTTGCCTGGTGCATCTTAGGGAGAAGCTCCCTTCTTCTATCAGATATTTCCTTAGGAAATTGTTCATTTACAAAATACCCCGTGCCTTTGAGGTTCATGCGCGCACGACGAACGGTCTCGCGGTCCTTAAAGTGAAGGAATTTAGCTACCACATTTCTAGGTCGGGCCGTAGCATAAGTACCAGACGAGTTGCTGCCCATTCTATGGACACGCTCTAGTTGAAATCCGTCAACAATGTCCTGGGCGATCTTAAGTTTCTCCACCATGAAATGCCTCACTTTGACCTCTGTAGCCTCGGGATTTTCGTGATTGTCTTCCGTTATCACAGAGAACACGAGATTGTTCCTCATTGACTGTGATTGCAGATAAAGTATTGAGTCCTGCATTCTTTTCTTATCTGAGTTCAACTGTGTGATTTGTTCATGCGCTGTCCCTAAAGCAAACTCAAATGTGTCAATACGATCGCTGATTTTTGTAATGGAGTCTTTATTTTCTTTCAGCTGATCATGCACAAAGTTCCACAGCTTTTTCATGTCACCATCTACTTCACATACCTTTTTTTCAAGAGTATCCAATTTTTCCAATTTCTTATCCATTATATTAATTTTTGAGTCCATCTGTTTGAGATATTTAAATAAATCCAAATTTGTGGGCAAATTAGAAGGGTCTGCACCGTCTGATATGATACTTGGCGACATACTCCCACTAGCATCTGATAGCGAACTCCTCTGATCAGGTTCAAATACTGAGTTGCTTAATTCAACAGTTTCATCATTTTCACAGTTAAAGAGAACTGAATTAGCTTGGTGCAGCGTATCGCTCACTGCGATTTTATCTGGTGAGCCGCCATTACGCGCGTTCTTTTGTTGCCCACTTGACCCTTCACTACTGTTTTTCCTTTTTTTGGATTTGTTGTGCTTTCCCATTTCTGAAGATTGTTACTGACTGAACAAATATAACTTTAAGATTGTTACCGACATAAAATAATCCTTAATCTTCCAGAAAATAATTAATAATTTGACCAAAATCGCAGAGCACTAAATTTCACAACCAACATGAATCACGTGACCTAACATAGACAATTACTCTGTATATAGACGGTTGGGTAATAAGACCGCCTATAGACGCCTATAAAGCTGCATACCTATGTTAATGCTTTAGGAGGAGCATTGTGCTAGGGACTGTTTCAGAATTGGTCATTACATGCATCAATAATTCTAAGAAACTTTCATTACTCTGATAAACAGTCAGGGGCATAACCTGTTAAAGTTACCATATATATCACTTGAAGAAGTTAAAATTGTGTTTTTTTAACAATGAGTTGAAAGTGAGGCTATCGAAAGTAACTTATTTAGGTTACATCTGAAATTGTTTACGCCAAGGTCAAATTTTAGGCCATCAAAAATATAACTTATTCAAGTTAAAAAGTAGTTTATTTTTCTGATCTTCAATGACCTCGCGTACAAATTTCTAGACGATGCGTACACAATTTTATTGCATAATCGTAAAGCTATGTAATAGGTCTTTCAGATAAAATTACCCACATGGCCGTGAAAATTGCGGTAACTCCGGAATATGCAGATGAAAAAAGACAGTTTCACTCGAAAAGGTTACTTTTGTTTTTGTTGCTAAAAAATTAACTGCTTTAAGTGATATATTTTTTAACTTTTGGAAGTTATGCACCTGACTGATAAAACGGTTTAAGGTATATGTTACGAGTTAACATTTAATGTGTCCTTCATAACAGCGCATCGAATATCAAACATCGTTTTCAGGATAGGTGTTATTGTACATCATTTAATAAACCCATTGTATACCATATTCAATAAAAATTGTACATCATATAACATATACATGATATAGCATATCAAATAAACATTGTATATCATATCGAATAAACATTGTATATGATATCAAATAAATATTGTATATCATATCAAATAAACATTGTATATCATATAAAATACTTATACATTGTATATCATATCAAATAAACATTGTATAATCAAACAAACAGTGTATATCATATCAAATAAACATTGTATATCATCTCAAATAAACAGTGTACATCATATAAAAGAGAATTGGTGAATATAGGTGGGTACCTTATTTCATGTCAGAGTGAATGCAAAACTCTGTTTTCGCAAATATGGAATTACTGAGTTTAATTTAAAACATATGATTCCATATACAGTTGAGTCGTGACATGAGATTTCCCACAATGTAGTATATGTGACCAGCAAAGGATCAGACCAGCCTGTGCATGTGCACAGACTAATCAGAGCCCTTGCTTGTCACGTAAATATAATATATCTGTTAAGATACTGACTGAACATCATTTGGAGTTTCTAGCTAAAAAGGAGGCTGCACAGACTCATTTGTGTCTACACTTGTCAAAATGCCACATTGTTGGAAATCACATGTCACGGCTCAGTTAATTATTGATTATTACATAACAGAACCGCTTATCATACACTCGCAAACAAAATGTTTGGATCAGGAGTCATCTTTCCGTTCCAAGGCGGAGGTTCCGTTTTTGTTTATGCATTCTTTGTTGCTGCTGCCATGAATTTGTAGTTCCTGGTTTTGTAGTACTTGGTGATCTTTTTAGATTAGCAATCTTCTTGCTGATGACGAGAGAGACAATCGAATCATGGCTCGGTGTATTTACGGAGCATTACGCGTTGTACTATGACCAAAAAGCTCCATTTTGTTAGCCAGAACTGGCGCATGGCAAATTCGTTCTTTAGCATATGGGTCCAGCTCTACTAAAATAGATTATTCTGATTATCCGAAAAGTTTAATCAGCTGAATAAATGAAAATTATGTATTTTTTAATTAAATATCGCTATAGCGATATTTTATTGAAAAAACATAACCTTCATTTATTACCATTAGTTTAACTGCAATCACACTTTTTATTGTGTTAACATGGCTTATGTAACATCAGCGTCACGTTATATAACGTCAGCGTCATGTTATCATCCGCATTATCAAAGAAGATCCTCGATATATATCTGTGCGCTGATTCCGCGGAATTTCGCAGAATTGGCCGAGACAGTTTCGATTGGACAAGAGAGAGAGAGCTGAGAGAGCTAGTGGCGTTACTTTAAAGGTGTTGTGGCTGTCTTTGTTTCGTCCCCATGGTGTCGTAGGTTGGTCTGCATTCTGTGTTTGTGACGTTTCCTGGTAGTACTTACTTAAGATCAGACTAAGATAGATATCACTCTTTTTAGTTTAGCAATCATCTAGGAGAAGAAGAGAGAGTTAGTTGTCTTACTTTAACTGTGTTGTGGCTGTTTGTGTATTTACCTTATGGTGCCGACGGTTGGTCTGCAGTCTGTGATTGTGACATGTCCTGGCCCCGAGGTTATAAAACTTTTTTCATACTCAACTCAGCTGAGCACGAAATTTATCATGCTCATAAATGTTACAATACCAAAAATTGTTGTCATTTTAACATTTTAGCAGAATAAATACAACATCCGAGAGACTTAAAGCAAGAAGCTTCTTTATTTGTCAGTATTTTAAATTTTATGAGCAGTTGAAATTTCGTGCTCAATTAAGTTGAGCATGTAAAAAGCTTTATGACCTCGGGGCCTGGTCATACTTACTTACGTTTGTAGTCTTGTGACAAGTAGATACACTTTAATCTTCGTCTAGTAGCATCCAAATTAACTTGGTGGAAAAGTTGTTAGCGCCTTAGCCTCAATATAAAATAATCGGGGTTTGAATCGAGAGGGTGGAATCTGTTCGTGTTACGTCTTATTATATTATTTTAACTTAAATCGAGGGTGTTATCATATCGCCTTTTTGGGCATGAATCAGTTATGAAAATTTCAGTCTCCCAGATTGAAGAGAATGTGCTTAAACATCGGAAGAACACCTGCTTTCATATTTTTGCCTCAACTTAGCCTAAGACGAAGACATTTTTCAAAACCAACATTTTGATTTTAGCAGTGTTCATAAGGTTTGGTAAAACACATTTAAAAAATCGCAGTAGTTTCTGAGCTATAGAAAATTTCTTTAACTGATAACAGATAGGGCGACCATGCAAAATATGCCCCAACCGAATTATTGTGGGTCGTGAAATAGTGATGGTTTGATCATATTAGGACCGCTAGGAAAAGGTAATGAGGGTCAGGGCACACTATATTGCTCCAAGAAAAAAACAACACCAGTGAACCAGGCCTTTTCGACAAATGTAACCAAAATAGTTTTCTATTTCTAAAGCAAAATATTTGCTGTGGGATCCAATTGACGGTTCTTTTGAGCACCCAAAACATATGTGTATGTTGAGGCGAGTTCAATAATGCAAGCGCTTTCACGTGCTCCTTGTTTTGATTTGGTTTGGTTTGGTTTGTTGCTTTACGTCTAAGCCAATAGTTATGGTCATGTTGGGACGGTCAGTTTACCTAACCACACTTTTTTTCCTGGGCAAGCTTGACCAAACGGTTAACCAGTACTTTGTGCACATACTTTCACTTGTAACTGACAATAACCCTCCTTGAATCGGCGGAAGGGAGGAGGTAATGGCTGTAGACAGTATGGGACCAGGACATGAAAGAACCTCTTGATCTGCAGCAGACACGCATCTGCAGTCAGACACAATAACGACTGCGCTACACGGTCCGGCTCCTTGTTTTACGAATAAAGATAGGTTCCAGATAAAGATAGGAGCGCCCACGAGCTCTCGCATTGTTGAACTTGCCTTTGATATATACGAAAATATTCAAAGTTTTACCCAAGCAAGTTCTGTTTATCTTGACTTATAGTTATGTTCCTTTTATTCATTTTAGACCATAGAGGAAGTGACATCTGTATTGAAGGCCAAAATAGAAAAGACAGACTATCGGTGGTCGTCCAATTATGGATATGTGCATGATACTGCCTGGGCTCTA
This sequence comes from Loripinus fragilis, assembly GCA_964019695.1. Taxonomy (NCBI): domain Eukaryota; kingdom Metazoa; phylum Mollusca; class Bivalvia; order Lucinida; family Lucinidae; genus Loripinus; species Loripinus fragilis. Next base: position 83,220,172 of record OZ026522.1, on the reverse strand, counting down.
GCTCTTGGTCTCAACCACAGCCTTCACTATCTAAATGATTCTGGACTTGAACAATTCACTAACAACCAATACTACCTGGACGCAATTAAGCGTGGCATGCGTGACGTCCATTTCGCTGGAATATCGGTAAGTATTCCTTTGAAGTCCAGTATGATCATACTCAAACTAAACCGTTTCCTATTTGACTCAGCACATGCGATTTTGGTACTTAAATGATATGCACAGAAGCCTCCTTCAATCTAGTTATGCCTAATGTAATTCCCTACTTTTATCAATTTCAAAAGTATGGGCTGTTGGGCAGTAAGTTTCAATGTCATTCAAATTTTAAAAGTACATTCTTAATGCCAACAGAGAAGAGTTTGATCAGACGCCACGTTCTGGTTCTGTACTTTCTGCCGATGTCCCATCAAAAGGATGCTAGGCTTAAATGGGGTAAGCGCACATGCTTGCGTATCCAGCGGGGCTAAATGTATATTTAAATCTGAGGCTTATAAGAATATATCGTGAGTGTGAGGGTAGGATAGAAAAATCCCTCCGGAAGATCGCCGTTTGGCATCACAAGGCTTGCTGAGTGTTGACAAATGGTGATCCGGAGGGACGGATTTTTTCTATCCTACCCTCACTTTTATAATGGATTATTTTTCTTGCTTACCACTGTTTTATTTATTGATTTATTGATTCATTTATTTATTCATATTTGTTTTTATAAATTAATTAATTAATGTATTAATAAAATCATTTTAAAATAAGCTTCCAGAAGTCCCTGAATTGGGTGCAATTTCACATGATGTCGTTACTTGACGTTCTGGGTAAGATACGAGGACTGTTCAAATTATAATGCAAGTAGCTTTATAACTTTCTTTACATATATGCTACGACAAAATGTCATACCATTCTGGAAAGAACTATTTGTCGCCTTTAAAATGGCACCAATCATAAAGAAACACACACTATATTTCCCGAGTAACAGACGCTTTTTTAAAGGCTATTCCTGTATACCGAAGGTTTTCTGAAGCAAATTGCTATGCACGTTTTGGTACATGTGCAGATATAGTGTCATATCTTTGTAAGTTTGAGACAAAATGACACCAAACTTTAAATGCAAGTTTAAGCAACCATCCTGAAGTTGCTTGCGGCAAAAAGTTTATATAATCCTGTTACAATCTCGAGTAAACCGGCACGTTTGTGACGTCATTAATTTTATGATAAACGTCATTTTGAGTTATCTACTGGTGATGTAATAATGAACATTGCTGTGTCGTTTTCTTTCTGTTTTGTTGAAAACATGCTAAATATGTCATAAGGGAGTTTTCAAAACGCGCCGTCCTCTATTTACAGAGTAATCACATTTTATATCATTTTCAAGCATTTTCTGCTTCTTAATGACGTGTTTACAAGACCCAATACATGCCCAATACGTCTAGTCCTCAAGAACAGTAATTCTATTGTAAATAATGTCTATAGTGGTCAAACTTAAAGTTTATGTTTAAATTTAGAATAAAGCCGCCTGTTATGGCATAAAACATATGTACAAATTCTATAATCCCTTCCCTTAAGGCATTTTTGACTTAATAAAAGAGCTTTTCAGCGTTTAGAAAATACCCATTATCCATCAATAATTTGTAGCAACATTTCAGTAAGAGTGATCAACATATTGTCTTTGAGTTTAAACTAGTTTAATTGTTGCTTCGTGCATTTTGTTAGAGGTACTTAAAGCTGCATAGTCTGTAACTTTTGATCTTCTAATTTTAAAAATAATGTTTTTATTTTTCAAGAACACAGTAAAATTACACAAATTCAGGTAAACATTTTACCATTTTCGTAAATCTAAACAAGTTATCACTATCAAAACAACTGCATTTATGTTAAAATTCAACGGTCTAGAATTATTGGAGGGACGCAAATAATTACCAACAAGAGAAAAATACACCTATTTGATAAGATATTTCACGTTTCCATGCAGTTTTCAGCTGTACTGAACATTTTTATTGTGAGAACATAGCCTAATTCTACTTTTACAAATGATTTAAAAAGAAAATAAAATTTTTCGAAAAATGTTCATAGTTACAGAGTATGCAGCTTTAAGTTAAACTGAAAACTGAAAGGTGGTGTTTTGTTTACAATTAATTTGCAAACATAAGGAGACTTTAGTGAAAACGATTCGTTATAATTTAACAAAAGCACGTCAGATTTTTGCAACTTTCACAGAATCATTATATAAGAATATGAGGAAACTGCCTTAAAAATTTCAAGAAATTTCACCTGTTTATTGAATAATTATACGCTCGTCTATATCACTGGTATATGTTCGAAGCATTGGGTTTGTTAGTATACTAACATTCCCTCAATCGAATGGCTATAGCTCGAAAAGTATACTGTGTTTTTCTTTAGGTCTGGTGGTAGTCTAAAGGTGACATATAGCCCTTTATAGAAACGTTTACCATTTTGTCGTAGCATATATGTGAAGAAAGTTATGAAACTACTTGTATTCATATTTGAACAGCCCTCGTAGCATGGGTAAAATAAGATTTTTTATCCCAGGGTGAAATCTCAGTATCCTTATCCGGTGTGCAAGAAACATTTATATCCAAAATTAGTAAGTGAGTACGATCACGAAATACCACAAACACAAATTGCGGACACACCCATGACACCGCCAGGAAGAACCACACAACAATTACGAGACACCAGGAAGACAACTAAGCAAATCACCCGACTCTCTCTTCCCCATCGAGATGATTGCAAAACTAGAATGGATATAAAGTAACGTATAACAAAACATAGAACAAGTACAGAATCACACAATCGGAGTAACAATCAACAACGAATCATTAATAACAGAACCACCACCTTAGAACGGACAGCAGCCTAAGCCACTTGGGGGCTAAAATGCATTTTACTGATACCATATCTTTGCCCTTGATTCTGTTGCTGTTGAGGCACGAAATGTTAAGCTCGCATGGAGGCTTCCTAACTATTTCAATGTATCATCATGGTGAAACAATATTATCAAATTAACAGACCATGATAAAACAAAGAAAAGGGCCCATGACTCACAGATAATCCAAGCTAAATATAACACCAAGTAGAGCCACGGTGGGCCCAGCTATGTACAGATAAGCATCTGACACCAACTCACCGATTAAAGCTTTACGTTAGAGCCGTCATTGAGTATGAGGCCTGACCCACGGTTGTGCAATTAAAAAGGAAACCATAGCCATAGAACAGGCCAACTGTGAGTATACGAGCGGCGAAGACATTGGCAAGTATGTGCATTTGTGCAGGTTCGCATGAGTGATATAACGCAATTCAATAAAGGCATTGCCTTATTTGTTTTTCATGGCGGCCATCTTGAAATCTAAGATGGCTCTCACAAAAAAGTCCAGATCATATGTGTGCAGACCTTTTTTGAGGGTGGATGGTACACGTCAGCTTTGTGCCAAATTTCACACTTTTATTCACGCTTTGAATAATTTTAATGAAAATCTCTGGTCTGAAAAGGGTTTAATCAAAATATATTTTATTCCTGGAATCTAGTGCAGCTGATACGAGATTAGGTCAAGCCACATACCCTTACATACAACAAAATAGAACTCCATTTTACATCTCTCTCTCTGACCTTAAATCAGTGCGACACTGCTGGAAACTGACTGACCTTTACTTTATACAGGGATAATTCAGGCGCACAGACATGATGGTACTATTTGTAGGAATTTCGTAGATATCTACTAAAACAACAGCATTTTCCCTTTACACATACCATAAAAAAGGTTTATCAGTCACCCCTTATATTAACTGAATTGTTTTAACATAACCTAATAAACGATTCCTATCTCACAGCATGTTACCTTTATCAGGTCATGATGACGTTGCACTTTTTGAATCACATCGCTTATGACGCTACATCAACACAAAAAATCAAAAATTTCGTCATGATCGCTAGTTTGAAGAGTGTTCAACAATGGGCAAACTGATAAATAGAATACCAGGCTCGCGTCTTTTGATATCAAGTTTACCTGGCTCGGCTTTGAGAATGCATGTTGAATCGCTTGGCAAGCCTCGCGATGTCAACATGCGTTCTCAAAGCCTTGCTTGGTACACTTGATATCAAAAGACACTCATCTAGTATTCTCTATATATGCCTTCAACAAGAAAATTTGGGGGAATATTAGCACAGGGTCCCTTCCAGAATTATCTTTTTTGGATGTTGTAGAACAATGTATTATCTAGCATTTTACCTGCTAGTTGCTAAGTTTGCTGTATGCTGATGATCTGCACAAACTGTCTGGGCCCAAATCAGGCGGTGAGTGTCAGATAAAAACGGTAACAGTTGTTGAACACGGTCTTTATTAGTTTTTTACCATCATGGAGGCTATAAATGCACAGTGAGATAAACCAATCAGTAATGGTTTATGTTTCAAAATATGTCAGGGCAACTTTAGGCTGCTGGAGAGAGAAAACTAGTGGTCTGATAAAACTTAGTCAATTTCTATAAAAAAGGAACAAAAAGTAGCTTTTACAGAAACAAAAATCAGTATGTTATTATCCAGACTAATAGCTAGTCTAGAATAGTACTATGTAAAGTGCAACAATTATTATGTTTAAGTGATATTCTACTTTATGACTGAAACCAATATTAAAGAAGGATCGTGATATATTATAAAAGATATCAAAGTAAGTAAGGGTGCAAAAATCAGAAATGGAGCAAACACCACACCTGACCCAGGCAACCAATGAGAAAGTGACAAACTCACAGTTAGACACCACAAACAAGAGCCAAGAGGTCAGCCCATTCCAAGCAGGTGACCACGAGGCACATATAAACAGACACGCACAAAGGCATAGTAAACACAAGACAGAATAAAAACATAAAAGATCTACAATCAGTCATTCATAAATAGCGCTAGCATAGCTTTAAAACAGCAGATGCAGGTTTCAGTGAAATTTAATCAAAAGTGCAGCACTGGCTCAATCGTTTTGTGTCTGAATTATTTTAAAAAAAAAACAGAATATATATCAAAATATATACAGATGCCTAAATATATATATAACAAACAATATTTTAAATTGAGAAAAAATATTTTTTTCCTGATTTCATCATTGACTTTTAAAAATATTTCGGGAATTTATAACGATTTTTAGGGCCAGTATTCAAATTTAACGGGAACAATTCAATTTATTTATTTATAAAGAGACACTTCATCCAAAAACCGATGCGTTTAATGGCTTTTTCTGTCATGTAAAGATGTTTACTCGGGATCAATCCCGAAATTAATTAAAATAAAATTTTAAAAATCACTTTGAGCATGATCTCAAAAGTTCTTTTTGGGCACGATCCCGAAACTTTTTTTCAATCAATTAAAAATGTTTCGGGATCGTGCCCGAAAAAGAACTTTCAGGATCATGTCCAAAGTCATTTTTAAAATAAAAAATTCAAAATTACTTTGGGCATGATCCCAAAAGTTCTGTTCGGGCACGATCCCAAAACATTTTGATTGAAAAAAATGTTTCAGGATCGTGCCCGAAAAAGAACTTTTGGGATCATGCCCAAACCCATTTGTAAAAATAAAATTTTAAAAAATACTTTGGGCATGATCCCAAAAGTTCATTTCGGGCACGATCCCTAAACATTTTGATTGAAAAAATGTTTCGGGATCGTGCCCGAAAAAAACTTTCGAGATCTTGCTCAAAGTAATTTTTAAAATTTTATTTTTAGCAGTTTATCATTTAAAATTACTTTCAGGATTGATCTCGAATTATCTTTTACTAATGTTGTAGAAATTTTGCTCCAGCACAATCCCGAAAGAATGTTAATAACCCTTCCTGGCTCAGTGGCAGGGAGAATAACCCTAGAAATAATTAATTATCAATCTCCACAAAAGTATGGGACCTGGCAGGAGATCTAATTTGTGACTCCAGTATCTTCAGTCAGACAGATATCTGCAGCCAGACACACATTACTGACTGTGCTACGTGGCTTAGTGACTTCAGCTTTTAGACTTGTAGTTTATGAATACAAACAGCGACAGCCCAGTGAGCAAAAGTCAAAACGGTCATGTATACTTCACAGGTAGGTGATATCATTTTCTTTAATAAATGATAAATTTATTTTTAAATAATGATTTCTTTTTTCTCCTCTTTCCATGTGTGATTACTGATTAGGTGAGGGTTACTAAGACAGAATAGATGAGACTAGCTATATGAAATCATATTATACTGAATGTCTAGAATTCTGATAGTCAGATCCCAGGGGGCACGAGTTTGTTGATGTTGATCCAACGTTGACAATATATGTTGAAATAAAGTTGAAAATATATTTGAATTTGAAACTTTGAAACTTGAATAAACGCTGACATACAAACGTTGATTCGACGCTGACATACAAACTTTGATTCAACGTTGACCTTCAATCATTGAATCAACATTGCTATTTCAACACTGACTCAACGTTGAATCAAAACTGCATCAACTTTGATTCAACCTCAAATACAACACTAATTCAACCTTAAAAAAGGAGCCAAATAAATGCTGAATTAACGTTTATTCAAGCATATCATGAGGCTAAATCAATGCAGGCTCACAATGTATTGCATCCATCCCACAATTTGGGTGCAGCAGGCATAAACCAGGGGTAAGAAAATAAATCTGCAACAAGAAAATGATAAACCCCAGCTAAAATGTGAGGACTAAACACTTGAAAACGTATGACCCATTTTAAGAATTGAACCACATCATGAGAAAGCCTTCTTTAAAAAAGTTCTTTTCAGTAGGGACTGGTCATCTACATACATGTAGTAACAATGCAGCTGATCAGAGTCAGTGTTCTCACTAGGATTTTGAAAACAGAAGTTATAGAATCCATTCCTGGAAAAAAGTTGGGAGTCAAAACTGAAAATGTGGAGTTTGATCCAGAAAACTTGGCAGCTTCAGCTGAAATATTATTTTTTTATGAATTATTTCAAAATACTTGTGAGAACTCTGACATTGCATCGGTGTGTCATACCGACTATGAACCAAGATGTTTCGATTTTTATTAAAAAAATTAAATAGTTGTTTTTGTTTTTATTCATCAAGATAATCACCTCATACAAAGATATTTAACAAAACAGTGCTGTCTGCTTATAATTTATTCTGTGCATTTTAAGTTTTTCTCTCGAAAAATTGTATCATGCAAACTCTATGAACACTGATCAGAATGCTCCTAAGCATTCTGACCTGGGTCCATACTGTTTGCAATATAGATCACAAAATTACACCAAATTTACTCCAAAATAATTTCATCATGTAAGCAAACATTATAAACCGTGATCAGACTGCTCATTAGACTGATCTGGGTCTATACTGTTTGCAATATTATATAAGCGTTATATATAAGTTCATTTGGTCATTAGCAGATGACAGTATTAAATAAAGAGTGTTGTCTGCTTATTACACCTGCTGCATATTTTCATTTTCCCCAAAACAAATCGTATCATGTAAGATAACACTATGAACCCTGATCAGACTGCTCCTACCGTTTTCAATATAGGTCACAAAATCTCATCTGATTTACACCAAAATAATTCAATCACATAAGCAAACATTATGAACCTTGACGAGACTGCTCAAAGGTCTGATCTGATCCATACTGTTTGCAATATAGGCCACAAAAATGCATTAAGCAGAAGAGCATGTAAAATATTTAACAAAAAGTGCTGTCTTTATAATTTTAAAATTTACTCCAGAATAAATATATATCATGTAAGCAATCACTATGACCACTGATCAGACTGCTTCTAAGCAGTCTGACCTGGGTCCATACTGTTTGAAATATATAGTTCATATTAAAATATCAAATGAATGTAAAATATTTTACAAAACTTATTTTGCATGCTCCAGAATAAATGTATGATTTCCAAAAATGTGTAAGCAAACACTACAAGCTCTGATTAGACTGCTTCTTGCCGGGTCAATACTGTACATACTAAAAAAAACTTCTCAATGGATCGGTTCTTTTGAGCACCCAAAATACAAAATTTTGGATAAAAAAATAATCACAAATTTAACATTTAATAATTCGCTAATCTGGACCTATGCATGTAACCAAAGAAACCTTTATGCCATATGCCAAAAATATAGAGTGATCCTCATAGTCTGATTGACAACATCCCCCATCCCCCTGAAGATTGTTTTAATTTTAACAAACAGTGCAGACCCTGAGGAAATACCACCTTATGCAGTATTTCATTAGGGTCTTCACTGTTTGCCAAAGGTCCTGTTTACTGTATCCAGAATGAAGCGGGTTTATATAGTATATGCATCAAAAAAAAACTCCAGATAAGAGTGTGAATATATTGTTTTATATTTATTTCTCATCCAAAACATATGTTGTGGGTACTCAAAAGAACCGTCACAATGAGACCAAAAACGGCTGTTAAAACTGATGGGTAAGAAAATATTAACATTTTTTTACTTAAAAGCATTGCTAATCTAATCACTAAGCTGGTGTCAGCTCTTCTGTTTCCTCAAATTATAAGTGCACTAAGCTCTGAGTCAGTTTTCTTTGAGTCAAAGAATTTGGAAGTAAACAGCGAGGAATTTGGCGCAGTTATAGAAAATTTTAAAGGGTTCGCTGGCTGGAACTGACTGTTTTTCAAATATTGTAGTGTCTCCCATGGAGCTTAACTGCTCAGACTGTCCGACGACCTTGATCTTTTAAATATGGTGTGCAGGGTATTCTGCTGTCACCTGGTAAACCTGTCCTTACTGAATGAACTGAGCAGCCGCCGAAAACACACTTGTCCGCTTGCCATGGCGAGTGCCTTTTAGCCCTTATGCTGTAGGATGAATAGAAATGTTGACTGTTCCCAATGTCAATTATTGAATTTACCAAAACATATGGTGATGTAGGACAAGTAGAAACGCTGGATCCAGTCTGTCCAAATGTAAAGGCTGGTACTTCAGTGCCTGTTGAATTTCTGAAAGTAAAGGGAGCCTAATAGGTTGAGATAAACAAAATTTTTGAGCATAAAATTGTAAATATTTTTAAACCCATCAATTTTAACACATGTTTTGAGTACTTAAAAGAATGGTCTCAATAAGACGGTTCCTTTGAGCACCCACAATATATGTTTTGTTTGAGAAATAAGAACATTCTTTTTTTTTGGTATGAACTCTTAACTTAAGGCCTGAGCCTCTTAAACACATTACCAAAGTTTATACCACAGCTATTTAAAATTTGTGGCACATGCAAAAAATAAATTATAAACAAATAATGTGTACTATACAGGGTTTCAGCTGGACTGAAATTTACTTTGGACATTTTGTCCAAGCAGCCCCATTATTGTTCGGACATTTAGAATTTTTAGGACATTCAATAACATTCATTTTTACCACCATAAACGGAAATTGCCATCTGCCCTTCACAAATTGAAACCAGGAGTAGTTTTGCTACCATTACGGATGGTAAGTGCGGCCTGATTGATTGTCTGGCTTTTTTATTTCATGAGGAGACTGGAGCTTGTTGATCGGTGGAAGTGGGTGGGGTACTGTTTATTGCTGCTTTTTGTGGCCGCTGTACGACTCGTTAGTCATGGAAAATGACTGTTCAGGTAATGATGGAGCGGACAAACTGTTTTGGGGCATAAAAAAACTTCTGTTATGTCTTGGTGGCAGTTAAGTTTTTTAATCATTTTATCGGTAAATGCAAAGGCAAACATGCTTTCTGCTTGGAGATAAAATCAAGGGAAGTAAACTAAGGATGCAAAAGACCAATCAGGCACAACGTAACAAAACACTATGACTAGTTTGCTTTAGTGAATAAGTATTTGCGGGGTAAAATAAGTCAAACCAGTCTGAAGCTTACAGAAATTTGGCCAATCAGCGATCGTTTTTTAAAACAAAAATAATACTGCATCACTGTGCATTACTATACAGTGTGCGTTTCCGAAAATCATCTCGGACAAACTGTCCAAACTGGTCAGTAAACTCTCAGACATCTGGAACTATAGTACTGCCGCATTAATAACGCAAAAAATTCGACTTAAGTTGCATCTTTTCACGTTATTTTCTCTTGATATTTTCGTTATGCGGGTAGAAAAAGCTGCAGTATTTTTTGACAAAATTTTCAACCTGATGTTTTTGCTGCGTTTTTTCTGTAATTAGATGGAATTTTCGCATTTTTTTCGTTCTTTTTGACGGGGGAGTATTACTGTTGGTAGAATGGACATAAATTGACCCAGTTTATTAATAATATGCTACGGTTGACTAAATTATTCGAAGACGTTTCAGGTCAGTGATCGCCGTGTAGGTTTTATACTGAACAAAGTGAAAACGCTACACCTGGATTGTTACTTTTTATAGGCTTTTGTTTGTTTGTTTGATTTGATTCTTTACGTCCCATCAACAATCTTTCAGTTAAACAGGGATGGGTCTTCCTGGGTTAAACCATTACTGAGCTAGGATCTTGCGTCTTGCTCAAGGACCACAACGCAGTGACGCCGATGAGGCTCGAACCCGCGGCCACTCGGTCACAAGTCAAGCATTCTACCACTAAGCCACTGCTCTCCCATCCATTTATATGCGAAACGATGCAAGACAGATAAGTAAATTGTATCTTAATGTTCAACGACAGGGTTGTGCATAAAGTGAAATGTTTACTGATGTGTCACGAGGAAACACATGAAAGTCATTTAAATGTGACAGGGGTCCAATTTTTCAGGATACAAATTTGAACAGAAATCTCGCACAGTTTAGGCCTTCAGACATCCACTGCCAACCAGATCCGACTGAACGAAATGGAAATCTTAGACATTTGACAATCAGAAATGTGTTTTGATCGTTTAGAAAAGCAACCTTAGAAAGCAGGTTTTCATTAAATTGGCCAAGCTTTAAATTACAAGCTTGATCATATTGTATCAGTTGGATCTGTGTCAACGCTGATTGAATCAATACTTTCAACTGAATGGCAGTGTTTAAATAATAAAACTGGCATGTACAACGCAATCACGCTGTTAAAATGTATGATGCTTATGACACTTACCTGTAGAAATTTAAGTAAAGCTATATAGGCCGTCACATGGCTGTTACACTGTTTAAATCCCCCCCCACCGCTTTTCAGAAAGCCTAAAATGTCGAAATTCCCAAAAGATTAGGGGTCAGTGCAGTGGTAGTAGAATCTTCAAACAATTTTTTCCTGACACTGCAGGATTTTCTTAATCCAGATATGTGCTTAATGTTTCGGAAAAATACAAGTAATAAAAAAATATCCCAGTTTTTCGCGTTTCTTATTATTGCGGCAGGACTATATTTTCAGACTATGTCCGATGGCGACGCCAAACTGAATCACTGCTATAATAAGTGATATATCCAAGAGTCAATTTTTTTACTGGTGCCAATATACATAAGAGAAAATAGTGATTTTCCCATAAAATTAAATATACATTGTGACTTCTCACACGATTTAGGAGCAAAAAGGAAATTCTAACACACCCCGCCTATAGAGTAAATTGTAAAAAAATAACAGTGATATATCAAACGATAATTCACAGTTTTGAAAGCACCAGGAAAACGTGTGCTAGTTGACGTCATTTGTGACGTAATTCATGGCGTTAGACGGTGTAAAATCATTTTTACGCTTAAAAGAAGTTACAAATACATGTACACGTATGAGAGGTAGTCTAACTATTGGCGGGAATTCTTCAGTGCAATGGCGGAAAGTTGGATGAAGTTGAAGACTTCAAATGAGTTTTCGTCGTTTATTGTATGTTAAAATTGAAATAGATCATTTCTAGTGTGTCAGTTGTTGTGTAATAATTCAATATTTGTCTGTCAGTTGTACAGGATAAATCACTCGCGCTGCATGCTCGTGGTTTGATCTTCTTGACAACTGACCTCCAAACAGTGAATTATTACACAACAATTCACTGCTAGAGCTGATCTATTTCTTAGATAAAATCTTTCTGAAATCCTCTTATATTTACAAAATTGAAAGGAAGACCCACAGGTTTAGATAAACAAAAAATGTCAGCGTGAAATTGTCAATATTTTATTACCCATCAATTTTAACAGATGTTTTGGGTGCTCAAAAGAACCGTCTCATTAGGACGGTTCTTTTAAGTACTCACAACATATGTTTTGGTTGAGAAATAAGAAAATATATGTTCGTTACACACTCTTAACTAAAGTCCTGCTGCCTACACTTTTCTAAGGCATTTACTCATTTAACACCCAGATATTTTATCATTTGATCCCACTTGGAAGAATTTTGTATTTATTGCATTAGGTGACCATCAAATGCTCGAATGAGTCTGAGCCAATGAGCTTGTGGACCTGATGTTCACACATATTGTGACATAATATGGATGTTCATGAAGGTTAAAACCCACAGTATTGAATAGCTACTCATGCATATTTTAAGAATGACATTGCTGTGCAGATTTATCTCATTGACTGTCCATCTAAATGCGAGAAAGCCAATGTTTAGGATTTGCGACCATGTAAGACTCAAACCAGCCTGCTCAGCTACACAGACTAGCTAGAATCTTGAAGTTTGGGTACAGAAAATGTAGCCAATTTACTTTCCAGAAAGCTAATAACAAAGTTGCTGATCAAACTGTGCAGATGATCAGGCTAGTCTGCACCTTTGTTGTTTGCATACAACAATGTCAGGTTTTCTCACATCCAGGCCCAGATAATATATCATATGTGCTGCAATGTGTAATGAATTACAGTAAAACGCCACTGAAATAGACAAAACAAAGATCTTAATGACAAATAGTAGCTTAATGTGCTCCCCATTCTGCATTACTTTTGACCTGCATGAAGCAATAATTGCTTTTGAAAACCAATTTTTGATCTTTTTGAGAGTGGCCATTTTAAATATGTTTTACTGCATATTATACTAACCTTTTTTTTGCCTAGTTCTAGATTTTCTCTTGACTTGGGATGACATTGACATGTAAAGGTCTTCGCTGTTAGCTTCTTTACTGGCTGAAGTGGCTGGTGACTTTGTCTGATTTGAAAGGTACTTCAAGCTCATAACTGCCAGCAAACTGAGACAAATACCCATCTTTCTCTGAAAATATCAATTTTGACCCATTTTTCCATACTCAACATAATACATAGGTCAACACAATTTTTTAGCCTAAAATTGTGAATATTTGTAGGTGCTCAAAAGAATTGTTTCATTGAGACGAATCTTTTGAGTACCCACAACTTATGTTTTAAGTTGAGAAATAAGAAATTTGAATTACACTCTTATCTAGAACCCTGCAGGGCTTTCGATAAGCTTTATTTTCAAAAGCGTACAGTACTCATCCATTTTGTAAAAAAGGAGTAACGAGAGATTTTAAGGAGTACTGACTGTTTTTCTTAAAAACACACAAAAGAAACAACAAAGCTATCTCAACACGCTGATTAATTGAGCCTGTGCTTACTGCTTGTTTTCCTAGGCTATTCATTTACAAGAAAGCCAATAGTAAAGATAATGAATTTGAATTTCATTTTGTTTGTTTTGTTGCTTTACTTCCCAAGTCAACAGCTATGGTCATGGCAGGACGATCAGTTCACCTAACCACACTTTTTCCCTGGGCAAGCTTGAACAAGTAGTTAACCAGTAGTTCGTGCACATATTTTCGATTGTAACCGACAACAATCCTTCTTGATTCAGCAGAAGGGATTATAATGACAGTAATCAATCTCCACAAAAGTATGGGACCAGGCAGGGATCGAACTCGCGACCCCTGGATCTGCAGTCAGACTCGCATCTGTTGCCAGACACATAACCGTTACTGACTGGGCTAAGTGGCCTGTATGAATTTCTTTTTGGCATAGTAGGTTGTTAGTTTTTCAGGAATACAACAGATGCAGTTGGTAGATTGTGGTGTGGGTTTGGGAAATACGATGGCAATTGCAGCATTCTGTGTCCCATTTTGGTGATTTTTGTACACTTTGGGAGGGGGTCAGTGAGTGAGGGGTTAAGTTGAAATCATCAAAATATATTACAGGATGTGAACTATACAGCTACTTAAAAGTTAAAGAAAACCTGATCTGAATGAGTTTATTCTCATAAACCATTAGACAGACGGAAACACAACAGGACCAACTTTTGCATAAGCCAGTACTTGTTTGGATTTTGTGTATTAATTTCTCGCAACACCCATCACCTCTAATCACCTTTCTAAAAAGAAGAAGCAGCTGGATTTCAGAAATGTTAAAAGAAATTACTGTGTTTGCTTGAAAGAATGCAAACCAGCCTGGATGGCTTGTATTTTTATAACTTTCTGGGCTGGCATTTTTTAGACAGCGTGTTGTGAAACGGAAAGTAAAACAAAGTCGGTGGTTCATGAGCGGATCCAGGGGGGGGGGGGGGGGGGTCCAGGTCAGTCTGACAAAAAAAAAGCTCTGACGTTTTTTTTTTTGCTTTTTCTTAGTCCTCAGCTTATTTTACAGAAGTCAAATGGTCAATTTCAACCCTGCCCCCCCCTCTGGATCCGCACTTGTGGTTTCCCATTGTTTCCGCAAGCTACAATATTGATCCACCGGAGACTAACATGCATTTCATTTCTAACTGGTCTATATTTAGAATGTGGTTACGAAGATTTGCGATGTCTCTGTAATTAAAAGAACATGCCCGAAGGGAAACCAATTCGAATTTCCTCTACCTTTTCCTAAACGTGTAAAAAAGAAACGAAATATAACATTTCGGACATTACACTCTGAAAAAACATTAATTGTGCAATGCTCATTTTGATTTTCGTACATGATATATACGCACAAGAATTTAAATAAATGCATATCCTGCCAAATATTTTCGTTTTTTACCGGTACGCAAGCTTATCTAAAGACCTGGGGCCTCTGATAATAGCAGCCTAGGGAGGAAATGGTATTGGGGTGAAACGACTAGGGTATGGGTGCGAAACCACCAAGGTTGAAAATAAATAGAGGTGAAACGACTAGGGGGGAACGTCTTGGGGGCGAAACGTCTTGTTATCAGGTTAGGCTAATGAAAAAAATACAGTAACGTGATGAATGCCCCAAAAGGATTTGGTCTAGCATAAGACACATTTGAGGAAATTTATTTGTAATATAGGAGATATGCTCCAGACACATAAAAAGGGTAAACTAGAACACATTCGATGGCGTGCCATCGCAAATCCCCATGCTCTCAAAGAAATCTAATGGTAATTGACCCTTTGACCCCATCCCAAGGTCACCAGTTTGATCATAGGTAAGAAAATTTCAGTGTATCCTGGTCTACTGCTCATCCCCTTAAATTTGATATGCCACATGACCATGTTCAGAAAATTAAATTTTTGACCCCTCCCCAAGGCCCCAGGGGGTGTGGACCCAAAAAATTGTGCTGGTGCATGTGCCATTCATGTAAGTAACTCACACACCAAATCTGGTTAAATTTTGGAAGATTTTTTTTATTACCCTCCAACCCCCCACGGTACCCCCAAGTCCCACCCCTGGGTATGACCCAGGCAGCCGAATAAAAATCCCGTCTGATATGTTATATATCTTTCATTTGTGAGAAGATGCACAAAGTTTGGTTTAAAAATCTTTGAAACTGACTTTGTAATATAGATTTAATGATATTTGACCTTTTGGCCCCACCCCAAGGCCCCAGGGGGCCGGGACCCAAACAATGGTGCCGTTGTATGTGGCATTCTTGTAAGTATCTCACACACCAAATCTGGTTGAATTTTGGAATTTTTTTGACCCCCAACCCCCCAAGGTACCCTCAAGTCCCACCCCTGGGGTATGACCCAGGCGGCCAAATGAAAATCCCGTCTGATATGTTTTGTATCTTTCATTTGTGAGAAGACATACAAAGTTTGGTTTTAAAAACTTTGAAATTGACTTTGTTATTGAAATTTTATGATATTTAATGATATTTGAACTTTTGGCCCCTCCCCAGGGCCCCAGGGGGCGGGGCTAAAAAATGTGCCGCTATGCGCCCGATTCATGTGAGTAACTCACACACCAAATTTGGTTGGATTTCGTCCAATGGTTTAGGAGGAGATAGCGTGATGGATGGACAGACGGACGGACGGATGGAGGTGATTGCATTATCCCCGACGCTTTTTTAAAAAAGTGTGGGGATAAAAATAGGTCCGAAGTCAAAGTCAAGGTAAAAGTGACCATGAAATGGTATGCACCAATCCGCCACCCCAAGAAGAGTCCACACACCAAATTTGTGATTCCTACCTCAAATAATATAGGAGATATTTTCGAGATACGACTATTCTTGAAACTAGGTCATAGGTCAAGGTCACAGTGACCCCATAACGGTAAGCAACATATCCCCATCCAAAGATGCATCCATACACCAAATTTGGGATTCCTACCCCAAATAATATAGGAGAAATGCTTCTGCCACGAGTATTCTTAAAATGAGGTCAAGGTCACAATGACCCCAAAACAGGTACATGACACTCCATCATCCCAAGATGCAATCACACACCGAATTTGGGATTATAATAATAGACATGCTAAGGACACGATTATTCTAGAAAATAGATAAGAAATCAAGGTCACAGTGATCGAAAAATGGTTTGTGACAATCCGCAACCCCAAGATCCAGCCATAAATTTGGGATTCCTACCTCAAATAATATAGTATTAGGAGATATGCACCGAAGTGGATTCTAGAAACTTGGTCAGAGGTCAAGGTCACAGTGACCCGTGGATATGTTACACTCAACCATCCCAAGATCAATCCACACAATATTTTGGATTCCTACTTCAAAAAAAAAATAGAGATATGCTCAGGACAAGGTTATTCTAGAAATGAGGTCATAGGTCAAGGTCACAGTGACCCAAAATGGAGGACAACACTCCGCCACCCCAAGATGCAACCAAATACTAAATTAGGGATTCCTACCTCACAGAATATAGGAGATATGCACCAGACTCGATGCAAGTTTCCAGAAACTAGATCAGAGGTTAAGGTCAATGTCACAATGACCTAAGGATGGTACAGGACACGGTCATCCCAAGATCCATCCACATACCAAATTTGTACGTGACACTCCCCCATCCATAGGTGCATCAACACAAGAGTGACTCCATCGGCAGTAAGTGTCAATCTAGCAACCCTTTGATCCCTAGTCGAACACTCTACCAACTGAGCCAAAAATTTGGAATTCCTGCTTCAAAGAATATAAAAGATATGCACCAGACTTAATACTGGTTCTAGAAACTAGGTCAGAGGTCAAGGTCACATTGACCTAAAGATGGTATGCGACACACCATCATCTCAAGATGCATCTACACAACAAAATTGGGATGTATGCCTCAAATAATACAAGAGATATGCTCCTAATATGATTACTCTAAAAACTAGGTCAGATGTCAAGTTGAAAGTGGCCCTTAAATGTTACATGACACTCCGTCATCCAAACATGCATCCGCACACCACTTTTGGGATTTCTCTATAAATTATATAAGAGATATGCTCGGACAACATTATTCTAAAAACTAAGTCACATATCAAGATCACGTTCACAGTGACTGAAAATGGTACATGCCACTCCACCATTCCAAGACGCATTCACACACCAAACTTGGAATTCTTACCTTAAAGAAAATAGAAGATATGCACCAAAATTTATGATAATTCTTGAAACTAGTCAGAGGTCAAGGTCACATTGTCCCAAGGAAGACATACATCACTCTATCATCACAAGATGCATTTACACAACGAAATTGCGATTCCTCTCTCATATGCTCCAGACAGGATTATCTTAAAAACTAGGTCAAAGGTCAAGTTCAGAGTGACCGGTAAATGGTACAAGACACTCCGTCATCCCAATATGCATTCACACACATTATTTGGGATTCCTACCTAAAATAATGTGAGAAATATGCTCCGGGCATCATCATTCTAAAACTAGGTCAGTTCCAGGTCACAGTGACCTGAAAATGGTATGTGACACTCCATCATAACAAGACGCATTCACACACCAAATTAGGAATTCCTACCTCAAAGAATATAAGAGGTATGCACCGGATATAATTATTAAAAAAAAACAAGGTCAGAGCTCAAGGTCAAGGTCACAGTGACCTGAAAATGGTATACGACACTCTGTCATCCCAATATACATCCACACTTCCTACCTTAAATAATGTAAGAGATATGCTCCGGACATCACTATTCTAAAAACTAGGTCAGTTCAAGGTCACAGTGACCTGAAAATTGTATATGACACTCCACCATCCCAAGAAGCATTCAAACACCAAATTTGGAATTCCTACCTCAAAGAATGACCAGACACAATTATCAAAAAATTAGGTCAGAGGTCAAGGCCATAGTGACCTGAAAATTGTACGCAACACTCAGCCATCCAAAGATGCAACCACAAACCAAATTTGGGATTCCTTCCTCAAAGAATAGAAATGATATGCACTGGACACGAAGCGGGACGGACCACTATACAAACGGAATTGCGGTTCTCCACGGGCAAGTGTAATCAGTACATGTAAAGTATTTGTGACAGGGGCCATTGTCGCAAACATGAAGCACGCTAGCACGTACTCACCTGTTGCCTTTCGCTCGGTGCACACCGGGATTGAACTGCCATTTTTATTAAAAATATATTATGCGATTACTGCTTGCATGACTCAGGGCTTTACATTCAGAAAATATTGACTAAAAGAGAAATGATAAACGGTCAAAAATTTAACCTTTTGCTATTTTTTACACTAAATTCTGTCACTACAGGAGTGCGAGAATTGAACGGGACTAGCGAAATATCGCTAGTTACCCATGATGCAAAGGGCGAAATGCGAGAGATCTAGATGAGGTATCGTCAGGTCTCGCGAGAATGTGACAGGGGCAGTTTAATTCACACTGCTGAATGATGACCGTTTCTACACGCAAATGTTCTATGTTGTTTGCAACTCAAAAGAATTTGGGCACCAATTTAGCGAATAATATTTGGTAAATAACAGACACAATATCATTCCATTCTCGCGAGACCTGACGATACCTCATCTAGATCTCTCGCATTTCGCCCTTTGCATCATGGGTAACTAGCGATATTTGGCTAGTCTCGTTCAATTCTCGCACTGCTGTAGTGACCGAATTTATTGGTAAAAATAGCAAAAAGTTAAATTTTTGACAGTTTATCATTTCTCTTTTAGTCAATATTTTCTGGATGTAAAGCCCCGAGTCATGCAAGCAGTGATCGCATAATATATTTTTAAGAAAAATGGCGGCTCAATCCCAGTGTGCACCGAGCGAAAGGCGACAGGTTTGTTCGTGCTTACGAACTTCCTGTGCGACAATGAATATCATTCGAACAGCGATGTTACGCCACTTAAACAACATGAAATTCCCTTCAGACGCCTCCGAATGTTTACATGTACATATTGCCAGATCAGATTCTCGTAAACCCAGAAAAAAACAGCTATCATTTTTGCTTCTTAGTGCAGGTTCGCTTATTAACTACACCCACCTTGCTTCGAGCTTTCCCATGAATACCCTACATCTTGGGGTTTCTAATTCCTTCCATAAATTGATTTAGTCCCTTGCCAATGAAGTTTTTGCCCACCACGTAATGTCTTTTCGCGCATATGGCTCCGTTATCTATTTTGAGAACTCGAGACTACTGCGCATGCCCGCGTGAACAGATAGGAAATTCCAAGAAGATACACGATGATTTTTTGTGAGACAGAAAATTGAAACTATTGAAAAATCATGGATTTGACTAAGAATACCGTTTGAGTGTTATTTAATACTCCATATTATATTGCAAATGTCCAGAGTGGACCAATTTCTATCTTTTTTGAAAATTTGTTGATTTAAACTCAGGAGTGTTGCTGAATTTAAATATCTCCAATTATGACAGAATTTGTGATGATGTATGTCCCCATGTAATGTTCGAATGGATTAAGACAACAGAGAGAGCTAGAGCGATTTAAACACATCTATATTTATTGTGTAAACGTGGGTAACTGACTTGTTATTAAAGTACATTGAGTCAATAGAATATAAGCTCCGCCTATTATAAATAGATGCCAGCTTCAGTGGGTGTATGCTAATTCTAAAGGTTACTAAATACTGTATGCATTACACCCCATAACCACCTACCGATTTTTTATCGCAAAATGAACGAGGGCCTGATCATATATAGCTTTTATATTCTACCATTACCAAGAGTGTGTTTATCTTGGCAAGCAGCGCAGACCCTGATTAGACGCCCCGTTTTTGCGTCTCATCTGGGGCTAAGCCGTTTGTATATGACCCTTTTTGCACGTATTTAGCCTGCTCCACAAGTGCGTAATTTGAATTTTAGACTAGCTACACCCCTGATATGTCCAACTAGATTTCCGAGAATCTAATGTGTCGCCTGCCAAAACAGAAGTCAAACAAGGCAAATTTGTCGAATTTATATCCCCCGCGAAGGGTTATTTTAGAGAAACTTATAAATTACAAAACATAATTTCCATTTCTTCAACCCCTAAGGTCCCATGATTTCATAATATGACCCATCACTTTCCAAGGTAGTGGGCCTAGTGGATCCATCCTTTTTAGTTGTGAAAAAATCCCACTTTATAAGAATATTCATCTTACAGCGAGTCTACGAACTCCACAAAAAAGAAAGTACATGTAGGTTGTCAATACAGTAAAACCTGTCTTGAGCAGCCACTCAAAAAGACAAAACAAAGATCTTAATAACAAATAGTAGCTTAATGAAGACCGAAAGAATTGCAGAATGCTCCCCTTGGAGCATTATGCAATACTTTTGACCTGCATTAAGCAATAATTTGTCTTTTTTTTGAGTGGCGGCTTTAGACAGGTTTAACTGTATAATCAGCAGTCAATATACATATATGCATACAAGTGTCTATGTCAGTGTGTAGGTAAAGTATACTACCCGAATGTCGACTGTTCAGTTTGATATGCTTGAGCCCTTCATTTAGAAAATCCCCACCATTTTTTGCTCCATGGGTCATTTCGGCCTACCGATCATGAAAAAAAATGTTCCCAAAAATCGCCATTTTTGACGTCCAAGTGAGGGGAAGCATGAGTTATTATAAATATAAATACGATAACAACTGCAGTGCTCAGTTTCTCGATTACTGTCAGATCATGAGATAAATGATATCTCAGGGGAGGTCCAGCCTCTTATCAGAGTTCATAGCCTTCCAGAATTTAACTACACACATTTAATAGATTGTGCTGTTTTTAATGTATTTTCTCGACGGTCTGCTGATATTTTTGGGGTATATGTTTTCAAAATATTTTTTTCCGGAGTATGACCACATAGGATAATAAGCAAAAATAATTTGCGTAAAATTGCGATTATTTTCTATCAGTTTAAACATCTGTTTTAGGTGCTCAAAAGAACCGTCTCATCGAGTACCCACAACGTATGTTTTGGTTGAGAAATAAGAAAACTAATTTTTCAGTTTGCCCCTCTTATCCGGGGGTCTGGACAAGAATCAAATAGTTCAGATCCAGACCATAATAGAGGTTATCTCGGGTCTGACAAAGCTGACTTGCATACGAACAACACATGTGCGGATCCAGAGGGGTGACAGGAGGTCCGGACCCCCTGAAATATCACAAAAATATAGGGTTTCTTAGCAAAACTGGTCCGTATCTCCTGAAAAATCACAAAGCTACCAAGCCAGCATTCAATGTTGGTCCATCATCGGCATGCCAGCGAAACGACATTTAAATGGCGTTTCGCTGGCGGGCCGATGATGGCCCGATTTTAGTGGTATTTGGATCCACTCATAACCTTAAAAAAAAAGATGGTCCCCCTCTGAAAAAACTTTCTGGATCCGCACATGCAACAAAAGGGCACACCAGCCTGCGCATATGTGCGGTCTGCTCAGTGCCTTTGTTATTCGCTTTCTGCCATAAAGTGATCCGATTTTCATGCTGTATTCGCATGTTGAATAGAATTTTGATGCTTGTAAACTTTGGTCAAGGGTCACGACATTGGTACCATCTCTTTATCTTTACCCTACACAGATATTGCGCAAATACGATTTTGTCTAAACGATTTGGTCAGAACCAGAATTTTTCAATTTCCTTGAAGTAAAAAAAGTCTTACTTACCCAGCTCTTGAAAGCATTCTTTAAAGATTTGTTCTCAATCAGTGCCGTTAATCTGCTTCAACACCTTAAACATGTTAAATGTTTGTTTTTGAAGCTGAAATACACACCTAAGTAAATCCTTGATGGGTTAACTTTCAGAACAGAATAGAATAGAATTGAATATCCACGCATGTCCTACCTACCCACCCACCCACCCAACCACCCATTAAATAGGACAACGAGTAGTAAAAAAGAAACAGAAGAGTAAATCGGTCTGTACTATAGTGGGTGTGTTCAAAATATGCAGTAAAACAGTCCATGACCGTTATGCTGGCACGACTTCTTCGTTTCCAGTGTTTTGGGTCAGGAACTCCCATTAAACCCACATTTGTGAAATGTTTTCACTCGTATACATGTAAGGGTTCTAGGCAGAAGCATGTGGCTTGACTTGAAAGTTGTAAGCCAGTGATTTATGTCTTTACTTTTTGTTTAATGTTTGGTTTTACAAGATACAAGAACATTTATTTTATGCAGGCATTCATATCAAACATTAGTCTACCGACAGAATGGTAACACAAATAACAGGAATCAGGATTAGTATCACAGAAATTTACATTTATATTGCGCAGTTATTTAAAAGAATAGATCCTATGTAAGAAAAAATAATATAGATAAAATTGTATAAACAGACAGTTTCTAGCAATACTTGGTTCATTGTTTATTGTTACTCTCACTGTTTGTTGGGGTTTTAAGTTGGCTCCTTGTTTTGTAATGCAGTACTTAGTGTCCATTCTAGCTTTGCAATCATACCGCCTGGGAAAAGAGAGTTGATTTCTTACCTTTTTGCAGTATTCCAAATATCATGGCCCTGCTTCTGAACAGTGGGTTGGTCTATAGCTTGTGAATGTGGTATTTTGTGGCTATGCTCAGTTACCATTCAAAAGATACACATAGCATATGGTTAAATCAGGACTTTCGTTGGAGTTTATTTGGAGGACATAATGGACAAAAGTCGAAAGGGGGGACAAAAGGGGTTCATGAGACCCAGACCCCATCTTTTCATATTTTAAGACATTGGGAAACTTGGCAAGATTGTGGTTTCTGAAAGAGGAGTTTCGATTTTAAAACAATAGTAGTCAAGAATATAACTAGGTGACAAATTAATTAGAATCTGAATTGTTACTTTGGCAATTTCTATGAAATTGATTATTTGTAGTGCATTTATGTGTGCTGTCTTAAGAAGATCCTTGTAAGAGCTAAAACTGACACTGAATACCAGTCTCAGAGATCTGTATTGAAGCCTATTCATTTGCATATATTTGACTTGGAACAGACTACTGGACAATACCTAAAATTATATCAAAAGACTTGTAAATATGAAGTTTCGCTTCCTTGCTTAAGTTGCGAATGAGTCGGCACAAGACATTGATCTACTTGGCTGTTTTTTACAGACATATGAAATACAAGATATGCAAGTCAAAATTTAAAATGTATATTCATAAAAAATGAAACACCTAAAAGTTAAACAGAAGCTGCACATTTTATAGTATTGTACTGTATTCTGAAGGTCTAAAAGTCATCTTTCCCTCCCTTTCCCTCTCTGAAACTCTCCAAAATTAGCATGCATCTGGTTTAAATCAAACCACACAAAATGATATGTTAACGTTCGTTCAGGGCTACTGTAAAAAGAGAACTATCATCTGCATAATTATATATACTTATTGTTTGGACAAAATAAAATATTAGTAAGTAACGAGGCAAAAATCAGGAATCTGTACAATCAAGCACACCACCTGACTCAGGACACCACATGGAGAAAGTGACAAAAACACAAAAAAATCATGTCACGTTCAAGTGAGCCAAGAGGCCAGCCCTTCCCAGCGTGAGAAACAAGGCTGCAATGAATAAGCTAGAAAGCAAAACAAACACAAAACAATCACGAAAATGATCCACAATAGAAACACCGCCTTGTAACGGAATGTCTTTTAAAATATGCTAAATTGTAATAACCAAGGGTGAACCCCTGGGAAACGCCGTTTAGGATTTTTTGGAAAATAATTTTACTTTGTCCTAGCTTTACCAGTTGTTTCCTATGTGAGAGGTAGATTTGCAGCAAGGAAGATGCTTAGTCATAGAGGTCTTAGACTGCCACCTTACCAATGCCAATACCTTTGGGGAGACAATTAATTTATAAAAGGTATTGGATGAATACATATCTATGTCTCAAACAAAGCTATGATTGTCCAATTTCCTCATCATTTTCAAATGAAGCATCAGTAGTGTAGTCTGGCAGCCAAAACCCTTTTTAGCAGCTAAATATCATATTATAGCAAATCCTAAAGTTCTGCACTGGCAGAACAGCCAAACGGTTTAACTTTGCGAAATATGAGCCTTTTTTGAACCATATATTGTTTTGCTTAAATTATCATCTCCTGTGTATTTTCTACTTAGTGGATTTGGTCCAATTGGTTTGTTTAAATGTGAGAAAGGTGGCAAAGATCAGGAGTCGATACTATCAAGTACCATACCTGACCCAGGATACCATATGGGAAAGTAACAAAAACACAATAAAACATCACAAACGAGAGACAAGAGGTCAGCCCTTTCCAAGCAGGTGAAACCTGATATACCTTTCGGCTTGTTAGAAAACAGTACTGACTTTTAGATGAATAACCTTACTGTGATAAATCACAATTTTACGCAATATTTCTATGACAAGGGAAATTTAACAGCATTTGTAGATTTTACTTTTAGATATCGCGATGATCAAATAAATAGCAAATAAAATACTTGTCTTTTGCATGCATGTAGTTAAAGTTTGTTTAATGTGAAGCAGAATGAATAAGATTTAAATGGGTTTTTTATGATTATAAAGAATATTTAAAGTGGCGTCATGAAATATGACAATTGGTTATTTACGAGTTACGCAATTCACATATAGGTACCCTTGACTGTACTCTGTAAAACATATATATTCTCTTCAAATATCAGGCCCAAATTTTAAGCTTTGCACTATTTACATTGCTATTTGCACATTAGTTATGGGCCAATGTTTTGGTTTTATTTATTTTGCATACAAAACGCATCAAAAAATAAAACTAGCAAATTAGTTTAAATTTCGTATTACCCAAAACTTGCTGTGATTCGCTCTAGCAATGAATAACGAATACCCTGATTCACCAAACTCATATTCAGTTATTATCTTACAAAAAGTAAAGATTGAAATATACACAAAAATCTATCAGAAAGAGTACCAAAATATTCTAGGTAACTTATTACACATATAACCAATTGCGATTAAAGTAATGCCTCAGAAGTGTGTTTATTTTATCAATCATAGACACTGTAGGAGCTGTCAGCAAAGTAAGTATAAAGTAAAATTGAGTTCACTATATAATCAACAGGAATGGACAGGTGAGCAAATGAGACGCTATAATTAAAATTGTATAAAGCGGTGACTTAGGCTGCTGTTCGTTCTAAGGCGGTGGTTCTGTTGTTGTGACTTTTTGTTTATAGTTACTCCCATTGTGGGAGTCTGTTATTGTTCTATGTTTTGTTGTATGTTACTTTATGTCCATTCTAGTATTGCAATCATCTTGATGGGGAAGAGAGAGCTGGTTGCTTTGCTTAATTTGTCTTCCTGGTGTCTTGTGATGGTTGAGCGGCGCTTCCTCGCGCTGCCACGGGATTGTCTGCGGTTTGTGATTGTGGTATTTCCTGATCATACTCACTTACTCTTTTTGTCATTAAATTTCTAACTGTATATGAAACTTGTCAACTGTGATTAATAGTAGAAATGATAATACCTAAGTAAGAATACAACTACAGTCAGTGATATTTTGTTACATTCAACATTTCAGTTTAAGCCAGACAAGTGAACACATTACGTGAATTACAATATAACTTAGTGAATTACATATACCTTTCATAATAATGCCCTATCTAAAAGCCAAATGAAGAACCAAACTATACATTCAATTATATCAATGTAACGAAATTTACGATTTTCCAGAAAAGATGAGAAAGACATGAATCTCAATTACCCTTTTAGCTCAAAAACCAAGTTTCATGCAATTAACCTGTAAAGTAAGTACGTATGTATTTCTCATTTTAAGGAATTAAACATACAGGGGTAACGTTTTTTAGGTCTTTGGCAGCTAAGTTTGGGGTGTTTCTTGATGTCGACCATAGCAAGCTTCCTACGTGATTATGGTTACCTAAACTTCATAAAAGGTCCTATAAGTCACGTTTTATTGCTAATTCTAGTTCATGTACAACTACCGAGTTGTCTATTCTTTTGACTTCTTGCCTCACTGTGATCAAAAACCATGTCATTAAATATTGCACAGCAGTTTATGAAAAGAACGGTAAAGATTATTTTGGTCTATTAAAAATTCAGGCGAAATTCTTTAAAAATTATAGTCTAGATTTTTTCTAGCATCTTGTTTTTCTACATATGATTTCTCTTCTCCCTATACTACATTGCCTCATAGTCTAATCAAAGAAAAACTAGCATAATTAATTGAACAAACATTTAACAGAGAGGGTTCCCTTTATTTGGCTTGTAAT
Organism: Loripinus fragilis; assembly: GCA_964019695.1. Classification (NCBI taxonomy): domain Eukaryota; kingdom Metazoa; phylum Mollusca; class Bivalvia; order Lucinida; family Lucinidae; genus Loripinus; species Loripinus fragilis. The sequence continues at coordinate 83,193,569 of OZ026522.1, read as the reverse complement.
GATATAAATGCATTTTTAACTTCTGCAAAAACCTAAACGATATAAGTTGTGGTTATGTCAGAAAATATGTGATGCTCTCCATTATCTTTATAAGATTTGGCTCGAAATTATATAGACAAATTGTAGGCATTCCAATGGGTACTAATTGCGCTCCTCTTGTTGCAGATTTGTTTTTGTTTTGTTATGAGAGAAACTGTATGTTGTCTTCTTCACATAATAATCAAACTGATATTATTGAAGCTTTTAACTCCACATCAAGATATTTAGATGACTTACTTAATATTGATAATCCTTATTTTGAACAAATGGTAGGTCAGATATATCCTACTGAACTTCAGTTAAATAAGGCGAATTCTTCTGATACTGAAGCTCCGTTTTTGGACTTGACCTTGTCAACAACAGATGGCATAGTTTCTTCTAAAATTTATTATAAACGGGATGATTTTAATTTTGAAATAGTAAATTTCCCATTTCTTGATGGAGTTGTTCCTCGCTCCCCTTCCTATGGTGTATAATATTTCTCAGCTTATTCGTTTTGCAAGAGTGTGTTCTAATGTTGATGACTTCAACAACAGAAACTTATTTCAACTGCTAAGTTATTAAAATGGGGTTATAGATATCATTAAATTCGAAAAGCATTTTCTAAATTCTACCTCAGACACTCAGAGTTAATTGTTAAATACTTTGTCCAGTGAATTTTGAATTTCTTCAAACAATGTATCCTTCACACCATATGTTAGATTGAGTTAAAGTATCACTTGGTGGATGGCATAGGGGCAACATGGAAGATCAAAATTTATAAAATAATTCCACCCGCTATCCAAGGCGGCTGCCATGAAAGTCAGCTTGAAAATCTTCAAATGTCATACAATGAAACTTGTTGACAGGCATTGTGTTGGGCGCTACTTCTTTTTTTTCAATCGTCTCGCTGGGGAACAGAGAGATGGTTGCGTTACTTTGGTGGTTTTCTTAATGTCATGTTCCTGTTATAGTTCCATGACGCTTCCTAACAACACAGTGGTGTGGCATTTGCTGGTTATAGTCACTTAATAATTGAGGGAAAACAATCTTAACTCGTTCACTAATACCCCGTATTCATTGACTAAGTTCAGAATGAAGATAAGGATCACTTTGTCTACTGGGTAAGTGTGCATGGTTTTCTGGTGATTCTTTCAAAATCATCTTTCAAAAAAAAATTATGTCAGGAATAACTATCATAGCGTCACACAGTTTGGATCCAGATCACAAATGCCATATTTTTAACTTGATATGCCTGTGCTTGCTTCTCAAATTGTCTGAGCAGACCTTTATCCATCGAAGCCAACACGTTTGTGTTTTAACAGCCACATAATCTAGGGCGAAGATTAAGGGACATTAAATGCATATGAGCCCCCCCCCCCCACCCCATACCCTGGTAGCTTAGGGTGCTGTCCTTTATCAGGTGGCGGTTCTGTCGTTGATTTATTGCGTTCCTCCCATTGTTTGTGGGGTTTTGTGTTGTTATGCATTACTTTATGTCCTTACTAAGTTTGCAATCATCTTGACGAGGAAAAGAGAGCTGCTTGCTTTGCGTTCGGATGTCTTGCTACTTTAAATGTCCTGTGGCTCTTCCTCACGGTGCAGTGGGTTGGTCTGCTGTGTGTGATTTTGGTATATCCTGACCATATTCATTTACTTTTTTACCAAACATGTCAGGGCTTTTCATGGGAGTAAATAGCACAGGACAGTCATTTCCAAAGCCCTACTTTTACCAATATTCTCTGAGAGTGTCTAACAGTTCACCAAAATAGCATATTTAATCAATTTATCATGCTTGCTGCAGACCACAGTTATTTCCAAATGGGCAATTTATGGTCAGTTATACAATATGGGTCATGTCATGAGAAAAGGTCGGAACAAAAAAGCTCAGACCAGCCTGCACATCCATACAGTATGATCATACCTTGGAAATTCTACTATGGAAATACTCTGGAAAGTTTAGGCTTATTTTAAAGTCTGCTGCACACAAAATTTGGACAATTTAACTATTCTCTGAAGCTGCGCAAGCTGGCCTGGCTGGTTCCAAACAGCTTTTCTCGCGTCAAGGCCCATCATGATGCCACTTTAGTGGTGTTTTGGATGAAGTTTCCTCTCCTAGACTGTATACTGAATAGTCCCAGTCTGGATCAGACTACAAATGCTCTGGCTGACCAGTCTTCACTTGGCACTTAGAATAATACATGTACGGTTCAAATCATGAAACCAATATGTCCAGTGTTTTTGCAAGTGGGACTTTTGTCATGCGCTGTCAAAAGTTGTAACCGTTTGGACCCAGATCAGGTCCCAACAAAACGTGGGAACCTAATTTGGACTCAATCTGTTTGGCATTCTTCGAAAAAGTTAATTATTTCGAAATCAACAGACTAGGGCCCGAAAGTACAATGCCTCCTTAAAGTTAAGCAAGACTTAAGTTAAGTATTGATATTTCAACATGCTATATTAAACGCTAAATAAATTGCCTGGATCAATGTGGTATTTGTGGTCAAAGATATCGTTGTGATCTTCAGAAAAATTAAAAATATTTTGATTTTAATCAGTTTTAAACGTTATCTTTCGTTACCTGAGAAATCAATACTTAACTTAAGTCGTCCTTAACTTTAAGGAGGTATTGTAATTCTGGGCCCAGTAAATTGTTCGGCATGACTGTAAAAAGTTTGATTTGGACATAGAGCATCAAAAGAAAAAGAAAAATAATAATGTAAGGATTATCAATGTCTACCTCACCAGACACAAGTTTTAATCGTTTTTTCTAGATCTGCTTTGACAGGGTACAATAAGAATCAGAATTTGGATATTGTGGTTGTAGGACACCCCTGAAATATTGAAAACAAACTTATGCATGTATATGATTCAAACTTGTTACAAATATACACATATTTGACACTACTTTGCACATTGCACAGGAATGGCTATCAATCTCCTAGTGGCATCTGCTGATAAATAATCTTTGGGACAATATTTCACTTGAAATTATCAACGTTTCTTAAGGCTCCGTTTTTAGTGAACTTGTCATGCTCAATCTATGAATATATTTGGACAGTCTGAACAGCAAACAGATGAACATTGAGAATTGTTACTCAATATTAATATTGCATTTTTTTTCAAAACAAGACTTTTATTAATTCTTGTATCCCAATTTTACAAATCAAGACTTTTAATTTGTCTCGTGTCCATCTCCAGGTCACTATCAACGCTTATATCATAAATATGGTGTATGAAATGGGTCAAAAGTAAATAAAATACCCGACCAAACTTATTATAACATGAACCATACATTTTATCTGTCTCACCATAATTAGATTACGTCGAACAATAATCAATTAAAGTCCAACCGAAATTAATTTAAGTCCAACTTAACAAAAATTATTGTCGACTAGAAATCAAATTTTTGAGTCGCGCCATAATCATTTTACGTCGGACTAGAATTGATTTTACGTCGCACTGAAAGTAATTTTGGTAGGACTAAAATCAGTTTTAGTTCGACATAAAATAAGTACATGAGATTGAAAATCAATTATGGTAGGATGTATTTTTATATATATAATATAAACTTTTGGTGGAACTAAAAATAATTTAATTCGGATGGTCAATCTTATTTTTGACCCATTCGGTACACCATAAATATTTGTTTTGTTTTATAGGCATGATCCTGGCTGAAAAAATCCAGGACAGTACCGCGCAAAAAACTAATAAAGCCAGGAAACAAATTCCAAGACCAAAGTAATCCCCCCCACAAAAATCAAATGGTCGCTCCCTGACATCTGCATGCTGGGATAGTTTTCATGATTTTTTTTATTTTCTTGCTGGATATATATTATATTTTTCCAAGTAAACCTTTTCGAAATGTTCCCAAGGATTACCATCACAGTGGCAAATAGTTTTGTCGGTCCTGATCTAGATCCAAACTGTTTGCAAATTATAAGCAGATGGCACTGTTAGGTAATGAACCAAGAGGCAGCTTGTACACGACTGTTTTCAGGAAGACATGGTCATCCAAAGATGCATTAAAAGTTTTAAAACATATTTCGAACTGTGTTTAAATATAATCCCCGTACCGAGAGCATTCAACCAGACAAGGCACAAATCAGTTGGTACAGCTACAAAGACCAGCTGAATCTTGCAATTTTGGCAATTGAAACTAGTGGTTATTAAAATATGCATAAATATTCAAGAGGCTGGGCAGACTGAGCAAACTCATAGGCGTATCCTTGTTATGATTTTTTTTTAACATACGTAATAGAGCAGGTTTTCTCCCGATGAGGCTCATATAATACACACGCATTGTAAACTCTGAATCTGAATCAGCGTTGATGCAACGGGAGAGAGCTGGGATGATACAGTAGCTAGTACTTGACCCTGTAAATTGCACTTTATCGCAAGGAGTTTGGCGAAGTTTAGTTATGTTCTAATAATAAATGTGCTTATTCGAACTGAGGACATGTGAAGACTGATCTATATATTCCTTGCATATGCAACCAAGTCGGATTTCCTCACAAAAAGGCTTGCTCGGGTTAGCCTGTGTGTTATTGTTTAAAGATGGTAGAAAAAGAACATCTTTCAAAAGTCGCTGCACAAGCCTATCCCAATGTGCCCCCACACTTCTAGGGGTCCTGGTTAATATTGTACGTTTATCAAACAATTTGGATCCAGATCAACTTATCCGGCCTAAAACAGTCTTATAAATGGGCCTGTAGCGCAGCTGGTAGCTAGTCGGACTGCAGATCTAGGAGACATGAATTCGATCCCGCCCAGTCCCATAAATCCTAAAATAGTTTCGGGAATACCATACAAGTGTCAAACAGTTTGGATTCAGACCGGATCCAACATATTGTCGGGCCTAATCTGGGTCCAGTCTGTTTGCAAAGGTTATAAACTGACGACAGTTAAATAGGGTTTATGGCTTTCTAGACTAAGCATTAGGGTATGCTTCTCTGAGTCTTCGCTACCTTGAGTGTACCAAAACTGTATGTTAACTCATTGCTTACAAGGTATGTTTTCATTCGTTTTTGTCTGCTGTTATCTTTAATCAACTTTAAAAAACAGTCTTTCCAGAATACAATCGGAATGTCTAACAGTTTGGATCTAGATCAGGCCCAGGCCTGGTCTGGGTCCAAACTGTTTGCAAAGGTTATCAGCAGGCGACAGTTAATGAGAGATGGCTATGATAAACAAATGATTCCTTTCATATTCTTCATTTCTTGAAAAAACAACAAAAATCACAAAAAGACACAGCATAAAGTGTTTAATGCACATGGAAAGTTTAATGAGTTCAGTCTAAGACTTAGACTGGTATCAGTCCACTAATATATATAATTACATTTATAATTATATTTAACTATGAAAAAAATCATCTTCTAAAAAATCTATCCTCTCTGATAGTCAAATGATGTCCAAGCCGAGGACTTCTACTTCAAAGTAAAGTTTATAAATGCTATATTAGAGAGATTATCAGTTTTACTAAAAACATTGACATTAGAGACTGGGGCCAGTCTATCTAAGACTCAGAATATTTGATCGGAATCAGAGAGGTCTCGCACCTGTATGGCAGACTAATGGCTTTTTAATGGCCCTATTTAGCTGCGCTTGACCCTGTAGAGTATTATTGAAAGTATCTTTATCCAGGGACTGATAAAATTCAACACACCAGCTAGTTACTATGGTAACGAACTATGGCCTGGCATATAAACACTCTCTGCAAGCATTTAAAACCACCGACTTGGTGGTAAGCAGGAAATATCCCTGAAAGCAGAGATGAGTCCGGTTTGGTCTAGATCTAGACTGATTGTCACTTCAATGTTATATTTTAAATCAGTAGACGACAAAAAGCATAGCATGCATAGAGTCTTGATTAAAAGTTGATTTTCATTGTCTAAGTGGAAATAAATGCGATAAATCTTTACGCTTGCGACCTTTGTCGTCTGCTGATTATCCTTGCAAACAGTTGGAATCAAATAAGATCGACCGAAAACTTATATTGTGGATCTGAATCAGACGGTTGTCTTGAGCACTGAAAATAAATGTTAAACAAATGTTAAACGCCATGGATAATAAGACATGCACATGTTTTGTCTTGTAAAGCATTTGGCGCTTTTTATGACGCTACTTAATTAGATTACTTGTAAAAGTTAATGTTTAGTTAGAAACCTTTTTCATGCTCAACATACATTAGCATGAAACTTATCATGCTCATAAATGTTAAAATATAAACAATAAAGTGTATCATGACTTTGCAAAACTGTTCAATAATGTCCCCACAAGACCCTGTCAAGGGTGGAGCTTATAATTGACTTGAATATCTGATGAACAAATTAAATCGTGTCATGATACAAGAATTTTATTGTACAATACTCGTGAATATACAAATATTCCCTCTTGTAGCGGGAAACTCGACTTCGACTCGTCCCGCCTACAAGAGGGAACGTTTGTATATACACTCGTAAAATTTACAATAAAGCTAACTTGTTCGCATTTTAACATCCATCAGCATAACAAACACAGCACTTTTATGTAGCTACAGTTTAATGCTTGTGAAAGATAGTTCAGCCAAGTCATGGTATTTATCGCATACGCGACGGGATAAATCGTAAAAACATTCATTTACAGCTTTCTAGTGGGGCAAGACGCCTATGCATCTCGGCCTGTGTATTCACCCATGGTCCGGAGGAGTTCTATTTTTCGAGTAGCGAGTTTCGAGTAAGAAAAGCGAGTTTCGAGTAAGAAAAGTGAGTTTCGAGTAAGAAAAGTGAGTTTCGAGTGACAAAAAGTGAGTTTCGAGTAAGAAAAGTGAGTTTCGAGTAAAAAAAGCGAGTTTCGAGTAAGAAAAGCGAGTTTCGAGTAAGAAAAGTGAGTTTCGAGTAAGAAAAGTGAGTTTCGAGTAAGAAAAGTGAGTTTCGAGTAACAAACAGTGAGTTTCGAGTAAGAAAAGTGAGTTTCGAGTAAGAAAAGCGAGTTTCGAGTAAGAAAAGCGAGTTTCGAGTAAGAAAAGTGAGTTTCGAGTAAGAAAAGCGAGTTTCGAGTAAGAAAAGCGAGTTTCGAGTAAGAAAAGCGAGTTTCGAGTAAGAAAAGTGAGTTTCGAGTAACAAAAAGTGGGTTTCGAGTAAGAAATCTATGACAAAGAAAATTGCCTAGAAACTCGCGCATGGCCTTTGCATTAGTTCCAGAAATAGCTTAATTAATGGAAGAACTTTCAATAGCTCTGAATAAGTAAGTAGACTTAGCTCATGCTACAGTTCAACACATTAAGCAAGGCTATAAAAAAGCGTCTTTGGGTGTAGACTGACTCAGGAAGGCAGTTTAGGCAAAGCCACCAGCTCCATCTTCCCAGATTTGATTATTGCAAATTAGACGGACACAAATTACTGAATAACAAAACAATAGGTTTAAATGCTATACCAAACAAATTTATTCTGAAATCCAGTTAGTGAAAAATCATTGCATATTACACTCAACAAGGATGGATGACGAAGTTATATATTTTTTGCTTATTTGTCTTATTGGTTTTGACCTAGAGGATGGTTGACCCATATTTCAAAGGGAAATGACAATCAGTTGAGTGGGCACTATCAGTAAAACATGCACAAGCATGCACTGTTGCTACTGTTATACCTGTTGGCCACACCCTAAAGTGCAGCCTGGGGGTTAAGCGACCGAGTCATAGAAACTCCATGTAATTCTTGAAAATGCCTATCTATACTTCCACAGAACGCTTTGAGGCGTGACTCTACCGGTAAATGCATTGATTTAATCGAGGGTCATTACTTAGAGGTTGTAGTAGAAGTATATTGTACTTTCAAAGATAGATGAGAATCGATGTAAACAAACACTGGCAAGTTTACCTTGATTTTGGGCGTGCAGGTAGTCTCAGTTTACAGTTATATTGAACCTACCACAGATTATTGCATATGCCCGTATTATTCTGCCAGCCAAGAGTAGAAGTGACGTCATGTTTTGTTTACAAAGTTATGGGACTTTTCTTTCATGACAGGATAAATACACAATTGATCAATAAAATCGAGATAGCTCAGGTGGTAGCGAGGAGGGTTACGAAACCACATAGAACATTTTTTAGGTTCGAGTCTCACTGGCTGCTCTTTTTTATTCATTTTTTTTTATTTTTTCGGAGGGAGGGGGGAGGTCTGATTTTATAATTCTGTTCAGGTCTTTTTATTTTTTTATTTTTTTTTATTATTATTTTACTTTTTATCCCTTTAACATGTATAAGGTACATATATAAAAACATCTGTAACAACACAAGCTACTGTAAATTCGGAAATACACGCGAATGTGAGCGTTAAAAGACATATTTGCGACGTCAAAATTTGTGACTAGGGCAAGTAAACAACAGAGTGACTTCGCCATTCCGCAATAATCTTATTTTCATGAAATTTTGCATGTGAGAAGTTTCGCGAAAATAAAACCTCGCGAAAACTTCCGAATTTACAGTAAGCTGAAATAATGCCGCCTGTTCCCTTTGGGCCTAGTAAAAATATGAAAAAAACAACCTCTAAATAGGTTCGATCCTGGTACGCCTGCGTCCAACGCTGTAGACATAACCGCTACACTACAGTATCTTCTAACGTGGATTACTCAAGTTAATATTTTATGGGTAGCATTGTACTATAAACTCAGCAATTGTAAACAAAATATCACGTGACTGTCACTCTTCGTTGGCACTATAGTAGCAGTGAAAAATCATGCTCTACCTGTTTATAAGAAAAATAGAATAGCCTTATTAATTGTATTGTATTTACAATTGAACAATACAATTTCCTTTCTTGCACCTGATTGGCTGAAAACAAAAGGAAGTGGGCGGGGCAAATGCATATGCTTTTTTTCTTAGGATCTGAAATTGGGAGGACATGTTCATTTTATGACCAGAGGTGGTGGTGGCTATGCTCTGATGCTTATAACCCTTTTAAAATGATGTTTTTAGTAGTAGATGGGGTAGAAGCTCGATTCTGTCACATAACTATGGTCAAACCAATCCATTTCATCTTGTGGTATCCATTAAATATAATACATATAATATAGGAGATATACTCCGGATATGCTTGAAATAGCTTTTTCACAAATGAAAATACTTTTTTTACAAACGAAAATACTTTTTTTGCAAATAAAAATTAGTTTTTTCACAAATAAAAATTCTTTTTTTACAAATAAAAATACTTTTTTACAAACGAAAATACTTTTTTTACAAATAAAAATTAATTTTTCACAAATGAAAATACTTTTTTTACAAATAAAAATTAGTTTTTTCACAAATAAAAATTCTTTTTTTACAAATAAAAATGCTTTTTTACAAACGAAAATACTTTTTTTACAAATGAAAATTAGTTTTTTCACAAATGAAAATTCTCTTTTTACAAATGTTTTATTTTTAGAATATTGGGATTCCCCCACTTAAACGATTGCCCCTAGGAAATGTTTCAAGCCTTTTTGTCTTCTGCTGATGTTTTTTCAAGTGTCAAACAGTTCGGGTCTAGATCAGGCTTGTTCAGTCTGATCTGGATCCAAACTGTTTGCAAACATTATCAGCAGGCGACGCTAAGAGTTCAAGCAACACGTTTATTGTATAAAATTAACAAAATTTTGCAGGCAAATCTATTTTACACATTCTAAAGCTGTCTGATCCAAGAAAAAAAACTATTTTTTCTGTTAAATGTTATATTCAATAGGGGAAAGCGAAACTGTTTCTTTGACTTTGATACCCCATCTTTTATGATAATACCTGTGCGACGTTAGAGAACAGGGTACCAAAGATTTACCTGTATAGAAAGAAAATTCGTCTGCTTTGGATTCAAGTATTGAAAAAATATATTACTTTTATAGGTGAGAAAGTGTTGTAATCGGTATATTTAGCAAAACATGTCTCAACTTGATCTAAATTATACAAAAGAAGTGTAAAGAAAGAGCTGCACAATGGGAAAACAACCTTTATAGCCATTCTGTAATCACACTTACCATATATCATGTGCCCAACTTGGCAAATGATAGCTTTTTCGAAGATAAACAAACATATTGCGTTAATATTCAAGCGCACCTACTAGAAGCAGCCTGTTCCATGTCTGTGCGCTGTCCACTCCAGCCAGTGCAGAAGCTTTACAGTATTTGCCCCTTTCCCTGGTGTAAAATACTTAAACAGTCTTGGCTTAAAGGATTAACTCTTTGCATGCAATTTAATTTTGCATGTTTTTATCATATGGCAGTTCGTTTCAAACAAACGATTTTGTTGTTTTTCATTGTCAAAATAAAAAGTATTTATTTTTGAAGAAAATAACTTTCATATGTAAAGTAACTAATTTCGCTTTTTAAAGAAGTATTTTTCATTCTGGAAAAATAATATTTTAGTTTTGATAAAAATCTTGATATGTATTATATGTTCGTTTTTTTATGTTTATTTACGTCCTATTTAACAATTTTTCAGTCATGTCTGGACGGTTTCTTGTCTTCCTGGGTTGAATAAGTATTATGTAGCCGATAAATGTCTTGCTCAAGGACAAAACATAGTGATTTTTGGCTGTAAGCACTACAGCATAGCCTCCACCACCTCTTATCATAACATGAACGTCCCCAGTACTAGTGCCATTCAACTAAAACACTGTTGAGAGGGCTGAAAAGGTAATCAAAATACGTTTAAAAGAACCTAAAACAATATATTGCAGCCAGATTCCCTCATAAAAATGTAATGCTCTTGAGATGGCCATTAAAAACAGAACATGAGGTATATACCAGATGTAAGTGAAATTAGAACTTGCTTTTTTCCTCCAAATTAAGAAAATAAGATGTTTCTCCATTTTGTTGTTGGAAGGATAGAAATATCTTAGGCAGAGTAATAGTTCTTCTACATCATATATCATCACATAATGCTTCCAATATGGATGAAGTTTCATCAATATATCTGCACAGCAACTGTTTTCAAATTTTAGAGAGGACATTGAATTGCAATTAAAATGATAAATGGGACATAACCCAAAATGTACAAACCAGGGTTATAGATCTTGTGCATGACCAGTTGACTCGCGCGCCTATAAAATGTATTGAGTTTCACCAAAGTATCGTTGAACGATTTTCAAATTATAGACAAGACGCGAAATTGCGTTTAAACTGATCAAAGGGAAATAACTCGAAAAAAGATACAAGTCAGAGTTATAATTCTTTTGCATGACATGTCTTCTCATAATTCTTTACAAATTATCAAATTTCATCAAATATCTTCTGTGTAGACATAGAATTGTATTAAATTAATCAAAGAGGTATAAATCTAAAATATATAAGCCAGAGATATGTTTCTTATGCATGACACATGGTCTCATCGTTGTTTACAAGTATACAAAGTTTTTTTCAAATGGCTTTAACGATTTTTAACTTATAGAGCGCACAACATGAAATTCCATTTACTAATGTTCCAATGAGAATAACTGAATAAATTTACAGGCCAGAATTATGGATCTTCTGGACTTCATTCTTATGTTAATGGCCCTTTCAACAGTATGCAGTGACTTTTTTCTTTCAATGTGGTTTTATGACCATTTCAACAGTTTTTTCAGTTACATTGGGAAAGTGATGTATGCATAATATTTGACTAAAAGATTGAGATGGTCTGAATGCATTCTATGACCTCTCATCATTATTTCGGATATACATGTTCCCAATCTGATACCAAGAGTTAAGCTATTCAAGGTGTTTTTGTTGTGTTAAATAATCAGTATGATTTTGTGATGTGTGATGGCCAGACCAGCGATTTCTTGGGGGTGGGGGATATTTTGTAACAAAAACATGATATATCGAAAAGAATCTTACTGCGCATTAAAATCGTGAGTGTCTTAACTAATTAAAACGCGCATATTCGTATTTTCTTTTCGAGAGTTCGTGTTCTTGTTACATTATTGCAAGCTAAATAAGACATCAACAAAAATATAAGATATCATTAATTCAATTTTGCATATATACAATTTACATGTAACTTTTGTAAGCATATATACGACAATAAAATACAGGTTAAATTGATCATCATTCTAACTCATATTTAAGCCAAAATAGAATTTCATACTCTTCACATTTTTGGACTAGTCCATTTTCATTTTATGGGTTTTCCAGTAGGTAGTTTTAATTTTATCCTAATATTAATAGAACCTTCTGAAAGCAACCATATGAGACCCTGATCAGACGCCACTTTCTGTAGTGTCTGATTTGAGTCTGCACTGTTTGTCTATGTCCGCCAAAAGAACGCAATGCTTATATGGGTTAAAACATATGAAAAACAGACATATGTTTGTAAATGCTGATATATTGTCACTCTTTCTCAATGGTTCATAAAGTCATTGGGGTTGCAGTTTGAACATGCCAGAGCCCCTATTTGATTCTGATGAGATTCCTCACAGAAATTTACATTGTCCAGTTCACCGTTCAAAAGTTCTTCTACTAACAGCATAGCCGATTTTAGTTTCTCCCACTGTAGAAACGTTAGGGCTATGCCAGCTTTCGTTGGGGTTAGTGTCTCCTGGCCCTCTGGAACAAACCAGCGTCTGATGTTTACCAGGGGATATCCACTTTTCACAGAAACGTGATAATTTCCCCCCAAGTGTATAAACAAGTCCACCGGTTTAGAATCCTGGTATTGGCCAACAGCACTGTCAACATTTTCTAAGAAACAATATTGAAGTTTCTTCCACTTTTCAAGATTTAAAGCGATCCCCTTTTTAGTTGGAAATAATGTCCCATCGTTTCTTCTGTCATACCTTCTTACATGTATGAACATTTGCCCCTTAAACAATTTACCAACAACATAACACTGATTCCCGAGATCTATTTGGCACAATTGTTCTTGTTGGTCTCCTATTCGGCCACACACAGTTTTCATCCAGTGTTCTGACCAGTCATTAGCAGGCATGTTTTCCGAACAGTTGTTACTAGTGTCTATCACAAGACGACCAGGCTGGTCGTATCCATCGCTGGCGTTTTCATCAACGTCTGCTATTTTTCTTTTATTATTCTGCGCGAGCGGCAGTCTAAGAAGTGTGGCACAGCTATCCTTTCTATCCATAATAAAGCGGATAATTTTTCGTAGTCTTTACAGTTGCGTTACTGAAATTAGTATGAAAGCGTTTTCATTTGCTTTATATTTGTAAAAAACTGGATATCCTACGTCATGCTTAGATCTTTTGTCTTTTGGCGGCCATTTTGATGAGTCATTCTATATTTAGTAACAAAACAGCCATATCATGTTACTTGAGAGCCCTATTATTGACACAAGACAATTTTTTTTTTCAATTGAAATATTGCACAACGATATAAATAAACTTTCAATACAATAGTTGGCAGTATTTCAAACCCGATAACAAAAACGTGTATGCGCAGCTATCTAGTGGGGACTAGTTTTCTGACTAGTCTTTATCCACATACATTTTTTGTGTATGCCAGCAGCGAAGGGTCTGAGGGCGATAGCGCATTTGCGTAGGCTCGCCTAAGCATTTCTGGGACCAGATCATGAAAGAACCACGGTACTTATCGCGTATCCGTATAGTCATGCTACGCGAAGCTATCTAGTGGGGCTATAGGTCTGACTTTTTGACCGAGTCTTTATCTACATCCATACTTTGTGTCAGCGAGCAGCGAAGGCTCGTAAGAGTTTGTACAAAAGTTTTCACTAAAATGCAGTCTGACCAACATAATCAGCCAAATATACACATGCATCACCACCCCAATACAGCTCAAATATTGTTGAAAGAGTCATAAACCATAGTGCAATGGTATCTACCCTGTGTAATTGATATGCTGATGAAAGGAAAAGTATCAGTCACTGTATATAGACAAACAAGACAAATTTTTGCCCCTCTTTCTTTCTTTTATAGTAAAATACTCTTGTAACCCGCTCTGCTAGCCTGCAATATGGTTAAGGGGGCTTAAAATGGTTCTTCAGTGTATAATAATATTTAGCCTGATCAAAGTCCCCACTGTCAAAACATGAAGGTTTTCGATAAAAATACAATCTCGTTGATTGCATCAATTATCATGACATCCGAGACAAGGTTAAAATGAGTTAAAGTTCATTCAGGTGTACAGTATTTCAACAACAATGACAGCAGTGTAGCAAGAAAACCGTCTCGGGTGTTTCGGACTGATTAAAGACTCAAACCAGCCTGCTGAATATAACACATGGTTTACATTAAAAAGAGAAACCATAGGTATTATACTATCTAAGTAGCAAACGATCAAGGTGCTAAAATTCGCAAGCTGATCAGCGCCTTTATTCTTAATTCTTTGCAATGACATTAAACTGGATTTTTTGTGACGATGATCATATATATAATACTTATAAATCATAAAATCTGATCAGTTGCGCTACTGATATTAATTGTTTTTTTTCAATCTCGCGCAATGTTGTGAAATCGGCGGCCATCATGCCACTACAGGTGGCACCACTGACAGCAATAGAGGTGCAATCAGGAAAAGGATACATTGTGAAATAAAGCAAATGCAGCGGCTCACTCCCTTTTATTCATAGGGTTTAGATGTTTTAAGAATTGCAAACAACACAAAGGACTTTTATAAACATCATAGCACTTAATAATGTCATGAAATCAAGGGTGAAACGTGAAATGGATAAGCAGTTAATATATATTGCGTCATTGCTCATAATAGTTGGGAAAACCCGGCCCGATTACCAAACTATGGTGAAATCCCGTAGTAACTGTTTTATCATTTCCGGATGTTGTGTAATAACAGGAACCGGAAGTAATATGGTCCGCCATTTTGGACATTATGAAATGTTGTGCAATCGTTTTCATGGGGGCCGCCATCTTGGAACAACTGGAACAACTAGACTAAAAACAAACGCTCTATACTACTATGGAATGCTTAGCAGCCCATTTGTTTAATGATTGGATTTCTGATAAGGGTGTCAATAACTCTGTAAGATAATCAGGTGTTAAATTGTTTAAAGCTCTGTAGGTAAGGACTACTTTATTTATATCTTAATCGGCCAGTTAAGTTCTTGAAACATAAGTGAAGATGGTGTGTCAAAGTAAGCTTTACTTGCAAGCAGTGATCGCTTAATTAATATATTTTAATAGAAAATAAGTTGGCATCGCATTGTTATTTGTCAAACCATAACGGCAAATTAGGTGGCCCAATTTTCCTTCCGTTTTCCAAATATCTTGCTTAAAATTTTCGCAATGATATAAACTCTACTCATTTTGAGCATGCGCTGCAGGTGCAAGCCAAGCCCGTTTTCGACTTTAAACCACCAAGTAGCTGTTGAATTCTAGTTTGATAGCATTTTTCAACGCATTGGCGAAATATGATGCATGCTATGAAATTTCCAAATGACTCGCTCTTCTTACTCGAAACTCACTTTTCTTACTCGAAACTCGCTTTTCTTACTCGAAACTCGCTTTTCTTACTCGAAACTCGCTTTTCTTACTCGAAACTCACTTTTCTTACTCGAAACTCGCTTTTCTTACTCGAAACTCGCTTTTCTTACTCGAAACTCACTTTTCTTACTCGAAACATGCTTTTCTTACTCGAAACTCACTTTTCTTACTCGAAACTCGCTTTTCTTACTCGAAACTCGCTTTTCTTACTCGAAACTCGCTTTTATTACTCGAAACTCGCTTTTCTTACTCGAAACTCACTTTTTGTTACTCGAAACTCACTTTTCTTACTCAAAACTCGCTTTTATTACTCGAAACTCGCTTTTCTTACTCGAAACTCACTTTTTGTTACTCGAAACTCACTTTTCTTACTCGAAACTCGCTTTTCTTACTCGAAACTCACTTTTCTTACTCGAAACTCGCTTTTCTTACTCGAAACTCACTTATCTTACTCGAAACTCACTTTTCTTACTCGAAACTCACTTTTCTTACTCGAAACTCGCTTTTCTTACTCGAAACTCACTTTTCTTACTCGAAACTCGCTTTTCTTACTCGAAACTTACTTTTCTTACTCGAAACTCACTACCTACTAAAAGTGAATCACCATGGTCCGAAGCTACATTTGTATCAATCCCATCCATTCTCATCCCAAGCGAAACAAAAACAATGTATAGGTTTTAACAGATTTTCATGCACAACCAATTAGCATGATATCTATCATGCTCATGAATGTCGAATGCCCCTAATTGTTGGCATTCAATCATCAATCAGCATAACAAACACAACATGAGAAATTCTGAACAACAGAAAAGCTTTCATCTTTTAGTATTTTTGCTTTTTTTGAGTAATTTCAATCTCATGCTCAGGCGAAATGAGAATGATAAATCCCTACAAGCCCGGGGTCTTGTTGCTTGTTTGATTGTGTAAGAACCTAGGTATTTGTCAAATTCCTACTTTGATATTTGATAAGCAGGAAAAGCAGAAAAAAGCTCAGGCGAGATTGGACATTTGCGCACTCTCGACCCGCATGATAATATGTATTTTTATGTGTTTTTGATAATTCTATGCGACGTATCGCATATGCGCAAAGTACCAGAATAGGCCTGCCATCTGAGTCATCCAGAAAGACTAGATCCCTCTATTTTGGTTAATGCAAGTCTGTATGGTCTGCTTACCAGCGGTCTAGGCTCTGAAGATCCTGTACATTTGCGCAGGCTCTTCTGAGCCCTCGCTGCTTGTATACGTACCCGTTTATGAAGCTATTGGCCTCTACACGAGAATGCGAACAATACAAACGTAGATCAGTCTGCGCATCTGAGCAGTCGCACCAGCACCCCTGTTGTTCGCTTTCTCGAAAGCATATCGGCCTCGTCGAAACAAAACCCTGCTTCGGGGTTCCGATAAAAAGAGACTTATACCAGTCTCCCCAGCTACTGAGACTAGCTACAAAAATTGAAATTTCGCTCGTAGCAAATTTAGATACCATAGTTTCTACGAAGCGACTGAAAGCAAAGGCGCTGATCAGGCTGGTCTATGCCTTTGTTGTTCGAAAACCCCCGAAGACAGGTTTTCTCACGTCGAGACCCATATTATGCCAGCCTGCTACATGAAATATTTCTATATTTAAGCCAGTCTCTGTAACCGAACAGACTGGTATGAGTCTCTCTCGGCCACAAACCCTTAGGTCCTCCAACGTCGTAGGCAAAATCTCGAAGACACTATAGGAAGAGTTTCTGAGATGAATGATAAGACACCTTTCTCCAAAATATAAATGTGCAGCTACCTAGTGAGGTTTCAAATCCGCGTTCATGCCCGACTCAACCGAGCACGAAATTTCAACCGCCCACATAAAATTAGCTATCGACAAACAAGAAGAAAGAAGTAGGTAAATGCAGTGGTTTGGTCAGTGCACACTCAATATTTATCTATCTGAGTGTGTGTGTTTTTATTCTACTGATAAGCCATCTCAGGAGGAGATATGTTATGCATGACCTATCCAGCCTTGCCTTACACATTCTTCTTGTACACAGAGTGAAAGATTAGAATTAATTGCGGAGTATTTAAGAGGAAATGGCGTCCATTTAGTACACTGCCTAAAAGTTGCAAGTAAACTTTTTTACTCTTCTTTGCATGCTGGTTATTTCGCATTTTTTTGTCGTCGTCATGTGTTTTTATTCATTGTTCCTTTCAGAAACACCAGAGTGTTAAAAAGCCATCAAGGTTATGTTTGGGTTCAGACCGTTCAGATCATATAAGCTCGTAGGATACAGAGATCAGTCTAGCGTCTGTCTGTAGAAGAAAGCTTAGTTGAAACTCGCTATTCTTACTTGAAACTCTCTTTTCTAACTCGAAACTCACTTTTCTTACTCAAAACTCACTTTTCTTACTCCAAACTCACTTTTCTTACTCGAAACTCACTTTTCTTACCCGAAACTCGCTTTTCTTACTCAAAACTCGCTTTTCTTACTCAAAACGTACTACTCGAAAAATAGAACTCAGTAAAAGTCAGCAGTGGGAGCGCAGTGGCTCAATGGTGGAGTGCTTGGCTTGAGACTGAAGGGCTGGGGTTCGAGCCTCACCGGCGTCACTGCGTTGTGTCATTGAGCAAGACACATTAATCCTAGCTTAGTACTGGTTCAACCAAGGAAGACCCGCCCCTACATAACTGAAAGATTGTTGATGGAACATGAAAATAATCAAATTCAGCGCGATTTGTAATATACTTCTTTAGGATATGCAACATTTTCATTTCATTCAACAATTTCCACACCGCGTAGGCGGCGACTGAGAATACACTCATTTATCTCAAAGCTGCATTTCAAATCGAAAAAACAACGACAAAAAACGATTTTGATCACAAGTATTTTATATTTATAACATTACATCGATCTATAAAATATGCGAGATCGGAAATCAGTGACGTTTATGGTCACTACAGAGACGGTTCTTTTGAGTACCCACAAAATATGTTTTGGTTGAGAAATAAAAAAATTCAATACGCACTCTTTAATGTATCTTTTAATGTAACCAATCTTTCAATATTCTAGCTAGCCTATGTTGCAGACTTGCTTGAATCTTTCGGGGAATCCAGTCCGGACCCAAATCAGGTCCCAGAAAAAGTCAAGCCTAACCTGGTTCCAAACTGTATGACACTCTGGTGGTAATCGTGACACAGTTTTTCGTAAAACAATGATTTAAAAATGACAAAAATGCAAAATTACCAGGTTATGCATTTTTAAATGGGATTATCACAGCTGGAGTGCTAGACTGGCATCATACATGTCAACAGCAATAGTAATATATGTGCACATACATATATAAAAAACCTGCACTTCCTCTGTAAAAATTCTCACTCTCATTTACTGGTCAACGAAGACAAAACTTCTCGCATTTTAGTTCTTTAGTGAGCAGATTCTTGTCATGGCATCAGACAAGGGCGTGCCTTCAATAATCTTGTTAATTGGCGAGAGACATTTAACCATGCCATTTTTAGATGAATTGTTATTTCAATTTCTCAACTATTTGAAATTAGTTGATATATATTAAAGGACAGATGAAATGGGAAAACCTAGCCAGCATGCAGTGTCGGGACACCATCGGCCCTCCAGCGAAACGCCATTCAAATAGCGTTTCGCTGGTGGGCCGATAGTGGCCCGCTTTTCGATGTTTACTGGGAACAGACTAAGTTTGAAGACATTTTACGAGAAACCCTTGTTTGGTTTCTCAAAAGCTACCCTGATGATTGATCTGGGGGACAATAGGTATGATATTTATTGTGAATTGTCTGCTAATGATTCATATGGAATATTATGCCTTATTTTTCTTAAATGAAATATCAAGCAAGCATTATTTTCCCGCCGCAATTTTTTCCATCTGCTGCAGTATTTAATAGCCAAACGAACTTAAAATGTTTCATGTGAAGCACCTCGAGACAATTAAATGCTATATCGAGCATTTTTTCATAAAGAAAATGCAAATAAAAAAAAAAATAGGCGGCTGCAGTAATAATTGGCGAACAACTCTTTGCCTGCTGGGCAACTTTTCATTTTACCATAAGTTTTTGTCGTCTGCCAATTATTTCTAAAATCAGGAACTACCGTCAGATTGTCAAACAGCTTATTTGAAAAATAGGTTGCGTCTGATCAGGGTCAAAACTGTTTATTTCAGATAAATACTTTTTAGCTACGTATAGGCAATAACGCATGTGCGTACACATTTGGACAAAACATATCGGTGAAGATTCTATCACAATTCTGATGGATTCTTGATATTTTATGTGTACAAAATGTGTACGTAGCCTAAATCGAATGATCAAATTTAACTATTTATTAACACTTTCTTGACAAACAGAATCTTCCACCCAGCTAAATACAACTATTGCTTGGGGGTCAATTGCTTACAGGGTAAATTTAAAGTTTTCTAAAAGTCCATATGTTGATAACCCCTTGTCAAAAATGCATTCATACTTGCACCATAGATACTTTAAACTTGTAGGTAGACTTATAAAGTCTGATGAGATGGGTTTTTTGCAAATACATTTTCGCTCTTATTGATCTATTTCTTCCTCTCAAATACTTTTTTTTTATCTTCTGCTAGAGGTCAAAATCTAGTACATATCCAAAAGATAGGATTTTTGCATTAAAGTTTTCTGGAAGTCCTTATTTTGACAACCACATGTCAGAAAACATTCATACGCTTGTAGGGTAAGCTATCATTCAACGACATCAGACCCCAGGGTCCATGCCGGGTAGTGGGGCTCGTGGTCCATCCGTCCGCCTCGCATCGTGTCCGGTGCATCTATATTCTTTGAGGAAAGAATCCCAAATTTGGTGTGTGGTTACATCCTGGGATGGCGGAGTGTCGCGTACCATTTTCTGGTCACTGTGACCTTGAGCTCTGACCTAGTTTTTAGCTCACCTGAGCCGAAGGCTCTCACTGAGCTATTGTGATTGGTCTTCGTCCGTAGTGCGTCCGTCTGTCCGTAAACTTTCTATTTAAACGACATCTCCTCCTAAACCACTGGTCCAAATTTCATATATCTTCAAGGCGGTACTTCTTTTGTGGATCTTTTATGTTTTTTTCTGTCTTGTGTTTGCTATGCATTTGCGCGCAACTGTTTATATGTGCCTTGTGGTCACCTGCTGGGAAAGTGCTGACCTCTTGGCTCTCGTTTGTGGTGTCAAACTGTGAGTTTGTCACTTTTCTATTTGTATCCTTGGTCAGGTGTGGTACTTGATTGTATCGATTCCTGAATTTTGCACCCTTACTTACTTTCATATGAATGTTCCTCATGATGCCCTCTTTCTAAATTGCACAAATGGTTCCGCTCCACCAAACAGTGAGGCTGCCAGAGCTCCAGAAAAGATTTTTTAAAATGATATCTCCTGAACCACTGGTCCAAATTCAAAATAATTTCACAGAATTATTCCTCTTGATACCCTCTACCAAACTTGCACAAATCGTTCTGCTCCGCTGAACAAAAGGACCACCAGAGCCCCAGATAAGAAATATCTTTAAAAGACATCTCCTCCGGAACCATTTGTCCAAATTCAAAATAATTTCACAGAATTGTTCCTCATAATACCCTCTAGAAAATAGCACAAATGGTTCCGCTCCTCTGAACAGAGGGGCAGCCAGAGCTCCAGATAAGAAATATCTTTTAACTACATCTCCTCCTAAACCACTTGTCCAAACTTCATATAACTTCACATGAATGTTTCCCTTAACGCCCTCTTTCAAAATTGCACAAATGGTTCTGCTCCATGGAACAGGAGGGCTGCCAAAGCTCCAGATAAGAAATCTTTTAAATGACATTTTCTCCTGAACCACTGGTGCAAATTCAAAATAATTTTAACAAAATTGGTTTCTCTTGATACCCTCTACCAAAATTGCACAAATGGTTCCGCTCTGCTGAACAAAAGGGCTGCCAGAGCTCCAGATAAGAAATATCTTTAAAAGACACCTCCTCCTGAACCACTGGTCCAAATTAAAAGTTATTTCACAGAATTCTTACTTATGATGCCTTCTACAAAAATTGCACAAATGGTTACTCTCCACTGATGGGGCTGCCAGAGCTCTAGATAAAATGTCTTTTAATGACATTTCCTCTTGAACCACTGGTTCAAATTCAAAATAATGTCAAAGAAATGTTCCTCATAATGCCCTCTACCAAAATTGCAGAAATAGTTTTGCTCAGTGGAAAAAGGGTTGGCAGAGCTATAGATAAGAAATATCTTCAAATGAAATCTCCTGAACCACTGGTCCAAAATCAAAACAATTTCACAGAAATTGTCTCAAGTTGCCCTCTACCAAAATCGATTAGAATGTTCAGCTTGGCTGAACAACATGACTTCCAGAGCTAAAAATAGAAATATCTTTAAATCATATAACATCTCCTTAGCCACAGGCCAATACATTAGCTACTCATGTGCATGGACTCAGGTGAGCAATCCAGGGCCCTTGGGCCCTCGTGTTTTAAATAATTGTGTCTAGTGCATACCTCTTATATTCTTTGAGGTAGGAATTCAAAATTTGGTGTGTGAATGCGTCTGGAGATGGTGGAGTGTCACATACCATTTTCAGGTCACTGTGACCTTGAACTGACCTCGTTTAAGAATAATGATATCCGGAGCATATATCTTACATTATCTAAGGTAGGAATCCCAAATTTGGTGTGTGGATGTATATTGGTATGGCGGAGTGCCGTGTACCATTTACGGGTTACTCTGAACTTGACCTCTGACCTAGTTTTTTTTAAATAATCTTGTCTTGAGCATATCTCTTATATTATTTGAGGGAGGAATCCCAATTTCGTTGTGCAGATGCAGGATAGAGTGATGTATACCGTCCTTGGGTCAATGTGACCTTGAACTCTGACCAAGTTTCGAGAAGTGTCATGAATTTTGGTGCATATCTTCTATTCTCTTTGAGGTAGGAATTTCAACTGTGGTGTGAGTGTCATATACCCTTTCAGGTCACTGTGAACGTGATCTTGATCTATGACCAAGTTTTGAGAATGATATTGTCCCGAGCATATAGCTTACATTATTTAAGGTATGAATCCCAAATTTGGTGTGGTGATGTATATTGGTATGACGGAGTGTCGTGTACCATTTACGGGTCACTCTGAACTTGACCTCTGACATAGTTTTTAAAATAATCCTGCCTGGAGCATATCTCTTTTATTATTTGAGGGAGGAATCTCAATTTCGTTGTGCAGATCAGTGAATGCGTCTTGGGATGGTGGAGTGTCACATACCATTTTCTTGTCACTGTGACCTTGAACTGACCTAGTTTAAGAATAATGATATCCATAGCATATATCTTACATTATTTAAGGTAGGAATCCCAAATTTGGTGTGTGGATGTATATTGGTATTGCGGAGTGTTCTGTACCATTTTAAGGGTCACTCTGAACTTGCCCTCTGACCTAGTATTTAAAAAAATCCTGTCTGGAGCATAACTCTTATATTATTTGAGGGAGATATCCCAATCTCGTTGTGCAGATGCATGATAGAGTGATGTATACCGTCCTTGGGTCAATGTGACCTTGACCTCTGACCAAGTTTCGAGAATTTTCCCACAACAAAAATCCGCAGCACTGCTTTTAGATCGATTATCACAATTTTTGCCCAGGCCAGATCGCCAGAAAACAGCTCTGACAACGTTTTTTAGTCCTGAACTTATTTTACAGTTTTACAGTGGTGTTTATCAATGGTTTTTCAAAACTATAATTTTGCAAGGTTACAGAGGGGGTCCGGGGGTCCAACATTTCCATGGGGTCCCAAATGCCAATTTCTATAGAAACCCTTATAACTTACGATTTTTCAGAGGGGGGGGGGGGCATTTTATTGCGTCTGCAAACATCAAGTTTTGGGCCAAATATTGCATCCGTAGCAAATTGGGTTTGCCAAGATAGTTCAAAGCGCAACGAACTTTTCTTAAAAAGCTATTGCTTGCTACGGTACATGAGTATTGCAGCAAGTGAAAAGAAGCACAAGAGCACTATGAGCTTATAGGCAGCGGAAGAATGCCAAAATAGACAAACAACAACAACAACAATAATTACAACAACAACAACAAACGCCGGGATGAATCCACTTCCTGAAATTAGAGAAGTCTCACGTGCTATTAAAAACACCCCATTAAATTGTTTTCCCCATCTATAATGCAGGTAATGATTATTTCTCTCTGTTTCCCACGGGTGCCTAGACTTACCGAAACGAAACCGAAATACTGGAACGAAACCGAAATACCTGAACTAAACATTAACATAATAGGGAAACATATACGGGTGCCTAAATGACTTATGGATAATGCAAATGCTTTTGTTTCATAATAATGTATTTATGATGAGTATTTTTGAATTTATACGCACCTTTTAGAGGTTAATAATAATGACAGAAAGAAAATATATCACTATTTCGGAAAGCTTTAAATTACCGAAATGCAAATGAGTGTCAATTAGCATGGATTGTTTTACTTTTTTAAAAAAAATATAAGATAATTGTGTATAGATATATTTGAATTAAGAAGAAGCTGTTTATATCTGTACTAATTTAAGAAAGGGGATATGGGTGATTAGTTGAAAGCAGTTGAATTACCAAAACGCACTTTGAGCAAATTACCAAAACGCACTTTGAGATCCATTGAAAGTAGTTGAATTACAGAAGCGCACTTCCTATTTACGTTTTCTTGAGATTTGAGACGGGTTTGTTTGTATGATTCACAGAAATTAACTCATCTCAAAATAAATTATAAAAAAGAGAAAGATTAAAAGTCAACAGAGAAAGTTCAAATTGTCATAACAGAAAGCATTTGAATTACCGAAACGGAACTGTATGCTAAACATGATTAAATTGCTATTTCTATATTTATTATTATTATTATCATTATTATTTTTATATTTTTATTATTTAATTTTGTATATAAAATAAATCTTCGTTTAAAGAAGTAGCTGCCTTATGAAAGAAGATATAGATGACCCATTTGAATTACCGAAATGCATTTTGAGTTATTTACCGAAGCACACTTTTAAGCCTCATTGCAAGTAGTTGAATTACCAAAATGCACAAGATAAATGTCCACTTGATCTTACTGTAAAGTGTAAACTGTGAGAAATCAGCCATTGCTTATTGAAGTGTCCATTTTGGCGATTAGGCCAAAAAAATAGTTGTGTTTCAGGTTCCTTGCCAGTTAAAAAACAGGGTCGGAAGGTAGGATTTACTTTTTTTTGCTAACAGTACAAAACAGCTCTTTTCCCTCTTCTCCAAAAAGTACAGGCAATGTCATCAGGCTGTTGATTCTGGTGATATGTACTATGGCAGATCTTGTATAAACAGTGGGAAGAGCAGAGGTCCCAGAGTGCTTCCTAAGGGCACCCCCTGACTCAACTGCATCTGGTGCTGATGATAAGTAACCCCATCATAATTGGAGTTTATGCAGTAGGTGGTGGTGGGGGATTTTGCCAAAGGCTTTCAGCTGTGTCTCACAATACAGTCTCCTTTGAAAGTGTGAGTATGCTATGAGTCTCTACGGTGTTTGTGTATATGCTACATGTACTGAACCCTATATGCTCCAGCGTCTTGCAGGCAATGGAGTAAAGAGACACTAGTATGCATGTCTCTGGTTTGTTTCTACCCCTCCTTTCTTGAAATCTGCTTAGTGAATTGTCCCTCTTCTCCAAAAAAAGTACAGGCAATGTCATCAGGCTGTGGATCCTGGTGATATATACTATGGCAGATGTTGTAGTTCTAAATTTGTGCACCCTGGCATTACAAACATTGGACTGTCGTGTCCCGTCTGGTAACAACAATCGCAATAAATTTATTTTGTTTCAAAGACAGAGGAGACCAGAATATATTATGTGTAAAGTGACTTTATTTTATTATTATTATTATTATTATTATTATTATTATTATTATTATTATATTGAGAATTGAAATAAAAGCCAGTTCTTGTTTTCATAGCGTTTTTTTTCTCAAAAGCCATTGCTTGTACAGTTACTTTAATAATCAATATTTGATCAAGGTTAAAGTGTTGTTTTCTGCTTTAGTTTTTACTATTATTTCATAAATCATCACTGATTATCACGATTTGGCTGATGAAGGTGTGAGATGTTCCTATAAAGGAAGGTGACCAAAATAACACATTGTCTAAGCCCAGAAGGATTCTTCAAAATTCACCATATCTACATTAATTGCTGGTTCCCTGAGTACAGGTGGTCAGTAATGTTAATACAGGTAACCAGAACCCCCCCATTTCCAGGTATTGGGGGGGGGGGGTTCTGGTTACCTGTTTTTCCATTACTGACCACCTGTAAAGCGGGAACCAGCAATTAATGTGGATATGGTGAATACTCGCGCCTGAGCAGACAATGAAAATAACACCATTACAGAGCGCACTGGAAAGGTGAAAATAAGAGAAGTTGAGGCCAGAGCTTAAATAATATATGGTTTTCAGGTTGCCTGATAAAGTTTTTTCACATTGTTCATTTCTAAAGTACTGAAATATGAAATGTCATTTGTTTTCGTGGGTAGGTTTTTCCGAAATTTTCACAAATAATTCGGCAAATTTCACATAAATAAGAGCAATTTTCAATCTGCAAATGCTTCTGAATTATTAATCTAGCCCGAAGGCACGTTCAGTAAACAACGTTTCTTCATATTTTACTCTGATTTATCCATTTTTTGTCAGTTTTCTATCAAATTTGTGATACAAAAAAAATCGAATTTTTAAAAAAAAAAAAAAAAAAGTTTAGAGTCGGCCCTGAACTTTTAGGGTCGGTCGGGGAACCGGAAACACAGGTATTTTTATTATTTGCCTAACCTGATAATAAGACGTTTCGCCCCCAAGACGTCCCCCCTAGTCGTTTCACCTCTATTTATTTTCAACCTTTGTGGTTTCGCACCCATACCCTAGTCGTTTTACCCCAATACCATTTCCTCCCTAGGCTGCTATTATCAGAGGCCCCAGGTCTTTAGATAAGCCTGCGTACCAGTAAAATACGAAAATATTTGGCAGGATATGCATTTATTTAAATTATTGTGCGTATATAGGCCTATCATGTACGAAAATCAAAATGAGCATTGCTCAATTAATGTTTTTTCAGAGTGTAATGTGCGAAATGTTATATTTCGTTTCTTTTTTACACGTTTGGGAAAAGGTAGAGGAAATTCGAATTGGTTTCCCTTCGGGCATGTTCTTTTAATTACGGAGACATCACAAACCATTCGTAACCGCATTCTCAATATAGACCAGTTAGAAATGAAATACATGTTAGTCTCCGGTGGATCAATATTGTAGCTTGCCGAAACAATCGAAAACCACAAGTGCGGATCCAGACGGGGGGGGGGGGGCGTTTCCGGACCGCCCTGGAAAATCACAAGTTATATGGGTTTCTATAGGGAATAAGCAATTGGAACCTTCCCCCTGGAAAAAGTTGGACCTCCCTGGAAAATGTTAGACACCCTCTGTAACCTTGAAAAATGATAGATTGCTTTGAAATTGACCATTTGACTTTTGTAAAATAAGCTGAGGACTAAGAAAAAAAGCAAAAAAAAAAAAAACGTCAGAGCTTTTTTTTGTCAGACTGACCTGGACACCCCCCCCCCACCCCCCTGACGAAAATTCCTGGATCTGCTCATGAACCACTGACTTTGTTTTACTTTCCGTTTCACAACACGCTGTCTAAAAAATGCCAGTACAGAAAGTTATAAAAATACAAGCCACTTAGGCTGGTTTGCTTTCTTTCAAGCAAACACAGTAATTTCTTTTAACATTTCTGAAATCCAGCTGCTTTTTCTTTTTAGAAAGGTGATTAGAGGTGATGGGTGTTGCTAGAAATTGATACACAAAATCCAAACAAATACTGGCTTATGCAAAAGTCGGTCCTGTTGTGTTTCGGTCTGTCTAATGGTTTATGAGAATAAACTCATTCAGATCAGGTTTTCTTAAACTTTTAAGTAGCTGTGTAGTTCAC
The DNA here is from genome assembly GCA_964019695.1 of Loripinus fragilis. Classification (NCBI taxonomy): domain Eukaryota; kingdom Metazoa; phylum Mollusca; class Bivalvia; order Lucinida; family Lucinidae; genus Loripinus; species Loripinus fragilis. The sequence goes on along the minus strand of OZ026522.1, from coordinate 83,166,179 downwards.
ATCCTATAATATATTTTGATGATTTCAACTTAACCCCTCACTCACTGACCCCCTCCCAAAGTGTGCAAAAATCACCAAAATGGGACACAGAATGCTGCAATTGGCACCTTATTTCCCAAACCCACACCGCCATCTCCCAACTGCATCTGTTGTATTCCTGAAAAACTAAAAACCTACTATGCCAAAAGAAATTCATACAGGCCACTTAGCCCAGTCAGTAACGGTTACGTGTCTGGCAACAGATGCGAGTCTGACTGCAGATCCAGGGGTCGCGAGTTCGATCCCTGCCTGGTCCCATACTTTTGTGGAGATTGATTACTGTCATTCTAATCCCTTCTGCTGAATCAAGAAGGATTGTTGTCTGTTACAATGGAAAGTATGTGCACGAACTACTGGTTAACTACTTGTTCATTCTTGCCCAGGGAAAAAGTGTGGTTAGGTGAACTGATCGTCCTGCCATGACCATAATTGTTGATTTGGGACGTAAAGCAACAAAACAAACAAAATGAAATTCAAATTTATTATCTTTACTATTTGCTTTCTTGTCAATGAATAGCCTAGGAAAACAAGCAGTAAGCACAGGCTCAGTTAATCAGCGTGTTGAGATACCTTTGTTATTTCTTTGTGTGTGTTTTTAAGACAAACAGTCAGTACTCCTTAAAATCTCTCGTTACTCCTTTTTTTACAAAGTGGACGAGTACTGTACTCTTTTGAAAATAAAGCTTATCTAAAGCCCTGCAGGGTTCTAGATAAGAGTGTAATTCAAATTTCTTATTTCTCAACTAAAACATAAGGTGTGGGTACTCAAAAGAACCATATCAATGAAACAATTCTTTTGAGCACCCTACAAATATTCACATTTTTACGCTAAAAAATCGTTTTGACCTATGTATTATGTTGAGTATGGTAAAAATGGGTCAAAATTGATATTTTCAGAGAAAGATGGGTATTTGTCTCAGTTTGCTGGCAGTTATGAGCTTGAAGTTCCATTCAAATCAGACAAAGTCACCAGCCACTTCAGCCAGTATAGAAGCTAACAGCGAAGAGCTTTACATGTCAATGTCATCCCAAATCAAGAAAATCTAGAACTAGGCAAAAAAAGGTTAGTATAATGGGCGATCCTCACTGAATATGCAGTAAAATCTATTTAAAATGGCCACTCTCTAAAAGATCAAAAATTGGTTTTCAAAAGCAATTATTGCTTCATGCAGGTCAAAAGTAATGCAGAATGGGGAGCACATTAAGCTACTATTTGTCATTAAGATCTTTGTTTTGTCTATTTCAGTGGCCGTTTTACTGTAATTCATTACACCTTGCAGACATATGATATATTATCTGGGCCTGGATGTGAGAAAACCTGACATTGTTGTATGCAAACAACAAAGGTGCAGACTAGCCTGATCATCTGCACAGTTTGATCAGCACCTTTGTTATTAGCTTTCAGGAAAGTAAATTGGCTACATGTTCTGTGCCCAAACTTTAAGATTCTAGCTAGTCTGTGTAGCTGAGCAGGCTGGTTTGAGTCTTACATGGTCGCAAATCCTAAACATTGGTTTTCTCGCATTTAGATGTACAGTCAATGAGATAAATCTGCACAGCAATGTCATTCTTTTATATGCATGAGTAGCTAGTCAATGCTGTGGGTTTTAACCTTCATGAACATCCATATTATGTCACAATATGTGTGAACATCAGGTCCACAAGCTCATGGGCTCAGACTCACTCGAGCATTTGATGGTCACCTAATGCAATAAATACAAAATTCTTCCAAGTGGGATCAAATGATACAATATCTGGGTGTTAAATGAGAAAATGCCTTAGAAAAGTGTAGGTCAGCAGGACTTTAGTTAAGAGTGGGTAACGAAAATTTATTTTTCTTATTTCTCAACCAAAACATATGTTGTGAGTACTCAAAACATCTGTTAAAATTGATGGGTAATAAAATATTGACAATTTTACGCTGACAATTTATGTTAATCTAAACCTGTGGGTCTTCCTTTCAATTTTGTAAATATAAGAGGATTATAGAAAGATTTTATTTAAGAAATAGATCAGCTCTAGCAGTGAATTGTTGTGTAATAATTCACTGTTTGGAGGTCAGTTGTCAAGAAGATCAAACCACGAGCATGCAGCGCGAGTGATTTATCCTGTACAACTGACCGACAAATATTGAATTATTACACAACAACTCACACACTAGAGCTGATCTATTTCGATTCTAACACACAATAAACGACAAAAACTCATTTGAAGTCTTCAGCTTCATCCAACTTTCCGCCATTGCACTGAAAAATTCCCGCCAATAGTTAGACTACGTCGCATATGTGTACATGTATTTGTAACTTCTTTTAAGCGTAAAAATGACGTTACACAGTCTAACGCCATGAATTACGTCACAAATGACGTCAACTAGCACGCGTTTTCCTGGTGCTTTCAAAACTGTGAATTATCGTTTGATATATCACTGTTATTTTTTACAATTTACTCTATAGGCGAGGTGTGTTAGAATTTCATTTTTGCTCCTAGATCCTGTGAGAAGCCACAATGTATATTTAATTTTTTGGGGAAAATCACTATTTTCTCTTATGTATATTGGCACGAGTAAAATAATTGACTCTTTGATATATCACTTATTATAGCAGTCATTCAGTTTGGCGTCACCATCGGACATAGTCCGAAAATATAGTCCTGCCGCAATAATAAGAAACGCGAAAATCTGGAAAAAATTTTATTACTTGCATTTTTCCGAACATTAAGCACATATCCGGATTTAGAAAATCCTGCAGTGTCAGGAAAAAATTGTTTGAAGGTTCTACTACCACTGCACTAACCCCTAATCTCTGGTGAATTTCGACATTTTTAGGCTTTCTGAAAAGCGGGGGGGGGGATTTAAACAGTGTAACAGCCATGTGATGGCCTATATAGCTTTGCTTAAATTTCTACAGGTAAGTGTCATATGCATCACACATTTTAACAGCGTGATTGCTTTGTACATACTAGTTTTATTGTTTAAGCACTGCCATTCAGTTGAAATTTTTGATTTAATCAGCGTTGACACAGATCCAACTGATCCAATATGATCAAGCTTGTTATTCCAAGCTTGGCCAATTTGATGAAAAACCCGCTTTCTAAGGTTGCTTTTCTAAACGATCAAAACACATTTCTGATTGTCAAATGTCTAAGATTTCCATTTCATTCAGTCGGATCTGGTTGGCAGTGGATGTCTGAAGGCCTAAACTGTGTGAGATTTCTGTTCAAATTTGTATTCTGAAAAATTGGACCCCTGTCACATTTAAATGACTTTCATGTGTTTCCTCGTGACACATCAGTAAACATTTCACTTTATGCACAACCCTGTCTTTGAACATTAAGATACAATTTACTTTACTGTCTTGCAGCGTTTCGCATATAAACGGATGGGAGCGCAGTGGCTTAGTGGTAGAGTGCTTGACTTGTGACCGAGTGGCCGCGGGTTCGAGCCTCACCAGCATCACTGAATTGTGGTCCTTGAGCAAGACACAAGATCCTAGCTCAGTTATGGTTTAACCCAGGAAGACCCGTCCCTGTTTAACTGAAAGATTGTTGATGGGACGTAAAAAATCAAATCAAACAAATAAACAAAAGCCTGTAAATAGTAACAATTCAGGTGTAGCGTTTTCACTTTGTTCCGTATATAACCTACACGGCGATCACTGACCTGAAACGTCATCATATTATTTAGTCAACCGTTGCATATTATTAATAAACTGGGTCAGTTTATGTCCATTCTACCAACAGTTATACTCCCCCGCCTAAAAGAACGATAAATATTCGGAAATTCTATCTAATTACAGAAAAACGCAGCAAAAACATCAGGTTGATTTTGTCAAAAAATACTGCAGCTTTTTCTACCCGGATAACGAAAATATCAAGAGAAAATAACGTGAACAGATGCAATTTAAGTCGAATTTTCGCGTTATTAATGCGGCAGTACTATAGTTTCAGACGTCTGAGTGTTTACTGACCAGTTTGGACAGTTTGTCCGAGATGATTTTCGGAAACACACACTGTATAGTAATGCACAGTGATGAAGTGTTATTTTTGTTTAAAAAACGATCGATGATTGGCCAAATTTCTGTATGCTTCAGACTGGTTTGACTTATTTTACCCAGCAAATACTTATTCACTAAAGCAAACTAGTCATAGTGTTTTGTTACGTTGTGCCTGATTGGTCTTTTGCATCCTTAGTTTACTTCCCTTAATTTTATCTCGAAGCAGAAAGCATGTTTGCCTTGGCATTTACCGATAAAATGACTAAAAAACTTAACTGCCACCAAGACATAACAGGAACTCAAGTTTTTTATGCCCCAAAACAGTTTGTCCGCTCCATCATTACCTGAACAGTCATTTTCCATGGCTAACGAGTCGTACAGCGGCCACAAAAAGCAGCAATAAACAGTACCCCACCCACTTCCACCGACCAACAAGCTCCAGTCTCCTCATGAAATAAACAGCCAGACAATCAATCAGGCCGCACTTACCATCCGTAATGGTAGCAAAACTACCCCTGGTTTCAATTTGAGAAGGAGATGGCAATTTCCGTTTATGGTGGTAAAAATGAATGTTAATGAATGTCCTAAAAATATTCTAAAAGTCGGAACAATATTGGGGCTGCTTGGACAAAATGTCCAAAGTAAATTTCAGTCCAGCTGAAACCCTGTATAGTACACATTATTTGTTTGTAATTTATTTTTAGCATGTACCACTGATTTTAAATAGCTGTGGTATAAACTTTGGTAATGTGTTTAAGAGGCTCAGGCCTTAAGTTAAGAGTTCATACCAAAAAAAAAAAGAATTTTCTTATTTCTCAAACAAAACATATATTGTGGGTGCTCAAAGAAACCGTCTCATTGAGACCATTCTTTTTAACACCCAAAACATTTGTTAAAATTGATGGGTTTAAAAATATTTACAATTTTTTGCTCAAAAATTTTTTTTTATCGAAACCTATGAGGCTCCCTTTACTTTGAGAAATTCAACAGGCACTGAAGTACCAGCCTTTACATTTGGACAGACTGGATCCAGCGTTTCTATTTGTTCTACATCACCATATGTTTTGGTAAATTCAATAATTGACATTGGAAACATTCAACATTTCTATTCATCCTACAGCATAAGGGCTTAAAGGCACTCGCCATGGCAAGCGGACAATTGTGTTTTCGGCGGCTGCTCAGGTCATTCAGGAAGGACAGGTTTACCAGGTGCCAGCAGAATTCCCTGCACACCATATTTAAAAGATCAAGGTCGTCGGAAAGTCTGAGCAGTTTAGCTCCATGGGAGACACAACAATATTTGAATAACAGTCAGTTCCAGCCAGCAAACCCTTTAAAATTTTCTATAACTGCGCCATATTCCTCGCTGTTTACTTCCAAATTCTATGACTCAAAGAAAACTGACTCAGAGCTTAGTGCACTTAAGATTTGAGGAAGCAGAAGAGCTGCCACCAGCTTAGTGATTAGATTAGCAATGCTTTTAAGTAAAAACATGTTAATATTTACTTACCCATCAGTTTTAACAGCCGTTTTGGGTCTCATTGTGACGGTTCTTTTGAGTACCCACAACATATGTTTTGGATGAGAAATAAATATATAAAAAAATATTCACACTCTTATCTGGAGGTCTGTTTGATGCATATACTATATAAACCCTCTTCATTCTGGATACAGTAAACAGGACCTTTGGCAAACAGTGAAGACCCTAATGAAATACTGCATAAGGTGGTATTTCCTCAGGGTCTGCACTGTTTGTTAAAATTAAAACAATCTTCAGGGGGGTTGGGCTGGTGTCAATCAGACTATGAGGATTACCCGTCATTTTTGGCATATGGCATAAAGGTTTCTTTGGTTCCATGCATAGGTCCAGATTAGCGAATTATTAAATCTTTAATTTGTGATTATTTTTTTATCCAAAAGTTTTTGTTGTATTTTGGGTGCTCAAAAGAACTGATCCATTGAGCAGTTTTTTTAGTATGTACAGTATTGACCCGGCTAGAAGCAGTCTAATCAGAGCTTGTAGTGTTTGCTTACACATTTTTGGAAATCATACATTTATTCTGGAGCAGGCAAAATAAGTTTTGTAAAATATTTTTACATTCATTTGATATTTCTATATGAACTATATATTTCAAACAGTATGGATCCAAGTCAGACTGCTTAGAAGCAGTCTGATCAGTGGTCATAGTGATTGCTTACATGATATATATTTATTCTGGAGTAAATTTTAAAATTATAAAGACAGCACTTTTCGTTAAATATTTTACATGCTCTTCTGCTTAATGCATTTTTGTGGCCTATATTGCAAACAGTATGGATCAGATCAGACCTTTGAGCAGTCTCGTCAAGGTTCATAATGTTTGCTTATGTGATTGAATTATTTTGGTGTAAATCAGAAGAGATTTTGTGACCTATATTGCAAACGGTAGGAGCAGTCTGATCAGGGTTCATAGTGTTATCTAACATGATACGATTTGTTTTGGGGAAAATGAAAATATGCAGCAGGTGTAATAAGCAGACAACACTCTTTATTTAATACTGTCATCTGCTAATGACCAAATGAACTTATATATAACGCTTATATAATATTGCAAACAGTATGGACCCAGATCAGTCTAATGAGCAGTCTGATCACGGTTTATAATGTTTGCTTACATGATGAAATTATTTTGGAGTAAATTTGGTGTAATTTTGTGATCTATATTGCAAACAGTATGGACCCAGGTCAGAATGCTTAGGAGCAGTCTGATCAGTGTTCATAGTGTTTGCATGATACAATTTTTCGAGAGAAAAACTTAAAATGCACAGAAAACATTATAAGCAGACAGCACTGCTTTGTTAAATATTTTTGTATGAAGTGATTATCTTGATGAATAAAAACAAAAACAACTATTTTATTTTTTTAATGAAAATCGAAACATCTTGGTTCACAGTCGGTATGACACACCGATGCAATGTCAGAGTTCTCACAAGTATTTTGAAATAATTCATAAAAAAATAATATTTCAGCTGAAGCTGCCAAGTTTTCTGGATCAAACTCCACATTTTCAGTTTTGACTCCCAACTTTTTTCCAGGAATGGATTCTATAACTTCTGCTTTCAAAATCCTAGTGAGAACACTGACTCTGATCAGCTACATTGTTACTACATGTATGTAGATGACCAGTCCCTACTGAAAAGAACTTTTTTAAAGAAGGCTTTCTCATGATGTGGTTCAATTCTTAAAATGGGTCATACGTTTTCAAGTGTTTAGTCCTCACATTTTAGCTGGGGTTTATCATTTTCTTGTTGCAGATTTATTTTCTTACCCCTGGTTTATGCCTGCTGCACCCCAATTGTTAGATGGATGCAATACATTGTGAGTCTGCATTGATTTAGCCTCATGATATGCTTAAAGAAACGTTAATTCAGCGTTTATTTGGCACCTTTTTAAGGTAGAATTAGTGTTGCATTTGAGGTTGAATCAAAGTTGATACAGTTTTGATTCAACGTTGAGTCAGTGTTGAAATATCAATGTTGATTCAATGATTGAATGTCAACGTTGAATCAACGTTTGTATGTCAACGTTGAATCAACGTTTGTATGTCAGCGTTTATTCAAGTTTCAAATTCAAATATATTTTCATTTTTATTTCAACATATATTGTCAACGTTGAATCAACATCAACAAACTCGTGCCCCCTGGGATCTGACTATCAGAATTCTAGTCATTCAGTATAATTTGATTTCATATAGCTAGTCTCATCTCTTCTGTCTTAGTAACCCTCACCTAATCAGTAATCACAAATGGAAAGAGGAGAAAAAAGAAATCATTATTTAAAAATAAATTTACCATTTATTAAAGAAAATGATATCACCTACCTGTGAAGTGGACATGACTGTTTTGACTTTTGCTCACGGGGCTGTCACTGTTTGTATTCATAAACTACCCGTCTAAAAGCTGAAGTAACGAAGCCACGTAGCACAGTCAGTAATGTGTGTCTGGCTGCAGATATCTGTCTGACTGAAGGTACTAGAGTCACAAATTAGATCTCCCGCCAGGTCCCATACTTTTGTGGAGATTGATAATTAATTATTTCTACGGTTATTCTCCCTGCCACTGAGCCAGGAAGGGTTATTAACATTCTTTCAGGATTGTGCTGGAGCGAAATTTCTACAACGTTAGTAAAAGATAATTCGAGATCAATCCTGAAAGTAATTTTAAATGATAAACTGCTTAAAATAAAATTTTAAAAATTACTTTGAGCAAGATCCCGAAAAATCTTTTCGGGCACGATCCCGAAACATTTTTTCAATCAAAATAGTTCGGGATCGTGCCCGAAAAGAACTTTTGGCATCATGCCCAAAGTATTTTTTTAAATTTTATTTAAAAAATGGCTTTGGGCACGATCCCGAAAAATTTTTTAATTCAAATGTTTTGGGATCGTGCCCAAATAGAACTTTCAGGATCATACCCAAAGTAATTTTTATTTTTTATTTTAAAAATGACTTTGGGCATGATCCCGAAAGTTCTTTTTCGGGCACGATCCCGAAACATTTTTTCGATTGATTGAAAAAAGTTTCGGGATCGTGCCCAAAAAGAACTTTTGAGATCATGCTCAAAGTGATTTTTAAAATTTTATTTAAAGTAATTTCGGGATTGATCCCGAGTAAACATCTTTACATAACAGAAAAAGCCATTAAACGCATCAGTTTTTTTGATGAAGTGTCTCTTTATAAATGAATAAATTGAATTGTTCCCATTAAATTTGAATACTGGCCCTAAAAATCGTTATATATTCCCGAAATATTTTTAAAAGTCAATGATGAAATCAGGAAAAAAATATTTTTTCTCAATTTAAAATATTGTTTGTTATATATAATATGATATAATATAATATAATAGATTCCTCCCATTGAAAAAGAACCAATATACGACGTGTACTGCATCAGTCGTCGTCAATATCAGCGCTTCCTGAAAATCCTTTTTTTGGGATGTCTCAGTGGCGCAGTTGGTAGCGTCGATGTCTGGTGTAGTGCTAGGCGGAGTTGTCATGGTCGTGGGTTCTAGTCTTGCTAGAGGCAAAAGAATTACAGAATCTATCGGCTCAGTTGATTCATTATATCCCTCTGTATCAAAATATATATATATATATATATAAACAAAATATATACATGTCTACACAATAACGATGTACGAAACGTGTGTACGACATTTAAGCAATTAAAAATAACCCCCAAAACAACAACCTTTAAGCCAAAAAACACACTGATTGATTCTTTTTTACTTTTTTCAACATGCGGTTTGGTTTCCTTTTTGTTCTGAAATAAAGTGCTCAAAGCAATCAAGGCTTCCAACAATTGAAAACAACGCCTACATTCTGACTGCTAATTTTGCAAGGTATAATTTCAGACTTAATCTTATCCTTCTGAAAAGGTTGTCTGCTTTTTACATCTGCTACACATTTTCAAATACAATCCATAATCTATTTTTATCGTGGAAGCAAACATTATGAACTCTGAACAGGAGCAGTCTGATTTGTGTCCATATCAGAAGTATTGTTTGCAATATACAGATGCAGACTATCAAAGAAAGAGAAGACTAAAACTGTCGTGAGAGGCGGCACAAGAGTTATGTATAATGGTATAATTATGACATTTACTATCTGACTCAGATTGCGCATAATTGGAAGGTCGATATCACTCAGTAGCTTAAAGAATCCAGGTCATAACGACATTTGATCTGAAATCGTGCTTGTTTGGTACTGATTAGTTGTCTTATACTCTCCTTTAATAATCTAGAATAATCTAAAGAAACATATATTGAAATAATTATGTTTATTACTTAGAACCAACTAGGATTCTAATGCACTGTGTTTTGTTACGCAACATCTGATTGAATAACCTCAAATATTTGCGACAGTATATCCTGCAATGTACTGTCCGAAATTGTTTGACGTCATTAATTACGTCACATTTCGTTTGATTACGTGTGGCTTTCTGTGGCTTGCAGCGCTCCAATTTGAGACAATACTGCAGAAATGCATAAGAATGGGGATAACCATATTCAAAATTTTCATTTGGGGGAGGTATATCTTCGGATATACATTAGGAAATCACGTTTTACGGCTCCGCTCGTGTGTCGATGAAAAACTAAATTTCCGACCGTATATCAAACAAGATACCTCCCTAAATGATAAGTTGGGATACAGTTAGCCGCTAAATAAATAGTTTGCTCTGGAATTGTCATTATCAGCTGCAGCAGAAAGACACAATAAGAAACGTAAGTGAATATAACAAATAAATCTACAATTATGACGGACACACTTATGCACCAAAAAAAGAGACACTAAATACGGCTTTAGCGATTATATCAGCCAATTTATATATTTTTTACTGACCATTCCAAGGCGGAACTTCTTTTTTGGGTTAATTGTGGTATTTATGTCTTGTGTGTCATGCTTTCGCGTCTGTTCATTGCTGCCTTGTGGTCACTTGCTGGGAAAGGGGCGACCTCTTGGCTCATGTTTGTGATGTCTAATTGTGATTTTGTCACTTTCCCATGTGGTATCCTGGGTAATACTTGATTGTATTGATTCCTGATCCATGCCATCTTTTTTACTTTTATTTATAGAACATTATCTCAGGCACTACATGTAAATATGGCTTTTGAGATGGAGCATTATCTATGGAACTAGACATGACTTGTAATATAACGTTATCTCGTGCACTTAATTTTGCTTTAGTGATAGAACAGTATCTAAGCCACTTAATATGGCTTTTGTGATAGAAATTGGTAGCAGAGCCACTGACGATAGCTCCGGGACATTTCACAAGCAAGGATAAGTTGGTTTGCAAGAAACATCGAAGTAGGTAGAATTTTCAATTCTATAGATAATAGTCATTGCTTGGAACCAAAAAAAGATACAAAACCGCTATTATATTCTGAGAAAGCTAAATAAGAACAAGGTTTAGCGCAAGAATCAGAAAAGAGGCAAAGTAACGCTGGTATTACGAATTGGAGCGCTAGTGAAGAGAAAACACCTTTTCTACGTAACATACTGTGGTATGACGCCAGGAGGAAACAAAATACCAATGAATATGTAGGCTGTGTCATTCGAGCTAGTGGCGAGCTAAACAGTCACAGTTTTCCATGCTGATATGGGAGATATGCTCCAGATTCAATGCAGAGGTCAAGGTCAAGTTCACAGTGACCAAAGGATGTACGCGACACTTCGCCATCCCAAGATGAATATACACAGCCAATTTTGGATTCCAACCTCAAAAAATATAAAACATATACTTCTGACACGATTATTCTAGAAACTAGGTCAGAGGCCAAGGTCAAGGTCACAGTGACCTGGAAATGGTACCGGACACTCTGCCATCTCAAGATGCATCCATATACCAAATTTGGAATTCCTACATTTGTACCTCAAAGAATATAGGAGATATGCGCCGGACATAAAGCAGGACGGATGACGGACGGACAGTGCGATTACTATATGCCTCCCAAAGTTCCTTTGGGAGCATTATAAACAATCTTAGCTGTCTAATATGGCATATGTGAAGCTGCTTTGTGAAGCTGCTTAATATGGCTTTATTAATAGAAAGCAAACACGGCTGCTTAATATGGCTTTAACAATATAAACAAATATTAAGTGAGTATGATCAGGAAATACCACAATCACAAACCGCAGACAACCCCATGGCACCGTGAGGAAGAGCCGCTCAACCATCACGAGACACCAGGAAGACAAATTAAGCAAAGCAACCAATTCTCTCTTCCTCATCAAGATGATTGCAATACTAGAATGGACATAAAGTAACGTACAACAAAACATAGAACAATTACAGACTCCCACAATGGGAATAACAATAAACAAAAAGTCAACGACAACAGAACCACCGCCTTAGAACGGAAACTAAATCACGTCTACTTACATCTGTAATATGGCTCTTGTGATAGCAAACTATCCATGTAGCTAAGTATGTTTTTGTGATAGAAGACTATCTTTACATCTTACTGATTTATATTGCTTATGCAATAAAAACAATCTTGGCAGCGTTATATAGCTTATTATGACATAGCATTATCTCAGCTGATTAGTATGGCTTCTCAGCAAAATATTCCTGCTGCTTTAAAGCTATAAAACTAAGCCCTCCAGTAAAATATTTTACTGACCGTTCCAAGGCGGTACTTCTTTTGTGGATCTTTTATGTTTTTGTTCTGTCTTGTGTTTGCTATGTTTTGTGCGCGTCTGTTTATATGTGCTTTGTGGTCACCTGTTGGGAAAGGGCTGACCTCTTGGCTCTCGTTTGTGGTGTCTTCTGTGAGTTTGTCACTTTCCCATTGGTATCCTGGGTCAGGTGTGGTACTTGATTGTATCGATTCCTGATCTTTGCAACCTTATTACTTTTATATGGTTTACGAGATGCTACTAAATATGACTTTTGAGATATAAACTATACTTTACCATTAATGTATTGCAGCAGACTGCATGCTTGGTGGTCAACCCAATCACGGTGGCAAATTTGATTTTCTCTTTAATTGCACGCCTATGGTGGTACTTCAGACTCTATGACTTATCTATTGATAAGATGGTAGCGGCCCGATGCGTTGGCTGTTGTCAGGCCCACGGGGGTTTACCTGTTGGATTTCTTTGCTCCGGCATTCAGTTTTATTTACTGTTGATTCCTTATCTTTGCTTTATCTCCTTTTTATATCTTCATTTATATGTTATAGGAGATGATGCATCGATAAGTTAAGAGTCTTTAACGCAAACCAAACATCTATGTGTCTTGATCCACATCTGAACTAAGGGTGAGGTTGGTGTACCGTTAAACCGGTTTAAGCCCTCCAGTAAAATATTTTACTGACAATTCCAAGGCGGTGCTTCTTTTGTGGATCATTTATGTTATTTCTATCTTGATTTATTATGCCTTTTATGCACGTCTGTTTGTTGATGCCTTGTGGTCACCTGCTGGGAAAGGGCTGACCTTTTGGCTCTCGTTTGTGATGTCTAGTTGTGACGTTGTCACTTTCTCATTGGTATCCTGGGTCAGGTGTGGTGCTTGATTGTATCGATTCCTAATCTTTGCCCTCTTCCTTACTTTTAGAGAATGAAAACTATTTCGTCTGTTAAACAGAGCTTTTGTAATGCTAAACTATCTCTGATGTTCAATAAAACTTTTAAGATATGAACCTTTCACAGTTGCTTAATATTGCTTTAAAGCTATAAAACTATCCAAGTTTCTTAATATGACGTGTGCAATACAATACTATCTTAGCTGTTTAATATGGCATTTTTATAAAGCACTATCTCAGCTTCTTAATTTGGCTTAAGAGATTTAAAACTACCAAAGCTGCTTAATATGACTTTGTGATAGCTGCTTTACACGACTTTGTAATATAAAATTGTCTCAGCCTTTTAATATGGACATTGTGATAATCTGCCTTAGCTGCTTAATATGGAAATTGTAATAAACTACCTTATCTGCTTTATATGGACATTGTGATAATCTACATAAACTTCCTAATATGGACATTGCTTTAGCTGCTTACTATGGCATTGTCTTAGCTAATTACCTCAACTGCTGAATGGGGCGTTAGTAATAGCAACGTATCATTGTTGGTGATGGCTTTTCTGATATCAAAAGATGTAGACCTGAACAGCTGTTTCCAAATAGAGTTAACCCTTTCACTCATAATTATTCATAACCGACTCCACTAACTATGAATAGCTATATACATACGTTCATGTTGGCACATAGAAAACATTAATTACTTGTCAGGTCTAATAGTGCTGGATCTTCATAAAAAACAGAGCAGACACTGATCTGGGTCTGCCTTGTTTGCAAAAACGTTAAAATGCGTCTCTATGAGGTAAATGGTTATAGTTTCATGTATAGTTTCAAAACACCATATTTCCATGAACAATGGAGATAACTGCATAAAATGTTCAGGATAACTTCTTTTTACTTGGTAAATTAAGTGTGTATAATTAACTAAATTTTGACGGCTTCTTCATTGAGAATAGTTTTCACAGATTGTTGCTCAATTGCAAACTGTTATTAATTGGATCAGTCCATTTCTTTTTTATTGGTTATTTGTTGATACTTTTTCATTTTATTTCAAATTCTATTAGAACATTCTGTAAGCAAGCTGTGAATACACTGATCAGGCGCCACGTACTGTGGCGTCTGATATGGGTCTGCACTGTTTGAATTTGTCCCACAAAAAGAACAATAAGCTTAGATGGATTATGCTTACTTAAACCACTTCTAAAATACGAAAACACATACAACTATTATATTCGTTTCTTTCAGGGGCCTGTCTCCTTTGACACATCAGGAGGCCGAATAGGTGCCACATATCTCGAGCAGAGCATTTGTAAGTACTCAAACTATTCTTATCTCAAAATATTTTAAGGTGATATTTTATATCTCGATATATTGTATCTCGTTTCGTATTGCTGTTTGTTTAGCTTGACATCGCTTAGATGTTTGATAGTATAAACATGCAATGCCGTGGGTTAGATTGCTAGCCTGACTATCTAAAGGCACTTTCTTTAAGTGCTAGGCTAGTCAAAGTAAGTAAGGAGGCAAATATCAGGAATCACTGCAATTAAGTACCACACCTGACCCAGGACACCACACTGGAAAGAGGCAAAACGCACAGTAAAACATCCTAGACAAGAAAGGCAAGAGGCTAGCCCTTTCCCAACAGTGACCATAAGGTTACAATGAACAAAAAAGAATGCTTGACAACCACGAAACATAAATAGCAGAAGTGATCCACAAAAAACACCGCTTTGGAACAGTAAGTAAAAATATTCTTACTGGAGGGCTTAAACTAGTTTGACGGCGACAACCGAACCTTTAATTCAGATGTGGAGCAAGACACATAGATGTTTAGTTTGCACGAAAGACCCCTACGATATCAATGATTTATCTCCTAGATTATATAAATCAAGATATGAAAAGGAGATAAAGCCAAGATAAGGACTTAACAGTACATAAAACTGAATACCCGAGAAAAATAAATCCAACAGATAAACCTCGGTGATCCTGACAACAGCCAAAGCATCAGGTCCCAACCATCTGACCTATAGATAAAAGTAAGGAAGGAGACAACGATCAGGAATCGTTACAATCAAGTACCACACCTGATAAGTCTTTAAGTCGGAAACGTCATAGATCCTGAGGTCCGATCTGCCGGCGTGCAATTAAAGAGGTAAGCAAGGTACACGTATTAATAGAGTTTGTTTCTAGATCTTGGGTAAATCAAGTTACAATATATCTTTGGTATAGTTTGCAAACGTCACGATCATAGTAGAGAAGTGAACTGTATTTACTGTAAGAAATATAAAAGTAATACAGTTAAACCCATGTAAAATGGCTACTCTCAAAAAGATGGTAAATTGGTTTTCAAGACCAATTATCGTTTAATGCAGGTTAAAAGTATTGCAGAATGCTCCAAGGCAAGGGAGCATTCTGTAATACTTTTGACCTTTATTAAGCTACCATTTGTCATTAAGATCTTTGTTTTGTCTATTTTTCAGTGACCGTTTTACACAGGTTTAACTGTACAGGACAGTCCTGTATTTGTTCGATCTAGTGAATGTATTAGCAAACGTGACGAAATGCGTAATTCTACTAAGATCATGCACAAACTATGTTAAGAAAGGTCAAATACTAGTGGTCAGATTGAAGGTACATATACATATGTATCAGTGTTTTCTTTTCAGATGGCGAAACAGTGCGTGTGGCTGTGTTCAATCCTTTAACTGACACCCTGACTTGGTTTGTGCCTGTCACGTCTCTTTGGGAGGGTAAGATTAGAGCTTCAAAGCAAAATGATGTACTTTCGCCAAAAAATGTCAAATTCAAACACAGCTAGTAGGACTTATATAGCAGGCGCTTTCATTTAAGTAATTAGTTCGATTTTTGGAAGGTTCATGGATTACTTCGGGTCTCTTGTAAAGCAAGTGAAGCCCTTTGGGTTTCACGTTAACTTTTCAAGAGATCCGAAGTATTCATGATTTCATGAACTTTCCAAAGCCCAAATTTATTGCATATATTTACATTTATTATAAATATCTAAATTATAGAAATTATCTATAATTTAGGAACCAAGCAGTGTTATCGTATTAACGGTTTTGTTGGTGATAAAATCGGAAAAGCAGAATAGCCAGTGAAAACACGGACAGCAAATGGACCAAACAAGTAGCTTGTTCAGGTGTGGTTCGCTGTCAATCACAACGCCAGTGTCACATCTGGCGAGTGAATTCGATTTTCGAAGCATGTTGCACGGGCAAGTAAACATGGCAGCTGTCAATCAAACTCGTGTAATTCATGAGGCTATGAATGGTTGCAAAAATCTAAAGATTCATGAAAGGACTTTTTCGAAAATTTAAATGTTTGCTAATGATGTATTAGCACTTGCTGGACATGCAGATTTTTTTTTTAAATCAATTCTATAGTGACTTTTAAGATTTTTGAAACAATTTAAAACCTCATTGTTGACTGGGACGTAAATAATCAAATCAAACAAAAACATTTGTCTTACACTGATTTTCTCCTAACAAAATGGCGACAGAGTTAAACTTTTAAACGCCATAGTGTTGTTATAATGCGTACAACGTTTTTGTAACCAAAAGCATCGATGTAATGACGAGTTTGGACAGGAACGCTTTCCCATGTAATGTCAGACATACAAATTGGGGATAATTTTGAGTATTGTCAAAGTAACACGCATTTTTAAACAGAACGTGAATCTCATAATTTGAACATGGATTTTCGTTCATTTGGTAATGTCTTTATACAGCTTTGTGAAGCGATTATATACAAAGATTCAAGTTTTGTTATTCCATTTCAAAATTTCAACAAAAGTGTTAACATACACAAACATCAAATGTTCAATTCTTGAATGTCCCAAAATATAGACAAAATTCTAGACAAGTAAATTTATCAAAAAAGCTCAATTTTGTTAAGTTCATGAAAGGATGGAAACCCAAACTCGAAATTCATTTTTCATATAAACTGGTTGAAATTAGTGATACCATTTAATCGAAAAAAAAAAAAACAAAAAAAACTTAGGTAATAATTTGAATATCTCCTCCTAAACAACTAGTTAGTCTACACATTTATGATACCAATTCTCACACCTCCGCACATAAGACCAGCCTTTTATTAATACTAATCTAATTAAGTGGCAACTGCCAAAGCATGACGTCAAATCCTAAACAAAAGAGATTTACCACACTTCCAATAGCATAGTAGTGAAACTAGCTGCTAAAAACTTATGAATGTGTGCCCACATTCAGAAAACATCATTTAGTGAAGACGCATTGCCCTTAAATCACATTTCGTCTGAGATTTGATGAGATATTTTTGCAAATCAGCAATAAATTTGGTATTTTGCAATGCGTGTAGAATGAAACAAATTTGATATGATAAATTTGTTTTGATTTGATTCTTTACTTCCCAGTCAACAATTTTTCAGGTCAGGACGAGTCTTCCTGGATTGAACCAGTACTAAGCAAGGATTAATGTGCCTTACTCAAGGACACAACGCAGTGAAGACAGTGAAGCTCGAAACTGCAACCCCTCTGTCTCGAGTCAAGCATTCTACCACTGAGCCACTTCGCTCCATTTGATATGATAAAACTATAATTTCAAATGTTAAATTTGTGCAACATTGGATACTGTATATCATGTTAAACTGAACATTCCTCAAACGGGTGTGTTTGCTCAAATTCACGCACGTTTAATGTCAAGCAAATCAACCTAAATGTAAGCCTAGTGTTTTGTTGAAGTATATAATTAAACAGTCCAGACTCATATCAGACGCTGGAAAATGCCGTTTCTAATCAGTTATTCCGATGTTCACTTACAGGAAAATGGATTAAAATTTTAAAAAAAATGAAAAGAACCACCCCAACAGCCCTCAAACGGAATTTGTATGGTTTCAAGGATAAGAGTTGGAAATTTCATTCGGCTAAATGGGTTTGATTTCCATCTGATAAGTGTAATGAAACTAATTAAGACAAGAAATATCTTAAAACAAGATATACGACGAAGTAACAGAAGACATATTTGATATGAGTAACGTGAGAATTTTTAAAGAAATTCAGAAGAAAAAAATGGGGGATGTTTCAACTTTGTTATGTCTTCGGTCAGCTGAGCTCAGTAAAGCGTTTGGTTTAAGAAACCTATGCTTCATGTATTCCAAAATATCTGCAGTGATGCTTCTATGTACAGGATTGCCGGGATCTCGTGAAAACACGTTTCCTAGTTATACACAGTTGATGTGCATTAATGCTGTTTTTTTATTCTTCCTCTACAAGTACTAGTGAAGCTGTCAGCTTAAAGGTGGACCAAGCCGCGTCCATTATAAAGTTGTTTTGGTAAGGTTACAAGGAAATATAATTTCAAGCAGTTTTAAAAATGTCTTAAATAAACCGTTACAGTTCCATCAGAATCGTTTTCAAAACTGTGACATTGTCTCATCCAGACAGTAACATGATACTTTTATTGTTTTGTTAGTTTATCAGAATTTACAGATATGGACGAGATATTCAACATGTTTCTTTTATGAATCGATGGAAACATTCTTCCAGGTTAAATTGTTATTATTTTCAGAATTCAACTTATGAATACACCTCAACACAGTTGTTGCCAATAAAATTCACTGATATGGCAATTGCTGAGAAAATAGCTAGGAAAGGCATTGACTAGCTGTCCGCTATCACTTTTATAACAATATCGACGATAAAGGGATACAAAAAATACGTTACCATGATTGGTTTGACCTTTAATATTCATGTCCTGACATTTTTCCATTAAAGTCTGTGACATTGCATTAATCGTTTCGTTACAGTTGTAAGTGAAAGTTCGTAATGGATCAGTGAGAATCCAAAAATCTTTGAGACGGAAGTGGCACCAGTGATTTTGGCGGGTGGATTTATTCAGTCCACGTACTGAGAGTCATTATGCGCTTTTGAGTAATAGTTTCTATGTACATGTAATTCAACCATTAATAAATTATGTAATACGTTATTTTGTGCCCATTCTAGTTTTGCAATCATCTCGATGGGGAAGAGAGAGCTGGTTGCTTTGCTTTGTTTGTCCTCCTAGTGTCTCATGATTGTTGTGTGGCTCTTCCTCACGATGCCATGGGGTTGACTGCAGTTTGTGATTGTGGTATTTCCTGACCATACTTACTTACTATTTTTGTATTTGTTCTTAAGCCCTTTCAGCATAACGTTCATTTTGTGACATATTTATACGGTGCAGACCACATAACTTGACGTCTGATCAAGGTTTTTATTGTGTGCTTACAGAATTGTCTATTATATTTTGAAGAATGGCAATAATACCCCTCAACCCTTAATCCAGATATTAATTGGTCCAACTGGTAAAAGTGAAAGTGTCCATTTGGCTTAAATGGGTTCAGTTATGCAATGAATGTAACAAGAAATACCACAATCACAGGCCAGCTTATTGCATCTTAAAAAGAGAGTTCCAAACGCGTAGAGAATGGTAGTTATTTAACTTGAAGATGGGTCAAAGAAAGCAACAGTCTGAAGCATTTTACACAATGACTGTGTAACATTTTAATTGCACAATAGGATTCTTGCAAAGACAAAAGCAGTTTCAACACAACGTAACAACATGCTATGATCTTACTACGTTATTATTAATAAAAACCAAACTGTTCACATGCGAATTTTATTAATTGTAAAACTGATATAATATATTTAAAACCACATCATAAACTATCTATGAACACGACTCTCTGATGCATTATCTCATCAGAGGGAACGTGGTTAGGTGTAAAGGTTTTCAAGTTCGTGTTTAGTTGTTTTATTGTGTATTTTAGATATGTGATATGGTACCAGTTCGTTTTGAGCCATCCTACCTAAAAGACTTAATAACATAGCAATGTGTGAAGCATTTTATGACGTTTTCATAGCTACATACTTATTTTTTTTTCTTTTCTTATAGGTGGCATAATTCCGAAGGACAGGTTCATATACAGCCAAGTTCTTATAACACCCAACGTGCCTTTATTTATCCTGATTATGTTAGGGAATGCGTTATGCTGTATTCTAGCTTTAGGATTCTTAGTTTTTAACATACACTTTCGAAATAATAGGTAGGTTATTTCCTTCAAAATCATGTTGCCTATCCCAATTTTATATAAAGGGGGTCTTGCATCTGTGCCCACGCATGGATTTTCTTTAAACTTTGCATAATAATGACTCGTTATATACAAACTACGAAAATGTATGTATTGAATTAGATAGTTAAGAATAAGGCTTAGGAAGCAACCCTGACTTACTCCACCTTTGAGGTGACACCTGTCTCTGAATTTCCATGTCCTAAATCTATAGTTTTGTTTATCTCTATGATTTATGATCTAGATTAAATCCAAAATACCATAGGCATTATATTAATACCAGGAAACCATTTAGATATATTATGGTTTAGGTTTTCTGAAGAAGTGATTATAAAATTTCAATTTTTTTTTTAAAAATTTACAAAACATTCAACATTAAATTCCAAAGATAGATATGTTCTAGTCTTTGTCAAGATATCATATTATCACAAAAACATGCCATATATATCCTACTGATCTGAGCCAAATTTCATGAAAATCCAAAACCGGTAACTTTGTCATTTCCTACCTCTTATGGGTATAGGTCAGTTTTAGCAAAATTAATTATTTAGTTGAAATGAATCAATAACTCGACAGAAGGAGGTTGTTTTTAAATCTATTTCCACTTTTCTTAAAGAAAGACATGTTTAGTCAATTTCAAATGATTCAATGGTCGGAAATGCCAAAGGTCATAGCCCCATGTCATGGCACTATGGGGCCAAGACAATGTGTATCACTTCCTCAAGTCCTGCATGATATTGTTTAGCAAACATAATATCCTATCAATAAACATGTGAAAACAAGAAGACCAAATATTTCTATACATCCCAACTGAACTAGAGTAACCACATTTTGGTGCCGTGACCAGGATTAAGTGTAACAGAGTCATATCAAAGGTATCATAGAACAGTGTTCTACATGAATAAGTGAGGTCCAGAAAACGAAACTGTATGCCTGGAATATACAGCCAGCCAAAGAATAAATGTTGCCATTTGATGGAAATCAGCATCAGTTTTACAAAATAGGATACACAGAGAAGATATAAGCATTAATTTAGCAATTCCTTTGAAGCCAAGGGTTCTCTGTGACCAAAATGGTTAATTTTAACCAATAGGTTTGACAGGGGCTTATTCATGTGAACCAGGTTTATTAATGAGGCTTACAATTATAAAACCATAGATATAAGGTTCTTCTCCTGTATGAACTGACTTGTCATAAGGTTTCTCTTCTGTATGAATTAAAATTCTTAATAATGTTACATATAAGTGTAACATTGGTTAGATGTAGTTTTAACGTTAGAAACTAGATGTGGTAAGTCCAGTGTCACCATATTGTATCGTTTTGGGTAATATTATTGTGTAAGCACTTCATTAAATAAGAATCATGGCACTTAATATCAAAGAATATTGTTTTTTTTTCTTTTTCCAATCAGCAACAGGGAAAAACACTGAACATATCAACTTCTACCAATAAACGTACTAGCATGGTGATTCAAACTAAGCGAGTATTTAAGTATGTTTTACAGTGAAACATAATTATTGTATTTTTTACATTTTGATGAATTAGGGCCATGTGTTTACATCAAGTTGAAAAATATGTTACCGGTCCTAGAATTTTATGAAATTTTGTCTACATATTCTTAACATATATGGAAAGTTTATATGTTGAAATGGTATCTTGACAAAGACCGCAACGTGTAAAAATTTTAATTCCAAATTCGACTGAATACAAAATATACAGTTGATAATTGGGGTACCATCTCATAAAAATGATTTCCCACCCACTATCCTAATACATACAAAGCCATTTATAGTATCAACGAACTTATCAATGTTATAGTTATTAAATAAAGCATTTCTGCGCCTGTTACATGATATGTCAATTAATTTAGAAGTAATTATAACTGGATACCCTAAGGTATTGTAGTGATATCATACATGACGTCATAAATTAGCAATGGAAGTGCATAAAAACTCAAATGCACCATAAATATAAAAGTCATAACCCAGACAATTAATAAACATAATATTATCAAATTCCAAGCGTGGGAAGACTCCCATGTTAATTTCCCATACCATGAAAGAGCCCCTTTATGAAACCTTTCTTTCTGTTCACACAATGCTGTGTCGGTGTGTGTTAGGTTTTCTTGAAGGACCTGATATTTATTTCTGAAGTGCAATGCTTTTCTGTTCTTAGAGATTTTTTTTACTAACAAAACGTAAGTGAGTATGATCAGGATATACCACTCTCACACTCTGCAGACCTACCCACAGCAAAGTGAGGGAGAGCCACAGAACACGAACAGTCACAAAACATCAGAAAGACAATTAAAGCAAAGCAACCAGACCTGTCTCTCTTCCTTGTCAAGATGATTGCAAAACTAGACAGGACACAAAATGACACATAACAAAACTAATATCAACACAGAACGCCCACAAACAATGTGAGGTACATATAATAATGACTCAACAACAACAGTATCACCACCTTAGAATGGATAGCAGCCTAAGTAACCCAGGGTATTTTATGCATTTAGCTGGCGACACATCTTCGCACTAGATTGTGTTATTGTTAAAACACACAAAATATGTTCGCATGGAGGTTTCCTAACTAATGCAATGCATCATCACAGAGACCATCTAAACAAATTAGCACGCTATGATGTAACAAAGAAAAGGGATCACGACTTACAGATAGTCAGAGCTGAAGAAAACCTCAAGTTGAGCCCTTGTGGGTCCAGCCAAAGACAAGAGTTAGGCACCAATAAATGTAGTAAAATTTTATGTCAGGTCCATCATTGAGTTGGAAGCCTTTTACTAGTAGTTGGTGAGAAAATGCCCCACCCGTCTGATGATCGGTGCTGTTTACGTATATAACACCTGTCACCGTTTTGTAAATGCTTTGAAATCAGCAGACGAGGTTTTTAAAACTTGTCAGTGCTATATTTACTATACATTTCTTTTTAATCAATTTGAAGAAAACATTTAGATAGAGAACTGGTCATTCACATGTATAGTGTAACTGCTGTAAATTGCTTAAGTATTTATTTCTCTATAATGACTTCAAACGATAATATACAGGAGACGGAACTTCTGATTTACAAGTATAAATGCAACAGCAGTAGGGTGGTCAGTCCTTCTGACTAAACCATTTTACAAGATGAAGTGATGTTTATAATGAAAAAACCTAGCGAAAATATTTATATCTCTATAAATACTCTTGAATAGATCATTTAAGAGTGAGAAACAAACGACGTATTACAAGTAATTCAATTGTATTGTATACTGACGGACTTTAAAAACGCAACACTTGGATAACAGCTTTAATCTATGTCTCGAAAAAGAAGGCAGAACAATAATTTTGATTGTATGTTAAAGAGCATACATTTGTAAGTAAAATATTGAAAACGTGTCCAACTAAGATGATCTTAATGCATTTAAATGTAAACTTTTTGAGATATGGGTTAACTGTTTCATGTGACCAAATGTTATGAATGAAAGATTCCCTACTTCTTTAAATCAAGAAACACTAGAAGCATCAAATTTGTATCATGGACTTCGTTAGTCATCGAGGAATCACTGTCATATTGATGGGTAGGTCTGAGATACAGCTTATTTCCGTATATTACATTTATCTGGGTGTACCGTTTCATACAATAGCTTAAAATCTCCTCTACTTAAGAAATGTTTAAATGGCTAAATTCATACGCAGCAAATAACGTCATCCAGTTTAGTTCTACAATTAAAACTAAAGCGTTTGCTGAAGAAGCCAACTCATGATGACATTATCGAAGCAAAGGAAGTTTACATTCAACAGTCTTTTGGAAGATATAAGGGGAAGTTAGTGTTGCGTAATTAAAGTCCATCAGTATATATATATTTGCATTTATGTAGTCTCTACTTGCTAGCTCATATCTCTGTATGATCTCCAAGATATATGGTTGCAAGGCTGGTTACATGTGACAGATACCTTTTAATTATTTACATGCGAATAGTTTACTGTACATTTATCTGATAGTTTAGTCAGTAACGTGTTTGTTTAATCATAAATGATCGTATGTTTTTGCGAACTGTCCGTTTGGTATGACTTATTGGCAGTTTGTGCGTTCCACTTGCACACTTGGAGGAGCCATGTGATTTTTTCTTCATTAAGCATTTTAGACGTAATGTCTTAGAATATTCAATGCATTTTGATTGTATGGCATCCAATTTAATCTTGGATTAAGTGGATTGTAAGTAAAAGCATATTTAAAGATTTCGTAGATTTGTTTCCTATTGGTTTGTAATCAATATGTATATTATGTTTCATTTATTTGGGTATCAATCTATCACAGTATTAAAGTTGGCCTCTGTAGCTGAGCAGGGTTTTGGGGACAAAATTGATCGTACATCATGAAGACAGGTTGCTCAACAACGATACCCATTTCATCCTTTGATTGTAACGTTGTTTTTTTCAGCAACATTAAAATGTCTAGTCCATTAATCAACAACATCATCATCATTGGAAGTATCTTGATATATGCTGGTGTGTTTATATCATCATTAGACTATGGCCGCCTTTTACCATCAGAGATGGATAACCATGTTTGTATGGTATATATAACCACGCAGTATTCCTTCTTTACCCAAAAAGTTGATAGGAGGTGGATTCAAATCTACATAGACGCGCTGGAATTTAATACTATGCCTTAAACTAAAGACATGCAAACTGATTATGTTTGCTCTTTGGTGAAAACGCAAATCCAACAAACCAACGAAGGAATACTATTTAATAACATGATCTGCATACACCCAAGGCCACAGCTAACGCAACACTTACTAAATGTTGGATAACTTCAGAATGTTGTGACGGATTGCAGTCAAATTAGGCATAAAAATAATGTAACACAGGATACATACCTGGCAGATTTTTTTTCTATCTTAAAATATTGACTTATAAAATGAAATTATAGCAAATAAAAACATCGCATCATAAGTAAAAGTCATATAACCACGTAACAACTTCAGTTTTTTAAAAGAATATCACAGCAGAGCAACCTATGTACTTCTACAGCAGCATAATATCCACCAGCTAATGTTATTTAGGCGTCAAAGTCCCAGTACCTGAATGTCAATGTACATTTATGTGATGAGCTTTTCTGGCGTGTGAGCTCTCCATGACCTATAAGAGTAGCAGCAGTCCCTGGTTCAGAAATGTTGAAATATCCCATAAGCATTAATACAGAACTACTTTTTATCAATGAGACAAAGGTGTCAGCAAGTCATTGGAGCTAGAGGTGGTCAAACCAGGTATTAGTTTGACAAAGCTGTGTCCTATAGCTGGACCAGTGTATTATAAGGTTTAATGTGCATATGATAATATATCGCCATCATGTGATTTTAATTCGATTTTGATATCCCATCCTTCCATCCGTCCATGCATCTGTTCAAAATTTATTAAGATACCGTTTTGAAATTTCTTATATGGATTCCTCATAAAAAAAATTATTGTCATATATTTTTTTAAGTCTAGATTACCCCCCCCCCCTTGTGGAGTAATGCCGTTTTAAAGGGTCATAATGAAATTTTGTAATCAAGATATCTCAAAAACTATAACAGCTATGAGCTTCAAACTTGGTCAGCTAATCAAGCATAATGAGTAAATAACCTAGTGTAAATTTGAAAAAAAAATAGGTATTGCCCTTTCCAAATTTGAACATAGAAAATTTGATATCTAAAAAACTATAACAGCTATGAGCTTCAAACTTGGTCAGGTAATAGTGAATAATAAGTAGATAATCTGGTGAAAATTTGAAAATTAGTTATTTTATTTTTTATTGAGTTATTGCTCTTTGCAATTTTTGGCATTGAAAACTTGTGATCAAGATATCTAAAAAACTATTACAGCAAGTAGCTTCAAACTTGGTCAGCTGATAGAAGATAATAAGTAGATAAGCTGGTGAAAAGTACTTTTTTTCGAGATATTGCTCTTTGCAAATTTTTGCTTTGAAAACTTGTAGTCAAGATATATCAAAAACTATTACAACAAGTAGCTTAAAACTTGGTCAGCTGATAGAAGATAATGAGTAGATAATCTGGTGAAAATTTTGAAACAAAAATATTTTATTTATTTTGAGTTATTGGTCATTGAAAACTAGTTATTAAGATATCTCAAAAATTATAATAGCTAGGAGCTTCAAACATGGTCAGTTGGTATAAGATAAAGAGTAGATTACCTGGTGAAAATATAAAAAAATATTTTATTTTTTTAAGTAATTGCTCTTTGTAAATTTGGGCATTAAAAACTTATGAACCCTTCTTGACAAGCAAAGGGTTGGGCATAATGCTTCATAAACATCATCTCTAGTTATATTTTCCTGTGATACTTGCCATTACGTGATTTTGTGACATTTGCTTATGGTGTGATAATCCTATTTGCTGTGATTTTGAATTTATAAGTCAAAATATGGAACATAAATTTCTGACAGGAATGTATCATGTGTTAAATTATTATCATGCCTTATTTGAATGTAATCCGTCCATACATTCTCAAATTTGCTATTATATAGTAGCTGTTGCATTAGCTGTTGCCTCAAGTGTAGATGCACATCACACCAAACATTTCTATTTAAATGCATCTATGTCAATTTAAACCTTTTAATTGTGATAGATTACTTCATGCATATTGAAACCAAGGTATGGATTGCCTATTTTGTATTTTGAAGCTATTGCTGATCACAAATTTTATAAAACGGTATACAGTACTTCCGCACTGATGATTGTTTTATCTTAGATAACTGTGCATACCTAAATGAACTGGTATTCTCTGAGATGTCTCGTTTTAGTCGTCGCTGTTTGCCAAAAAAAACTGTCACAGATATCCAGATTGAAAATGAAAAACGATTATCCACTCCTTATCATATTTGGTAACCTGAGTACTTTTTGCACGTCATCCTATCTTACGTTAAACAACAATATTATTATCACAGGTATTTATCTGAATAGCACAGTGAACAAATACATCTTGTTGGTTTCATAGTTTAAAAAAAGAAAACACAGGTCTAAATCCACTGACATAAATTTTGCTCTGGTCAAACACTTGGGTTATTATGTTATCTTAATGAAAAGCGGGGTTTTCCTGTGTGTTTTTGGTTCAAATGCACAGACACATATGAACAATGTAAAAGTGCTTATCCGCCCATCTAAATAGTTTACCTCTACTTTATGGACATTATATTGACAAACACTAATTGACTCAACCTATCATTGTATTTTGAGGTAGTGACTTGAATATTTACTTACTTGGTTTACCTTGGAGATGGGCCTCCCCAAGAAGCTCAGCCCTCAATTTCTGCTTAAAAGCATCGATACCGGTATTAAAACCACATGCACATGCTCGTAAATATGCATTTCTATAGGTCGTCTATATAGTTTTTACTATAAAACAGATAGTTCATACTTCAGAGAAACGTGTATGGGTTGTATTACAAGGAACTACCACAAAATTGAGTTAATGTAATTTTGTTCCCAATCCAAATCAGGGGCACGTCATGGTAGTTTTCAGGCCGAAAATTGGATAAACAAAGGTAAGTGTCATCTTCAGTTTTGTTTTATTTTTAGAATTTCGAACGAATTATGGTAAAATAGGGCAATATGGTTCCATGTAAATATGTCTCAGCGTCCCCTCTAGCTCAAATTTTGTATGAAAAGTTATTTTCTTTCTTTAGATTTTTGCTTCCCCAAGGAGCATCGAACCAACTTTCCCTAAAGTACTGCGCCAGCTCAAAGCATTTTAGCCCATATCTGTCAAATTAAATGGAATTTGAAATCATTTGACGATGAAATGATAAAAATATCTTCATTAAACGTTCTTACACAGAAGAAAATATGAGCATTTACTCGTAAACGATTCATGCCCCCTTCGCCAATTTGTGGTAGTTACCAGCGCATCGTGGTAGTTAAAATGCTAACGTGGTATTTGCCAAGACCATGTTGTAGTTCGCATCAACATGTTTCCGCTCTTTTAAGAATCGCCAATACTAGTGCACTTATCAAATCACCCCCTCCAGGAAGGGGGATACCATGGGGATTAGACAGCCAAAATCACAACCCATGGGAATTTGATAGAACATCTTAAACAGGATTTGGACATTTGATTCTGAAAGTTCCAAGTGAGATTTTATAACAAATTTGATGGCCCACCAAAGCAATTTTTGTAACCAAATAATGCTTATGGGTAGAGAATCGAACCAAGTTTTCAAAAGTGTCTTATTCCTATGGGTATTCCACTGTCTCCTTTGGGGGGGGACATAAATAGGTGCATTGGGACCAGTCCTGACTCAGTTTTATAATTGATATGCGTTTCACTAATAGAAATAATATCCATAAAATTAATGGCTAATACAATTGTAGTGAGCAGCTCCTTTCCGAATTGTGGTTTATCAAATTGTTTTCTAATTTAAATACATATTTACAGCCGCTTTCATAAATTCATATTTTCCTGTTTTGGCAGCGTCTGATTGTAATGTTTGCTTGTCATCACTTATCTTTTCCATAGTACAGTGGAAGAGAATTTACCTATCGCATTTGCTTCCATATTCCTATTGGGGGAGGTAGAAGGGCTATTTTAAGTTTTTTCATACATCTGTGCAAAAAGTAATGAAGTGAGAATACTTGAACTGAGAATACTTGTTGAAGGAGTTTAAAATCATACAAACTTTAACTGTTTTAACTAGGGTCATTTGATGTACTATATACTATTTAAGCCATATGAAAACTAGGGTATTTGCAGAGGAATTACTAAATTCCTAAACATAGACAAGCAAAAAGAACACAAACATAGGGCCAAAATCTCAACTCAAAAATAATAATCAGGTTTATTATCTGTATATGTTTTATAATCAACTTCGTTTCTGACTTAAAGGCATTTAAGTTTTTGATACTATGTCACATAAACGAACAATTAAATAGTATTTATTACATAATATGACCCCAATCGATTTTCTGTCCAATCTCTTGTCACATACTTCACAAATGTGGACTTTGTTGCTGTGTTTTGCTTGTTTATGCACATACAGTGCATTTCTAGACACAAACATTTTCCAACAGGTCAGGCACTTGCAAGTTTTGGACTGCTTCCCACAACTTTCTTTGTGGCGACTTAGGGCTGATTTTTAACCAAAACCAGAGCCTAATTCGTCACAATTTTGTTTCTACTCATTGTGGTGTTGTCTGGTGTCACTATCTAGATCTTTTTTTTTTGCCCTGTATTTCTTGTCACACGAAATGCACGCGAACTTCCTTTCACATAGGTGTTTAAGGCTGATATGCGGACCTGCTACTGAATCTTTTGTTGCACAAAGAGCATACTGTCATTTGTGGTGGCGCAACAGAGTGGTAATCTCTGATATGAAATGAGAGCCTGTATTTACTGCAGAATGATTTCTGGCTGAGCTCACACTTGTTAGACTTGCAACTACCTGGATCCATCTGTAAAAGAAGAATCATTAAAAGTAAAAAAGTATGCAAAGACCAGGAAATGAAACAATCAGAACCCAAATCCAGTCATCAAAATCAAAGTGGGAAACAAACAAAAATACAAAATACAAAGAGAACATATTATGGTCAAACGGGTGGGCAGCTTTTTCCCAGAGCGTGGTCATTCAGTAACCCAAAAAAGATATGAACACACTTAAGGTGAAATATAAAAAAAAACCTCGGACATCAAAAACAGACAAAAGAGCACATCAACGAATCTATTGCCTTGAAACAGCCAATAATGAATTACTGGGGGTGCTTAAACCAGTTTTATGGAGCCAACGCCACCCTCAGTTTCTGAAGTGGTACAAAACATTTAGTCAGTTGTTTGTTTTGCCTGATAACTCTTGAGCTCGTCAATGAATCATCAGGGTAAACAAATAAATCACATTTCAACACCATGAAGAAGCAAAGACGAGGACTCAACAGATTCGATGTGATATGTGACAGGTTGAAATCATGCCCTGGACTGCCAAACAACACCTCTGGAAATCTGAAGCAAAAGTAGGTCTGTAGTTGAGCCCTGGTGGACCAAGCAACAGACTAAAAACTATATAAAATTGCGTCAGTCGCTACATAGTTCCAGTTTCAGTCAACTCTAAGATAAAATGGCAGGCTAAAACTATTTGCCCAAAATATGGGCTAAAATCCTTTGAATCGGCACTATACTTTGGGGAAAGTTGAGTCGATGCTCAGTGGGGAATCAAAATCTAAAGAAAGAAAATAACTTTTATACAAAATTATGGCTAGAGGGGACGCTGAAGCATATTTACATGGAACCTTATTGCCCGATTTTACCATTATTTGTTAAAAATAGTAAAAATAAAACAAAACTTAAAGTGACCCTCATCTTTGTTTATCCCATTTGCGACCTGGAAAGTACCATGACGTGTCCTGGATGTGGCTTGGGAACAAAATTACGGTAACACAATTTCGTGGTAGATCCTAGGTTTACCAACCTTGGTATTAGCTGTTGTAGTTTAACGCAATATGTATTTTAGCATACTTCGAAAAATTTGCATTAGCGCAATGCCCAATAGCGGGATGGTAAACTGGATGTTGCAAAGTACGTTTTAGCATTTTGGTTTCGACACCAATAAAAATTGCACAACTTCATCAAAATGAACATTTAGATGAGGGGTAAATGGAGAGAATGAGTGTTGTCAATGTCAATAACACTGTCGTATCTGGATTTGTATTTTCTAGTCGATGACACATCGATGAGTTAGGGATCTTTAATACAAACCAAACATCTGTTTGTCTTGCTCCAAATCAGAAATAAGGGTGAGGTAAGGGTACCATAAACTAGTTAATGCCCTCCAGGAAAAATAATGTTACTGACTGTTACAAGGCGATGCTACTTTTGTGGATCATGTTTGTCATGCTGTCTTGTCTGTTCATTGCAGCCTTGTGGTCATCTGCTGTGAAAAGGCTTACCTCTTGACTCTTTTGTATGTGATGTTTTCTAGTCGTTTCTTTTTGTCACTTTCCAATGTGTTGTCTTGGGACATGCGTGGTAGTTGATTGTATCGTTTCCTGATCTTTGCATTCTTATTTACGTTGTGTGTAACGTCTTTGACGTAAGGAGGTTGCATCAATTTACATAACGTCAGTTACTAAGGGAGTTGAATCCAAGAAGGTACCATATTATTGACAGGCCCACATTTAGTCAAATAAATTGTATTTCCCATTAACTCATAATCAGAGATAGTTTAAGGTTTGGTGCATTCCATAATCGAGAATATCGTCACACCATTTACCCTAGAGGTTACACATTCATGACTATAGGACACAGGGTCCCTGCTTCGACGTTGGGCTGGAATACTTGCACCATTTGTGGTTGACTTGCACTTGAAGGCTTCATACCATTGGCTAAGCTAGGAAAATTTAATTGTTTTAAATGTTTTTTATAAAATCATTCTTATTTAAACTAATGTGCTATTGTTGGCTGATTATCTCTCTATGACTTCAGACATTCGTGTTCAAAAATTAATAATGGCTAGCCTTTACTCGACAGCTACAGACACATGAATATAGTCATCACTCAGCAAAGGAAAAAAGGCGGCAAAGATTAGGAATCGATACAATCAAGTACCACGCCTGACCCAATATATAACATGGGAAAGTGACAAAAACACAAGCATCATGATGCCAAGCGATGATCTGGTGGACTGATTTTCTATCCCATCTTCACATGTACGATTCAACCTTATTATGTATATACTGTAGCATGTTCTTAACACATTTGGGATTACGATTTAGTTAGTATGACTTGACTAAGCTCTTCTACATTTAAAAGAAGTACAGCAGATTTGTTCAATTAAGAAGTTGCTGATGTTATCAAATTAGGAGACTCAGATGAGCCTAACAAGGTCAGCATTAATCTATTGTTCTTTGTTGTTTTACTTTTTAGCTTCAGGTTTGGATCATGGGTGTTGGATTTACACTTATCTTTGGGGCACTATTTTCAAAGACATGGAGGGTCCATCTTATATTTAGGAACTACAAACTGAAAAAGACTGTAAGTTGTTTTTGTTTATATACATGTACTTACTTTACATTTTTTCACTTATATTAGAGTGCTGGTTTTAAATCACACATTTGCATAGTTTGGGCATAGTTTAGAAGTCGGTCAGATTTTGAGACCCTCAGCCTCTGATATTATATAAAACCAAGTACTATTTTAATGGTTGGAAAAATATCACACGACATCGTGTTTGAGAGCGATATACCACCATGCAATAAAATCGATAAACCACCAGTGGTTTAAATATTTAGTAGCTATCCCATTTTAGGTTGCGATTGTAAACGTTTTTTACGCGAAAATGCGTTGTGAGGTTATTTTAAGGAGATATATCTTTCAAATGATCTTACTTGCATGAAATGTTTCCTGTATAAACAAAAATGCTTTTTATCAAGGAGACGGATGGCCTTTGGCTACATGGTTCATGAACAATTTATACACCTCACAACGATCACTTTACGCCCCAACATACAGCTTTTGAGCAATCCGCAGAATTAGGTCAAAAGTCAAATGGGTGCAAAATAACACGATATAGACAAACCACCCCTTTCTATTTCATATCCTGCAAGTATAGCATCCATTAAGTTCATTGACACTATCCGGGATGTACTTAATATACTTGTTGCATTTATTACATGACTTAGACAAGACCTGAGCGTATGTCCATGCAATGTTGAAGGTCATTTAAGTGCAAATTTTGAAAAAATAAAAGTATGTAAATGTTAATGCTGCAATCTCTATTAGAGTCATGCCAAACTAACAATGCTAAATTATGATAAAACTGCTTGTGAATGGTTAATTAATAATGCATAGTGATATTGATAGTGTAACTACAGGTCAAGATAGGGAAACATCTAACTGAAGTGCACAAATTTTGTAAAAATGCATTGAAAATATTTTTTTATATAATCAGCATACCTAACATAACCGTTAAACAACAATATAAGAGAGTAGGGTGTACACATTTTCACTAATTGAAATTTTTGTAATCGGATTGTAAACTATATACATATAGCATCAAATACCTCTTGGGCTTCTTATAGGACCTCACTAAGAGGTAATCTGCTTTAATCATATAAGAACAGCAAAACGCAAATCGAATTTCATATCCGTGCTGTCTGACTGACTAGCACTTTTGTTGTTCTTTGGTTAGGTACTCTAGCTAAGCTCTGTAGCCGAGCGGGCTATTTGATTTGAGTCTTCCCTGGCTGCCAACCCTGATAAAAGATTTTCTCTTGATTGGGCTAAATTATGATCAAGTAAGCACTACATATAGATACTTTTATTTTGCTTTCTTCAGCTGCATTTTGTCTGACTGTAAATCCTCTCACAGCTATAGCTTCTTCTTTAACTGCAAGAAAATTGGACCAGACATCAGACTCTTATGCTGCCTGTTCTAAGGCAGTGGTTCTGTTGTTGTCGATCCATTGTTTATTTGTGCCCCACTGTTTATGGGGGTTTGATGTTTGGTTCTTGTTAATTCATTCTACATGTTTTGTATAAAAACTTTCTCACCTCACACCAGTATAAAAGTAATGATTGGTGCAGGTATATTATAAGAATATAACATGAGTGTGTGGGTAGGATAGAAAAATCCATCCTAAGGGTCATCGTTTGGCATCACGAGGCTTGCTGGGTGATGACATAGAGTGATTCTACCCAACCATAACACAACTAATAGATTCTCTTTCTTGTTTATCATTAAATACCGCGTTTTTATGTTTTAAAAGGCTCCCAAAAGTTTCTGAATATGCTGAGATGCGACATAACATGATGACGTCACTTTAACATCACAATGGCGTCACTTGACGACCATGCCGCGTGACTTCCAATACAACCAATGCACAGCACTAACGTGACAGGCTGGGTAAAAAAATTCTATTCCAGTTTAAAATATCAGATATCTTTATCTGGTGTGCAAGAAAATATTTACTTATATCGTATTTATAAAAATATTTTACAATTTCAGACAATCAAAGATTACCATTTGTTTGTGATTATTGCCATTCTGTTGCTGCTGGACTGTATATTGCTAACAGCGTGGTCCAGTACTCATTCTCTTTACAAGGAAAGTGTTTCCATGACAATAAAGGTGAGATCAATCAATGACTTATGCCAGTTTGTGGCTAAACGCGATCATGTTGCTAATATACTGTATGTTGCAAAGAGTGTAGTCCTTTACTCTCTTTACAACGAAAGTTTCTCCATGACAATAAAGGTGAGCTCAATCAATGGTCACCACCAGTTTGTGATTATTGCGATCTTGTTGCTATTATATTGTATGTTGCAAACAGTGTGGTCCCTAACACATCCTCTCTATTTATCTCGACAATAAAAGTGAGGAACATACTGGTTCCGATGGTAAAGCGTTAGACTGGGAATAAAAATGGATTGCAAGTTCGCAACTCAACATAGTTACTGTGTTGTGTTCTTGAGCTAGACACCTTGTCCTCTGTTGAGTACTGGTTCAACCCAGGAGAAGAAGACATTGTCCAGAGACGACTGAAAACTGTTGACTGATACATAGTAAATTTTATAGAGTTATTGTCCTTAATACCAAAGAAAAGCTGTCTTTCAAACAATTAAAACGCTTCTTTATTTTACATTGGGTGAGCAAAAATAGTAAATGAGTATGATCAGGAAATACCACAATCACAAACTGCAGACAACCCCGTGGCACCGTGAGGAAGAGCCGCTCAACCATCACGAGACACCAGGAAGACAAATTAAGCAAAGCAATCAGCTCTCTCTTCCCCATCAAGATGATTGCAATACTAAAATGGACATAGAGAAACGTACAACAAAACATAGAACAATTACAAGCCCATTTCTCTCTGATCGGAGCTGTGTTATTCTTATTTATTTAACACACATTTTACTGAGAGCATGTATACGTTCTGTGCAAAATGAAAATCGGGTTAATTCCGAGATCTCCTCCTGTGCCAAGTGGGAATTCCTGCGTTGTCAGACATGGTGAGAATCTTACTTCATACGGAATTGTCGGTGTGCAAAGTGGGACTCAGGACAAAGTGAGAATATAGGGATCACATATTTTTTTCATGCATTAACATTTGTCGAAACCCGCAGATGCTGTTTGAACAAGAGGCCCAGAGGCGGAGTGTTCAACATCATCCGAGGGACCCGGCAAGTGTTAATGCAATGAAACAAAC
The DNA here is from genome assembly GCA_964019695.1 of Loripinus fragilis. Lineage (NCBI taxonomy): Eukaryota > Metazoa > Mollusca > Bivalvia > Lucinida > Lucinidae > Loripinus > Loripinus fragilis. The sequence continues at coordinate 83,130,796 of OZ026522.1, read as the reverse complement.
ATGTTTGATCGTTATTCTTGCATATTTGACCTTATTCCAGCCCCATTCGCACTGAAAACGCTGCTAAAACATTAAATTGTCCATTTTCTTACACTAGATTTCTCGAAACAAAATTGCGTTGGCTGTGTACTTTCGAACGTCATAACGCTTTAAAACATTGGTAAGTACCAATAATATATAATGCATTTTCAAACTCCAAATAATTTCGCATGAACATTAATTGCATTTATATGAAAATTGCGTCAGCTGCATATTTCCAAATGCACACCAGATTACTTTTAGCATGTGACATGAAATCAAACAGTATGAACCCTGTTAGCTTCCTTTAATTTAGAGGGCAGTCTAAGCTGGTCCATATTGTCTACACTCATGTGCGGATCCAGAGGGGTGATAGGCGTCCGGACCCCCTGGAAAATCACAAGTTATATGGGTTCTATAGAAATTAGCATTTTGACCTCCTTCTGGAAAAAAGCCTGACCCCCCTGGAAAATGTTGGATTCCCCTCTGGATCCTTGGAAACTTATAGTTTTCTCTGTAATAAAACCATTGGACCCTCTGTAAACTGTAAAATAAGTTGAGGACTAAACAAACAAAAAAAGGTTGTCCAGGCTGTTGTCTGGCCGTCGGGCTTGGACCCTCCCCCCCCCCCCCCCCGACAAAAATTCCTGGATCCGCGCATGACATTAACCAAAAAACATAAACATATGTTAAATATGTTGACTGTCACAAATGACTTATATGTAACATATTGCAAAAACTACATAATGCGCGAATATATATGCGAACTAACACGAACATGTAAGACGACCTTAAACCCAGGAAACATCCCGATTCGACAGGAAATTGTTTACTGGGACGTACAGCATCAAAAAGGCTTCTAACGCGACAGAAACGTTTCTATATCACGAAAACATTTCAATGTATGCTTAAATTTAATTTTCTGTACAATGTCATGGTCAATTAAATGTTTCTTTCATCTGCATACATATTTCTGCGATTTAAATTTGCTCACAATGTATAAACTAAGACAACGTGTCAACTGATCATCTACAAAACTGTTGGTTCTAATGTGTCATTTTTTCATTTCTCTTCTGTTGCCATTTTTAAACATATGGGCGACATCACACGGGTATTTTGGTACATGTATATGCACCATTTTGCAAATATCTGCTAGTTCCCAGTCTGCAAATAATCAATTTTTGAAAATACAGGTATCAAGAACACCCTTTCAAATATGAACTTTTCAAAACCAATAATTGAAGAGGATTCCGCTTACAGGGTTTTCAAGTATTGACAATGTTTATGCTGAAAACCAACAGATAATGCAAAAATGGTGTAAACTGATTGCTGAAGCGGTAAGCTGAAACTAAGTGAAAGAAAAAGTAGGTACATGTAAACTTTGGTTTATACAAAGCCATAAGATGTGTGTTTTTTCGCTATGCATCATTTTTTGCTGCATTTTGCAGCAAGTTTGTACTTGTAGTATATAGTGTTACGTAGTTCGTTTGTCATGTCGTTGCTCATTTATGCTAACACGCACAAAAACAACAAAGGATCGCCAGCCACCTGAGAGGGATTGAAAAAGATGGCTAAATCAGAATCGAATGTAAAAGGGCTAGAATGATATTTTCATGAAAACCTCTTTTGGAATAACATTTACTTATCAAAAAGAGAGACGACAAAAGGTCAATTGACTGATCTGTGTTGTAAGATTGTCTCATATACAACTGCTTCGGTAACAGTTTGCATTTTGGATAATTCAAGTAAAGTAAAACCTGTGTAGATGGCCATTCTGAAAAATAATTGAGACCTTCATTAGGGTACCATTTGTCAATAAGATCGTTAATTTGTTTATTTTTAAGTGGCCGTTTTACATGGGTTTTACTGTAGACGTAACAACGTTTTATTAGATCTCTTGTGGTTTACTAATACAAAGTTATTTGGAAAAACAACAAATAGTGCTCAAACTTAGGCCCTGGCAAATGTTAATGCATGAAAAGACAAGTGTGATCCATATAGTGGATTATCGATTCTATTGCATGATGTTTACCACTCCCAGACGCGACGTCATGTGATAAAGAGTATAAACTTAAATAATCTGACTTAGATATGTTAAGCCTAAGCTGATTTTTCCATAGACTTAATGCAAAAAAAAAACATTTGTGCTTGTTCACTCATAGCATGCTACTGGATCAAGATTTTCGCATCACTTTTTTCAGTGAAGTAGCACAGTACAGCGAAGTATGTTCCCAACACGTGCTAGGTTTTACTATTATTGAAACATTTTCCCTAGCGTTCCACGCTTTTCAGTTCTTGTCCTGTTTCGTTCTCTATCGTTCCTATAGTAAATTTGGCAAAATATAGATACTCGTGGAAAATTCAGTATATATCAAAAGACAATTTTTACTGACAATAAATCCTGCAATACTTTCAAACAAGGACCACGTTTTTGGGACATTCTGTACTTTCTAGAACGTTAACCACAAAGGTGCTGGTTAGTCAATACGTATGGATAAGAATGCTGCACTTATGTTGTGCACTTAAATAAAAACATATTTTTTTTGCGGCCAAGCCAATTTATGACATCTCTTGCAGGACCTCGACAATTTATCTAACGTAGTATCGAGAGTATACACCTTCTGCTACCACCCTAAAGAAAACTATTGGCTTATCACATTGTACATATATAAAGGGCTGTTGCTTGCTTTTGGTACATTTCTGGCCTATGAGACACGTGATATCTCAGTTGCAGGTAGGTATGCGTGTCTTCTTTACCTGAGTTATTACATGGGTGATAGTTTTCAGGTTTATTCCTGAATCCAGGATTTTGAGGCTGACTTTCCACAGAAAGTCAGCTTTAAAATGCTGCATTTGGGAGATTATAATAGGTTCTCTGATTGAATGCCAGTCTGTCTAAAGACAAATGACCATTAAAACTTGAAATTGTGAGAAGTTAGGGGACATACCTCAAGTTTTAAGATTGGAATTTTGAAAGTTCAGGATTTTGGAATTTTTTAACTTTCACACATGTTATTATCATTCTGATGGATTCTCCCATACATATTGATAAAATAGTAGAGCCGTGACATGAGATTTCCAACAATGTGGCATTTTGACAAGTGCAGATTCAGGCCAGCCTGTGCAGCCTCCTGTTTAACTTAGAAACTCCAAAGTTTGTTCGGTCAGTAGCTTAACAGTCATAGAATAATCAAGCGACTAGCAAAGGCTCTGATCAGACTGCGCGTATACGCAGGCTGATCTGAGACTTTGCTGGTCGCACATACCACATTGTTGGAAATATCATGTCATGGCTCTTATCAGAAGGAACTGTCCATTTGGTATTTTAAGGGGTTACCGTTCAAAATTAATATAAAATGATGCATTTTCTGTCACTGAAGATTGGTTTTATTTTAGAAACAGTGCAGAACCTGATGAAATGCCGCCATATACCAAATTTCATCTGAGCCTTTATTGTTAGCCAAAGTGATTTGACAGTATCGAGACTGAAAAGGGTTAATACATAATTGAGTCGTGTAACGCGATTTCCAACTATGTGGCATTTTGACAAGTGTAGACTCAGATGAGCCTATGCAGCCTCCCTTAAAGCATAGAAACTCGGAACACTGTTTGGTCAGTAGCTTAACACTCATATAATATTCAAGCGACTAGCAATTGCTCTTATAAGACTGCACGTATGCGCAGGCAGGTCTGAGCCTTTCCAGGTGGCACATACCACATTGTTGGAAATCTCATGTCACGGCTCAATTATTATCAGTATGAACTGTCCATTTTGTATTTTAAGAATTTACCGTTCAAAATTAATATAAAATGATGCTTTTTCTGACACTGAAAATTGGTTTTATTTTAGAAACAGTGCAGAACCTGATGAAATGCCGCCATATGCCACATTTCATCTGAGTCTTCATAATTGGCCAAAGTGATTTTACCGTATTGAGACTGAAAAGGGTTAATACATAATTGAGTCGTGTAACGTGATTTTCAACTACGTGGAATTTTGACAAGTGTAGACTCAGACAAGCCTATGCAGCCTCGCTTTAAGTTTAGAAACTCGGAACACTGTTCGGTCAGTAGCTTAACACTCATGGAATATTCAAGCGACTAGCAAAGGCTCTGATCAGACTGCGCGTATGCGCTAGCTGATCTGAGCCTTTACTGGTCGCACATAACACATTGTGGAAAATCTCAAGTCATGGCTAAATGTTATCATGTTATGCCTAACATTACAGGAGCTGCGTCAATTTCATCTTTAACCTCCACAAAACATCAATCTTCATTACCGCAAACTATAAGAACTGCAGTGTGGCAGTACAATATCTGTTTGTAATGATTATTATAATGTTTCTGAAGGTTCAGGAGTTATGGCCATTTAGTTTAGTGACTATGGATATAAATGCAAATAGGAAACAAATTGACATAAGGCAACTCCTTTGGTAACAATTTGTCAATGTGCATCCACATCATTCACATATCCATGTAACTCAAGGTTAACATTTGAGCCGCGACATAAGATTTCCAACAATGTGGTATGTGCGACCAGCAAAGGCTCAGACCAGCCTGCGCATACGCGCAGTCTGATCAGAGCCTTTGCTAGTCGCTTGAATATTCTATGAGTGTTAAGCTACTGACGGAATATAATTTGGAGTTTCTAAGCCTAAAAGGAGGTTGCACAGGCTTGTCTGAGTCTACACTTGTCAAAATACCACATTGTTGGAAATCACATGTCGCGGCTCAATTTTGTTCATATATGTAACATCTTTCTTTAGAAAGTATCCGATTTAAAAAAAAAACGACATGTTTGCCCTACTTACTTTTTGTAGCCTAGAAACGTTCTTGTACTAATATAGGACCTTATGTCATTCATTTAATAGTTATTTTGACTGACTGACCCAATCCAGAGAACATTGGGATAGCATGCCTTTTTCAAAGTCAATCAGGTGAGGTGGTTGTTAGGTTGTTCTATGCTCAAGGTAGCAAATGTTTTTCAGCACTGAACGACTCCAAGTATATAGGATTCTGTATCTACAATGTCGTCACTATCTGCGCATTCGGGGTGCCTCTGGCTCATACATTACCAAGGGAGCAAACCACGTTGAACTTCGTATTATTGACGAGTCTAGTGATGTTTTGTACAACAATGTGCCTCTGTATTCTCTTTATTCCTAAGGTATAATTTTTCAATGTAATCCATTTATAACAACTGGAATATTCAATTATAGGTCTACAACTGCGTGAAAGCTACATACTATATAACACCTATGTAAAGTACCCAAGTATCATGTTTTGACCACTTTGGCAGCGTGTATAATACATTTCTACTGCAATTTTTTTTAAATCCTGCTGTAATTTACTTACAAGATTCTCTACGATTTATCATGCTTTAAAATGTTTAAAATGCCAACCATTGTTGGCATTTTAACATTCAATAGCACGGTAAAATACAACATCTGAGGGTTAGAAAGCACGAAAAGTCTTTATTTTTAAGCATATACGTTTTATGAGCATCTGTACGTTCATGCTGACTTGAGCATGACAAAAATAGTTTTTTAATCTCCAAGTCATGTCTTAATGGTATTTACTTGTCATTGGGTTTAACAATAAGCGTGTATGACTAGGAAATAAAAATAACACACTGCAGACATACCCACGGCACAACGATGAAGAGCCAGAGAACAGTTACCGTCACAAGACATAATGACGACGAATAAAATGCAGCAACCAGTTCTCTTTTCTTAATCAAGACCAATACTCTATGAAAGAACAAGTTCACTACAGTACTGCCGCATTAATAAGAAACGCGAAAAATCGACTTTAAGTGCATCTTTTCACGTTATTTTCTCTAGAACTTTTCGATATGCGAATAGAAAAAGATGCAGTATTTTTTGACAAAATTTTCAACTTAGTTTTTTTGCTGTGTTTTTCTGTAATTAGATGGAATTTTGGTATATTTTTGGTTCTTTTCAACGGGGGAGTATTACTGTTGGTAGAACGGACATAAACTGACCCAGTTTATTAATAATATGCAACGGTTGACTAAATAACTCGATGTCGTTCAGGTCAGTGATCCCCGTGTTGGTTATATACTGAACAAAAGTGAAAACGCTACACCTGAATTGTTTGCCATATATATGCAAAATAATGCAATCCAGTAAAGCAAATGAAAGTGTATCTGACTGTTCAAAGACTGGATAATGCATAAATTAAAATTTTTACGAATGTTGTCCCGGGGAAACACATGAAAGTAAGAAAGAAGGCAAAGATCAGGAATCGATACAATCAAGCCCATACCTGACCCAGGATATGAATTGTAAAGTGACACCTTCACAATTAGACATTACAAATATGAGAGTCAAGAGGTCAGCCCTTTACAAGCAGGGGACCACAAGGTATCACTAAACAGACGCGCACGAAAGCATAAGAAAAACAGGACAGAAAATGTCATTTAAATTTGACAGGGGTCCAATTTTTCAGGTTACATATTTGAACAGAAATCTCACACAGTTTAGGCCTTCAGAAATCAACTGCCAACCAGATCCGACTCAACAAAAATGTAGTTTTAGACGTGTGACAACCAAAATATGCGTTGATTGTTTAGAAAAGCAACCTAAGAAAGCGGGTTTTTCATCAGGCCAAGCTTGAAATTTTAACACTGAATCTCCATAGGAAAATCAATGTGTTGTTGCATCTTAGTCTGAGCACATTACTGGTCGAGAAATGGTAGGAACTATGTCCTGATAGGTCTACCTAATTTGGTAAAAGGAAGAAAGTTATCGAAAATCGTGATAAATCGAAGATAACCAATTATTTAATAGTTCCCCTTTGAGCATTCTGAAATACTTTTGACCTGCATTAAGCGATAATCGGTCTCTATTTGTTTTTGTCAAAGGGAGACATTTTCCATTTTTTTACACATTTGATAAATTCGAAATTGATTTCTGAGCTTGTTACAAGTGGTAATACAGTTTTCTTGTGTATCAATGCAACACAAGTATGACGAATTCTGTTAAGCCTAATAACCTTTTTGCTCATGCGCAATGGCAAAATTAAGTGAATAAAGCTTTAAACACAAAAAAGGAATTAACTCAGACATCAAACGAGCACATTGGTGGAGCTCCGACGGATCGCTAGCTGGATGTCTTGAAAACATTATTAAGCTTTACTAAATACTTTTTGTCCAATTCTTTCTTATAAAATATAAAATATTGTAGTGTAGCATTTTCACTATTGTTCAGTATAGCATAAAGTGTATCGTACATATAAAGTACTGCTGCATGAATTAGAATCGCGAAAAAATGACTTTAGATGTATGTTTTCAATTTATATCGCATTGAGCATTCAATTATCGTGAATCATTTCAGGGAGTATTTTGACAGAAGATATTAGCTGGTATTACGACTAATTCTTGCTCTAATAATTCCGATGGTAGATTTTGGGCATTTTATTCCACTTATTTGACACTTGACAGAGATAATCCTGGGAGAGGCCTAATCCATTTTGTTAGAAAACTATTATTTCTGCTAAATGGACGTTATTTTTAGCTGGGCCTCATATATAAGCTATTCAAGGCTCATGTCAATTAGTTCTAATATAGATATTAGGGATTCTTGGGGGCCCATCAAATTTTGCGAAGGGCCCATTAAAAGTATATAATCTGCATGTATTTGAAAAGGATGTGGGCCATTGGCCCATTTTAATGGCCCATCATCATTTTGGTCCAGGATTATCCCTGACTTGAGTGTAACCATTAAAAGAATGTATGTAAAGAGCTTAAATTAACTAATGACAGAAAATGTATGGTTGACTTTGATACTACAAAGGTAGTTGATATTGTTTAGGCCGTTTATCACTGTAAAAGTTGTTTTTTTATGAAACTGTCCATAATACCCACATCACGCTGTTTTACTAGAAAATGTCCTTACAAACATAGCAAACAGTGTTTACCCGGATCAAACTGATCGTATATGATCAGTTGGATATGTGTCTACGCTGATTGAATCGATACTATCAACTGAATGGTAAATTAAATGCTTAAAAATAAAACTGGCATGTACAAAGCAATCACGATTTAAAAAAGTGTGATGCATTTGACACTTACCTGTAGAAATTTAAGTACAGATATATAGGCCGTCACATGGCTGTTACACCGTTTAAGTTACCCCCGCCTTTCAGAAAGCCTAAAAATGTCGAAATTCCCAAGAGATTAGCGGTAAGGGCAGTGGTAGTGGATTCTTCAAACAATTTTCTTCTGACACTGCAGGATATTCTAAATCCAGGTTTGAGCTTAACGTTCGGAAAAATGCAACTAATAAAATAATATTCCAGATTTTCGTGTTTCTTATAATTGCGACAGGACTATAGATACAACATTTTGCGTTATTGCATTCGATATTTCTAGGTATCTCCAGTGACCTATATAGGTCACTGGTATCTCCCATCTCGCCGGCGAGTTGTAACCCATGAGACATGGGTTCACCACTTTGACCATGAGTCAAAAATGTAGAGCAAACAGTGAACGCACGCTGGCTCATCTCCTCCTAAGACATTCAACAGGGCTCATTCAGTAGGGAAGGTGATGGCCTCAATATTTTAAGATAGTCAAGGGGTGATCATGATTGATTACCTGCGCAAGGTCGCACGATAAACGGTGCTTATTATGAAGGCAAATTAAGGTGGCTGCGCCAGGAAATCGCAAGCAAGATCCTAGGAAAACTGACTCACTGTGTTCTGCCTTTGCAGGACAACGCACCTGCCCAAATGTCACAAGTTGTCATGACTGCTGCGACTGAATGTGGTTTTGAAATCCTTCCTTATCCACTAAATTCTCCTGATATGGCTCCTTCTGACTTCTATATGTTCCCAAAACTGAAATCCCATCTTCGTGGTAAACAGTATTGAAGCAATGAAGACGCCACAGAGGCAACAAACGAGTACTTGGGGGACCAGGAAATGGCCTTCTATTTTAAAGGGATAAGAAAACTCGAACAGATATGGGCTAAGTGAATTGCCTTAAAGGGAAATTATACAGAAAACGAAAAGGTCAAATTTTCATTGCCTGGCAGCAAGACTAACAAGGGGTCGAGAACTTTTGATCAGCCCTCGTATATAAAAACATCGAATTTTAAAAGTTTGATCCAGTGAAAAATGCATAAAACACTTAAAAGGCAAGTGATTTTTATATTAATGACGTTTTTGTTAAATATTTTACCTTTTTTAGGCGCCTTTAACTCTTTTGCAAACAGAACAGTTCCAGATCAGCCAGATCTTGAAAGAGCTGCCTCTGTTTGCTTATGGAAATATGATTAGATATGATCCCACACCAGTGGACCTGACACGCAATTTCGTCATAATTATTCACAGTGGGTGGACAAGCATGACTGACCATACATGAAGGCAAGGTTTAAACTAGATCATATTTGAGAAAATAGTTGTTTATAATCGTGTTATTGACAACGAATGTTTAAAGCCCCGCTTCGAAAAAAATGGGGGCTATATTTGATTCGGGTTGTCCGCCATTCCCTCGTTCTGTTTGTCATTCTGTTCGTCATTCCGTCCGTCATAATTTCGTTTCCACTCAATATCATGAGAACAACTTTATAGAACTTTACCAAATTTTTGTATGTGCATTGCTATTCACATTATCTAGATTAGGATTATTACACATCATTTTCGGACATTTTTACCAGAGTTATAGCTCTAGATTTACGCCAGAATTTCATATGCATTCATATTGACAAGATATAGCTTGGGAATGATACTACTCATTTTTGCACACTTGTACCAGATTTACACCATAATCTCGTTTCCGCTCAATATCTTGAGAACTAACTGACAGATATGCACCAAATTTTATTATTGCATTGATATTGACAAGATCTAGCTTGAAATTGGTACATGTCATTTTTCACACATTTATACCAGAGTTATGGGCCTTGATTTACGCCGTAATTTTGTTCCGCTCAATATCTTTAGAACAAATTGACATATTTTCACCAAATTTTATATATGCATTCATAGTGACAAGAACTAACTTTGGATTGTTACACGTTATTTTTTGCACATTTGTACCACAGTTAGGGTCTTTGATTTATGCCAAAATTTCGTTTCCGCTCAATATCTTTAGAAAAAATTGACAGATTTTCATTCATGCATTTATATTGACGAGATCTAGGTTGGGATTGTTACACGTCATTATTTGCACATTTTGTACCAGTGTTATGTCCCTCAATATCTTGAGATCAAATGGATAAAATTTCACCAAATTATGTAAATGCATTTATATTTATAAGATCTATAGCCCTTGATTGATGTCAGAATTTTGCTTCTGCTCAATATATTTAGAACTTGGCCTTTTTATAGCATGAAGAGCGCTGCAGCGGGCCTATAGTCATATTCTCTGACACCTCTAGTTGGAAATGAGGTATGACCTTATAGATAAAGGTATATGAGCAAGTGAGAATAGAATTAGGAAATGGCATAATCACAGGCTATGTACCAACCCACGGCACCATAAGAAAGACAGTAATAGCACTAATAAAGTAAAGCAACCAACTCTCTCTTCCTCAGCGAGATGATTGCAAAACTAGAAAGTACAGTAAGTGTTGTTATACAAAGTAAGCACCAAACAGAAAAAAAACATCACAAATATCGGTCAGAACAAAAACTACCAAACCATCGTATAAAAACTGAGAGCAGCAAGTGCCACCATTAGAGGCGAGGTGGGTTAACATAATTAAACTGGTCAATTGAACGTCTAGGCTCTGCTGTTGTCAAACTACTGTAGCGTGTGGCCAAGCGGGTTAGCTATGAAGGGGTTATTTTGGGTTCTAGCCTTGTCGATTCAATGATAGTTTATGCATATAAGACAATTTTCCTTTTGGCTTCCTTGCCAACTGATTGGTTACAACTGATTGGTACAAGCAAATAATCTAGTTAGAAATCGCTGATTGGTATAATAACAAAGTACAACACTTAAAAGGGAGCGCAGTGGCTCAGTGGTAGAGTGCTTGACTCGAGACCGAGGGGCCTAGGATTCGAGCCTCACTGGCGTTACTGCGTTGTGGTCCTTGAGCAAGACATATTTATCCAAGCTTAGTACTGGTTCAACCCAAGAAGACCCGTCCCTGTTTAACTGAAAGATTGTTGATTGGACGTTAAGAATGAAATCAAACAAACAAACAAACAAAACAACACTTAAAATCAGACGCTAAGTAAGTTACTATGTTTCAGCACTATGCCTTAATTTACAACTATGGCGCTCAGACACATCCAGCTATTTGCACCCAGCTGCGCTATAGTTCAACTTTAATGTTTCAACAGTATGATCAACTAATAGTGTTCAGCTCTTTAACGCTCAACCACATCCAGCTATTCCGATACCAGCTGCCCTATGGTTCAACTCTTACTGTTCAACAGTATGTTCAACTGATACTGTTCAGCTTAATGCTCAAAGAAAGCCTGCTGGCCACAACCCGTTCACTACTGTCTACTGCTTGGAATCCTCTTTTAGTAGCTGGGTGTGTTCGAGAACTCGGATACCTAGCTCGAGACAAAATGGGCACAACGTTGTGGATCAACAATATTTTTAAATAAAAGTACAACACGTGACCTCTCTCAGCGATGTGCACTGCTCTAAGTCAAAACGCAGACTAATATGGCGCTTATATAGTCACTGACAAGCGTCTATATGATCATCGTATCAAAAGCTATTTTCAGGCGTTTTAATTTGGTTCCTGGTGCTCGTAATAGATGGGAAGGTTGGTCAAATGAAAGAAAATAATATACATCATTTAATCAACGAGAAAATGTTCAATTTACTAACCATTAACGGCTTAATTGCATTAGTTAGATAGCCTCCATGCGAGCTGAACATTTCTTGTACTTCAACAACAGCAGAATCTAGGGCGAAGATTTGGTACAAGTAAAATGCATTTAAGTCCCCCGGTAGCTAAGGCTGCTGTCCGTTCTAAGGCGGTGGTTCTGTTGTTGTTGACTTTTTGCTTATTGTTACACCCATTGTGGGAGTCTGTAACTGTTCTATGTTTTGTTGTATGTTACTTTATGTCCGTTCTAGTATTGCAATCATCTTGATGGGGAAGAGAGAGCTGGTTGCTTTGCTTAATTTGTCTTCCTGGTGTCTCGTGATGGTTGAGTGGCTCTTCCTCGCGGTGCCAAGGGGTTGTCTGCTGTTTGTGATTATGGTATTTCCTGATCATGCTCACTTACTATTTTTTAAACAATTTATCAATAGACACGTTTGACAGCTGACTACTTTCAGTTTGAGGAATAGAACAGAACATTCTCCGTTGGTAGACAGGGCGCCTAGGTACTTCATTACACTACAAAACATAGTTGGGTGTGATCCTAAAAAATGTATCCTCACAGGAGGGATACAATCCAATCAAATTAATATACTGTGATGAAACATTATAAACAGGCTCTTGACAATGTCAACAATATTTTTATAGTAAGCAGTATCTATCTCCGCCCATCAGTTGACACCTTTCTTGTTAGTTTTTTTTTTTATATTTCTCATGCAGATAAAGCTTCGAAACCAAATCGGTCAAAGGTTTCTACATAAGTCCTTGAACTCATCTACTCGGATATCGGCAAGTGGATCAGGCCGTCAGCCTCCAACCAGCAGTGAAAAAGTCAATATAATTGAAGGTAAGCACCGAACATCTTAACCTATTAATATTAAAGCCAGCTCATAAGATTGTATTAATATCCCATATTTACGTTTTCATAGCAAGCCTTTAATGAATCTTTATACTTTTGCAACCGTTCATAGCCTCATGAACGACACAAAAAATTGATTTCCAGCTGCCAATCTCACTTGCCAAAGCAATTTGCTTCGAACATCGAATTCATTCGCTAGATGTGACATTGGTGTTGTGATTGACAGCAAGCTCACCTGAGTTGCACGTGCAAAACAAGCTTCTTTTTTCCTCCATTGGTTGTCCGTGTTCACACTGGCTGTTCCGTTATTTCTGTTTTGCGCTCCAACGCAAACGCTAATACGATTAAATTAAAAATGCAAAAGTGTTTTATCTCCTAAATTATAATGAATTTCTATATATTAGTTATTTATACTAAAATGTAAATATAAGAATATGAGCAATAAATTCGATTTTGGAAGGTTTATGGAATCATGAATACTTGGGGGTCTCTTGCATAGTTAACGTAAAGCCCTTGGCTTTTCGTTAACTTTGCAAGAGACCGAAAGTATTCATGATTCCATGAAACTTCCAAAAATCGAATTCATTTCTTAAATATGTGTAAAGTCATGCGAAACGATCTAACATAGCTTGAGGTGTGGATACTTTTATCAAGTAAGAGGCATAAGTTTAGTAATTTTAATTTGATTTTCAAATTAGATGAAGTGAAACAAAATAATCATATCATTAATATTTAATGCATAAACAAATACAATTTATAATTTTCTTTGGAATATTACATTTTCATAACGCTGTTCATCGCTCTATGTTGCACATGTACAGGGGTCTCGCCTAAAAGTCACATTGTTACTCAGTATCTGGTATGACCTCCGTTACCTCCCAGATCAGCCAAACAGTGTCTGATCATGCTCTAAATGAGCCTCTCATCGGCGGTCATAGGAATTCAATTCCGTTTCTGATGTAGTGCACGTTCAATGTCTAGCACGTTATTGACCTCATTTGCATATCAAAACCTTTTGCATATATGATCATGAAAATATTTTGGATTGAAAAATTGCTAAGCTGAAGGCTCAAAGTTGATATGTATAGCCCCAGCAAACTGTTTTTTTTTATTATTTTTATACCCCCCGCAAACTTTGTTTGTGGTGGATATACTGTTTTCAAGTTGTCCCTCCGTCCGTCTGTACGCCTGTGCGTTCGTCCCTCCCTAACGTTTTCTTTCCTTAATATCTTAAAGAGTCATCGCTGAATTTTCATCAAACTTTACGAACATGTTTATATAATAAATTATGCAAGACAAATACTTAAGACAAAAAAGTTAGGGCTAGGGGCCAATTCTATAAGAGTTATTTCCCTTTGTAGTTCTAAATGGCTTTTTATATAGGGTTTTATGCTTATGCTATTATAAGCCATACATAGGCCGATCAACTCCTACCGCAGCCTTTGATGGAACAATTTGATACTTAACCTATACAATGTAGACACATTGAACATATGCATGAAGGAGTTTGGTTCAGAAAAAAGTAATTTATGACAAAATGACAGCTGTGAGAACTTTGACAATTTTTCCCCAATAAGGCTTTTGTATATGCATAGATAGTGCCTTCATGGGCTGATCAACTCAAACCACAGCTTTTGATGGAGCAATTTGATACTTTGCCTATACCATATAGACACATTGAACATATGCATGAAGGAGTTGGGTTTAGAGCCCTTCAGAGCTCCAACTTAATAAAGCCAATGCCTCTGATACCGAAGCCGCATTTTTAGACTTGCATTTGTCAATTTCTAATGGTATTGTTTCTACCAAAATTTATGATAAACGTGACGACTTTGATTTTGAAATTGTCAATTTCCCATTTTTAGATGGTGATGTTCCTCGTTCTACATCCTATGGAGTCTATATCTCTCAACTCATTCGTTTTGCTAGAGCATCTAGCTATGTTACTGACTTCAACACTCGCAATAAATTGTTAACTCAGAAACTTCTTAAACAGGGCTATCGGTATCATAAACTTCGCAAAACATTTTCAAAATTTTATAGACGATACTTTGATTTGATTTCTAAATTCCAAGTTGGACTTAAATCTCTCTTGCGCCAAGGACTTTTGGAACCTGATTTCTATGGTGACTTGGTGTATAAGTTGAAGAAGATTGTTGGCTCTAATAATTTTTCAGCGCAGTTCATTAAAATAATTTCCCATTATAAAAAGATTGGCTATAACATTAATGTATTGCAACAGACTGCATGCTTGGTAGTCAACCCAATCACAGTTGGCAACTTTGCTTTCCTCTTTAATTGCACGCCGGTGGGTCGGACTTCAGACTCTATGATGGTTCCGACTTAAAGACTTATCTATTGATGAGATGGTAGGGGCCTGATGCTTTGGCTGTTTGTCGGGCCCACCGGGGTTTACCTGTTGGATTTCTTTTGCTCCGGTATTCAGTTTAATTTACTGTTGAGTCCTTATCCTTGCTTTATCTCCTTGTTATATCTTGATTTATATGTTTTAGGAGATGATGCATTGATAAGTTAGGGGTCTTTCATGCAAACCAAATATCTATGTGTCTTGATCCATATCTGAATTAAGGGTGAGGTTGGCGCCGTTAAACCGGTTTAAGCCCTCCAGTAAAATATTTTACTGACCGTTCCAAGGCGGTACTTCTTTTGTGGATCTTTTATGTTTTTGTTCTGTCTTGTGTTTGCTATGTTTTGTGCGCGTCTGTTTATATGTGCTTCGTGGTCACCTGCTGGGAAAGGGCTGACCTCTTGGCTCTCGTTTGTGGTGTCTTCTGTGAGTTTGTCACTTTCCCATTGGTATCCTGGGTCAGGTGTGGTACTTGATTGTATCGATTCCTGATCTTTGCAACCTTACTTACTTTAGGAAAAATATTTTTTGACAAAATGACAGCAGTGCGAACTTAGACAATTTTTCCCTAATAAGGTGTTTGTATATGCATAGATGGGGCCTTTATGCGTATCTTGAAGAGTCATTGCTTAAAGTTCATCAAAACTTGCAAACTTATTTATTATTACAATACAAGTACTTTTATAAAAAAAAGTAAAGGCTAGGGGCCTATTCTTTAAGAATTATTTCCTATCATATTTCTTAATGTCTTTGATGGCCTTGTTTCCTCCATATCTTGAAGAGCCATTGCTGGAATATCATTAAACCTTGCAAACATAATCATTTCTATAAGACAAAAAAGCATCAAATAAGAAAGCGCTAGGGGCCAATTTTATTAGAATAATTTCCCTTTGTAATTCTAAATGGCTTTTTTATATAGGGGCATGCTTATAGTATGATAGTGCATACACAGGCAGATAAACTACTACCACAGTTTTAATAGAGCAATTCGATAATTTGCCTTAACAATGTAGACACATTGAACGAATGCATGAAGGAGTTTGGCTAAAGAATATGTTTACAAAAGTACAGCTATTAGGAATTTACATAATTTTCCCTAATGTGGCTTTAATATACGCATGGATAGTGTCTTCATGAGCACATCAACTCCTATTACACCTTTTGCTGAATTAATACAATTTTTACCTACACAATTTATATATATTGAACATATACATGAGAAAACTTGATGCAAAAATTATTTTTGACAAAACGACAGCTATGAGAACTTAGATAAGTTTCCTTAATACGGTAGGGACCTGATGTTTTGGCTGTTGTCTGACCCACCAGGGTTTACCTGTTGGATCTATTTTGCTCCGGTATTCAGTTTTATTTACTGTTGAGTCTTTATCTTTGCTTTATCTCCTTTTTATATTTTGATTTATATGTTCTAGGAGATGATGCATTGATAAATAAGGGGTCTTTTATGAAAACCAAACATCTATGTGTCTTGATCTACATCTAAAATAAGGGCGAAGTTGGCTTACCATGAAACCAGTTTAAGCCCTCCAGTAAAATATTTTTACTGACCGTTCCAAGACGGTGCTTCTTTTGTGGATCATTAATGTTGTTTCTGTCTTGTCTTTGTTCTGCTTTCGGGCGTGTATGTTTATTGGTGCCTTGTGGTCACCTGCTTGGAAAATGCTGACCTCTTGGCTCTCGTTTGTGACGTCTAATTGTGAAGTTGTCACTTTCCCATTGGTATCCTGGGTCAGGTGTGGTGCTTGATTGTATCGATCCCTGATATTTGTCCTCTTTCTTACTTTTATATAAGCAAAGATATTGCCTTCAAAGGCTGACCAACGCCTCCCATAGCAGTTGATGAATTAATTCAATACTTTACCTACACACTGTAGACATATACTTAAACCAATCAGTCACTCTTCAAACTCACTATTTCTGACCAAACGCTAATACAATTGAAATGAATGTTTGCCTTTATATGTGCATTTTAATGGGCAAGCGTTTAGCGGTGTGTTTGAATAGTTTTCTTTTACTTCAAAGTTTTTTTGTATTAAAAATGCAAAAATTGACCTATTTAAAGAAAAAATGGTTTGAGAGTAGTTTAGGCGGTTTCAAACTGGTCTGTCTGACTTGAAAAACACCAAACAATTGAAATTTTGCTTATGATAGATTTATACGCATTTTTAAAATGTTACATTTTTCAAATTTTTTCAAGATTTTTGAAATTCACTAGTAGCTCCTAGTAAAATTGTTAAATCCACTTAACTTTATTTGATCACTGTAGGCCAAACACAGTAAAACTTGATAAGTCCATTTTTGGCAATTAAAGTTTTATGACTGCAGTACACTTCCGGTTTCAATGTTAGAGTTTAAAAAATCGAGTTGGTAGCATTATGTTTTTTTTTTTCAATTCTCAAAGAAGAACGGTGACTTCTGGTGATAATGAATAATCGCTGAAAAAATTCAATTCTGTGTCGCTGATTATAAAGCTGACAGACAAAGTAGTAACAGCAGTTTTAAATTTGTTCAACTAAACATAAAACACTGGCTAAAGTAATGTGTGTTTAATAAAAACGAAACCACGTTTTGATTCATAAGGGCCTATATTAAAATTCAAATTAATCTAAACAATAAAGGTTCACAGACATTAAATGAGTTGTGTCAGATACATAGATTATGTGCAGTATACAGGTGACACAAGAAATTGCACTAAGGTGGGTCAGGTCTTAGCTCAATAATAACCCTGAATTAATACATTAATTGATTGGTTAATTTCTGATGGGCTGGACCAACCATGGCTTAACTTGAATGTTTGTGTTTCTCTGACTGTATGTGAGTTAAGAACACTTGTTGGAAAACCTAATTTTAGTGATCATTTCAAAAAGATTATCAAACGTTAAAAAAAGGTTGGATATAACTTGGATATCATGCGACAGTCTGCATGCCTGGTTTTAAACCCAATCACAGTTTATAGCTATGGTTTCCTCTTTGATTACACGACGGTAAGTCAAGCCTCACACTCAATGCTGCCTCTGATATAAAGCTTTAATCTTTTGGTTGGTGATGATGCTTATCTGTAGCTGGGACCATCGTGGCTCAACGTGAGGTTTTCGTTAGCTCTGACTATCTGTGAGTTGTGAGCCTTTTTCTTTGTTTCATCATAGTTTGTTAATTTGATTAGCTTGTTTCTCCATGATGATATATTGCAATAGTTAGAAAAAGTAAGTAAAGGTGCAAAGAATCGATACAATCAAGTACCACACCTGACACAGGATACCAATGGGAAAGTGACAATCTCACAGTTATATACCACAAACGAGAGCCAAGAGGCCAGCCCTTTCCCAGCAGATGACCACAAGGCACAAATAAACAGACGCGCACAAAGTCATAATAAACACAAGACAGAAAAAACATAAAAGATCCACAAAAGAAGTACCACCTTGGAACAGTCAGTCAAATATTTTGCTGGAGGGCTTAAGCCTGTTTCACAGCGCCAACCTCACCCTTAATTCAGATGTGGATCAAGACACATAGATATTTGGTTAACATGAAAGACCCATAACGTATTAATGCATCATCTCCCAGAACATATAAATCAAGATATTAAAAGGAGATGTAGCAAAGATAAGGACTCAATGCGAGCTTAACAGTTTTTATGCTTTAACAATTGCAGAATCAAGGGCAAAGATTTGGTACCAGTAAAACACATTTAAGCCAAACCAGTAGCTTAGGCTGCTGTCTGTTCTAGGGCTCACTTACTGTTTCTGATTTATCATAGTATGTTGATTTGATTGTATCTCTTTGATGATGACATGCAGGAGTTAGGAAGACTCTGTTCGACCTAAATAATTGTTGTGTTTAACAATAACATAATCTAGGGCGACGATTCAGCCAGTACTATGTACTTATGCTCCCAAGTAGCCTAGTCGGATATCTGTTTGAAGGCGGTGAATCAGTTGTTGTTTATAAATTTTTGTCGTTTACTTGTTGTTAATCGTTGCATCGTTTATATGTTGGGACTTTGTGATGTGTCCCTGTTTTGTGTCGTTGTTCTTGGTACCCTTCCTAGTTTATCAACAATCTTGCTGTGTCTCTATCTCATGGTGCCTTGGTATGTTCTTCAGTTGGGATTTTGGCAGTATTGGTAATACTCACTTCATTTTTAATACAATACAAATCCTTTGCTCATTTTGGTTAAATGCTTCAATTGACAAAGGCAGCAGATGCTCAATAGATAAACGTAACACTTACTGTCTTCTATTCCTTCATATGTCCCTTAATATTGTGGATTATCTTAACTTCTAAGGCAATTGTCAGTAAACGCCTCCCTCTTAATTTCTATAACATACCTGTATACAAGTTGAGCTCGAATCTCGCAGTCGAAGGTATTGTATATCCAAATGATTTGAAAGAGCCAATGGTTTGAGGAGGGGTATAAAAAATGCGCGTCCCATTTGCGTTGAAAAGTTACTTATCACATTTATTTGTGTTCAGTCTTATACTTTAGTAGAAAGTATAAACAGACATATGAATAAACAAACAGATAGACAGACGCAAATTTCCTTACATAAAGAATATTATCTATCATGGAAAAAAGGCATTAAGGCGGTGGTAACTACTTGTCTTACCCAACAATTCATCTAGGAATTAACTTTGTGCAGGGAACTAAATGGTTAAGAGTTGACATTGATTGG
The DNA here is from genome assembly GCA_964019695.1 of Loripinus fragilis. Lineage (NCBI taxonomy): Eukaryota > Metazoa > Mollusca > Bivalvia > Lucinida > Lucinidae > Loripinus > Loripinus fragilis. The sequence goes on along the minus strand of OZ026522.1, from coordinate 83,111,038 downwards.
AATGCTGTTTTAGGTTTATAAATGATGTAACATTCAATCAAATGCAAAATACAATGTTAACATTTAGCTGTTGTTTTATTTCCAGTACCTCAGTTGAAAGACAATAAGCCAGATGATGATACTGATAAACTGAAAACAGAAAATAAACAACTAAGAATGGAAATTGCTGATGTGAGTACACGTATCATATTTAAACAGCAAGTGATTATGATCTGAAAATGTCACAAAAGTAGTAGAAGTATGATCAGGAAATACCACGATCACAAATGCCATGGCAACACAATGAATAGCCACACAACAACCACGATACACAAGAAAGACAAACTAAGCAAAGCAACCAGCTCTCTCTTCCACATCATGATAATTGCAAAACTAGAATGCACAAAAAGTACTGCTCAACAAAACATTTAACAATTACTGAAACCCACAATGGGAATAGCAATAAACAACAAATCAACAGCTACAGTCTACCAACTAACCCATGGGTATAACTCACTCTTTTATAATAATGCTTGGTTATCTTTTTGAATTAATTGGGAAGAGAAGGCTGTATGTAACAACAGAAACGCATTTTTCACTTCTGAACGGCCAAAAACTATCATGCCAAAATATATGTGATAAACTGACCATTTTTGTTGGACAACATTTTTATATGATTTGGCACTAAGTTTTATAGACAAGTTTTAGGGATTTCAATGGGTACTAGTTGCGTATTTATTCTTGTTTTGTAATAAGAGGGACTGTTTCCGATGATACGCAGGCCCATATTATCGATTCTTTTAACACTACACCCAGATATTTGGATGATATTTTAAACATTAATATTATATTTTTTTGAAAATACGGTGAGTCAAATATACCCTTAAAAGCTACAACTAAATAAAGCCATTACCTCTGATACCAAAGCCTTGTTCTTAAATTTGCATTTGCATTTGTCTATATAATGATATTGTTTCTACCAAAATTTATGGTAAACGTAACGAATTTGATTTAAATTTGATATTGTCAATTTCCCATTTTTAGATGAATTTGATCTCACTCTTCATACTATGGAGTTTATATTTCTCAACTCATTCGATTTACTAAGCATCTAGCCGAGTTAAAGACTGCAACACTCTCAATAAACTGTTAAAACATAAACTTATTAAACAAGGCTATGAGTTTAATAAACTTCGCAAAGGACCTCGGACAGTCTTAATGAAGAATTGCCCATAAAATGAGCAGAAAAAAGTTTCAATGAAAATTTTATTTTTTCTATGAAAAAGATAGAAGGTTCAACCCTCGACTTATCCACAAAAAACGTTTTCTCATTGGACAAATACCAATTGAAAAATATGGGTTGAAAACTCCGGTTTTGCTATTCAACGTATAGAAAATAGAAAAAAGTTTTACTGAGGTGCTTCCCCCCCCCCTTTGACCAAACTAATCCTTTTGCATACAGTTGTAGTTTTACATTTCACACATCATATAAAAACGGCATGTTTGGTCACGGGGGGGAACGCTGTCAAAATGCTCAAAAACACTTTATCATAAAAACCTTTTAGAATTTTTTTTTTGTAAAAACCTGTAGGTAAATATCTATTTACAATGGCATATATCAGGGCTTTAGTTATGAGTGCTTCTAAAGAAATTAATTGACTCATTTCTCAACCAAAACATTATGTTGTGGGTACTTAAAAGAACCGTCGCAATGAGACTGTTCTTTTAAGCACCAAAAATATAGGTTAAATCTGATGTGTAAGAAACTATTACGATTTTACGCTAAAACACTGTGTTTATCTAGACTATGATTTATACAGTATACAGAAATGATTCACCTCAGTGCTCAAGTCGAACTGGTTAACTCGAAACATTACAGGTAATAGTCAAAAGTAATTGACAGCACACTTCTTAAGACGAAACAATGAAATCTTCTCAACCCGAATTTTATGCAAACGCATCACTTTGGTCTCCAGTTTTATGCCGCAAACATTATATAAGCATCTATTTAGGTGAAAACTCGACGAAACTTTGACTTTCTGTGAAATAAAATTTGGTCACAAAGAATACCCCCACCCCCTAAACCCTAAAGTCCTGGCATAATTATGCAATATTTTCGAAATGTTTTTATTTTGTTAGATGCACAAAATGTAAGGGTTTCATTTAAGCACAAAACTATAGTTGTCAGTTTTGCATTATGCTAACCACAAGCTGTTAAAATTTGGGCAGATTGAATAGGAAACTGTCCTAGGTCCTTTATTTCTAAATTGTATCGCTGATACTAAGATTTAATATCTGAATACCATGTTGACTTAAAACAAACAAGTGATCAGGAAAGACAACAATCACACACCGCATACAAGTCAACAGTTACTTGAGGAAGAGTCACAGAAAACTGACTGTCACAAGACATCCTGAAGAAAATTATAGCAACGCATCTATCTCTGTCTTCCCTATCAAGATGGTTGCAAAACTAGACAGACACAAAGTACTTAATAACAAAACAAGGAACAAACACAGATCTCTCATGCACCAGGGTTTTATAGCAACCTAGTGTATACATAATAGGAAATTATTGGTACTTATAATTTTAGCTCAGATTATTAGAATACTTTCTGATTATAAAACGATTGGTAATAACATAAATTTATTGCTACAGACTGAATGTTGGGTGGTCAACCCTATCAAGGGTGGCAATTTTGCTTTCTTCTTTAATTACACGCCAGCGTGTTGGACCTCAGATTCCAACTTGAAGACTCATTTATAGATGATATGATTGAGGTCTGATGTTGTGTCTGTGGTTGGCCCCTCTGTATATTGTGCTGGTATTCGGTTGTATACACTGTTGAGTCCTTATCTTTGTTTTATCTCCTGTTTTATATATTGATTAGTATGTGCTAGGTGATGATGCGTCCATAACTTGGGGATTTTTCATGCAACCCAAACATCTTTGTACCTTGACCAACTTCAGAATTAAGGGTAAAGTTTAAACACGTTTAATCTCTCCAGTATTTTTACTGACCATTCCAAGGCAGTGCTTCTTTTGTGGGTCTTTTTATGTGTGTATTGTCTTCGCATTTGTTACTTGCTTTGCTTTAGCGAAAGCAGGTCTAGTAGTGGGTCCACTCCATCCGTCTGTCTGTCTGTCCATCCATCTGTCCATCCACAACACTTTAGGGTACCAATGTGTAATCTGTAACTCCAAAAGTTTTAATTTCGTTTCATTATAACTTCGCCTAATGATTGTTCATATATTGAAAATGTGCACCTACTATTTTGTGCACGATTTACAGATTTTTTTTTTATTTTTGAGGGGTGTTGAACTTAGACATCGTTCCATCCGTAATGTTAAGGGGGTGCCTAGTTTGTTTATATTCAAAAATTTGCATAATGATTTTGCACACATTGAAGATGTGCATCTCCCATTTTTTTGCACATTTAATTTTTTTTTGACTTGTGTTTAACTTATACATTTTATCCTTCAGAGATGCTTAGGGGGTGTCTAGTTTGTGTAATCTGTAACTCCAACAGTATTTATTCTTTTATATTCAAACTGTTCATGATGATTGTTCACATATTGAAGATGCACTTCTTATTGTATGCACATTTCATGATTTTTTTTTCATTTTAGGGGGGTCTTGAACTTAGATATTTTTTCGTAGAAATGCTTAGATGGTTTCTGGTTTGTGTTATCTGTAACTCAAAGAGTTTTCATTCCTTAATATTCAATCTTTGCATAATGATTGTTCATACATTGAACATGTGCCTCTCTTTTTTGTACAAACTTGATAAACATTTGTTGTATTTTTAGGGCTGTTGAACTTAGACATGTTTCCATCCGAAATGCTTAGGGGATGTCTTGCTCTTGTAATCTGTAACTCAAGCAGTTTTCATTCCTTTATATTTAAACTTTGTATTATGATTATTCACACATTGATCATGAACACCCTATACTTATCCACATTTGATAATATATTTTGAGTGTTTAACTTAGAAATGTTAACTTAGAAATGTTAAGTCACCTACTGTAGATTATATTGTGTATTTTGGATGTATCTGATTTCATTCCTGTATATTTGATCTTTGCATTTTGACTGCTCACACACCGACGTTCACTGAAGACGCAGGTCCAGAGCAGAGTTTGGTCTTGTTATTATACTATTTTGTCTGTTCCTGGCAGCTTTGTGATAACCAGCTGGGAAAGAGCCGACGTCTAGGTTCTCTTGTATGTGTTGTTTTCTTGTTTTTTATCACTTTCCCATATGGTATCCCAGGTCAGGTGTGGTACTTGATTGTATTGCTTCCTGATTTTTGTCGTCTTTCTTACTTTTCCAAAATATTGTTTAGAATTTATAAATTAACACCCTATTAAATACTAGTTCTGAATTGCCTTGTTGCAGAGAAAGTGTTCAAGCCAACCTTGTATTTACAAATCAACTATGAGCGTCTTCCGTAGAATTTAGACAATGCCTGAATATTGTTGATCTCCTTTTATATCTTGATTTATATGTACAAGGAGATGATTCATCAATAAGTTAGGGATGTTGTTTTATGCAAAATTATCACCTATGTGTCTTGATTCACATCAGAGTTAAGGGTTAGGTTAATTCCATTAAACATGTTTAAGCCTCCCAGTAATTATTTTACTGACCTTTCCATGGGGCTGCATCTTTTATGGATCATTTTTGTTATTTTTGAATGCCTTTGTTACACTCTCTTGTCAGTTCCATGAAGCCTTATGATCACCTGCTGACCTCTTGGATTTCTTGTGTGTCATGTTTATTGTCTTTATGTCTTTCAAATAATATTATGGTGTCCTAGTCAGGTATGGTATTTGATTGCATCGATCCTTGATCTTTGTCTTCCTTTCTTAGAAAACAATTTTTGTTAGTGTTGAAGTCTCTAACATTTGAACATATTCTTGCAATATATACAGCATAAGAAAAGAAAGCTTCTAGATCTCCATCCAGAAATAGGAAATTAACTATTTCAAAATAAAATCACCCTGTTTATTGTAAATTGTAGATGAACTATGCCATTAGTAATGATCTAGTTAAAGTGCCAAAAGGGGACTATAAGTATTGTAAGAATTTGTTTTATTTACTTTAAATTAGGATCTCTGGGAGATGTCTGCCTTCCCATTTGTTATCCTGATATCGTGAAGTGAAGTTGAAAGCCTTAATATTATCAGCTTAAATATTGCCAAAAAGAGATAACATGGCGTCTATCTCATAACAACAGATGCAACAAGAGTAGAACAATAAGTATCCATTGGAATATCTACAATTTATCTATCTATATTTTAAAGTCACTACCGATAGGAATAACCATTACTCTTAATCATTAAGGAAGGTAATACTTGGTAGCGTTCGATTATGAAAAAGAGTGATTTAACGCAACTAAGATATTTTTCTGCAGACAGTAATGCCCGTTACAGCGTGCCCGGTAATTGAAAAGTGGTTGATCTTGCTTTGTAAATGTCAGTCAACTGTTCGCAAATTTTTGACAATCCACAACAACAACACATTATCAAACGATTTATATGATTTTCTGTTTTGTTTTACCTGCATTTAGATTTCACCAAGACAGACGTGACTTATCTCTTCACGTTCTCTAACGTCTTCTTTAGAACCTGCCACGCGCTAATGACGTCGGTTGCTATAATGACGTAATCATACGTAAATGAGACACATTTGCCTAATGTTAATTTTCGTTCCAATAATAAGACACAATGACTATCTTGGAGAGTACAGTCGAAATGGTACATTTGTACTCTAAATTTAAACAGTTACGTGAGAAAACCTGTATTCAGGGTCTGCCAACAGCCTGATCAGCGCCTTTGTTATTCTCTTATTGGAAAAAAATCATATCAACACTTGCTCCAAGCGGAATTAAAACATTCTAGGTAGTCTCTGTAGCTGAGCAGGCTGGTTTTTGTATGAACTGATTGGAAATTCCAATTCAGACAATGTGTTATGCATAAGAAACATAATTCTTGCATATCCATTTTTCAAATTGTTCCCCTTGTAACATAGCTAAATGCAATTTTGTGTTTTTTCTTTATTCTTAAAAGGGGGAGACATCTGTTTTTTCGTTAAAAAAACAATTCTAGTTGAATATGTTATCAATTTATATCTAAATTGTAAGGTAATTTAAAATTTGTTCAGTTTTTATGTGGATTTAGCCATTGCATATTTACTAACCAACTTATTATTAAAGAGAATAGTCAAACAAAAATTATCGCCACTTTTTTGTTTGATAACTTAATATTCAAATGTTTAGGGCAATCGCACACAATTGATTGTTTTGAAATTTGCATATCATTAACACAATCAAACAAGCTGAATCAGTGTGAAATTTGATCAATTTTCACCCTCTAGAAAGAGATATATTTTTAATTATTACTAGCCTTTCCAACTGTAACGCACACTTTTAATTGTGTACCTTCGTAGCTGCTTAAGGAATAAATTTACTTTCAACAGACCAAAAGTGTTTGTAGAAACTAGTAATGAGAAAATTAACAAATGAAGAATTTTTCCCTGAAATATAAAGATATATTGATACCCACCCATTTTTTTTCATTGGTTACATACTCTGGCGCAATAAAATAGTTGCAAACACACATGTTGTGTTAATATACAAAGTAAATTGAAGATGTTATCAAACTATATCTAAATTGTAAGGTCATTTAAAATATGTTCAATAGTTTGAGCATTCGCTCATTCATAAGAGCTATTTTATTGAAGTTTGTTTCACTTCAAAATGCAAAATCAAGGACAGTGTATCAACCCAAATATCCTGTATATAATTGTTAAATACAATATTGTTTGAAACATTCCCCTTCAAAACGGCAGTATTTTATGGTGATTTAGATTTTAAGAATTGTTGGAAAACTTAATTTTAGTAATCAATTCAAAATAATAATCAAACGTTACGAAATAGCTGGATATAACATGAATATCATGTGGCAGTCGACATGTCTAGTTGTAAACCAAAACACAGTTTTTAGCTATGGTTTCCTCTTTAATTGCACGATGGTGGGTCAGGCCTCAAACTCAATGCCGGCACAGGTCTAAAGCTTTTTAAAAAAATAATCAATTGATTGATGCCAAACACTTGTCTTTGGCTGGGCCTACAGTGGCTCAACTTGAGGTTTTCTTTAGCTCTGACTTTCTATGAGACTAGTGCCAGTAGCTTTGTTTCATATTAGTGTGTGAATTTGATTATATTGTTTCTCATTCAATTTGATGACGCATTGCATAAGAAAGGAAGTCGCCATGGAAGCTAAACAAAAGTGTTGGTGTTTTAGCAACAACATGATTAATGGCGATTTGTTACCAGTAAAGTGCATTTGAGCACAGCTTTGGCCTTAATTGTGCAGTGCTTTATGTCCTTTTTTGTTTTGCAATCATCTTGATGGTGGAGAGAGAGCTTGTTGCTTTACTTTGATTCCTTGTGTTTTGAATGTACTTGATCAGTAGCCGCACAGCACAGTGAAATGGGTTGTTCTGCAGTGTGTGATTTTGATAATTTCTGATTATACTTACTTATGTCTTCTTCTACTGCAATATGATCCTTTGTAATGAAGTATTGGCTAAAATTGGATGTTTGGCCTATTTTGTATGTTAATATTTACATAAATGGCAATGACTTATGTTTAAGAAAATGAAAATGGCACAGACTTATGTTTAAGAAAATGAAATTGTTGCAGGAGCAACATTTAATTAGCACTTTTACATACTAGGTAAACACGTAACAAAAACTCCAGTTATAAGACAGATCGAGTCTTGTAATGCAGAAAATAAGGTAATTGGTGTCAGTAGTGGACTAAAGCTATGTTTTGCACGTATTTTACCATATGTTACAGGAATCGATTGCACTGGCATGCCTAAAACGAGATCTTCTTCAGGTGACAGGAAACATTCACTTTTACAAGTCAGGAAAAAAGTACATCCTATTCAGAACTGATGGTGAAGCCTCCAAGTCTGAATCACGTAGTCCATTGTTTGATAAGGATTCACAACACAGTCCAACATAATTGCAGGTCATTGCAGATGTGAGAACATTACAAGACGTTTGAGACAGCGTCATTGTTTTAGTTGTTATTGTGCTTTTGTTTTTGTTCTGTATCTACTTGTTTGGTCAATAGAGTCTGTGTTTCTTGACGTCGAAATCTGATTACAAACAAATATTCAAACCTCCATATATTCGACAATTTTGAAGATAATTTCTACATATTTTCAGAAAGTTCTCTTTAGAGGTAATGTTTTGCAGACGCATCATATGTTTGATTTTAATTTATATAGCCATAGGGTACCTTTTGTCATATCCTGGCCTATTTTATTTAAATTCACACTTTATTCCCTTATTTGTGTATAAAGTCCATAGGGTTTCTTGCGATAAGGTAGGCAATGATACTTCTGTTCTATTTTGTTCAAATAACACTTGAAAAGAAGAACTTAATCACAGATACACTATACATATAGACCAGCCGTCTATGCACGATAGCCCGTAGATCTCAACAAAATCTTAAATTACTGACTGAACATCATTTGGATTTTCTTAGCTTAAAAAGAGGCTGCACAGGCTCGTTTGAAACTATTCCTGTCGAAATGCCACATTGTTGGAAATCAGATGTCGCGGCTCAACTGAAAAAGCTTTGCTTCTCACAGAAGAGCAGATATCTTTGATGGATCAGTTTTTGTGTTTATGACCATTGTACTTTAAACTGTGATTAAATAACATTGAAATAAACGAAATATTCAACTTACTTAATGTATGTATTATTTCTTCCCTATCTTGTTTTTTTTGAGAGATAAGCAGCTCGATAATGACAGTCAATATTTTGACCCACCTATTCTAAAACCCGCTTTGACAAATGAGCCGAGTAAGTGACTTTCACCTTTTTCTCACGTACAGTTACTGGAGAGAGAGAGAGAGAGAGAGAGAGAGAGAGAGAGAGAGAGAGAGAGAAAGTGAGCTGGTTGGTTTAATTGTGTTCTTGCTGCCTTCTGGCTGTATATGTTCTGAGTCTCTTTCCTTTGGTATCGGGAGTTGGTATTTGAATGTGATGTTAAGTAGGTGAAGGTCAACCTAGGATCATCATTTTAGCAAACTTAGTTGGCCCTACACCCACAATGCTACATACCAAGTCCCAAAGTCATTGGTTTTCTGGTTCTGGAGGAGAAGACTTTTAAAGGTTTAACACCATATATGGGCGTGGCGACCATCCTGGTCAAGTGACCAAAACCATTTCAGTAAACTTTCCTTTTCGCATTCTAAGGAGTCACTATATGAAATTTGAGCCAATTTGGCTGAGTGGTTTCTGATATCAATGTGTTTTACTCTATTGATGAGACTTGAATGTGGGTACCTTAATTGCATCAAGTGAGAACAGTGACATTTGCTCCGACAGTTTTCACAAAAAATAATTCCAATTTAAATCTATAAAGATGCAATTTTGACCTTTATGTTAAGTAGGTCTATGTCAACATGGTTTAATTATTTGAACAAAATTGGTGGGCCCCATATCCCCAATGCTACATACCAAGTCCCAAGGTCGTTGGCCTTCTGGAGTAGAATATTATATTTTAAAGCGTTTTACCATATATGGGCGTGCCTGCTATCTAAGTCATGTGACCAGGACCATTTGAACAAACTTTCGTTTCCATATCCTGAGGAGTCTCCATATGAAATTTGAGTTCAATGGGTCAAGGGGTTTCAGAGGAGAAGATGTTTGAAAATGTTGACGGACGACAGTGCTGGAGTCAATGGTATACTGTTAGCTCATCCATGAGCCTTCGGCTAAAATATTGACAACTGACTTATTACAAAATTTAAATATTTGACATTTGACCCCACCTAAGTGATCAGTGGGGTGGGGTCAGTTCCAATCACTGTCATGCTTATCTACAAGCACTGGGTATTCATGGCATATAGTGAGAGTATGTCTGATATTATAGCTTTGCATAAGCCTTTTGCATAAGCCTTAACCAAAGTCAAAACAGTGTCACAACTCATTCAAAAATTTGCAAATGACCTCTCAATCTAACTTCATCTGTATTTGATGATGCTTTACCCTTCTGTAAAATTGGAATGAAATTGTAGCACCCCTTAAACAGTTATTGATTGGACACCACCATTTAACCAAAATCTAAGTCAAAAAGGGTCATAACTTAGTCAAAATTTTGCATGTTACCCCTTTTTTCAACTAAACATGTATTTGATAATGTTTAACTGTTCTGTAAAGTTTGATTGAAATTAATGCATCTCTTCAAGAGTTATTGATCGAAACAAAAAATGTGACTCCGGGACGACGATGACGGAGCCATGATCCCTCTGTGTCGACCATGCTTCTCAGGCGATACAACTACAGCTGTTTGCAAATCAATTAGCTTGATGAAGGGGGCACCTCAAAAAAGATGTTTTCTATTTCCTATATGTTGAAAAGTAATGTAAACCAGAGTTTTCAACACATACTTAATCAGTACTTGTTCACTGTCAAAAAACGTCTATTCAAGAACTGAATCAAATCCCTTTTCCATTGAAATGCACCATTTTCTTTAAATCTTTTATGGACGATCCTTCATCACGCCAGCTGGGCAAACAAAGGCAGACAGTGCATATCTATATCAAACCTCACAGTGTGGCATCTGATGATTGAAATCCTTAATCTTGCATGCAGAATGTTCTATTTTAATTTGATTAAAAGTGACATTACTCTCGAAATGCTCTAACATGGTAAATCCACTCGAATGGAAAGGCCATTCAGCTTGTAAATGTAAAGCATTAAGATTAACAACAAAGGTCAACCAGTATTACTGTCTAAAATCATCCCTAAAACATGAGGGGAAACAGGCGGTCCAGACTAGCCCCCCCCCCCCAATAAAATTCACAAAGCTATAGGGTGTCTTAGCAATTTTTGTCCGGACCCCCTGGAAAATTACAAAACTACCAAGCCAACATTCAATGTTCGGCCATTATCGGTCCACCAGCGAAACGCCATTTAAATGGCGTTTTGCTGGAGGGCGATGATGGCCCGTTTTCAGTTGTTTTGGATTCTCTTCCTCCTCCCTCATCAACTAAAAAAACATAAAAAACGTTGTCAAAGTTGGACCACCTATGACATTCTTTCTGGATCTGCGCATGCAAAAGGACCATGTGTCTTGATCCCCTCATATCTGAAGTGTCACAACATGCTTTGTTTGTTTGTTTGTTTGTTTGTTGCTTAACGACGCATCAACCCTTGTGGGTCATTAGCGTCAGACGGTATTAAACTTAACATGATGTGGATGGAAAAGGTAAAAAAAATTAAGATAAAAATAAAATGAATGATGAAAATTAGTTTGTATAATGATAACAAGTTGCAATTCGATTGTTATCAGGAAAGACCACGTACAATATCTGACAGTTTTAAAGAGCTATTCAGATAACTGTACAGGTTCTTTAACTGAACAGAATACAACATTAAAAAATCTGTATTATGGTCTGATACAAGTGTAAAACAAAACATGATTTTAAAAATAGCAGTTAGATTTTGTTAAAAAGATTTATTTGTCTTAAAAATATCATAATACTATCAATATGTATATCTTGAAATAATTCTTTCATATTGTCATCATGGAAGAAATTATTTCTTACTTGTGCAAAATCGCCACACTCCAAAAGGAAGTGACGTACAGTGAATGGTGCGTCGCAACCAACACATTGTGGCTGCTCTTCACCTTGTAGTAAGTATGAATGAGTGACTCTTGTATGACCTAAGCGGAGTCGAGCTAAAACTACTTCTTCTCTTCTAATGTTTCGAACAACTGATTGATACGTAGCGTTATTTCTGATTATACGATTCACTTATTACTTTGGAAAATGTCCCATTCCCAGAATAGACAAACACGCCTTGTTTGGCTATAGTGACATAATGTATCTTACATGAGTGCTCATGTTTTATTGAATTTATTAAACGAGTTGGGGAAAAGCCATAAAATGCGAGGCTTGTCAAGCATTGTGTTGCTTTTCGCAACGAGTTGATCAATTTAATAATACCGAAGCATGAATGTTAGAATCTATTCATCACATGACATTAAAATTAGTTGAAAATCGCATTTTTGGCATGGAAATATCAAAATGGTGCCATATTTTGCGCAACGTTATAATGAACGCCATTACATTACGTTACTAAATATGTAAACCATTAGTGGTTTATCGAATTAATTGCATGGTGTTATATCACTCCCAGACGCGACATCATGTGATAAATGACATTAAACGTAACACTCATTAGTGAATCGATACGATATCATTTCACTATTTTATTAACATTTGATATGCATTGAGTTCGTGCTTACGTTAAATTAAATAACGTTACATCACCGCACAAAATTTAGTTTTATCGCAACCATAGCTACACACAGAGAAAAGCAGGGAGTCAAATGAAAACAGAGTTAAACAACTGACTGATCACATGCATTAACCTTTTCCATTCTTATGGATTATGGCATACATAGAGGTTCTTATATGAGTGATCATGTTTTACTGAATTTATTAAACGAGTTGAGAAAAGAGATAAAATGCGAGGCTTGCCGAACATTTGATCTCTTTTGCACAACGAGTTTAATAAATTAAATAATACAAGAGCATGAATGTTAGATACTATTTATCATATGACATTAAGGTTACTTTGAAATATCATTTCTGCGTAAAACGCTATAATTTTGTCAGTGTGTACGCAACGTTGTTATGGAAGACAACGTTTCCTGAAAAAATATGTTAACCATCAGTGGTTAATCGATTTTATTGCTGACGTTATTAACTCCGAGACGCGACGACATATGATCAATGTTGATACAAAAGGTATAGATGTCACGTGACAGCATTGGTAAGCTAACATGAGTGAGATGAGCATAAAATTGCAGATACGTCCACATCTAGAACTATATACTTTAGGTTTTAGGCATTTCAAATGAACATTATTTAGTGACACAGCCATTTTATGATACTGTCACAAGTTAAAGACGTCATAACTATCTTAATGATTGCCACAACCATTATTATGATACTGTCAGAGTAATGATTGTCTCAACCATTATTATGATACTGTCTGAATAATGATTGCCGCAACCATTATTATGATACTTTCAGAATAATGATTGTCTAAACCATTATTTTGATACTAACAGAATATAGATTGTCTCCACCATTATTATGATACTTTCAGAATAATGATTGTCTAAACCATTATTATGATACTATCAGAATATAGATTGTCTCCACCATTATTATGATACTGTCAGAATAATAATTGTCTAAACCATTATTACGATACTATCAGAATATAGATTGTCTCCACCATTATTATGATACTGTCATAATTATGATTGTCTAAACCATTATTACGATGCGATCAGAATATAGATTGTCTCCACCATTATTATGATACTTTCAGAATAATGATTGTCTAAACCATTATTACGATACTATCAGAATATAGATTGTCTCCACCATTATTATGATACTTTCAGAATAATGATTGTCTAAACCATTATTATGATACTATCAGAATATAGATTGTCTCCACCATTATTATGATACTGTCAGAATAATGATTGTCTAAACCATTATTTCGATACTATCAGAATATAGATTGTCTCCACCATTATTATGATACTGTCAGAATAAATACTGTCTCACCCATTATTATGATACTATCAGAATATAGATTGTCTCCACCATTATTATGACACTGTCACAATACAAATAGTCACAACCCATATTTCGATTGGTCTCCCTTTCTTTTATTAGCATCCTGTTAATCTGTTTATAACGATATGTAGATATAGATAAACTAAAAGTTTGGAGGTTTACTTACATTTACTATAATATTTTGACACACATATATGTTCCAGCGAGACTGGCTCATTTAACGCATTACGCATCAACATTTTGAAATAGAATGATCCAAAGGTCGTTACTCAGAGGTCGTGGTACACCTATAGCAGAAGACATTGTGTCTGTTTATAGCATACACACTGACGCAGTATTGGCAAATATCTGTGACGTCCTAAATTCAGGCATCCGCAGTATTGAATATAGTGTTTTTGTGATTTATATACTTAAGGAATAAAGATACGCAACAAACACTTCGAGTCATTGTAAGCATACAATATGATGCAAGTTTTTGTGCATATGATATTTATCCATAAGAGCAGCATGTGTCCGTCAAATTACAACAGGTTCAACGTAATTATCGATTACGTAATAATTTTGGTATGCGCGTAACCAGACTGACCCCCCCCCCCCCCGTAGTAAACTGCTGGAACAGGGTCAATAAAAGCAAAGTTTGAATCAACCATCGGTTTATTGTTTTAAAAAGTCTTGGCATAGATTGCGGATCAAGGAAATGATCAAATAACGACGTTTCTGTAGGATTCTGAAATGGCTTAACATCATTAACGTCAACTCTGAATACTGCATGAAACGCGTAAAATTTCTTTTCTGCTTGAGATTTATCCATTACAAGGACGTTCTGTTCAAGAATTATGACTTGAGATCTTCAGACGTCAAATAACCTCAATTCTGACATCAAAATCGATATCCTACGTTGTAAAGGTTTACATGATGTTGCTGTGTTTTTTCTAATGATAAAATGGTCCAGTGACAAAGTTTAGGTTACAGTTAACAAGTTTGGTGTTTACTCTCGGCATGTTATCAGATTTTTTCTCTTGCATTACGCATTGTTTTGTTTGGCTAACGTCAATATAAACACCTTACCAGCGCATTTCTACGGTATCTGAAAAGTCAGTTTTTCCCAAGAAAGCATGTCCTGACGGTTTGGTGTAATCTCTATTGAAAATTTCTTATCGAGTATTACTAGCATGTGATGAAATACATAAACGTCATTTTAACGCTACATTTATCTTATCCCATATATTCACCAGCGACCCAAACCCGACGGCTCTAAGTGACGTTTATCGTTTATTCACTACCATTGTGTATCTTGCCATTCAAGTAGCGTGCTTTGACGCAATAGTTGACTGCATTATGAATATGATTGGACGTTTGTTTAGATTGCTTGTTGTCAAGTCGACGCCAAATAACCAAACATGGAAAAGATGGGGTTTCTTGATCTTTATTCTGACGTCACATTTTATGTTTTCATATGTCTTCATCTTGTAGCGTTAAATGTAGCGTTAAAATGACGTTTATGTATTTCATCACATGCTAGTAATACTCAATAAGAAATTTTCAATAGAGATTACACCAAACCGTCATTTAAACACGCAAAAATTATATTTTTGTCTGTTGCGTTTCTTTATTTCTTAAGTATATGAATGTGCAACCTCTGCTTTGAAGATACTAATGCCTGTTAACCGTTTACACTATCATACACTAATTTTACACAATAAATGACAAATAAGGGGATTTATTTCGTTATCTATTGCAAACTGATCTCCCAGCATACTTGGTGGAAACCTACTAAATTCTGTTGCAAAGAAACATACGCTCTTTCCGGAGCATGCGCAGTTGCATGAGTAGTATTCTCTACCTGTAATTTACTATTGAATACCCATCGTTATATGCGGAAGAGTAGTAGTGCTTAGGAACGAGGGGAAACCAATCTAGTCCCATATATCGATACTGTCACAATATTAGTCGCCCAAACCTTCACTTAGAAAATGTCATTATTTTGTTTTCACAACCATCTTTGTGATACTGTCACACGTTTAGATGTCACAACCATCATTAAGATAACTGTTCTGGTCTGCAAAATGCACATCCACACAATCTGACCAGCGTGTTTGTGTTTTGCTGTATTAAATTAACGTAGTGAAACTGCTCGTACAAATTTATTGTTTTCACCAGTCACTGTTACAGCTTAGGCTGGTTTGAGTTTTACATTGTTTGAAACCCCAACCACATATTTTCTAGCTAGCGTTGAGAACCTCATATATGTAAGTTAAACTGACTAAAACGTATAGGTAGTACATCTAAAAGCATAATCAAGTATTAATTAGTATGTTGACAAACTGAAAAAAACCCAGTCCCATAGTGGTTTTGCTTGTTTGGATAGTTCTGTGCTATATGTTGTCTTTTTCGCTCTCAACAGTTTAAACAACATGAAACTTGTACACCGCGTCTAGAGATCCATTATCTGATCTTGACCCAAATACTTTTATTACACATTCGCTGTCAAGTGCTTTGATTTTTCCGAAAAAGACGTCACCATCTCTCTCCAATAGTTGTTGGTTGATCCCGATTCGTTGGAGGTGAGGCGATTGAAAACGCATTTCAACTTCAGTACCTGCCAGTATCTGCTTACCCAATGGGTCCAGAACTTGACAGTCGTCTGTTAGAGCTTGATTGAAGGTAAATGGAAAAAGATATTTCCGTGTTTCAGGATTGCCGGCAGGGGTTGTACTGTTTAGTATGTATTGGAAAGTATTGTCATGCTATCCGTAGTATCAGTTGATCTCTTACCACCATATACTCTCAACCTGTAATGACCACCTTGCTGTGGCTTTACCTTAAATTTTACTAGTCCATCAGACCGGTATCCATAGCAGGAATACATCACCTCAATCAGAGTATTTTCTGCCTTTCTGAACAGCTTGGCTGAGATGTCAGTGTCTTCAGGTCCATCATCTTTGAATGTCAGCTCAACTTCGTCATTGAAACGTACAATGCTATTTTTATTAGATTCTGGCAGAAAACCTATCTCAAAAGCTGCAGGTTCTATGTTAAGCATCCTGCTAAACTTCTCAAGAGACAATGGGTGTTTCTGTAATTGCCATTTTTAACTTTCTTCTAGGTTACCATCTTCATATGGAAAATGTGAGTGAGCAAATTCTTCTGGATCGGTCAGGAATTAGAACTCTTGAAATCCTGGCTTGAACTCTATCTTTGATGATCCCAGCTCCCCATGTACTGTCTAGAAGAAACCAGTTGTCTCTTATATAAACAGCATTCCATGCATGGTTAGTTTTTGTTTCTGCTGTGAATTACAAACCGCAGACAAGCCCATAGCACCATGAAGAAAGAGCCGCTCAACCATCACGAGACACCATGAAAACAAATTAAGCAAAGAAACCAGCTCTCTCTTCCCCATCAAGATGATTGCAATACTAGAATGGACATAAAGTAACGTACAACAACACATTAAACGATTAAAGACTCCCACAATGGGTGTAACAATAAACAAAAAGCCAACAACAAAGGAACCACCGCCTTAGAAGGGACAGCAGCCTAAGCCACCTGGGGGTGGGGGGTGTCTAAATGCATTTTACTGGTACCAAATCTTCGACCTTGATTCTGCTCTTGTTGAAGTACAAGAAATGTTCAGCTCGCATGGAGGCCTTCTAACTAATGCAATGTATAATCATGGAGAAACACCCTAATCAAATTAACACACCATGATGAAACAAAGAAAAGGGCTCATGACTCACAGATAGTTAGAGCTAAAGAAAACCTCAAATTGAGCCACGGTGGGTCCAGCTACAGATAAACATGAGGCATTAACCCACCTATTAAAGCTTTATGTCAGAGCCGTCTAAGAGTCTGAGGCCTGACCCACCATCGTGCAATTAATGAGGAAACCATACCTATAAACCGTGACAGGAATGCAGACTGTCGCATGACATCCAAGTTATATCCAGCCCTTATATGAGGGGGGTTCGATAAATTCGAGAATTTCTTTAATATTAGACGCTGAATGATGCATAGGTTAATGAAACTTTGGCAACATGCTGAAATATCAATTAGAAACATTTTGACGACGTGAGGTCCTCATGACATCAGAACTAATACCATGACGTCACATTTATGACATCACGGTAAACGCGCATCGTCGAGAAATGGCGGACGACGTGGTTCACGAACAGCGTACTGTTATCAAATTTAATGTAAAATTAGGAAAGAATATGCCCGAAATTAAAGAAGACCTGCAAAAAGTTTACGGGGACTCTCGTTTCACAAATAGTTGTATTCACAAGTGGTTTCATAGATTCAGAGACGGCAGAAAGTCTGTGAAAGATGACCCCCACTCTGGCCGAAAAGTAACAGTAAGTACATACAAAAGAATTGCTGCAATAGAAGAATAAGTTATGAAAGATAGGCGAATTATTGCTCGGCAGGTAGGTGAGAACTTTGACATTGGTTATGGGACTGCTCAAGCTATTCTGACAAATGTACTTGGAGTGCGACGGGTTTGTGCACGTTGGGTGCCTAGACTGCTTGTTCCAGAACAGAAGACGGTTAGGGTACAAATACGCACAGAACTTCAACATAGATTGTCGGATGAAGTTGATTCATTTCTTATTAAAGCCATAACATGTGATGAAACATGGTTTCATTTCTTTGAGCCCCAAAGTAGGCAACAAAGCTCAATGTGGAAGCATACTTGGTCCCCTCCACCTGTAAAAGCACGCCTTTCGAAGTCCGTTGGCAAAGTAATGTCAATAATATTCTGTGATACGAAGGGAATTGTACTCAATCATATGGTACCTGACAAAACTATTGTTAATGGTGACTACTATTCTGGTGTACTTCGAGAACAACTCCCAAGAGCTATCCGAGATAAGCGCCCGGAATTGTACAGGTCAGGATTCATTCTACACCAAGATAACGCGCCAGTACATGTCAGCATGTTGTAAAGCAAACTATGAGCGATTTAAATATAGAACCACTTCAACACCCACCGTACAGTCCAGATTTGGTTATTTGTGACTTCGTTCTGTTTCCAACCGTAAAAGATCACCTTCGTGGAAAGAAATTCGAGTCCAGAGAGGAACTAGGTACTGCAATAACGGAGGCGCTTCAAACGGTGACACGTGACGGCCTGCAGCACTTGTTCCGCAACTGAGTGGAAAGATGGGACAAGTGCATTAAAGAAAAGGGGTCTTACTTTGAAAAGGAATGAACTTTATTTGTAAGTGCCTCTAACAGTATTTACATAATTTAGAAAATTCTCGAATTTATCGATCACCCCTCGTATAACGTTTTACAATTCATTTGAATATCAGGTATGACAAATTATTCCATTTTGTCTTGTTGCTAGGCAACCGTCTATAATTATGAGTAAAAGTTTCTGACCAGTTTTAGGAAGGGGATTATAATGCTGTGTCTAACAACAATCACTGTTAATGCTTAATGTCTCTTCTTTTAGATTTATAATATAGAAGGTGTGAAAATAAACATTATTATATTTTCCTTTAGATTAGCTTTGAGGACTTTAATGTGCCATTTGAGTGAAATGAGCATAATACCATTACACTTTTTACATTTCACACAATTGACATCACAAAATACATCCCTGACAACAGTTAATGCTAATTATTTCAAAAGAGTGGAAATAACAAAATTCATAAATAAATTGACCACACACCTCTATATTTATAGAAAATGTGATATTGTACATAATAACATAGGGTCAGTTGGACAAGTTATTGTGATTGTTAAACATTTATAATACACTTAATACATTGGCATTCTACATTATAACATTTAATATAACATTGACAATAAATTAAAGACTACATGTTTAATATAAAATTAATTTGATGTAATGTGTGACAGGACAGACAGGAGACTAACAGGTAAGCCACCAACCCTGCCCTCTACATGTGTTGATTTTTGAAATAGATCAGCCGATTATAAACGTCAAAATATTCTCACGCTTTTCGCACAATAACTAAGTAATGAAACACAATGGTGCCATCCTAACTCAACTTTATTTACATGTAGGCTATTATCGCATACTTAGAAAGAAGTAAGTAACCGTTCAGGATGTACTTAACATTGCGATGTGTTTTTTGCATATCTACTCTACATGTTCGTCAAAACAATGCATTGAATAAAGCGAATCTATTTATAGACAATGTGCTCCTATTCAAGGCCATCTTGAAGTGTCCATTCTTACGTGACAATAACTTTTGTGTTGTGAAACAGGCACTCGGACGTCCCACTACATACGCAAGCATTTTAAACGTGACCTGTTTGTAAGATAAGGAATGATCTCAAAAATACGTTTTCATACCTTATGGCGACGGCAGCCATATTGGATATTAAATCTCACCCAAGCAGGCAGCAATGAAATCTTTGGACAGTTATGATGTGTTTGTGTGAAAAAAAATCGAATTGAGTCGAAGTTGATACAGATGGGAGAAAACGGAGCATTACGTATTATCTGGTTACATATGGTACACAACATTGCATGCGTAATGTTAAAGCAACACTTCTTTGAAATTAAAACTAATACTCAAAACTTTTAAACAAACATATTGCCATTCCTGAAAGGTAGTTTGATATCAATTTGATGAGACAATAGCGTTTGTATTAAACGCATGCATACATATGACGCTCATGGGCTACCATACTTTATTAGCTCTAGTGGCGTTATGCAATTCCGATAGGTTTGCAATACAGTGTTTTCTTATGCACCATATATACTTCTTCAAACTTATTGCTACATTCCGGGTAACCATTTTTTTCACCCTGGGCCCTAGCCTAATAAGACTGGGTATTGAAAAGTTGCAAACTCGAGACTCACTGCCAGCGGATTCAAAGTGTTGGGTTCTTGAGCAAGACTTTTTATCCACTGTTTGATAATGATTCAACACATGAAATTGTCGAGTAATCACAAAAAGTTGACTTGGCAATAAAACAAATAACACAAACACATAATTGAACAAACTTAAAATCGATTTTCACTACAATAGCTGTGGAAAATATCTCTCTGAGAAGCGCCGCGAACAGTTACTTTTACCTGTTCAAGTTATTTGTTTCACTCGCCATTTTCATTGAGTATCTTGGAGAAATCTCCTGAATTTCGTATTACGGTAATAGGCTATGAGCTACAAAGGGTTTCGCTCCCCCAGGGGGAATTTTGTAGACTATGTTTTTCAAAAAGCGTATCATCTAACGAGCGTTTTTGAAACATGTTAGCCCTCTGGTGGCTGGGGCGTTTAGGTGTCACTGTGTGTTAATAACGTGAGCCGTCATTTTTTTAAAAAAAATATGTAATTAAAGCTGTTAAGGTAGTACTTCAAACTGGCTAAATAGTCATGTTATTCCCTGCAGATATTGATGTTTGTCAAATTTATTTAAGGCCCATTATGGTGTCATTTAAGTTACATTTTCAACTACATTCCATAAAAGCAATTAAATTTTATTAAATAGTTTCATTTGATATTTGTTTTCAATGCATATTTTAGATTAAAATAACATGTGTCTGAAAAACAATTTACTGACCATTCCAAAACTGCAAACAGCTTGCTTTTATCACAAAAACTTAAAGAGTTATAAGCTGTTAAATATGACAACCCTGAAGAAAACTTTATGTAAAATACGTATCTTTTTATTTTAAAATACAGCATGCAACACTATTTGTATGCTTTTAAACACCATATATGAGCATTTAATTGATAAGTAAGACTAAAGGGGGATATTAAACATTGTTTCTGGTGTAAAACATCATTTTGATGTTTGATTGCCAATATGTTATGTATGTTACATTAACTTCAGGGCGTTCTTTATATTGATTTATACCCTAAATGATACACAATAGTGCATTTTAATTTATTTCAAACTTCTTTTGTGTGTTTAATAGATATTAAGATAATAATTTGTCTGAAATGGAATTTATCAGCCATTATTAAGAGACTATATCATATTTTCAAAGCATATTAGCTTTTGTGAAATAATATATTTTTGAACTTTTTAAAAAAAAATATTTTACCAATTTGGCAAAATTTATAGCTTTTTAACTTCATTAACAATGAATATTAGACCTCTCAAGTGATAGCTGAATACAAAAATATATTCTGAAGTTTTGTCAAAACTGTTAAAGTAATGTTTATTACCATATTAAATATATCATAAGGAACTATGTGTATCCAAAATGATGTCAAAGACAGTATAAATTGAGTCTGAAATGGTAATATAAGGTGAATTCAGGTTTTGCTATACTTATCAGAAGACTTTGGTAATAATTTTAATTCAATTACTTATTTTAACAAAAACCAAATAATCTTAGTGAGCCAGTTAACTTTTGTTCATATTATACAAACATAGTCAGTAACACAATACAGGCTAGTATTCCTTGTATATGCATGCTCATCTACAGAAATAAAAACTGCTTTTTAACTAAATGTTGTGTTGGAGGTGGTAGCATTGAAAAATGTGTGCTAACAATCCAGATAGAATCAAGCATATATAAGTTGGTACAATTTGATATGTGTTATATTTGATACTATGCATTACAAGTGAATGTATTTAGAAACTATTTAAATAATTTGTCTCAAAATAAAAAAAAATATACATCTTATTTGCAATTGCAGATGGTGACACATTTCTTTACTTTAAGCCTTTAAATGGACTTTTTTTATCTTCAGCATATCTTTCACTGTTTAATGAACAGAAATGTTAATTAAATCAACATAGTATTCTGATCATTTGCTCAAGCAATGTAAACTTCATATAAATAAGTAAAAGATTTTCAAAGAACAAATACTGCCATTAAAGTGGGAAAATATAAGTATTAATGATGGGTTTTACGTGACAATGATCACATTGGATAGGATAATATCCACAGAATCAGGCCAGCTGTAACTTACGATACCAAAAGTAGTAAGTGATTATGATCAGGAAATATCACAATCGCAAACCGCAGACAACCCCATGGCACCGCAAGGAAGAGGCACCTAACCATCATTAGACGCCAGGAAGACAAATTAAGCAAAACAAAAACAACAGAACCACCAGTTAAGAACGGACAGCAGCCTAAGCCACCTGGAGGTTTAAATGCATTTTACTGATACAAAATTTTTACCCTAGATTCTGCCGTTGTTGAAGTAAAAGCTATGTTCAGCTCGCATGGAGGCCTTCTAACTAATGCAATGTATCATTATGGAGAAACATCCTAATCAAGTTAACACACCATGACGAAACATAGAAAAAGGGCTCATGGCCCAAGGATAAAATAAAATTTCACTGTTAGACTACGTATAAATGACAGAAATAAGTCAAAGCAAAATTACCAATTAATTATTTAAGTCCATTCATTTAGTCATGTCTACAACACAATACTATCAATGCAAGGGAGCTTTTCTATGTATTAGCCTTTTAAAATATATCACTTACAAAGAACCCTTAGAACAAAACTTATGCTGTCATGTTTCATTACTTCACAAAATTGTATAAACAGATGAAACAGATGACAAGTGTTATATTCTCCTAAAATAGTTGCGTTATGCATTTTACCAAGATAAAGCGTATACTTGAAATGCTTTAGATATAAAGGGATTCATTACCATAGGGGATATACCCATAGGTTTAGCATGGTGGGTGCCATTTTGGGTCAGAAACAACTATGATTAAAAAACACTTTAGTTTTTGTTCAAAGCATAAACACTTGTTTTAATTCTTCATTTCTCGATTTTGACCATGCTTAAAAAAAAACTTACACTTTCAGAAAATGTAAGGTAGTTTTCCTTGATTGTTATGAAAATAGTTGTTGTAATCAATAGCTGATATGCTATATGTATTTTGTTTGCATATATTCAATAAACACTCTTAATTGAAAATGCATTTTATTTGCTTTGAGTTCAAGTGTTTTCCAATTCACAACCCATACTTTTTTCAGAGCTTAATCACACTTAAATTTTATGCGAAAAGGTAATATTTATTGTTTCTTTCATTTGATTGAGCCCTGAAATGGCTATTTATCTGCATTCTCTAGCAGTTTACCTCATATGATGCGCATATTGCAATACAATTCTGTTTCTAATGAAATGTAACGTATGTAACAGTAATAAAATGTGTCTAATGTGTTAAACCTATACTTATTGTCATTTAATTTCAATTATAAGATAATATTGATGTGAAAGAATAAGAAACAGTTTGATATAGTTATATACTATAGGATTTCCTATTATTTTAGGGCAACGCATTAAACTCGACTTTTGCAGGGTAATGCCCCAACAAATAAAGAGGAAACATGTATTTTTTGTGGCTTATGTAATGTGGTTTTAAAAAAATTACAGTGTATAAAACTCCCCCTCAGAAATAATTTGGCAGTTCATGGTCTAGTGATTGCACAACACTAAATGGTAGTATATTTGAAAGTAAGTAACGTATATTACTGCAATATAATGAACTTAAGTTGTATTGATGCCTACCAGCTATTGGCTGTGTTTAGTTAAGTGATTTTAAGACCATCAGCATGTTGATATATAAGATTTAGGTATAGGTTTGTATTTGCACAAGAAGATTTGAAGCTGTTATAGGGTAACGTAAATAACAATGCTGCAATACAGTAATGCCTTAACTGCCAGAGAGCTTACATGTTTCATTCATTTTGCGTCATATATAGTGTAGTTTTAGAAAATCATAGTGTACAAAATTCCCCTGGGGGGAGGGGGTCTATAAGCAGCTCATGGTCTATAATTAGAGACTTTCCGTTTCGCGTAGAAAAATGGACGCCAAACACGGAGAAAAAAAAGATGCTTTTTTCTTTAACGGGACTGTATATAGTAATACTTTTGGTTATAAAAAAAACAGGCTTTACATATCTGTCCATCTGTGATACCCTGTAATTTATGCTTCATGCTAAATACCTTATTAGCATAGTTGTACTGAAATGAAAGACACAGTCTACTTTGGAGATATAAGTAACATCTCAGAGTGTAGAAGCATTGCAAGTTATTTTACCATACTATACAATCTCATTATAGCTCAGTTCATTTTTGGGGCACTATATACAGAACATGTATTTGTCACAACTGCACATTAATTAGCATTTCAGGTCATTTTACATTAAATTCTCTGTGAATGTATTTTACCATAATGAAATGTTGAAATCACCCAAACACAAGACTATCTATATAAAATATATTTTGTATATCAAACATACGTATAATGTTTATTTTTTCTCGATATTCAAACCTTAACAACTGAATGGGAAACCACGTTAACTGTGGACTTTATGATAATCATGGAGCACTGGATTTTACAGTAATGTTAAAGTTAGTTGCATATTTTATGTAAACGGTGATATGTAGAGGTTATAATGAATACTACACCGCAAAAAATTGATAAATATCTGATTTGTGTTCATTGGAACTATTGATCTATTGAGGGGATATCTTGTGTACTGTCACACACTACAGACCAGCCCACGGC
Source organism: Loripinus fragilis (assembly GCA_964019695.1). NCBI lineage: Eukaryota > Metazoa > Mollusca > Bivalvia > Lucinida > Lucinidae > Loripinus > Loripinus fragilis. The sequence continues at coordinate 83,085,889 of OZ026522.1, read as the reverse complement.
ACTGCGAGGAAGTGCCAAAGAACACTAACAGTAACAATACATAAGACAATTAAAGCAAAGCAACCAGCTCTCTCTTCCTCGTCAAGATGATCTCAAAACTAGAAAGGACACAGTTATGCATACCAACACAAAGACCAACACAGAACTCCCACAAACAGTGGGTGGTACATAAAACATAGTTAATCAACAACAACGGAACCACCGCCTTTCAACAGACGGCAGCCTAAGCCACCAGAGGGGGATTTAATGCATTGTACTGGCGCCAAATCTTTGCCCTAGATTCTGTTGTTGTTTAACACAATAATTGTTAAGCTTACATGGAGGCTTCCTACCTAAAGCAATGAATCATCACAGAGAAACACTCTTATCATATTAACACACTATGTTGAAACACAGAAAGGGGCTAATGGCTCGCAGTTAGCCAGGAGCTAAATAAAACCTAAAGTTGAGCTTGTTAGGTTGCTAGGAACATTTTATCTTGCGCATGTGTTATCTATGAGCTTGCTTCGCAGGAACGAATGACCAGACGACAAAATGTCGAGTAATAAGAAATAAAAGATATGTCACCGCTAGCCCAAAGTTTAATTATTATTCTCGCTTTGATTCTGGGGGTCTATTTTACAATCTATATTACAATTCTGCTGTTTTCGTGTTTTCACAATTGTAAACTTTGTTTTCCAATATCATTGGTTAATATACAAAAAAGAAACTTTACACAACTCTTATCAGGAATATCTCCGACAAAACCTATCGTATGAAGAAACAAATCATATCAAAATGTGTGGTCAATATTCAGTAGATCTGTGTAATTGAAACACAGCTGCAACATCGTGTATTTGACTTGCAGCGTTTGGAATGAGTAATGTGTCAAAATAAAAAATATTACACATTAAAAAACATTTGTTCCAACTCTCGTTTTTATCTTCTGGTATGAAACGTTGAGGGGTGTAGCAATTACAGTTGCCGGCTAGAACCTCTTACGCAAATGTATGAGTGTAAATAAACGGCCTTGTCTTGGTGTTGTTTTCTTACGTCACGTCGATACTGTGCATCCATTGATATTTCTGTCTGCTCAGACCGTCTCACGAGGTTATAAGCAACAACGCGAGAGCAACCAAACACTTTGCCGCGCGAAATACTCTTGGTACGGCGGCAAGGTGCCAAAAGCCTTCTTACGGTCATTTTGAATTACATGTACCATTAGTACAGTATACTTCGCGGACGTTATTTGTTGATTTTCGATGTTCTGACTCAAATCACTCCCGCATGGTGTATTTACATATCCAAAATATCGTATTGACAATCTTTCCGACTTAAAAATGCAGTTTGACGTTTTTTCAACGTTATTCATGAACGCCTGATCAAGTTTGAAACTTTTTTGCATGATTGTCTTGCCAGACATGTGGCCTTTATATACGCATACTTTGTGTTAAGTTGTTTAAATTTCCATTTAAAAACTGTAAAGTTTTAACTTTTGTTCAGTATACATGTAGTTGTGCATAAGCCGGGTTTACTCCACCTTCTTCCAGGAAAGCCATCTCAATGCTGCGCAGATATCTTATTCTTATGCTAAGTTACCGCACTCCCTTGTTCACAACTTAGCACTATATACACTGTAGTCATACCACTACGGCAATTTGGGCCTCGTCACCCACTACGGTGTTTTAGTAAAATTACCTTCAAATAAAGGCTGACAAAAATGAAAACTTTCGAATATGTTTGCTTCGAGATTGCATCGTCTAGTTAACAGCCTCTGTGTTGTTTAGCCAAAACGCAGATAAAATCAGATTTTAAATGCGTTTTTTCAGTTATATTTAAAATAATGTCAATTACGGTTTAGTCATAATTGTACGGTTTTGTCATTGATTAATTATCCACGATGACAAAACCGTAATTAGTTATTTTAAGCCTAGTCATCAAACGTTAAAGTTTTCATATAATTTTAAAGCTAAAAGATACAATGTGAATTTGATGAACAAAAATCAACCAGAACAGTAGTAATGGACGTCACTCTGACCTCAAATTTTTTAAGCCTGAAAAGAACTTAGAATTTCAGGCTAAAATCCTGGCAAGCTTGAGTGACTAGCTTTGAATAACTTAGTTTATTTTAGGGGAAATTCTGGTTGGGTCTATGATTATGATAGTTTCCTGGGCTATTGGGAAATAACTTAGTTAATTTTTGATTGGTCTGTAATAGTTTCCTGGGCTATTGAGAATAACTTAGTTTATCTTTAAGGACTGTTCTGATTGGGGCTGTGATTATGATAACTTCCTGGTCATATCCACTGGTTTCCCCTTTAATTGCACGCCGGTTGGTCGGACTTCAGACTCTATGATGGTTCCGACTTAAAGACTTATCTATTGATGAGATGGTAGGGGCCTGATGCTTTGGCTGTTTGTCGGGCCCACCGGGGTTTACCTGTTGGATTTCTTTTGCTCCGGTATTCAGTTTAATTTACTGTTGAGTCCTTATCCTTGCTTTATCTCCTTGTTATATCTTGATTTATATGTTTTAGGAGATGATGCATTGATAAGTTAGAGGTCTTTCATGCAAACCAAATATCTATGTGTCTTGACTTAAATCTCTCTTGCGCCAAGGACTTTCGGAACCTGATTTCTACGGTGACTTGGTGTATAAGTTGAAGAAGATTGTTGGCTCTAATAATTTTTCAGCGCAGTTCATTAAAATAATTTCCCATTATAAAAAGATTGGCTATAACATTAATGTATTGCAACAGACTGCATGCTTGGTAGTCAACCCAATCACAGTTGGCAACTTTGCTTTCCTCTTTAATTGCACGCCGGTGGGTCGGACTTCAGACTCTATGATGGTTCCGACTTAAAGACTTATCTATTGATGAGATGGTAGGGGCCTGATGCTTTGGCTGTTTGTCGGGCCCACCGGGGTTTACCTGTTGGATTTCTTTTGCTCCGGTATTCAGTTTAATTTACTGTTGAGTCCTTATCCTTGCTTTATCTCCTTGTTATATCTTGATTTATATGTTTTAGGAGATGATGCATTGATAAGTTAGGGGTCTTTCATGCAAACCAAATATCTATGTGTCTTGATCCACATCTGAATTAAGGGTGAGGTTGGCACCGCTAAACCGGTTTAGGCCCTCCAGTAAAATATTTTACTGACCGTTCCAAGGCGGTACTTCTTTTGTGGATCTTTTATGTTTTTGTTCTGTCTTGTGTTTGCTATGTTTTGTGCACGTCTGTTTATATGTGCTTCGTGGTCACCTGCTGGGAAAGGGCTGACCTCTTGGCTCTCGTTTGTGGTGTCTTCTGTGAGTTTGTCACTTTCCCATTGGTATCCTGGGTCAGGTGTGGTACTTGATTTTATCGATTCCTGATCTTTGCAACCTTACTTACTTTGCTTATGATTATGATAGTTTCCTGGGCTGTTGGGAAATAACTTAGTTTATTTTTTGAGGTATTTTCTGGTTTATGATTGTGATAGTGTCCTGATCTATTGAGAATAACTTAGTTTTATTTTTGATTGGTTTGTCATAGTTTTCTGGTCATATCCACTGGTTGGTTTGTGATTATGATAGTTTAGGGGCTGTTGGGGAAATAACTTAGTTTTATTTGAGAGATATTAAAAACTCTTCTGTGGTGATATATAAAATAACTTAGTTAATTTCAGCTTTGAAAATAACTGAGTCATTTTAGGGGGTATAGTATGTGGTGATATATGGTGTGTGTCAAGGCTACTAAGTTCTATGCGTCTTAAGAGTCTCTTTGTCAATCAAGACCTCAACTCCTAGAGGCATCACTCTGTAGCGTTAACTTGTGTATATTGTTTAGCAAGTTTAGTGGTATTCTTTCTAGGGAAGTAGTAGCCCTGAAAAGGGCTGTTTGTTGATTGTCTAGCTATTTCTAGCACTTCTTCTTCGTCATTTTAATTTTCTTAGTTGCTTTTCCTACTCCTACGTTTTGACTAGTCTCTTGCTCATTGGTCATAATGTCAAGTCTTATAGGTATCTGGATGGGTGGTATCTCTAACGTTTGCTGCTGCGCTCGCTGTTGAGACAATTCTTCTAACTTCTTCACTCTAGACCTTAACTCATTGAGTTCCTTGATTTAGACTTCTATGACTTGAGTCTTAGACTGTTGTTTTTGTGGCATCTGTTGAACAGGTTGAGGTACGAGGGATGATCAGAAAGTTCACGGAAAAGTGCTATTAACTCGCACTGCTTTTATTGATTGCAATGAAAATTCATAGATATAAACAACCATTCATAGCAACTTGACTGAAATTGAAATTTAGAAAATGTGACGTCAGACGTATGAGCACGAGGCGCCGCTGTGACGTCATTTCACTGGAACTGGCCCATATATACCCCTGGGTTGCTTTTTGGGGCTAAAATTCATAGTTGTGTTTGAATTGATTGGTATTCTTAACGGAAAGTTAATTTCAGTCATTCTTTGAACATAATATGAGGTTTTTATGTTATTCCGCTGCACTATGTATTCAAATTAATAGGTTTTCGTCCAAAAGGCAGGCCTAAAATGCGTCAATTTTTCGAGGTTTTTATTTGTAAATTTTAAATAAAAAACATATTTTCTTGTCAATGTTCATTACAATAATTATAATATCGGGCTAAACTATCAATGTTAGATCTACTGTCATGAAAAAGAAGTGTGTAAAGAGTTTATTTTGAAGAATTGGCATGCCAAAACAGGCAAGAGGTTCATAGAAGATGAATAATTTGCCGTTTGACACAGCACCGTTATTTCTCTCGATTTAGAACATCGTCTGTTAGATATAAATCTTTGAAAGTTTGCGTAGAAGAGGAGTAAATATGTCGTTAAATATGCATGGAACGCAATATGGTCTATTACAGCATAACAAAATTTTACAAAACGTTGAAGTTTAATTGGTTGTGTAGTAAAACGTCAAAATGCAGAGTAAAATGGGCTGGTTTGCTCTATATAGCGTTGCCTTGACGACAACTGTAACGCACGTAGACGACTTACATCAAGCATGTTGTAACAGATCAACTGCATTTGTGTTGCAGTATGATGTGCTGTAATTCCAGCTCTATTGATCAAACAATGTAGAAATAACAACTATTTTCCGCGAACTTTCTGATCACCCCTCGTATATACGTTGAGGGTGTTTACGGTGTATAATACTGTTGTGTCATATCGTTAGCAAACGTCTCATTCACTGCTGATAGTAGAATATCAGAATTGTTGATCATATCGTCTAGTGTTTATGATGGCTCCATGATTATGAATGGTGAAAAATGTAGTGTGTTTGAGCCTTTTATACTTGTCAAGCGGATTGACCTAGTTTAAAGTTCCCGCGCTATAAGAAATCAAGTCAACTCTGATTGGATAAACTAAATAAACTGACCAATCAGTGTATTGTTGCTCTCTCTAGTGGAGGAGTTCAATGTAGGTCAATCCCTTTGAAAACTATAAAAGTTCGTTTCAAATCTCAAATTCTGTTTTTGTGTTACACAACAACAACAACATGGCAAGCAATTTGGATTTGCGTTTGGGGCAATTGGAGGAACAGGGCAAGACTATGGCTGATGCTACTAGGCGATTGTTGGAGACGGTGAATGCTGTGAAGGATACGGGTGAACTTCTTCTACAGATGACTGAGAATCATCAGAAGATGTTGGAGATGAGTCGGAGGGTCGAAAATTTGATAAATGATGTAAAGACAGAAGTGAAGGTGGAGACTATCAGTGACGAGAAGGAAGATTGGGGGGATAGTTCTCCCCCAACATCTCATCCGTATGAGGATTGGGATGCAGAGGCTGATGATATGCCCTTCTACATACCAGTGAGAAGAACAATTATGGTTGAACAGTGGGGAATGCGGTGTCCCGCATGTAGCGGTCGCCCCAGTAGATGTCCCTGCTCCTAAAGAAATGTCTCTGTGGTAATTTTACCACCAAAACGGCCCTTTTCAGGGCCACTCATTTCTTTAAGAAAGAATAACTTAATATGTTGCATTTTTTAGACCATAGATACCATAAGTTGAGTGTGATTGTAGTATTTCTAATCATGCTTACAGTTATGGGGTGATTATGGCGTGATCTTTTAATGGACCAATCAGATTTTAGTTGCTCTCTCTAGTGGAGGAGCAGAATGCAGATCAACCCACCTATCCTACTATATAATCCAATGTACTTTGTGTCTCTCTTAAAAAATAAAGTTCTTTGAAAAATTCAGTTTGACTAAGTTGTGTGCTACTTTGCAGCAAAACGATTGAAAAGAGGTGGAGAAACAACAAAATAAATTGGGATTGGAGCAATTTCTTTCCCGCAGAGGGATTGGTTCCAGAAAACCTGTAGCCATTATGCAACCTATTTTAAAATCTTCTAAGTAAGAAATATTTTGTTACTTAGGAGACTTTAAAACAAACAGTCCTTTTCAGGGCTACTCAGTTAGTTTCCTTAAAGAATAACCTCAAAATAAAACAAACACAATTTCAATACTGTAATTTTAATCAAATCTAAAAACTACTAGAATCACTATAAATCCTTTAAGTCCAGTTTTTAATGAATATGCACTACAGAGTCACTGTCTGGTTCATCACAAGAAATTGGTTTATCCCTGTTCTCCGTCACCATCTCTACAGGATCGAGGTGAGTGAGAGGCTAATTTGCAAATGAAACAATAAGGCTTGATCCACATCTGAACTAAGGGTGAGGTTGGCGCCGTTAAACCGGTTTAAGCCCTCCAGTAAAATATTTTACTGACCGTTCCAAGGCGGTACTTCTTTTGTGGATGTTTTATGTTTTTGTTCTGTCTTGTGTTTGCTATGTTTTGTGCACGTCTGTTTATTTGTGCTTTGTGGTCACCTGCTGGGAAAGGGCTGACCTCTTAGCTCTCGTTTGTGGTGTCTTCTGTGAGTTTGTCACTTTCCCATTGGTATCCTGGGTCAGGTGTGGTACTTGATTGTATCGATTCCTGATCTTTGCACCATTACTTACTTTTCTTCCCTCTCTTCGTACAGTTAGCTGTCTTCTTTGAACGAGTATCCAAACGTCTTCTCTTAGGACTGAAGACTCAATCTGTTGCTTCTCTGTAGATTCTGAAGACTGTTGAGAAGTCAACTCTTCATCTTCATCGCCTGAATAAATCACCATAGCTCTTCGTTTCCTTTGTGGTGGTCTAATATTATCTTCATCATCTGAACTCTCTGAATCTGAATAATCCACCAACTTAGGTTGAGATTCTTCATCATTCATCAAATCTTCTTCTCTCTTGGGACAATTTGGAGCCCAATGATCTTCAAGTCCGCAGATATAACATTGTCCATATGTAGGCTTCCTATCAGTAGACATCTGTTGTTCTCTTAATTTCTGAGCCTCAGGACAATCTCCAATCCAATGTTCCATATCATGACAAAAGTGACAATTCTCCATAAGGTGGTCTCAACTTGTCATGTTTAACACTACATCCAGATATTTGGACGATATTTTAAATATTAATAATGTTTATTTTGACAATATGGTTAGTCAAATATACCCTTCAGAGCTCCAACTTAATAAAGCCAATGCCTCTGATACCGAAGCCGCATTTTTAGACTTGCATTTGTCAATTTCTAATAATATTGTTTCTACCAAAATTTATGACAAACGTGACGACTTTGATTTAGAAATTGTCAATTTCCCATTTTTAGATGGTGATGTTCCTCGTTCTTCATCCTATGGAGTCTATATCTCTCAACTCATTCGTTTTGCTAGAGCATCTAGCTATGTTGCTGGCTTCAACACTCGCAATAAATTGTTAACTCAGAAACTTCTTAAACAAGGCTATCGGTATCATCAACTTCGCAAAACATTTTCAAAATTTTATAGACGATACTATGATTTGATTTCTAAATTCTAAATTGGACTTAAATCTCTCTTGCGCCAAGGACTTTCGGAACCTGATTTCTATGGTGACTTGGTGTATAAGTTGAAGAAGATTGTTGGCTCTAATAATTTTTCAGCGCAGTTCATTAAAATAATTTCCCATTATAAAAAGATTGGCTATAACATTAATGTATTGCAACAGACTGCATGCATGGTAGTCAACCCAATCACGGTTGGCAACTTTGCTTTCCTCTTTAATTGCACGCCGGTGGGTCGGACTTCAGACTCTATGATGGTTCCGACTTAAAGACTTATCTATTGATGGAATGGTGGGGGCCTGGTGCTTTGGCTGTTTGTCCGGCCCACCGGGGTTTACCTGTTGGATTTCTTTTGCTCCGGTGTTCAGTTTAATTTACTGTTGAGTCCTTATCCTTGCTTTATCTCCTTGTTATATCTTGATTTATATGTTTTGGGAGATGATGCGTTGATAAGTTGGGGGTCTTTCATGCAAACCAAATATCTATGTGTTTTGATCCACATCTGAATTAAGGGTGAGGTTGGCACCGTTAGACCGGTTTAGGCCCTCCAGTAAAATATTTTACTGACCGTTCCAAGGCGGTACTTGTTTTGTGTATCTTTTATGTTTTGGTCTGTCTTGTGTTTGCTATGTTTTGTGCGCGTCTGTTTATATGTGCTTTGTGGTCACCTGCTGGGAAAGGGCTCTCGTTTGTGGTGTCTACTGTGAGTTTGTCACTTTCCCATTGGTATCCTGGGTCAGGTGTGGTACTTGATTGTATCGATTCCTGCTCTTTGCACCCTTACTTACTTTGTTATCCCAAACTATCTTCTAATGGCTGCATCAAAGCTTGTTCTTCTTGAGATAAAAGTTTCTTCAATGATACACAATGGTAGTAGATGCTCTTCTTATCATAGACTTTAGCCATCCTTGGATCTCTACTGTTTGACATCTTTACTCTTCGAAAGTCAGAAGTGAAATGATTCTCTCTCACTGGTGTCAACTATTTATAGTCCTGGAAAAGTTCTGTCTCTTCTATGATTGTAGAGAAATTCAATCACACTAGGATTGTTAGTGACACATCTTTTCCAATTCTCAAATGTAATCTGTGTCTCTTTTTCCATCAAATAACTGATACTGATCCACCAAAGTCTCTTGAAATCTTCAAAAGTTTCAGGACTATTGAGTTTTTGTTGAATTTCTTCTATAGTGATCTCATCATGAGAAAATAAGATGTCAATGCAGAACAGTTACGGTCTGAACTTCAAAATCTTGGAAAGTGGAATTTCCAAATAATTCTTCTCTCTTGATTTTTCCATGATACTACACTTGCAGATAAAATAAAAATAACTATAATGTATGTGATAAGATAGCAATTGTTCTCAGCTTTTATAGGGTGAAAAAAATTTGAAAATCGGTATAGGCGAACTCAAGTTATTGCGATAATATGATTTTACTTTTTAGAAATCCGGTTCTTGCTTTTTCATGCCAATAAATTATCTCCCTTGAATAAAAAAAACTAACGGTAAAAAATATGCGACATTTTGTCAAATTTGTAATATCTCGGGTATTTTTTATCCGATTGACTTAAAATTTTTACCATAAGGTAGCTCTTATATTCAAGTTATCGATTTTACATACTATAAGGCATGATAACGATTATGGGGTGGTGTATGCAAATTTGGCGCACCATTTCAAACTCATTTTGTTATAGGATTACTTTATATATGAATCGCAAATATTTGCTTATTAAGTCAGTAGAGATATATGTTGAACAAATAACTGACCACTGGTACTATATACGTCCCCAAGGCCCTTAGAGAAGCACAAGAAGCTTTGTGCTTCAGAAACTGTTGAATATGCATTTAAAAAGGTAGAGCAGCTTCGGCTGTTTAAGGGCGCCAACCTACGGGTCGGAGTGGCTCCACCTCAAATTCTCTGGTCCATAGAGACATGCAGGAATTTGACTTGTATTTGAGACAGTTTCAATAGCCAAGGATTCCGAGGTTAGGATAGTACTGGGGGAGTAATGGTGCTGTTTATACAGTGCCTGAAAATTCTTGCAATTTTTTCAAAAAAATGTAGTCTCACCTGCACTTTAGGCCTAGCAAAAATTGTATTCTCGTCTGACTTTTGTGAAAAAAATCGAATAGTTTTGCTTATCAAAATTTGTTTATGAACTAGTGATTTCACCTGCCACATGGTAAAGCTTTCAGTAGTTTGGCTTATGGAAAATATTTGATCTGATGAAAAATTCTAGTAGTTTTGCATTTCAAAATTTTGAGAACTAGTAATCTCAACTGAGGATTTTTTCTGAAAAAAATTCAGGAGTTTGGCCTATGGAAAATATTTGATCTGATGAAAAAATCAAGTAGTGATTACACTTGATGAAACAACTTTGAGAATTTTCAACTGCTGATTTCAGAAAAAAACGAGTTTTACCAAATCTGGGTTTTTCCAGTATAAAAGGGGCTCAGATTTCTATTGCAGCATCATTTCAGTAGAGAACTTCGAAGAGTCAACATGTTTAAGCGACAGAGGGATATTACCCCACCCACTTCTGATGATGAAGAACGTCGACGTAGGTTGGTGGATTATTCAGACACAGAGAGTTCAGATGATGAAGATAATATTAGGCCACCACCAAGGAAACGAAGAGCTATGGTGATTTATTCAGACACAGAGAGCTCAGATGATGAAGATGATGAAGATTTTACTTCTTATTTTCCTATCAAGACAGTCAACGAGAAGAAGTCTAGAATATTTCGAGCTCAAGGGAAAGAGTTTCAACTCAACATCAAGACTTTCCCTGACAATGTTCCGCACCTACAGTTCATACCCAGATTATTTGATCGACTGGTAGACATCAAAGAACGATGCCAGATGGAACCTAATGATAAGATGCTTATGACTATTTTTCATCCTGGATTAAAACTTGGAGTGTTGTGCCTTGGAGAGATGTCTCAGCCATGACAGGGGAAGCTATACTTCAAGAAATCATGAAAGTCCTCCAGTCCAATGAGAATTTCAGGATTAATGATGGACAGATGACTATTCAAGTCACTGTGGTGAGACTTCCAGTAGGCAGCGGACGTAAACCATTACATGCTGGTCTCTATTTGAGTCGGATTATATGAGAAAGAACAAGCAGATTATTATACGGATCAATAATACCAAAGATGTTATGTGTATGGCAAGAGCTGTGGTGGTGGGGTGGGGAAATGTAATGCAGATAAAGAAGAAACAGAGTCTTGGAAGAAGACCTGGAAAAATATTAGACAATCAAATCGACCTATGCAGACCAGAGAAGCGAGGAAGTTATTGGATCGAGCAAAGATTCCTCATACTAAGTCTTGTGGTATTGAGGAATACAAGAAGATCCAAAGTGCTCCCAAGTACTTGATCAAAGTCCATTCTCATTATCTTAAAGATGGACTTGTATTTCCACTACAATTCAAGAAGAAGCCTGAGACGAAGGTGATCCATATTTACTTCAATGGAGTTGATCAATATGATGCTATTACAAAGGTGACAGGATTTCGTGGATGTATATACTAATGCGAGTATTGTGATGTTGGATATTCGCACAGAGGAGACCATAGATGTGCTGATGGATGTGATGGTTGCTATAGTGACATTCCCTGTATTCCTGGACAAAAAACGCGTTGTGTGGACTGTAAAAGAACATTTCGTAGTAGAGACTGTTTTGCTAAGCATAAGGCAATAAAATCTAAGCAGCATAAATTTATTTGTCAACTTGTGTATAATTGTGGTAAATGTAATTTTAGGATTGTGGGTGCAAAGAAAAATCATGTATGTCCAGGACAGAGAAAATGTAGGAATTGTAAAGAAATTGTTGGACCAAATCATCAAAACTATATTCAAAGTTATGAATGTAAATCTGAGATGACTGAAATTGAAGGAGACTAAGAGATTTCTCAACCTAAGAAATCTCGTTTCATCTTCTTTGATTTCGAGTCAAATCAAGAAACTGGAACACATCAAGTGAATTTCTGTGTTGCTCATAAAGCGTGTGATGATTGCATGGAATTGCACATAGATACATTTTGTCCTACTTGTTCAACACAAACAGGTCTGAGAGAAATTATCTTTGAAGGCATAGATACTAGACCACAATTTTGCAATTGGATTTTAGGAGATGAGAATATAGGAGTGACATGTATTGCACATAATTTTGGAGGATACGATGGTCAGTTCATCTTACACTATATCTTAGAATATGGTACAGTGAAACTTGAAGTGATCATGAATGGAAATACTATACTTAAAATGAAAGTAGGACGTGTTACATTCCTTGATTCTTATCAGTTTTTGCATATGAGACTGGCTAATTTCCCAGATACATTTGGCTTGACAGAGATGCAGAAAGGTTACTTTCCTCATCTTGCAAATACACTGGCAAACCAAAAGTACGTGGGACCTTACTTTCCTGTGGACATGTACAATCCTGGTCAGATGTCTGTCAAGGATCGTGAGACATTTTTAGCTTGGCATAAAGGGGAAATTGAGAGTGGTGCTATATTTGACTTCAAATGGGAGATGGAAGAATACTGTCGTAGTGATGTAGCTATTCTAAGACGAGGATGTGTTTGTTTCAGACGAGAATTGATCAACATTAGTGGACTCGATCCTTTATCTGAAGCTTGCACTATCGCTCAAGCTTGTTCAAAAGTATGGAGAAAGAATCATATGCCTGAAAACAGTATTGCCATCATCCCACTTGAAGCTTATCCTAATCAAAATAACTACTCTATCAAAGCTGTAAGATGGATTCAAAGTAAAGCTAAGGAACGTGGTATTGAAATCAAACATGCATTGAATGGTGGTGAACAAAGAATCAGTGGACATTATGTGGACCGCTACCACAAAGAATCTCGAACTGTATTTGAATTATATGAATGTTACTGGCATGGATGCCCTTCTCATTTTCCAGACAGAAACGGGATCAACATCATCAGTGTTTGACCATGCACCAGTTGTATATAATGACCATTGGCAAGAAAGAAGAGTTAAAAAGAGCTGGATATCAGGTGGTGGAACTTTGGGAATGTGACTATGACAAGAGATACAAGGAAGATCCAGACTTTAGATCTTTGGTTGACTCAGAATTTACAAACTTAGACCCTTTGAGGCCAAGAGATGCTTTATTTGGTGGAAGGACTAACTCAACCAAACTCTATCAGGAAATCGACGAATCCTCCGATGAAGAAATCAAGTACATTGATGTGTGTTCACTTTATCTAACTATTTGCAAGTACGGACAGTTTCCACTTGGACATCCTACCATCTATTCTCAAGAGAACATTGACAAAGACAACATCAGACAGTACTGTGGATTGATCAAGTGTAAAGTGCTACCACCCACCAATTTGTACCCTCCTGTACTTCCACAGAAATGCAGTCAGAAATTGATGTTTCCATTGTGTAGAAGGTGTGCAGAAAAGACAGATCCTCATATGAGATGTACTCATTTACGAGGAGAAGATAGAAGTTTTACAGGGACTTGGGTCACTATCAAATTGTTTGTTGCATTGGACAGAGGGTACAAGTTATTGGATGTGTATGAAGTCTGGCATTTATCAGAGACGGCTCAATATGACAGAAAATCTGGAGAAGAAGGGATCTTTGCTTGCTATATCAATACTTTTCTGAGAATCAAGCAAGAATCAAGTGGCTATCCCGATTGGTGCAAGACAGAGCAAGAGAAGATCAAGGTCAAGCAAGACTATTTTGAAGCAGAAGGAATCAGATTGGAGAATGTGGAGAAGAATAAAGGGATGAGAGCTATTGCCAAGATTATGTTAAACAGTCTCTGGGGAAAACTGGCACAGAGAGAGAATATGACCAAGACCTTCCAAGTTCTTTGATCTGGTGACGAATACAACCAAGATTGTCAAGAATGTGGACATTTACAGAGAAAATCTTCTACTGGTCAACTGGGAGGATACAGAATCCAATGTGGAGGCTTCGGCTTGCAGTTATGTAATTGTTGCAGCGTTTGTTACTGCTCAAGCTAGATTGAAACTGTATGAACCCTTGGAAAAGCTGAATGAGCGTGTACTCTACTTTGATACAGACTCTATCATTTATTATCACAAATCCCATTTATGGAATCCTACTATTGTCAATAACAGACTTGGAGAATAAGAACTATGGCTATGAATTTGTGGACAAGGATGGAAATCGAAGATCTACTTGTAAAATGAAAGGACTCTCTCTAGATTACAATAGATTTCAAGTCATTTACTTTGATCCAATGCTGAACTGGGTGAAGGGAGATACGAAAGACTTCAGAGAAACTGTAAACTACACTAGGATCAGAAAACATAAAGACAAGACTGTGGCAACTGAATTGCAATCCAAGACGTATCGGTTCACTTATACTACACGTGTCATTGTTGGAAATGGATATACTGTTCCTTATGGGTATTTGGCATAGATAGAGTAGTTCTGATGATCATGCACTGAACTTATTTCTCATAATCATGTATTGAACTGTGTCTGATAAACATGTACAGTTTTTTAATGTATTAAACTGTTTCAATTATGTATTAAACTGTTTTTTAATTATGTATTAAACTGTTGGTTCATGTTCATTAAAATTAGAGTATAAATAAAGTTGTCTTTGTATTTTTTTCTCAGTTAGCCATGGCACTTTCTACACACCAGTTGGACTCAACTCAAAATATTGGAAGTTTGTTTTTTAAACATCCTTATAATATTTTTATTTCTGGTCCAAGTGGATCGGGTAAAACTGAATTTGTTAAAAATATGATTGAGTTTGAAGATGATTTATTTGATATTTTACCCCAACGTATTGTCTGGCATTAAAAGGAATGGCAAAAATCTTATAATATCTTACAATTACGTAAGGGGTCAAACATCAAATTTATTCAAGGTATTCTTGATGATGAAGATGAAATTGTCACTGATCCCAGTGCAACTCACATGGTGATTTTGATGATATGTTAGGAGATAAAGATGAAGAATGATTAAGTTAAGGTTTACTAGAAAAGGACATCATAGAAACGCAAGTGTGGTGTACATCACTCAAAATTTATTTCAGCAAAGTAAATATTCTCGCACCATCAGTTTAAATGCTCATTATTTAGTTTTATTTCAAATTCCAAGAGATAAGATGCAAATCAAAGTATTAGCAAATCAACTTTAAGCTCCCCATATGATTCATGCGTTTAACGATGCCACATCTATACCTCATGGATACTTATTGGTCGATTTGAAACCAAATACACCTGATTATCTTAGATGCAGAACACATATTTTTCAAAACTGCTTTACAAAATCAGATCAACAAGGACCTGTTGTCTATTTTCCAGGAGTATAAAAAGGTATGTTTGAGTTTAAATACATCATTTACGTCAAAATGGCTCAACAAACATCAGCTAATCTGATATGTGCTCTGTATAATTTAAGCAGAGAACATGATAGTCATAAAAGAAAAAACACTCTTAAATGCAGGTTTAATTGAAATGATCAAATGGTTTTCTTTGGCAGCTCGAAAAATTGTCCAGGGTAAAATGAAATTACCTAAACAAACTCAAAAGTTTATGGATAAACATCAGGATAATGTAAGAAAATTAGCAAGTGCAATAGTTGATCCTGAAGTCAAACATAGTATCATTTTAAAACCTGGAGGTGGTGGATTCTTTGGTGGTGTGATCATTCGAAGTCTGATTCGATGGGATGGAAATAAGTTGATTAGAAAATTTAATAAGAAAACTAAACCAAAACCTGAGAAAAAATCAGTGAAGAAACCTAGAAAACAGAAGAAAAGAAAGGTTGATGATCGTTTTGTAACAAAACGTAAAAGTAAAAGTCCTGCTTCATGGCAAAATTTAGGTCTTTATTCTCCAAACATAAATGCAAGACGATTGTCCATTAATTTAGCAAAATTTACTCCTTTGAGAGCACAAGATTTGTTAAAAAGACATGGATTTGGTGCTACCATGCACCTGTTAAATCCTAGCAAATATCCATCGCCACCTCATTCTGAACGTCGACGACTTCATTTAAAAAAAACTATAAAAGGAGTGTACATCAAAGTGTTGAACACACTCATAAACATGGCTGTAACAACAACACATCGTAGAAAATTGCAAAATAAAATGAAAAAAAAAATCTCTGATTAAAACTTATGGTACATTTTTAGAAGGATTGACTCATTTACCCAATAAATGTCGTAAGAAAATGATTCAAGAATCTCCTAAAGAAGTCATTGATTGTGTAGGGGAATGTTGCATCAATCTTATAAAAGGCAATGTACGTCTGACAAATGCTCAAAAGAATCAGTTACGAGCTAGAAAGCAACATATACGTTTACTGAGTTCTAAGCAAGTTCCACTTGACACAACAAAGAAAATTATTAATCAAAAAATTGGAGCCTTGTTAGGATTATTATTAAAACCATTAATTTTTCCTATCATAGGTTCTGTCTTGGGTAAAATTATAAAAAAAAATATGAACTGATACTCCATGGCAAGCAGATTTGGCAGACATGTCAAAATTATCAAAGTTCAATGACAAACATAGATATTTACTTTGCATCATAAATGTCTTTTCAAAATATGCATGGGTGGTACCTATTAAAGATAAAACTGGGAAAACTTTGTTCATTGCTTTCAAATCTGTTTTAAAAAGTGGACGAAGTCCAAAAAGTTTGCAAACAGTTAAAGGAACTGAATTCAAAAAAAGTTTGCAAATAGTTAAAGGAACTAAATTAAAAAAAAAAAAGTTTCAAAATTTCTTGAAAACTAAGAAGATTCATTTCTTCACTACTGAAAATCCTGAAACCAAAGCCAGTATTGCCGAACGTTTTCAAAGAACTTTGAAAACTCGCATGTGGAAATATTTTACACATCATCGTACTTTGCGATACGTAGACATTCTTCCCAAATTAGTACATGGTTACAAGCATGCTTATCATCGAAGTATTAAATGTGCACCTGTGTCTGTGACTCTTAAAAATAAACCACAGGTGTCAGAAAACTTATATGCGAAATCAGATTCTAAAAAAGTCAAACTAAAATTCAAAGTGGGTGATTTTGTGTGTATCAATAAAACAAAACGTCCATTTGATAAAAGTTATTTACCAAACTGGACACAATAACTATTTAAAATTTTAGCAGTGGTCAAAACTCAGACTCCTATCACCTATAAAATAAAAGATCTTGGGGGTGAATTAGTCAAAGGCACTTTCTATTCACACGAGTTACAACGTGTAGAGAAAGATCAAATTTACGAAATTGATTCTGCTTTAGATCACAGAAAACGTAAAGTAGGAAAAAAGTGGGTGAAAGAAATTAAAGTTTACTGGAAAGGTTACCCTTCAAAATTTGACAGTTGGATTTTAGAATCTGATCTTTTATAAAAGCATAAAAATGGATCTCAAAGGATCATTTGTACGTGGTGACACTGCTTCAGTACAATCTGCAGAAGGTCGTGATCGAATTGTTAAAAATCGTTTCACTTTTTTCGCTCAGATCATTGTTGTATACATGATTATTATCACATCATTAGTTCAAATCAGTCTGAGAAGTCCAGGTAAAGAATTGTGGTTAAGTTTACTCAGTAGTTCTATCGGTTACATACTATCATCACCAGGTTTAAAATTTAGAAAACAAACTAATCCAATTTCTGCTGACGAAACAGATTCGCCCAAACTCAAACCATGCACAACTTTTATTTGACACTCTTGAGTGATAGTTCACTCAGTACTTTTTCAAAAAATACACAATGTGACTTAAAAGTGAAATTAGATCATTCCATACAAATTGAAAAATATAATTGGGAAGTGAGTTTGGTAGAAGTCATAACTCCAACTGAAGTAAATAATATCACTAAGGAAAACAATTATGTGATTTTAAGATTTTCTGATAGAAAAATGAGTGAAGAGATAGATAATTGTACAAACTATGGATTTTATGTAGACCAAAAAATCTATATCCAAAATGGTTATTATGCTTCTCCACGCCATTTAGTTAAAGAAATTTAAAAAAGTATCAATTTTCAATATGGACTGACGCTGAAAAATAGCAATGCTACCACTTCAATTTCTTATGGTGAAAACAGTGCTGGAGTCAAACTTGATGTTCAAGATCCTATGCAAGTAAAAATTATTTTTCCAAAGGCAATTGCAGAAATATTAGGTGTAGATAGAAATTATTTTGATAAACCAGTAGCAAATGAAAAATACATTTTCAGATATGGTGTGGATTTGAATACAAAAATTCACCAACTTTACATTTACTCTAATTTAGCAAGTTATACATTTATTGGCGATGATACTGCACCTATTTAGTGTTGCCATTTGAAAGTAAAAGAGAAAACAATCATTTACATCAAGAATTTGTCAATGTACACTACGTACCAGTTGCAAAATCTTTCATAGATCAGGTGCACATAAGTATAAAAGGTGATACAGGTGAAAATGTGCCATTTATCTCTAAGAAAACGTTAGTAAAACTACATTTTAGACAGAAAAAATGATGTTGAAACAATCGTGAAGCATTATGTCTCTTCAATCTGGGAAAGGAGACTTTCCTGTGTACAGAGGCGTCTCAAGACAATATGGCAATTGTTAAGGGTCCATTTTCAAAGCTGCATTGAGAACAGTGATTCCAATTTTAAAACCTGTAGCAAAAGCAAGTTTAAAAAGAATGAAAAAAGTAGCTAAATATCAAGGGGTTCAAGCTCTAAAAGACATTGTGGGTGGTGAAAATGTAAAAAAAAGTTTTAAAACAAAGAGGAAAAACAGCTTTGAAATCTTTTTGTCAGTCTTCTATAAATCAGTTGGCTATAAATTCAACTCAAAAACGCAATAAGCCTCAGTCTCAATCTAGACACCGAACTGTTAAGAGGGGTTTTAAAAGCAGAGCAAAAAGTTTAATCCAATTAAACGTCTAGTATTTGAAAAAGATATATTTGACGAAAAATGATTCAACAAGATTCCTGGGCTTGCACTAAAACGGAATTGGATATGGAGTCCATTCCAACCACCATGACTACCATGCAAGGCACTCAGTGGAATGATTATCATCCCATCGCTTCTCTTGATAGTCATCATGCACCCATTGAATTTCTAATTCCACATCACACCGAATTTTACACTGATTTGTCTCAAGCCTATCTGTATATAAAATTCAGAATCTTAAGGCAAACAGGTGAAGATCTTGACACGGATGCAAAAGTATTTCCAATTAATAACTTTTTTCATAGTATGTTCAGTGGCATAGATTTGTATATCAACAATAAATTGATCACAAATCATTTAGACACATATCCATACATAGCATACCTTGAAAATTTTATTTTCTTATGGTTCTGATGTCAAAGATAATCAACTGAAGGCTGCAGAATTTTGGTCCAATGATAAACACGGAGCTTTTGAAGATATTACAAATAAATGTATCACTGATCGTGGCAAACGCGTAGCAAAAAACAAATCCGTGAAGCTTCAGGGTAAATTACATTTGGATCTTGCTTTGCAGGAGAAGTATTTGCCTAATGGTTTAGAATTCAAACTTAGACTTAATCGATCATCTCCTCAGTTTTGTTTGATAAGTGAGGGTGATCCTGCAAAAATCAAAACTGATACCGCTATCTTGAGAGTACGAAATGTCCAGCTTCTACCAGCCATTAGCAATAAACTGAATCAAACTATTGCTCATCATAATGCTAAATTTCCAATCAGAAGAGTTGAAGTCAAAACTTTTACAATCAGTAGTGGCACAATATCTAAAATTGAAGATCATCTTCTCACAGGTCAACTTCCAAAACGAGTTTTTTATTGGTTTAGTAACAAATGAGGCATTTAATGGGACTTTGAATACTAATCCTTTTTTTTTTGACATTTCAATCTAAGTAAAATGGGTGTCACTTGTGATGGACATAGTGTCTATGGAAAACCATTTGAACCTAGATTTGAAAATGATCAGTATCTCAGATCATTCCTATCAGTTTACCAAGCATTAGCAAGTCAGAATCAGGTCCAAAATTGCAACATTGATTATGAAGATTACAAAGGAGGTTACTGCTTTTGGGGATATGATTTGACACCAGATCAAGCAGCCGATCAGTCTCATTTGCACCCTTTAAAAACTGGGAACCTCAGATTGGTGCTTCAGTTTGCAACAGCACTTGCCAAGACGATCAACGTGCTTGTGTATGCAGAGTTTGACAACCTGATAGAAATCAACGGACTTAGAGAAGTTACCACCGATTACTAAAGATGAATGCAGGATACTTCATTGAACAGGACTTGATGCACCAAACAGATGCATACAGTGCAACATTCTAGCCATCAGATGAGAAGAGTACCTTACAGAAAGAAGTAGAAGACAATAAGGACATCGATTGTCTTATGAAGACTTTTCTAAAACAAGCTATATTGACTTGTCTAAAGATGGCAGTTGGAGACTGTGCGAAGCATGAATGGCATGGATGCAAAATGAACCACCCAAGTTAGAAATACCACGATATCTGTCTATGGACTTCTCCTAGAGAATGAATTGAAGATTACGGATGTCATTTTCCAGCCTTAGAAGGCCTAAACATCTACAATGTGATGGAAGACTTTGACAATAGAATATGGATCTATCTGTATGGCGACAATTGGCGACACCCTATGGACTTTACAACAGGGATCAATCACCTGACGCCAGAAGAAAATCAAGAAGCCTATAAAAACTGGCAGTACTTCAAGAAAAATCAAAGTGACTTAACAGAACAGTGGAAGACGTACTGGGCCAAGAAACTCATAAAATCATATGAAGAAAAGGAAACTGAAAAAAACGAGAACCCAGAAACAGAATAAAAATGAACACTATTGAACTTATCAAAGTCATAAACAATATACCTGTGAAAGGAGAAGTATGTGCCAAGGATTTACTACCAGAGAAGAAACCACTGGATATGAAGGCTTACATTGTAAATACAGATATATCCACAGATCCAGGAGAGCATTGGGTGGCTATCTACTTCAGAAGAGATCAAGTTATCTACTTCGATTCATATGGAAGACCACCAGAAGAGCAATATGTTCTACCATTTCTTGAAAGAAACTCTACAAGATGGATCCATAATACAGAATGTTTACAGAGTTCATGGAACAAAGTATGTGGAATGTGGTGTATCTACATCATTAACCAGCCCAACAAAGGACTAGATTTAAACACAGCCATTCATCAAGAACTATATGGAACTGGAGATGATTTATACCAGAATGACAGAGATATCGGGATGTGGTTTAGCTATAATTATGCCAGAGTCATCCTATCCCAGAATGGAATGAGACGCATGGCTCCTCCTGACTTATTGTTCAAACACAGAATACAGACTTGTAAATGTCATAATTATTCACATCACCTTTCAAAGAAGTATTCTATGTATAATATGTTGTAAATATGTTAAGGGAAAGTATTGTAAACAATGAACAGAGGGACGGCCCTAATCCTCTGTCATTGTAATCAGTTAAAGTTAGTTGGGCAATAAAGTTATAGCAATGTTCACCAATCTTTGTTGTTTTTTCATTAAAAAATTAGTAGTAGTAAGCTTGAGATGGCTAGCTAAACACTAGTTAATGCTACAGAGTGATGCCTCTAGGAGTTGAGGTCTTGATTGACCAAGATACTCTAAAGACGCGTAGAACTTAGTAGCCTTAACACACACCATATATCACCATAAACTATACCCCCTAAAATGACTAAGTTATTTTCAAAGCTGAAATTAACTAAGTTATTTTATATATCACCACAGTAGAGTCTTTAATACCTCTGAAATAAAACTAAGTTATTTCCCCAACAGCCCACAAAACTATCATAATCACAAACCAACCAGTGGATATGACCAGAAAACTATGACAAACCAATCAAAAATAAACTTAGTTATTTCCCAACAGCCCAGGAAACTATCATAATCATAAGCAAACCAGTGGATATGACCAGGAAGTTATCATAATCACAGCCCCAATCAGAACCGTCCTCAAAAATAAACTAAGTTATTCACAATAGCGCAGGAAACTATTACAGACCAACCAAAAATTAACTAAGTTATTTCCCAATAGCCCTACCCAGGAAACTCTCATAATCATAGACCCAACCAGAATTTCCCCTAAAATAAACTAAGTTATCTCAGCTAGTCACTCAAGCTTACCAGGATAGTCATCTTTGGCCTCAAAACTTTAGCCTGAAAAATTCTAAGTTATTTTCAGGCTTAAAAACTTTGAGGCCAGAATGACGTCCATTACTACTCAGAACCCAAGCACTTTGGGGCGTTTGTCTGTGATAAAATGAAGAAATTGAACATGATGAGAAAGAATAAGAGACGAGACCCAAATCGCCGTAGTGGTATGACTACAGTGATTTAGAAAGGATACAAGTAATAATTTGACCCCACCATGCAATGATCATGGAGCATCATTGTTATGTAAGATACTCTGAAATCACCCAGCTGTCCAGTGCTCAAGCATTTAAAGTTTGATTTCATACAATGTAGCTGCCTCTGCTTAGTACTGGTTCAATCAAGGAAATGTCCCGACAGTACATACATGTTTAGACGAAGGCATGTTTGAATGTTTCCATTAGATAAGGGAAATAATCGCAAACAGACGTGAAACGTACAATATGAAGCAGTATGCTTCGTGGACTAATAGAAATTTTATCCACAGGCTGACACCTTACGCTGACACTTTACACTGACTTTATGGGTGCACTGTATTGTGCAGTTGCGGTCAGCTTAGTTAAATTATATGAAGATATATTGTCTTATACATGCTTTAGTGCGAACTGAAAAGTCTGTATTTATTGAATGTTCTGCTGGAAATCTCGTCACTGAGCCTAATGTGAATTAAGAGTGATGCGCGCAAAACTTCAAATGATATGTTTCTAGGAATTGCAAATATTTCAGCCACTTGTTTCGTGTGCTTTGAGCGATTAGACAATTCCAAATATAAGACCCACATTCTGCAGCTGGTTATAGCAACATCCGAGTAAACAAGACATCTTAGGAATTATTGAACACAAAAACACAATACGCTATATTGCATGCTCTGGTTAGGATGTTGGGGATTTTCTCAGAATACGCAGGATAACTTTACATACAACATGTACATCGGTAGGGTCTATGCGTCTGCAGCTTAAAGCTGTCGGTCACTGCATTGCAAAGTCTATCCGTTGCCTACGCTTGTTGAAGGAAGCAGGGTTGCTCTGTGGTACAGTGCTTGACTCGATGCCGAAGGGCCTCGGGATCGAGTTTCACCGGTGCCACTGCGTTGTACTTGAGCAAAACATAAATCATAGCTTAGTACTGGTTCAACTCAGGATGAACGTCCCTTTATATCTAAAAGATTGTTGATTGGACGTAAAGAATGAAATCAAACAAACAAGCAAACGCTTGTTGATACAATAAGCTTTGCTCGTCAGTTCACATGAATTACGGTCATGACTGTAACCTCCAATTTATGGGGGAAAGAAAGTCGTTTCCGTTTTCATTATACATTTCACCCTAACTGTCTAGGACACATTAAAATATGAGATTCTTCCATTAAACATTGACTGCTGCACCGATGAGTATCCTCTTGTGTAAAATAACCTGCATGTGCATGTACCTCAGCGGCTGTATATTGAGTATGTGGAATATCCTACAAGTACGTGTACCGAGCAGCTGTACATAGTTTGGATGCTGAATTCATTTTTTAAATGGCGACCTCGAAGGCTTTTTTTCTCGTGAGCTCAAGATTTTGTGCCATTTCACATATGCTTCTATCTTTGCCAATGTATCTGACGAGCTTAGCTCTTTCCACGCTGGTGGCGAGTTGTGTCTTAGGCTACAGTTTGGAACCAGATCAGGCTTTGTAACTATTTGACATTCTGGCTATGTTTCGGAATTTCCAAAGAGAAACTGAGCAGACTTCAAAAAATCATGCAAAATTACCTAGCATGCAAAGAAGTTAACTGAATTAGGAGTATCCCGTTTTAGCATTGTGGAAAATGTGGTTTAAGGTGTTTTCGTGTCATGGTCGGTTGGGAAATTCATTTACGGTTTTTTGATGTTATCAAAAGTAGAAAGAGGGCAAAGATCAGGAGTCGATACAATCAAATATTACACCTGACACAGAATACCAATGGGAAAGTAACAAACGTAAAAAAATTTTGGCATCACAAACGAGAGCCAAGAGGTCAGCCCTTTCCCAGCAGGTGACCACAAGGTATCAATAAACAGACGCGCACGAAAGCATAAGAAACACGAGACAGAAGTAGCATGAATGATCCACATATAAAATTACCGCCTTGGAACGGTCAGTTAAAAATGTTTTACTGGAGGGCTTAAACCGACTTCACGACACTAACCTCACTCTAAGTTCAGATGTGGTTCAAGACACATAGATGTTTGGTTTGCATGAAAGACCCCTAACTTATCAGTGTATCATCTCATAGAACATATAAATCAAGATGTAAAAAAGATGATAAAGCATAGATAAGGACTCAACAGTAAATAAAACGGACTACTTGAGCAAAAGAAATCCAACAGGTAAACCCCGGGTGGGCTTGACAACAGCCAAAGCACCAGGCCCCTGACATCTCATCAAAAGATAAGTCTTTCAGTCGGAACCTTCATAGAGTCTGAAGACCAACGCACCGGTATGTGAGAACATTCACAGCCATATATGTGATAATGGTCCATGATGCTCATGAAATAGCATGCACATAACTGTGGCGTCAACTATTTTTAGCATAGAATATGTTTTAAACGTAGTTCCAGATTTAAAAGGCGATATTTGGTCCATCTTTCCTTAATCCAGAGGCTATTCTGTTTACGATATGTGAGGCATAACATCGGGTTTGCGGCGATGCTGAGCGCAGAAAATACCACACTCACATACTGCAGACCAACCAACGACACCGTGAGGAAAAGACACGGAACACTAACCGTCGCATGACAGCAAGAAGACAATTGAAATAAAACAATCAGCTCTCTCTTCCCTGGTGGAATAATTGCAAAACAAGAATTGATACTTAGTGCTGCATAGCAAAACAAGGACCAAGCACAAAACTCCCACACACAATGAGAGAAACCATTAACTATAAATCAACTTATCGTTATGTGCATGACCCGTGGTGATCGTAGATCTTAGAAACAACATTTTAAAGTAAAATGAGTTTTTAATGCTCTGACTGAGCCGAGACTGAAACAAGCGAGAGCATTATTGGGGATACATTGCAGTTGTGGTTCACATACATTTTGCCCGACATTCGTATTAGTTTTCTTTCTTGATATGACTGGGGATATTTTCGCATGTGGACGTGAAATAATTTTACGATATTCTAGTTTAGTTGTCCAAAATAGTATAGTTGAGTTTAAAATCATGCTATATGAGTAAATTTCAGCCAAAAAGGTGGGTATTTCTACAAGTTGAAATGAAATGCGAAACAAAGGTTATATCAAAAACAGCACTAGCACAAATGTAAAATACTCATCATATTGCTCTCTTACAAAATCGCCTTAATGATTTTGCTCCACCAAACAAGCTAGCTGTCAGAGCTGTAGAAATGATATCTTTAAATGGCAGCTTCTCCTTAACCACTGGTCCCAATTTGAAAAAAAATCAAACAAGGTTTCCAAATTTCCCAATCGACTCTGATCCGCTGAACAAAATGACTACCAGAGTTAAAACAAGAACACTTTACACAGCATCAGATTCTCAGAGATTATTCAAAATTCAAAATAATTATATTGTACCAGTGTCACGGATAAGTATGGAAAATTTGATCAAAATAAATGTATAGCATGCTGTTTAAGAGTTATGAGCATTTTCAATGAAATACCTCTACCTGCCAAAATGATGCTTGGCAAAGTTTTCGTCACCGTTTTGCATACCAGTGTCTGAACAATGTTAAAATGTATAAGTGATTCGTATGCAAATTTTGATTGAAAAATACCATGTGGTGAAATATTTATGAGCATTTATACTAACTGATACTTACTTGCCTGACAGATGCTTGACAAAACCTCGTTTACCAAACGAAACCGTTACGCATGCCAGTGTTTGGACAATGTTGACATGAACACGTATGAATAATTTGCTCAAACTATGCTATCTGGTTATAAAGAATAACTGCTGAACGGCGGATCACACATTGATTATGGTGCACAGCTACACGAGTGCAATCGACAACAACAGAACCACCGCCGAAGAACGGACAGCAGCGGAACTTCTCGTGGCTTAAATGCTTTTAATGGCACCAAATCTTTGCTCTGGATTCTGCTGTGAGTTTTAAAACACAGAAGTAGAGGATTTCTAACTTATGTAAAACATTATCATAGAGAAACAAAATATTAATAATTTGATGAAACAAAGAAAATGGCTCACAGAGAATTAGGTTGAGCCACGGTGGGCCCAGCTGAAAACAAGCATAATGCGCCAGCCAAGAGACGAAAGTTTCTGAGACTGAGGTCTGCTCCATCGTGATTAATTAGTAATACTCTGTATACATACATGTATACAAAGGACTTTGAAAACGCATCACCCAGATTAAATCCTTTATTTCACGAACACTGAGAATGTCAGCGAAATAATTGTTATTGCATATCATAGTCTGACCAGCTTGTAGTGTGTCCTAGAAAATTTCTGGGTGTAAATTTAAGACAGAGGTGGTTGATTCTGAAGGACACCAATTGAGCTGAAAGTTAATACGCGTTAGTTTTGATTCCTGACTCAACAGCTTTGCGGCCTGGGCTTCTTTCACGATTGCACATTCATCATTGAACGATTCGAAATGAATTGACAAAATTACGGTATGATCAAAATTACACCCCTTAAAGATACCTACATACCCCAACCACCCTGATTACTTTAGTCTAGTAATAACATTCAACATTTTGGACCTTTTATAGTTTCGATTTTTTGTCTGATTTTGTTGGAAGAGGTTTATGGTATACACAAATGACAGATTATGCATACATTACGCTAGTATCACGCGTTTTATGTATTGTGCAAGTGACGTTACGTATTTTTTAAGACCTTTTCGATCGCATGACAGCAGAACGTCTTCCCCACATGGTTGCCAGTGTATGTAGTCAATATCAGTAATGAAAGCGTGCATAAAGGTAATTTATTGAGATGTTTCTAAATAAGCGAGAGATGGTTAAAATTATCGCAGTGTTATTCTGTGTAGAAACAAATTCCCGGTGTGAGTGGCCCAAAAGTTTGGTTGAAATAAATAGATTCCACAGAAATCCCATAACCGAGTCGAACACAAAGATGTTGTTCCCCAGCTTTTTGTCAACAAAGACACCTCTGTACATAATTTATTGTTTTAAAATTGCAGGCCATGTACGCTTGTTCTGGCTGAATAAGCACTCTGAATCACTTATCAAGTAAAAAAGACAATGATGAGTTATTTAAACAAATGATGGAGGAAATACGATCAGAGATCATTTCCGAATGTGCCATTGGAACAAAATACCGATGACTCCTTTTTGAGCTCGTTCAACTGTTTACCACCGGTGTGCATGTAATATCGATTTGATTTCAAACATGTTTTACCCTTTAAGAATTAACCTTCAACCTGATAAGCTATACACATATGCTAATTTTACTCTTAATTCAATATTTTGGTCAAAAGCCTTTATCAAGAAAAGACATGCATTTCTTTCATGCTAACCCATGTTTCCCTGCGCATAAAAAAAAACTTTAAGCTTAAAAGATGAGGCGATTTGTTTCCGGGCTCCATGTGTTGTGTTGTATAAAATAGCTGCTGGATTCATCTGAGAGGGTTCGTCATAATTATGAAATGCCTGTGGGGATTAACAATATTTGTGAATGCTTGGTTTTGATAAGACACAGGTGTTCTGCCAGGCGCGGTGTTGACATCTGTGATTGACATGTTTATGTTTTATAGGGAATTCTGACACCAGTTTGTTATTGTTTCTCAAATGCCATATTTACAACCCTGTCAATTCTAATGGGATGTTTTAACACTTTCAAAAGGTCATGATGACAGATGTTACTTAGTAAAGTAAAATTACATAAACCCAATAGATAGATCACAAGTCAATTCTGACATTGATTGGCAGGATTGCGCAATACATCTAATCATATGACCTTTGGGAAATTGCGCAACTGGTGTGACTATCAGTCACTTTTATATCTTCTGATTGGTTGATATAAATGGAAGCTTACCTGTGTTAAGGGCGCTAGTTAACTTGCAATATGATTTGTTAGTGCTGATTTCATTAGGTGGCGCTGTGGGCAGCTTCTATCACGTGACTTCATAGTTTATAAGACGAAACCCAGTGTCAGAGCCTCAGACTTTGGGGAGATTTCGGAACTTTGGGTTATAGATAGTTTCTAGAAATATTTTAATTGGACTTAAGAAGATTTGATAAAATTATAGAATTGTGAAAGTTGTTGCTGAAAGGGGTACTTTCATCTCTGCCCACGCATGGATTTTCTTTAAACTTTGCATAATAATAACTCATTATATACGAACTATGAAAATGTATTTATCGAATTAGATAGTTAAAAATACGGCTTAGGAAGCAACCCTGACGTACTCCACCATTGACGTGGAACCTGTCTCTAAATTTCCATGTTCTAAATCTGTAGTTTTTTTTCTATGATGTGTCATCTAGATTGAATCCAAAATACCATAGACATTATATTGATACCACGAAACTATTTGGATAAATTATGGTTTACGTTTTCAGAAGAAGTGATTATAAAATGTCAATATTTTTTTTTCAAAAATTTACAAAACATTCAACATTCAATTCAAAAGAAAGATATGTTCTAGTCTTTGTCAAGATATCATATTATCACAAAAACATGCCATATATTCTGCTGATCTGAGCCGAATATCATGAAAATCCAAAACCGGTAACTTTGTCATTTCCTACCTCTTATGGGTATAGGTCAGTTCTAGCGAAATTAATTATTTAGTTGAAATGAATCAATAACTCGACATAAGGAGGTTGTTTTTAAATCTACTTCCACTTTCTTAAAGAAAGACATGTTTAGACAATTTTAAATGATTCAATGGTCAGAAATGCCAAAGGTCATAGCCCTATGTCATGGCACGAATGGACCAAGACAATGTGTATCGCTTCCTCAAGTCATGCATGATATTGTTTAAGAAACATAACATAATAACAATAAACGTGTGGAAACAAGAAGACAAAATATTTACTTTACATCCCAAATGAACTAGAAGAACCACATTTTTACATCAAGTTGAAAAAATATGTTACCGGTCTTTGAATTTCATGAAATTTAGTCTACATATTCATAACATATATGGATAGTTTATATGTTGAACTGGTATCTTGACAAAGACCGCAATGTGTAAAAATGTTAATTCCAAATTTCACTGAATACAAAATATACAGTTGAAAATTGGGACATCATGCCATAAAATGAATACCCACCCAAAATCCTAATACATACAAAGCCATTTTTAGTAACAACGAACTTACCAATGATATGATTATTTAATAAAACATTCCTACGCCTGTTACATGATATGTCAATTACTTTAGAAAATGATTATAACTGGGTACCCCAAGATATTATAGTGATACCATTAACGACGTCATAAATTAGCAATGGAATCGCATAAAAACTCAAATGCACCATAAATATAAAAGTCATACCCCAGACAATTAAACAACATAATATTATCAAATTACAAGACTCCCATGTTAATTCCCCATACCATGCAAGAGCCCCTTTACAAAACTTAGAAATTCTAAAGAGACTTTGAAAACACAACGCGAACTTGAAGATAAGAATCAACTACTATGTTACACATGTCATGCAAATAAGGATGAGAATGTAAATAGTTTTTTTGTATTTGGGTACTTGTGAGCATGATAGATTTCATGCATGGTAAGGGTGAGCATGAAACAAGTATTTTTTGCCAATTTTACGGGAAAAGCGGTGCGACGTAGGGGCGTAACGTTCATGACGACGTGATGTCACACACCAATATAAACAAGTACAAAATGGTGTAACAGAGACTTTAAGTTGATATTGAAGTGAGTGTTTTTTCTTGATAACGGCCTTTGGTCAAAATATTGAATTAAGAGTAAAACTATCATATGTGTTTAACTTTGTTCCCTATGGAATATAAATGAATATTATTTGATAAGCTCTAGTTACCCACTTTCAGCCTTGACTTGATATAACAATTCCGCAATATTTGGAAGCAGGACAAACACATACAAATATAGGAATAAGAAGGTCCACTTACATGTGGATATCAACACAGAGATGTAATTGTTTGCTTTCACGGCAATGTTGCTTTTATACAACATACACTGTAAGACATGTTATACGTTTTAATATGAAATAGGTTCCACGTAACTGCAACCAACGGAATTAAACGTTTTAATAAAATGTCCGTATGTGGTCTGTCACTGTGATTTGCCATTAATTCATGATTTTTGTTGCCAAAAACTAAACAATTAAAGTAAGAAAGGGGACGAAGATCAGGAATCGATACAATCAAGCACCACACTTGACCCAGGATACCAATGGTAAAGTGACAGTGTTACAATTAGACATCACAAACTAGAGCCAAGAGGTCAGCCCTTTCCCAGCAGGTGACCACACGGCATCAACAAACAGACGTACATAAAAGCATAACAAAACAAAACAGAAGAAACATAAGCTTAACTGTTCGATAATAAGCTCGATCTTTAAATAAAATAGAGGATCTTACATGAGTGATGATTTCATACTCGGGCACAACAATCCGAGTTTTATATAAATTTTATTAAATAAGACGTCGGGAAGTTTAATGAATTTAATAAGAAATGATCCGGGGTGTAGGATTCTGTTAATCATATGTTCTTTAACATGCAATTTTATCGCCTTCAAAGTTTCGTTTATTTCAATGAAAATTTACACTATTGTCACGGACGTCGTCATGACGTTAGTTGTTCCACCGAAAGTGTTATATAAACATGTGGTCATAACATTATTTTGACACGTATGATGTCTGTGGGAACAATGAGAAATAAGCCCGTTACATCTAGTTAACCTTTTATGTAACAAATTAAAGAAACAGGTTACCAACAAGCAAAGTAAAAGATTGAAACATATAAAAAAATAACAAACAAGAAAAATACATTCAGGTCCCTAGATAAGAGTACCCACTGAAAAAAAAAACACTTATCTGTTATCTAAATCATTTATGTATATTGCAAGCACACAAAAGAACCGTCTAAATAAATCGCCTGCCCTAAGCGTCCAGAACACATGCTAAGTAAGTAAGGGTGCAAAGATCAGGAGTCGATACAATCAAGTACCACACCCGACCCAGGATACCAATGGGAAAGTTACAAACTCACAGTTAGACAACACAAACGAGAGCCAAGAGGTCAGCCCTTTCCCAGTAGGTGACTACAAAGCATATATAAACAGACGCGCACAAAGACATAGCAAACTTAAGACAGAACAAAAAACATAAAAGATCCACAAAAGAAGTACCGCCTTGGAACGGTTAGTAAAATATTTTACTGGAGGGCTTAAACCGGTTTAACAGCGCGCCAACCTCACCCTTACTTCAGATGTGGATCAAGCAAGACACATAGATATTTGGTTTGCATGAAAGACCCCTAACTTATCAATGTATCATCTCCTTAAACATATAAAGCAAGATATAACAAGGAGATAAAGCAAAGATAAGGACTCAACAGTAAATAAAACTGAATACCGGAGCAAAAGAAATCCAACAGGTAAACTAGTCTATGTCGAATGGGCATCCCGTGCAAATTCTGTGACGATTTTTGGTGACCTATACCAAAATAAACTTTGGGTCACATGTAACAATTTATCCTTTATGCTTTGATTATAGAATTTAATTTGATTATATCAGTATTACACATGATAAAAACCATATCAAACCATATCAAATTAGCCGAAATGTTAAAAATCAGGGGTTGAAATACCCCACCCACCATATTACAATTGTATTAAGATTAGAAACATAATAGTTCTGTTTACTTTTCTTTTACAACATATAAGTATTATTTTAACAGTGTTGAGTTTGTTGTGATTGGACTTTAAATGACCTAACAACATACCATATGGCATTACATTTATATACGTTACTTACTTTCAGATGTATTACTATTTAATGCAGTACTATCCTTAGACCATAGGCTGCCAAAATACCTTTTAGGAATCAGGTTTGTAGACTGTTATTTTCTAAAACCACATCATACTGGTCACTAATAAATAATATTAGCTCTTTAGTGGTCGAGGCGTTACCCTGCAATAGAAACATTCACTACGTTACCCTAAACTAATAGGAAATCCTATAGTATTATTATATTGAATTATTCCTTATTATTACATACCAATATTATCTTCTAATTGAAAGCAAATGATTAGCAATATGATTTCACCTAATCTAGACACCTGTGGTTACAGTTATATATGTTACTTTCTATTAAATACAATACTTTAATGCAATAACAGCACTATATGAGTTTACACTACTAATATATGTAAATTACTGTCATTGGAGTGCCCAGAAAGGAGTGAAATGATGAATATTGTATTATTTGACAAAACAAGTAACTAAGAATAAACCCAACAAAGCATTACTGATAAAAAGGAAGAAACTTGAACCTAAATCACATAAAACACCATTTCAAGTCGGAGTGTTTTATCAAATATATAAACAACATTATTTGAAACTACTTATATTTTACGATCAAAGTATGTTTCTTAAATGCTTACATGATATCTTTTTATCTCTCTGAAACATTTGTGTTTCCTTCTTTTTGTATTTGGGATAATGTATACATGATGTGTTTTTTTAACTGGCTACAGCTTAAGCTATATGAAACATTGATATAAAACAATTGTAGTTTATAACCCAGTGTTGAGCAACGAGGCTGTGAAAATGTGTAGTTAGACACAACATAATCGTTGCTGCTCCTTTACACAAAGTAAGAGTGTAAATAAAGACACAGGCCACATTTTAGTACGCTATCTCTGCTGCATCAAAATGTGTGATTAAAGATGCATTTGCCATATGCGATAAGAACCAAAACCTCTTGTGCTGCTCCAAATTTTCATTTGAGCTTGTATAAATTACATAAAAAGCGTTCAATATTATTTTTCTCATCTAAAAATAACGAAATTCATACTTTTACTACTGTCAAAGAACAAATCGACATGGTATTGAATATTTGATATGCTATATCATACACACATAACACAAATGACAATATAAACACTGCTTAACAACCTCTGAGATTTCTAATAACCTTACTATAATATACAAGTAAAAGAAATATGATTGAACAAAAACATGGCAAATACAATAAGTATAAATACTTTCATTAAGTTCATGTGCACTTTCTAGACATTACATGTAAGTCTATCATTGGTGACAATGACTGTACTGAAATAAGGGACCTCTTAATGCTAGTGTTTGTTAGAACAGTTGATATTTTTGCGTGTATCTATTGAACAATACCCTCAGCATTTTTGGGGCCCTTTTACATAATTTCCTATTTACGAGATGGGCAGTCTTATTAGAGCTTTTGCTGCTCACATGTAGTGTATTTGTTTACTGTCTGAAGAAGGAAAACATTTCTGAAACATATCACAGTAAAAAAACTGTGTTGATTTTTATTTCATCCCACTTACTCATTAAGTCAATACACTGGTGAGTTTACAATTCATTCTAATGTTTTATATGCATATAACGCTTTGTCATCAAGGATTCCATTTACAAGATTCCTGTAATAATTTGGCCATACCACATTCTGTATAGTGGAAATTAGCATCAGCTATATAAGCATTGTTTGCTAAATCTTAGTAATATCTCATGACTGCACGTTTTTTAAACATTTAACTTTTCCATCCAACATTATGAAAGAACATTGTAAAATCTATTTGACATTAACAAGTTGACTGTCATCAGGTATAATTCAGCTTGATAATTCTGACTGATAAAGTTTTAAAGATTTCAATTGGTATCGTAAATAACAATCAACCTGTTTCCTTAAATATGATCATATCAAATGGGACCATTGCCATTTTGTAAAACCAATCATTATACCTGATTTTCCACATTTTCCCCATTTTTAGCAAATGTTTTCTTCTAAATAAAACATCTCCTTATAAAGTGTTATTAATTAAGCAAGTGTTCAGAAGTACTAAGTTGGTGTGATATGCAGTTTATATTAATTAAACAATGAAAGGTATGCTGAAAATAAACTAAAATCATTTTAAAAGCTAAAAACAAGTAATGTGTCACCCTCTGCTTACGCATAAAGATGTCAGTATACAATTTGATTTTTGAGACAGTATCTTTAAAATAACTGATTACAGACACATTTAATGCATAATATCTAATGTAACATATATCAAAGTTTATTCTAACAAGTCTTACATGCTTGATTCTATCTGGAATGTAAGCAAAGGGAAATTGTATGCTCCCACCCAACATTTAGTAATTAGCAGCTTTTTTTTACTTAAATTGACCTTGATATACAAGGAAATAGCCTGTATTCTGTTACTGACTATGTTTGTATAACGTGAACAACAATAAACTGGGTAAACAAAAATATTTATTTAAATAACTGATTAGATTTCTTTCAATTAAGTTAATTTTTCAGATTAATATTACAAAAATCTACATCCATACATATATTAGCTTTTCAGGACCAATTGTATACTGTCTTTAACAGTTTGGACACACCTAGGTGGTTCTTATGATATATTTTATAAGGTTATATATGTTACTTTGATATATTTGACAGAAAATGGGAATGTATTCTTCTAGTGTTATTAAAGAACTATCCTTTTATTTGTTATGAGTTTTTAAATCTTTTACTTTGGACAAATCAATTTGAATATTTTGTAGATAAAAAACGTTCAAAAGTTTACTATTTCACAAATGTAAATGTGTGTAGATATATCGACTTTAGCGTATAGATATAGTTTCTTGAGAATAACTGATAATTATTTAAGGACAAACTGGTATCTTGATATAAATTTAACACAAAAAAGATTTGTAATGAAATAAAATACCATATGATCTATAAGATAAGGTATTTAGCAGTATATATAGCAAATTTCAAAGTTTGTAATATATGTTACATATTTCCGTACAAGCAACAAAATGCTACTTTACACCAGAAACGATGTTATGTATAGCATTTTAATCGTGTTAATCCATCAAATGCTCATATATGGGTTTTAAAAGTTAATAGATAGCATAACATGATAATGTCAAAAATGAAAAGGTTCTTACTATATTCAACATTTAATTTGGGATCATCATATATTTAACAGCTTATAATTCTTAAAGTATTTATGATATAAACAAACTGCTTGCAGTTTTGAAATAGTCAGTTAATTGTCGTCTAGGAATGTGGTATCTAAACCCCAAATACTTATTATAAAGCTTATCAAGAGAAACTATTGAACACATGTTTAATGATTTCATAAGGTGTAGTTGGAAATGTAACGTAAATGTCATATATAACATAAAGGTGTGTTTCTGGAAGCAAACAATTTATTTTGATACTTGAATAGGACTCAAAGTAAGCTGTCGGTAGTAAAGAAAGACTGTATGCATCAGCTGGACACCACCTGAATACCATTTCTTATTCAAATGTAGTAATTTAGTTTTAAAAGTAAAAAAAATGGGTTAGGTGTATAAAACTAATCCTCCTGAAAAACTGCTACCACAATATGACTGTAAAATGTGTCTAGAAATTTTGTAGAAGGATAGTCGTAACTAATAAAGTCAAACCTTTTCTGGCAGGAAAATTGTGCCAATCGAATTTTCAAATATTTAGCTCCTTGACTATTAGTGAGTCTGATTGATAGTCTGACTTTTAAATGTATGGACAGGATAGAGGGGATGTGAGCTTTAATCTTAATAAGGTTACATACTTTCATATAGATTATTCTCTCCCTGTCACTGATTTTCAGTTACTGATGACAGTACATGGTGTTCACTAAGTACTGGTAAACGACTTGTGGACCGTAGCAATGATAACTGACCATCATGGTATGATTGAAAAAAAAAAAATTTGAAAGCGACATCGTCCAATCACAACAACAACAACAACTACTACAACAACAACTGGTATATTTATTGTGAGAGTCACTATGGGTTATCAGCTTGTTATGAATGTTAGAGTAATACTAATATATTGTAATAGAAATGTAAAGTTTAACATAACTATAGTGTTTCTAATCTTAATATCACTACTGCACATAAAACCCATTAAATTCCGTTAAAAATCCATCAAAATGCCATTAATAATCAAATTCCTGTTAAAATCATCCATTACTTTTCGTTTCTTAAAATTAATGGTTTTGTGTGTTAGACCATTAATATTCATTATAATGGCCATTAATTCAGCGGTAATGGCCATTAAA
Source organism: Loripinus fragilis (assembly GCA_964019695.1). NCBI lineage: Eukaryota > Metazoa > Mollusca > Bivalvia > Lucinida > Lucinidae > Loripinus > Loripinus fragilis. Next base: position 83,049,594 of record OZ026522.1, on the reverse strand, counting down.
GAGCAAGTAAAATCATTAATTTTCAATTAATTTACACTTTCTGTATAATTAATGACCCTTAAAAGAAATTATGGTCCATTATTTTATGTTTTGTGATGTTTTAATGCCCATGAATTTGCATTATTTAATGGCCATTACAAAAAGTAATGGCTATTTAAACTTTTCGTATTTATTGATGGCATTAAAAAGGAGAAAATTTGCATGTTTGATATTTTAATGGCCATTAAATATATAAATATGCACTTAATTGGCATTAAAAAGCAGTGAAATATCAGGATCCAATATTTATACGAAACAATGTGCCATTACTTAAGTGGTAATGGCCATTAATTTATTTCAAGAGCAAGTATGATCATTAAAATACCCTTACTTTTTACCCTTGGCATGAAATAATGACCATTAAAATTTAATGGGCCATTATTTTCTGTTTTATGGTGATTTAATACCCATAAATTTACAGTATTAATGGTCATTACAAAAACTAATTGCCATTAAAACCTCATTACATGTTTGTTAATGGCCATGAAAGACATGTTCATGCATTTTAAAATTACTGAATTTAGGAGATCAATATTTTAATGGCCATTAATATTTACACAATAATTTATTGACATCAAAAGGCCATTAATTTTAGGGACTGAACATCTTAAACCCATTAATTTGTTTATAATGGCCATAAATAAAAAATCAGAGTATTTGATATTGTCCATTATTTGTACACTCATGTCAAGGTGAGTTTTTAACATTATCATTTTACAGCCTTCAAAACTTGCTGCACCTTTCATCCATAGGCATGTTTGTGTAATGAAGAGCTCCACCTTTCAGTGCTTATAAATTAGAATGGCCACATTTCTTTTCATGAAGAAATTGCCTGTGTGATAAAACTGAAATTTCAGGGCGACAAAGAAAATTACCAGGAGAAATGCTGTAGGAAAATGAGTTTTAAAGGCAAACTCTATTAATTTCATCGAAAATCATAACATTTCCTTGAGAAATGCTGGAACAATACCTCCAGCATTTATCCAGGAAATTTTTAAAGCTTCTCATGGAGAAAAAAAGAAAAGAAAAGTGGTTGTTTAATTTACAAGCATTTGTCTGTTCTAAGAAATAAGCAAAACCATGAGAAAATGTGTTTGTGGGCCTTTGTGACCTTTTCTCTCCTACCAAGCATAGCTAGAGTCTGGAAACAGGATTTAGCAACTGCAAGAATACATAGGATACAAAATAGCTAGATAGCAAATAAGCAACTGTCTAGTCAGATCAGGCTGCAACAATGGGTTGTTGATCTTTACTTTGTCGTTTGAGTCTGGAGTAATGCACCTATCCATATTTCCCCACAGAGGCAGGCGGCAGGGATACAGTGGGGATTAGACAGGAAAAAATCCCAACCCCAAGAAATTAGATAGAAAACCTAGACAGGGGTATGGAAATTAGATACTTTTTCAAGAAGTTCCAAATTAAACCATATATAACAAATTCGATTGCTCACCAAAGGGATTTTTGACACCAAGTTTTTGCCAATGGGTAGGGAAATTGACACTGATTTTTCTAAAAATTGTCTAATTTCCCCTGGGTATCCCACTGCTCCACCGCTGGGGGAAAATATTGAAAGATGCATGAGGCTCTTTTTCTCATGATATGGCTCTCATATGAACTATTCCATGAGACAACCTGTTTTTTGCATATGTGAAAACGCTGGCACAGACGAGCACCTTTGTTTTCGTTACATATGTAGTACTGTACTTCCAAAATCTAAAATTTCAAGCCTCTAAGCCATCTTCTGTTGCTATACAGTCTGGTTTGTGTCAGAACTGGTATGAAATCCTTAAGACAGGTAATAGATTGTTTCATGCCAGAATAATATGTTGCATGTGCATTTCCTGAAATTAAAAGACTGGGGTGGATGCCCTGTAGCCGAGCAAGTTCATTTTAGTCTTATCTAGTCGCAAAGCTTGACAACTTTCGAGGATCCCTCGTTTTCATATTTTGCCAGCCTTGTTGCAAAGGAAATGTATTAAACTATGAACCCTTCTTTTCCTTAGTTTTCAAACATATACAAGTAATAGAAAAGCAATGAACAGGAAAGGCAAATCTCGCTCTTAAAACCAAAGCGGGAAATAAATAAATATTACAAATAGACAAAATACAATGAGAACAAATTGCTAACCGTGCGGGCAGCTATTTCCCCAAAAGGTGGCCACTCAGCAACCCAAACTGAACTAAAAGTATATTGAACAAACATAAAGTGAAACATCACCGAAACTCTGACACCAAAACATCTAACAGAGACCACATCAAAACCACCGCCTTGGAAAGGTCAGTAATGAATAACTGGGGGGCTTAAACTAGTTTTACAGGTCCAACCTCACCCTCCGTAACTGATGTAGTACAAACATTCAGTTGGTTGTTCGGTTCTGAGCAAATACTATACATAGACTCAGATCGGACTGCCAAGGGGCATGTGGGGCGAAACGACTAGGGTCGAAAATAGAGGCGAAACGACTTGGGGAGAAACGACCTGGGGGAAACATCTTGGGGGCGAAACGTCTTGTTACCGATTTGCGGTACCACATTTCCCGGCTCAATCAAAATCCACAGCAGTGTGTTCCTCAGTTCTTGGTGAATGACAGTCGTTTTACATTATTACCCATAAACATTCTGATTCTAAAACAATACTTACTTTAATGGACTAAAATGTAATCTCATATCCGCTTCTTCTGCTGGTGAAAGATATTTCTGGGGCGAGATGGACGATTCATCTATTCCGTATACACTTATGTGTCGAGAAATTATTCTAGTGTCGATTGGGTCCGTATTCGAGCCGCAAATACGACAAGGACAAACAGTTTTCCTGTGCGGCATGTTTTGTAAATCAGAGCCAATATCCGGGAACTTTATGGAGGAAAAATTTTGCTACGGCTACCATGATTGGTTGTAGGGCTTCGCGGTGAAACTTTTATCCATCCGCAATTTCCATTGGTTAGAATTTGATCCCAATTAAATAGACGCTTTACTGATAACGACACTCACAGTGATTTACCTTTTACACTGCGTCTAGCTGATGAATAATTCTGACGCACGTGGTCGAATATTGCGATACAAGAGTTGGGATTTCAAAGATGGAAGTATTTAGCAGTGATGCTCAAAAAGCCATGATTGGTAAGAATACGGGTTGAAATCCCATTTATCCACTCGCATGGTTTTTGATCCCTTTATTTGCCGAAACGGACATAAATACCAGTCGCATTCACACACTTCGTTGGAAGGTGGGGTGGATAATATTTTCCCATTGTAAAAGTTCTTATAATTTGGCGCACCCCTGGTTTACTGGGTGCAATAAATTACTTAAAAAGTCACTCTTGGGGGCAACCGTCGTGTTAAAGCCAGTACGACGTATCAACACAGAAACAGGGCAAGCCCTACAACCCCTGCTCAGTTTAAATGAAAAGGAATTGTGGTTAATAGCACTTAAATACTGTAGAAATGCTAGCATCTGTGATGGATCAGACATGTGTGCCACAGCTCACCTTTTTTTTTTGGAAGGGGGGGGGCGCACTGGCTTAGTGGTTAGAGCGTTGGACTCCGGATCAGGAGACCTGGGTTCGATCCTCGGCAGGGTCGGTGTGTTGTTTCCTTGAGCAAGAGACATTTACTTCCCAAAAGTACTGGTAATACCCAGGAATACGGTTCCTAGAAATACCGGAACACACCAAAACACCGGAACACACTAATATCCAATAGCAATCACCGGAACACACTTTGAATATTGGCCATGGGCGCAGGTTCTCCGACCATATTAGACTCTAACTGGCCTGCCATTTTATGTGGACACATTTTTGGTTGCAAGAGTCAATCAAAAACCATTTGCTAATGGGCCATGGTTGATTGTGTAATTAATAGCCAGACCCTCTAGGCCAGAACACACTAATTAGTACTTTTGTTCATCAGAGCAGTATCCCATTTGGTTTAATTTGATTTGTGCCTCAAATAAGTGCTAATAAAAAGCATTTAGTCATATACAGCCTTTAGTAATGAAGAATGATACAAAATGAAAGTGTGTTCCGGTAATTACTATTGATTAAGAGTGTGTTCCGGTGTTTTGGTGTGTTCCGGTATTTCTAGGAACCCCCCAGGAATAGGTGGCTCCGTCTCAACATGACTGAAAAATTGTTTACCGGGACGTTAAACAAGAATCAAAACAAAAACCTTTTTTTACTGAACGATCAATTTCTGATCATTACCTCAGAAGCTGTGGATATGTGACTGCTCAAGGTCTGGCACAACAAAATGCGACTAGGGTACTCGAACCGGGGACCTCTCGGCCCAAAGTCCTAGGCTTTACCACTGCGCCAGTCCGCTCCACCTCTGTGCCTGTTAAACTACAGACTACCCCAAAGTTTTGCCAACCTATACTCGGTTGTGGGGATTCAACTATCAGACTATATATATAGCTAGGGGGTTGCACCTGCAATCCCCCTATGTATCCGCCCATGAGCCTGTACCTTACTTTTTACAGGACATAACTGATAAGGGCATGGCGGCATAAAAACATAATATGTAAGCTGGAGTATTGACCATTTTCACATTAACTGCTGCTTCCCAGTCTGAGAAAAATCAATATAGGTAAAACGGAGTGACCGAGAGAACCAATTTATTGCATATATATGGGAAAACAAAGGCGCAGATCAACTGCTAATCAGCACCTTTGTTTTCTCTACAAAGATACAACCATCCCAGTACTTTCTAAAGCCGAAATTACAGTCGGGTATGAAAGCCAAGGTCCGAGCCGATGGGCCGGGCTGAAAATTTTGAGCTCGCGATTTTTTCAAAATTAAGATCTGGAGCATTTTTTTTACATCTATTATGATTAATTAGTAATAAATCTAGCATCAAGTAGTAAAATTATATAAAAAAAGTGGGTGTGCTTATTATGGCGAATGTGGTAAAATAAAGCAGCCATTTATGTGCTGATTAGATGGAGATATAGCTTAGTTTCCAAATACAAGGTTACCAACTTACCAATATCCTTATGTACCGATCAACTTTGAAGATTGGGAAAATATTGATTTGGGAATTTTTTTTCTTCAAACTTGGAAAAAACACATGGGAACGATACCCGTAAAGTTTTTATAGCGAGATTAATCACTGCTGTTTCACATTTAATTGATTTTGTGCAGACTGGGAGCCAGCAAATTAATGTGAACTTTGAAATGGTCAATATCTTGTACAATAATCAAATCGTACATCTTAAAGAAAAAAAAAACACAAAAAAGAACAGGCTGGCATTTGAAGTTTCATCCCATGAAATCATTCATGACATGCTTGGATCACAGAGCTGTGAAAATATTACAAAAATCTACTAATTCCAGTTGTTCAGAGGCAATTCCACTTGTTCAAGGACAAGTAAACAAAAAAAAAATCACTTGTGTGTCTGACATGACCAAATGATACTTGTCCAGCAACTATTATAATTAATGAACCTTATCACAATGGAATTGGTTCTAGAAAAACATGTTTCTTGATGTCATGTTTGATGTGAATTGGGGGAAAAAAGAGGACATGTATATTCAATGGCTAGCAGAAAAAACAACAACCCTAAAACCATAAAACATGCCCATGCGACATAAATAAATTTATACAGCTATAAACATTGACTAATTTCAGATGAAAATTTTTTCTTGTCAATTTTGTCTTTATGAAAACATTTCCATGCAGTATGCAACAATTTCTGGAAGCGGTAAAAAATGATCATTTTAAATGAAAAATGGTGATATTTTTTTCTTATTCTTGCTCAAAACATAGATTGTGGGTACATATTAGAACCGCCTCTAACAAGTACCCACAACCTATGTTTTAGAGCAAAAATAAAAAATATTTACCTGTGTTAACCCCATTTTTTCTATATAAAAGTGGGGTTTAAGAGGGTCTACATTGCACGGACATGTTAGCATGATGTGATACTTTTTCTTATTTAAGCATAGTAACTCATCAAGGCATTTCTAAGGGTACCCATGATCTATGTTTTAGAGCAAAAAATTAGAGAAAAAATGTATACCTCTATAAATCCCAGATCTTTACTTTATAAAAGTGGGGTTTAAGGGGGTATAATGCACCGATCATTTGTATCCATGGCCCCCAACCTACGCGGATGGGCGGGGATAGTTACTTTTCAATTTTAAAAGCCCTCGTAAGGCTCGTTTTAGCCCGACCCTTAGGGGACAAGCTCATGGTAACACCCCTGAGCCCCACCCCACAAGAACATATTACTGGGGTAAGGGTCCCAATGTAAACCCCCACCCCCAATTCAAAATTTAATGCAGCAATATCCCAACTTTCATTAACCCCTGTAATTACAACCCTGAGGTAAAGGTCACAGAATTTTGCGCACAAGTTTTTAAAACACAAGTTCTCCTGAACCTCTTGCTCCCTTTTCTGCTGTTAGATATCTTCTCTAAGATTTTATGCTTAGCTTGAGGTCAAGGTCATAAACTGGCTCAGGTGAGTGATGTAGCTATAGGACCATTTGTCTTGTGTTTTAGAAACTTTCTAGTCTCGTTGTATAACAAGATTTCTGATCATTTTCTTTTTTCGTAAAACTGTTAGTTGGATTACATAAAACTGTTAGTTGGATTAATAATTTTTTGCTTTCCTTTTAGTTGTTGTTTGTTGTAATTGTTATACCTACTTCAGCGTGCTGCTTGACAAAGATACACTTGCATCACTTGGGAAGTTAGAGCTCTTTGCATCTATATAATTATGCCCTCAGTTTTGAAAAAGTGGGGAGCATATTCGTTTCTGCTTTTCCGTCTGTTCAATTTTCTTTTTAAAGCTGGTTAAGTGCTGGAGTTTTACCAAAGTGGTTGGTGCAGTACTTCTAATCAAAGGGTCCTGGGTTTGAATCCCGCTAGGGACACACAATGCCCCCCCCCATTTTATTTCATTTTGAATAACCTATAGATTGGAAGTTGGAAGAGCATATTGGTTTTGGCTTGTCCATGTACCATGTTTCCATACGTTTGTTTGAGATATCATCGTGAAAAAATAACAGACACATTTTTTATAACTTCATGTTTATTGATTCCTCATAAAAATAGCTGGCTCAGATTTTAGCTCACCTGAGCCAAAGTCTCATTGGTGAGCTTATAGAATACCATTGGTCCGTTGTCTTGTCCTCCGTCCACATTTTCAAACATCTCAAAAACCGCTTGGCAAATTTTATGCGGAGCTTCCTGGGGTAGGGGGAACGAAGCTTTGTTTGTGGTATATGGTAAACTTCATTATCTTCTCCAGAACCAGCAGGTGGAATTTTATGAAACTTGGTACATGTATGTAGCATCAGGGACTCCTGCCTATCATAGTTTGTTCAAATGATGACCATGGAGTGACTTTGATATATTTTACGGCAAGGTTAAATTTAGTAACTTAGGCTTTTTTATAAAAAAAGTGAAATAGTTTTCAGAAAAAAGTGAAATAGTTTTCAGAACTATTGCAGCCTGTGACCTGTTGCAGACAACTAAACGAGTTGATGAAGTGTTGTATTGAAGGTCAAGGTCATGCATTTTTTCCTCCTTTTTAATGGCCATTAATATATCACAGAACTGCGTAATTAATTGCCATTAATGTAAAAATCATATTTCATGGCCATTAATGAGCCTTTAATCATATTTAATGGCCATTAGTTTCCCCTATGAAGACTAATGGGAATTCAATGGCCATTACTAAATGTAGATGCCCAAATAAAGTAATGGGGATTTAATGCCCATTAATGTTTTAGGTACACATTTTAATGCCCACTATTTCCCATTATTTTTATCCAGTAAATTTATGGCAAATTAATGCCCATTATTTTAATTTAATGCTTTATTTATTTTACAAGGATTCCAAACAGCCCTGGGGCTACTAGTTGGCCCATTATTTGCCAAGTAGTTAATGGCCATTATTTTTCCTATTAAATTAATGGTTTATTAATGCCTGATTTTTTTCTATATAGTAATGGGAATTTAATGCCCATTAATATGTAGTTAATTTCCTAAAATAATGCGCATTATTTTCTCTTCCAGTAAATTAATGGGAAATTCATGTCCATTAATTTTTACTTACTTTTTCTGTAGTTATGGCCATTAAAATCAAAAGTCATTAATTATGGTTCTATTAATGGCCAAAAAATTAATGGGCATGAAAAATATTGCATATTAATGGGCATTAAAAAAACAGCACTTATTTAAATGGGAGGTGTTAATGGCCATTAATTTTACACACAAAAAAGTAAAGCTTAAATAATGCTCATTATTTTTTCAATTAATGGTTTGATTTAATGGTATTTTAACGATTCATTTAATAGTATTTTGACAGGTTTTCATTTTGGAAAGTGTGTGTTACCATTAAAAATGACCATTAATAGGACCATTTTTAATGGCTTTTTAATGGTATTTTTAATGGGGGCAATTAATGGGATTTTAATGGGCTTATATGCAGTAGTGTATATTGATGGGTGGGGTAATTCAACCTCTGATTTTTAACATTTTGGCTCATTTTATATGCTTTCATATGTGTTTAATAACATATGTATAATGTGTATTACTCACACAATCAAATCAAATTCTATAATCAAAGCATAAAGGACTTAAACGACTGCAGAAGAAATGACCCATTGAATAAAAAAGATCTTCAATGGCCACTTTAAGCATAAAAGTGATCATTTTAAGTCGAAAATATGAACACTTCCCCACAAGATAGGACTTGCAACTTTTAGTATGTGATCAAAGGCATATTAATATAGCAAATAAAACTAATGGCATTTCTGTTGTAATTAGTTCAAGGTTAGCCTATTTTTGAAGCCCCACCGACTAGTCTATAAAGGATAGTCCTTCGACTATTCTGCTTTTTTGATCATTTCTATTGGAATTAACTCTATATTTAGAATTAATGTATTATCCTACTACGCCTAATGGCATATAAAACGTTAGATAAACGTTTGTAGGACATATTGGTTTTTATAATTCTCTTTTTAAAAGAGGAATGTACCTCGTTTCTATAAGGTATAAAGATTGAATTGAAGCGTAAGGCAACATAACTTAAAAGTAAACAGGTATTTTTCAAATTCACTGTCACTTTAGTTATTTAGTTAGGCAAGATGTCATGGAATCAGCACATGGTGTAGAACCAGAGATAGATTTTTCTCCTGTAAAGAAGAGAAGGTATGAACAGTATAGTTCTAAACTTTGTGTGCTCTCTCACAAAAGTGAAAGTGTAGATAGCCTTAGGAGGGGAACTTTCAAAGTTTTATGTCGTGTGAATTAGTAAGCTGAGGTTAGAAAATGATCCATGTGATTATGGTTCTAATGATATAGAGTAGGTATTGCAATCATCGGTCAAGAGGAAACTTAAATGGCACAGGCAGGGTTATCAACATTTCACAAATCAGAACAAACTTGATAGATTGTTATCAAACCAACCAATAGAATGTGTATCAGGATCAGAATTTAAGGGAGCTTTCAAATTGCAGGATACATGTTTAGTCAGTGGAACACACCCTACAAACCATTTCATTAAGTATAAAACAATCATTTTATTCGAAACAAATTATTTAAATGATCTTCTAATTATTAGTTGCAACGTATAGTTATGAATGTCGCGTGAATATTGCATGTTGGTGCTTCCATAGCATTAGTACTGATTTCATGAAACAATTTTACTACCATTGTGATCACCAGGAACATTTAACAGATTTGTTTGTCTCTTATTGTAACTTAACTTAGCATTTTTTTTAAAATATACCTATTGTATTCTTTGCCGTATTATGTACCAATTACAAATTATTTTAAAAAGATTTTCTGCATACTAAGTGCGCATATAATAGACTATAATATGTGTAAAAAATTATTTTGTTCCCATCACTAATAAAGAACATTGTAAATTTGATACACCCACTTTAAAAAATGTATAAGAAACTTATTCATGACCATAATAATCAACCGTAGATAAGTGTATCAATTTTTTAAATACTGTCAAAATAACTCTAAATGATTTTATTCTAGAAATGCATTAACTTTGTTTGAAAATATACAAAAGTTTCTGAGAAATTTAAGTTGAAATGAGGCTTTCAAATGAATTACTGCAATTGCGCTGAGTACTACGAGACCATATTTTGGCATGCTTGGACCCCTCACTAGAATAAGTGATATAAAATTTAAATCAACACAACTTTTCCTAAAACAAATATCTTGCTTTTTTAGACAAAAACAACACAAATGCATTACACGTAAATGGGAAATTATATAAAAGCAAAAAACAAGTTGAGCCATGATTTATAGAGACATACAAAGAGTCAATTTTCTCACAAAAAAATGTGCAGTAGTCTTTGCCATCAATGAAAGACATAAATGCAATGCCTAGAAAGGATGCATGAAAGTATATATAATGGGGTCAAAGAAACACTGTCGTATTTCCTTATTATTTATTGTATTGTTATGCCAGTGTTGCGTTGACCCCATGATATGCAAGCCATATTTGCAATGCTCCCTCCAAAAGAAATCATACTTCTTTTACTTTTAAAGGTAAGTATAAATGTTAGAAATTGATAAAGCAGTGCCTCTATTGTTGTATATTTTATGTGATATAATATACAAGATTTTGAAACTCTTATCTTCGATATGATTTCGTAGCCATAAAATCAAAAAAAAAAAAAAAAATTGCGGACCTCTCTTATGTAATTTAGCATGCTCAATTGAAGATATGAACCACCATATGTGATTTCGGTACCTACCTCGTATGGGCAAGTGCACCGTTTAATCCCCCATGCTGATGCAGTGGAGCTAGCGTTTGTCTTCATCTACATATACAAGCAGCAAATGCTCTGATGTGTCTAATGACATATTCTTACAGGCTCGCATGAGCCTTTATTGCTGAACTAAAATCAAATGTGCTTACTTATTTGATATTTTATTTATGTTACTATTTATCGTCAATTTAGTTTGATTTGGAACATACGAAAGATTAATCGGATGCAATTCTTGCATCAATGATTATGTGTTCATTTGGCTTGCTGAATATTGTATTGATTTTATATGAACAAATTCCACGTTAAGACTAAGCCTAATTGATAGAAATAATGCAAAACAAAATTTCCAATAATTTATTTGAGTCCATTTATTTTGCAACAGCTAAAATATAATCTTTACAATGCAAGAGAGTTGTTCTAAGTGATAAGCCTTGACCTCTAAAATGTATTACCATAAAAAACCTTGGAAAAATAGCCTCAATGCTCTATAACATTGCAGAACCAGACAAAAGCGTATGATAAATGTCACCATCTCCTTAACCCTTTTAAGTCGGATGAAACTTCCCACTTTTATAGAATGGACCAGTCCATTTTCGTATTCAGGGTTGATCGGTGTTGTTTTTCATTCTTATTCAATTTTTTATAGAACATCCTGTAAGCTAACAGTAGAGAATCTGATCAGACATTGCCGTCTGTGGCGTCTGATCTTGGCCTGTACTATTTGTCTATGTCCCACAAAAATGCTAGACTAATATGGGTTAAATACTTTTGTTGTGTATGTTACTCACATCAGTTGTATTGTTTCTTCGTCGAGCTGGATAATGATTTGATATAGAGCGGTTTTAACCATATAAAATGGCATGGCGTTTACAATATGTGGGACAGAAACCGTTATGATTCAAACAGTTTTGATGCCATGGCCAGGTAAAGTTTTATTTTTCGATTTCAACCAATATTGTAAATAAAAAAGGTAATTTTAGGAAAATACGTATAAGTTTTATCCCAAAATCACAGCTATCAATATAGTTATTGTAGTCAATAGCTGACAAGCTATATTTACATGTATTTTGGTGGCTTACACAAATGGTGTTATAGTGCTGTCATTTCATAAAATATTGTATTTAGCAGAAAGTAACATATATAACTGTAATAACAGGTGCCAAAATTAGTTTGAAATCATATTGCTAGAAATCTTCTTTCAGATAAAAGTTAATATTGATGCGTAAGAGGACGAAATAACTGGATATTAACACTATAGGAATTCCTATTATTTTAGGGTAACAAAGTGAATTTGGCTATTGCAGGTTAACGCCTTATCCGCTGAAAAGCTAACGAACTTCATTATGTGGCTCATATAGTTTTGTTTTAGAAATTTACAGTCTACAAACCTCATTTTGTGGAGGCCGATTGGTAGCCCATTATCTAATGATGTTACTGCATTAAATAGTAATACATTAGAAAGTAAGTAACGTATATAACTGTAATATCATGTTGCAAAATGGTTAAACGCATACTGGCTGTTTGCTGCATTTCATTTAATGATTTTTAGTCTGTCGTCATGTCCATATATAAGAATTTAGTACAAGTAACAGATACAATATATTGCAGCAGTGAGTGTACACTGAAAATTGTGTAATTAATACACGCATTTTGAAACTGTCATTTCAGTTGGTATGTTCTTTATTTGATTTGTAACAAATGTAAACATGACAAACATACTCTAATAATATCTATAAATATGATTATTAATAGGCTATTTTACTTGATAAATTAAGAAATGGGGAAGATATCATTTCTATTTGAATTTGGATACATTATATTCAGGGGGGGGGGGGGTAAATCACCCCTTCCGTTTGACATTTTCACGTCTAATATATCATATACACATTTTTTATACTGCTTTACGGTCGTATGTCATTTCATACATGTAATGTATAAGTTTAAAGGGAAATATGCTGAAAAGGAAGCAATGGTTGAACGTGAGTCGTGTTTTCCTCTCAATATACCTTAAACTCATTTAGCGTAGAGTACGTTCAAAGATGACGTCCTACAGCAAAACTGCTACCACAATTTAACTATACGACGTACTTAGGAGCATTGCCGAATACCCCAGGATTGCATTTCTGCAGTCAAACCTTTCTGGCAGGTAAGTTATGCCAAGTAAAAAACTAAGGCCTGTACAGAAATCAGCGCCTGGACTAAATATTTCAAAATGCTCAACGATGCCATAGTGACATAAAGAAAAACACTTTAAAATCAAGTTCCAGGTCTGTAATGCTTACCAGATTAGGTAGCGGTGTCATTAATACGTCTCGAGAACAACATTGATTTCGAACCACAAATTATTTTGAAGACCGAGTAAGCATTTTACTTCAGTCAAACTATTTTGTAATCATACATAAAGTGCAATTTGTTTGTGTAACTACTTATCGCTACTGGACACAATACTCTTTTGCATTGGCTCGGCCTTAGTATTTCTATAGCCTCAAAGGAAACTGTTAATATATTAATACAGTGGCTCGCCTTGACAAAGCTCAAACGGTATTTCCAATGCAAACGGGTGAGACGTAATATTATACTGTAGCTGCTATTGTTGCAAAGGACTCTAGGAGAGGAACTATATATTAGCTGTGTGCTTTCGCTAAATCCGATCCTGTGTTGCTGATATATATTAAATAAATAGATACCAGTGTGGTACCAGAGCCTGTATTTGAACAGCTGATATATTTCTAGTCTTCTTACAACATTTAAAGGGATGTGCATTAGAAACGTCTTATCACGACGATTCCACTGCGTACTTTTGAAATGAAATCGGACTAAAATTTATTGAAATTCATTTTACTATATAACATTTGATGAAATACTTGCAAAAAACTAATTATAAACATATATAATTATTTTAATGTCTGCATGCCTCTAGATCAGAGTGCGTAGTCAATTTGGTTTTCCAATTTCTCGACAAAAGCATATACTGCGGGTACTCAATAAAGTATCAATGAGACGGTTCTTTTTGGGCACCCAAAGCAAATGTTAGAATTGATGGATAAGAAAATGTGTTCAAATTATATAAGCCGATTGTCCATTTATGATATAATGGCATAATAGTGCAGCACAAGATGATACTCCGAAAATGTGGCGTTAAACCAGGTTCTGCTTAAAATTGAAACTTACTGCCAAACAACATTTGAAATGGATTTGTCCAATTGATAAAGGTTGTAAATTGCGTTAGGCATAAAGGGTTAGAAAGTTTTTATATCTCGACCTAGGATTACTGTCATGATGGTAAACTGATTAATATCAAAAAAAAGGAATGGATAAGTTAATTATTCAGCTGACACTGCTGGTATTTGCAACGCATATTGGTGCGGCCAAACATACTTTGTACGTTGGTGGATTGATGGAAATGTCAAACAGCTGGTATGCAAAGTACTGTAATTTCTTCATTCACATATTAGAACATGTATTTGACCAGATCGAAAACAGAACGGACATATTGGTGGACTATTCCCTTACTCTTCTTACCAAAGACACTCAGGTAAACATGTAGATTTATCCTACGAGACTTTCACCTATCGCTTAAAAAATAAATGGATATGAAGATGCCATTAAATTTATCTACAGTTGATTCTCGTTAATTTGAGATCCTTGACACCAGAGTTGTTGTTTTTATTTAGAAACAAAGCTTGTGATCTATCAAAATGCAATGCTTTGGCAATCATAATTTCACTCGAATATCACCATTTCGTAACGTTTTTCATCGCGTCAGCTTGCAAAGGGGTCTCATATCAAATTCATATTCAGTTTCTCGAACACCAAATAAGGATTTCCGTTATTTCTACCCATGTGAGATCATTTTTCTTACATACCAACGCATACAAGATCGAGTGATCCCTATGTTAGCTCGCTGACCAAATGATCTGTCCCACATCGCTACCCATGTAAATACGAGATATTTTTAGCCATACGAGGAAGGTTGCTAATGCGAGATTATCCAACACTCGTCCTTTTGGCGTATGACTGTATTGTTTTGGAAAGGAAAGCTGAATTTATCACGTTTAAGCATTAAGCAAAATTTTTAATGTTGAAATTTCAACGATTGAAGTAGACAGGCACACCTAGTATAAACTTGGTACAAAATAAAACTGAGCACTTTTATTTTAAAATTTATTCAAGGCTTTATACCTGCTGAATGCATTGCAATTGACATGTTTTAACGTGTTGTGCAAAGACTGACTGACTGCACCGAACCAGGTAGTATAGGCAATTTTATAAAAAAAAAAAGAAACTGATTTTCCTCAACAAAATGGCTTACTGTTGCTGATAGGGAAGTTCTTGTAAATCCATTTGATGCATTTGTTCATTGTTTAAAGTGATCTTCAGTCGCTGTTTCAAGACGACTTTGTACAGCGCGCGTCATTGACTGTAAACATAAACTCAGTGACGTCATCAACAACTATTATACAGTACGTCGCTAAATGATATGTGAGAAAAAAGCATCCATCACTACTGTTAAGTGGTTCTAGAACAATCCCAACCCTTGGGTCCACCATTTAGTAGGAAACTCGGCAAACCTTTTTTCCAAAGGAAAGATGGGTCCTCATGTTGGGATTTCTCTGTCCCCACTTCTATTTATTTCACATACCTGTACCAGCCCGTGGTAAAGATCAAATCTGAACAGCCGCACGTCGCCGCACGCTGACCGCATGTCGTGATGTAATTGTAATGTTAAAAAGACGTCACCGTGTCGCATTTAAGCGTATTGAGGAGATTCTGGAAGCCTTTTTTTATGTTTTCCAATACAAAATTGGGTATTTAGTGGCGAGCAAAAAAAATTAATCCATTATTCGTGTTAGGATGGGACAGAAAAATCCATCTCTCGTGATCACCGTTTGTCATCACTAGGCAAGCCGCATGATGCCTATCTTTGTTCCTCGAGATGGATTTTTCTATCCCACCCTCACACTCATGATGGATTCTTATATTCTGCTTTGATCTCCGTTTACGGCAGAGAAAATCAGGCAGCGTCTCCGCATACTCGAAATCAACCTCTGAATCATGGCCTGTAGGAATTTGATTTTATTCCTGTTGTAAAGCGCAGCCAAGGTCCATGACACTTTTGACATAAGTCATCCCCTTATATATTAGAATAACAACAATACTTTTGAGACAAATTGGCGCGGTCTAGCGCGTTATTGAACTGTGACATTCAAATAAAATGAGTGCTAAAACTTTAAATATTGATGAGTAATATGATTTGTTACACTTCATCATTTTATTAAGGACTTTAGACGTTTGTTTATTTTGTTGAAATAACGTCTGCAGACGCTGAACATAGTCACCAAAGACACATAAACCAGTCGTCGTTGCGGTCTAGCCCTGATGCTTAAAACCAAAAAGGGTGTACTTTTTTATTACTCTGTATTGTTTAGAATGAAATTCATTGTGACCACGTACTGTACAGTCATGCTATTATTACTTATATATATGGGAGATATACCAACAACTCAATACGGAACCCGAAAGGGAAATTTTCTTTCTTTTATTTAGCAGAAAAGAAAAAAATAATGAGAAAATCAGAAAAGGAAATTTAAACAATTAAATTAGAATGTACTTTTTAAAAAAACAGAAAACAGAATAGCAATTAAAACAATAAATGTCGTTTGGTCGAAATAACTATTTACGAGAAAGGACCTTTGAACAATCAAATTAGAGTGGAATTTTAAACCAGAAAACTGAATAGAAATTTAAATAATAAATGCCGGTCAACATAATTCCTGCATCTCATTGGCTAAAATATATCGTTAGAACGACTTATCGTCTCGTTAAAACAGAAAAAAAATAAAACAATTATTCAGAATGGAAATTTAAACACCATTGTAATGAAATTGAACAAACGAGATAATAAGTCGTTTAAGGATATATTTCAACTTATGGAATGATAGAAAGCTTGGCCAGAAAACAGAATAAAAATGAAAAAAATATTAGAATAGAAATTAAAAACAAGAAAAAAGGAATTAAATTCAAACAATAAAATTAGAATGGAAATTTAAACAAGAAAACAGAAAGGAAATTAAAACAATACCGGATCCCGGAATTATGTTGAACAAATGATATAATAAGTCGTTTAAACGATATATTTCAGCCAGCGAGATGCAGGAGTTATGTTGAACTAACAGCATGTATTGTCTTTTCTCGTATATAAAAGAAAGGAAATGTCCCTTCAGGGGTTCGGTAAACAAACGACATAATATGTCGTATAAACGATTTATTTCAGCCAATGAGATAATAGAATTTTTATACCAAAAAACAGAATAGACATCAAACAATAAATCAGAAAGGAAATTAAAAAAGAAAACGGAAAATGATTATATTTACATGATATATTTCAGCCAATGAGATGCAGAAATTATGTTGAACAAACGACGTTTATTGTTTTAATTCCTATTCTGTTTTCTCATTATAGTTTCTTTTCTGGTATATAAAAGAAAGAGAATGACCCTTCCGGAGGTTCCATACCTGAAAGTAAACAATTGTTCTGCCATGCATGAAACGCTCGAGTATACTTATTTGTACAGTTGATGTCTAATATAATGATAAAACTATGCCTTTTGTAAAGTGGTTGATGTTTGTCAGTTGGTAGATGGTTTATTTAGCTTATATAACCCTCCCCCCAAGACACAAGATGCCTTTTACACATATTGTATATGTGGAAACATTTCGTAGTTCAAAGGGCTTCTTTTGGTCTAAGGGAGAGGGAAGCATCTAAAACAAACTGATATGATACAAAATTCAACTTTTCAATGACAAATATCATTTTTTCATGTATATTACGTATGCATGCGCTGGAAAAATAAAATGAGGATACTTAATTTTTTGAGGTGAAAACAAATTTTGTTAGGTTAAAACCAAATATATTCACACATTTCACATGCTTTTATATTGCCGCAAAAATGTTTCTATAGTTTGATCTCACTAAAGTAGCAAACGTTTCTGATTATTACTTAAAGTTTTGTATGACTGATGTTGCCTTGGTAACAATGAGGCCATAACACCTATAAGGGCCGAATATGAAGGGTGGGTCATTTTAATTGCTTATAAAACGACTTCGAAACTAAAGTTCCATAAAAAGTCATTTTTATCTACATTATAACATAGATAATGCTTGTGACTACATTATATTTGTTAGATTTTTATACTGAGCCATAAACAAATTCAACAAGCAACTAGAGGCCAGCACTCTGACGTCATATTCAGGTAAAAGTCGTTCTTGACGTCACGTTCCAAATTTAGTAAGGGTGCAAAGATCAGAAATCGATACAATCAAGTACCACACCTGACCCAGGATACCAATGGGAAAGTAAAAAACTCACAGTAGACACCACAAACGAGAGCCAAGATGTCAGCCCTTTCCCAGCAGGTGACCACAAAGCACATATAAACAGATGCGCACAAAGGCATAGCAAAAACAAGACAGAAATAAAAAACATAAAAGATCCACAAAAGAAGTACCGCCTTAGAGTAAAATAATTTACTTTAGGGCTTAAACCAGTTTAACGGCGCCAACCTCACCCTTAATTCAGATGTGGATCAAGACATATTGATATTTGGTTTGTATGAAAGACCCCTAACTTATCAATGCATCATCTCCTAAAACATATAAATTAAGATGTAATAAGACGATAAAGCAAAGATAAGGACTCAACAGTAAATAAAACTGAATACCGGAGCAAAAGAAATCCAACAGGTAAACCCCCGTGGGCCCGACAAAAAGCCAAAGCATCAGGCCCTACCATATCTTCAATAGATAAGTCTTTAAGTCGGAACCATCATAGAGTCTGAAGTCCCACCCACCGGCGTGCACTTAGTAGAGGAGCCAGGGTTCAAAAATGTCAAAAATAAGCATTTAGGTAAGCCCCCTTTTTAGCAGAATTTTCACTTGTTTTATCCTTTAGGACATAGTATAGGCAGTATGAAACCAGATATTGCACTCAGTTTAAGTCTTGCAAACGTACCTGTAACAGTGTGTTAAATACGTTACCCCTCATTTTCTTAAAACCAAAATTATTCAATTAAGTCTATTTAGGTAGAAGTTGAAATGTTTAAATGAACAAAACATTTATGCAATCTGTAAGAACATGCTATTCTCTACACATATTGATATTTTTAAAAGATGTTGGGTCCATTATAATGTCATTTACGTTACATTTTCAACTATACCCTTAAAATTATTGATATTTTGTAAAAAAGTTTCATTTGACAAAATTTTTAATATGTGTTTAACTTCAGGATAACATGTATTGAAAAGAGCCTTAACTGACCATTTCACAACTGCAAACAGATACGTCCTAACATAAATACTTTGTCATTTATAAGCTGATTACTTAGATTACCATAGATAAAACTTTATACAAGTTCAGAACCTCTTAAGTTTGAAAATAAGCATGTATTTTTCTGTTAGCTTTTAAACACCTTATGATAATTGTTTTGATATCACCAACTTGAGAGTAATACTTAACAATATTTCGGAAGTAAAATATCATTTTGTTGTTCGATTTTCAATATGTAACGTATAAAACACAATTGAAGACAAACAAATATTGCTAAATAGCTTAAATTATACATCACTGGAAAGTTTGTTTCATTAAAAAGGGGGGCTGAATTTGATAGGTATAAAAAGAGCATTTGTTATAAAAGAAGAAGTTATCAGTACTAATTAGGAGACTGTGTGTATGGTTGTAATTTTTTTTCTTTTAAGAAATGATATTCTTCTTGACTTAAAAACAAAACACATTGTTTGCTAATCTTCTATGCTATGTTATGCAATTTATAAATTTATAGAATGATAAGTCTAATGCAACATCTCAACTGGGATACATTCCCTAAAGCTTGTTCAGTCAAATTTGCTAAATTAACATAAATAAATATAAATAAACGAAATGTATATCATGATTATATATTTGTCTCAACCGTTTTTCATATACAACTGAGCCTGAAAACCTTAAACAAATTTAGATATTTGCACATTTTTTTTCTTTTAATTGAACAAAACAATCTAATAAGCTATTCAGAAGCAGCCAAAGCTTTGTGTCGAACCTGGTCACACTCATCACAATATATCAAATAGTAAATAACATATCTGTTCTATCAAATCAGATTCATTTATTATAAGATATCTAAGAATTTCTGAAATGATGTGTGGATGTTGGAAACTTTGTTTGTTGTTTTGCCTATTGGTTGTTGGAGTTTTGTATCAGGCCTTTGTTTTATAATTTATTTCTAGTTCAGCAATCATCTTGACAAGGAAGAGAGCTGGTTGCTTCACTTTAATTATATTTTAGACATCTGTGTTCTGTGTCCCTTCCTTAAGGTGCAGTGGGTCAGTCAGGAGTCTGTGATTATGACATTTCCTAGTCATGTTCACGTATAGAAAGAAGACGCTTGCTGGCAATCTAGACAGCATCACTACTTTATGAATATATAAAGTAAAATGTTGTTACGTTACATTAAATTTAAGGAAACATAAGGGTTTGTTATCATTAATTCTTTAAGAGAGTGGCTCTGTTATGCAAGTTGTTTAAGCTACATCTAATTATGCATATATCAAAACTCAGAAGGTGACTTTTGAATTTATTATAGCTATGAACTTTAATTTCAGCTCATTTTTAACATGGCTTTCATTGTTTGATTAATGAAACTGATTGTCCTTTTAACTTCACACTACTTATCATTTGTCAAAGCAATGCAAACTTTAAAACTGAATGGGTTATTCAAAATGAATTATTGCCATTAAATTTGGGGAAATCATCCATAAGGAAGGGTTTTACATGGCAAGGCAGTGATCATATCCAACAAATCTAGATTTCTTCAGTTGTAATTTACGCTACTAAATTTACTTTATAAAATTTCAACAGAGACAAAATGTTAAAGCCAAATTTAAATAGGACGCATTAAAATTTCCGTTTAAAAGATTAATTACGTTGATCAGAATGTTGATAGGAATAGCAATATCTTAGAGTAAAAATGGCAGTCATAAGATCAAACTTAGTTTTAGCAATTAGTGCTAATATAGCTGATGTTAAGTTCTATCATAATATCATAGAAGTCATTGGGCCCCATTTTAAACAAACTGTTGCAGGAATCCTGTCAGTTGATTCCTTTTATGTGCGTTAAATAAAAGATGAGTTGTAAACACATCAGGGTATAGAGACAAAAAGGCATACATTAAATTATCTACTGTGCTAATAAAATAATATTTATATGGACAATAGAGAATGCACAATAATTCGTATAATTACTTACACAAATAATAGATTTACATGTTATGCTGAGAAGATATGCATAAACTTAACAAATAGTATGGATGCCTGTGTAATTTGTCTGTCGCTCTTTTTTATCAATCGTCTGCATAAGAAATTGCATTTCTTTTGATTTGTAAAAGTATCATGATACATCTCAGATAGTGATACCATTGTCTCTATTGCCAATGGCACTATATGCAAGTATGAGTCAGCATAGCATTTGTTGAGTATACTATCTGAAAGTATTCTTTGAAAGTAGCATAAGTATGAATTTTGTTTCTATTACATGAACTATCAATATACAATAAATATAGCATCGTTTAACAAGTTGGTACATGTTTTATGGGTATTAATTAGTTAGTGTTAAGGACTGAATGATGGTTGTTATGATTACTTATTGTGAATGTAAAAAATAAATAGTGTCCTGCTGAATAAAACAAAAATTAAAGCAGATTCTATCACGTATGCTGATAAGCTATATAACTAAAGAGCAAACATCTTCAAACATTCTGGAATGTATGATCAATCAAGTCTTATTCTAGAAAGTTGTTTGCTCAAGGTCCTGATTATAGAAGTCCAATCATTTAGAAATGTCTACAATACTAACAATGCAGGGGAGCTTTTCCAACTTATTAATAGACATCTGTCTGATTTTAAAGTATTAAAATGGTAATTAAGAATAAATGATGTCCTGTTTCATTGCTTCACAAACGTGTAGAACCTGGCAACACAATGATTAAAGTATTGATCTTTATATTTTTGTTATATACGTTACCAACATAAAAATGTTCTTTGTCCAAAGCGGACACGCTGTAGATACTAAAATATTATAACCCAAAGGATAGCTAAGGCGGTGCTAAATCAGAGGCAGAAATCATCACGATTTCCCCAAACTTCAGTTTTGTTTCATATGACACCCCTGAATGTATTTTAAATGTTTCACTTCTTGATTTGGACTTCAGCTTGGAATATCTTACATTTTTTAGAGTTTTAATGTTTATTCTGTGCCTTATTGTTTTAAATATAGCTGCTGTAACGAATAACTGTTTATAAATGCATATACTTGATGGCTTTTACAATGTGTGATGGATCTGATTATGTTACTGTGTGCTTTTATTTATTCATTGAGCTGTTGACGGTGAAAGAAAATGTCTTGTATATGTCATTTAACGCCATTTAATGCCTAAAAAGAAGCAAATACATGGTAGTGGCACAGATTTCAAAGAATCATTAAGCTTTTTGAAACAATTTAGTTATGAATAATAGATAGGTATCAATTATCCTATTTACATGATTCCTAAAACATACACTTAATGGCATTTATGTGCTTTATTTTCAAGTTTGTCCCTTTAAACCAAATACGATTTTGTTGTTGGTGCATCTAATTCATATCAAATGTTTAAAAAAAATAGTATTTCCAATCTAATTTTTGAGCACTAAGATGGTAGTCAATTTCATTTTCACCTACTAGCTGTTTGAACGCATATACACATAACATTGCACAAAAATATTGTTTTAAAAGAAAGTAACGTATATAACAGACATTCCAGGTGCCATAACTAATAATATTATTCTGCTATAAAGCTGCATCTAATTAAAATATCAATCATAACTATATGTAAGAAAACGATGCAAATGATAATAACACTATACTAGGAGTTTGCTTATTATCTGAGAGTAACGTGTTAGACTTGGCTATCGCATGGTAAATGCACATGTTCATCAAAAGCAAACCGACATTTTGTAATATATAAAGTAGCTAAGAAAATCTTAATGTACAAAAATCTCCCTCCGCAAGTCTTTTGGCAGTCCGTGGCCAAGTAAACAAAGTAATATATTTGAATGTAAGTAACGTATATAACAATTACGTAAGCGTAAGTCATTTAAACTTATTGTCAGTTTGGTGCTTTTAATTAACTTACTGTAAAGCAATATGCAGATAGTAAGAAATGTGACCTATCTGGTCTAAATAACTTTTCTTTTCAGTAATGTAGCGAATAGCCTACTACATGAAGCCTGCATGAGGGTAGCTATGGGTACCCCGTAAATAGACATCTTTTGCAAGATTTAAAATTTGTGCAATATCTGTTTTCACACTTCTGAAACACAATACTAACTGAGGATATAGCCTAAAATTCTGCTACTTTCTGGCCACTTTTTTTCCAATTTTTGAATCTCTGGCTCCCCTACTAAATTAAAGAGAAAAACAAAGTTGCCAACTGTGATATGGTTAATCACCAAGCATGCAGTGTGTTGCAATACATTAATGTTATAGCCAATTTTTTTATAATGGGAAATTATTTTAATGAACTGTGCTGAAAAATAATTAGAGCCAACAATCTTCTTCAATTTATACACCAAGTCATCATAGAAATTAGGTGATTCTGAGAGAGAAGAGATTTAAGTCCAACTTAAAATTTAGATATCAAATCATAGTATCGTCTATAAAATTTAGAAAAAAATAGTTTATGATACCGATAGCCTTGTTTAAGAAGTTTCTTAGTTAACAATTTATTGCGAGTGTTTAAGTCAGCAACATAGCTAGATGCTCTAGCAAACCGAATGAGCTGAGATATAGACTCGAGATATAGACTCCATAGGATGTAGAGGGAGGAACATCACCATCTAAAAATGGGAAAGTAACAATTTCAAAATCAAAGTTGTCACGTTTATCATAAATTTTGGTAGAAACAATATCATTAGAAATTGACAAATGCAAGTCTAAAAATGCGGCTTCAGTATCAGAGGTATTGCTTTTATTAAGTTGGAGCTCAGAGGTGTATATTTGACTTACCATATTGTCAAAATAAACATTATTAATGTTTAAAATACCCCAAATATCTGGATGTAGTGTTAAACTCATCAATAACAACAGCCTGCTTATCATCAGAAAGAGACATCATAAAGTCCCCTCTCATAAAGAACAGGAATAAATCTGCAGCCAGGGGAGCACAATTAGTGCCCATAAGAAACCCAACTACTTGTCTAAACAGGTTGTAGCCAAATATAAATGTTGTCCAACAAAAGGTCCGCGCATCACATGCATTTTGACATGACCATGCATGATAGTTTTTAGGTTTTTCTGAAGTAAATTATGCATTTCTGTCATTACATGCAAGGTAAGGAGAGCCTTCTCTCTGGAAGGTTCTTTCGATACGATCAATTTTATCTTTAATAAAATATGAGGTAAAGTAGTGTAAAGAGTAGAAAAATCATCAGTAGACAAACTGGTCGCATTGAAATCTCTAGCTTTAAGTTTATCTAAAATTTCACCTGAAGTTTTAATAGACAAAAATAGGGTTTTACCGGATCTCTCATATACCTTTTCACAATACTTGATAACATGTTTTTAACAGCTGTAAGACACAAGGTTAACAATTAAGAAACATATGTTGTCGTACAAGAACTAGAATTAGCAATAAATCTTGCTATATAGGGTTTTTTATGGAGTTTAGGTAACCAGTACAACGTAGGAACTTTGTCTTGATTTTTGACACCAAAATGTAAGGCTGTATGACAACCATGCCCATCGACAATCACCCTCTCACTCAAAGAAGGCTGCGATTTATAGGCATCAGTGTCAACAAGCTCACGCTTACGAGTATTAATATAATACAATCAACAAACACTTACAACATTGTTAGCAACTTTATCTGCTGGAACCAAAACATAGTTCATATGAAAATCCTGGAAACCTCGTTTAAGATAACGAAAAGAAGATTTAGGTTTAGGGGGTAAAATATGTGTATTACGAGAGTAAAATGTAATACGAGTATCAATAATTTTAAAAATGATAATCTTCTATTCCTCAAGGCATCAGGTTTAACATTTTCCTGTTTGCACCCACGATTACTAAAGTCATTTAAAGAACCGCATTACCTATGTTGCATCTAACCTCCATATGTTCGTCAATATTAAAGATAATTGCTTCAAATTTTCAGAAAATGCTCTTAAGAGTTATACTTAACAAACTTTACATTAGCTAGATTTTGATTACCATAACCATAATGTACCTTTTGTCATGGCCTGGCCCATTTGGTATTTACCAAAAAAAGTATTTTTTCTTTTTCTTTTATACTTTTTAGAAGATTTACGGTAAATCAATTAACCATGTTTCAAGCCAAATCACAATAATATAAAACAAGGAAAGGGGGCATTGAGGCCAGAAACCCAAGGACAGAATACTTGGATCAATATAGCTTTAGTTATCAGGACTTACAGAATAAAATAAATTTATGATAAATGATGTCATAATGTTTTATGTTGTGTTATGTACCATAGGTTACATGCAACGCCTCAAAATTTTTTAGCAAATCTAAATTACTGAATATCTCAATAAAAATTCCAAAGGGAATTTAATCACACTAAAACACTATGTTTACTCTGTTTCAATTCTAAATTAGTTTGGTACCCAAATGGTCCTCATGTTCTAACTAAGAAAAAGCCTACACACACTTGACGTTTTGTTCACAAATAAGAAAGTTTGAACTTTCGAAGTGAGCTGTATTAAGTGAATGGAAAAGTCAGAGGTTATAAATAAACGATATCAATCACTAGTGAAAGTATAGGCTGATATCAATCACTACTGATTAACTCTATGCAAATACCGTTTTTATTTGTTTTAGATGTGCATTGATTCCTCTGCTAAGTAATATGTACTTAGGCACTACGTAGATGCGGACATGAGCACTTTTTTGTTTCTCTCCCTTCCTGATCGATCTATCCATCCACGAATTCATACATTAATATTACATATATCTATCTCTCTAGTTCCATTTTAAACTTTATGCCAGTTTTAATTAAGGAGAAAACGTTTAGCTGTATTTTACTCAGGCCAAAGAAAAGAATATGTGTGTTTCAGGTTACATGAATTTTTGAAATCGAGACATTAGGTATATCTACAAAAATATTTTTATTTTATTAAAAGTGTTTACATGGGGAGACTGATGGAACTGGTAAATGATAAGTCTCATGAACAAATATTTATATAAAAAAATAGGACAAAACAATCAGTGTTTATGCTACCATTTGAAAACAAAAAATAAAAGTTAGAAGTTCACTTAAATTTTAGAATATTTTTTTCTTGGTTTATATATATATAGTTATAACCTGAAACATTTTTTTATTTATTTTAGGCCTAAATGACAGCCCTTAAATATATGGTTTGGGCAGTGACTGCACATAGGAGCTTTAAGTTTGGTCCTTTTGTTACTTCTGTAACATCAAAAACTCAAAATGCCATTACATGGTTTTCAAGGGAATACCCCTTTCCAACCCCTGGGTCAGGCTGGGTCAGGACATGTACAATATTGGACATTATGTGATTGGGATGACCTGCTTACTTTTAGCTGTAAGCCGAGTTCAATTACATGTCAACAGAGAGCCAGAGTCTTTTTTTTAAGAGAAGCCAAGAGAATTATTCCTAATGGCCTGACAAGAGATGGTCCCTCAAACATTCCACAATCTCTACCCCTAGTTAGTAAACCAATATCTAACCATCATAAGATGGATATCGTTACCAAGACAGATGTGAAAATTGAAATGGATGCTTTGGGTAGTTTCTCAAATTTGCCTAATTGAAGGTCACTTACTTATGAATGTAAACATGTCATGGATGCTAATAGGATCCATCTCCAAGAGACAGTTCTTTAAAGCACCCAAGACAAATGTTAGAATGGATGGTTTTGAGAATTTCTTCAACATAGTTGGATTAGTGTAATATTTAAAACCTAAGTACATATAAATATGTTCTTAACATGCCATTTTAAATGTTGTTTTATTTTAATGTGGTTTCATGTTCCATTTTTAGCTCTTATGCCTACAATGGGCTTAGAGTAAATAAAAACTTGTTGTTGAAACTTGTTGTTTTTTGGATATCACTTAGTTATTGCTTAAATCTTCTTGCTACATCTTGAGGGGACAGAGGGCTCCAAACCAGGGATGCAGTAGCCGGTGATACTTTCTAGGTCTGATCTAGCTTTGCATGTAACTCATCCTTCTTTTGCTCATATGCAGCTGGGCCATCGGGAAATCCCATAATAAATTTCTGAAAAAAATGATATGTCTGCATCTAGGTAGAGCCTATGTTCATATTAAGTTAAAATATATGTTTTGGGTGCTCGAAAAAACCGATCTCAAACAGACTTTTTTAGTATCAAAATTCAGGATTTCTAGGTCGTCTTTCTATGGAATCCTCAAAATCACGTAAACAGGGCTAGCTCAAATCCCTTTCGGATCAAGCACTAGTCAGATATCACATCTAGGCCAATTTCTCTCCTTTTCTCTTCCCTCATTATCATAGGTCCAGATAGAGAAACTCTTTATGCGTACACTTGTGACTGTGACTATTTTCTTATTCATGAAAAAAACATGCTTTGTGTGCTCAATAGTACCGTCCTATGGAGATGGTCCTTTTGCGTACAACCAACATATTTACGTTTTTGAAAAGTTGGTCTACAAAATATCTCTTTCCTCATTAATCTTTCTCCAATGTTCCTGGCATCCTACCCTATCAGTATTGTTCCTTACTGCCAGGTCCTCCATTTGTATTTCTATAATGTTCCATCCCCTCTAGAGGTACTATTAATCCTTATTACTTTAATACTGCCAGTTCCTTCAATGTTCCACCCTTCACTATAAGTATTGTTCCTCCTTTTTTGTCTACGCCCATTTATTGACATGCATTTCTGACAAGTATGCTTGTGTTTGTTTCAAAGAATTGTGACTATTCAAAGTGAGCTAAATATTCTCCAAATAAATGCTTTTTTCTGATTAATGAAGGCATCAGGGTACAATAAAACCCCTCATATTCTGTCAGTTACTTATTATCCCTTTTTTTCCCTTTCATCATGCTGTAAATAATGCCACGAAATTGTGTGACACACAATAATCGGTTGCGTTACACATTTTATAATTAGACAAAAAAGCAAACTGTTAAGTAACAAAACATGGCTTCAAACTATCAAATCTCTGCTGTGCAAAACATAAATGTGCAAAACATAAATGGTCAAGCGTATTACCATTTATTCCCTCTGTAACTTTCTTTCTTCTGTTTGTGACCAAACATTTTTTAAAAAAAGGAGACAATCAAAACAATCTCAGACATCTATAGGCTTTCCTAAAAACCGGGATGTATGCTTGGAGAATATTGATAATGGTCGATAATACCAGCTCCTCAGTGTACAGGTGTACGTTTGCTCCACCCCCCACCCCAATCATTTCTGTTCAGGTTGCAAGGTCTTTACCATATGAAACTCTTATGACATCATTTGGAAACAAACAGACCCTAGAAAACAGGGCAAATTCCGTTATGATTCAAGTCATCAAAAATCAAGTAAAGACGGTTTAAAGAAGATAGAAGTGGAAAGTGCCATCTAGCCGAAGAATGCAGATTCTTTTGGTGAATGGAAAAACAAACTTCTTTTATCTTCAAAGAAATTTCAATCCACCATTACTTCATATTGCTGATAAGAAATTGTGGACGTATTTAAAAAGCATTTAACAAAAGGAATTTTAGTTTACCTTGTGAGAATCGTTTGGTCGTTTAGAAAGAGAATTTGACGCCAAATTTTGTTGTTTCTGACCATGAATGCTACCGGAAGATAAACAAAAGACCGGTACCCTACTGTTTTATTTCGCCCAAGTATACTTTTCATATGTTATCTGGTTGAAATAAATGCTAAACAGTCAACTGGAAACGATTCAAGCGAGATTCAGCTGTTCACGCTGTTCTCGCGGGAACTTTGAGAAAATTGGCCCACAAAAACAAACTTGCATAGGGTTGTAGTCATTCGGAACTCCTTTGCCAATTCTATACAAAACATGCACAACGCGTCAACCTATAGGCAGACATCGGCTCATGTCCGTATAAAATAAATCGTTTCATTCCCTTGATACACTCTTACCCTGAGGCTTTGTTGGCACTTTCTGCTGAAAAGTCGCGATTATCGAGTGATATTTTGGATAAATGAAAGGAGTGAATCAGTAAGAATTATATAATTAATTAAAATTGAGTTTAAAATGCTGAAAGCAAACGGGAACTGAGCTAATAGGACAATTTTGTCAGAAAAAAAAATCCAAGTGAAGTTGAACCATAACAATGTAAGCATCGATCAAGGTTAACTCAATTTTGATTGGTTTACGCATCACTGCGTTTTAACAAAACGATTCAATTGGCTAAAGGGAAAAACGCATATTTTATCGTTGAAACCAATTAGAGGTCGATTAATGAATATTCATGAGTTTCGAAATACGTAGATGTGCGTTTCAAACGCATTTGAAACTCAGCTTACGTACGACGCGTTGGACAGGCACACGAAACGCGAATTCGCGGGACAAATACGTGGACTTTATTATAATAAGTAAGATCCAAAGTTATAAGGATTTCGGATGTAAGGCTTATGAAAAAAATTGTATTTTTCGTATGCATTAACGATCCTCGATTACTGTTCAGCTGTCTGGCGGTTTAAAACTATCATATCAACAACTATAGTAGACAACGTTCAAAACAGGGCGATGCGTTATTTCCTTGGAGTCCATCGGTTTACGCCCATCTTAGCAATGGTTAGAGACACGGGTTGACTATCTAGCGTGTTTAGGAGGTTGTTATCAATGTTACGGCTGTGGAACAGGCTTATCCTTATGGACAACGACAGACTAACAAAATGTGCTTAAGGGTGAGGTTGGCGCCGTAAAACCGTTTTAAGCCCTCCAGTAAAATATTTTACTGACCGTTCCAAGGCGTTACTTCTCTTGTGGATCTTTTATGTTTTTGTTCTGTCTTGTGTTTGCTATGTTTTGTGCGCGTCTGTTTATACGTGCTTTGTGGTCACCTGCTGGGAAAGGGCTGACCTCTTGGCTCTCGTTTGTGGTGTCTACTGTGAGTTTGTCACTTTCCCATTGGTATCCTGGGTCAGGTGTGGTGCTTGATTGTATCGATTCCTGATCTTTGCTCCCTTACTTACTTTAATGCGGATTATGAAAAATAAGAATAATTGGTGACAGGACGTTTACCACGTTATGTCATGGCTTACCAATCTCTATGAAAATAAATCCGTTATAAGTATGTCAAATGCAAATAATCGTATACATGGTTACTTTTTATGCAATCATTCGAAACTGAAAAATATGCAAAGATCAATTCTGTGTCAGTTTAGAACCGAAATACTTCCTCTCCGTCTAGAAACAGGTCGTTACATTGGATAAAAAAGTTGAGCAAAGACTCTGTAAACTCTGCACTGCAGAAGCAGTAGAAGACAAAATACACTTCCTCTTACATTGTGATTTGTACATTCGTTTTCGTGAAATCATATCTACAGATATTATCAGAAATATCTCAGATTTACCAGAAATTCAACGATTATGCCATATTGTTAACTTTCAGGCCAGAAAACTGGCAAAATATCTCGTATGCGCCTACCTATTGAGGAAAATAAAACGTTTCTCTTAATCAGTTTAAATATAGGCATTTAGACTGTGAGGAGCCAAAACACCACTATATGTGACATCTCGTCAGACTTCTAGCTACAACAGTTCTATTAATCTTTAACGTTTTTGCTGCCTTGAATTAGCTGGATATCCAATAGCATTTAGATATTAGCATACATGAATTGGTTCTTGGGTAAAACCAGCCAAAGCTCTTGTGGTCTTCTAGTAACAGTCGTAATTATTACCGGGTGCATACTTTTACGTTTAGTTTCACTCATATTGTCTGACAATTACATGGACCCAGATCAGTCTGCTCCTTTAAAAAGGTTGATCAGGGTCAATTTAAACCAACTGGACACAATCGAAAGCTTTGGTCCCTACGCTGTGTTGAAACCTCACCCCCTTTATGCTGGATGAAATATTCCGTCATAATAGTGTTGATTTTGTTTGTTTGATTTGATTCTTTACTTCCCATCAACACTCTTTCAGTTAAAAAGGGACGGTCTTCCTGGGTTGAACCAGTAGTAAGCTAGGATAAATATGTCCTGCTCAAGGACCACAACGCAGTGACGCCGGCGAGGCTCGAACCCGCGGCCCTTCGGTCTCGAGTCAAGCACTCTACCACTGAGCCACTTAATCGTGTTGAATTGGGGTTACTATTCACGCCTATTCGATACTGTTACTGAAAGACCTTTCATGTCAATAAACGTGACATGCCCTGATGAGAAGTTTTCATTGGTGGTGTCTCATTTGGCTCTGCACTGTTTGTTTATGTCATATTCTCAGAACAGCATTAGTATAAGGATTAAGTGACCATCGATCTACGACATAAATTGAGTCTGCAATTGTAGATTTACCTAACTGTGTACTACGTTGTATGGACTATGTTATTCATAGCACCATGTAGGCACAAACTTATTAATATTTGCAGGTTTGGGTCCTTAAAACTTTCCTAAGCTATTCTGGCTATTGTATGAGAAAACATTTGCTGGAATTATCAATTAACATGTGCCTTTGATTATTATTGCCTAAAATATGGCGTTGGCCCAGATCGAACTGCTCTTTGGAGCAGTTTGATCAGGAGCTGCTCTTTCTATCAGGACCAAAGCGATTTGAAGTTAAAACCCACTAGATATGGAAAAACCCCATTAAAAGGTTCTTGAATTTTATCATTCTCTGAGATAAACTATTCAATTAACATGGTCACTTCTAACTGGACTATCATAAATACCTACGGAAAGACATTAATGCAAGCTAACAGTCAAGACTCTGATGAGATGCCATTTGGTGACATCTCGTTTGGGTCTTTATTGGTCGCTAATGTAACATAGGCAGCGCATCAGCTTGCTCGTCATTTAGAAATACTCGAATTAGGTATGAAGCAAGAGTGCAGTTGTAGATTTACCTCAATGTGTTCTTTGGACAAGGAAATCATCAGATTCGCTTTCCTGATAGTCTATTACGCATTATTATGTGGTGACTTATCTCATCTCTGTTATTATATATTGTAACACAATGCTGTATATGCACAGGTCACGTTAATAAAATATTTACTTACTTAATTATTTACTTACTTACAAATTGACTGGACTATCACTCCCACCCATCGCCTAGTCAAAAATATTTGACCTAGGGATTCAAGGCTCCGACTTATCATAGCAGTAAATTGATACATATTTAGTGACGATATGTAATGACGTCTATAGCAACTTTGGCTGCATAGTGGCAAAAGCGAGACGATTATACGCCAAAATAATGATTTGAAAGAAATCTTGATGTCATATGATATTTAGAATTTAGCATTCGTCCTCTTATACTATAAAAATATGAACTCGTTATCTATATGTTGCGCAGCAGTTAGCATAGGACGCATTTAATATCAGTTCCAATTGATGTAGACATTTATTTTTGTTCAAAAGTCTTTACATTTTTTGATTTCTATTATTTCAAGGAAATATGTCAGGTCTCGCCCTGCAATAGTCTTTAATATATCTTTTTCTATGATTACAAATAGACAAGGGCTTCTATAATTTGCTTGTTTTATCTTACAGTATAATTATACGACAGTTTACTTGTCAAGAGACATGAAACAGTGTTTGACTGAAAGACTAATTGCACACACATTATAGTGCATTTAATAAGTAAAAGGTAGCTCGCTCTGTCAGGAATTATATTCGATTTAAAAGTTTCAAAAACTAACTGGCAGTGCACAACCGCATTTATTGTACAAAATATGAAATCTCAGAAGGTCGAAATGTTTTGTGTTTTCAAATTTGGAAGATGTGTTTTGCATCAAAAAAGAAAAGTGATGATGCATTTGTGGCAGATAATAAGGGTCGATTATAAGTGAGAGGGTGGGATAGACACATCCGCCCTGAGGATCACTGATTGGCATCACTAGGCTTGCCGAGTGATGCCAAACGGTGATCGCGAGGGACGGATTTTTCTATCCCATCCTCATACTAATAATGGATTCCTTTTCTTGGTCACCATCAAATACCATTATGTTTTGTGTTTTTTTTAAAGCACTAACGATAAAGGCTTCCAGAAGTTTCTGAATACGCTAAGGGCGACATCATGTGACATGGTGACGTCATTTAATACTACAATGACGTCGCGGATCGACATGAGGCCAGCGTACGGCCGACGTGCGGCTTTTCGTTTTTGTCTTTCCCACGAGTTGGTATGGGGCCAGGGTATGTGAAAATTATCTCACATGGGCAAAACAGCGGGAATCCCGATCTGGTGTGCAGGAAAAATGTGTCTATCAGTTGTACCGAACATGTTTATAGTGACTTGATGAGCCAAGACTAATAGAAATACAGATTGAAAATTTCTCAAGGAACTTTGTAAAATAGTCAGTAGGTATGATCAGGAAATGCAACATCACAAATCACAGACCAACGACGCCGTGAGGTAGACACGAAGAACAATTTCCACCACATGACATCAAATACAAAATGAAAGTAAAGCAACCCGCTCTCTTTAGAAAATCACTCAACACTACATTATAAAGCAAAGTCCAGACACAAAACTCCTACAAACCATGGGGGCAAATATAAGCAATGAATCAACATCAGCATAACCACAGCCTGAATATTGCTAAGGTACGACGGGTGTTCAAATATGAATACAACCAGCTTCATAACTTTCTTCTCATATGTGCTACAACAAAATGTTATTTGTTTCTAGAAAGAACTATTGGCGCCTTTTAACTGGCACAAAACATAAGGAAACAAACAATATAGTCTTCGAGTTTAAAGACACAAATACGAAGGGTACTCTTATATACTGAAGTTTTTTCTGAAGCCAATTGCAATACACGTTTGGGACATGTGCAGATATAGTGCCATATCTTAAGTAAGCTTGAGACAAATTGGCACCACATTTTAGATGCAATTTTAAGTAACATTCTCAAAATTGCTTGCAGGAAAAGGTTTATAATACCCTGTTTCAATCTCGAGTTAGCAGGCATGTTTGTGACGTCATTAATTTTATGATAAACGTCATTTTAGTAATTTATTGATGACATCATAATGAGAATCGCTGCATCGTATTATTTGCGTTTTTGCTACAAATACGCTAAATATATCATTAGGGAGTTTTCAAAACGCAATGTCCTCTATTCACAGAGTTATCACATTTTATTTAATTTTCAATCAATTTTCTGTGTATGTTCTCTCTAGTCCGCAAGACCAGGTGAGTAATTTTATTATAAATATTGCCTATAGTGGTCAAACTTAAAGTTTATGTTCAAATCTAGCATAAAGCCGCAATGATATGAAAACAAATTTAAGCATAAATTCAATAATCCCTCCACTTAAGACATTTCTGACTTAATAAAATTGATTGTCAGCGTTTAAGCATTACCCTCTATCCATTAATAATTTGTAGCAACAACTCAGGGTGAGCGATCAACATATTGTCTTTCCTTCTTTAGTTATATCTAGTTTTAATGTTGCTTCGTGCATTTGGTTAAAGTAATTTTAACTGAAAACTGAAAGGTGGTGTTTTGTTTACCGTTTATTTGCAAACATAAGGCGACTTAAGAGAAAACGATTTGATGTAATTTAATAAAAACGTGTCGGATTTTCGTAACTTTCACAGAATCTTTTAATAGAAACATGGGAATAATGTTTTTTAAAAAATCTAAGAATTCTAACCTGTTTATCGAATAATTATACAGTCGTCTATATCATTGCATATGTCTGAAGCATTGTGTTTGTAAGTGTACAAGAGTGACGCTCATTCAAAGGGCTATAACTTGATAAGTATGTTGTATTTTTCTTTATATCTGGTGCCAGTTTAAGGTAGTGCGGGACCCATGTCAAAAGATAACCTTACTTTTACTTCAAAGTAAGAGTGTAAGAGTTATCGTTCCTGAATCTTGTTTTTAAAAGAGAATACTTATTTTCTAAGACGATAGATATTATTCTCCCCTGACAACTCTTTGATGCTTGAAACGTAATTATGTAAGTATTTTGCTTTCACAAAAAGAAGGAATGCAAGTATTAGCTTTTAAAAACATCACCCAGAGTATGAAGTCATTCAGTATTTTGATGGTTAAAAGTTGTGGACCGTATAAATATACATACTATATATATGTCTCGGTTGCTATTTCTGCATGCTGCCACTAACCTAAGACCCACCCCACCCCAAAAAGGGGGGGGGGGTGTTTACGTGCACATGCCTTGTATGTGACATTCTCATGTTTTAGGTCCCATGGAGGTACATGGTCACTAATGTTTTATGGAGAAATGACGTAACTATTTCAACTACCTTATCACACCGGATAGGCAGCAATAAAAACAGTCTAAACAATTGATGAATGCTGATAACAAATTGCTAGAAACAGTGTTTGTGATTGCCATTTGTTGCCTATCGGACTACAAACAACAATCCAAAATTCTGTTACTTACAATATTTAACTACGTTCGTCGATAGCATTAACGTTTTCGATTGCCGCCTATCTAGTGTGTTTTTGATATACTGAAGACGTAGCCAAAACAATCTGATATAAGGGCTAGGAGTTATTTAATGTTTCTGTTGAAAAAATTATTTTGTTTCGTTGCATGTTTCATGATGATAAATTGGACATTTCTGCATACATTTTAATAAAATTAATTGGAACTGCATGTGCCTGAAAGGAAGATATATGACAATATAACATTCTTTTCTGTATATTAACGGTTGGCAAGCATGGAACAGATGCGCGGATCCAGGAATTTTCATCAGGGGGGGGGGAGGGTCCAGGTCAGTCTGACAAAAAAGCTCTGACAATGACTTTTTTAGTCCTCAGCTTATTTTACAGAAGTCAAATGGTCAATTTCAAAGAAATCTATCGTTTTTCAAGGCTCCAGATGGGGTCCAATTTTTTCCAGGGGACCAACTTTTTCCAAGAGGTGTCCAATTGCTTATTCCCTATAGAAACCCATTTAATTTGTGATTTTCCAGAGGGGGTCCGGACCCCCTGCCCCCCCCCCCTTTGGATCCGCACTTGGTGCAGCCATCACAGCTTCATGGTTAAGGCTACTATACATTATCTCATTTGGGCTTGGCAAACGTTAATAGACAGAAGAATGTATCATCCTTTTATTGTTATATACCTTATAATAAGTGTTTACTATAGAAACTTGAGGTGTTTCAATCGCTGACAATTGTACATTTTATTTAATAATGTGTCATATTTTGGTTTATCGTTGACCAATCACTGACCGCGGGCTTTATTTCCGATAAAACATGACTGCAGAGGGCTTAATTGCCATTTCAACCTGCAAATGGATATCCTCTGCGAGTAAAGATACCGTCGCTTATGCTTTATTGAGAAATGACCAAAATATTCAATTATCATAAGATACGCTACTTTATTACATCGGATAGGCGACAATCGAGAAGGCTCTGAACAATCGATGAACGTGGATCGCAAATCGCTAGAATTTTCCATTTGTCGCCAGTCAGGCAAACAAACTGCAATCCAAAAAGTCTGTTTCTGACGGTATTTGATCTACGTTTGTCGATAGCATCAACGTTTTCGATTGCCACCTATCCGGTATGTGTATTGATACAATGAATACGTAACCAAAACAATCTGAAACAAGAGCTAGGAGTTATCTACATTTTTCAGTCATGTTTCTGTTGAAAAAAAGTTTGTTTCCACACCGGATAGTGAGCAATCGAAAACACTGTTAACTATTGACGAACGCGGATCAAAACTCGCTAGAAACAGTATTTTGATTGCAAAGTGTCGCCTGTTCGATGAGTGATGGTAATAAAAAAAAACTATGATTCTAACTGTTTTTGGTCTATAATCGTCGATAGTATTGATGTTTTCGATTGCGCTTATAAGGTGTGGTTTTGTTGTATGCTTCACGATGTTACAGTGGACATTTTTTTTGGAAATGCTTTTGCTTGAAAGGAAAGTATTCTAGAACTTTTTGAATACTGTAAAGGCGGCACCTCATGACTGCCTTATTAGTCTACTTTAGACATAGGTAAAATCTGAAAAAGAGGCGTTATAACTACATTCGAAAGTGTTTGTTTATTGTTTAACATTAGTATAGAGTCAAACAGTGTGGACCCAGATCAGACTGCTCTAGGTTTTGTTTGTTTGTTTGTTTTGTTGCTTTACGTCCCAAGTCAACAGCTATGGTCATTGCGGGACGGTCAGTTCATCTAACCACACTTTTTCCTGGGCAGGCTTGAACAAGCGGTTAACCAGTAATTCGTGCACATACTTTCACTTGTAACTGACAACAACCCTTCTTGAATGAATCAGCGGAAGGGAGGAGAATGATCGTAGAAATCATTTCATGATCAATCTCCACGAAAGTATGGGACCGGACGAGCAGTCTGCTCTAGATCTACACTGTTTGTTTCAGAGGCTTCATAATATTTCAATAAACGATAAAAAACATACGATTGTGTTAAGGGTTAATAAATGTGGGTTCAGTGCATTAACGGACATGACTTTCATGAAATGCACGCAGACCTGCGCGGCTCAAGCAACGTTTAAACGCTTAACCAATGGATAGAACCTGATTTCCATTCTTGAGCAGTTGAAATAACCGAACCACGCCCAGATATGAAAATTAAAGTTGCCACCTTTACAGTACCCAAAAAGTCCTATAATATATTACAATGACAATATAACATTCCTTTCTGTACATTAACGTTTGTCAAGCCCTTGTGCGATAATGTGTTGCAGGCCTCACCGCTGTGTGGTTCTGGTTGCAACACATAACATTCAGGCTTGCCAAACATTAATACAAGGAAAAGAATGTTTTATTCTCTTATTGCATATTTTTAAGTTTATTCTTTAAATGACATTTAGATCTATGCATCAGGAATAAAGCTATAATTTTTAGCTTTTATCTACATAAATCCTACGTGTAAGAAAGCATCAAAGTCTCAAGGCATGCTATAGCCATGCTTTAATGAGAATCATAATGTAATGTGCTGGGTAACATATGCTTGGTAAAAATCTTTTATGTCATTTTCTACGCCCATTTGTCAGTGCTTAATCAATAATAGCTATGTCTCCGCCCAGTGATATACAATAGGGCGTAGACAAACAAAAAAATTGGGTGAAAGGGGAGACAACACTTATTATAGTCTTTATTTTTTTCAGGATTTTTCAGAAAAGTCACCAAAAACAAAAAAACGAGCACGGTGACACATATTTTTTATTCAATCATTAGATTCTTCATGAAAATATCTTTGTAAAAATATGTTTTTTGTTGTTCCAGTTACATTCACTGATATGTTTATTTTGAATATCAATGTTTTTTTTTGGCATTTATTCGTTTGACTTAATTAGGATTTTGCTTAATAAATTGTGTAAATAAATGTTATTTCACTATTTTTTGTTTTTATTTATATCTCTGGTGTGAGTAGTATTTGTTCTGAAAAAAACTGTATTGCGTTTCTTGTTAATTTGTTAACAAAATCTGTGTTTGTTTATTTCAAAAACCTGCGATTTTGCAGTTTTTGACATCAAATAACTTTTTAAAAAGAACGGTGAGGTATTGTTTTTTTTGTCTTAGATTATAAGTATAAGTCTATATTATAATATATCAAAAGATAAAACACTTTTGGACATATGCCGGTGAGTCCGGTACTACCTTAAAGGTGGCATTTATTCCTTTATCTTGCATGTGGCCATAGCATATACAGTGAGCCACTTTAGTTACGCACCACTTATAAGATGTAAATAACTCGGAAAAGAAATATGATATTTTTATTCTGAGACTACCTGCGTAAAGCGCATTTATATTCGCATTGGCCATTGAAATTGTACTGTGATCAGATTAAATACGAATGTGAAAAAGGATCTTGAAGGGCACTACCCTAAAATACCATTTCACATTGCATTATTTCAAATGAAACTACAATTTCTGCTATACAAGATATAAGATTTATTCTTGGCAATATCTAAGACTGGAATGTGTTTGTTAACAATTTCATTTTAAAAGTTTTACTATTTTGGTTCCCATCTGGCCATGGATTGGAAAAAAGTTGATTTTATTACTTTTTTAAAGTTATATAAAATTTCGTATGGTTCTGAGTAAACAACTTCAGAAACTTTTCTTTTATATTTTCATTTTAAACAATCATGTGTTCGCCGTTAACTTTCCTAAAAAAATAATGGATTTATTGGCGTCATGGTGTTAACATTGGTAATGACGTCACTGTTACCAAGGCTATAAGACGTGTCAATGGTAACATGTTTTAGTGTTAAGATACTTCTATTTCAATAAGTGACTCATAAAAAACAATTTGCGAAGAAAACCCTGTTTGATTGTTGTAACTGACGTTAATATGACGTCAATACGAGCATTCTTTTCAAAACGTAACGGTGTTACAAAATTCAACTTTAAGAAAAAGAGTTTTTTCTTGAATAAAAAATAGTCTTTTGGTGTTTTTCTGTCACAACGATCACCATGGAAAATGCCTAGCGCAAACACGCAAATAGAAAATATAGACGTTCAGGTTGCACGTGCATTTTGACTAAATTGTCTTTGACGAAGCAGAATGATTCGCATGAGTGATTCCGATATTTTTCGATGTCATCAAACAGATGAGATGTAATCAGCAAAATATCATAGAGAATGTTGATTCTATCATTTTTGTTAAAAACTGTGGGCCCTGAAAAAGTGGTGCGTAACTAAAGTGGCTCACTGTATGTGAAGAAAGTTAATAGGCTGGTTGCATTCATAGTTGAACATCCCTCGTATATATAATTTCAGCCGGAACATACAGTCTGTTGTCATTAAAACGCAGTCGTTTTCCAGATTATTAGACCTAGTGGATACGTTTTAACTTATGCAATATATCATAACAGGAAAACAGTTAAATCAAATGTATCATTTGACGTCGCGTCTGCTAGTAAAATAATGCCATGCATTAAAATCGATAAACCACTAGTGATTTACTGTTTCTCGGGAACACTTCGCGTGCAATGATGCCATTAACAACGTCGCGGCTATATGGCAAAATTTAGACGTTTTTACACCTAAAATGCAATTACAAAAACACATTTTATAGTCATATGATAAATAGAATCTAAGATTCGTGCTCCTGTCTTGTTGAATTTATTTAAATCGTTCCCTCAGCACGCTTAATAAAATCAATAGCACATGAGCACTCATGTGAGATCCCCTATTCAAAAACAATGATAAAACAAACATTTTAACTCACATACAGTCATGGCAGTCCGAGCTAAGAAAAAAAATAAGATGAGTCAGGGTTGAAGCCAAGCCAAAAACAAGCATCGAGCACTCACCTAGCGGTGATAGTTTTCGTCATGGCCGCAATTGAGTCTGATACCTATGAAAGCGTAAAGGTTCCCCCCCCCCCGCCCTAATATTTTTTACGACATATTTTTTGACGTCAAATCGCGAAAAGATCAGGTTATGACGTCATAAGTTTTGGCGTAATAACTAGATAATTATGATGATAGCACGTTTTAATTATTTCGTTGTACATGTATAACTGAAGTGCTCCAGTTGAGCTTTTTGGAGCAATGCCCGTCGTCCGTCGTCTGTCCTCAGTCGTGTGTCTGTATTGT
Source organism: Loripinus fragilis (assembly GCA_964019695.1). NCBI lineage: Eukaryota > Metazoa > Mollusca > Bivalvia > Lucinida > Lucinidae > Loripinus > Loripinus fragilis. The sequence continues at coordinate 83,009,024 of OZ026522.1, read as the reverse complement.
GTCGCCGAATATTTGCTTTGATTTGCAGATCTACTTGACGTCACTATATGCCTCTTAAAAAATGATCCGTCCAAAAACATAACCGCCACGCGACCCCCCCCCCACTTCCCCCGAAAAAATAAAAATTAAGAAGAAGAAAAAAGACAACAACTAAAAACCTTAACCCTTTCTTCTGAAATTATTCATCAGAATTCAAATTAATTCAGCAGGAATGGTCACTATGTAACATTCTACAAAAAAGCTAAATGAAATTTGAGGCATGGCTTGTTTCCTTAATGTACTTTTATAAGACACTTTATTTATATCCTCTGTAACCAACGACTAAAATTGAATACAAATTAGCATAGATGTTTCCTAGGATACTCTCGACAAAATAGGTAAGATGGGTTTAATCCCTAAAACATGGTTGCCTGGCTTGCTGAGGCTTTAAAAATTAAAAATCATTTTGGCAGAAATGGCCAATCAGAGACCGTCTACAAAAAAATTGGTATGTTGAAAAGGTGCCATTGGGATTCCAATAGATAATCACCTACACAGGATGCAAGAATAATCAGGTGAGCGGTGCAGGGCCACTTGGTTCCCTTTAATGACGTGCATTTCCCTGCAATTGTGGACAAAATAATTGGCAGGATGTGCTTTTTCCATTGTGTGACGTCACATATTCCCGCCAATATGTATTATGACGACAATTTTTTTCTCAATATGTAATATATTGTATTGCGTATCACTACAAACAAGGTCAGGTTGTCACAAAACTTACTTGTGATTCGTAAAAGATGTGATGTGATACGATATCCAGTATTATGAGATCGAGATACATTACTTCGTGAATGAGATGCAGCATAAAATTGTGTCGTAATAACAATATTAGGGGGGTACCTATACGTACCTATCTATGGTAGCGTATAGGTAATAAAAATATTAGGGGGGGGGGGTCCTTTACTCTTCAATAGATACAAGAGAGGAACTGTGCTATTTACAGCTGTTGTATCTGACATCTTGAGAAACCTTTACTAAAATCCGTTCTCACGAATATAGTTTACACTAACATTATTATGGAAGAGTATATGTACCCCCCAATATTTTTAATGACTTCGCTTATGATTAAATTTGAATTTGCACCCAGTTTGTGTCGTTAATGTTTTGCTGAAAAATGAACACATTTTGGATCTTTTTTTTTTTCAAACAGTTCGTCGCTTCTGTGTTATAGTGTTCTATCTACTATTGCACAAGTTATGAGAAAATTGTTTTTGAAAATTCTAGCATTGTGATTTTTGATGCCTTATTTATCACATACCTTTGAATCATACCAGAAGGTTAAATATATACATACAGTGTAAATGACCTTGGTTTGAAGAATTTTTTACAGTAATATGGAATTTACGGACAATTTACTGTTTGCAGATAGAACATTATGCCCTAAATATCACCTTCTGCGTTCAGTGCTATAGTGTTCTATATTTTTCTACAGCTTATTATTCTGCTTATGGAGTTAATTCATTTACTAGTATGAACAGAAATGAGTACCTTAAAGTAGCCGATTTCGTCATTTATTTGCCAGAACAGTAACAAATCGCATGGATAATGCCATTAAAATTAATGCAAGGGAGGGGAATCTGTTCTACAGGTAATTGTCTGTCCATGGGGTCAATTTGTATATAACTTTAGACTGAATTAATTATTTGGCTTAAAACAAGCAGATTTAACCATTGATGTGTAATGTAAAATGGGAGACAGCAGTCAGTTTCCCCCCTTGACTACTCTCTCAGAACAACTAGGTCCAAATAGTTGGGTCTCCTTGGTTTTTATCCCTGCTTTGATTGCAAATATTGGAAAACATTTTTTCTTGAAATATGACTGAGAATATTCCAAATCAATTTAAAACATCTTATTTTATAATCTTTTTAACATTTTTACTCAGTTAATGCTTATCAGCATCTCTTAATTGGCACAGCTGTCAAAATAATTACACTTATTTATCACCTAATCACCATTATGACCCTATGATAAAGGCAGAGGATTTCAAATGGTTGGACCGGGTTTATCATTTGTTCCACCACGGTAGTTACCTGTGTTTATCAGGGGCATTAACTGACTGCTTTTTGCCATTACATCGACAAATTCTTCAATTAAAGCAGTTTAGATATGTGTAAGGAAGGTAATCTGTTTCTACAGCTTATTATTCTATCCGTGGATAAAATTGCGTTATATTTTTGACTGAGTGGTTTATTTGGAACTTAAAGTTGCCGTATAGCCATTAATTCATTCTAAGACCGACAAACCGCTTAAATTTAGGAAATTTAAATTTATGTAAGGGAGGTAACTGCATTTTTTTTTTGCAATTTTTCCAAGGGAAGTGACTTTATGTAGATACAACAGTATTACACTGAATTCACCCAGTCACGTGACATAATCATCATTGGTCATTGGATGAAAATTACTTAGAACACTATAGCCCTGAAGGGAACGCAGTGGCTCAGTGGTAGAGTGCTTGACTTTAGACCGAAGGGCCGCCGGTTCGAGCCTCACCGGCGTCACTGCGTTCTGGTCTTTGATCAAGACACATTTATCCCAGCTTAGTACTGGTTAAACCCAGGAAGACCCGTCTTTATATAACTGAAAGATTGTTGATGGGGCGTAAAGAATCAAATCAAACAAAACTACAGCACTGACCGAATTTGTCTTTTTGTAGATAGAACAAAAAGCACAGCGATTTTAAGCTTACTGGGATGAGATAGGCAAATGAAACCTTCACCAGTAGATAGAAGATTTGATCCCCTTTCCAACGGTATGCATAACTCATTTTTGACCAAAATGTCACTTCGAACACTATAGCACTGAAGCGACGAGTTGTGCTTGTGAGTAATAACTTTATGAAAATATGAGGGCATATTCAGGACAAAATGTAAGGTCCTTTTACGAAACTTGCCAACATTCTCGTTTTGCTTTAATTAGAGGAAAAATGATAAGGTGGTTCATTAGGTAATGTACACATAATATGCCTACATAAATTTACGTTATTCTTGATTAGCTGTAATGCCCAATAACCAGTCGTTGGTCTAAATTATCTTCATCAAAAACGGCCTTCCGGAACACGTGCCAGATCGCGTTTCCTCGGCAATCGTCGCTGGTTCAAGACTAAAGACTTTTGCAAATGATTCGTAACAATATGTTCACCTACTTTGCAAAGTCGTGTCGTTTAAGTTTTTCTGAAATGTATGGCGAAAGGTGGGTGGGGTAAGTTGTTTCGTACAGCAGACGCATACAAACATTGTCTCAACATTGGTAAAATAGAGACTCTTTTGCAATCATGGTATAACACTTTTTTTCTTGTCAAGGGATCGTGTCTGGAAACAAAGTAAATGTGGCACAAATCTTGTGTCACACGAAACAGGTGACCCTTGTCTCAAACTGAGGTCATTTTCTCAGCCTCAAATATTCTTTTAGCAATTTTGTTCTCATGAGATAAGCATGACTGATTGGATGTTATTATACACTAAATTTCATAACTTGTGTCTGATCAGTCTTAGAGATATTCACGTTTACTTTTAGATGAGGCGTTTTTTCTTGACGTCAGTATATTTAAGACCCGGACGGCTATGTAAGCTAGGGGTGGGCTTATTTTTGATATTTTTTTTAAAAGTAAGGAAGGAGGCAATGATCAGGAATCGACACAATCAAGTACAACACTTTACCCGGACACCACATGGGAAAGTTTGTTTGTTTGTTTGTTTGTTTGTTTGTTTGGTTCTTAACGACGCATCAACCCTTGTGGGTCATTAGCGTCAGACGGTATTAAACTAAACATGATAAAGATGGAAAAAGTAAAAATTTATAAGATAAAATAAAAGGAAAGATGATGATGAGTTTGTATAATGATAATTAGTTGCAATACGATTGTTGACAGGAGAGACCACGTACAATATCTGACAGTTTCAAAGAGCTATTCAGATAACTGTACATGTTCTTTAACTGAACAGAATACAACATTAAAAAATCTGTATTATGGTCTAATACAAATGTAAAACAAAACATGATTTTAAAAATAGCAATTAGATTTTGTTAAAAAAATTCATTTGTCTTAAAAATGTCATAATACTATCAATATATATATATCTTGAAATAATTATTTCATGTTATCAACATGGAAGCAATTATTTCTTACTTGTGCAAAATAGCCTCATTCCAAAAGGAAGTGACGTAAAGTGAATGGTGCGTCGCAACCAACACATTGTGGATGCTCTTCACCTTGTAGTAAGTATGAATGAGTGACTCTTGTATGACCTAAGCGGAGTCGAGCTAAAACTACTTCTCTTCTAATGTTTCGAACAACTGATTGATATTTACCAATAGTTGGTTTGATGTCAAGAAGTTTATTACAAATGCTGTTATTCCATGAAGTTTGCCATTCTTCCAAGATATATTTATTGATAGATGGCTTAAAATTGGAAAATGGAATTTTAAAAGAAGTTGGTTCTAATGAAAGCGATGTTTTTGCTTGCTTATCTACCATCTCATTCCCTTGGATACCTATATGACTAGGAATCCAACAGAGAGCAATTTCTTTATAAGCTAAAAGCTCATGACATTTTTCTAAAAGTTTCTGAATCTGTGGATTCTTCGAACTGGTATGGTTCATTGCTTTCAATACAGAAAGCGAGTCAGAAAATATAATAAATTTATTGTTAGCATCACAAGTGCTAATGAAATCTAAAGCTAGATCAATTGCTTTGGCTTCAGCAGTGAAAATTGATGAATCGTCAGGTATACGTTGCATATTACTATGGTTGTCTGATATAACAGCACAACCAACCTTTGAGTCTTCCTTTGACCCATCAGTATAGATTTGTTGGTAATTCTTATAACGACTTTGAACTTTTATGAAATCATCTTTTAATATGTGTGGATTTGCTTCAGATTTTTTCCCGGAATGTAAATCAAAGAGTATTTCAGGTGGTTTCATACACCAGGCTGGAATATTTGGTGTAAACTGTTTTTCAATATTTTGTGGTTTGATATTGGCAGATTCTAAGAGTGGTGAAATTCTGATGCCAAATGATTTAATAGCTTTAGGTTTTTGTTCATATAAATTAACATAATTTGGTGGGAATGTAACTTCATGAGCAGGATTTGATTGGTTAGCAGCAAGTCTTATAGCATATTGCAAAGAGAGTGACAAAAACATTAAAACATCACGTACAAAAGAGCCAAGGTTAAACCCATTTATGCCAAATGGACTTGCCTGCCCTTATCAGTAGCATGTGTGCATTTCCAATTTTAGGGGCGTTGGATGGTATTCATTGTTTTGTTCAAATTTAAATACCTCTGCATGTCAACAGTGGAGACTCTGATCAGACGCCGCGTCCTGCGGTGTCTGGTCTTGGTCTGCTCTGTTAGCCAATGTACCACAAAAGGGCGATATTTATATAGGAGTTAAACTGAGGGGGCATTAATTCTATGAGTTCGTTTGTTTTCGATTGTACAAGTATCAGTTGACGGCTATTCAGAGCTTTCTGTCTTAAAGAATATGAAAGAAAATGAACAAGTAGATGACTGCAATTACTGCCATATAGATGAAAAGTACTAGTGGTTAGATTATCTATAATTTGAACCCTGCAGTATAAGTATTGTTGTTATCGACCTTTTAGATTAGCTTTAATGACGACTATAGCACTAATAATTGGTGTTTACAGTTCCAGTATCAAATACATTATCATTAAACAGCGATACGCTCTGATACTATCATCTTGTTTTGAAAACAATATCTTTAATGAGACGACTTTTAATAAATCAGGTTTGAAGTTGGCGCTATGAAGCTGGCTTAAGCCCTCCAGTAAAATGTTTTTACTGACCGTTCCAAGTGCGGTACTTCTTTGAGGATCATTTGCATTATATGTGTCTTGTGTTTTTCATACCTTCGCGTCTGTTCATTGCTGCCCCTTGTGGTCACCTGCTGGAAAAGGGCTGACCTCTTGGCTTTTGTTTGTGATGTCTAATGTTGATTTTGTCACTTTCCAATGTGGTATCCTGAGTCAGATGTGGTACTGGATTGTATTGATTCCTGATCTTTGACGTCTTTCTTATTATTAAAATGGTTAACGTTGAACTTATTTTCACTGACAAATCATGGGCTATGCTTTTTGGCGCAAACATTGTACATAAACGATGCTTTAGCATGTTATAGTGAGCTCAAATCAAACATTGCAGAACCATACACATGTTAAGAGTTTATTACGCCACCTGCGAGTTTAAATATATATACTTTTATGTAATTTGTCAAGAAATATGTAATTAAAAATCGGGTCAGATATCATAAAGTAGATTTAGAATAGCATCCAAACAATATTCATATATAGGCCAGTCATTTTAGCCAATATTTGGGTCAAACATACCACTAATTGCTACAGAAACGAAAAGTGCATTTTTGAAACATATAATCCTATATGCATCTCAGAAAAAAAGTCCTCAAAGGTTGCATGATGGGAAATATATTTTTTTTTTATATGAGTCAGGCATCTAAAATCCGCAAAAAATGTGTGTTACTATTGGTAAATAAACATAGTTGGTATATACAAGACACTACAGTACCTAGCAATATGCAGTTCATGAACAACAGAATACAAGAACTTAAAGAAGGCTTATTTTATGTGGTGTATCATATCTTATATAAAAGTGGCCAACCAAATATCAGCGGGTGGGTAGGATTACCCCACCCACTCATTTCAATGGTACTGTAATCAACCAACTTCAGATTTATATGATTTGAAACTTTAGCTATTTACAATAAAGAATAAATTTATATATAACATTACTGCTATGGATATGAAGCCACAATCATTTTGAAAAAAGAAACTTCATCAATCTAAATGAGCCAGACAAACATTACACATACATGTCCGTGCGATATACTGCAATATTTTACGGCTGTAAAAATGATAATTTTCAGATAGTTTTCTTATTTTTGCTCAAAACATAGATTGTGGGTACACTCTGAGGCGGTTCTAATAAGTACCCACAATCTATGTTTTAGAGCAAAAATAAGAGAAACTGTATACCCGTATAAACCCCAGTTATACTATATGAGCCGTGACATGAGAAAACCGGAATTTTTGCATATGCGAAAACAAAGCCACAGATCAGTTGTGCAGTAACTGGGTCAGTTTATGTCCATTCTACCAACAGTAATACTCCCCCGTTGAAAAGAACCAAAACTATGCCAAAATTCCACCTAATTACAGAAAAATACAGCAAAAACACCAGGTGGAAAATTTTGTCAAAAAATGCTGTCCGCATATCAAAAAGTTCAAGAGAAAATAACGTGAACAGGTGTACTTAAAGTCGATTTTTCGTGTTTCTTATTTATGCGGCAGTACTTTAACAAGAACAGTCGATATAATTAAAAAAAAAACATTTTTGTCCAACTACTACCGTGTTCGTTGGCCAAGCCAATTCCTAATTGTAGGGCTTACGTTGATTTTGTCTTATTTCTATAATTTATCATTCCAGTGAGCAAACAGTGAAACCCTGATCAGGCGCCGAGCGATGGAGAGCTCTCCAGCGTCTGATCAAACTCTGCACTGTTTGGTTATGTCCTTAAATATGACGCTATAGGTTTTTTGCGGGGCTATAGAGATGGGGACAGGATCTTCCAAAATAGCCTAGTGTTTATTATTTTCTGTTATTCATTTGATAATAGATTTATTATTTCATTTTTAGGAAATCATTATTCTCTGACATTTCAATTTTGGCTCTTTATTAATGGTAATCAACATCAAACCCCAATATGTCGTTTGCAAAATTCATTGTGATCCATTTTCCCATGTAATGGATCGATGTCAGAATACACGACAGTTGCAGCAACAGCGAATTAGTTTTAATATATGAAGCCTGCACAATAGCCTTTACTAAGCTGGGCGGAGCGAATATGATTGCGCATGTGCAGTGGCCGCTATGTCTACCTTTTCCACACATCCACCTTTTCTACGTTACACCACCAGCCCTCATTCGTGGGGACCTCTGATCCCAGTTTCTCAGTTTCCCCCGCCATGGGAATGTAGTAACATCCGGTGCGGTTTTGTATGGTAGCGTAATCTGTTTATATATATATATGTATATATTAACAAGTCATAGCTTTACAAAAAATGGCTAGCTGAAGTTTAGGCCTATATTATCGTATGTTTTCTTGCACACTGTATTTTTTTGTTGTTGTTTTTTATTGTATTTCTTTCTGTCCTCTAAGTGTTGTCCAGGGTCATTTGTCATAATTTCTGGTAATTAACATCTGAAGTGTGATTACATCATAATCTTTTCTCGATTTTTCGCACAACAACCAAGTGCCAGTAGGTACAGTGGTGGCAAACTATAAAGACTTCCCCCTGTCTTGGGCAAACCCGTTGTCTTAGCCATGGGGCTGTACTTTTGACAGGTTCCTTTTAGAAAGATCATATGTTGCTCTGTTCAAGAAGTATAATAATGAAAACCTTAAGATGTTAATAAAGTTAATAAAGGTATCCTGATGGTATACATCATTAGTGTTGCATTCAGCAGACTTAAAAATGGGATTGTATGATAGATCGGACAGGCCAGACAAGCATTTCCCTCTACCAATTGGCATAGTGGTCACCAACATTAGATAAGGCAAAATGAACAACAGTTCATCAGACGAAGAAAATTGTATACAGGGCACTAGTGTTCAACATTCCTGATATTCAAAACTTTGGTACTAATTGTGCTCCTCTTGTTGCAGATTTGCTTTTGTTTTGTTATGAGAGAGACTTTATGTTGTCTCTGTCAGACAATAATCAAACTGATATTATTGAAGCTTTTAACTCCACCTCAAGATATTTAGATGACTTACTTAATATTGATAATCCTTACTTTGAACAAATAGTAGGTCAGATATATCCTACTGAACTTTAGTTAAATAAGGCTAATTCTTCTGATACTGAAGCTCCGTTTTTTGGACTTGAACCTGTCAATAACAAATGGCATAGCTTCTTCTAAAATGTATGATAAACCGGATGATTTTAATTTTGAAATAGTAAATTTCCCATTTCTTGATGGAGATGTTCCTCGCTCCACTTCCTATGGTGTATATATTTCTCGGCTTATTCGTTTTGCTAGAGTGTGTTCTAATGTTAATGACTTCAACAACAGAAACTTATTTTTAACTGCTTAGTTATTAAAACAAGGTTATAGATATCATGAAATTCGAAAAGCATTTTCTAAATTCTAACACAGACACTCAGAGTTAATTGTTAAATACAACATTGGGTTAAAAACTCTTCTGCAACAAGGCATATCAGAACCTATATTTATGGTGATTCAGTTTATAATTTCAAACGAATTGTTCGAAAATCTAATTTTAGTGATCAATTCAAAAAGATTGTAAAATGTTATATAAGGGTTGGATATAACTTGATTATCATGCGACAGTCTGCATGCTTGTTTTAAACTCGATCACAGTTTATAGCTCTGGTTTCCTCTTTAATTGCACGACGGTGGGTCAGGCCTCAGACTCTATGACGGCTCTGACGTAAAGCTTTAATTGGTGGGATTGTGCCTGATGCTTATCTGTAGCTGGACCCACCATGGCTCAACTTGAAGATTTCTTTAGCTCTGACTATCTGTGAGTCATGAGCCTTTTTCATTGTTTCATCATGGTGTGTTAATTTGTGTTTTTCCATGATGATACATTTCATGGGTTAGAAGGCCTCCATGCGAGCTGAACATTTCTTGTACTTCAACAACAGCAGAATCTAGGGCGAAGATTTGATACCAGTAAAATGCATTTAAGCCCCCAGTTGGCTTAGGCTGCTGTCTGTTCTAAGGCGGTGGTTCTGTTGTTGTTGACTTTTTGTTTATTGTTACTCCCATTGTGGGAATCTGTAATTGTTCTATGTTTTGTTGTACATTACTTTATGTCCATTCTAGTATTGCAATCATCTTGCTGGGGAAGAGAGAGCCGGTTGCTTTGCTTAATTTGTTTTCCTGGTGTCTCATGATGATTGAGTGGCTCTTCCTTGCGGTGCCATGGGGTTGTCTGTAGTTTGTGATTGTGGTATTTCCTAATCATACTTACTATTTTTGTATAGGGAAGTATTGACCACTGTTCCCACGACGGAGGTAGCCTTATACAGAGCAGTAATGACCACTGTTCCCACCAAGAGGCAGTTTTATACAGAGCAGTAATGGACAATGTTCCCACCATGGAGGTAGCTTTATAAAGGGCAGTAATGGCCACTGTTCCCTACAGGGAGGTAGTTTTATACACGGCAGTACTGACCACTGTTCCCCAGAGGGAGGTAGCTTTATACAAAGCAGTAATGGCCATTGTTCCCACCACGGAGGTAGTTTTATTTAGAGCAGTAATGCCGTCTAATTACTTATTAGAGACATCTAACAACTGATTCTTTCTATTTTCAAGATGAAAAACGAATCTTTTTTTAATTAAATACCTTCTTCAGAAGTGAGATCAAGCTGTAAATTTGATCCTTGCCATGTTTTTCGTAGAAATGCTTCAAAATCGCCCAAAAACTCTTTGTACAAGTATATTCAATTTCATGATGACACTAATGTGCTTCCGTACTTTTAAAATTCGAGCGTAACATATCTTAATAATATGAATAACAAAAAAAATATATATTCCTGCAATTTAATATATATTTCATATTTTCTTTCTGATTGCTATGATTGTTGACGATTTCTATGTGATATAAAATAAAATAATAGAAGTGTCGCGAGAATTATAGCCACGAAAATATGTGACACCAGGGAATATTGAGCTTAGTTTTCTCTTACAAACGCATTAGAGCGTCAATTGCCTTGAGGCGATGATCAAAAATACATGGATCGGCAAAAAAACTACTCAAAGATAATTACCTGTGTGTAATGGTCAGAGGAAAACTGCGATAAAGATTTTATTCGAGTCGTCTATACAACCGGAAGCGTTTCCTAGGGAGAGAAAGTACAATCTACGGTGGACTTACAGGGCCGCCGCAGAAAGTGTTATATGTGGAGTAGATAAGGGTATTATAATATCGTTTCCTTTCAGATATTTTGTGAGGACTTTTAGTATGTTGTAGATGACATAAGAAACTTTCGCTCAGGCACAAAAAAGTTTCTGTAGCAATTAGTGGTACCCCAAAAGCTATTATGACTGGCCTAATAGTCGGTATGCTTGAGCATAAAGTGCATATTACGGTACAATGTACAAATATAATACCTCCTCAGCATTAAACATAGCACAATTTTTCTAGCCAACAACGGTAATATAGATACAATGAGAACATAAAAAAGACGTACATATCAGCAGTAGATAGATAGATAGATAGATAGATAGTATTTTGCACAAAAACACGCAGCCTGATTATTGATTATTATCTCAATGATATGACATGAGATGCAAAAGGTAACTTTAATTGCACCCATAGTTCCAGTGCCTCCAACTGTTAATTGTATTATAAATATGGTATCTTTGATATCATAGACAGACACACTAATGCTTGAACAGGTTTACGCACATTACATGTACCTGTTTTTAAGATAGATAGATAGATAGATAGATAGATAGATAGATAGATAGATAGATAGATAGATAGATAGATAGATAGATAGATAGATAGATAGATAGATAGATACGAGAGTTGTCCCAGTAAATCGTGGAATTTTGTTATAAAATGAGACTGAGTATCAGGAATTCTATGATACTTGTATGATGTGTTTATATACTTCTAAGACAAATTTTCTACAAATATGGATAAAATTACAGTTTCGATAACAAAGTTATGAACCTTTACTTGAGAGTGTCTCAGTGTATGCGGAGCACGTCGCAAATTATTTTGCTGTATTTTCAAAGAGGGGTGGTGAAATGTTTAAACTATACTCTTTTTATATTAGCTTAAATTGTAACAAATATTGTCATCTATTTGTTGAGTAAGTCTCCCTGGTTCAAGTAATGACTATATAGTTAGTTTAGATACGCTAAGCACACAAATAATCGAGATCTTTAGGATTTATTACGCGATAACATATTTAACATTAAAATACCTAACAGCAAAATAGCATGTGTTCTGTTAGATTGACGAAAAGGAGCTTGGCTTTGTGATATTACTAAAATGATTTTACACGAGATCCATTTTACGATACGAGTGACTGTTCTACCTATCATGTTACATTAAAAGAACGTAGTTTTATCTGTTTAATTAGCCAAAAAATATTGAATGTCTAATTTTTTGCGCCGTACCGTTCTCATAACGTTAGCCTTTTCCGAAAAATTGAAATGTAGTAGGTGTGTAATTTTTTTTATATAATTCATTATAATGCCCATTTTCAACACTTTACCTTACATAGTTACTAGTGGATGTGGCAATGCATTAATTGAAATACAACAGCGAAATTTGATTTAAAGTACACTGCCTTTTGGGCTAGATGAGTTTCATTGAAAATATTTTGACGTGCGCTGCTCACGCGAACATACCGTCAAATAAAGGTTCATAATTTTGTTATCTAAACTGCGATTCCACATATATTTATACAAAATGTTTCCCAAATGTATATAAACACATCCTTTAAATATCATAGAGATACCTGTACAGAGTCTTGTGTTATAACAAACGTCCACGATTTACTGGGACAACCCTCGTAGATAGATAGATAGATAGATAGATAGATAGATAGATAGATAGATAGATAGATAGATAGATAGATAGATAGATAGATAGATAGATAGATAGATAGATAGATAGATAGATAGATAGATAGATAGATAGATAGATAGATAAAAAGATAGATAGATAGATAGATAGATAGATAGATAGATAGATAGATAGATAGATAGATAGATAGATAGATAGATAGATAGATAGATGCTTGAAATCAATCAAAGTGTATAGATTGATTATTTGGTTTAAGTGTATACTATATAATGTAAATAACTATGATATGCAGTGGCAGACTTGTATTATGCTTGGGCAATTCTTTCCCATGCACCATCCAGTCGACTAACGCCATGTAACTTTAAACTTAGAACAGTCATTGTATCTACAATTTCTATATACACTGCACTCTGATTGGCATAATTCTAGCGAATTCTGCCAGCCTGGTGAAATATAAAATAGACTATTTGGATTGCATACAGTTGATCTGCAAATCAGTCAATGTTAAATGAGTTTCTTAATTGCATGGTATAGAATATGAGTGCCGTCACGCAAAAACGGTGCTTTACGTATTTTTTATGGAATTTTAGTTCTTTGCATTTTCTTTAGCTATAATGAGTTAAAAGTCCAATTCTGACATTAATTTTGTTATATGACGCCGATAAAATGGTTAAAACGTCATTAATAGATGGGCACCCTCTTCAGATTCTGTATAAAGTTACGTTACAAAGTAACGTTATTAATGACGTAACAAAGTAACCTTATTTTACTATAACGACAAAAGAAAAGTCTAATAGCCTTGCATATATCAAAGTATGAGAATTCTTTCTTTAATATTACCATTTTAAGAAGAGTACCAAGTCTATTTTTTTCTTGTTGTCAGTTATTTAAAGGCAAATATAGTCTATATTAAACTATGGTGATTCCGCTACGATTCGAAATTTTGGCCAAAACGACAAGAATCGTAGCGGAAACGGCAAGGGCGCAGTAGAAGCGCCTAGGTTGTAGTAGAAGCGCATCGGAATCTTCATGATCGCCACCTCACGGCAATTGTTTTGACCTGCTCAAAATTTACGTAGCAACACCCCCGTGGACTCCAAGCGCAACGGAAGCGTAGTCACATCGCAGTAAGATCTTCATGGGCGTAGCCGTATCGCGGCGACATCGTGAGCATCGTAGCTCAATCGCCCTCACATCGTGGCGAAATCGCCGAGTTATTCATCCGCGATGCAGCTACACTTCTACTACGCTTCTGCTTTGTAACGCTCTGTGCGCTCTTGCTACGACCTCGCTACGACTAACGCGCTTCCACAGCGACTGTGCTATTAAGACATAGTCAACATAGGCGCTTCTGCCACGCTTCTGCCACGCTTCCGCTGCGCTCTTGGCGTTCTGGTCAACTCATTGCCTGGTTCAGATGCTCTCCTAAAGTTGGTGTCGCTATTTTAGATTCTAGGACCACCTCTGAGCGTTTTCATGCTCATGTAATTGCCGAATTAAGAGCTATCTTCCAGTTGGTCATAGTGCCAAAATTATATCCGTCCGTCTGCGGATAATCATGGACAGACCCAGAACCGTGTGGCCCTCCGCCTCCGTTTTGCCTGGACCTAATCAATCAACATAATATGACTGTGGTTCATAATGGCCAGCTGAAGCATAGTGACTTGAGCGCCTCATCGTTGACATTCAGCTAGACATAAATTAGTTGAACTTCAGATTGTATATGTAAATGATACAAAATCGCAACGAAAGCGTAGCTCCATCGCCTAGGTCGTAGCAAGGTCGCAACTGCAACGCCATCAGCGTAGACAAAGCGTAGCGAGATCTTCATTGTCGGAGTAGGATCGTAGGAGCAGCGTAACTAGGAGCAACAAGTTCCCAGATCGTGTACTTGTCTACGCTTCCGTGGCGATTTGTTATAATTTTAGAGAAAATATGTGATTGTCATGAGCGAAAACAACAAAATATTCACACGCTGACCGCGTTTCCAGCCAAAACGTGAAAAGCAAAGGACCAAAATTACCTTAAGGCTGGTTAGCGTTTATGTTGAGGGGCCCTTCAATCCATAAGTGCGGTACCGCTATCCAGATGCAATTAAGTATTAGGCATACTTTCAAGAATAAACAGACACCAACTTCAAAATATAAAGTACACAAATCATTTGAGGTATATCTCTATTTTGCTAATATGTGTAGGAACAAATTAAATTCCTTGCAATTGCACACCTTTGAAAATGCTATATCAATTGACAGGTGGGCAAGTTAGGTCTTTAAACTTATCACTGCAGAACGGCCGTACATGTTTGTATAACTGTATATAACTTTCTCTCTTCACTTAGTCCGCCTGAATTGAAAATATTTGGCATGCTGGTTAATAGATAATTCAAATCTACATTTGGTTTTATTAATGAAATTCTCTCCTCTTCCGCAGTCGGAGAATCTCTCACAAATATAACGCCGGGCACAGAAGTTAACCGGAACTATGATGGTGATATTTAGAATTTCCATGTTCTATTCAAAAAAGGAAACCCATTCATACCACGTAAATGCTTGACAAACGGCTTTATTACTAATGAAGAAGAACTGTTGACAACCGAGGCAAGATGTTGTAAACATTTTGATTCACTTCGCATATATCTTGGTCTTATAAGCCCAAAACATGCATCTCATTATTCATTTAGTGTAACCAGCAGTCATAAAATGAAGACTAATTTCTGTATTTAGTCATTTGAAACAGCGCCATGACAGATAATGAAGCATTGTCTTGTGTTTGTTTTGACCAGCTGCATTATCTGCATGGTATACAGATTAGTTTTCTCCATAAGACTTTTCTGGCCATTCTTTGGTGTTGGATGATTCTGAAATCAGTCCGAATTCAAAGAAAAATGGCGCGGATAAAACAAATAAGTTTTTATAATCACTAAAAAATGCAAGTTTATATCAAACGAAGAGGCAGATAAGCTGTCAGCTCAGTTGGTGTAAACTTACATCTATCTTTCTTTAAAACAGCATACGGCAAACTTGTATTCATAAGTTGCATCCCAAAACAAAAAAGAAAAGAAAGCAAATGAACAGTAGTTATTCTAGTCGAATAAACAGTGCAATATTAAACGAAGACTCGGACCCAGTATAGTTGGGTCCGAGACGAAGACCAGTAGCAGCTCCGCTACAACTTAGTGTAACGTTACAATATTTAACGCTTGAGATCGTTTAATCATCCCAATATCATGGGTTCAATCCCATCTCCCCAGTACATGTAAGCATGTAATATCTGGTCACTATCGGCCCGCAAGCGAAACGCCATCCCAACGGCGTTTTGCTGGCGGACCTATAGTGGCCTGAGATAGGGTGTTGGCTGGCTTTGGGCTGCATGTCGGACAAATCAAGTTGTTTACGTGCTTTTATTTATTTATTTTTCCTGGGATCGTGGAACAATTATTTTTCGCACATTTATTCTTGAACAATCGCACACGCAAATCAAACCAAACGAATATGTCCCCGATTTTCGAAAGTGATAATAAATATGGGCCAGCACTTGAGCTTTTGTACCTGTCACATAGGCGAGAGGCGAAAGCTCAGTTGATCTTGCGCATCTGTGCAAACTCGTCTGAGCCTTGCGCTGTGCACACAATCACAAAGGAGGAACGAAAATTGAGCTTGCTTGTATTTATGTAGAGTTTTTTTTATACATAAATGTGTCCATGCTTACAAATGTCCAGTGAGAAGCTAAGGAGACAAAATCTGATATTTATTTATGAAGACTCGAGGGAAGCCCAGACTGATCTTGATCGTTGCTAAGTATTGAGGCTTAGTACCGGCTCATGCAGTAACTGAAACATTGTTGACGGACGTCGTATTGATTTTTATCCCGTTCCGAGCCTCTATACAAGTTATGATTGGGTTGTTTCCCTTGCGTCTTGTAAAAGGTATCCTCTTTTTGGCCCGGGATTTTTGTATGTCACGAGCAGGGCTTTTCTGGGCTCTTCAGATCTTACAACTCGGGTAAGACGGTAAGAAGCTCCAAGTACAACATACTAGGCGTTTTTAAATTTGTGATGACGAATGATCACAAGTGATCAGTGATGATCAGAGGTCATCACACTCAGTGATCGCACGCTTGTCAGATTTTTTTCTTATTTGAAATAAGTTGGTTGCATGTAAAAAAAGGGGGGGGAGGAATGTTTCTTATAAATAATGACCAAGGCCTTCTTCCGATTTTCTTCGCCAACCCAATCTTCTTTATCAACTCCTGTCCCGTTTACACAATAATACTGATCATATGACTTTGCGAAATAAGAGAGGGAGGGAGTTTTTTTTTTATAAAGATATCTTCAAGCTGAAGCTTCTAGGCCTAGTTTCGATTGAGATTTTACAAGCAATTTGGGTAACCTTTGTTCGCTTTTTTATACTGACCACTTTTTGACAATCGTTGAATTTTTGTTTACAAAACATGTCTTTTTTTCTTGTTTAAAAAAGATTTTGCTTGTTTCGCAGTCGTCAATGTAATCAAAATGGGATACGAGAGGCCTTCAAAGGGAGAAAACTAAAAACAAACTACGAATTGTCTCAATGGTTTAATAGCGAGCGCACATGTTTTGAACAAATTCGGCGCGGAAATTAGCGTCAACTTCGAACGTCATTTTCTCGTAACGTCATCGATTACGTTAAGCACCCTTTTGCGTGACGGCGCTCATATAAATTTTGACAAGTAATAAACGGCTATATTCGATTTTGTGGACATTAGGAATCGATACTATCAAGCACCATACCTGATTCAAGATACAAATGGGAAAGTGACAACTCCACAATGAGTCATCACAAACGAGAGCCAAGAGGTCAGCCCTTTCCCAGCAGATGACCACAAGGCAACAATAAACAGAGGTGCACGAAAGGATAACAAAAATAAGACAGAAATAACATAAATGATCCACAAAAATGCACCGCCTTGGAACGGTCAGTAAAAATATTTTACTGGTTGGCTTAAATCTATTTCAAGGAGCGTCAACCTCACCCTTAGTTCAGATGTGGACAGTTGTCAAATTTGTTCAAGGTTTACTACTGACAGTAGTATTTTTAAAGTATTTTGTCTTAATCGTCTATACAGTTGACACACTAAAATGAAGTGATACTTACTTTCTGTCGCATTATGATTGCAATACTTGCATATTCTTTCATATTGGGTTATGCTTTTATAGCGCCCACGCTCAATAGCCAAGTCATGAGAAGAAAGTCTAAATTTGTCAATTCGGTTCTAAATTTGTTTTCTTGGACAAATAAGTAAGTGAGTATGATCAAAAATACCGTAATTACACACTGAAGACCAACTCATGGCAATGTGAGGAAGGGCCACAGGCCATTTACAATTACAAAACATCGGTACGACAACAAATGCAAAACAACCAGCTATCTCTTCCTCTAAAGTCTAGATATGCTTCTAACTCAAAATCATGTTTATACCTCGAGTACAAAAGCAATCGATTTGAATAAGTATTAGTGCCGTACTTACCTTTTAGGAAAAAATCCATGATACACTGCTTTTTAGGTAATAGGGATTCTTATTTCCGTGTGTTGTAGCAATAATGATTTTGTCTGGACTGGCGAGTTGGAAATGTTATAGGATGTGTTATTTTCTGCACCATTTTACACTTTGCCTATATCTTTTTTGGAGTCGAAATATCTTCCAGGCTTAATTGAGTGGTATTTACGGATCATACCAACTTACTATTTTCAATAACTTAATTCAGAAGCTAATCATTTATATTTTTTCTGTTTATGACAAATGGTAAACTTCCAAATTCACCATATAGACCTGCTAAATTTGTAGATTCCCTGATATGCAGGATCCATGTTCAAAATAGTTTATAATATCTAATAGCTTTAAGCTTCAAACAATCACATCACAGAACAACTGGCAAAACAAATCAATTAATTATGATCAAAGCCTGCCGCACCAACCATGACATAGGCTGAGGTAATTTCCAAACTGTAGTCAGATGATTATGGCGTACAACGTGCTGTATAATGCGATAGTTTATAAAAAGGGGGATTTATCTCCTTTAAGTGCTGGGTAAAATTTTGTGCGCTTTGTCATTAGCTGACATTTCTCATAATTGTCTTTTTTATTTGTTTGTATTGGTGTCTCTATTTAAATCTACATTAATCTGATAGGGTAGTTTAATGTTCCCCATAAAACTTAATCTTGTTCTGACTAGAGCCTCCGAAAACACATCAAGCTAATTATTATGATAGTAATTTGTGAAACACTGTGTCCGTAATTTTTAGACTTTGATGCAGAATATGGTGAAAATAACCATGTCCAGGATTTGTAGACATATATTTTCTGTTAGTAAGTATCCTAAGCTACTAAAAGCAAATGCTTAGCATCCTGGCTGTGGTGGCTTAATTTTTTCAAAGCGTGTGAAATACGTTACTTTTATGCAATTTGTAAGTTCAGCCGTAAATATAAACCAGCAGAATTTATGGCAAAAGCGAAAAGTCAACCTAAGAATGAATCAACTATGGATATTAAGGGAAAATCTTACTTCTTTTGAATATCCTGACCACTGGTATTACACAAGTTGCATAGATTACCTATGTAAGTTAACGTTTTTACCGCTTATTGATTTCTATAGAACTTAGTTCTGACTAGTTGTCGCACTAAAGTTAGCCGTTTAGTAAACTACTGTGGTCTTAAAATTGATATTTAGATGATCCTGCTACGACCTTCCATCATCTCATAAATGAAGATTATCTGGGAGAAAACTCTCTTTTTTAAGGCCGTTTACATCCCCGTCCCATAGAAATAGAACATTTGAACCTTTGGCCATTACGAGATAACCATTTCATTGTGATGATTGCATTAGGATCCTGAACACAGACCAAATACAATGGTAATGTAATCGACGACACTTAAGGGTAACTATAACAGAAGCCCTTATATTAAAACTTTAAAAGTAGTAGCTTATTTTCCCTACCATTTTTTTTCAAAAATTTGGTGGCAAAATAAAATGTGTTTTGTATGAGAAAGATTCGACAAGTAATTTGCCTCGTTATCCGTCTCGCCCTAATAAACTACAGAACAGAACAAAAAAGAACAGAACATAACTTTATTTAAAACTACGCATCTCAGGCCACTCACAGGTGGCGTAAGAGATTTACGCAAACATTTTATGCAGTAAAATAGACATAATACATAAATACAGTGTACTATGAAATATACTAAAACCAACTGCTAATTGGTCACCTTACATGTTTTCGCTAGTTCAGAAAGTGAAACATAAGGCATACAAAATTCATGTTTTTTAAGTGAAGCAATACTTTGCCGAGACCATGCAAGTTTTTTCATTTAAAATGACGTATACTTCTTGCACGGACGAAGCTAGAGAAAAGGTACCCTCATTTCAAAAAGTCACACTTTTTCTACGATATAAACTATAACAGAAATTAACGTTTTTGTTTGTTTGAAGATGTTACTGGCTAGCGTGATATAAGAAGTTTAAACCTCAAAATTTTTGATTCCATCGGACTTGTTTTTTTTGCTGCTCAACAATATAAAACAAGTACTTTTAACAGGTTAATCATTGAAATTCAGCTTTAAGCTTGCAATTTACATAGAGACTTTGCACTGCTCTGTATTGCATTGAAAATTTCAGCGATTATTCATTATCACCAGACGTCACCGTCCTTCTTTGAGAATTGAAATAAAAATATTATGCTACCAAATCGATTTTTAAACTCTCACATTGAAACCGGAAGTGTACAGTAATTGTAGAATGATAATCGCCAAAAATGGACTAATCAAGTTCTACTGTGTTTGGCCTACAGTGTTCAAGTAAGATTAAGTGCATTTAACAATTTTACCAGGAAATGCTGGTGAATTTCAAAAATCTCGAAAAATTTTGAAAATTTCAGCTTTTTAAAAATGCGTAAAAATCGACCATAGGCAAAATATCAATTGTTTTGTGTTTTTCAAGTCGGACAGACCAGTTTGTAACCACCTAAACGTCAATTTTATAAAAAAAACTACTCTCAATACCATTTTTTCTTAAAAAGGGCGATTTTTGCATTTTTAACCCAAAAAAACTTTGAAGTAAAAGAAAACTGTTCAAAAATACTGCTAAACGTTTGCCCATTTAAATGCACAAATATAGGCAAAAAAATCATTTCAATTAGCGTTTGGTCAGAAATAATGAGTCTGAAAAGTGACCAATTAGAACTTGGTTTTAGTATACACTATTATTGTATTGGGAATATAGGCCAGGACAAGAAATTGACATTTAACAACAAAGAATATATGACTAATCTTCATATAAATTTGAACATACATTTATTTCAATCATCTTGGAAAACACTCTGCACAGAAAACTTTTCCATAATAATTGCAACAAATTTTGATAATTTAATGAGCGTTGCTTCATTGTTTGAGATAAAAAGCTCCCTATACTTGCGTATATTTGGCTTAGCATAAAAATACGGCTTCAAATACAATTTTCTGTCACTCTTAAAAAAGTCACAAGTAAACAAATAATGATACTCACCACCAATGTCGTCTGTAGTGCAAATTTTACATTTTTGCTCATTCAATGATATATCATCCCATCGTCCAGTCTCAACTGGGAGCCGATGGTTACCAGTCCTATATTTGATAATTTTGAAATGATAAAATTTTGAAACATTAATCAAATATTTTTTCAAAATTGAGATTGTCTTTAAGTATTTTTTTTCCTTTTGAGGAAACGTTAGCTTTCTCATTCCATTATTGAATATACAAATCTGACAATGTTCATGAAATATCCATTTTCACAGAATTAGGGTTATTGACTGGTTCAGTTTTAAAAAGATCAGGTCGGCCAACAGCAACAAGTATGTCATCTATATAGCGCTTCCATTTGAAATTATAAGAACCTTTTTCGTGTTATTTAAGTATTATTAATTACAGTAATTTTGAATATTTGGATTTTTTCGACGTGTTATCCACTTCATTGGAAAGCTCAACATCATCAGAGTCACAGGAAATAAAAATATGCGTAAAGACGAATCAGAAAGAAGCATGACGAAACACAATATTTCCAAGGTTTTAAGTCATGCAAACGTGTTTTATTTGATTTTGAACTATACTCTCTAAAACAATAAAACGACTAATCTCTGATTTTAACAAAAAAGAAAATCTGGCAAGCATATCATTTCTGAACCAATCCTTTTGAAGCTGATATTCTGGTCATTAGATGAAAAGTTTTACTCTCTGTAGGGGTGTCTGTATATGAGCCGCGACATGAGATTTCCAAAAATGTGGTATGTGCGACCAGCAAAGTTTCAGATCAGCATGTGCATACGCGCAGTCTGATCAGAGCCTTTGCTAGTCGTTTGCATATTCTTTAAATGTTAAGCTACCGACAGAACATCATTTGGAATTTCTAAGCTTAAAAGGAGGCTGCACTGGTTCGTCTGAGTCTACACTTGTCAAAAAGCCACATTGTTTGAAATCACATGTCGCGGCTCATATTTATTACGTTACTTGTACATGCTGCTGAAGGTAAAACATTGTCTGAACACATTTAATAGCTAATTTGTTTTTGCATATATTCATATTCCAAATGTTTTTTTTTCGTTTTAGATAGCATAATTATTTAGGTTCTACAATCATAGAGGATACAAACGTCTAATGGTGTTGAATATGTTACCATATAAAAACGCATTTTATAAATTCTTTAAGAAAACACTCGCTTTAGATATGAAAGCTAAAAAATTGTCTAGCTGTCAATATAAGCAGATGCTTTCTGCATTTCTTATCGACACAGAAAAATATATAATCATAATATGAAAGTAATTGTGTTATCGAAAAGCAGAGTTATGTGTCTATTTTAGCATCTGCAATAACCTGTAATCCATGTGCTTGCATTTTCAAGTATTGGCCAAACAATGTTTTTTATATTTATTCTGAATACATTTCAGAATATATTTCAGCATATAGTTCATTTTCATTTCCCCCAAACGGAAAAATGAGTTTACTACTAATATCCCGCAGTGTTATATATGTTACCGAATAGAAGAAATATTATAAGGCACTAGGATACTGTATACCCTCATTGAAAATAAATAGTCGATATTTGTGTTTGTAATATTTAGAAATTGCTACTAATTCACATATTTTCAAGTGAATTCTAATTCATTAATTCACATTTTAGTTTAAATTACGAGGGGGTCAATATGTAATGAAAACACATTTTTTCTATCCACAAACGCGTTATGGTTCTATGCTATTTGCCAAACAACAGATCTAAGCTTGACCTTTCAAATGGTACGTTCACGTTTTTTTTATATTTCTAAATTATCAAAAAATAATACAGTTACAAAAAATAAATATAACTGACAGTTCCAAGGTGGTGCTCCTTTGTGGATCCATTTTATTATGTACGTTTCCAGACTTTCATGCTGTCTTGTCTGTTCATTGAAGCCTTGCTAGGATATGCCTACCCTCTTGGCTCCATTGTCTGTGGTGTTTTCTTATGTTTTTGTCACTTCCAAACGTGGTGTCCTAGGTCAGGAGTGGTACTCGATTGTATCGAGATGTAGTACTCGATTGTATCGATTTCTGATCTTCGCATTCTATCTTACTTTTAAAAAAGCACACTCATATACACTGTATGTATTTTCCTTCTGTTTGCAAAAAAAACCATTTTTACGAAGGTAAGATGGTGTGCGATTATCATCTAAAATAAACATTTAACAAGCATTAATCACATACCCATAGTTTTCGGGCTCAATGCCCTTTTTCCTGCTAAACGCTGCCAACTTTTGACCAGTACCGAGTTCTCAGGTGATGGTTTATTACGTTCCGTAACACTAAAATATGCATGGTTCTAGAAAATTGGCTCTTTATAATCAGGAAATGACAATTTTAGTGGTATCGAAGTTCCTATACACATAGTGCAAAGGCAGCAGGCCGGTTAAACTGAAACCAGTATTTAGGCGTATTTCATCTTAGTGGCATTCCGTTTTAGTCTGAAATTGACCAGCCAGGCTATTTACATGTTAATATCTTATATAAAAAGGCCATAAACCTATCAATTTATGTGTATATGGGGGGGGGGGTGTCGTAACTTATGTTGCGAGAACTTGTGACCTAAACCCATTGTTGTAATTGTGGCAATAAAATATGTTTAAACTATTTATATAGTTGGTGAAGTGGGCTAGAAACATTGCTATCACGTTAAATGCTGATTAAAAGTATTTGCACGGTGTTAGTATTTTTATTGTTTTGAATATCTATAAGTGTTCTCATACTTTCAAAAATCACATCTAACACGTTCCAAAATGTTCTGGTTAAAAGGTCGTGTGCTAATTCTATTTTGCGATCAAAGTAAGTAAGGGTGCAAAGATCAGGAATCGATACAATCTAGTACCACACCTGACCCAGGATACCAATGGGAAAGTGATAAACTCGCAGTTTGACACCACAAACCAGAGCCAAAAGGTCAGCCCTTTCCCAGCAGGTGACCCCAGAGTACATATATACAGACGCGCACAAAGGCATAACAAACACAAGACAGAACAAAAACATAAAAGATCCGCAAAAAAGTACCGCCATGGAACGGTCAGTAAAATATTTTACTGGAGGGCTTCAACGGGTTTAACGGCGCTAACCTCACCCTTAATTCAGATGTGGGTCAAGACACATAGATATTTGGTTTGCATGAAATACCCCTAACTTATCAATGCATCATCTCCTTAAACATATAATTAAAGATATAACAAGGAGATAAGGCAAAGATAAGGACTCAACAGTATATAAAACTGATCCCAGAGCAAAAAAATCCAACAGGTAAAAAAACCCGGTGGGCCCAACAAACAGCCAAAGCATCAGGCCCCTACCATCTCATCAATAGATAAGTCTTTAAGTCAGAACCATCATAGACTCTGAAAGCCGAACCACCGGCGTGCAATTAAAGAGGAAAGCAAAGTTGCCAACCGCGATTGGTTTGACCACCAAGCATGCAGTCTGTTGCAATACATTAATGTTATAGCCAATCTTTTTATAATGGGAAATTATTTTAATGAACTGCGCTGAAAAAATATTAGAGCCAACAATCTTCTTCAATTTATACATCAAGTCACCACAGAAATCAGGTTCCGAAAGTTCTTGGCGCAAGAGATTTAAGTCCAACTTGGAATTTAGAAATCAAATCATAGTATCGTCTATAAAATTTAGAAAAGATTTTACGAAGTTTATGATACCAATAGCCTTGTTTAAGAAGTTTCTGAGTTACAATTTATTGCGAGTGTTGAAGTCAGCAGCATAGCAAGATGCTCTAGCAAAACGAATGAGTTGGGAGATATAGATTCCATAGGATGTAGAGCGAGGAACATCACCATCTAAAAATGGGAAATTGACAATTCCAAAATCAAAGTCGTCACGTTTATCATAAATTTTGGTAGAAACAATTTCATTAGAAATTGACAAATGCAAGTCTAAAAATGCGGCTTCGGTATCAGCGTTTCATTTAAGAAATAAATTCGATTTTGGAAGGTTCATGGAATCATGAAAACTTCGGGTTTCTTGCAAAGTAAGTGAAGCCTAAAGGGGGCTTCACGTTAACTTTGCAAGCGACCCGAAGTATTCATGATTTCATGAACCTTCCAAAAATTGAATTTATTGCTAATATTTACATTTTATCATAGATTTCTAAAATTTAAAAATTATTTTTAATTTAGGAGTTAAAACAGTTTTGTATTTAAAATATAATCGTATTAACGGTTTAGTCGAAGTGTAAAGCGGAAAAGCAGAACAGCCAGTGTGACGTTACAGTCAATGGAGTTAACAAGAAGCTTGTTTTGCACGTGCGAATCAGGTGTGGCTCGCTGTCAATAATAACACCGGTATCACATCTTGCGAATGAATTCGATGTTTGAAGCAGGGAGCTTGTCAGCAATAAATCATAATTTGTGAAATTCATGAGACTATGAACGGTTTCAAAAATCGAAAGATTCATTAAAGGATTGCTTTTAAAATGTAAATATTAAAGTTTGGATCGTTAGGAAATACCACGAACTTGTTTGAAATACCATTTGAAGGCCAGTGACATTTTCCATCAAGCTACATGTAATGTCCATATTGTTCATTGTAAATAGTGGGGGGTCACAGGTTATAGTTTCCAAAGCGATATTGTATTTCTTACTCTGAAGATTGATATTTTCTTAGCAAACAGTGTAGACCTTGATGAAATACCGTATTATGTGGCATTTCATCTGGGTCTTCGCTATTAGCCAAAGTACCCGTTTCGAGGTTTCTTGTCCGCAAAAGGGTTAATAACTGTTCTTATCATTACAGGGTAAAGGTGGTTTGGCTGCAACTAAACTTGTTGAGCTGATGACGGATGATCTACCCATTGTCGCTGTAATAGGTCCTTCCTTGTCATCAGAGATGCTGGTTGTCGGACAGATAAGCCCAATATACGATGTTTTACATGTATGTATGATAACCAGGATCCTAAGAGATCAGCTATGTGTACAACCCTCGTTTAGAAATTGGAATATTATCTTGAAAAGCATGGTGCTAAAGGGGTTCTTGCTGATTAATTGCCGGGGGGAATACTTTTACATTTATGGTGTCTTTGAGTTTTAATACAAACAAAGCCATATATAGTGTCAACGAACTTATCAATGATAGTGTTATTTCATAACTCATTTCGGCGTCCGTTACATGGGATGTCGATTACTGTTAGAAATGTTTATAACCAGGTTCCCTAAGGTGTGGTGGTGATATCATACATGACGACATACATTAACAATGGAATTGCGTAAAAACTCAAATGCACCATAAATATAAAAGTCATACCCCAGGCAGTAAAATTCCATTATATTTTGTTTGTTTCAATTTCTTGTTGATTTTCCAATTATAATTTCCTTTTTTTGTCAATAAAAGAAAGAATTTGCCACTTCATGAGTTTAGTAGATCTTCACAAAAATGTTGTTCTCTTTGAGAGAAGAATATGTATTATGGAACACTTGAATTATTTCAGGAACAAAAATTTTTGAGAATTAAATGAGAATATCTACATTTATTTTGCGTTGCCTTAGATAAAACTTATCAGATAAAACTTAGCATTCTAGATGCTTGTGTTTTTCGATGCGAAACATTGATCAAACGCATGATCTGACACGCGCCTTGGGTGGATTTTGGTTAGCGTCATCCAATGACTGGCTTCGCTTATCGTGCTTATGTGACGTAGCATCAGTATCCCCATGACGTTATTAACGTACCGACATGACGTTGTTTATAAGGGTTTCGCTGGGTGGCTGTTAAAACAGCTCAGTTACAAAGAAAAGAAATACTTTTAAAAGGGTAACATGCGAGGTTTGGTGTTAGATTATACGGCATATTTGAATGATAATATAAAATGTAAATATAAGGGTTGAATTGCAGATATTGAGCTGGCAATGGATGATGCAAAATATAACTATTTAATGCTTCCGAGAACCCTTTCAGAGCAAAGGGCTTCACAAACACTTAAAAAGTCTAATGTTTTGCATCGTTCAGTGCAAGATAAAAAAAACTTCATTTTATTCCTTAATTGAAGCAAGAGAAACGGCAAAGATCAGGAATCGATGCAATCAAGTACCACACCTGACCCAGAATACCACATGGGAAAGTGACAAAAACACAATTTAACATCACAAACAAGAGCCAAGAGGTCAACCCTTTCCTTTCCCAGCAGGTGACAACAAGGCTGCAATGATCAGATGGAAAGTATGACAAACACAAGTCATGAATAACACAAATGATCCACAAAAGAAGTACAGCCTTGGAACGGTCAGTAAAACTATTTTACTTGAGGGCTTAAACCAGTTTCACGGAGCCGACCTCACCCTTAATTCTTATGTGGACTAGGACACACTTGGCAAAGCGACAAAACACAACAAACACGACAGCCAAGAGGTCAGCCCTTTCCCAGCAGGTGACCACAAGGCTACACGGAACAGACACGACAGCACGACACACACCAACATGAAACATAACTGACAAAAACGATCCACAAAAGAAGCACCAAACTTTTACTGGATGACTTAAACAAGACTCATGGCGCCAGCCTCATTCTTTGTTCAGATGTGAATAAAAACACATAGATGAACTCTGATCAACAAACAGCCGTTTTTTCGACTGAAACAATTGCCATGTGAGCTTAAATTAGAACCAGCTTTAAGCGAAATCTCAATCCTATTATGACTAAAACCATTCATCTCTTCTGCACAAAATGGCTGCCAGTGGGTATAAATAGAAACATGGCTTTGACATCATTGCTTATACCACTGACAAATGACTAAAATAGTTTCCAACATGTGTTCCCGGTAATGTCTTCTTTTTAAAATACTCAAGTGTGTCCTCTCCATTGAGATAGATTGCCATCAGAGCTGAAATATGAAAAAAGTAACAACATTCCAAATCCCATGAGTCCAACTCTAAAATAAAATCCCACAAATGTTCTTAGTTATTCCGTCTACTAATATTGTACAAATGATTTCCCTCTCATGTGCGGATCCAGAGGGAGAGGGGGCAGGGGGTCCGGGCCCCCCTGAAACATCACAAAAATATAGGGTTTCATATAAATACTGGTCTGGAGCCCCTGAAAATTCACAAAGCTACCAAGTCAGCATTCAATGTCGGACCATCATTGGCCCGCCAGCGGGGCCGATGATGGCCCGCTTTTAGTGGCTTTCGGAGCCTCCCTCCCCTTATCACCTAAAAGATTAACAAAACGAACAAAAAAAACGTTGTCAAAGTTGGACCCCCTATGACAAAACTTTCTGGATCCGCGCATGCCTCTAATTAACAAATGGTGCACCAGAGATAAAACTGGAAATAGAAACCCTTAAAACGACACTACGCGAACCATTTACTCAAATACATATTAATTACATGGACATGTTTCTGTTATGCCGTTTCCTGAAATTGCAAAAACCTTTCCTTTATAATAAACGGAATGGCCACCAAAGCTATAAATAGAATAAACCATCCAAAGACAGCTCTGATTTAAATTCGGAATACGTTTACAGAAGTTTGTCATGGAATTAAAAAGACCTCATACATTAAATTAAAGTGCATAATGACATCTTATCTTTTATACGCCAGAAACTGATTACAAACGAAGTAGTTTTGATGTCACATGATACATAGAATCTAACATTTGCGCTCTTAATTTATTATATTCATTACACTCGTTGCGAAAAGCGATATAATGTCCTTCAAGCTTCGCAATTCATCCGCTCAACCCATGTTTTATTTAGGAAAATCAATAAAACATGAGCACGTGTAAAATCCTATACTTTCCCTATAATAGTCCCTGTCAAATTTGCGCTAAAATAGTAAGTGAGTATGATCAGGAAATACCACAATCACAAACCGCAGACAACCCCATGGCACCGCGAGGAAGAGCCGCTCAACCATCATGAGACACCAGAAAAACTGTTTTGATGAAAACTACTACCAGAGCTTAAATAAAGTTTAGTATTGTCATGAACCAGGTCTCAGGTGAGCGATCCAAGTTATTATTGCCCTCTTGTTTCAGTTATCCTATCTGGCAATAACATCAGCCACACAAGATCAATCGAGTTTCTCGACACTGTTTAGAGTCAACCAAGTGATGGCCAACCTTAATCCTCTCCGTATAAAATTGATGCAGTACTTCAATTGGAACAGGGTCGGCACATTACTTTCTCATATGGATATGTCTGTAACAGTAAGTATGACTTCTAGGGTGTGCAGGACTAGCAGAAAGTCATAAATATGACGTATCACACTATAATGTCCACCAAAATTAATGATACTATCTGTAGTAAGTACTTTTATATATACATATCTTCTTTCAAAATATAACTTTGAAAGTTGTACAAAAGCGGAATCCTTCACAAAGTACGAAACCTGTGCAATTTTGCTAATGTTTCATTTTTTGTACATTACCGCGATTATAACTATGGATTAAACTGTCACACCATTTTCAGTTGTTTATTTATTTATTTTTTCAAATATGCTGTAATCTCATTTTAAAACATACGGTTTAAGTGCCTCTTATTTTCATTTGTCTTTTGGTAAATGAACTAAAAGCGATGCACATAAAACTTTGATGGTACTTCTCTTTACATCCTTTATGATACATGATAAAATTAGATAGTTATATCTCCCATTAGGTTACACTTGGCGTCGTCTGTTCAGATTCCTAGTTATATTAACATTTGTCCGAATATGCTCCCCACAATTAGGTTATATCCTCTCTAGTCGCCTATACTTTGGAGGTTTACAGAGCCATTTAATGCATTCAAGTGGCGTGGAATGTATCCTTGTATTGCTAACTGAAATGCCAAGAGGTATGCTTTTTGACATATTTATGTACTAAGACTACCATTGCAGAATCAACAATAATCATTTTACAGAACATCATCTGAACGGGTTTTTTAAAGCTTAATTTAAACTGAAATATTTGTGGCATGCAATGTGTTGGACAGACTGGTCGATCCCTAGCGCATAGGTTTAATAAACACGTTCGTAAAATGAATTTCAAATGAATCCTAATAAAATCAACACATCTTGTATTGCCATTTTAAACATAGCGATAATTCACCTAGTAATACAGTTTTAATTGAATTTATTGAAATAATATATAAGATCCAACTTCTGCGCCTAAATTAACAAAAAAACCAAAAGACACGAAACTGAATTAAACTAGATAAACTAATTGCAATCTCCTATTCTTTACACGTTTAAGCTTAAATGATAATAAATACAAAAAAGTAACATTTATAATATGACAGATTTCGATGTTTTCTTTCATTTGAAATGAAAGTAACAAAGTCTTTTATCATGGTATACGAAAAACGTCAAATTAAAAGTACGATTGTTATTGGTACTTCTCTAAATGATCTTTCAGTCGCAATGGTTTACTTTCATTTTTATGTTCTTTGCCAATTTGGCTATACTTAATTTAGAGGAAGATACTTATAAATATTACGATAGAGCTAAAACATTA
Organism: Loripinus fragilis; assembly: GCA_964019695.1. Classification (NCBI taxonomy): domain Eukaryota; kingdom Metazoa; phylum Mollusca; class Bivalvia; order Lucinida; family Lucinidae; genus Loripinus; species Loripinus fragilis. Next base: position 82,978,352 of record OZ026522.1, on the reverse strand, counting down.
CATACACCGCTCTTTTGACAAGGAGTTATGTTCAACGTTTCCTAAGTCATTATTTAGATTGCGAGGTATACCAAAAACGCCATTTTATGAAATATTCCATTTATAAACTCACCAGAGCCGAAGGCTCAGGGTGAGCTTATAGGATGGGACTCGAGCCAGCGACGTCCGTCCGTTCTTCCCTCCATCCATCCGACCGTCCGTCCATCTGTACACACTTTCAAACATGAATATCTGTGAGACCAGCTGGTCGATCGTAATCAAATTTCATTAGAAGCATCAATGGTGTTTGAAATTGACTGCATTAGGTTTTGGGCCAGATCAAATTGGAACTTTGGTTTCCATGGCAACAGATAGCTCCCATAGGGTAATAATGGGGAAAACCTTGTGACCACTATAGCTCCTTCATTTTTGATTGGTTCTTCTTTATTCTTGCAGGTAAGGAGGTCAACCATAAAATCGTGGATGGGTTCGAAATTTGGCCGTATCCGACGAAGGACTTATGAGTTAGAAGCCCTTGAGCGTTTGGAAAAATCCCCATAGACTAAAAAAAGGAGAAACGTTGTGACCACTTAGCCATAAAAGCTTAGATGGGTTTGAAATTCGGCAAGGTTCCATCTTTGACTTCGGAGTTAGCTGCCCTTGAGCGTCTCTAAAATCAATGAATAATGTTGTGACTACTCTAGCGCCTTCATTTTTGATTGGATTTTCTTCATCTTGCAGGCAACAAGGACATCCATAAAATCTCGGATGGGTTCGAAATTTGACAGGATCCGATCAGGGATTTATGTGTTACTTGCCCTTGAGCGCCTGAAAAAACACTCCATAGACTTATAATGGGAGAAATGTTATGACCTCTCTAGTGCTTTCAATTTTGAATGTATCTTCATCGTACTTGCAAAAAAGAAGAACAGCTATAAAAGCTTGGATGAGTTTGAATTTCGTCAAGATACCATCGCCTACTATGGAGTTAGCTGCCCTCGAGCATCTTGAAAATTGATTGATAATGTTGTGACCACTCTAACACCTTCATTCTTGATTTGATCTTCTTCATTCTTGCAGGTTACAGGGACAACAATAAAATCTTGGATGGGTTCGTAACTCGGCCAGAACAGACCTTGGACTGTGGAGTTAGCTGCCCTTAAGCGTCTGGAAAAATTATAATAGACTTATAATAGGAGATCTGTTGTGACCACTCTAGTGCTTTCAATTTTTAATTGATCTTTTTCATTCTTGCAGATAAGAAGGACAACTTTAAAAGCTTGAATGAGTTTATATTTCGTTAAGCTCCCATCTCCTATTATGGAGGTAGCTGCCCTTAAGCATCTTAAACATTGATGGATAATGTTGGGACCACTCTAGCGCCTTTATTGTTAATTGAATCTTCTTCATTCTTGCAGGTAACAAGGTCAACTATTAAAGCTTTGATGATTTTGAAATTCGGCCAGATCAGACCTTGGACAGTGGAGTTAGCTGCCCTTGAGCGTCTTAAATATCCCCATAGACTTATAATGGGTGAAATGTTGTGACCACTCTGGTGCTTTCATTTTTGAATAGATCCTAATCCTTCTTACAGATAAGAAGGACAATTATAAAAGCTGGGACGAGTTTGAATGCCGTTAAGATCCCATACCCTTTTATGGAGTTAGCTGCCCTTGCAGGGTGCCCACTGGTCAGGAAAAAGTCAGATTTTCTTCAAGGTCAGGGAAAAATCAGGGAATTCTGTGAAATGGTCAGGGAAATGAGACAATCTTCAAAAGTAAGAGAAAGGTCACGGAATTTTAAAATCATGCTTGGTTCACCCCTCAAAATTTGAACAAATTGATATGAGTTGATGGCTTTAAAAGTTTTAGGGTGAACATAATTTGCAATCCAGTTATTTTAATATCTATCTCTCTTTGCTAGATAGATGTATTTTTATCTAAGACCTAATTTTCAGTCACTTAGCTCATCTTAGTCAAAGGTTCAAGTGAGGTGTGATGATGAGTATGTTGATGGTCTGCAGTCAATGTCTGTTCACTTTTTCAAAGTTAATCATTAAAGTTAGAGGGCCAATAGGCCTCAAATTTCACTTAAAGAACATAAGATTGTGGAAAGGCTGCATAATGTTTTTGGCTGGATCGGATTGGAACGCTGGTTGCCATTGGCAACATAAAGATCCCATAGATGGGAACAAACTTTAATAATCTTCTCTGAAACAATAAGCCCATGGTATAATTTTGAAAAAAACTTTAAAAAATCTTCTCTGTGTTCATAAGGCTCACAAAAAACTAAAATCTTCTCTGAAACAATAAGCCCCAGATATAATTTAAAAAAAAAAACTTTTAACTATCTTTGGTATAAAGCCCGGTCTAGTGGTCCCCTGGGTCATGCTTCGGGGATCAATATATCCCATAGATATATAATGGAAAAACTTTAAAATATTCTTCATTGAAACCATAAAACCCATGTAGCTCACATAATTATTTGATATACAGCAATATCTAGTAGCCCTTCTTTCCAACCATGCCCCTGGGGTCCGAATCGGCTACACCCTTGGGACCGTTAACTTCAATAGATTGTAATAGGTAAAAAAGAGGCCCACAACTTATATATTTAGTACAAAGCAATGTTTATTGTTCCCCTACATAAATCCTGCAAATGATGACTGGGGTCATTTGCTCCCACTGACTCGTATTAAAAAAGAACAAAAAATTCTGAAACCATGGGGCCAACAGCTCGGGTATTAAGCAGTTGATGCTCATTTAGTTTCAGTGTAACTTATGTACATGTAGTTACCTGAAGGTTTAAAGAGCCTGGCAGCCTTTCCCTCCAGAGCTACTTCAATAATTTATTAAATTTCTAATTGTTTAGGGTTATTCATTATTAGGTTTGAAGTTGTTTTTAAAATTAATGAGCAGAAACATATTAATAAAAGTAAGTAAGGGTTCAAAGGTCAGGAATCGATACAATCAAGTACCACACCTGACCCAGGATACCAATGGGAAAGTGATAAACTCACAGCAGACACCACAAACGAGAGCCAAGAGGTCAGCCCTTTCCCAGAAGGTGACCACAAAGCACATATAAACAGACGCGCACAAAGACATAGCAAACACAGGACAGAACAAAAACATAAAAGATCCACAAAAGAAGTGCCGCCTTGGAATGGTCAGTAAAATATTTTACTGGAGGGCTTAAACCGGTTTAACGGCGCCAACCTCACCCTTAATTCAGATGTGGATCAAGACACATAGATATTTGGTTTGCATGAAAGACCCCTAATTTATCAATGCATCATCTCCTAAAACATATAAAACAAGATATAACAAGGAGATAAAGGAGATAAATCATTTTACACGAGGACAAAAGCGCGGTACAATGGTCAGGGAAAATGAAATTTGGTCAGGGAAAAGTCAGTGAAAAGTCAGGGAATTTCATTTCAGTCTATGGGTGGGCACCCTGCCTTGAGCATCTTAAAAATTGAATTGATACTTGTAATGTTTTGACTTCTCTAGCGCCTTAATTTTTTATTGGATCTTCTTCATTCTTGCAGGTAACAAGGACAACCATAAAAGCTTGGATGAGTTTGAATTTAAAGTAGAACCAACCTTAGTCTTTGATTGAGCATCATACATAAATCTGCATAGACTTACATGAGGAATTCTATTGTGACCACTCTAGCACCTTCATTTTTATTGTTCTTGCAGGTAGCAAGGACTTCCATAAAAGTTTGAATGAGTTTGGATATTCCGCCACACCCATCCACCAGCTACAGAGTTAGCTGCCCTTGAGCGTCTAAAATATACCTGTATAATGTTGTGACCACTCCAGCACCTTCATTTTTTTATTTGATTTTCTTTATCCTTTTAGGTTAACAGTACATACAAAAAAGTATGAATGATTTTGAATTTCGGTCAGATTCCATTACTGACTTTGGAGTTAGCTGTCCTTGAGCATCTGAAAACTACACTTTCACCAGGTTTCCTCTGCGTTTTTTCCAGATCTTTTTTTACACTTACAGATAACTGGAACTGGCATAGTATCTAATGTTTTTTGATTAATTCCTCGTCACTGTTTCAAGTTCAGAGTTATCTGCCTTTGAGCGGCGTAAATTATGGTGTCTCCAACATAATGTTGGCTTTCAGGTGGGCGATCGTTGCCCATTGGGCTTTTTGTTTATAAAGATATGATATTTATCGATTTTCATAGCATCTATGAAGAAGATAAATCAGTGATTTCTCCTGTTCCAAATCACTTCAATAAGACAAAAACTCCTATTTTTTGCTATATATAATAAACCTATTATATTTAATATATTTACTTTTACAAAAACTCGTTACCTATTTTGATGAAGATTCTAATTCTTCAACTCCAAAATTTGCCAAACTTCGATTTGTTGGTTTAAAAAATATCAATATAATCAAGATGCGGCAGTAAACTATAAGCTTAAATGTAAGCCATTTCCTGAAAGCCCAATGTATTCATATCCCCCTGCAGGGCAAGTAATTACTGGTAAGCTTAATGTCATACTTACTTCTAGAGTTCGCATTACTATTTTTTAAGGCCCTGAATATAGAGTTTCTCCCCATATTGATTCCCCAAAATGTCGTTTTGGAGTTTGCTGCTTCATTAAATGACTTCAGTAATCGCTGATGCAAGCACGAATATGTTAAACCTGATGCCTTGCAGGAATTATAGATAAACATTTTTAAAAGTATAGATACTTGTATTTCATTCTAATCTATAAAAACTAATCTTTTGCAACATAAACCTAAACCTTCTATTAGTCTCCTTATGCGCAGTATCCATAATTTTATACATTGTATGTTCTGGTTCCAACAGACAAAGCCGCAGACAGGGTTGTATTGTGTTGTTACTTTATAATGGTAACTAAATGACACTAATTCCTTTGAAATGCAGGTTCCCTAGTTTTAGAAGGTTGTTGTCGACGGGGTGTCAAGACTGAAGAAAAGTTAATAAAATTCCCTACATTATACTGGTGACTTAAATTCTGTGAAACGATTAATTGCCAATTGTAATTCTTGTATGACAACGAAACTTTCTAAATTGTTAACGTCTTACTTTACCACTATCAAGCATATGTTATTTAGTACAGCGAAAAAGTATATGAAAAATACAGGTAGAATCTTTTTTTGTCCATAAAATATTCTGTTGAAGTAGTAGATGAACTTAAATCTGTACTCGTTACACTACTGTACCATATTTTTTTCTTAAGGATATACATATTGATCTCATTGAAATAACTTTCTTACCTCCTTACCTAAACTAATGATAGTAACGCGGTTTTTACTAAGCAACAGCCTAAAAATAACATGATTATATGGTTTAGACAAAATGTAAATGACGTGTGGACCTTTCTACTAGACAGCAGTTTATACCATTCTGCACTACGTTGTATACACGAGTTGTAGGGATTCCAATGGGCACTAATAATTGTTGTGCTCCCCTCTTTTATTCTTGCATTGTTATGAGAGGAAATGTAGTATTTCTGTTTCTAATCATAAGTAGGCTATCATCATTGACGCTTTTAACACCTTACATCCTTTAGCACCTTACATCCAGTTATTTGGATGATCCTTTAATCATAGAAAATATGTTTTTGACATTATGGTATGTGAAATATATCCTTCAGGGCTTGACTGTGGTTTAACTGTTGGATATTCTTTTGCTCCGGTATTGAGTTGTATGTACTGTTAAGTGACTATCTTTGTTTTGTCTCCTTTTTACATATTGATTTATATATTAAATTGTAGTTGATACATCAATATGTTAGAAATATTTCTTGTAAACAATTATGTGTCTTGATTTATATCAGAATTGATCAATATCACAACTAAGGGTGATGTTAATGTCGTTAAGCGTATTGAGTTCTCCAGTGTTTTGTTGACCATTTCCAAGGCGGTGCTTCTTTTGTGGACCACTTTTGTTTTTAATGTTTCATGCTTATCTTTTTCTGCTGGCTTGTCTGTTTTTGTCTTCTTGGGATAACTTGCTGGGAAAAGGGCTGACTTCTAGGCTGTGTTTTTCTGGGTTTTGTTACTTTCCCATTTGGTGTTTCAGGTCAGGGATGGTACTTAGTTGTACCAATTTCTGATCTTTGCCTTCCTCTAAGCTTTCATCGATAGGAGTTAGCAAGCTTTAGGAAACTATGTATGTATTCATGGATGGATTTTTTTAAAATGCCAAAAATTCTGAATTTAAAATAAATCATTTTTAAAAGGATGAAATGATCAGGTAGTAGCATGATCATAAACTGCAGATTAACCAGGATGACCATACAAACACTAGCAGTCAAAATACATAAGGAAGACAAAGTAATGCAATCAACTTTCTCTTCACTATCAAGATGATTGCAAAACTAGAAAATACATTAAGTTATGTATAGCAAAACGTGGACCAAACACAGAACCTTTACATACAAGCGCAGCGACAACAAAAATATCAACAACAACATAACCATCGCCTTAGAACGGACAGCAGCCTAAACCGCTGGTGTAGCCGTTAAATGTACTTAATGACACCAAATCGTCGCTCTAGATTCTGCTGTTGATAAAACACTATATGTTTAAATGCACTTTTTGGATTGCATAATACCCTGATTACCGACCAGTTGAATATGCAGAGCAGCGATCAGAAACTATCAGTTATTTTCTGTCTCTCTGATCAGCAGGGGTGCAGATATGGGGAGGTTAATGTTGTAGAGTAGGACGGTAACATGCTAAAAGAGAAAATCAACTAAAATTTGTGCCCTGACATGCGATTTCCAGCAATGCAGCATTTTGATGAGTGTACACTCAGATGAGCCTATGCAGCCTACTTTCACGCTTAGAAAATCCAAATGATGTTCTGTCAGTAGCTCAACACTCACAAAATTATCAAGCGACTAGCAAAGGCTCTGATCAGACTGCACATTTGCGCAGGTTAATCTGAGGCTTTGCTGGTCGCACATTCCACATTGTTGGAAATCTCATGTTGGGGTTCATTTATCTATTTATTTAGATGTTTTGATTTGCGGCAGCATTAATGTTTTAATACTTTTAGTATTTTTTTATATATATATATTTTATGTTTTAAAATTCATCTTGCGTAACATGTATAACGTTTGATGGTATTTTTGTTAAAAACAATTATTTACCATAGGCCATGATAAGATGATGCAGCTGAATAAGAACTCTATCTATAATTTTGGTGAAAAAATCTCAAACTTATGTTTTCAAATAATCTGGAAAAAAACGAATCTTTCAGTAATAAAGAGAACCTACAAATTTATAATTAGAAACCAACAACCAAAAAACCCAGCTGACTTGGTTTCATAAAGTCGAATTCTGATATATGCATTAAACATGGATTTGCCAACATCATATAATTGAATGGGTCACATGTTAACTTTTTATATTTTAGGGTGATGGCTAATGTTATTGTTGTCTGCACACTTATTTCAATTTATTTTTTTTCAAATAGTTTTTTCATGAATACTATCAGAAAGTCAAATGGTGTGGATCCAGATCGAGACTGACATTTTGCTCCTGATCTGGATCCAGACTTATTGCAAAGGTTATCTCAAATGACAAAAGTCGCAGGTAAAGAGTTTATTGATTGATTTTAATAGTCACTGCAATATCGAAAACTTAGCTTAATGGTTTCCATATCTACACCTTGCTAACAAATTAGTCGCAGACCAGCTTGCTACTACAGGAGTAATCTACTCACGAGTAAAGCTTTTTTTCATTCTTTTATTGATTGATAGCTACTATGGAATAGGCATTCGCCAATTGGAAGATTCCATTTTAGAAATTCAGAATCTGAAGGACATGCTCTTTTACTAGTACCGCTGAAGGAGAAGTCTACTCAGGGACAATATTTATTTTATTTATTGATAACTAGTATAGATAAGCCCAATCAACCAATTGGAAGATTCCATTTTAGAAATGAAGGATCTTAAGAAATGATACACGGAAACAAGTTATTTTTCTAGTACTGCTGAAGAAACAATATAAGTCCATACCACAAGGAACTTATTTGAACACTCCATTTGAACATATGGAAAATAAATGTATAATTCTAAAATACCTCTGTGCATTTCTAATAATAATAATAATAATAATAATAATAATAATAATAATGACGATAATGATAATAATAAAACTCAACATAAAGCATCATATCTAAATTTATAATTTGAGCCAGTGCATGAGATTTCCAACAATGTGGTATGTGCGACTAGCAAAGCCTCAGATCCGCCTGCGCATACGCGCAGTCTGATCAGAGCCTTTGCTAGGCGCTTGAGTATTCTATGATTGTTCAGCTACTGACTGAACATCATTTGGAGTTTCTAAGCTTAAATGCAGGCTGTAGAGGCTCGTCCGAGTCTACACTTGTCAAAATGTCAAATTGTTGGAAATCTCATGCAGCAGCTCATTTGTCTGTTTTAATCCAATTATCACATGTATGGCACCACATAGAGATACTTCTTTCATTTTCTTTTATTATCTTATATTAACTTAGATAATACTGGTCTTTGGTGTGAGCTATGGCCTTGAGGACTGTTTATTACAAACCATAATCAGGGGATACCCCAGTAACATAGAAAAAAAAGTGTGTCTTTAACATCGCATGAACGCTACCGAGCTTATATCGCCACAGCGAAACAATCTAATGAAGTTAAATCAATTCAATGAAACAAAGAAAAGGGCTTACGACACACATACAATCAAGCACGAGACCGAGGGGCCGCGGGCTTGAGTCTCACCGGCGTCACTGCGTTGTAGTCCTTGAGCATGACACATTTATCCTAGCTTAGTACTGGTTCAACACAGGAAGCCCAATCATTGATTAACTGAAAGATTGTTAATGGGACGGAAAGAACAGACTTTACTGTAATATACTTGATCTTGTACACAAGCACATAGGTTAAAGGTTTTATTATTATTTATCATATGACGTCGCGTCTCGGAGTGAAATAACGCCATGCAATAAAATCTGTAAACCACTAGTGTTTTATCGATTTTCGGGAAACGTTATGACGTCCATAACAACGTTGCGTACATAATGACAAAATTATAACGTTTTTACGCCAGAAATGAGATTTCAAAGTATTTGTCATATGATAAATAGAATCTAACATTCGTGCTCTTGTATTATTGAATTTATTAAACTCGTTGCGAAAAAGAGATAAAATGCTCGGCAAGCCTCGCATTTTATCTCTTTTCCCCAGCTCGTTTAATAAATTTAATAAAACATGAGCACTCATGTAAGATCCTCTATATGTTCGTTTATTACAGGAGATGAATTTGTTCCACGACCTTCTTAGAGAGTACAACATGACATTGATTACATCAGCAATTTTGACGCCTAACAGTGATATTAAAGTGTTAATATCTAGATTCTTGGTAAGTATCCTTAGCGGTCAAAGTAAGTGAGCCAGAGCAGGAAACACCACAATCACACGGTGCACACTAACACCAATATAGCCATGTCTCTTTCCAATCGAGATAATTGTAAAATAAGAAATGACCATAACAAGTACTGCACAACACAACCCGGATCAAACTCAAAATATTTATTAAACCCTTTTTATCATATGACGTCGCGTCTGGGAGTGAAAACGCCATGCAATAAAATCGATAAACCACTAGTGGTTTATAGATTTTCGGTAAACGTTATGACGTCCATAACAACGTTGCGTACATAATGGCAACATTATAACGTTTTTACGGCAGGAGTGAGATGTCAAAGTAATCTTAATGTCATATGATAAATAGAATCTAACAATCGTGCTTTTGTATTATTGAATTTATTAAACTCGTTGCGAAAAAAATGATAAAATGCTCGACAAGCCGCGCATTTTATCTCTTTTCCCCAACTCGTTTAATAAATTCAATAAAACATGAGCACTCATATAATTCCTCGTTGTATTCTTTATACTAAATAAACGGGTACTTTGGCAAAAGGTGAATACAGAGATACATTTTAAATAATGTGAAAATACCACCGAATGTGGCATTTATTAGGGTCTGCTCGGTTTGAAAAGACAATTGTTATGAACTGATAAATCACAACATAAAGGGAACACATACCAATGAGAAATAAGCTGTAATAAGTTTATCACGCGAAAATTGTGTAGCAAACATTGCCAAGAAATGAAGAAAATACAGTGAGCCACTTTAGTTGCGCACCACTTATAAAATGTTAAATTATTTAAAAAAGAAATAGGATATTTTTAATCTGAGACTACCAGCGTAAAGCGCATCTATGGTTGCATTAGCCATTGAAATTTTATTGTGATCAGATCAGGAACAAATGAGAATATGGATCTTGTAGGGTACTACCCTCAGAACACCATTTCATTTTGCATTATTTCGAATGAAATTCAGATCATATTGCACTTTTTTCAGGGTCGAATTTGGTCTATGCCAGAGATAAGAACCGATTTATTCTTGGGAATATGTAAGACTGGAATGTGTTTGTTAACTTTATAAAAAAAATAACGTTTTACTAGTTTTGTTCTCAGCTGACCAAGGTTTGAAAAAAAATGATTTTAGTAATTTTTTTAAAGTTTGATAAAAGTTCGTATGATTCTTAGTAAACCAGTTATCAAACACTTCTTTTATAATTTCATTTTAAACAACCATGTATCCGCCATTTCTTTTCGTAAAAAAATAACGGATTTATTGGCGTCACGGTGTTGACGTTAGTGATGACGTTACTACTACCAAGGCTATAAGACGTGTCAATGATAAGATGTTTTAGTGTAATGATACTTCTATGTCAACAAGTGACTCATAACAAGACAATTTACGAAGGAAAATCTGTTTGATTTTTGTAACTGACGTTAATATGACTTCAAAACGAGCATTTCTTCAAACAGTAACAGTGTTACTGATTTCAACGACCGAAAAAAGGTGTTAACTTGAATAAAATAATTGTTTTGGGGGTTTTTCTGTCCAAACGATCACTATGGATAATGCCTAGCGCAAAACGCAAATAGAAAATATAGACGTTCAGATTACACGTGCAGTCGTGCAGAATGGCGAAGCAGAATGATCCACATGAGTGATTCCGATATTTTTTTTTGATGTCATCAAACAGATAAAATGTCAATAAGTAAATTATCACATGGAATGCTCGATTCCAGCATTTTTGTGAAAAAAGTGGGCCCTTAAAAAGTGGTGTGTAACTAAAGTGGCTCACTGTACATGTATTTGAATTTGCAACTACTTCTACATGGATGCATGCGCGGATCAAGAGGGGGGAAAGGGAGTCCGGACCCCCCCCCCCTGAAAAATCACATTTATATAGGGTTTCTTAGCAATACTGGTCCGTTTCTCCTGAAAATCAAAAAAGCTACCAAGTCAGCATTCAATGTTGGGCCATCATCAGCAAGCCTGCGAAACGCAAAAAAATTCGTTTCGCTGGCGTGCCAATGATTGTTAACTTATGGGGGTATTTGGATACTCTCTCCCCTCATCATAAAAAAGCGTTGTGAAAGTTGGACCCGTCTGACAAAACATTCTGGATCCGCGCATGCATCTGTACCATATTGGTGCCCGTTTGGCGCTGCGAATTTCTCATACAATGTGCAAAATTTAATTTTAAAGTCTGTTCTCCATGAAACAAACAAATTAATGGCATGCACTGAGGAGAGACCTAAAATATTGTTGATTTTTCTTTGATTTTTTTGACGTAAAAAATAGTTTAACATTATGTTTTATGTGCAATCTTTTCAGCAATATGACGTTAGAATTATAATGGGTTCGTTTTATTACAGTGAAGCTGGGAAACTATTCTGCGAGGTAAGCTTAAAGTTCGAGTGCGGAATATCATAACAATTTGTGACCAATCATTATGCATGTATTTGAATGATTGTTTGTTTTTTTTTGAAAACCCCAACGTTTGCTTATATTAAAAAAACTCCTTATATTAAAAAAACTCTGATGATTAAAAGGCATGAGACTAATTTCCATCACCCTGAACCAAATTTCAAGAGAAAAAAGGGGTTGTAAATCATGTATTATTTAAATGAATCAAAGAGGATTAATTTCAGAGGAGAATAAAACGCTTAAAAACAGCTACAATATTTTAAAACTATTCAGGACAGCCCTCTTAAACCATGTATTAGAATTGCATTCCTGCTGCAGACTGTCCCAAATCGTTGTCCAAAGTGGTCATGTACGTTTTTAGCATCAACAACTGCATCAATCGGAACCGCCTCGCCCAATTCCGCGAACGTCCGTGGAATCAGACCACGGATGTACATCGAGGATCTACTTCGATAACGTGGGTGATAACGTGGCGCTGGCGTTATATAACGTGACGCTGACGTCACAGAAACCATGTTTACACAATAACAAGTGTTATCGCACCAAAACAAACGACTTAAATAAAGTTTATAAAAATATATATATAAATATAGCGATATTTTATTGAAAACACATTTTAATTTAACTTCATGTATTCTGCTGATTAAACTTTTCGGATAATCAGAATAATTGATTTTAATAGAGCTGAACCCACATGATACAGAACTAATTTTCCATACGCCAGTTCCGCCTAACAACATGGAGCTTTTTTGTACATAGTACTACGCGTAATGCTCCTTACATACACCCGAGCCACGATTCGATTCTTGAATTGTGGCGGACTTTCCCGAATGCAAATGCATATGAAATTGGTACGTATAATATTTTATGTATCCAGTCTAGGGACAAGATGCCCCTGTACTTTTAAACAATCACTGCAGTAAAATTACATATATCAACACTCTGTCAGATTTGCTTTCAAAATAAACAGCCTAGATAAAATCCATAAGCTTGCTGTATCTCCATGCCTTTAAAACGTGAGGCCAGTGATTAGTTTTGGATACAAGTAAACTTCATTTAACAGTGAAGACCCAGATGTAATGCTTCATCTGCCGACATTTGATCAGCGTCTGCACTGTTACCCATTGAAGAGCCAGCAAAACACATCTGAAAATGTCGTCGTGCTGTATATTTAGTACTAACATCCCATGTAGATGGAAGATTCAATTGGAACATGAAGGGTCAATAGACTTACCCTCTTTTTATGTATGTGGCTGTTTGTCGCATACTTTTTTTATAAAGTAGGAACTTATTAAAATTAAGTTCATTTCTGGAATAGTCTAGTCTGGGTTTAGATAGATAAAATAGATTCAACAAAAACATATGCATGGAGCTAACTTATGACAGAGTAATTTAAATTCAGACAATTAATCTCAGAGTGTTGATAACACAATTACAGGCGAAATTTATGATTTCGGATCTTAGTTCCTCAAATGGGCTTGTCCCTAGAGTGTATCACAAAATAGTCCAACGCACCACATTACAGTCAGCTGATTGAATTTAGCTGGAATACCTGCATATGACAATGGTATGTGTACCCCCTTAGAGTCAGTGCAGTAAACACTATTCTAAATCAGCCATCCAATGAAACATTGTTATAATGAGGTGGTACATCAAGACAACCTCTATGAAATCAACTGATAGACAGCCAGGGTAGGAATCACTGCGTTTCAAAGCTTAGAGTCAGTGCTGTTGAAATGATTCTAAATCAGCCATCCTGCGAGAATGTATATGCCACTCTTTGCTGCAAGTGAAAATAGGACATATACCACTTTAGAGTCAGTGCAGGTAAAAAAAAATGCAAATAGGCAAACATATGGGGCTCAAATCTGAGGGAGTAGTACATATATGACTCTCTTGAAAACATTTCGTTAACTAAACATACTATTGTTTATGTCACGACTCTTGTGTTTGTGTTGCGTTGTTACTGTAAAAAGTTTCCTCGTACTTTCATTATATGTCGTTACTATTACTATAGTCAGGAATTACACTTGACAATTATTCATGGCACTAACTTTCCAATTGGTGTTGTGTCTGATGCTTTTCTGTAGCTGGGCCCACCGTGGCTCAGCTTGAGGTTTTCTTTAGCTCTGACTATCTGCGAGTCGTTAGCCTTATTCCTTGTTTCATCATAGTGTGTTAATTTAATTAGAATATTTCTCCATGATGATACATTGTTGTAGTTTGAAGGCTTCCATGCGAGCAGAATCTAAGGCGCAGATATGGTGCCAGTAAAACGCATTTAAGACCCGATGGCTTAGGCTGCTGTCCGTTCTAAGGAGGTTGATCTGTTGTTGATTTGATGGTTATTGTTCCCATTGTGGGAGTATGTTTTTCTATGTTTTGTTGTTCGTTACTTTATGTCCATTCTAGTTTTGCAATTATCGTAATGGGGAAGAGAGAGCTTGTTGCTTTGCTTAGTTTGTCTTTCGGGTGTCTGTTGATTGATGCGTTGCTCTTCCTCTCGGTGCCATGGGTTTGTCTGCAGTCTGTGATTTGTGGTAAATCCTGATCGTACTCACTTACAATTTTTGAATTCATTCCTTTTGCCTTTTAAAACGTACCACCCTCATATATAAAAAACAAGATGTCAACTTACTTGTGCCATTTGATTTTGTTCCCTTTTTCTAATTACTTTGAACAAAGTACTGCACGTACAACTCCCAGAAATCAACAGCAATATATAACTTAGCCATTTAAGAACATTTTTTCATATCTTAAGCTCGAATTGTAAATGGTTTTGTGTTGAACGTCCCACCAACAGCTAGTCAGAAGGTGACAGTTTCATAGCTTAATATCCCATCTGGCAGACTAGAGGCCAGGGATTGGATCAGTGACCCCAGATTTAAATGACAAAAAGATACATGTGTATGATCAGGAAATAACACAATCACATACTGCAGACCTACCCATGGCACTGTGAGGATGAGTCACATTCACAAGACACCAGGAAGACAATTAAAGTAAAGTTATCTCTCTCTCTCTCTCTCTCTCTCTCTCTCTCTCTCTCTCTCTCTCTCTCTCTCTACCCCATAACGATGATTGCAAAAGTAGAAATATCACTAAGTACTACATAACAAAACAATGACCAAGACATGTCCCAAAAAAAAACCAAAAGGATCAACTATAAACAATGAAAACATCAACAGAACCTCCCCCCGCCTTAGTACAATCAGCCATCTGAGCCACTATGGGTTAACTACATTATCTATCAGTACCAATCATTTGCCCTAGATTCCGATGTTGTTTAAACACAAAAATGTTTGATTGCATAGAGGCTTCCTAGCTTATGCACTGTATCATCTCAGACAAACTATCTAACCCCCCCCCCCCCCCCATTCCACTGGACGTCCATTCCGCTACAATTCGAAATTTTGGTCAAACTGACGCGGATCGCAGCAGAAACGGCATGAGCGTAGTAGAAGCGCAGTAGAAGCGCCAAGGTCGTCGTAAAAGCGTATCGGAATCTACATGATCGCCACCTCACGGCGACTGTTTTGACCTGCTCAAAATTTACGTAGCGACATCCCCGTGGACTCGAAGCGCAAAGGAAGCGTAGTCATATCGTAGTAAGATCTTCATGTGCGTAGCCGTATCGCGCTGGCATCGTGAGCATCGTAGCACAATTGCCGTCACATGGTGGCGGAATCGCCGAGGTATTCATCCGTGATGAAGCTACGCTCTGTACGCTCTCGATACGACCTCGCTAAGACCAACGAGCTTCTGCGGCGACTGTGCTATTTAGGCATAGTCAACCTTGGCGTCTTGCCACTCTTCCGCTACGCTCTTGGCATTCTGGCCAACTCCAGGCCTGGTTCAAGTGCCCTCCTAAAGTTGATGTCGCACTTTTGGATTCTAGGACCAACTCCGGGCGGTTCAAATCTCGTGTAATTGAAAAATGAAGAGCTATCTTCCATCCTTAATGCTCTTATTAGTTGGTAATAGTGCCCTTATTGCAGCCGTGTGTCTGCAGATAATCCTTGACTGGCCCAGGGCTTTTTGGCCCTCCGCCTCCGTCACGCCTGGACCTTATCATCCAGCATAATAAGTCTATGGTTCACATCTGAGTGCGCGTCTATCGTTTATATTCTACTGAACATAATATTTTTTAACTTCAGATTTTATAAAGAAAGGATACAAAAGCGCAGCGAAAGCGTAGCTCCATTGCCTAGGTCGTAGCAAGGTCGCAGCTGCATCGCCATCAGCGTAGACTAAGCATAGCTGGATCTTCATTGTCGTAGTGAGGTCGTAGCAGAAGCGTAGTCGAAGCGTAGTGGAAGCGTAGTGGAAGCGTACTGTAAGCGTTAAGCCACCAAATCGTGTGTTTGTCTACGCTTCCGCGGCGATTTGGAATACTTTTAGAGAAATTCTGTGATCGCCATAAACGTAGCAGAATCGCCGTCCAGTGGAATGGGGGGTTCATCAACTTAACACACGACGGACACTAGAAAAAGGGTCACGACACATAGATAGTCAAAACTAGAGAAAACCTAACGCAATGCCACGGTGGGCTCAGGCAAACATAAACATCACGTACCAAACTATGAATTAAAGCTTAATGTCAGACCGTTTATGTACTATACAACAGCAGCGCAATGGAAAATTATTTTTTCTTATTTCTTAACCAAAACATAGGTTGTGGGTCTTCATAATAACCGTCTCAATGAAACCCAAAACACATGATGAAACTGATGGATAAGAAATAATCACAATTAAACGCTCAATTTTGTTTTGCTAAACTGGCACTTTGGACTATGTGTCCTTATAAGAATTTACATTTAGGATTCACATTTTTTACTTATAGCGTTAGACTGGGAATGTTATGCCTTGCATACCTTTTATAATAGTTTAATACGTTCGCCATCTTTTAGTCTATTTTTTGAAAGAGTTAATGAATTGTATGAGCAGTTTGTATTTCAATGTGTCAACAGTCGGATGACCATGTAAACTAATCTAACCTTTTCCTCAGGCTTATCGACAAGGTTTATATGGACACAGATACACTTGGATCCTATCTGGTCCCTTCCTGACAAATAGCTGGCTGAATAAGATTGACACAACAACATTGGACTGCACAATGGAAGATTTATTGATCGTCACCAATAGAGTGTTCGTCCTCAACTATGACCAAGTAGATACCACAAATTCGAAAACAGTGGCGAATCAGGTAAGACGAAATGAGATAGTTTATGTGCCCTTGGTATTTTGGCATTATTTGACACGATCCCCAATTAATGCACAGTCCTATCTGGAAACTGCCAGTTTGCAAACACAAAGTTCTGAAAATAAGCATTTCCGCATGCAGGTTAAATTAATTACTTCAAATTGGTGCAATAAGAAGTAAACACTTTGTAAAACACATAATTTGACAAAGAGTAAATACAATGCACCTAGTTCAAATGTCATATACAGGTAATAAGCAATTTGTCATGAAGACATCAGGTATATTTTGTACTGTTGATAAGACGAAAAGAAACTTTATGGAACAAAGTACATCTTTAAGTTTTGCAAAGTAAAAAAGGCGGTAAATAGCAGGAATCGATCCAACTAAGTACCGCTACAAACCTGACCCAGGATACCAGATGGGAAAGTGACAAAAACCTAATTAAACATCACGAAAAAGAGACAAGATATCAGCCCCTTCAAAGCAGGTGACCACAAGGCAGCAATGGACAGACGCGAAAGCATGACAATAACACAAATAATCCACAAAAGAAGTACCGCCTTGGAACGTCAGTGAAAATATTTTACTTGGGGAATTAAACCAGTTTCACAAAGCCAACCTCACCCTTAGTTCAGATGTGGATCAAGACGCATAGATGTTTGGTTTGCATGAAAGACCCCTAACTTGTCCATGCATTATCTTCTAGAACATTGAAATCAATATATAAAAAAGGAGATAAAGAAAAGATAAGGACTCAACATTACATAAAACTGAATACATAAGCAAAAGAAATACAACAAGCAAATCCCGGTGGGCCTGACAACAGCCAAAGCATCAGGCCCCTACCATCTCATCAACAGATGTCTTTAAGTCGGAACCCTCATAGAGTCTGAAGTCTGGCCAGCGTGCAATAAAAAAGGAAAGCAGTTGCCAACCGTGATTGAGTTGACCAACTTTTTGCGAAGAAAAATAATATTGTGGACAAAAACATGTCATCTCCATAAAGCATTCTTGTGTTATTTTATGTCATATGGGCTTCCATGGGAACTTTGTAAAAAACATTCTGGTGCTGTGAATGGACATTATTGAACAATATCGTGTTGATTTTGTAATAAAGTAGCAATTTTCATGCAATTCAGTGCGCCTATGAACGCCTATATGACTTGAAATATCACATAAATGCGTTTATGGTGATGAAATGTTTTTGTCTACAAAATTATTGAAACATCCGTCACCTATTAACCATGTACTGCACATCAATCTCGACACTTCCGATGTTCCAATGCAGTGATTGTGCACCACCGCACCAAAGCATGGTCGACTATACAGGACAATTCGAGGCATATGCGATACTTAGTTTTTGTTAGGTTTTCTCGTCATACGAGTGCAAAAATGAAAAATGATTGACAGGTTGTGGTGTAAACTTTCAGCTCTATCAAAACATGTGAAACTGTATGATAAATTATGAATCAGTGTCAGCGAGGCCCCATTTTTGATTGAACACACAGCCCGACTCCTCTGCTTTACACTCATTCAAGCCAAACGTTGGCATTTTTGCGATAAAATAAAATTGTCGGAAAGTTGACGATGACAATACCAGTATACACAAGGCAAAAACATTAAGCATCATGTGCCAAGTGCATAACTGGTATTAGTACTCTATCGTTACGAATAAATGAACATGCCTATTGAATCAAACTTGTTGTGTTCAGTCGACAGATACATGTGCCCAAATATACTGTGTCAAATAACATTTTAAACAGTTTAATAATAAATGAGCTATATTGAAAAAATGTGTTTTGTTAACTGGTGGTTTAGAAGTTTCGTTCAGTATATTTATAAAGCCAAATATTTGCTGTGGAATTTCTTAAGACCGGTCTCAACTAAACGGTTCTTTTGAGCACCCAATACATATGTAATACAGATAGGTCAGTTTACCTACCACACTTTTTTCCTGGGCAAGCTTGACCAAGCGGTAAATCAGAACTTCATGCACATACTTTCGCTTGTAACTGACAAAAATCCTCCTTGAATCAGCAGAAGGGGGGAGAATGGCTGTAGAAATAATCTATCTCATGAACAGTCGTCACGAAAGAATGGGCCCGGGGCCGACACGAGTCACTGGATTTGAAGCCAGACATGCATCTATAGTCAGATACGCTACATACTGTGCAACATGGTCCGGCTCTTTGTTTTGATTTCCGGCTTTACATCATGCAAATAAAGATATGTTCCAGAACAAGGAGTGCCCGAGAGCTCTCTTGCCTCTGGTGTATACGAAAATATTTACAGTTTTATGCCAGTGTCCCAGTTTATCTTGCCCCCTGGACAGCTTGCCCCCCATCCTGGTTATCTTCACCCTGGGGGCAAGCTGTCCAGGCCGGTTTATCTTGCCCCAAGCCCAACACAAGTGAAAATATAAACATGTTATTTTGTTATTTTTCTGTATAATTTTAATGAATTCAGATCCTCCATAAGTCATAAAGTGAGAAATTTGTGCATGTGGGGTTAATATTGGTAAAACTTTAACATCATCTTGAATAAAAATAAGTCATAAAGTGAGAAATTGGTGCATGTGGGGTTAATATTGGTAAAACTTTAACATCATCTTGAATAAAAAATCAACAATAAGTGATTTTAAGCTTAATTACTTTGCTAATACTACTTATTTTAAACTATCTGAATGTGAAGATGTATCAATTATAAATATTATTCAAGTCAAATTCAGCTGTTTTCCTTGTCAGATTGTTATGTATGCTTAGTTGCAGAGATGGGGGGTAAGCTGTCAAGGCCAGTTTATCTTGCCCCCCCCCCACCCACTTGGGTATCAAAGTAAAATATTTTAATCTATCTGAATGTGATGATTTTTCAAGTATAAACATAATTCAAGTCAAATTCAGCTGTTTCACTTTGTCGCATTGTTCTGTATGCTTAGTTGCAGGGGTGGGGGGGGGGGGGGCAAGCTGTCCAGGCCATTTTATCTTGCCCCAAACCTCTTGGTTATCAAAGTAAAATTATTTTGCTAATTCTACTCATTTTAAACTATCTAAATGTGATAATGTATCAATTATAAACATAATTCAAGTCAAATTCAGCTGTTTTCTTTGCAGCATTGTTCCGTATGCTTAGTTGCAGGGGTGGGGGCAAGCTGTCCAGGCCAGGTTATCTTGCCCCCTAACCATTTGGGTATCAAAGTAAAATTATTTTGCTATTTCTACTTATTTTAAACTATCTGACTGTAAAGATGTATCAATTATAAGCATAATTCTAATAAAATTCAGCTGTTTTCTTAGTCGGATTGTTCTGTATACTTATTTGCAGGGGTGGGGGGTAAGCTGTCCAGGCCTGTTTATCTTGACTCCCACCCACTTGGGTATCAAAGTAAAATTATTTTGCTAAGTCTACTTATTTCAAATTATCTGAATTTGAAGATGTATCAATCATAAACATAATTC
This sequence comes from Loripinus fragilis, assembly GCA_964019695.1. Classification (NCBI taxonomy): domain Eukaryota; kingdom Metazoa; phylum Mollusca; class Bivalvia; order Lucinida; family Lucinidae; genus Loripinus; species Loripinus fragilis. Next base: position 82,957,875 of record OZ026522.1, on the reverse strand, counting down.
AAGTCAAATTCAGCTGTTTTCTTTGTCGCATTGTTCCGTCTGCTAAGTTGCAGGGGAGGGGGGCAAGCTGTTCAGGCCAGTTTATTTAGACACCCACCTACCTGAGTATCAAAGTAAAATTATTTTGCTAAGTTTTCTCATCTTTAACTTTCTGAATGTGATGATGTATCAATTATAAACATAATTCAAGTCAAATTCAGCTGTTTTTTCTTTGTGGCATTGTTCTGTATGCTTAGTTGCAGGGGTAGGGATCAAGCTGTCTAGGCCAGTTTATCTTGCCCCCCACCCACCTAGGTATCAAAGTAAAAATATTGTGCTAATTATACTTATTTTAAACTATTTGATTGTGAAGATGTATCAATTATAAACATAATTCAAGTCAAATTCAGCTGTTCTCTTTGTCGGATTGGTCTGTATGCTTAGTTGCAGGGGTGAGGGGGTGGGGGTAAGCTGTCCAGGCCAGTTTATCTTGCCTACCACCCACCTGAGTATCAAAGTAAAATTATTTTGGTTATTCTACTTATTTTAAACTATATTAATGTGAGATGCATCAATTATAAATATAATTCAAGTCAAATTCAGCTGTTTTTGTCGCAATGTTCAGTAAACTTAAGCGCAGGGGTGGGGGCAAGCTGTCCAGGCCAGTTTATCTTGCCCACACCTACTTGGGTATCAAAATAAAATTATTTTGTTAATACTACTTACATGTATTTTAAACTATCTGAATGTGAAGATGTATCAATTAAAAACATAATTCAAGTCAAATTAAGCTGTTTTCTTTGTCGCATTGTTCTGTATACTTAGTTACAGGGGTGGGGGGCAAGCTGTCCAGGCCAGTTTATCTTGCCCCCCCACCCACTTGGGTATCAAAGTAAAATTATTTTGCTGATTCTACTTATTTAAATTTATCTGATTGTAAAGATGTATCAATTATAAACATAATTCAAGTCAAATTCAGCTGTTTTCAATGTCACATTGTTCCATATACCTAGTTGCAGGGGTGGGGGGTAAGCTGTCCAGGCCAGTTTATCTTGCCCCCCACCCACCTGGGTATCAGAGTAAAATTATTTTGCTAATTCTACCCATTTTAAACCATCTAAATGTCAAATTTAGCTGTTTTCTTTGTCGCATTGTTCCATATGCTTTGCTACAGGGGTGGGGGGGGCAAGCTGTCCAAGCCAATTTATCTTGCCCCCCTACCACTTGGGTATCAAAGTAAAATGATTTTGCTAATTCTACTTATTTTAATCTATCTGATTTTGAAGATGTATCAATTATAAACATAATTCAAGTCAAATTAAACTGTTTTCTTTCTCGCATTGCTCCGTATGCTTAGTTGCAGGGGTGGGGGGTAAGCTGTCGAGGCCAGTTTATCTTGCCCCCACCCACCTGGCAATCAAAGTATAATAATTGTGCTAATCCTACTTATTTTAAACTATTTGATTGGTTAGATGTGTCAATTATAAACATAATTCAAGTCAAAATCAGCTGTTTTCTTTGTCTCATTGTTCCGTATGCTTAGTTACAGGGGTGGGGGAAAAGCTGTAAAGGCCAGTTTATCTTGCCCCCACCCACTTGGGTATCAAAGTAAAATTAGTTTGCTAATTCTACTTATTTAGAACTATTTGATTGGTAAGATGTATCAATTATAAACATAATTCAAGTCAAACTCAGCTGTTTTCTTTGTTGGATTGTTCTGTATGCTTAGTTGCAGGGGTGGGGGGTAAGCTGGGTAGGCCAGGCCCCCTTGTCCAGGGGGGCAAGATAAACTGTTACACCGGCAAGATCTATTTTATCTGAACTTATTATTATATTTATCAGTCACCCCTAATATTAACTGAATTATTTTAATATAACCTAATAAACGTTTCCTATCTCACGGCATGTTACCTTTATCAGGTCATGATAACCTTGCACTTTTGAATGACGTCGCTAATGACGCTAAATCAACACATAAATTGAAAATTACGTCAAATTCGCTAGCTTGAAGAGTGAAACAATGGGTAAACTGATAAATAGAATCAGGTATGCGTATTTTGATATCAAGTTTACCAGGCTTGGCTTTGAGAATGGATGTTAATTCGTTGGGCAAGCCTTGCGATGTCAACAAGCATTCTCAAAGCCTTTACCTGATAAACTTGATATCAAAAGACGCTCACCTAGTATTTTCTATTTCTCTATTCATTTTAGACCATAGAGGAAGTGACATCTGTATTGAAGGCCAAAATAGAAAAGACGGACTATCGGTGGTCGTCCAATTATGGATATGTGCATGATACTGCCTGGGCTCTAGCTCTTGGTCTCAACCACAGCCTTCACTATCTAAATGAGTCCGGACTTGAACAATTCACTAACAACCAATACTACCTGGATGCAATCAAGCTTGGCATGCGTGACGTCCATTTCGCTGGAATATCAGTAAGTATTATTTTATAGTCCATTATGATCATACTCAAACTAAATCACTTCCGATTTTAGCCAGCACAATTATTCAATGATATGCGCAGAAGTCTCCCTTAACCTATTTATGCCTAATGGAATTCCACACCTTAATCAATTTAAAGAATCAATATCAAATGTAAATGCTGTTGGGCAGTCCATTTCAATGTCATTCAAATTTTAAAAGTACATACTGGAAGCAAAAAGAAGAGTCTGATTAGACACTGCGTTCTGCGGCGTCTGGTTCTGTACTGTTTGCCAATGACCCATTACACAGACTATAGGCTTTAATGGGTAAAGCGCACATGCTTGCGTATCCAGCGGGGCTCAATGTATATTTTAATTTGAGGCTTATAAGAAACTATCGTGAGTGTGAGGGTAGGAAAGAAAAATCCGTCCTGAGGATCGCCGTTTGGCATCACGAGGCTTATCGAGTGACAAACGGTGATCCCAAGGGATGGATTTTACTGTCCTACCCTAACTCGTATAATGAATTAGTTTTCTTACTTAAAAAATAGTAAATGAGTATGATCAGGAAATACCACAATCACAAACTGCAGACAACCCCGTGGCACCGCGAGGAAGAGCCGCTCAACCATCACGAGACACCAGGAAGACAAATTAAGCAAAGCAATCAGCTCTCTCTTCCCCATAAAGATTATTGCAATACTAGAATGGACATAAAGTAACGTACAACAAAACATAGAACAATTACAGACTTCCACAATGGGAGTAACAATAAACAAAAAGTCAACAACAACAGAACCACCGCCTTAGAAGGGACAGCAGCCCAAGCCACCAGGGGGCTTAAATGCATTTTTACTGGTACCAAATCTTCGCCCTAGATTCTGCTGTTGTTGAAGTACAAGAAATGTTCAGCTCGAATGGAGGCCATCTAACTAATGCAATGTATCATCATGGAAAAACACTCTAATCAAATTACTACACCATGATGAAACAAAGAAAAGGGCTCATGACTCACAGATAGACAGAGCTAAAGAAAACCTCAAATTGAGCCACGGTGGGTCCAGCTACAGATAAGCATCAGGCATCAACCCACCGATTAAAGCTTTACGTCAGAGCCGTCATAGAGTCTGAGGCCTGACCCACTGTCGTGCAATTAAAGAGGAAACCATAGCTATAAACCGTGATTGGGTTTAAAACTAGGCATACAGATTGTTGCATGATATCCAAGTTATATCCAACCCTTATATAACGTTTAACTATCTTTTTAAATTGATCACTAAAATTAGGTTTTCCAACAATTCGTTTGAATTTATAGACTAAATCACCATAAAATATAGGTTCTGATATGCCTTGTTGCAGAAGAGTTTTTAACCCAATGTTGTATTTAACAATTAACTCTGAGTGTCTGTGGTAGCATTTAGAAAATGCTTTTTAAATTTTATGATATCTATAACCTTGTTTTAATAATTAACACTGTTTTTTTTATTTATTTATTCATTTAATTATTTTTTATTGATTTATTGATTTGTTTATTTTAAAATAAGTTTCCAAAAGTCCCTGAATACACTAAGATGCGACTTCACATGATGACGTTACTTGACTTCCTGGGTAAGATAGAATGGGTAAGATAAGATTTTCTATCAAAGGGTAAAATCTCAGATATCCTTATCTGGTGTGCAAGTAACATTTATATCCAAAAATAGTAAGTGAGAATGACCAGGAAATACCACAAACACAAACTGCGGACAAACCCATGACACTGCCGGGAAGAACCAGACAACAATTTTGAGACACCAGGAAAACAACTAAGCAAATCAAGCAACTCTGTCTTCCCCATCGAGATGATTGCAAAACTAGAATGGACATAAAATAACACATTACAAAACAAAAAACAAGTACAGAATCACACAGTGGGAGAAACATTCAGCAACGAATCAACAACAACAGAATCACCGCCTTAGAACGGACAGCAGCCTAAGCCACTGGGGGGAGGGGTAAATGCATTTTACTGGTATCAAATTTTCGCCCTAGGTTCTGATGTTGTTGAAGCACAAAAATGTTAAACTTGAATGGAGGCTTCCTAACCATTGCAATGTATCATCATGGAGAAACAATCTAATCAAATCAACACACCATGATGAAACAAAGAAAATGGCCCACGACTTACAGATAGTCAGAGCTAAAGAAAACACCAATATGAGCTACTGTGGGCTGAGCTACAGATAAGCATCAGGCACCAACCCATTGATTAAGGCTATACTCCAGAGCCGTCATTGAGTCTGATACCAGACCTACCGTCGTGCAATTAAAGAGGAAACCCTAGCTATAAAACAAGCCAACACGCGGCGAAGGAATTGACAAGTATGTGCATATAACACAATTAAATAAGGGCATTGCCTTATTTGTTTTTCATGGAGGCAATCTTGAAATCTAAGATAGCAATCACAAAATAGTCCAGATAATGTGTGTGCAGGACTATTTTGATGCATGGTACAGTTCAGCTTTGTACCAAATAGCATGCTTTTATCACGCTTTGAATATTTTTTATGAAAATCTCAATGAATTTCTGGTCTTAAAAGGGTTCAATCAAAATATATTTTATGCCTGGGATCTAGAGCAGCTGATCCGAGATTAGGTCAAGCCACATACCCTTACACTCATCAAAATTGGACTCCAGTTTTTAAATCTCTCTCTGACCTAAAATCAGTGTGACACTGCTGGAAACTGACTAACCTTTACTTTATACAGGAATTATTCAGGCACAAAGACACGATGGTCCTTTTTGTAGGAATTTCGCTGAAATATACTAAAACAGCAGCATTTCCCTTTACACATATCATATATAAAAAGGTGTATGCCTTTAAGAAGCAAATTTTGGGGTCTTTTAGCTTAGGGCCCTTTCAGAAGTATCTTTGTTTTTAAGTTGCAGAACAATTTATTAGCTAACTCTTTACCTCCTGTTTGCTTTTTTTGCTGTATGCTGATGATCTTCACAAACCGTTTGGGCCCAGCTCAGGCGGTGAGTGTCTGATAAAAACAGAAACAGTTGTTGAATACGAGCTTTATCAGTTATTTACCAGCAGGTAGGCTATAAATACACAGTGAGATAAACAAGTCAGTGCTGGTTTCTGTTTCAAAATATGTCATTACAACTTTAGGCTGCTTGAGAGAGAAAACTAGTAGTCTGATAAATCTTAGTCGATTTCTATAAAAAAAAAGGAACAAACAGCAGCTTTTACAGAAACAAAAATCAGTATATTATTCTTCAGACTAGTAGCTAGTCTAGAATGGTATTATACAAAATGCAACATTTATTTTACTTAAGTGATATTCTACTTAATGACTGAAACCAATATAAAGAAGGATTGGGATATATTATAAAATATATCATCTCTAAATGAATGAGTCATTCATGAATAGGCGCATGAACAACTTTAAAACAGCAGACACAGGTTTTCTTGTCAGATTTTTGTGAGATTTTATCATAAGTGCAACACTGTCGCAATCGTTTTGTGTCTGAATACTTACAAAAAAAAAAAAACAGAATATATATAAAAAATATTCATGTATACATAATAACGATGTACGAAACGTTTGTACAACATTTAAAAATAACCCCCAAAACAACAGCCTTTAAGCCAAGAACGCATGCATTGATTTCAGTTTTTTATTTCTTTTAACAAGATGTTTGGTTTTCTTTTATGTCTAGAATTAAAGTGCTTAAAGCAATCAGTGCTTCCAACAATTGAAAATAATGCCTACATTCTGACTGCTAATTTTGCAAGGTATAATTTCAGACTTAATCTTATCCTTCTGAAAAGGTATTCTGCTTTTTTACATCTGCTGCACATTTTCAAATACAATCCACAATACTTCTTTATTGTGGAAGCAAACATTATGAACTCTGATTAGACTGCTTAAAAAGGAGCAGTCTTATTTGGGTCCATATTATAAGTATTGTTTGCAATATACAAATGCAGGCTAAGCCGCTATCAAAGAGCATAGGAAAATGTAAGAGAAGCCTAAAAATGGCGTGAGTTGCGGGAAAAGAGTTATGTAAAATGACATAATTATGTCTATCTGACTTACAATGCGCTTAATTAGAAGGTTGATGCAACTAAGTAGCTTAAAGAAACCAAATCATAACGACCTTTATATCTGAAACTGTGCATGTTTGGTATTGATTAGTTGTCTTATACTCTCCTCTAAGGATCTAGAATAATATAAAGAAACAGATAGGGAAATAATTATGTTTTTACTTAGACCCAGCTTTGATTCTACTGAACTGTGTTTTGTAACGAGACGTCTGATTGGATAACGTCAAAAATTTGCGACAGTATATCCTGCCATATACTGTCGGAAATAGTTTGACAACATTCATTACGTCACAATTTGTTTGATTACGTGCAGTTTTATCTGGCTCACAACGCTCAAATAGGGAGCGCAGAGGCACGGTCGTAGAATGCTTGACTCGAGACCGAGAGGCCGCAGGTTCGAGCCTCACAGGCGTCACTGCGTTGTGGTCCTTGAGCAAGACACAATTATCCTAGCTTAGTACTGCTTCAACCCAGGAAGACCCGTCCCTGTTTAAGTAAAAGATTGTTGATGAGACGTAAAGAATCAAATAAAGCATACAAACAAACAAAACAACGCTCCAATTTGAGACGAGACTGCAGAAGTGCATTAGAATGGGGATAACCATATTCAAAGTTTTCACTTGTAGAGGTATATCGTCGGATATACCTTCAGATATCACGTTTTAAGACTTCGCTAGCGCGTAGCTGTAAAACTAAATTTCCAACCGTATATCGAAGGATATACCTCCCTAAGTGTAAAGTTTGAATACAGCTGTCGCTATATAAATAGTTTGCTCTGGAAATGTCATTATAAACTGCAATAGAAAATACAAACATACACGTAAGTGAATATAACAAAGAAATCTACAATGATCAATACACTTATGCACAAAAAAAGGACACTAAATATGGCTTTACAGATTATCTCGGCAAATTAATATGACTTTATTAAAATAATTTCCCATTATAAAAAGATTGGCTATAACATTAATGTATTGCAACAGACTGCATGCTTGGTAGTCAACCCAATCACGGTTGGCAACTTTGCTTTCCTCTTTAATTGCACGCCGGTGGGTCGGACTTCAGACTCTAGGATGGTTCCGACTTAAAGACTTATCTATTGATGAGATTGTAGGGGCCTAATGCTTTGGCTGTTTGTCGGGCCCACCGGGGTTTACCTGTTGGATTTCTTTTGCTCCGGTATTCAGTTTAATTTACTGTTGAGTCCTTATCCTTGCTTTATCTCCTTGTTATATCTTGATTTATATGTTTTAGGAGATGATGCATTGATAAGTTAGGGGTCTTTCATGCAAACCAAATATCTATGTGTCTTGATCCACATCTGAATTAAGGGTGAGGTTGGCGCCGTTAAACCGGTTTAAGCCCTCCAGTAAAAGTATTTTTACTGACCGTTCCAAGGCGGTGGTTCTTTTGTGGATCATTTTTGTTCTTTATGCATCATGTTGGTGTGTGTTTTGCTGTCGTGACTGTTCCTTGTAGCCTTGTGGTCACCTGCTGGGAAGGGGCTGACCTCTTGGCTGTCGTAATTGTTGTGTTTTGTCACTTTCTCAAATGTGTCCTGGTCAACATCAGAATAAAGGGTGAGGTTGGCGCCGTAAAACTGGTTTAAGCCCTCCAGTAAAATATTTTACTGACCGTTCCAAGGCGGTACTTCTTTTGTGGATCTTTTATGTTTTTGTTCTGTCTTGTGTTTGCTATGTTTTGTGCGCGTCTGTTTATATGTGCTTTTTGGTCACCTGCTGGGAAAGGGCTGACCTTTTGGCTCTCGTTTGTGGTGTCTTCTGTGAGTTTGTCACTTTCCCATTGGTATCCTGGGTCAGGTGTGGTACTTGATTGTATCGATTCCTGATCTTTGCACCATTTCTTACTTTTAGTTATAGAACATTATCTCAGGCACTGAATATGGTTTTTGAAATGGAGCATTATCTATGGCACAAAGCATGGCTCATGTAATAGAACATTATCTCGGGCACTTAATATTGCTTTTGTAATAGAACAGTATCTCAGCCACTAAATATGGCTTTTGTGATAGAAATTGGTAGCAGAGCGAGTTGAATATTCTATCAAGGACAATTCGTTAAAGAAACAAAAAGCCGTCAGCGGAACGCACCAACGGAGATGATCAGGGCATTTGCAACATTGGGGACACAAACTTTGATTACACGGGCAAGAAAGCATCGTTGAAACCGGAAAATTCTCTCGCTAAATCGACATTTACACAGCTTAAAACAAGTTGCTGTTTGCAGTGGAAAGTGAAGACATCAGAATAAGTCGTGAGGTACAGGAGGCTTGCAAAAATATGGATAACGGTTTGGAAAAAGCCATGGACGTTATGGCACAGTTACCGCGATTATATATGGAAAATGGTGAAAAGGAAAAATGCATAATTGTCGCTCTTGAGTTAGACAAATTAGAGGAGTACTACAATCTTGCACACGACACAGCCAGAAATTTTCGTCCCTTGCTAAAAGGGAAACAATCTAGTGAAAATCAGAAAAACTGATGATCGACTTGCTTAATAGAATGACTATTGACCATAGCTCAGGAACATTTCACATGAAACGTCGAAGAGAGGATAATAGCCAATGCTTGGGACTAATGAAAGGAACTAAACCGCTATCATGTCTTGAGAAAATCTTTACAGAAATAAGGTTTAGCGCAAGAATTCGAAAAACGGCATAGAAACGCTGGTATTACGAATAGGGTCGCTGGTGACGAAAAACGCCTTATCTACGTAAGGAGACTCAAAATACTGTGGTATGCCTCCAGGAGGAAACCAAACCATACTGAATATGCCGGCTGTGCCATTTTAGCCAGTGGCGAGCAATAAAGTTTCTTCAATTGGGCTTGATATGAGGCAACATTTTTAAATTATCACAATTTTCCATTCTGATATAGGAGAAATGCACCAGACCTAATGCAGTTTCTAGATACTAGGTTAGAAGTCAAGTTCAAAGTCACAGCCACCAAACGATGGTACGCAACACTTTGTCATCCCAAGATGCATATACATACCCAATTTGGGATTCCTACCTCAAATAGTATAAAATATATACTCGGGAAACGATTATTCCAGAAATTAGGTCAGAGGTCAAGGTCACAGTGACCAAAATATGGTACCTGACACTCCGCCATTCCAAGATGCATCCACATACTAAATTAGGAATTCCTACTTTAAAGAATGTAGGAGATATGCACCAGACACCAAGCGGGACTGACAGATGTTGGAGGGACAGTGTGATTACTATATGCCTCCCAAAGTTCCTTTGGGGGCATAATACACAATCTTAGCTGTTTAATATGGCATATGTGAGGTTGCTTTGTGAAGCTGCTTAATATGGCTTTATTGATAGAAAGCAATCACGGCTGCTTAATATGACTTTAATAATAGAAAACTTTCTCACCTGCTTAAGATTGCTTTAGTATAAAAGGAACACAGCTGCTTATTGATGTTTATGAGGTAAAATCTATCTTGGTTGCTTATTAAGGGGATATATATTTCAAAAGCTCTTACTAGCGTGTATTTTTCCTGAATAACCAAAAACGCTTTGTTTATCCAGGAGACGGTTACCTTTGGCCACATTATTGAAAGAACAATTTATACATCTCACATAGATGACTTTACGCCAAAACATTCAACTTTTAAGCAAGCTGCAGCATGCTTATTGATAATTTTAGAGTAACATCCTGGTTTGAAACCGTTTGCAATATTGTGACATGTTGGATGAAATTTAGAAAAAACAGTTTAACATACACGAACTACAATTATCCTACTATATTATTTAGAAGTATATTTGCCCAAATGTACAAATTTCTGGTAGAAATACATATATTTGGGTCATGCAAATAGTTTTCTCTAAAGTTCACCCAGCGTGTCTTTTTGATAAAAAGCTGTTTTTGTTTATACTGGAAAAATTCATGCAAGTGGACGCTTTAAAAAGATATATCTGCTTAATGCATTAGCGTTATAAAAAAGCTCTTGAGTCAGTTGCTTGATATTATTTTAGAAATATCAAACTAAATCACGCCTGCTTACATTTGTAATATGGCTCTTGTGATAGCAAACTACTCATGTTGTTTTGTATGTTTTTTATTGCTTATGCAATAGAAAACAATCTCAGCAGCATTATAAAACTTATTATGACATATCATTATCTCAGCTGCTTAGTATGGCTTCTTTTATTGCAAAATTACTGCTGCTTTATATGGTATAAGTGATGAAGCTTAATATGAGTTTTAAGATATAAACTAACTCATTTGCTTTACATGATTTTAGAGAATAAAAACTATTTCATCTGTTTATATGGCTTTTTTATACTAAACTATCTCTGATGTTTAATAAAACTTTTGAGATAGGAAATTTTCACATATGTTTAATATTGCTTTAGAGTTATAAAACTATCCAAGTTTCTTAATATGACTTGTGTAATACAATACTATCTTAGCTGTTTAATATGATATTTTTTATAAAGCACTATCTCAGCTTCTTAATTTGGCTTTAGAGATTTAAAACTATCACAGTTGCTTAATAGGGCTTTGTGACAGCTGCTTTACATGAACTTTGAAATATCAAATTGTCTCAGTCGTTTAATATGGACATTGTGATAATCTACCCTATTAGCTGCTTACATTGGCATTGTGATAATCTTCCTTAGCTGCTTGTTATGGACATTGTGATAATTTACCCTAACTGCTTGATATGGACATTGTGGTAATCTACCTAAGCTCCTTAATATGGACATTGTGATAATCTACCCAAACTTCTTAATATGGCCATTGTCTTAGCTGCTTACTATGGCAACGTCCTAGCTAATCACCTCAACTGCTGGATGCGGCGTTAGTAATAGCAAAACATCCTTGTTCATGATAGCTTTTCTAATATCAAGCGATGTAGACCTGGGGCCACTAGCTCTAAGACATCTTAAGCCTTCAGATCAACTTAAGAGCAACTTAAATTTATCTTAATGGTTTTGGCCATTTATTCATACACATATTAATTTATGGAGACTACTTAAGATCATCGTAAAGTTACATTTGTAGGGTCACGATAGAGTCACCTATACGTCGTCATAGTGGTAGCGAGAGGTACTGCAAAGAACGAATGTAATGAATACATGACCTACTATTTTTTAAATGACCATGAACGCTCATACCTTTGGAAAACTTACTGACTGCTACGATTTTAAAGGCTTTACATAGGGGCACATGTATGTATACCAAGCGCGTATCCAGAGGGAAGGGGGTCCGCCACCACCCTGGAAAACAAACGTTCATTAGAAAATAATAATTGATCCCCACCCCCTGGAAGAAGTTGTACCCTCCCCCTTTGGGATTTTGCAAATTGTAGGGGTTTTTCTTTTACAAATCCATTGAAGCCCTTCGGTAAATTATTGTGAGGACTAAAAATCGTTTTCAGTGCTCGTTGAGCCTCGACCAGCCCTCTTCACACATCCACCAGCAAAAATTCCTGGATATGCTTATGATAAACACGCACGCATACTATACTGTTTTATGTATGTTCAGCGACTGTTTTTTGTATTTGGTAATTATGCATGAAGGTCATTTTATGTTCGTTTTCACTGATCACGACCAAAACGGTTAGGGAGGAGAAGAACATGGAAACAAGGGTATTGTTCTAAGGAAATCAAGGGTAGGTATCTAAACACATATAGAGAAATACGTGCTGATGAACACACCACACTGATATTGGAGTTCGCCAAGGGAACAGGGGTCGACATCAGCCATACAATGGGATACAGGGAACAGATGATTCCTGCGAAGTAGAGATACATGCTTGTGGCGTAACAAGGCTCTCATGGGTGATACCTGTTCCATTGTTGGCTTGATCCACGAAATAGAATAAAATGTCTTTTTCTCTGTCACCAAAACCACCTGGAGAGCCCTCTGAAGTGTCCTTTTCTAATGCATATGCATCATCTCGATTATTGATACACACAGCCCAGCAGATGCCTAGCACTTCACAGCTTGATCAGAGTACATTGCTTGCGTACTCCGCCCACTGCTTTTCAAACAGCATTTAGTTTGGATTTTGGAGTAAAGGATGTTCAAATTTTTGCAAAGGGTGGACGTTCTTTTACCAACTCTTAAGTTGCTGATTTTGCTTTAAAAGTCAATTTTTTATTCAATACACTTTGACCAAAATTACGAACACTTTTTATTGTTTCAAAATATGATTAGTTAAAATAAAACTAGCCCAGCTATGACACATATTAGAAATATGTTCTTAAAAGAGTATCCTTTGGAAGCAAAGACTGCACCAAAGAACTGAAACTAGAGTGTGCGTAGTTCCTGGGCCAGACTAGCTAGTTTCTGTCATTTAGGCTTCATCAGTGACCCTCTAATAGTTTCAAAGTTCCACAATGAAACCCATGATCCCAAAGGACAATAAAATAAAATCTACACTATAGTGAAGGGCAGGGAGACGTTCTACCGCCGCCACACAGTCCCAGTCACCAGCTGTAGTGAAGTCAAATATGTTCTTAAAAGGGTATCCTTTGGAAGCAAAGACTGCACCAAAGAACTGAAACTAGAGTGTGCGTATTTCCTGGGCATATTAGAAAATCATCAAGCCGCCTATACTGCGACATATTCTTAGCTAATCATGCACATTTAATACTTATTATTGAACTAGGTGAAATTAACCCTTTGTGTTTTAATTGATTCTTCCTTCTAGTTGGATACAATGAACATGGTATAGTCCATTGTTATATCTAGGATTACATGTTGTCATTTTCATAAAATAATGCTGTATTATTTTGTCTGAAAATAGTTTACCTTAACACATAGTATAGACCTTTATGAAATGCAACATTCCATCTGAGTCTTCATTGTATGCAGGAGTATCCCAAATACAAATTAATCCAAAATATATAAAATGTATATCAATACACGCTTAAATTGGTCTTTAACACTTTAAACAACACGCTTTGCACTGGAGAATACACGAGGGGGGTTCAATATGTAATGAAAACCCATTCATATCTCCTTCCACAAACGCGCGTTAGGATTTTATTCCATATGCCAAACAAAAGATCAAAGCGTCACCGTTATAATGGTGCATAAAACATTATTTCATCTTTCAAAATTTAATAAGTTACAGACTGTTAATAAAACACACTAATATACACTGCCTATTTTTTCCTCCAAATTGTAAAGACGCATTTTAACAAAGGTAGATAGGCATGCTGATTTTTCCAAAACAAACATTTAACATGCATGGATCACATAGCCATAGATTTCTGATTCATTTCCCCTTTATCTGCTTTAACCATAAAACTATTGATCGGTACTGATTTCTCGTGCAAACGGTTTTATTATGTTACCCCCTCTTACGTTGACGTCGTTTAAAGCAATGGACGTAACACTTAAATACGCAGGGTTCTTGAAAATCGGAAATGCGGCTTTGTACCAGGAAAGGACAATTTTTATTATATCGAAGTTTCAATACACACAATGAATAGGCAGCAGACCAGTTAAATCGAAACCAATATCTAGGGGTATCTCATCTAAGTGGTATACCATTTTTGTTTCCTATAATTTTATTGGCTGAAATTAGCCAGCCAGATTATGTACATGTAAATACGTGTAATAGGGCCTAATTTCCAAATGATGCATTCGTATGCAAACATCGATGAAACGCGGTATTTTGTCTGATCCATTTCAGTGTAACCAGTGATGGCTATTTAAAGTGATTTTCATATTTTAAATGACGTACTTGGGGGTACGAAATGAGTGAGATTAAATATGGAAAATTTCAAAATCGGCTGTATTACTTACAAATGAACATCAAAGCCACCAGAAAAATTTTACAAATAATTGTTTGTATAAATTTTTGCTATGTATTCGTTCATGCAAAACAAGACTCAATCAATGGAATGCCAGAAAATGAAGCATCAAGGTGGATTTTAACCAAAATGGCAGCCTCAGTATTTCATAGAATATAAAGCAATATCATAAATTTTTGCAGGTATAAATCACAAATATATGGATATTTACCACACGAAGAAACAGACCGAAAACATTCCTCGTTCATGTAGTTATCTGCGTTTGAAAACATTGTTTTATTTCATATCGCAGTGTACTTCAGTACCCTATCTTGAAACTGGCTTGTGTAAATTAGATAAGAGCTGGACAACTGTATTTTTACTATTATTTAGCCAAGAAACAGAACTTTTAAAGAAAGTAGCTATGAAGTGTGTATATATAAAACTTTGAGATATGCTGGGCTGTTTTCATTACATATTGAACGCCCCTCGTATATATATAACACAGGTAAATCTTAAAAGATAAGGTGGATTTATGTTATCAGAATAGCGCCACCTTATATGATACTGTCTTCACCTTAAGTTCATTTTAAGGCCCTCTCAACTTGGTCAGTTTAAGATGTCTACGAGTAAGTGGCCCCAGAGCAGCTGTTTCCAAATAGAGTTAAACCTTTCACTCATAAACATTCTGCGTATTTTGCACTTGACCACAATACAAAGCCACATAACGAGAGTTGGATTAATAAGGCAAAACATGTTTCTCGTGTGATTATTTTGGTTACCCATCAAGGATGGTGCTTGTTAATAAAAATGAAGTAATCCCTTTTCAGAAATCTCCATGGAACGCTTTATGTAAAAATGGAATTTTGTTAAAAATACCCCTTTTTTCAAAACCAAATTTTAAGAAGATGTTAAAATCAACCACCACAACAGCATCATTTCTGGACAGTCAAAAGCCTTCCAATGTTGCAGGAATCAATAGGTTACACTAAAGATTCTACAGAGTTCCAGAAAAAAATCGTCATTTTAAAGAAAATTAAAAATTACAAAATTTGAGTCATGAACTTTAGCAGCAATTGTTTTATTAAAAGGTTTTTTCTGATTCAAACCTTTGACTAAGGTAGCACAAATGGCAAAATATACCGGGTTTCTGCCTTATAGTCTAGTGAAATACATACTTGTCGATTGGACAGGGGTTAACATTATCACCTATGGAAAATCATCAGGTGTTCCATTAAATATTTTAGCAGTGTATATAAATACGTTCATGTAGCACATAGAAAAATGAAATAACTTGTCAAGTCCTCAAGTGATGGCTCTTCATAAGCAAACAGAGCAGACCTTGATCAGGCAGCTCTTAGACGAGTTGCCTTATCTGGGTCTGCCTTGTTTCGTAAGCGTAAAAAATTCGTCCCTATGAGGTAAAGGGTTAATTACTAGTGCTATCCTTATTTATTGATCCTCTGGCGTAAGTGCAGTGAGCGAGATGTTGGTACGCATTGCGTATATACAAAGGCTTCCTCTACATGCACACGATGGCGTATTTAGCCGGTCTAGAGGTCTAAATCTTGCTCGGTGTCTTTATTTACACCAAGTATTGGTGTATGTGATCAACAAAGGCTCCAAACTGTGTGATAAATACCAAACATCCAGTGAACTGGCCCATATTAACCATTTAAACAGAATCGGGACGCGATTTGTGAAAACCTGCCTTAATGACATTCAGGACTTTTTTACGAAAAAATCATTTGTAAAACGCCAAAAATTAAGAAATTTGACATGTTGGGGGCCAACGGGGGTAAACCTGTTGGATTTTTTTGGCTCCAATATTCAGTTTCATTTACTGTTGAGTCCTTATCTTTGCTTTATCTCCTTTTTATATTTAATTTATATATTTTTTTGAGATGATGCATTGATAAGCTAGGGGTCTTTCTAGCAAACCAAACATGTATGTGTCTTGATCTACATCTGAACTAAGCTTGAGTTTTAAGCGTAAACCGGTTTAAGCCCTCCAGTTGAATAATTTTACTGATCGTTTCAAGGTGGTACTTCTTTTGGGATCATTTGTTTTAAACTTATTCATGTCTTGTGTTTGTCATGCTTTCGCATCTGTTTTTTGCTGCCTTGTCATCACCTGACTTCTTGGTTCTTTTTGGAGATGTTTATTTTAGTTTTGTTACTTTCCCATTTGGTATCCTGGGTCAGGTGGATCATTTGAGTTTTTTGTGTCTTGTGTTTCTCATGCTTTCGCGTCTGTTCATTGCCGCCTTGTGGCCACCTGCTGGAAAAGGTATGACCTCTTGAGTCTTGTTGGAAATGTTTATTCAATTTTTATTACTTTCCCATGTGGTATCCTGGGTCAGGTGGGGTACTTGATTGTATCGTTTCCTGATCTTTGCAGTCTTTTTTACTATGTTTATATATTGCCTTAAAGAGTGGAATAAAACTGGCAAATAATTATGATAAAACTTCTTCGATATCAAGCCATATGTTTCCATGGCAACAAATTTACCTTAAGTTATCAACTGTGAGAATTTTACAGTACGGTCAGTCGTTGTCAGATCATGCAAACTTGAGGCAAACTAAAATCAGTGCCAACTTTTCTACAAATTCTATTGCACACATGCTAAGGACTATAAAATGCATGTTAGCAAGAAATAGCATGTTTTTCATGCACCTGACAAACCAGCAAATCATGAAGTTAGCTTTGACGCCATTAGTAACGTCATGATTTTTCTGACGTTGCGTGCTAAAGTTTAGACGGTGTGTAGTTTCAAAAGACCATATTTCTATGAATAATGGAGATAACTTCAAAAATTTCAGGATAACCTCTTAACACTTCCTAAGTTAAGAGTGTATAATTAACTAAATGTTGACGATTTCGTTATTAAGACTGGATTTCACAGATTGTGGCTCAATTGCCGACTGTTATTTATTGGATCAGTCAATTTCTTTTTTAATGGTAGTTTGGTGTTACTTTTCATTTTAATTCAAATTCTAATAGAATATGCTGTTAGCAAGCTGTGAAGACACTGATCAGACGCCACGTGTTGTGGCGTCTGATCTCGGTCTGCACTGTTTGCATATGTCCCCAAAAAGGGCAATAAGCTTAAATGGGTTATGGTTTCTTAAACCACTTCTAAATTACGAAAACACATACAAATATTATAATCGTTTCTTTCAGGGGCCTGTCTCCTTTGACACATCAGGAGGCCGGATAGGTGTCACATATCTCGAGCAGAGCATTCGTAAGTACATCAAACTACAATTCTAAATACTTCCAAAAATGTTCTTATCTCAAAATATTTTAAGCTGATAGTTTATATCTCGACATATTGTGTATTTATCTCGTTTCGAATTGCTGTCATTTTAGGTTTACATCGCTGACATATTTAATAGTATAAATATGCAATGCCGTGGGTTAGATTGCTAGTTTGTCTATCTAAAGGCACTTTCTTTAAGTGCTAGGCTAGTCAAAGTAAGTAAGGAGGCAAAGATCAGGAATCAATACAATTAAGTACATGTACTACGCCTGACCCAGGACACCATACAGGAAAGTGACAAAAAATAAAATAAATCATCACAGAGAAGACAGCCAAGAGATAAGCTTTTTCCCAGCAGGTGACCACAAGGTTACACTGAACAGACAAGAAAGTATGACAACTACGAAATATAAATATCAAAAATGGTCCACAAAAGAAGCACTGCCTTGGAACGGTCTGTAATTTTTTTTTACTGGAAGTTTAAACTAGTTGTCTGACGCCAACCTCACCCTTAAATCATATGTGGATGAAGACACATAGATGTTTGGTTTGCATGAAAAAATCACTACTTTATATATGAATTATCTCCTAGAACATATAAATGAAGATATGAAAAGGAGATAAAGCAAAGATAAGGACTCAAGAGTACATAAAAGTAAGTAAGGTTGCAAAGATCAGGAATCGATACAATCAAGTACCACACCTGACCCAGGATACCAATGGGAAAGTGACAAACTCAAAACTGAATAGCAGAGCAAAATAAAACCAATAGTTAAACCCCGGTGATCCTGACAACAGTAAAAGCATCAGGCCCCAACAATCTTATCTATAGATTAAAGTAAGAAAGGGGGTAAAGATCAGGAATCGTTACAATCAAGTACCACACCTGATAAGTCTTTAAGGCGGAATCGTCAAAGGGTTTAGGTCTGACCCGCCAGCTTGCAATTACAGAGGAAAGCAAAGCTTTAATACAATTTGTTTCTAGACTTTGGGTTAAATCTTATTACTTGTGTATGCTCTCATATTTACAAAAAACAACTGACTTTAGATTGCTCACAAAACACAACAGCTAGAAGAAATACCAAGAAACAGTGCAGCACATTGGCTAAGTGGTGTAGTGTCAGAATAGGGATCGAAGGATCTCTAGACTAAGTTCGAAAATCGCCAGAGGTACCGTATGTCGTTGAGTAAGACACTTTATCCTCTAATTAGTACTAGTTCAACCCAGGAAGACATGATAACTCAAACACTGTTGACAAGGACGTAAACCATCAACGCGAACAAACCACCAGCAGCGATGCATTGGTACAAGTTTTGCATTCCACATTATTATCATTTGAATACTGCTTTATCCAGTGATACGTAATGTTACACGTATATGTTATTTAATAAGCCCATGCTTATCCAATATAAGCATACTTAGCGTCCTTTTTGTAGGACATCTAAAAACAGTGCATTATCAGATCAGACGCCGCAAAACGAGGCGTCTGATCAGGTTCTCTACTGCTTGCCTACAGAAACGTCTTGTAAAATTTGAAACAAAAATATGAAAAAATACCACCCAACAACCCTAAAATTGGAAATGGACTCGTCCATATTGATAAGGAAGGGAAAATATATTCTGCATAAATTGGTTATTTTATCTGTAATATCGCTAGGAACCACTGATTGAACTGTTATTGGCCGAACATTACCCTTTTAAGGTTCGAGATTGAGGGGCCGCGCAATTTGAGCCTCACCGGCTTCATTGCGTTGTATCCTTAAGCAAGACACATTAATCCTAGCTTAGTACTGGTTCAACCCAGATAGACCCGTCCCTTTATAACTGAAAGATTGTTGATGGGACGTAAAGAATCAAATCAAACAAAACAAAAACAAAACCTTTAAGGTTTTATTTGACACATAGCACCTTCTGCTGCAAAGGACCAGTGTCTATAAGGCCTGTTTAACGGCCACTATTAATTTCCTTTATTTTTTGTGTTATCAAACTAGTATTCTTAGCTGTAATAGCATTAAATGTTTAATCAACAGATGAAGTTTTATGAGTTGTACATTCATTGGAAGTGGGAGGGGTATTTCCACCCCAAACAGGGTTATGCTACGAAGGCGACTATATTTAATAACCATATGTAGCTGGGAAACAGCCATTTCAAAATTATTTATGGGATAACAGATACAAAAACTGACACTCATGATATTTTAAGATATCTATAAATGACAAGTGTATACTTACTAGAAATTCATACGCAAATTTTAGTATTTTTTCTTCTCCAACTTTACGAAAAACAACAACACCTTTCATGCTTCAATGGATTCAATAATTATTGATGTTAAGAGGTTACATAGTATATAAGATGGTAATAATTAAATAATGAAGAATTGAGTACATTGTGATCACTTTAAGAGTTATCTGCTTGCAAAACCAGGGATTTTTATTTGTACCATTTTTTAGAGCGGGTAACCATGTATTAGAGATTTTTGATACACAATTGCTTCTAAGTTACACAATGATTGGTAATGGTGTGTAGAATAAAACAAAATTTTCAGATTGACAATATGACCTTGTAGTCAAAGGTCAAGGTCACACAAACTAAGAACTTGTCTACGGCTCAAAACACGAATACCTCTTTCATTTTTTTTGCCCTAATGTGTACATTTTTGCCATAATGATTACCTGCCATGTGTAGCTTACAACAAAAGTTCCGGAATATGGATATAACCTTGAAATCAAGGGTCAAAGTCCAATATTCCTAAAAAACTGTCCTACTCCTCTTTGGTGTATTCATTAAGTGTGTTCATAATTAGCACAATAATTGCTTATGATGTGTAGATTCGAACGAAGGTTTCAGCTAGCTGGTATGACCTTGTAGTCAAAGGTCAAGGTCACACATACATAGAACTTGTCTATGTCTCAAAATGCGAATACCGCTTTCATTTTTTGACCTAAAGTGTACATATTTGCCACAATGATTGCCTATCATGTATATATTACAACAAAAGTCTCAGAAAAAAGAATATGACCTTGAAATTAAGGGTCAAAGTCGAATATTCTTAAAAACTGTCACACTGCTCATAATACAAACTTCTCTTTGGGGTATTGATGGGATGTGTTCTAGCAAAACAATTGCGTATGATGTGTAGACTAAAACGAAGATCTCAGAAAGATGATATGACCTTGTGGTCAAATGTCAAGGACACACATACTTAAAACCTGTAAAATTGCCTGAAATACAAATATCTTCTTCATTTATTTTGACCCAGGGTGTCCATATTTGTCACAATGTTTGCATATCATATGTAGATTGCAACAAACGTCTCAAAATATATTTATGACCTTGACGTTAAGGTCAAAGTCAGATATTTCGTAAAATCTGTCTTACGGCTCATCACACAAACTCCTCATTCATGCATTGATGGAGTGCCTTCATATTTAGCACAATGATTGCTTATGAAGTGTAGTTTAAAACCAAGGCTTCATATCGCTGATGTGATCTTGAAGTCAACGTCAAGGTCGCACTTGATAAAACGTATATACAGCTCATACGGTGAGCTACTCTGTCAATTCTTGAACGAGAGTGTTCATATTTGGCAGAATGATTGCCCGTGGTGTGTTATTCGTTATGTTCGATCCTTTTCATCGCAGTCAATATTCTTTCAGTCAAGTCATCTCAGGTTGGCTCTTACTGGTTGAACTGGCACTAAGCAGGATTTATTATGTCTTGCCTGTCATGTGTGTTTCTTGTAGCCTTGTGATCACCTGTTGGGAAAGGGCTCACCTCTTGGCTCCCTTGTATGTGATGTTTTCTTGTGTTTTGTCACCTTCCCATACCGTGTCTTTTGTCATGTGTAATACTTGATTGTATCGATTCTCGATCTTTGCCTTCTTTGCCTTTATTTTGATCAAGGACAATATGCAGTTCCACCTGTGAGGCCGCAACCCCTCTATCTCAACTCAAGCACTCTATCCTTGGGTACTGCTCTCGCATATTGTGTGGTGATTTCAATGAAAGTTTTAGATTACTGCTATGACCTTGGAGTAAAAGGTCTGAATTAAATATATCTTACAAATTATGACGTTACTTTCTTTTTCATTTTTGTAAGAGGATGTCCATATACAGCGAAATGATTTCTTAAGGTGGGTACATTAAATGAAGGTTTCAGAGAACCAATATGACCTTGGGATCAAAGATCAGGGTATTTAGAATCGGACCTACTGCTCGCAGCATGGACTTCTATATACTTAGAGGTTCTATGAATGAAAATGACCTATATATAAATATATATTAGATTGTTTTGGTTCTAGTGCTACTCCTCTTAATTTTTTGATGGAGGATATTCATATTTGGAACAGAATTTGTCTGAGATATGTAAATGACAAGAAACTCTCTGTGTTCGAGTCAAATGTCCAATAATTGAAGCTCTAAAATGTTCAAAAATATTTAAATTCTGGCTCTATGACTTGTAAAGTAAGCATCCTTTACTAGTTTGGATGAAGATAATATATATTTTACACACTTATTGCCTAAATGTGTAGATAGCACCAATGGTTTCAGGTCGCTGCTATGACATATGATTCAAAGGTCAAGGTCAAATATTTGCATTTAGGGCAATTGACAGGTTTTAAGTATGTGTGGCCTTGAATTTCGACCGCAAGATCATATCTGCTATATTAAACCTTCATTTAAATCAACACATTATAAGCTATTATTGTGCTAAATATAAACAAACCTCATCAATGCACGAAAGAGGAGTTTGTATTATAAGCAGTGTTTCAGATTTTAACAATATTTGACTTTGCCCCTTGATTTCAATGTCATATACAATTTTTGAAACGTTTGTTGTAATCTCCACATGATATGCAATTATTGTAGCTAATATGAATATGCAATGTTAAAAAATGAAAGAGGTGATTTCGCTTTGAGTCATATACAGTTTATAAGTATTAGCGACTTTGGCCTTTGACTACCAGATCATATCAGCAATGTAAAACCTTTGTTTCATTCTACACACTATGAGCAATCATTGTGTAAGCTAAAAGCAATGGTGTATCTAAAATCTCTAATGCATATAAACCCACTCTAAACATTTGAAAAAAAAACACACCAAAAAAGCCTGGTTTTGTGGGCAGACAACTCTTAAAGTAATCACCATGGAAAAAATTCTTCATAATTTTATAATTACCATCTTATATACTATGTAAAATCCTAACATCAATTGAATCGCTTAAAGCATGGAAAGATGTTATGTTTATAGTAAAGGCTGAAAAGAAAAAAATGCTAAAATTTTCGTATGCCTTTGAAGTGAGTATATACTTACCATTTATGAATATTTTAAAATATCAGTAATTTTGCTTTTAAATATGTTATCCTTTACATTCTCTTCAGCTACATATGGTTATAGAAATATAGTTGTAACCCTGCTTGGGTCGAATAACCCAAATCACTTCAACTTAATATACAACTCAGAAACTTCATCCATTAATCCAACATTTTATGATATTACAGCTAAGACATACTAGTTTGATTACATAAAGTTTAGAGGAAATTCATAGTGGCCGGGAAACTGGCCTTATTTACACTGGTCCTTTGACAGCAAATAGCACTTTTCCCCGCTAACAAAATTATAGATATGCACATAGGGCCAAATGAAATTTTGTAACCATAAGTTCTGTTCAAGGAATACAGCCATGATAGTTTGTGAAATGATAGATACCATGTTCAGACTTGTAGAAACTAAAATAACTCAATTTTGTCGAAAATGTTAGATAGCACCTTCTGCCACTTAGGGGACGTTATACTATATATCATATTTGCCACTAAAATTTTGAATAAGCCATTGCCCGTTTCCACAAAGGGAAGTCTTGAATATTATATTTTCTTATATCAGCTCATTAGATATACATGTAGGAAGCACGTGGTAAGGAATAAATTGAGAATGGATAAACAAATGCACAAATTATGAATTATATGACATACTTATCAGTACCTTTGTTTTTTCTGTCTGATATAAGTATATATTTTTGATGATTTAAGCGATTCCATCAAGCTGGATATGTCGTGTTCATTTGAACAGACGCGAAATCGCAAATAAATAAAACAAAAATTATGTTTTGCTGCCTTACAAGTAACGGACAGATGCCTGAAATGGCCAAATAGAAGAAAGATGACGATTCAATGCACAACCATGCCACAAAGCCCTAAAATAGAGCGAGCCACTTTAGTTACGCACCACATATAAAATGTAAAATTACACAGAAAAGACATATGCTATTTTTATTCTGAGACTACATGCGTAAAGCGCATCTATATTAGCATTAGCCATTTAAATTTTATTGTGATCAGATGAGAGAAGAGAGAAAATGGATCTTGAAGGACACTATGTTCAAAATACCATTTCACATTGCATTATTTCGAATGAAACTCAGATAAGCACACTTTGCGTTTTGCGCTAGGAATTATCCATGGTGATCGTTGTGACAGAAAAACACCCAAAACAATTGTTTTATTCAAGAAAAATCCCCTTTTTCGGTCGTTGAAGTAAGTAACACTGTTACTTTTTGATGAAATGCTCGTTTTGACGTCATTTTAACGCCAGTTTCAATAATCAAACAGGTTTTCCTTCTCAAATTGTTTTGTTATGAGTCACTTGTTGACATAGAAGTATAAAAACACTAAAATATCTTATCATTGACACGTCTTATAGCCTTTGTAGTAGTGACGTCATCACTAACGTCAATACATTAAGGCCACTAAATCCATTTATTTTTTAACGAAAATAAACGGCGGATACATGGTTGTTTAAAATGAAATTATAAAAGAAGTATTTTGATGACTAGTTTACTCAGAATCATACGAAATTTTAACTAACTTTTAAAAAAGTAAATATTCAATTTTTTTCAAACCTTGGCCAGCTGGGAACCAACATAGTAAAACGTTTAAAAAACCTGATAAAGTTAACAAACACATTCCAGTCTTAGATATTGCCAAGAATAAATCGGCTATTATCTCTGGCATTGCAGAAATTCGACCCTGAAAAAAGTGCAACTTGATCTGAGTTTCATTCGAAATAATGCAATGTGAAATGGTGTTTTTAGGCTAATGCCCTTCAAGATCCACTTTCTCTCTTCTTTCTCATCTGATCGCAAAAGAATTTAAATGGCTATTGCAAATATAGATGCGCTTTACGCTAGTAGTCTCAGAATAAAAATAGCATTATGTCCTTTCTGAGTAATTTTACATTTTATAAGTGGTACGTAACTAAAGTTGCTCACTATAGACGTTCAGGTTGCACGAGCATTTTTGTCAAAAATTGCTTTTGACGTTGCAGAATGATTCGCATGAGTGATTTTGATATTTTTCTATGTCATCAAACAGATAAAATGTCAATAAGTAAATGATCATAGAGAAAGTTTGATTCCAGCATTTTTGTCAAAAAATGTAGGCCCTGAAAAGGTGATGCGTAACTAAAGTGGCTCACTGTAGTCATACCTTGCCATTTAATGATAATAATCAGTCTAAAATTGGTGTATAACTCAGACAAACGTGTAGTTTAGTGTGCAATCTTTAAAGTTTAGAAGTACATTCAGTAGATTATCAAATACATGTCAGTAAAGTAAGAAAGAAAGCAAAGATCAGGAAGACGTATACTCAAATACCATACCTGCCCAAGGACGCCATATGGGAAAGCGACAAGAGCACAGGAAAACAACACAAACACAAAAGAGCCAAGCAGGTGACCACAAGGTTGCATGAAACAGAAAAGACAGTATGAAACAAAAAACAAATAACAAAAATGATCCACAAGGAAGTACGGGCTTAGAAATGTCAGTAAGAAAAATAACTGGAGGGTTGAAACAAAAAGGATGTTTAACCTCACCATTAGTTCTGATGTGGATTAAGATACTTAGATGCTTTGCTTGCATAAAAGAGTCCTGGCGTTTTGATGTATCATCTACTAGTACATACAAAGCAAGAAATAAAAAAATGACAAAACAAAGATAAGGACTCAACAGTACACACAACTGCACACAAGAGTACATGTATAATAAATCCAATAATTAAACCCCAGTGGGCTCAACCACAGAACCACATCATACCCTAACTGTCCCATTTATAGATAGGTCTTTAAGTCGGAAATGTCATAGACTCTAAGGTCCGACCAGTTAGTGTGCAATTATAGAGGGGGTATGATAAAATTGTGGATATGATTTGGGGACATGACAAAACTGGCAGCAAAAAATATATACACGGTATCACATATACGACTGTGATAAAGTTTACCTGATGAGTGTAGATCAGTGTTAGCTTTGGATTTCAGATAAAGTCTTTGAGTTAAAAGTCAAGGTTCCGGTTGTAAGGCTTGTATGGCTAGGCCATACTTTGCACATTTATTGCCAAGGTGTGTTTATTATATGCCAACTATGGTTTTGAATTGCTGCTATGACCATTTGATTTAAAGGCGGAGGTTATATGGCGTGTTACCACAACATTTTAGATGTAAAGTGTTCATAATTTGAATAACAATTACCTTTGGTATGGCGACAAAGGATTTAGACTGCAGACAGAGGTCAAGGTAAAATCAATGTATTACTATGCGGTATTTAATTTTAGTGTGGATATATTTGATGAGGCACGCCCATAGATTCACTATATTCTAGAAAAAAAAGTATAGTGTCTATCTGCTTACCAGTTATGGTTTACCTTCTAAGATATTTTGTCGACAATACGTTTTCAGGTAGAGTACCACCAACTGGTCATTTTCGAGCCAATAAGCAGTTTGGATATTTCCTTATACCGCATTAACTCTGGATGTAGTATTTAACTGTTCTATATGTCCAGGGTAACTTGATCTGAATGATGGCGAAGTCTTATTTGTGCTTTTGTTATTTTTATGATGATAATCCGACCTTTTTTTATTTTTAAACACTTCATGACCAATTATAAATCCAAAAAAGTTTTAGCTTCCAATAAAGATTACTTTTTATTGTCAAGGGGGCTAATTTATCGATGGAATTTTACACTATTCTGTCGCCCGCAATTGATATTCTATTTAACAAAGTAAAACAACAGTCTATGCTGATAAAACTCCTCAGTTACTGGTCACAGCTTTTTGGCACGCCCATTTTGAAAACGATTTACATTTCGTATTGTTTCTTAAAGTTTGTATTTTCTTTTTAATTAGTTGATGCTGATTACCACGGATTGTATGATGTAAAGTTTTGAATGTGACGGTTTCTCGCTGTGTTTTTTTATAACTGAACTACGCATTCGAATCGTCTTTGCTTCTTAGAACCATCTAGTCCACATGAGAGGATTCATATGTCACCAAGCCAAAGTAATACAAATCGAACATGATATTACTGTTTTATTTGGTTAAATATATCTAGTCCTGAGTGACTGAACCCCTTATAAGATAATTTCCAATAGCCTGCTAAGCTAAAAGGCCCGATTCATACTCGAAAAATATAACTTCTAAAGGTAGCAGAGAAAAACGGCTGCTAAACAAGAGAGTAAATTCATAAAGGCAAAGCGGGCATGTATTCTGTTTGATAACTTGGATAGAACAAAAGGAAACGAGGGAGAGACTGTACAGTGTTACAGAAAAAAATACACACATGAAAACCTAAAAATAAAACAATATGTCCATGGTATAGTTTGCGAATGTCACGATAATAGTAGAGAACTGAACTATATTTACTGTTAGACATATAGAAGCAATACAGTAAAACCCGTGTAAAATGGCCACTCTCAAAAAGACCGAAAATTGGTTTTCAAGACCAATTATCGCTTAATGCAGGTCAAAAGTATTACAGAATGCTCCAATTCTGTAATACTTTTGACCATTATTATGCTACCATTTGTCATTAAGGTCTTTGTTTTGTCTATTTTTGAGTGGCCGTTTTACTCAGGTTCAACAGTACCAAACAAATCTGTATTTGTTCGATCTAGTGAATATATTCAATTTAGCGACTACGTGACGAAATGCGTAATTCTACTATGATCGTGCACAAATTAATTTAAGAAAGGTCAACATGCCTGTTGTCATATTGAAACTACGTTTATCAGTGTTTTCTTTTCAGATGGCGAAACAGCTCGTGTGGCGGTGTTCAATCCCTTAACTGACACCCTGACTTGGTTTGTGCCTGTCACGTCCCTTTGGGAGGGTAAGATTAGAGCTTTAGAGCTAAATAGCGTACTTTCGTCATAAAATGTTAAAATCAAACACAGCATGTAGGGCTAATGAAGCAGGCGCTTCCATTTGCTAATGATGTATTAACACTTGCTAGACATGCAATTTTTTTTTTAAAATTCAATTCTATAGTGTCTTTTAAGATTTTTAAAACAATTTATCAAAGTAAGTAAGGGTGCAAAGATAAGGAAACGATACAATCAAGTACCACACTTGACCCAGGATACCAATGGGGGAACATTAAAGCCTCATTGTTGACTGGGACGTAGCTAATCAAATAAGAAAAATGTCCTACACTTATTTTTTCAAACAAAATTGCTTCAGAGTTAAACTTTTGAACGCCATAATGTTGTCATAATGCGTACAACGTTTTGGTGACCAAAAAAAAACGATGTAATGATCAGTTCTGGCATTCTCATACGAGTAGCATTTTTGTTCAAGCGATGTTCACCCTCTCTAAGTTTTAACTTCTGAATCAAAATCTTATGAACTGACCCCGGTGGTATGCAAATACTATTTGCAATATTTTTCACCGTAAGTTTGGTGTCTCGTTTAATCAGTTCTGTCACAGCATCATTATTGCAATGGTAATAACAGTTTTGGTAACAATTCATTACATGTTCAAATTAACGCGACCTTTAATCTAGGTCCTTATTTCAAAACTTACTTGCTTTTCATTGATCACACATTATTTTAGCCAGTGTATTACGACTACGCATGTATGAACTTTCAATTACATTTGAAAGAGTTAACGGATTAAAACGAACTTTCTCACCATTATTGAAAAAGACCCTCAGTGATATCACCGAAATTTCAACGTGTTACTAAGGGCCGTGTAGTAAGGAGGCGCATTAATGCCAGAATTAAATTAACGCCCCTCGTATAGGGTTTTTATAGGGTGAAGATACCAATATATCATAGGAAGCCTGCTTTGACAACCATGCCCATTGACAACAACCTTTTCATTCAAAGAAGCTCACAGTTTATAGGAATTAAGCGCCTGTCAGCTTTTCGTTTTAATGTATCATCATAATACAATCGTCAAACAACTACAACATTGTATGTGGCTTTTGTATGAAATCCTGTATGCCGCACTTTAGTAGAGAAAAGGAAAATTTAGGTTTTAGGGGTTCAAGATTTGTTTTATACCCCTTTTCGACACAAGCCACGAATCGCCCGAATCGCCACGAATTGATTTTGTTTTAATTCTGGGGGATTCGTGAGGTTTCATTAAAAAATTTCTCCAATCGTGATGCTCTACGAGTCAGTCCCGATTCAGATACGAAGACGTTACGATTATTCGGGGGAATCGGCTCAATTCGGCTGGATTCGCGCAAGAATTCATTACGATTAGCAAAATAAAATTAGAACATGCTGCACGAAAGTTAAGGAATCAATTACGAATCAGTTAAGAATATGCCAAATGCAGCACAAATTGGGCACGAGTAGTAATGGGAGGCACTCTGGCCTCAAAATTTTTTAGCCTGAACTTAGAATTTTTCAGGCTTAAAAATTTTGAGGCCATAGATGCCTACCCTGGTAAGCTTGAGTGACTAGCTGTGAATAACTTAGTTTATTTTAGGGGTATTTTGGTTGGGCCTATGATTGTGATAGTTTCCTGGTCATATTCACTGGTTGGGTTGTGATTATGATAGTTTCCTGGGCTATTGGGAAATAACTTAGTCATTTTAAGGGGGATAAAGGTTCTGCTGTGGTGATATATAAAATAACTTAGTTAAATTCAGCTTTGAAAATAACTTAGTCATTTTAAGGGTGATGAAGGCTCTTCTGTGGTGATATATAAAATAACTTAATAGTTAAATTCAGCTTTGAAGATAACTTAGTCATTTTAGGGGGTATAGTATGTGGTGATATATGGTGTGTGTAATAGTTAAGGCTACTAAGTTCTATGCGTCTTTAGAGTCTCTTGGTCAATCAAGACCTCATCTCCTAGAGGTATCACTCTGTAGCGTTAACTAGTGTATAGCTAGCCGTCTCAAGCTTACTACTACTGATTTTTTGAAAAGAACAACAAAGACTGGTGAACATTTCTATAACTTTATTACCCCGCTAACTGATTACAATGACAGAGGATTAGGGCCGTCCCTCTGTTCACTGTTTACAATGATTTCCCTTAACATATTTACAACATATTATACTTAGGATTCTTCTTTGAAAGGTGATGTGAATAATTATGACATTTACAAGTCTGTATTCTGTGTTTGAATAAAAAGTCAGGAGGAGCCATGCGTCTCATTCCATTCTTGGATAGGATGACTCCGGCATAGTTATAGATGAACCACATCTCGATATCTCTGTCATTCTGGTATAAATCTTCTCCAGTTCCATATTGTTCTTGATGAATGGCTGTGTTTAGATCTAGTCCTTTGTTGAGCTGGTGAATGATGTAGATACACCAAATTCCACATACTTTGCTCCATGGACTCTGTAAACATTCTTTGTTATGGATCCATCTTGTAGAGTTTCTTTCAATAAATGGTAGAACATATTGCTCTTCTGGTGGTCTTCCATATGAATCGAAGTAGATAACTTGATCTCTTCTGAAGTAGATAGCCACCCAATGTTCTCCTGGATCTGTGGATATATCTGTATTTACAATGTAAGCCTTCATATCCAGTGGTTTCTTCTCTGGTAGTAAATCCTTGGCACATACTTCTCCTTTCACAGGTATATTGTTTATGACTTTGATTAGTTCAACAGTGTTCATTTTTATTCTGTTTTTGGGCTCTTCTCGTTTTCTTCAGTTTCCTTTTCTTCATAGGATTCTATGAGTTTCTTGGCCCAGTACGTCTTCCACTGTTCTGTTAAGTCACTTTGATTTTTCTTGAAGTACTGCCAGTTTTTATAGGCTTCTTGATTTTCTTCTGGCGTCAGGTGATTGATCCCTGTTGTAAAGTCCATAGGGTGTCGCAAACTGTCGCCACACAGATAGTTCCAGATTCTATCATCAAAGTCTTTCATCACATCGTAGATGTTTAGGCCCTCTAAGGCTGGATCATGACATCCATAATCTTCAATCCATTCTCTTGGAGAAGTCCATAGACAGATATCGTGGCATTTCTGACTTGGGTGGTTCATTTTGCATCCATGACATTCATGTTTTGCACAGTCTCCAACTGCCATCTTTAGACAAGTAAGTAATGGTGCAAAGATCAGGAATCGATACAATCAAGTACCACACCTGACCCAGGATACCAATGGGAAAGTGACAAACTCACAGAAGACACCACAAACGAGAGCCA
Organism: Loripinus fragilis; assembly: GCA_964019695.1. Taxonomy (NCBI): domain Eukaryota; kingdom Metazoa; phylum Mollusca; class Bivalvia; order Lucinida; family Lucinidae; genus Loripinus; species Loripinus fragilis. Next base: position 82,926,874 of record OZ026522.1, on the reverse strand, counting down.
AGAGGCCAGCCCTTTCCCAGCAGGTGACCACAAAGCACATATAAACAGACGTGCACAAAACATAGCAAACACAAGACAGAACAAAAACATAAAAGTTCCACAAAAGAAGTACCGCCTTGGAACGGTCAGTAAAATATTTTACTGGAGGGCTTAAACCGGTTTAACGGCGCCAACCTCACCCTTAATTCAGATGTGGATCAAGACACATAGATATTTGGTTTGCATGAAAGACCCCTAACTTATCAATGCATCATCTCCTAAAACATATAAATCAAGATATAACAAGGAGATAAAGCAAGGATAAGGACTCAACAGTAAATTAAACTGAATACCGGAGCAAAAGAAATCCAACAGGTAAACCCCGGTGGGCCCGACAAACAGCCAAAGCATCAGGCCCCTACCATCTCATCAATAGATAAGTCTTTAAGTCGGAACCATCATAGAGTCTGAAGTCCGACCCACCGGCGTGCAATTAAAGAGGAAAGCAAAGTTGCCAACCGTGATTGGGTTGACTACCAAGCATGCCGTCTGTTGCAATACATTTATGTTATAGCCAATCTTTTTATAATGGGAAATTATTTTAATGAACTGCGCTGAAAAATTATTAGAGCTAACAATCTTCTTCAACTTATACACCAAGTCACCATAAAAATCAGGTTCCCAAAGTCCTTGGCGCAAGAGAGATTTAAGTCCAACTTGGAATTTAGAAATCAAATCATAGTATCGTCTATAAAATTTTGAAAATGTTTTGCGAAGTTTATGATACCGATAGCCTTGTTTAAGAAGTTTCTGAGTTAACAATTTATTGCGAGTGTTGAAATCAGCAACATAGCTAGATGCTCTAGCAAAACGAATGAGTTGAGAGATATAGACTCCATAGGATGTAGAACGAGGAACATCACCATCTAAAAATGGGAAATTGACAATTTCAAAATCAAAGTCGTCACGTTTATCATAAATTTTGGTAGAAACAATATCATTAGAAATTGACAAATGCAAGTCTAAAAATGCGGCTTCGGTATCAGAGGCATTGGCTTTATTAAGTTGGAGCTCTGAAGGGTATATTTGACTAACCATATTGTCAAAATAAACATTATTAATATTTAAAATATCGTCCAAATATCTGGAAGTAGTGTTAAACGCATCAATAACATCAGCCTGCTTATCATCAGAAAGAGACATCATAAAGTCCCTTTCATAACAAAACAGGAATAAATCTGCAACCAGGGGAGCACAATTAGTGCCCATAGGAATCCCAACAACTTGTCTCTAGAGCTTGGTGCCAAATTGAATAAAAATGTTGTCCAACAAAAAGGTCAGCGCATCACATACATTTTGACACGACCATGCATATAGCTTGTTTTAGAAGAGTCTTCATAAGACAATCAATATCCTCATTGTCTTCTACTTCTTTCTGTAAGGTACTCTTCTCATCTGATGGCTGGACTGTTGCACTGTATGCATCTGTTTGATATATCAAGTCCTGTTCAATGAAGTATCCTGCATTCATCTTTAGTAATCTGTGGTAACTTCTCTAAGTCCGTTGATTTCTATCAGGTTGTCAAACTCTGCATACACAAGCACGTTGATCGTCTTGTCAAGTGATGTTGCAAACTGAAGCTCCAATCTGAGGTTCCCAGTTTTTATAGGGTGCAAATGAGACTGATCGGCTGCTTGATCTGGTGTCAAATCATATCCCCAAAAGCAGTAACCTCCTTTGTAATCTTCATAATCAATGTTGCAATTTTGGACCTGATTCTGACTTGCTAATGCTTGGTAAACAGATAGGAAAGCTCTGAGATACTGATCATTTCCAAATCTAGGTTCAAATGGTTTTCCATAGACACTATGTCCATCACAAGTGACATCCATTTTACTTAGATTGAAATGTTGGAAAAAGAAAGGATTAGTTTCCAAAGTCCCATTAAATGCCTCATTCGTTACTAAACCAATAAAAACTCGTTTTGGAAGTTGATCTGTGAGAAGATGGTCTTCAATTTTAGATCTTGTGCCACTACTTATTGTAAAAGTTTTGACTTCAACTCTTCTGATCGGAAATTTAGCATTATGATGAGCAATAGTTGGATTCAGTTCATTGCTAATGGCAGGTAGAAGCTGAACATTTCGTACTCTCAAGATAGCGGTATCAATTTTGATTTTTGCAGGAGAATTATCACTCATCAAACAAAACTGAGGAGATGATCGATTAAGTCTAAGTTTGAATTCTAAGCCATTAGGTAAATACTTCTCTTGCATAGCAAGATACAAATGTAATTTACCCTGAAGCTCCACGGATTTGCTTTTTGCTATGCGTTTGCCACGATCAGTGATACATTTATTTGTAATATCTTCAAAAGCTCCAGGTTCATCCTCAGACCAAAATTCTGCTGCTTTCAGTTGATTATCTTTGACATCAGAACCATAAGAAAACAAATTTTCAAGGTATGCTCTGTATGGATATGTGTCTGAATTATTCGTGATCAATTTATTGTTGATATACAAATCGATGCCACTGAACATACTGTGAAAAAAGTTGTTAATTGGAAATACTTTTGCATCAGTTTCAAGATCTTCACCCGTTTGCTGTAAGATTCTGAATTTGATATACAGATATGCTTGAGACAAATCAGTGTAAAACTCGGTGTGAGGTGGAATTAGAAATTCAATGGGTGCATGATGACTATCAAGAGAAGCGATGGGATGATAATCATTCCACTGAGTGCCTTGCATGGTAGTCATGGTGGGTGGAATGGATTCCATATCCAATTCCGTTTTAGTGCAAATGCAAGAACCTTGTTGAATCATTTTTCGTCAAATATATCTTTTTCAAATACCAGACGTTTAATTGGATTAAACTTTTTTGCTCTGCTTTTAAAACCCCTCTTAACAGTTCGGTGTCTAGATTGAGACTGAGGCTTTTTGCGTTTTTGAGTTGAATTTATAGCCAACTGATTTATAGTAGACTGACCAATAGATTTCAAAGCTGTTTTTCCTCTTTGTTTTAAAACTTTTTTTACATTTTCACCACCCACAATGTCTTTTAGAGCTTGAACCCCTTGATCTTTAGCTACTTTTTTCACACTTTTTAAACTTGCTTTTGCGACAGGTTTTAAAATTGGAATCACTGTTCTCAATGCAGCTTTAAAAATGGATCCTAAACCATTGTCATATTGTCTTGAAACGCCTCTGTACATGGGAAAGTCTCCTTTCCCAGATTGAAGAGACATAATGCTTCTCGATTGTTTCAACATTATTTCTTCTGTCGAAAATGTAGTTTCACTAACGTTTTCCCAGAGATAAATGGCACATTTTCACCTGTATCACCTTTTATACTAATGTGCACCTGATCTATGAAAGATTTTGCCACTGGTACATAGTGTACATTGACAAATTCTTGATGTAAATGATTGTTTTCTCTTTTACTTTCAAATGGCAATACTCTCAAAATAGGTGCAGTAACATCACCAATAAATGTATAGCTTGCTAAATTAGAGTAAATGTAAAGTTGGTGAATTTTTGTATTTAAATCCACACCATATCTGAAAATGTATTTTTCATTTCCTAATGGTTTATCAAAATAATTTCTATCTACACCTAATATTTCTGCAATTGCCTTTGGAAAAATAATTTTGATTTTCGTAGGATCTTGAACATCAAGTTTGACTCGAGCACTGTTTTTACTATAAGTGATTGAAATGGTAGCATTGCTATTTTTTAGTGTCAGTCCATATCGAAAATTGATACTTTTTTGAATTTCTTCGACTAAATGGCGTGGAGAAGCATAATAACCATTTTGAATAAAGACTCTCATGTCTACATAACCTCCATAGGTTGTACAATTATCAATATCTTCACACATTTTTCTATCAGTAAATCTTAATATCACATAATTGTTTTCCTTAGTGATATTATTTACTTCAGTTGGAGTTATGACTTCTACCAAACCTAGGTCCCAATTATCTTTTTCAATTTGTATGGAATGATCTAATTTCACTTTAAAGTCACATTGTGAACTTTTTGAAAATGTACTGAGTGAACTATCACTCAAGAGTGTCAAATAAAAGTTATTCATGGTTTGAGTTTGGGCGAATCTGTTTCGTCAGCAGAAATTGGATTAGTTTGTTTTCTAAATTTTAAACCTGGTGATGGTAGTATGTAACCGATAGAACTACTGAGTAAAATTAGCCACAATTCTTTATCTGGACTTCTCAGACTGATTTGAACTAATGATGTGATAATGATCATGTATACAACAATGATCTAAGCAAAAAAAGTTACCCGATTTTTAACAATTCGATCTCGACCTTCTGCAGATTGTACTGAAGCAGTGTCGCCACGTACAAATGATCCTCTGAGATCCATTTTCATGCTTTTATACAAGATCAGATTTTAAAATCCAACTGTCGAATTTTGAAGGATAACCTTTCCAGTGAACTTTAATTTCTTTCACCCACTTTTTTCCTACTTTACGTTTTCTGTGATCTAAAACAGAATCAATTTCGTAAATTTGCTCTTTCTCCACACGTTGTAACTCGTGTGAATAAAAGGTACCTTTGACTAATTCACCCTCAAGATCTTTTATTTTATAGGTGATAGGAGTTTGAGTTTTGACCACTGCTAAAATTTGAAATAATTCTTGTGTCCAGTTTGGTAAATAACCTTTATCAAATGTGCGTTTTGTTTTATTGATACGCACAAAATCACCCACTTTGAATTTTGGTTTGACTTTTTTAGAATTCGATTTGCCATATAAGTTTTCTGACACCTGTGGTTCATTTTTAAGAGTCACAGACACAGGTGCACATTTAATACTTCGATGATAAGCGTGCTTGTAACCATGTACTAATTTGGGAAGAATCTCTACATATCTCAAAGTGCGATGATGAGTAAAATATTTCCACATGCGAGTTTTCAAAGTTCTTTGAAAACGTTCGACAATACTGGCTTTGGTTTCAGGATTTTCAGTAGTGAAGAAATGAATCTTCTTAGTTTTCAAGAAATTTTGAAATTCTTTATTTTTGAATTCAGTTCCTTTATCTGTTTGCAAACTTTTTGGACATCATCCACATCACAGATTTGAAAGCAATTACTAAAGTTTTTCCAGTTTTATCTTTAATAGGTACCACCCATGCATATTTTGAAAAGACATCTATGATGCAAAGTAAATATCTATGCTTGTCATTGGACTTTGATAATTTTGATAAGTCTGCCAAATCTGCCTGCCATTGAGTATCAATTCCAGCCACTACGGTTTTGCGTCGCAAAAACTTTTTACGGATAGGTTTATGTAAAGTATAAGTTTGTTGTTTTCTTAACCAGTCTCTAACATCTTGAAGTTTAACTTTTTTGGATGATTGTTTAGCAAGTTTGTACAAAGCTTGTTCACCTGCATACGCAGCAGGACTTTTAGGATTGTAATACAACTGTTCAAGCTTCATTGTAACTGACCCATGGAGAAGAAAATTCTTCTTTTATACGTTTTTTGGTGGCAGATAAAAGTGCAGGGGATAAAAAATGGTCTTTGATACGTTTCCTAACACACAAACTCTTTGCAGACCTGACAGAAACGGGAATACGACTTGCTGTTTTTCTGATGGTGCGTTTTTGTTTGGGAGTAATATAATCCGTTTCAGGAGTTTCTGGAGCACGATGCATCCACTCCCACCTTTCCCTATTTCCAATCACATCTTGGGGAATATTCATGTCTCTTAAACCTTCTGCAAAAGCTTGCCAACCTGTAGGTTCACTGCCTTTACGATGTCTGATGACATCATTGACCAAATCAATAATATTAGACCCTGGAATAGATTTGCCGTAAAGTTTGACTGTACCATCATCTTTCCAAGACACATTTGGGCTATTTTTAGAAGTGAAACTAAAAGCTGAGCTTTACGTTTCATAGTGGAGGGTACACTATCTATGAACAATTGATTCATTTTGGAAGAACTAGGGTCAGATGGTGAAAAAAGAGATGTTTCTTTTAAAGCTTTTTGATGAGCCGTTTTAAATTTGTGCAAGGTCTGGCCATACAATTGAGACTTTTCAGCTTCAGACAAATCTTCATTGGCCATGACAGAAGATAAGTCTCTTTGAAGACTGGCTGTGGCAGATACATTAGGATTGGGAGGCAGTCTAGGTTTTTGAATTTGTTCCTCTTTCCATCGTTTTATGTCTTCCCAAAGTTTAAATGGCACAATAGCCATTTTACGACCATCCATATTTAATTTTTTGACAATTTCACCCAAGACAGAACCTATGATAGGAGCAATTAATGGTTTTAACAATAATCCTAATAAAGCTCCACCTTTTTGATTAATAATTTTCTTTTTTGTGTCAAGTGGAACTTGCTTAGAACTCAGTAAACGTATATGTTGCTTTCTAGCCCATAACTGATTCTTTTGAGCATTTGTCAGACGTACATTGCCTTTTATAAGATTGATGCAACATTCCCCTACACAATCAATGACTTCTTTAGGAGATTCTTGAATCATTTTCTTACGACATTTATTGGATAAATGAGTCAGTCCTTCCAAAAATGTACCATAAGTTTTAATCAGAGATTTTTTTCTCATTTTATTTTGCAATTTTCTACGACGTGTTGTTGTTACAGCCATGTTTATGAGTGTGTACATACATTTGATGTACAGTCCTTTCATAGTTTTTTCTTAAAAATGAAGTCGTCGACGTTCAGAATGAGGTGGTGATGGATATTTGTTTGGATTTAACATGTGCATGGTAGCACCAAATCCATGTCTTTTTAACAAATCTTGCGCTCTCAAAGGAGTAAATCTTGCTAAATTTATTGACGATCGTCTTGCATTTGTGTTTGGAGAATCAAGACCTAAATTTTGCCATGAGGCAGGACTTTTACTTTTTCGTTTTGTTACAAAACGATCATCAACCTTTCTTTTTTTCTGTTTTCTAGGTTTTTTCACTGATTTTTTCTTAGGATGTTTAGGTTTAGTTTTCTTGTTAAATTTTCTCATCAACTTATTTCCATCCCATCGAATCAGACTTCGAATCATCACACCACCAAAGAATCCACCACCTCCAGGTTTTAAAATGATACTGCGTTTGACTTCAGGGTCAACAATTGCACTTGCTAATTTTCGAACATCATCCTGATGTCTATCCATAAATTTTGAGTTTGTTTAGGTAATTTCATCTTACCCTGAACAATTTTTCGAGCTGCCAAAGAAAACCATTTGATCATTTCAATTAAACCAGCACTTAAGAGTGATTTTATTTTATGACTATCATGTTCTCTGCTTAAATTATACAGAGCATGTATCAGATTAGCTGATGTTCGTTGAGCCATTTTGACACAAATGATGGATTTAAACTCAAACACACCTTTTTATACTCCTGGAAAATAGACAACAGGTCCTTGTTGATCTGATTTTGTAAACCAGTTTTGAAAAATTTGTGTTCTGAATCTGAGATAATCAGGTGTATTTGGTTTCAAATCGACCAATAAGTATCCGTGAGGTATAGATGTGGCATCGTTAAACGCATGAATCATATGGGGAGCTTGAAGTTGATTGGCCAATACTTTAATTTGCATCTTATCTCTTGGACTTTGAACTAAAACTAAATAATGAGCATTCAAACTGATGGTGCGAGAAGATTTACTTTGTTGAAATAAATTTTGTGTTATGTACACCACACTTGCATTTCTATGATGTCCTTTTCTTGTAAACCATAACTTAATTTTTTCTTCATCTTTATCTCCTAACATGTCATCAAAAATCACCAAGTGCGTTGCACTGTGATCGGTGACAATCTCATCTTCATCATCAGGAATACCTTGAATAAATTTGGTGTTTGACCCCTCACGTTCTTGTAAGATATTATAAGATTTTTGCCATTCCTTGTAACACCAAACAATACGTTGGGGTAAAATATCAAATAAATCTTCTTTAAACTCAATCATCTTTTTAACAAATTCAGTTTTACCCGATCCACTTGGACCAGAAATAAAAATATTAGAAGGGTGTTTAAAAAACAAACTTCCAATATCTTGATTTGAGTCCAACTGGTGTGTAGAAAGGGTCATGTCTAATTGTGAAAAAATAACAAACACAACTTTATTTATACTCAAATTTTAATGAACATGAACCAACAGTTTAATACATAATTTAAAAAAAAAACAGTTTAATATATCAAAAAAACTGTACAATACATGTTTATCAGACACAGCTCAGTATCGCTCTCCCGCTCTCCGCGGCACGTCTATAGTAATATTAGAATAGATGTGCCGGAGAGGAGAGAGAGGCAGGACGTGAAAATTGTGTTGTGATGGAAAATTGTGATATGATGGAAATTCAATAATGGAGTTTATAAATTATATGGCGGACAGCTCAGTACATGTTTATTAGAAATAATACATGATCATCAGAACTACTCTATGCCAAATACCCATAAGGAACAGTATATCCATCTCAAACAATGACACGCTTAGTATAAGTGAACCGATAAGTCTTGGATTGCAGTTCAGTAGCCACAGTCTTGTCTTTATGTTTTCTGATCCGATGGTAGTTGACAGTTTCTCTGAAGTCTTTAGATTCTCCCTTCACCCAGTTGAGCATAGGATCAAAGTGAATGACTTGAGATGTATTGTAATCTAAAGTGAGTCCTTTCACTTTGCAAGTTGATTTCCTCTTTCCATCTTTGTCTACAAATTCATAGCCATAGTTCTTTGGTCCCATGCCTACAAATTTCACAATTCTAGCATTGGGCACTTCATCTGTCCATTCTCCAAGTCTATTGTTGACAATAGTAGGGTTCCATAAATGGGGTTTGTGATGATAAATGATAGAGTCTGTATCAAAGTAGAGTACACGTTCATTCAGCTTTTCCAAGATTCCATAGAGCTTCAATCTGGCTTGAGCAGTGACGAAGGCTGCGACAATCACATTACTGCAAGCATGTGGCTCCACACTAGATTCTGTATCGTCCCAGTTGACCAGTAGAAGATTTTCTCTGCAAATGTCCACATTCTTGACAATCTTGTTTGGATTCGTCACCAGATCAAAGAACTTGGAAGGTTCTGAGATATATTCTGTCTTGGTCATATTCTCTCTCTGTGCCAATTTTCCCCAGAGACTGTTTAACATGATCTTGGCAATAGCTCTCATTCCTTTATTCTTCTCAACATTCTCCAATCTGATTCCTTCAGCTTCAAAATAATCTTGCTTGAACTTGATCTTATCTTGCTCAGTCATGCACCAATCAGGGTATCCACTTGATTCTTGTTTGATTCTCAGAACATTATCGATATAGCCAGCAAAAATCCCTCCTTCTCCAGATGCTTTATCATATTGAGTTGTCTCTGAGAAATGCCAGACTTCATACACGTCCAATAACATGTAACCCCTGTCCAACGCCTCAAACGATTCGATGGTAACCCAAGTCCCTGTAAAACTTCTATCTTCTTCCTGTAAATGAGTACATCTCATATGAGGATCTGTCTTTTCAGCACAACTTCTACACAATGGAAACATCAATTTCTGACTGCATTTCTGAGGAAGTACTGGATGGTACAAATTGGTGGGTGGTAACACTTTACACTTGATCAATCCACAGTACTGTCTGATATTGTCTTTGTCAATATTCTCTTGAGAATAGATGGTGGGATGTCCAAGTGGAAACAGTCCGTACTTGCAAACATATGGGTAGAGTGAACACACATCGATGTACTTGATTTCTTCACTGGAGGATTCATCGATTTCCTGATAGAGTTTGGTTGAGTTAGTTCTTCCACCAAATAAAGCATCTCTTGGTCTCAAAGGGTCTAAGTTTGTAAATTCTGAGTCCACCAAAGATCTAAAGTCTGGATCTTCCTTGTATCTCTTGTCATAGTCACATTCCCAAAACTCCATCACCTGATATCCAGCTTTTCTTAACTCTTCACTCTTGCCAATAGTCAAAATATACAACTGATGCATGGTCAAACACTGATGATGTTGAACTCTGTTTCTGTCTGGAAAATGAGTAGGGCATCCATGCCAGTAACATCCATAGAATTCAAATACAGTTCGAGATTCTTCATGGTAACCATCCACATAATGTACATTTATTCTTTGCTCACCACCATTCAATGCATGTTTGATCTCGATACCATGTGTCTTAGCTTCACTTTGAATCCATCTTACAGCTTTGATAGAGTAATTCTTTTGATTAGGATAACCTTCAGGTGGGATGATGGCAATACTGTTTTCAGGCATATGATTTTTTCTCCATACTTTTGAACAAGCTTGAGCGATAGTGCAAGCTTCAGACAAAGGATCGAGTCCACTAATGTTGATCAATTCTCGTCTGAAACAAGCACATCCTCGTCTTAGAATATCAACATCACTACGACAGTATTCTTCCATCTCCTGTCTGAAGTCAAATATAGCACCACTCTCAATTTTCCCTTTATGCCAAGCTAAAAACACCTCACGATCCTTGACAGACATCTGACCAGGATTGTACATGTCCACAGGAAAGTAAGGTCCCACATACTTTTGGTTTGCCAGTGTATTTGCAAGATGAGGAAAGTAACCTTTCTTCATCTCTGTCAAGCCAAAAGTATCTGGGAAATTAGCCAGTCTCATATGCAAAAACTGATAAGAATCAAGGAATGTAACACGTCCTACTTTCATTCTAAGTATAGTATTTCCATTCATGATCACTTCAGGTTTCACTGTACCATATTCTAAGATATAGTGTAAGATGAACTGACCATCATATCCTCCAAAATTGTGTGCAATACATGTCACTCCTTTATTCCCATCTCCTAAAATCCAATTGCAAAATTCTGATAAAGTGTCTATGCCTTCAAAGATAAATTCTCTCAGACCTGTTTGTGTTGAACAAGTCGGACAAAATGTATCTATGGGCAGATCCATGCAATCATCACAAGCTTTATGAGCAACACAGAAATTCACCTGATGTGTACCAGTTTCTTGATTTGACTCGAAATCAAAGAAGATGAAACGAGATTTCTTAGGTTGAGAAACCTCTTCTTCTCCTTCATTTTCAGTCATCTCAGATTTACATTCATAACTTTGAATATAGCATTGATGATTGGGTCCAACAATTTCTTTACAATTCCTACATTTTCTCTGTCCTGGGCATACATGATTTTTCTTTGTGCCCACAATCCTAAATTTACATTTACCACAATTATACACAAGTTGACAAATAGATTTTTGCTGCTTAGATGTCATTGCCTTATGCTTAGCATAACAGTCTCTACTACGAAAAGTCCTTTTACAGTCCATACAACGTATCTTTTGTCCAGGAATACAAGGAATGTCACTATAGCAATCTTCACATCCATCAGCACATCTATGGGCACCTCTCTGATTATATCCAACATCACAATACTCGCAGTAATAGCTGGCGCCCAGAAATCCTGTCACCTTGGTAATCGCATCATAGTGATCTACTCCATTAAAGTAAATATGAATAACTCTCGTCTCAGGCTTCTTCTTGAACTGAAGTGGGAATATTAGTCCATCTTTAGAATACTGAGAATGGACTTTGATCAAGTACTTGGGAGCAAGTGCAGATTGGATCTTCTTGTATTCCTCAATACCACAAGGCTTAGTATGAGGAATCTTGGCTTGATCCAATAACTTCATGGCTTCTCTGGTCTGCATAGTTCGATCTGATTGTCTAATATTTTTCCAATTCTTCTTCCAAGACTCTGAGTCCTCTTTGTCCGCATTACATTTCGCCACCACCACAGCTCTCGCCATACACATCACATCTTTGGTATTGTTGATCTGTATAATATCTGCTTGTTCTTTCTCATATTATCTGACTCAAAGTAGAGACCAGCATGTAATGGTTTACGTCCGCTGCCTACTGGAAGTCTCACTACTGTGACTTGAATAGTCATCTGTCCATCATTGATTCTAAAATTCTCATTGGACTGAAGAACTTTCATGATGTCTTCTAACACAGCTTCCCCTGTCATGGCTGAGACATCTCTCCAAGGCACAAACACTCCAAGTTTCAATCCAGGATGCAAAATAGTCATACGCATCTTATCATTGGATTCCATCAGGCATCTTTCTTTGATGTCTTCAACCAGCTGATCAAACAATCTTGATATAAATTGATATGGCAAAACATTGTCAGGGAAAGTCTTGATGTTGAGTTGAAACTCTTGCCCTTGAGCTCTAAATAATCTAGATTTCTTCTCGTTGACTGCCTTGATAGTATAATAAGAAGTCAAATATTCATCATCTTTATCGTCTGAATACATAGTCATAGCTCTTCTTTTCCTTGGTGGTGGTCTAATATCATCTTCATCATCTGAACTCTCTGTGTCTGAATAATATACCAACTTTGGTTGAGGGTCTTTATCATCAGAAGTGGGTGGGGTATTATCTCTCTGTCGTTTAACCATCTTCACTGTTCAAAGTTCTGTAGTGAAATGATGCTGCAATGGGAATGCCAGCTCAATTTATACTGGAAAAACCCAGATTTTTCTGAAATCATCAGTTGAAATTTTACAAACTGATAGTTGAGTACTTGATTTTTTTCACATTGTGTCAGGCGAGACTACATGATTTTTTACAGGACTCAGATTTGCAGGCGAGACTACATATTATTTACTAGGTCTAAAGTGCAGGCGAGACTACATATTTTTAGCTAGGCTAGATCACATTTATCTTGTTAGACCTAAAGTGTCAGGCGAGACTACATGTTTTTTGCTAGGCCTAAAGTGAAGGCAAGACTACATATTTTTAGCTAGGCCTAAAGTGCAGGCGAGACTACAATTTTTTGAAAATTTGCAAGAAGTATCAGGCACTGTATAAACAGCACCATTACTCCCCCAGTACTATCCTTACCTCGGAATCCCTGGCGATTGAAACTGTCTCAAATACAAGACAAATTCCTGCATGTCTCTATGGACCAGAGAATTTGAGACGGAGCCACTCCAACCCTAAGGTTGGCGCCCTTAAACAGCCGAAGCTGCTCTACCTTTTTAAATGCATATTCAACAGTTTCTGAAGCACAAAGCTTCTCTATGGGCCTCGGGGGACTATAGAGTACCAGTGGTCAGTTATATGTTCAACATATATCTCTACTGACTTAATAAGCAAATTTGCGATTCATATATAAAGTAATCCTATAACAAAATAAGTTTGAAATGGTGTCTCAAATTTGCATACGCCACCCCATAATAGTTATCATGCCTTTAAAGTATGTAAAATCGATAACTTGAATATAAGAGGTATCTTATGGTAAAAATTTGAAGTCAATCGGATAGAAAATACCCGAGATATTACAAATTTGACAAAATTTTTACCGTTAAAATTTTCTTATTCAAGGGAGATAATTTATTTGCATGAAAAAGCAAGAACTGGATTTCTAAAAAGTAAAATCATATTTTCCCAATAACTTGAGTTTGCCTGGACCGATTTTCAAATTTTTTGCACCCTATAAAAGCTTAGAACAATTGCTATCTTATCATATTAAAAATAACTCATCTGCAGGTAACACATAAAGAGAGCAAATCAGTTATGGCTTATCAACTACCGACAGAAATACAACATATGATATGGACTAATTCGATGTACAATTCAGCTAAAGGGTTAGGATTCAGGAAACTCATTCAAGAAGGATGGTTTAAACTTAGGTTGAGACGTTTGTCAAATGCTTTAGAGACTAAATCTCAGGACATCTATCACCAAGAACTAGGCCAACTACTTCTAAGCATGGACGAAATTACTAAATCTTCCTGGCAAGATGCGCTTAAGATTTCATACAGAGATGCTCAGGATACATTACTCCAAATTTCACAGTATTGATAAAGCTCGTGTTTGGGTTGTAAGAATGAAGAATTTGACAGTGGATAAACTTTACTCTATTCGTACTCGTGACACAGATATCAAGTATTTTTTGAATGGAATTATCTATGACAGTAATAAGTTTTATGGATGTTTGTACTTAAAGGAAGAAACTCCTAAGCATCAGGTCAAATGGTTATTGTCTGCATGGAATACTGAAGATGTATCTTTATCTGTGGCATCTTTAACAGCTGCATGGATTAACCACTTTATAACCAGTGAACTGATTAGGTATATAAACAGACCAGATTCATATAACGTTGCCATTGGACATTATACTCCAAGACAGATAGAACCACAAATTATTTTGAAGTTTCAAAGTCGTGAATCTGATTATCTGCTGAATAACTGAATATGTATACGATCACCAAAAGTCTACCTGTGTGCTTAGATCAAATTTTACATTTTGATGTCTACAAAATAACTTTAGACCACATCTTATCATTAGAACCATCAAGTGCTGAGTTTTTGAAAACGAGAGCTGGAATCAAGAACTGGTTACACCGATTTGAGACATTTGATACATTCAGATTTTGGACTAAACGTTATGCTCGAGAGATGTTGAGAATCATTGATGGCACTCCTATCACCTATATGGATTGGGCAACTTATGTGGCAAACAGCGAAAGTGTGATTTCTCACATCGAAGCAGTAGTGAAAGAAATTCAACAAGCCTCAGAAGAAGAAGATATGGATTATGAAGATCTCATTTCAAACATAGATAGCTTGATCACGATATAAAAAGAATGATCAAGTCATTTTGATCATCATATCTGAGTTCAACATCATGTAAGAAGCAAGAGAGAAGAAATATTTGGAAATTCCACTTTCCAAGATATTGAAGTTCAGACCTTATAGAAGATTATTGTTCTGCATTTACATCTTATTTTCTCATGATGAGATCACTTTAGAAGAGATTCAACAGAAACTCAATAGTCCTGAAACTTTTGAAGATTTCAAGAAACTTTGGTGGATCAGTATCAGTTATTTGGTGGAAAAAGAGACACTGATTACATTTGAGAATTGGAAAAGATGTGTCGCTGACAATCCTAGTGTGATCGAATTTCTCTACAATCATAGAAGAGACAAAACTATTTCTGGACTATAAATAGGTGGACGCCAGTGAGAGAGAAACATTTCACTTCTGACTTTTGAAGAGTAAAGATGGCAAACAGTAGAGATCCAAGGATGGCTAAAGTCTATGATAAGAAGAGTATCTACTATCATTGTGTATCATTGAAGAAACTTTTATCTCAAGAGGAACAAGCTTTGATGCAACCATTAGAAGATAGTTTGAGACAACAAGACAAGTTGGGACCACCTTATGGAGAATGTCACCATTGTCATGATACGGGACAGTGGATTGGAGATTGTCCAGAGGCTAAGAAATTAAGAGAGCAACAGATGTCTACAGATAAGAAGAAGCCTGCATATGGACAATGTTTTATCTGTGGACTTGCAGATCATTGGGCTCCAAATTGTCCTAAGAGAGAAGAGGATTTTACATCTCAACAGTCTTCTATATCTACAGAGAAGCAACAGACTGAGTCTTCAGTGTCTACAGCGAAGCCTTCAAGGAAACGAAAGGCTCCTGAACCAGATATATCTTTTATCAGTCCTAAGAGAAGACGTTTGGACACTTGTTCAAAGAAGACACCCATCCCTACAAAAACAGGGAAAGGGCCATATTGTTTCATTTGTAAATCAGACTCTCACACACCTCGCTCCTGTACAGAGATGGTGGCGGAGAACTGGGATAAAGCGATTTCTCATGATGAAACAGACAGTGATTCTATAGTGCATATTCAATAAAGACTGGACTTAAAGGATTTATTGTGACAATCGGTTCTGTTTTTAAGATAGTGTAAGTTGTAAATAAAATTACGGTGTTGAAATTGTGTTTGTTTTTTATTTTGAGGTTATTCTTTAACGAAACTAATTTAGTAGCCCTGAAAAGGACTGTTTGTTTTTTAAAGTCTCCTAAGTAACAAAATATTTCTTACTTTGAAGATTTTAAAATAGGTTGAACAATGGCTACAGGCTTTCTGGAACCAATCCCTCTACGAGCAAGAATTTGCTCTAATCCCAACTTATTTTGCTGTCTCTCAACCTCTTTCCAATCTTTTTGCTGCAAAGCAGCACACAACTTAGTCAAACTGAATTTTTCAAAGAACTTCAATTTTTGAGAGAAACACAAAGTACGTTGGGTTATATAGTTGGATAAGTGGATTGACCTTTATTCTACTCCTCCGCTAGAGAGAGCAACTTTAATCTGATTGGTCCATTTAAAGATCACGCCATAATCACCCCATTACTGTGAACATGGTTAGGAAATACTACAATCACACATATCTTAGGCATAGCCTTACATACAAAACTAAGTGCAACATATTAAGTTATTCTTTCTTGAAGAAATGAGTGGCCCTGAAAAGGGTCGGTTTGGTGGTTATATTACCACAGAGGCAAAAATTTAGGAGCAGGGGCATCTACTGGGGCGACCACCACATGCAGGGCATCGCACAGCCCACTGTTCTACAGTTATAGTTCTTCTCACTGGGATGTAGAAGGGTGGATGGTCTGCCTCCGCATCCCAATCCTCAAAAGGATGAGGTGTGGGGGAAGAATTATCCCCCCAATCTTCCTCCTCGTCACTGATAGTTTCCACCTTCACTTCCATTTTCGCATCATTAATCAAATTTTCGACCCTTCGACTCATCTCCAACATCTTTTGATGATTCTCAATCATTTGCAGAAGAAGTTCACCTGTATCCTTTACAGCATTCACTGTCTCCAGTAACCTCCTAGTAGCATCAACCATAGTCTTGCCCTGCTCCTCCAATTGCTCCAAACGCGAATCCAAATTGCAAGCCATTTCGTTGTTGTTGTTTAACACAAAAACAGAATACAAATTTGAGTTTTGAAACGAGCTTTTATAGTTTTCAAAGGGATTGACCTACATTGAACTCCTACGCTAAAGAGAGCAACAATACACTGATTGGTCAGTTCATTTATTTTTCACCCAATCAGAGTTGACTTGATTTCTTGAAACGCGGGAACTTTAAACTAGGTCAATCTGCTTGACAAGTATAAAAGGCTTGAACACACTACACTTTCACCATTCATAATCATGGAGCCATCACTGACAATAGATGATATGATCAACAATCCTGACCTTTTGCTATCAGCAGTGAATGAGACATTTGCTAGCAATACGACACAACAGTATTATACGCCGCAAACACCCTCAGCGTATATACCTCAACCTGTTCAACAGATGCTGCAAAAACAACTTTCAAAGACTCAAGTCATTGAAGTCTTACTCAAGGAACTAAATGAGTTAAGATCTAGAGTGAAGAACTTAGAAGAATTGTCTCAGCAACGTGCACAGCAGCAACCTTTAGAGATGCCATCCATCCAGATTCCCATAAGACTTGACATTACGACAAATGATCAAGACACCAGTCAAAACATAGGAGTTGGAAAAGCAACTAAGAAAATTAGAATTACTAAGAGGAAATGCTAAAAATCACCTAGACAATCAACAAACAGCCCTTTTCAGGGCTACCACTTCCCTAGAAAGAATACCACTAAACTTGCTAAATAATAATTTTCCATAGTTAATGCTACAGAGTGATACCTCTAGGAGTTGAGGTCTTGATTGACAAAGAGACTCTAAGACGCATGGTACTTAGTAGCCTTGACTATAACACACATTAACACTACAGAGTGATTAAGGTCTTGATTGAGCAAGAAAAAATTGCATAAATTAACAACATAGAACTCAATTTTTCACATGATATATTTTCTTTTAAAAAAGTTAAAACTTGTTTTTTAAAAAAAGTCATACTAGTTTTTGTGACATTATCAGAATCTTATATACGTAATACATTACGTCATCGATTTTTATAAACCACGCATTACATCATCGTTTACGATTATTGATTTTTTTTTTGGTTCTCCCTCTCCCGCTCTCCGCGGCACGTCTATAGTAATACTAGAATAGACGTGCCGGAGAAAGAGAGACTATATAAAAATGAACCAGTAATTTATCACAACTGCACTTTTCTCGCAAAATAAACTATCTAATAATACTCTACGTATGACAGACCAGAAAAACTATCACAATCACAGATCAGCCTGCGCTTTTGCGCAAAATAAACAGAGTTATTCCCAATAGCCCAGGAAACTATCATAATCACAACCCAACCAGTGAATATGACCAGGAAACTATCACAATCATAGGCCCAACCAAAATACCCCTAAAATAAACTAAGTTATTCACAGCTAGTCACTCAAGCTTACCAGGGTAGGCATCTATGGCCTCAAAATTTTTAAGCCTGAAAAATTATAAGTTCTTTTCAGGCTTAAAAATTTTGAGGCCAGAGTGCCTCCCATTACTACTGGTACGAATTAACAGAAATCCGCGACAATTCGCCGCGATTTGCGAGATTTTCTCACGATAATTATAAAAAAGGCCCATACATGGCTCAGGGCATCAGTTCCAAAATGAATGTTTCTCGTAAAGCAGCAGTAGAATTGATCCTGCAGCTTGAGTGTTGAAAACAGCTTCCTATATAGCAAGAAGAAAACAACTACGTTAAAGTCGAGACGCCCTGACCAGACTCTTTGACTTGGAAAAATATGGCAGTTCGCCATTGGCAAAATCACCAGCCAGGAGCTACTGACTGATCCTGGTTTTGCTCCAGAATCTGCCAAATCTGTTTCAACTTCTAGGACTGCTCACATGCGCGTGACGGGCTAATAAATCTTAGGGAAAATCCTTCTACTGTATCTCTTCCTTAGTTTTATTGCTTGGCTTTATCTCTCGACTCCCTACGAATGAGCTTAGAGTAGTTACGAATGCCCAAAAAGGCCTCCGAATCGATTACGATTCAGTTACGATGTCCAAGAATGCCTTAGGAATTTGGTAAGAATCACGCACGATTTTTCGAATCGGGGAATTGTGGCAAAAATTTTGAACAGTTCAAAGCTCTTGAGCCGAATTCCTGATAGACCTACGAATTGCAAGACCTCAATACGGACTGTGCGAATCAGTTAAGATCTTCACTAACTGAGTACGATTCAGCCACGAATCCAAATATTTGTCAATTTGTGTCATTTCGTGGGATTCGGGAACTGTGTGGAATAGGGGTATTACAAGAGTAAAATTAAATACAAGTATCAATAATTTGAAAAATATATTTATACGAGGGTCGTTCAATATGTAATGAAAACAGCCCAGTATATCCCAAAGTTTTATATTTACACACTTTATAATTACTTCCAATAAAATATCTGTTTCTTGTCTTAGTAAATGTAAAATTGCAGTTGTCCGGCTTCTTATCTAATTCACACAAGTCACCCTCAAGCTAGGGTACTGAAGTACACTGCGATATGAAATAAAACAATGTTTTCAAAGGCAGATAACTACATGAACGAGGTATGTTTTCAGTCTGATTCTTTGTGTGGTAAATATCAATATATTGGTGATTAATAAATGCAAACATCATTGATATTGCTTTATATTCTATGAAATACTGAGGCTGCCATTTTGGGGAAAGTCCTCCTCGATGCTTCATTCTCTGACATTCAAATGACAGAGTCGTTTTAGCGTGAACGATAACATAGCGAAAAATTATACGAAAATCATTTGTTACATTTCTCTGGTCACTTTGATGTTCATTTGCAAGTATTACAGCCGATTTTTAAATTTCCATCCCTAATCTCACTCATAAAGTACCCCCAATACGTCATTTGAAATAAGAAAATCAATTAAAAGAATGCCATCTCCACATGGGGTTAACTCAGTCACAGTGCGGGGTGATTCTTTATGAAAGTTGTCAATGATGCTTTATGAAAAGGGTTACAGATTCTTTACTTTGGGTTAATGATTCTTGACAAGATGCGATGCTTATGCCAGAAACGGGGTGAAAATGGTTATATTAGACAGTTTTAGAGTCAAATTTGTTAAACGACATATAAGCATCATGTTTTATGATAGTCTATGCATTTATCATACAGTTTAGCTGTCCAACAATTCACCAATTACAATAGAGATGCTAAGTTGCAACAAATGCCATATGTGTATATTTCATAGTTTTGTCGAGCAAAACATGCTTGGAAACGAACCATTATATTATATATTTGGTATATGAAGCTTAAATTCTTCCTTAAATATACGTTTTAGCCAATTTCAACAAATTTTCGAAGTTAATGGTTCTTTATGAAAGGTTACAAATGCTTTATGAGCCTAAAATTCGGGTTACAGGTTCTTTTAGAAAGTTGTTACATATTATTTATGAAAGAAGTTACAAGTTCTTTATGAGACAAATGCAATTTCGTCCTGATATACAGCCGTAATGCATTTTTGCACCAATAAATGGGCTGCAATATGATATTTCCAACAATGTGGTATGTGCGAGCACCAAAGGCTTAGACCAGCCCGCGCATATGTGCATTATGATCAGAGCCTTTGCTAGTCGCTTAAAAACTATTGACCGATTAGCATTTGAAGTTTCTTAGCTTAAAAGGAGGCCACACAGTCTGAGCCTATTCGTGCCAAAAAGCCACAATGTCCATGTGCGGATCCAGAGGGGGATAGGGGGTCCAGACCCCCCTGGAAAATCACAAGTTATAGTTATTTGGGTTTCTATTGGACCCCCACCCCTGGAAAAAGTTGGACCCCCCCTGGAAAATGTGTAATAAAACCATTGGACCCCCTCTTTAAACTGTAAAATAAGTTGAGGAGCCTGGACCCCCCCCCCTGACAAAATATTCCTGGATCCGCGCATGGTGTCCTGGTACAAATATCTTTGGTGGTGTTGGGTTGTCGTGATGCTGTACTTGAAAAAAGTTGAATTTCGACCTTAAGACCCCATCCCCAGGGTCTGGGGAGGTAGGAGAGGGGGATAGGAGAGAAGAAAGTCAACAATTTTTCCGTCATGTTAGGGCATCCCACACTTTACTGGGCAAGCTTGTCCTATTTCTCCACAGACCACAAATCCCCAAATCATCAAGAACCGATGTTAGGATTCGTGGAGAATTGTTTTTTTTTCCAATTCATTCGTTATGTTCTACGATTCAGTTACGAAATAGGTAAGAAACAGTTACAAATATTCGCGGGATTCGTCTGGATTCGGCCTGAGTGCCAAATTCACTACGATGTACAATAACCCTATTAATAAGTTAAAGAATAGATCACGAATTAGTTGAGAATACGCCGAATGCAGCACGAATTGGGTACGAATTAACAGAAATCCGCGACGATTCGTGATGATTCGCGAGATTTTCTCTCACCTCTCACGACAGTTATAAAAAAAAACATCCATGCTTGTGGGGGGGGATCAGTTCAAAAATGAACGTTCCTCGTTTGTCAGCTGTAGAATTGATCCTGCATCCTGAGTGTCTAAAACAGCTACTTATATAGCTAGAAGAAAACAACTACGTTAATGTCGAGAGGCCCTGGCCCTGGCTCTTTGACTTGGAAAAATATGGTAGCTCACCATTAGCAAAACCACCAGCCAGGAGCTACTGACTGATCCTGATTGTGCTCCTGATTCTGCCAAATTTGTTTCAACTTCCAGGACTGGCTCGAATGTATGCGCGTGATGGGGTAGTTACTCTAAGGGAAAGTCCTTCTACTATCTCTTTCTTGGTTTCATTGCTTGTCTTAATATCCTGATTACCCACGAATGAGTTGAGAGTAGCTACGAATGCCTAAGAACGCATCCGAATCGATTACCATTCAGTTATATTGTCCAAGAATGCATTATTAGGAATTTGTTACAAATCAAACACGATTTTTCGAATCGGGGAATTCGTGGCCAAGTTTTGAATAGTTCAATTTTTTTGATCCCAATTCCCGATAGGCCTACGAATTGCAAGAACTGACTACGGATTGTATGATTCAGTTATTATTAAGATCTTCGCGAACTGAGTACGCTTAAGCCCATGAATCCAAATATTTGTCAATTCGTGGCGATTCGTGGGATTCGGGCCCTGTGTGGAATAGGGGTATAAAACAGTACTTTTTGCACATACTTTCACTTGAAACTGACAAGAACCCTTCTTGAATCAGCGGAAGGTGGCGAATGAACGTACTTGTATATATCTGTTTTCATGACCAATCTTCAGGAAATAATGGACTTTGGTTGGGTCGCAATGGAACTCACGAACCCTTGATGAACAGCTGGGCTTGTCTCAGACTGAGCTACGGGACCCAATAAAATTATACTCTCATATGAATATTACCGATAGCATGAAGGTGTACCACTGGACTGATATCCGTCGTAGATGCTAATATTGCCTCTATGAATCCATACCAACCGCTACCATTCCAAATCAGTAATAGAGTGCTTGACTCAGAACCGAGGGGTTGCGGATTCGAGCATCACCGGCGTTACTGCGTTCTGTCATTGAGCAAGACACATTTATCATTGCTTAATACTGGTTCAACACAGGAAGACCGGTCCCGACATAGCTGAAAGATTGTTGACTACGACAATCAAATTAAACAAACAAGCAAGAGCTACCATTCCACATCTTATCATATGCTGTCCAGAAAATTAATTTATGTCTGTTCAAACATCTTTGAGATAGTAGAAGAAGAAAAGGCAAACGAAGAAGTGTTTTAGAGGAATGATGATTTAGTTAAAATACACCAATATCAATAAAAATAAAATAAAAAACATATGAATAAAAA
Source organism: Loripinus fragilis (assembly GCA_964019695.1). Taxonomy (NCBI): domain Eukaryota; kingdom Metazoa; phylum Mollusca; class Bivalvia; order Lucinida; family Lucinidae; genus Loripinus; species Loripinus fragilis. The sequence continues at coordinate 82,904,323 of OZ026522.1, read as the reverse complement.
TCATATATCATCAGACTTTATAATTGGGCCGCGACGCGAGAAACCCTGTCTTCGGTGATTCTGACAAAGTGAGATTCAAACCATCCTGCTTAGCTACAGAGACTTGCTAGAAATTTAAATTTTTGCTTGTAGCACATCTAGATATGATACTTTGCAATAAGCGATTTACAAAGGCGCTGATCAGACTGCGCGGATGCGCTAGCTGGTCTGTGCCTTTCTTGTTCGCAACCACCAAAGACAGGGTTACTCTCGGAAGCGCATATGTATCGATATTAATAATTGAGCCGTGACATGAGATTTCCAACAATGTGGTATGTGCGACCAGCAAAGCCTCAGATCAGCCTGCGCATACGCGCAGTCTGATCAGAGCCTTTGCTAGTCGCTTGATTATTATATGAGCGTTAAGCTACTGATTGAACATCATTTGGAGTTTCTAAGCTTAAAAGGAGACTGCACAGGCTCGTTTGAGTCTACATGTGTCAAAACGCCACATTGTTGGAAATCATGTCACGGCTCAAATTAGTTACAGAGTTGACCCAAAATCTGTGGGCCACGCTGTAAATATGGGTTTCGTGCCCGGGTAGGACAATCTCATTATATTTTGATAAAAACTTCACATGGTTATAACTGATCCCACGAAGGTGTGTCGCATACAACACTTAACCACGGACTCCCAAAGTCAAGGACACAACTTTGGCTCAAACCTGGTCCGGAATCTTATGTATTGGCACAACTCTCAGCCACCATCTCCCAAGTGCAAGGTAACAACTTCAACTCAGATGTCTGTCCATCGATCATACGTGCTTCGAGTCCTATCTGTATTTCAATAACAGTTTAAGACATCTTCATGAAACAGATATCAATCAACATAAGACGACGTATAATACACAAGGACTTTGACTCTGTTTTACCCTTTTTTTTAAAAAAAAATATGAACCGTTAAAACGGAAAATTGTAGATTTTGCAATTTAATCGTGTCCGCTCTGTAATAGAAGTACCTCGACCATAAAACAGTTTATTATATACTAAGCCAAAAAAGAAACGCCGCATATAAATAATAAAAATATTGCGCATTAAATGAGAGTTACAAAATTTCATCTGCTATCTATGTTTCGCTAGTATTCCTGCCACACATTATTCCCATTGTTTTATTGAGCTCAGATAACCCAAACTAGTGTACTGGCTGTCTTTTTATTTTCAAGTTTTTCACGTGCAAAGTCATTTTATTTAGCTTTACACATGTAATAACTACTGAAATCACTAGTCTAAAATCCAATTTGCTTGAAAACATTTTAAAACTTTAAAATTCAAAGATACACATTGCTAATTTACGATGCCAAAACGTCCACATGTTGAACGCGAAAAGGCTATAAAATGTTACAAGCTAACGTAATGCCATCGGTGATAGCCCAACACTTTCGATGCCATGCTAGGATGATTGAACGTCTTAGTAATCGTTTCTGATAAATTGAAACAATGTCAGACCGTGCGCATTCGTGACGTCATCGCCTAATGACGCGACGTCAAGATCCATAAAAACGTAGGTTTAATCTGCCGAATGAATGTCGCCCGGTGACAATGATAACCAGGACAACCACATGAACTCATAATCCAAGAATCAGCGCTCAAACTGTGTCAAATCGTTTGCGAGAGATTGGTGAAATACCCCCCCTCCCCCCCCCCTATATACAATGTATGTTTTATATGCGGCGTTTCTTTTTTGGCCTAGTATATGGTAAGACTAGAAATATTTTCTTCTAACGTACGTGGACATCGATAATTTGATCCTCTTGCCAATTACAACAACAGCTATCTGCTTTTGTCGTATGCTGAATGTTTTTGAAGCCTCTTAGGCAAACAATGTATACCCAGAACAGACTAGTACTGTTGCAGTTTGATTCTGTGCTAATATAATTGTCAATAATCTAAACAAATATATGCAGCAGCCGACTTTGGTGTAATGATCAAATGCAGCTTTTGGCTAGCTTTTTGAGGTTGCATCAGACGTAAGCCCAGTCATCCTTTGACTTTTATGCTTGATTGTCACTCACCGAATGAAGACATGTTTTTGCATTTTTGCAGACAGATGGTGCAGATTTGTCCGCATCTATGTTGTTTTCTGTCAATGTTAAAGACATATGCGGCTATTTCCAATGCGCACCTTTCCCGCGTCTGGAAACGGGTAAAGTTGTCTGGGTCCTGTCTTTCGACCATTAACGGATTCGGATCAACACAGCTTTTCGATATGCGTATGTCATATCGGTGTTCCGATATTTCTTGACAAAATAAAGTAATCTAAGTGTGTCCGAAATATCTATTGACATCTTATCAGAACTGATCGTCCCAGCACTAAAGACAGATAAATGTAGCTCAGTCGAAATCTAACGACGTACACAATTACACTGGTTACGAATACGATAGTGGCCGAGTCTCTACTATTTATATGGTTATTTAGAGCGGCGCACGACCTGACCCCGTGGCCTAGTGGTTAGCGTGTCTGGCTACAAAGCCAGAGGACCAGGATCGATTCCAGGGTGCGCACATATTTTCAGTGTGTTTTTTCTTTCTTTTTTAACATTTTAGTGCTAAATTGCTTCATATACTAGTAAAATGGCATCATCAAAACGACCGAAATGGTAATTCCTGAACTTATATTTTGAATTACGCATGAAACCTATGGGGGTGGGTTTAAATTTGGCCCTCTTGAAAGAGAATTAGTTCGGTGACCCCACATTTTTATTCTTTTTTCTGAAAGGTATTATAATTGTCCATGAATTAAAAACAAATTTTTAAGATTTTCAATATCAGATTTTTTACTACATGATTTATTATAAAAAACAAATTCCAATTTTCCACGAATTGCCAAAATATATCATGCAGTATCTTGTCACAGCATGGGATAACAAATAAACTTGCACTTTTTCTAAAAGGTTTGAGGTCATGGGCAATAATTTAAGTTATAAGAAAGAAGTTGGCTGAAGATTAAAACCGTTTTAGCTCGATATTTAGGACTAGTACTATTGTTTTAATTTTTTAGAAAATTGGTCAAATGCTGTAAACTTCAATTTGAGATTCTGAAAAAATAAGCACGGTGACATATCCTTTTTATTTCATAAATGGATAGCCCATGCATAAAACAAACTGTATGCAAAGTATTGAAAATATTTCAATATGGGAAGTATTTAATAGCATATGTCCTTAAGAACTACACCCAATATTTCAAGTCTAGCTAGCTTTTATAGCACAAGAAGAAAATGCACGGAGCGCCTTGGAGCCAGCTTGTATGCTTTAATCACTTTTCGTGCTACATCAAACGCTATTCAAGGGCGGATCCTGAAATTTTTGTCGGGATGCGGGGAAGGGGGACCAAGCCTTTGTAGAAAGAGTACTTGAGGGTATCCCTTCCCCAAAATCACACGCACCCTTTCCCCGAGGTATGTGACTTGGATAATGCATAAAAGGATAGGCTAATGTTCGCATATACACAAAGGAACCAATTAAGCTTGGCTTTTTAGTGGCCAAAACTTTAGATGTGCCGTAAGCGTAAGTGAGGATTATCGCCCGTACAGACACAAAAGCCGTACACTTTTCTTTATCACACCGGGTAGGTGGCAATCGAAAACATTAATACTATCGTCAAACGCAGATCAAAAATCGATAAAACAGGGTTTTCTATTGTCATTTGTCGCCCGATTGGCAATTGTAAACACCGTTTCTTGCGATTATTATCCGCGTTCGTCGATTGTTAAGAGCGTTTTCAATTGCCGCCTACCCGGTATGTTTAATCTCAGTACTGTACGAGCTTTGTGCATTGCTAGATGTTGTTTCGTTTTCAAATTATGAGTAAACATCTCCAGCGAAGAGAACTATAATTGCAGCTGCATGTATCCAGAACGAGAAATCTGGCGTCTTGGACAGGGTTCACAAGTAGTCTGCTTTTTTATAGGTTATTTGTTAGATTCTAATGATTGGATATATCATTCGGCGAGGAAAGTTTGCGAATTTTGAAAAATAAATCATTTGTATTTCCTTTGGGTACTCAAAAGAACCGTCTAAATAAGACGTTTCTTTTGAGAATCAAAACATGAAAATAGTTTTTGTCTACATGTCCCTTTTTGTTTATCAAGAGCAGACAATCAAGTAAGATTAAAGTTTTTATAGACAATGTTTGCCTTAATCTTTCATGCCTGTGTGGGGCGCAGTGGCTCAATTGAAGGTTTGCTAGTTCGAGACTCACAGACGTCAGAGTCACTGTGTTGTGTCCTAGAGCAAGACACCGAACTGGTATAAAACAGAAGGATAAGAAATCTTCCCGATCCGACTGGGATGAAAAATATTAAAGCAAACAGATATTTTACCGGCTGCTTATTACTGGATCCATCCAGGTAGACCCATCCTGACAAGACCGAGAGATCGTCGACTCGGGCGTTCAGAATCAAGCCATGCAAGTCAAAACAAGCAAACGAACAAACCAAATGCTCCTACTCTGCCCTGTCAGGCTCAACTCTCACTAATACATGTGAAGTCCCTCCAAATATGCTGAGCCACCCCGACCCCATCAATCCACCGCATGCTCCTTTTGGGAGTTTCGAAAAAGACATATTGATGTCCCGGATACAATGCTACAGTACTGGATGCTGATAGCAGGGTTTGGATATTTATGATGCATGGGAGGATCCAGAAAATTCTGTCTGGGAAAGGGGGGGTGGGTGTCCTGAAAACTCTATTTTAGTTTTTTCACAGAGGGCAGTGCGGACCTGGCCCCCTTTTCAAAGCATTTGGACCCAAGGGGTCCTACTTCTTCTCGAGGTTGTCAATAACAGTATTTCTAAGGAAACCTATAACAACTTGTGATCTTCCAGGTGGGATGCAAACCCCCTGCCCCCCACCCTCGGGACACGCACATGCGATGCTTAGCTAACAATCTGAACTCTGTAGCTCAGTCAGTTGCCTATCTGCTTAATATGCAAGCAGACAGGAGATCGCACCCAGCATATTTTTCATGTAGAGTTGTTTCCTCTCCTGATGATTCAAGAAGACCAAGTTTTCAGTTACTTGTATAGGAGTGAGCAAAAGTAATGGTAAACTGCCATACAGTAGGCTTGCATAGGAACACTGTAGTTAAGTTGACCATAGACAACAAATCAAATCAAACAACAGTTAAATTAAACGAAATCAGAGACTATGTCTCGGCATTACAGATATAATATTGAAATAAATCTTAACCTTAATCGTAATGATAGGGCGTGATTTGCTTGACTTGCGGCAAATTTGGATGGGATTGGGCCCTTTTAGTCCCTCCCTGTCTCTTGGAGGAGTCCCAACATGACAAAAATATTGTTGACTGGGCCGTTTAGTCATGGTTCAATCAATAAATAAGTCAGGGATTCAGTTCAAGGTCTAATTGCCTTGATATTTGATTCTAAAACCATTAACATCTTTGCAAATTCTTTCATAAAGCATCCAAACCCTTTCATAAAGAACCAGTTACCCATCATTCGCACAGGTAAAGAACCTGTTACCAAAATATGTTACTGATTCTTTACCACTTTTTTTTTGGCTTGTCAATATTAGTCATTTAAAATAAGCCCTTTATAGTTTTACATGAGGAGAAAATTGATTTTTTCAAACACATTTAGATTGAACTTGAAGTTGTATGCACACTATCTTTGATGGAATATGTACTTTGATAAATATACTGATTTTTGTTATGGGTTTTAACAATATCTGAATTAAACCACTCATTAATCCCTGACACATAAACCATCATTGCAAAGACTGACAGAGTAAAACCATTAGCTTTTCAATTATATGAATTAATAAAAATAAAATACTCTCGGGCTTCGAGAATCTTACGTTTAATGCAGTTTCCCATCACCTACCTTATACTGATTAAGGAAGTCATAAAGCACCTGTAACCCTTTCATAAAGCATCATTGACAACTTTCATAAAGAATCACCCCGCACTGTGACTGAGTTAACCCCCTGTGTCTCTGGTTTACACTGAAATGGATCAGACAAAACACCGCGTTTCATCGATGTTTGCATTCGGATGCATTATTTGGACATTGTTACACGTATTTACATGTAAATAATCTGGATGGCTAATTTCAGACGATAAAATTGTAGGAAACGAAAATGGTATACCACTCAATGAGATACCCCTAGATAGTGGTTTCAATTTAACTGGTCTGCTGCCAATGCAGTGAGAGTATTGAAACTTCGATACAATCAAAATTGTTCTTTTCGGGTACTAAGCCATATTTCTTATTTTCAAGAAACGTGCGTTACGTCCATTGCTTTAAAAGACGTCAAAGTAAGAGGGGGTAACGTAATGAAACCGTTTGCACGAGAAATCGGTACTGGTCAAAAGGTTGTATCGTTATAGCAGATAAAGGGGAAATGAGTCAAAAAACTATGGATATGTGATTCATGCATGTTAAATGTTTGTTTTAGAAAATACAGTATGCCTTTCTACCTTTGTTGATTTGAGTCTTTATAGTTCGGAGGAAAATATATGCAGTGTATATTAGTGTGCTTTTTAAAAAGTCTGTAACTTTATAAATTTGGAAAGATAAAATAATGTTTCATGCACCACTATAACGACCATGCTTTGATCTTTCGTTTGACATATAGCATAAAATCCTTATGGATGGAGTTATGAATGGGTTTTCATTACATATTGAAGCCCCCCCCCCCCTCGTATTCTGTCATGGCATCTTCAACATTTTCTTGTTCACACCAACGATCAGGGAAGTCATTTAATGAAGCACCGCTCCCCCTACGACATTAGGGAAATCAATATAGGAATGGAAATTTGTATTTAGTGACTTATAGGCCACTGGCTAGATATGGTTTACCACCCCCACCCCCCCCCCCAGTGGGAAATTTGTAGACCTTATTTTTCTTAAAGCCCAATTTATTGCAATGATTTTGCAACATGTTAGCCCTCTGACAATGGCAGCGTTAAGCTGTAACAGCCTGTTACATGCGTTACCCTACAAAATATTTTATAATTAAAATTCTTTTTAAGACTTCAGCAAAGTGCAAAAGATAAGGTAAGATTTCCAAATTGGTTATATTTTCAAAGTAAGCTGTTACTGGGCCACAGATATTGACATTTGAAAACAAATATAGTCACCCCCAATGTAGTGTACGTTATAATTTTTTTCACTGAACCCCCTTTAAAATGAAAAATGAATATAATATAGTTTTTATAAATTTCATTGAAACCAGTTTTTGTTCATTAATTTGGTATAATATAAAAGAATTTTTATAAACCTTTTCAAAACTATCTTCTATACTTTTGAGTTATTAGATGTTGAACATGGTAGCCCCATATCACACAAAAATGTAAAATGCAATTCTCTATGCCTTTCGCTGGCTATAGACCCCACCTCACCCAAGGGGAATTTTGTACATTATGCTTCCCAGATACTACATTATATAAGCCACAAAATGAAATTTGTTAGCCTTCTGAGAGTGGCAGCCTTAGTGGGTAACATTATGTTTCGTATGTTACCCGCAAAATACCATTAAATTTTCCTGATAATGTCTCCAACATGACATATTCATACTTTTTTTAAAGTCTGGCACAGGTTTAAGAACTTCTTACACCACAGTTACATAATTCTAGCATCTATTTCATAAATATCTGGAGTTTTTGCCGTTGTATATGTTACTTAGTGTTTCATATGTTATTTCCAAGTATCATTATGGCAGGTATTGACTTTACATGTATTGCATCCGTCAGTGAATATAGCAAATCTATAAGGCTGCTATTCAAATGGATTTAACTCTGTAGTTACGGCATTACCATCAAAGTTATGTGCAGCACTACATTGCCAATCTAATGTTGGTTCATTGTGTAATTGCAAGCCATGGGGAAGCTTGGACTTTTCAGTTTTGGTGGAAATTCTATCAGGAGTTGACTGAGATCATGGTACAGTTCCCAGAAGGAATGGCAGTGTCAACTCAAGGTTTACATTATGCCCAATAGAAAGAATGTCATGCTGACCAAAGGCACTCCTTTAAGCTCTCACCTGGCTGTTTGCATTTTGTAAACTGGACAATTTCTTCTTAGTTCGCCTTGCAAGCCTCAAAACTTTATTAGCTTGTAGCATTTTATGGGGTTGTGAAAGACAGATTTTTAATACTAAAAGTAAGTCAATGAAGTCTGCAACAGCCTTCCTGCCAATGTCATCAGCCTCAATAAGATCATAATCTATGCCAGGCTTAGCAGGAACTCCAAAAGTCAAAAAGTACAGTTCATTGTCTTCAAAACTAGAACTAAAAGGATTGGTGAAGCCTGAAACTGCCTCTAGTACTCGTTCTACTTTGCATCTGAGCAGATTGAACACTTTTCTATTTCATTTCAGTGCATTGAAGAGTTGTTTCAATATTTTGAGCTCTGGTGTGATGAGTAATACACCATTCCATCTGCAGTACGAAACGTAGTTCTAGTTGCTAAGGCTAGAATACCTCTTTATTGTTTGCCTGATAGTTATGTCAAAAGCTTTTCTCCAATGGTTGTGACACACTAATCCCATTTTGTTTGAGAAGTTCCTAGCATCTGCGATGTGTATCAGACAAATTTATGAGTGTAATCAGTTACACAGGTACATATTGTGCGTAGTTGTTGTGATCATTTGCAATGAACATTGGGAACAAGGCATACAAATAAAGCTGACATGCAATTCAAAGTTGTTTTCCTTGTAGCCCTAATCAGTATCAACACCATCTGATTAATATCCATATATCTTGTCCAGAATTTAGCTGTTCCACAGTGACTGTCTTTCAGAACTTCTAATTTGAAAGCATGGGATCTACTGTTTAGGTGAGCAAACAGGAAAAGTTGATAGATCACATTATAATATTAGTTAAGTCATCATAAATTAATAAGGAACTTCAATTTATTTCAGTCTAATACATTTTCTTTATTCTCTAACAGAATTAATACATGTATAGTCAACAACTGCTATACAGATACTCTGAATATCTTATGTATCATTTGGTAACACACATAACAAGTAAAGCTCAAGGCATTTATTAAATGAATACTTAAAATAGGTAAACCTTGTTAAAAGAAGTACATAAACCTGCGCCAGCATGCAAATAAGTATAAACAGGGCTTGTTAGAGACATTAACTTGAATGTTTAAAGCTATTTTGAAGGTAACATATATAACATGGACCTGAAAAATAGTGTAAGCGACCATAATAAAGAACTTTAAATCATTTAAGTAGCAGCCTTATAGATTTACTATATTCTGTGACAGATGTAATACACGTAAAGTCAATAAATACCATACTGATACTCATAAATAACGCAGGAAACACTAAGTACCGTATACAACGGTTATAACTCAAGGCATTTATAAAATTAATACTAAAAATATGTAACTGTGTTATAAGAAGTTCATAATCCTTCATCAGCATGCAAATATGTGCGGAAATGTCATCGTTGAGCCATTATCAGGGACGTTTAAGGCTATTTTGGGGTGTAATGTATATAACGTAATGTTACGCTTTAACGCTGCCACTCTCAGAGGGCTAACATATTTTATATTGTGTCTTATATAATCCAGTTTTAGAAAATCATAGTGTATAAAATTCCCCCTGGTGGGGAGTGGGGTCTATAGCCAGCTCAAGGCCTATTAAGAAATCATATTACAAAATCTTGAATCAGTAATGACATCTAGATTACCTGTCAGATCATGCCCTATAAGGAAATATGAATAAATTAAATTTTGAAAACCTCAGGGGTCGAGAGAATTAGAAAATATCTCCATATTGGGAACAATTATATTAAAGTTGAATTAAGTATATGTTAGAAATATTTATATTTATAACAAATGATAGGAGTTTCAGTCTTATCACAGTGACTAGGAACAGAGGAAATCACTGATTTATCTTTAAAAACACTATGTTATTCGATAAATTCCATACCCTTGTTCAATAATGGAATTTTGATAGCATGACGTTTATGATTGATCTCACAAACAGTATATGGAGTAAATAAATGTGGAACATAAAACCTAGTCAAAAGACCTGCGTTAAAGTACTTGTTAGTTCTTTTAAATTTTATCACTATACTTTGGTTTCACGAATATTTCCTTTCACAGCACACAACTCAAAGTTTTTCTTTACATATAAGTTCTGGAAAATTCATCTAGCAGTTGTTTATTTGTTTATTCAAGTAGTTGGCAGTGTAAGATCACTTTGTATGTTGGAAAGATGTCTTGCAATTAGATGGGTTTTATACCCACAGTGAACATATTGTAACAAACAATGAGATAAAGAAAAGAATGTTGCAAACCTTGATAGTGGACATTATTAATAGATCCAGTTACACTCATATACATGTATTTTGGCGGGTGGATTTATTCAGACCACGTTATGACAGTTATTATGCGCTTTTAATTTACAGTTTCTATGTAATTGCAACCGCTAAAATATGTAATACGTACTGTCTGGCAATAAAGTTAAGTTACTATAGCTTGGCGGCTAAGAGCCAAATTTTGGCCTGATTGTGCTATTCAGGATACAAGCATGAAATTTAGCACAGTTGTAGACCATGGCTGACTAAGCAGAATAGGATATAGAACCACATTGGGAAATGCCTACTGCGCATGCGCAAAGCGTTTTCTGATTTTAGGCTGTTATCATAGAGCTCTCATACAGTTTGACTTTAAATAAGGGGTCATGTTGGCTGTAGAATAATAAAATGTGAAAGAACTGATGGTAATTGCTTTTTTTAGTCCTTTTTATTCTTTAATTGCTACGCAAGCGCATAAAATTTGAATTTTGTACAAAGATGGTATTCTGTTTCTTTTATTGTAAACTGCGCAAAACCCTATGCCCCTACCAAAGGACCAAAGCATGTCTTCAATATACATGATATAGGGACCTACAGACCGTTTAGATGCGCATGCGCAGTGGGTTTCGTTTAACCAGATGTTGTTTAGACGATAAACAAAACTCCATTTATTTACAAATATAAGCTTTCACAAAAAAACTCTCCTCTAAGCTAAACATATATAAAATTGTTATTAGACTAAGGAAAGGAGAATGGTAGGATTGTGGCAGACGGACAGACATGCAATCAGTTTTTTTATCAAGCTCAAAGCCCTTGAACCACTGGACAGATGCGCCCACCTGAGCTACCAGGGTGGTCCCAAGTCACCACCACATATTTTTTGTGTTGACCTATTTGGATTGTTTTGACTGGGGGACGTCTCTGAAAAAGATATGTTTTAAGCCAAGGCGGTGGCGCAGCTTACATTTGTCACTGGCCAAAAGGCAATATACCTTTTTGATAGATAAACAGACAGACTCACAGACAGACATTTACGTAGGCAGACATATATTCTGCTGTGCTTGAGCTCACATATCTCGTATCACTGTCTGTCGATAGACTGTCTCCAAGCTGTCAGTGAACTGTATATGTATATTTCTAGTGTATCACTTCCCATAAACGAACAATACCAAACATTAGTCAGTCTACGACAGTCTATTTTATGTGAGTATGATTATGTTACATTTTTGTGGGGGGTGCCTGATATGCCTCATAGTTTTGGTTGTGAAGCTACTGACTGACTTTGAGGCATTTGGTCCTCCTGTAAAAGATTTCCTATTTGCAGTCAGTGTTCTCATTTTGGATGGAGCCTCCGTTGTTCAGATACTTAAAGGTGTAGGGGCTAGCACTGTTCAGTGAGCAGTATACAAATGATGTTTTTAAAAGGTTACGCAATATCCACTTTTTGTGCAGTTGGTCGAGTGGATTTAGTGTGCAGCACAAGTTAGGCGGACAGTTTAAAAGCATCAACAAGAGAAAAACGAGGAGATGACATCCACCGGCGCGTCGGTTCATCAAATAACTCGTCTGTCATACCGAAAAACTGGCAAGATTTCTTGTGTGAAGATGACAATAAATTTATTTCATTATCTTTCCAACTGCTGTGTTTCCTGGACATAAGATATTCCAACTAAGAAACAATACCCACAGATTGAGATCAGGATTTGCACGGGGGGAGTGTGACAATACTCTAGACAGAACCCTGAACTTTATGGGAGGAGAAGCTCGGTCTTAGTGTGTCCAGCTTGCGATATGCCTTCATTTGCGCCTTGTTTGCACGAGGAGGCAGATACATGAATATTTGCTTGTGCTACGGAAGCAACAAAAATGCCTGACAAGAAAATAAGCAGCTGCGCTTTTGATACTGATGTGGTAGTTCTGGTCATACCTGTGGTGCAACAGTTGTGAGTGGACGAACTGCGGGGTTGGCAAAAATTGCCGGCTATCGTTGGTGTAAAATCAAATTGTCTTGCTTTTTTTCATTCACTCACAGGGTGCAAGAAAACATCCTTTCCGTGTTCATAGAAAACGGCGGGTAAGCTTTCTAGCTGTAACTGGATATTTTGTAAAAATGAACTCTCTCCCTGAAAAGCCACCTACAGATTACCTCTGAACCATTGAACGACTCATCACAGTACTGTATGGTAGAACAAGCAAGCACCTACATGAACATAGACATGGCTGGATAACATTTGGTTACCAAAAAAGTTTGTTTGATGAATTGATAGACGTTACGAAGGTGGCTTTATACCAGCACATTTTAAAGGCAGCATATCAAGGCTCATGTGTTAGGTTCAGTACTAGAACGGGGGAAATGATTACCAAGTACAGCAAACTGGGATGGTTACGACTAGACACTGGAATGTACAGTTCATTATGGACCACCATACCACAAGCATTAAAATCTTCTCTTGACCTTGTGAGATATGGCTGTCTTCAAGATTACAGAAGTAGACAATGCAGCTCTCCAGTGTACGACCATTTGTGTCTGTTGTGGCAACTTTGAACACTGCATTTCTGTAAATTAATGATTGTTTTTAAAATTGGTATTGTTAAATAACTGAAAATCCTTTGGGAAGACTGTGTCATATCAGCTTATATGCAGATTATGGCACATATTGCCAGCTCTCTTGGTTAAATGTTACTTTGAAAATGTATATGTTTGTATATATAAGATCAACGTGATCGTTATCTTGGCCCAGGTGCCAAGTAACCGAAAATAAACGCATAACAATGCATGGACATACGGCCGAAAGACAGTCAACACTCTTCAGTAAACTCCATAAAATGAGCTACAGTCTTAAAGTAAGTACATTACGGTATGTAGTCATTCAAGAACATGATGGGTAAACCATGCGTGTCCCCAGCATAACAAGAGAAATTTAATCATGTCAAATGATGCGCTAGAGAACCACTGTACTCGAACAGCATGGTCATCGCGGGTTGGCTGCTGACGACGAGGGCACAAAATATACAGTTTAAGTTTACCTGGCTGTTAAAAAGGGTAATATTTTGTCAATATTTACTTTTGAGCATATTCTGTGCTTATTATTGTCACTTATATATCAAGCTGTATATCTGCTTAACAAAGATTTGAGTGAGTTAAAAGTTAGTCGATACAGCACCTGAGTTATGCCAAAAAGGTGATATTTTTTCCTGCAAAAAGGATGGAAGGCATTTTTGTTTATGTTCTAGTATATATGTTTACTTTTGTTAGTTAAGATTAGATGCAAAATACTAGTGCTCCAAATCTGAGGGCACGGCATTTTGAAAGTTGTTCAAGTGAAACTGCTTTAAGCCCTCCAGTAAAGTAATTTAACTGACCGTTCCAAGGCGGTACTCTTTTGGTGGATCATTTGTGTTATTTCGGTATTGTGTTTGACATGCTTTCACGTCTGCTCATTGCTGCCTTGTGGTCACCTGCTGGGAAAAAGCTGACCTCTTGGCTCTCATTTGTGGTGTTAAACTGTGTGGTTGTTACTTTCCCATTTGGTTTTATGGGTCAGGTGTGGTACTTGATTGTATTGATTCCTGATCTTTGTCCCCTTTCTTACTTTCATACTGTACGCATAGTACTAAATACATCGGCTGTTCTGGTCCAGAGACAGGGTCATAGATTGCATAAAAATTGATTATATTTAGACCCTCGACTACTAGTACAATGCCCTTGACTAGTTAAATTTTTCGTACAGCTATAAAATGGTTAGCAACTTCACAAAAAATAAAAACAGAAATATGCAAAACATTCTATTCATTCACTTATTTGTATTATTCATTATGTGATGCCATTAAATCATTACTAGTGACTAAAATAGTGTCTCATTAATCTGTGAACACATTTCGTACACCTAAAAAATCCCACTGGCTATCCAGAAACTGGCTGGCACTTAGCTAGTTTTAGAATTTAAAGGCTCCAATCGTCTCAGAATGGACTAAAATACATAAGTGATTATTGCAACTGAAAACATAATCAAAGAAAATTAATAGCTGTAAAGAACTAGCTTATAGAATGGATCACAGTAAACCAAAATAATAAAGTGAGTGTCCCCATCGACTGCAACCGATCCGCGATGACTGCACTGTTCTAGTACAGTGGCTTTCTAGCGTGAATGCATGCGCAACAACAATTGTTGGATAAATGATTGTGCAGAAACACATTTATTTCCCAATCAGAAGATATAAGTATCCCATTTATTCAACGGTTTCCTACTTTTGACATCGTTAAACGATATGACCGGAAGTATTAGCTAGTTTGCGAATGCGTAATTATGGAAACTATTTTAAAATATATTTGTTTATGTCTTTTTGGACATCTAGAGATATAGTGGGTCGATTTTAACCATGTTTAACACAAATATTGGTCTGTGTAGTCAAGTGAGACCAAATTTTCCTATGACTGAAGTGAATTTTGCCTTGTGCATGCGCAGAGGAAATTTGTCGGAGTGGTTCTATATCTAAAAATCATCAGGTCACCAACCTTAACAAGTGTGAAAATTTTAATGCTTGTATCCGGAATAGCACAATCTTTGCTCTTAGCCTCCTAGCTATAAAGCTGTATACATGAACAAATATGTGTATATAAGTCTGTCCAATTTCAATTGGGGGGATAAGGTTAAAAAGTTTATATGAAAATTAGTATATAAATTACTAAAGCTGTATACATGAACAAAATCTATGGATGAATATATGTGTATATAAGTCTGTCCAATTCTAATTAGGGAAAGAAGGTTAAAAACTGAGTATACATTTGAATACTTGGTGCATGCAGTCTATACATGATGTATACAATGTCAATGTGTAAATAATTTACTTTCAGCACTTAATACATTTTACATACTAGTAACTTGAAACAAACTAGTTGTTGATTGTTGCTCCAATTGTGGTATTCTGTAGTTGTTTTATGTCTTGTTGTGCGTTACTTTGTGTTCATTCTAATTTTGCAATCATCTCGATGGGGAAAAGAGGGCTGGTTGCTCTGCTCTGTTTGTCTTCCTGGTGTCTCATGATTGTTTTGTGGCTCTTCATCTGCAGTTTGTGGTTGTGGTATTTCTTGATCATACATACGATCTTTTCGGGGTTTTTTTCTCAAGCGCTTTAAGCATAAAGATCATTTTTGTGTGATATATGCAAACAGTGCAGACCACAGAACTTGGCATCTGATCAAGGTCGTCACTGTTTGCTTACAGAATCGTCTGCTATATTTTGAAGAATTGGAAAAAAAACGCTCAACCTTTAAGCCAGAAATAAAATAGTCCAACTGGTAAGAGTGGAAAAGTCCATTTGGCTTAAATGGGTTCAGTTATGCAATGAATGTAACAGGAAATACCCCAAACACAGACCAGCTTATTGTAGCTCAAGAAAAAAAAAGTCCCAAACGCGTAGATAATGGTACTAAATAGATTTGAAGATGGGTCAAAGAATGCAAAAGTCTAAATCATTTTAAACTTTGACTGTTTACATTTTAATTGCACGTTATGATTTGTACAAAGACAAAAGCAGTTTCAACACAACGTAACAATATGCTTTGAACTTATCAAGTTGTAATTAATAAAAACCAAACTGTTCACAGGCGAGTTTTATTAATTGTAAAACTGATATAGTATATTCAAAATCACATTATAAACCATCTATGAACACGACATTCTGATGCATTATCTCATGAGATGGAACACGGTAAGGTGTAAAGGTTTTCAAATACGTATTTAGCTGTTTCATATTGGATTTAAACTCAAACATTTATTGTTTTAATTTTAGATATGTGATATGGTACCAGTTCGTTTTGAGCCATCCTACATCAACGACTTAATAACGTACATGTAACAAGTATAAGGCATTTTATGACGTTTTCATAGCAGCATGCTTACTTTTTTTCTTTTCTTATAGGTGGCATTATTCCGAAGGACAGGTTTATATATAGCCAAGTTCTTATAACACCCAACGTGCCCTCATTTATTCTGATAATGTTAGGGAATGTGTCATGCTGTATTTTAGCTATAGGATTCTTAGTGTTTAACATACACTTTCGAAATAACAGGTAGGTCATTACTGCAAAATCTTGTTGCCCATCCTTATTTATATAAATTTAAAAAGTAAGTAAGGGTGCAAAGATCAGGAATCGATACAATCAAGAACCATACCTGACCCAGAATACCAATGGGAATTATAAAACCTTTTTCTTTTCACACAATGTTGTGTTGGTATGAATTAGGGTTTCTGGAAGGAACTGATATTCATTTTGAAATGCAATTCTTTTTTGTTCTTAGCGTTTCGGTGTTTAGTTCACCTGAGCCAAAGGTTCAAGGTGAGCTATTGTATTTGTTCTTTGTCTATCTTGAGTCTGTCGTCTGTCCGTAAACTTTTTCTTTCAGGACATTTCCATTTGAACAACTGGTCCTTTCCTATAACTTCACATGAATGTTTCCCATGATGCCCTCTTCAAAATTCCATAAATTGTTCTGCTCCACCGAACTGGAGGGTCACCAGAGCTCCAGATTAGAAGTCTTTTAAACGACATCTTCGCCTAAACCACTGATCCAAGTTCAAAATAAGTTCACAGAATTGTTCCTCATAATGCCCTCTACCAAATTTGCACAAATGGTTAAGCTCCGCTGAACAAAAGGGCAACCAGAGCTCAACTTAAGAAATACCTTTAAATGGCATTTCTTCCTGAACCATTGGTCCGAATTCAAAATTATTTCACAAGATTGTTCTTCATGATGCCTTCTTCCAAAATTGAACAAATGGTTTCAGTCCACTGAACAAATTTGTAGGGGCTACCAGAGCTTAAGAAAAGAAATGTCTTTAAACGGCATCTCCTCCTGAACCACTGGTCCAAATTTTATATAACACGGATTTTCCCCATGATACCTTAAATGGTTTAGCTCCACTGAACAGGAGGGCAGCCAGAGCTCCAGATAAAAATGCCTTTAAACGCATTTCCTGTTGAACCCTTTGGTCTAAATTCAAAATAATAGTACAATATTGTTCCTCATGATGCCTTCCTCCCAAATTGCACAAATGCTTCCAGTCAACTGAAAAAAGGGGCTGCCAGAGCTCTAGATAAGAAGTATCTTCAAACGACATCTCCTGAACCACTGGTCCAAATTTAACATATCTACACATGAATGTTCCCCATGATGCCCTCTTACAAAATTGCTTAAAAGGTTTTGTGCAATTTATTGTTATGTCCATTCTAGTATTGCAATCATCTTGATGGGGAAGAGAGAACTGATTGCTTTGCTTAATTTGTCTTCCTAGTGTCTTGTGATGGTTGAGCGGCTCTTCCTCGCGGTGCCACAGGGTTGTCTGCAGTTTGTGATTGTGGTATTTCCTGATCATACTCACTTACTATTTTTGCTCCACTAAACAGGAAGATTGACAGAGCTCCAGATAAGAAATATCTTAAATGACATCTCCTCCCGAACCACTGACCCAAATCAATGGTTATTCTCGGATGTACAAAAGCCTGCCAGAGATCCAGATAAGAAATGCCTTTAATTTTCATCTAAACCATTGGTTCAAATTTAAAATTATTCCACTGGATTGTTCCTCATGATGCCTTCTTCAAACCTGTACAAATGGTCCCATCCTTTAGGAAAAAGGGGCTGCTAGAGCTCTAGATAAGAAATGTCTTTACACGGCATCACCTCCTGAACCACTGGTCTAAATGTCATATAACTTTTCATTAATGATCCCCATGTCGACTTCTTTCAAAATAGTATACATTTTTGCTCCACTGAATAGGGTGCCACGAAAGCTCCAGATGAGAAACCTTTTAAACTACATCTCCTCCTGAACCACAGACCAAAATTATTTCACAGAATTGTTACTCATAAGACGCTCTACATAAATTGCACAAATGGTTACACTTCATCGAACAAAAGGGCTGACAGAGCTCCAGATAAGAAATAACTTTAAACCGCATTACCTCCAGAACCACTGATCCAAACTCAAAATAATTTCACACAATTGCTCCTCATGATGCCTTCTACCAAAAGTGCACAAATGTCTCTGGTCCGCTGAACAAAGGGGCTGCCAGAGCTCTGGATTAGAAATGTCTTTAAACGACAACTTCTGAACCATTGGTCCAAATTTAATATTACTTCACATGAACGTACCCCATAATGCCCTTTTCCAAAATTGCATTAATGGTTCTGCTCCACCAAACAAGAGAACTTCTAGAGTTCAAGATAAGAAACATTTTGAAGAACATCTCCTCCTAAACCACTGATACAAATTCAATATAATTTCACAGAATTGTTCCTCATGGTGCACTCTACCAAAAATATACAAATGATTCCACTCCATTGATCAATCATCAAGGTGAGCGACCCAGGGCCCAAGGGTCCTCTTGTTATATTAAAACGTAAGTGTGCATGATCAGGATATACCGCACTAACACAATGCAGACCAAGCCTCAGCAAAGGGAGGAAGAGCAAGATAACACAAACAGTCACAATACATCAGAAAGACAATTAAAGCAAAGCAACCAGCCCTGTCTCTATTCCTTGTCAAGATGATTGCAAAACTAGAAAAGACACAAAATGATACATAACCAAACAAATACCACCACAAAACGCCCACAAACAATGTGAGGTACATAAAACAATGAATCAACAACAACAGTACCATCGCCTTAGAATGAACAGCAACTAAAATCGCGAAGGGTGTTTCGCACTATATTTTATTATTGTTAAAAAACACAAAATGCGTTCGAACAGAGGCTTCCTAACTTATACAATGTATCATCAGAGAGAGACAATCTAAACAAATTAGCACTTGATAATAAAACAAAGAAAATGGATCATGACTTACAGATAATCAGAGCTAAATAAAACCTCAAGTTGAGCCCTGGTGGGCCAAGCCAAAGACAAGTATCAGGTGCCAATAAATAGAGTAAAACTTTATGTCAGGTCCATCATTTTTCAGCAACATTAAACTGTCTAGTCCACTTATCAACAACATCATCATTATTGGGAGTATCGTGGTATATGCTGGTGTGTTTATATCATCGTTAGACTATGGCAGACTTCTACCATCAGAGATGGATAACCATGTTTGTATGGTATGTATAGCCGCGCAGTATTCTTGTTTACCTAACAAAGGTGATATGAGGTGGATCCCCATCTACATAAGCGCGCTGGAATTTATAGTATGCATTAAACTAAAGACATACATTTTCCTTTGTTTTATGTCATTACGTAATTTTGTGATATTTGCTTACGGTGGAATAATCTTAATTGCTTTGATTTTGAATTTATTAGTCCATATTTGAAAATAAATTTCTGCCAGGAATGTTCCATGTGTTAAATTATTATCATAGTAAGTAAGGTTGCAAAGATCAGGACTCGATACAATTAAGTACCACACCTAACCCAAGATACCAATGGGAAAGTGCCTTATTTGAATTTGAACGTCTATACATTATATTTGCTATTATATAGTAACCGTTGTATTAGCAGTGACCTCAAGTGTAGTGCACAGTACACCAAACATTTCGTATTATGTGCATATTTATCCATTTAATTTTATTTTAATTCTGATAGATAACCCCATGCATATTATGCATATGGATACAAAGGTATGGATTTTCCATTTTGTATTTTGAAGGTGTTGCTGATCACAAAATTCTATGAAATAGTGTACAGTACTGTACATTCGAAATTTTTTGCGCAGGTTTTATTTCACAAAACTTCACATATGCGAAGTTAAGAGAAAATAAAACTCTCGCAATACGGCGAGATAACTCTGTCGTTTACTGATATCGGTAAATCTTATCCAAGTCGCAAATTTTTAAAGTCGCACATATATCGTTTAACGCTTTTGCGATAATTTCTGAATAAACAGTATATCTGTCACTGATGATTGTTTTATCTTAGATAACTGTGCATATCTAAATGAAATGGCATTCTATGCGATGTCTCTTCTTAGTCGTCGTTGTTTGCCAAAAGACCTGTTACAGGATTGAACATGAATAACGACTTTCCACTCCTAATTATATTTGGTCACCTCAGTACTTTTTTCACGTCATCCTATCCTAAGTTTAAGCACAGTATTATTATCACATGTATTTATCTGAAGAGAACATTGAATAGCAACATCTCGTTGTTTTATAGTAAAATAAAGAAAAACACAGTTCTGAATCCACTGACATAAAATAGTGTTCTAATTTAAGGTTAACCTCATGCAAAGTGGGGTTTTGCTGTATGTTTTTGGTCAAATGCACATACATATATGAACAATGTGAAAGTGCTTGTCTGTCCATCTAAATAGTTTACCTCTACTTTATGGGCATTATATAGACAAACACTCATTGACTCAACTTTTCTTTGACTTTTGAGTGAGTGATATACTGAAAAACGCAATTTTTTAGTTGAAAATATAACTTTTTACCCCATGAAAAATGTGCAGAACATAAAGAATAGTTCATGAAACAAGATAATTGTGTACCGTTTTGTAGGCCACAATCGGGTACAGTAATTATACAATTGGTGACCGAGTTGGATGTTTCTAATATATAAATACCATAACAGCAATACCAAAAACCGTTTATAAAGCAAAGCAACGTACCTGATTTTGCTTCTAAAAATCGCATGCCACAATTCACATTTTTTGAAAATACATTACCGACAATAGTTTAAAAATGTCATATGTTGGTATTTTTGTCAAGCATACTTTGTGCTCTTTGTATTAAAACAAAAAGAAACTTTGTAAACCAGAACAAAGGGAAGATAACTCTTTCAAACTTCCCATGGTCAGAGTGAGTTTAGCTATGCGTTGACGTTCTGGTTCATTTAGAGGACTGGTAAATGGAGAGAATGAGTTTTGTCAATGTCCATAACACTGTCGTATATCTATTTGTATTTGTACTAGGCGATGATGCATCGATGAGTGAGGGATCTTTCATACTAACCAAATATATATATGTCTTGATCCACATCAGAAATAAGGGTGTGGTTGGTACCATAAAATTAGTTTAAGCCCTCCAGTAAAAATATTTTACTGACCGCTCCAAGGCGATGCTTCTTTTGTGGATCCTTTTTATAATTTATATTTCGTGTTTGTCATGCTTTCTTGATGTTCATTGCAGGCCTGTGGGTACCTGCTGGGAAAAGGCTCACCTCTTGGCTCTCTTGTATGTGACGTTTTCTTTTTTTGTTGTCACTTTCCCATGTGGTCTCCTGGCTCAGGTCTGGTGCTTGATTGCATTGATTCCTGATCTTTGCCTCCTAATTTACTTTTTGTGTATCGTCTATGACGTAAGGACGTTGCATCATTTAATGTAACGTCAGTTTCTAAGGAAGGTAGAATCCAAGAAGGTGTCATATTATCGACGAGCAAATTTTTAGTCAAATAAATTGTATTTCCCATTAACTCATAATCAGAGTTATTTTAGGCTGGTGCATTCCATAATCAAGAACATCGTTAGACCAGTTACCCTAGAGGGTACACATTCACGACTATAGGACCAAGAGCCCCTGCTTTGGAGTTGGGCTGGAATATTTGTACCATTTGTGGGTTGGCTTTCACTTGAATGCTTCAAACCATTGGCTGAGCTAGGAAATCTTAATTGTTTTAATTTTCTTTTATAAAATCATCCTTATTTTAACAAAAGTGCTATTGTTGCTGATTATCTCTCTAGGACTTTAGACCACTGAGTTCAAAATCTAGGGCACCTTTAATAGTTTTATTTGTATGTTTCTGACTTATGCAGATATCTTACAAACCATTTATTAAAAACAAAACATATTTTGACAATTGGTACCAATAATGGCTGGCCTTTACTCGACAGCTTCAGACACATAGATATACTCACCACTCAGCAAAGTAAGAAAGGCAACGCAGATCAGGAATCGATACAATCAAGAACTGCACCTGACCCAGGATACCACATGGGAAAGTGACAAAAACGCAAGCATCACGATGCCAAGCGGTGATCTGGTGGACTGATTTTCTATCCCACCTCTCATGTATGATTCATCCTTATTATGTAAAGCGGGTTCCTTAACACATTTGGAGTTAAACTTTCGTTAATATGACTTGACTTAGCTACTCTACATCTAAAAGAGGTGAAGCAGGTATTTTCAATTTAGAGTTTTACTTTAGTCACGAGTTAAAGCTGCATAGTCTGTAACTTTTGATCTTTTTAATTTTAGAATGTATGTTTCTATTTTCAAGAACACAGTAAAAAAACTAAATTTCAGGTATACATTTTACCAATTTCGTAAATCTTAACAAATTATGAGTATCAAAGCAACAGCATTTATGTTAAATTTAACTTTCTATAATTATTGGAGGGACGCAAATAATTACCGACAAGAGAAAAACACACCTGTTTTATAAGATGATTAACTTGTCAGTGCAGTTTTCAGCTATAGTGAACAGATTTATTGTGAAAACATAACTTAATTCTACTTTTACAAATAATTTAATAAGAAAATAAAAAGATTCGAAAAATGTTCAAAGTTGCAGACTTAGTCTCTTTAACATCGACTTACAATTTGCTGATGTTATCATATTAGGAGACTCCAGTGAGCCTAACAAGGTCAGCATTAACCTATTGTTCTATTGCTGTTTTACTTTTTAGCTTCAGGTTTGGATCATGAGTCTTGGATTTACACTTATCTTTGGGGCACTATTTTCAAAGACATGGAGGGTCCATCTAATATTTCGGAACTACAAACTGAAAAAGACTGTAAGTTAGTTTTTAATACATTTACTTACTTTACGTTTTATCACTTATATCAGAGTGCTAGTTTTAAATGGCACATTTGCATAGTTAGGGCATAGTTTACAAGTCAGTAAGATTTTGAGATCCTCAGCCTCTGATACTATATAAAGCCAAGATATATTTAATGGTTGGAAAATATCACATAACATTGTGTTTGGGAGATATATAAAGCTATACAATAAAGTCGATAAACCACCAGTGGTTTAAGATTTAGTAGCTTTAAGTAATGACGCCCATTATAGGTTGCGATTGTATGACGTTGTTTTACGCAAAATGCCTTTTAAGGCTATTTTATTGTCATGTTATAAACATATGTATCATCTGTGCTCCTGTATTATTAAATTTATTGAACTCAGTGTGAATAGAGATATGATGCTCAACAAGACATGCAATCATTCTTGTGTCTTCAACTTGCTTAAATAATTTAATAAACCACAAACACGCATGTATGTAAGAGCTTCTTTTTGTACAGTATGTACATAGATTATGACTCTACTAACGAGCAACGTCATCATGTGTTCAGTGTGATATAATCCTCAATCGACAGAAAATGAAAAAGGCAGAGCCCACATTCCTTTTACACATTGAAAAATAAAGAAGAAGGCAAATATCAGGAATCGATACAATCAAGTACCACAACTGAGATTGGGCACCATATGGGAAAGTGACAAAAACACAAGAAAACAAGTAATTTGAAATCAACTACAGTTATTCTGTAAAAACAGATTGTGCAGAAATAGTGACGTCCTGATAAATTTGCAAACAGCAAACTAGACTGAATTGAATCTGTTAATTAAATAAAATTTGATTAAATCGACAATGTAACAACTCGCATGCCGCATTATACCAGCTTAAGTGGTAAGTTTTATTCTGGAAGAACCCAATGTTCCTAACGGTCCAAGCTATGGAAATTATCAGCAGTATATGGGTGCACAATGAGATTTTTTCCCTCATTTATCTCTACTTTATTTCCTACTT
Organism: Loripinus fragilis; assembly: GCA_964019695.1. Lineage (NCBI taxonomy): Eukaryota > Metazoa > Mollusca > Bivalvia > Lucinida > Lucinidae > Loripinus > Loripinus fragilis. The sequence continues at coordinate 82,880,259 of OZ026522.1, read as the reverse complement.
AGATTTGGCTAAATAGTACCAGCTCAGTTATTAGCCCATGTCCTAGTTCAGACTGGGTACCAGTGTCGCCAGAGAGAAGTTCTGCCAGTACCACGAAGCAAAAAACAGCTGTAGCAAAATATAAATTTTCTAGATAAACGGAGCATTCAAAAAGATAGAGAAAATACAAAAATTGAAAACGGCAACTCTGTTTCATCCAAAAGTAATTGCGTCTGACCAGAAAACGCCACGATCACACAATGTAGACCAAAAATAGTATGTGAGTATGACCAGGAAATACGACAGTCGCAAACTGCAGACAAACCAAAGGCATCGTGAGGAAGAACCACACAGCAATCACGGGACACCAGGACCACAAACAAAGCAAAGCAACTAGCTCTCTCTACCCCATCAAGATGATAGCAAAACTAGATTGACTCCTTAGTGCAAGCCTGAGCAACATATATTTAATATCATGGGAAAATGTATTAATATGTATCCTAAATACAATTTTTTAGTGTTTCTAAGAAAAATAGAGACAGAGAAGACAAAAAGGGCAACATCGAAAACGTTTACATAGTTATATTTACATTTTCGAAGCAATCCTTTAATAAACATTTAGATTTTTGCAACCTTTAATAGCATCTTGAATGTTACAAATATAATTGACAGCTGCCACACTCACTTGCCCGTGCAAAACGCTTCGAACATCGAATTCATTCGCCAGAAGTGACATTGCTGTTGTGATTATTAGCGAGCCACACCCGAGTCGCATGTGCAAAACAAGCTTCTTGTTTGCTCCATTGGCTGTCCTTATTCACACTGGCTGCTTCACCTTTCCGTTTTGCACTACAACGAAACCGTTATCACTATGAAAAGATAAATGCAAAACTATTTTATCGTCTATATAATAAACAATTTTTATGAATTATATATTTATAGTAAAATGTAAAGTTAAAGCAAAAGGGCTTCACTTATTTTCAAAAGACCCGAATTATTCATGACTCCACGAACATTCCCAAATTAAATTACCTTCTTAAATACACAGACAGACAGGAAATCATATCATCACTTGTGAAATATGTCAAAGCTTAAGATACTTAGGCTATTACAAAAAAAGAATGCTGGCAAAAATATGAGGGGTATTTGGAAATTAGGTAGCACGGTATTTATGTTAGTAACCGATTAATAAAACCCATTCATGTTTGATATCATTTAAACAGCTATCAATCCTCCATCTAAGAACACAAACATAAGGAAGTTGTTATGCAGGCACGGAATATATATTATTGTAAATATGATATAGTTTGAATAGTGGAAGTAACAAAACGTCCAAAAATACATAAAATAAAAACACTTTTAAAAAGCTTATAGAAAAATAACATTATACAAGTGATGCATTATGTTTGAGGTTGACATTAGGATTTGTCAACCCGAGAACAGTGATATTCACCGAGGTCAAAGCCTTGGTGAACAGCACTTTCAAGGGTTGACTAATCCTAATATTAACCTCAAAAGAATGCACCAATTGTTTTGCTATATGACACTGACTCTCTTTTCCTAGTTTTATTTTAAGTATTTTCATATAAATTTACTCAAGTCAGATATTCCTAGGAAGATTATTTCAACAATATAATTCCCAAATGTCTTCAACTTTATGAGATAAGCAAATAAGTTGCATTTTTAACCCATTTATGTCAGCGTCCTTTTTGTGGGACATAGGCAAATAGTGCAAACCCAGATCAGACGCCACAGAAAGCGGCGTCTGATCGGGGTCTCCACTGTTTGCTTGATTATTTTCTATTAAACTTGAATAAAAATGAAAAATACCATTAAACATCTCTTAAAACAGAAATGGACTTTTCCAATTGATAACGGTGGGAAATTCCATTTGGCATAAATGAGTTGAATGCTGTTCTCAAAAAATGAACAAATTTTATACATAAGAAATCAGTTAGTGTTGCAATATCTATTTTTAACTCTCTATCAACAGTGACAAAAGTAATATCGCCTGGGCTAGATTTAGATCAATCTTTTTTTAGCTCTCTGTCAGCAGTGACATAAACAATCCGTGTTTGACATCAAGATCTGTCACAACCAGTGGAAGCTAGTTTCAGCCAATTAGAGGAGGTACTTTATAGGAGTCATATAACAATGCATTTTGGTATTTTATAAACTTAGATAGTTGTGTATCATTTTGTAGACTATCGTATGGCATAGTTGCCAAACAAGTAAACACCGAGTTTGTCAATTGCAATACCTTAAAATGGAGACAGACATACCAGCGCTATTTATTATTGAACGTAATGCCTTTAGTTTTATGAGTAAAAATCGCATGTCACATATTTTGAAAATGTATAAGTGACAGTATATAAAACATGTGATGCGTTGGAATCTTTGTCAATCACAGTTTGTGGTTTAAACAGTATAAAAGAATGAGATATAACATGGATATCATGCCACAGTCTGCATGTCTGGTTGTGAACCCAATCTCGGTTGATAGCTATGGTTTCCTCTTTAATTGCACGACGGTGGGTCAGGCCTCAAACCTAATGGCGACCCTGACGTAAAGCTTTTATATGTTGGTTGGTGGCTGATGCTTGTCCTTGGCTGGGCCCACCGTAGCTAGACTTGAGCTTTTCTTTAGCTCTGACTATCTGTAAGTCATGAGCCGTTTTCTTTGTATCATCATAGTGTGTTAATTTGATTGGATTGTTTCGCTGTGGTGATACATTGCATGAGTTAGGAAGCCTCCATGAGAGCTAAACAATTTTGTGCTTTTACAACAACCGAATCAAGGGCGAAGAATTGGCGCCAGCAAAATGAGTTTACGCCCCCAGTGGCTGAGGCTGCTGTCCGTTCTTAGGCGGTGGTTCTGTTGTCGTTAACTCATTATCCCCCACAAGCTTTGTTTGTGGTGGGTTTACTGTTTTCATGTTGCCCGTGCGTGCGTCCATCCGTGTGTCCGTCCATAACGTTTTGTTTCCTTAATATCTTGAATAGTCATTGCTGGATTTTCATCAAACCTTGCAAACATGTTTAAATATGCAAGACAAATACTTGACAAAAAAGTAAGGGCTAGGGGCCAATTCTACATGTATTAGAGTTATTTTCCTTTGTAGCTCTAAATGGCTTTTTATATAGGGTTTGATGCTTATGCTATTATAGTCCATACACATGACGATCAACTACTACCACAGCTTTTGAAGGAACAATTTGATACATTTCCTATACAATGTAGACACATTCAACATATGCATGTAGGAGTTTGGTTCAGAAATAAAGTTGACAAAATGACAGCTGTGAGAACTTAGACAATTTTTCCCTAATAAGGCTTTTGTATATGCATGAATGGTGCCTTCATGGGCCAATCAACTCCTACTACAGTTTTTAATGGAGCAATTTGATACTTTGTCCATACAATATAGACACATTAAACATATGCATGAAGGATTTTGATTTGGAAAAAATAGTTTTTTATAAAATAACATCTATGAGAACTTAAACTATTTTTCCGATATAAGCTTTGATATATATAGGGCTTTCAGGTGTGAATAATTTTGTGTATTTGATCTTTATAAATGTTCCAGATTGCAAACTTTAAGATCATTTGCACAGATTCAACTGAGATCTTGTTTTCACAGATTCTACTGAAATCTTTTTTTTCAAAACTAGTGTAAGCTGGTTTGAAATATCACTTGCCAAGACTACGTTTTTTCACGGACCCTTACTGTGCGGGGGGGGGGGGGTCGGAAGGGGTATTTAATAAGTTTTGCTTATTGACCTTTTTCATAGGTTCTTGCTGCTTTAATTGTGTGGCAGTTGGTGTTTAATCTTAATTGTATTATGTAGTCTTTGGTCTAGTGATCATTTTATGCTTGTGCGCAATTAATTGCTTGACTGGATGTGCTCTTGTTGTGGCGAGCGTATTTTTGTACCTTTTTGGTGTAATTTTACGTCATAGGAATCGAGGATGAAGGTTTGGCGCCTGTTGAATGTAATCAAGTCCCCCTGTGGCTTAGGCCGCAGTCACCAGGAAAATAGCTCTTAACTTTATTTACTGGATTCAAACAGTCTTTGAAGATGAGTAGTCAAAGTTTAAGCGTTTAAAAATGCTGTCTGAAGCGAAACGTTCAAAATCATTACGGACAATTTCTCTTAAATTGGCGAAGTTTTTCTCTTGGAATCTATTATAAATTGTACATAAAAATTAAAGTGTGTTATGCAAGAAAATAGAGCATTTCCGTTGGATATTTACATTTTTAGAGCAACTTAAACATCAAATGTTGGAGTTTACAGTTTCCAAAGCAACGCTAAATTGTAAGCAAAATACAGGAATGCAAAATTTGGTGATCAGTTTTAACGGCGATATATTTTTGAACTATTTAAAAATTTGTGTCTGCTTTTAGTTTTGAGAATTGTTTTTTCATAATTCGTCCAGGACACATTTTATACATGGAATGCCCATTCTGGCACGCGTATGGTAGAACTTATAAAGCCCAGTTGTTAAGCACAAACGGACACAAAGAAGCTGTTTTTCATTTGAATAAATGACCAAATCCTCCTCTAAATTTGAAAGAAATTTGAACAATTTTATACGCATTTTTATTTGAAATACACACGTTTTAGCTCTTAAAATCAGTAAAGGGGGGGGGGGGCGTGTCTTTTAGGACGCATTGTTTTGGTTATGCTTTGAATTGCCCATTTGTCTATTTGGTCATACAAGGGACACATCCTTTATTTAGTAGAAAGCAATTTTGAATTAATAGTTATTTATTTTATTTGCATGCAACTTCGAAAAATGAAATTCACATTTGTTCGAATAAACATGAAACAATCTCATATAACTGCTAAGCGAGTAGAAACCAATCATTTTTTGGTAGTTAAAAGGGTACACGGGAATATATTATACCTTCAAAAATATAAGGGGATGAGTTACTGCAACTACTTTGTGAAAATAGGGGGGATGTGGCATCAGGAATACTTTTTTGCGCACCATATTTGTGCCAAGAAATGTTTTTCAAACCGTATTTGCTACAAGTAAAGCTAACCGCATACTAAATATGCACAGTTCGTATAAAGCATAAAGAAAATTCGCAAAAAGTCTCTTTTTTAAAGTATACGATTTAAAGGTGCAAATACCAACACTCGCAGAATATATGTGCAGAAGAGAAATTGTCACCAAATCGTTAATTTGCCAAATTATGAACGTAAATAAGATCCCAAAAGTTTCTTTCGTTTTTTTCCAACATTTTGCTTAATATTTCAAACAGTGTATAAATTCTACTCATTTGGCCCATGCTCTGCACATTTACACCAAGTATTTTTGGCAAAAATTAACAACCCATACTAATTGGCTATCTATTTAAACAAAAGATGCTTATTTTTGCTTTTGATGGCAACATTGAGTAGAAGCTGGCGTCCATTCTAATTATGTTTGTGAATGTCCGTAGAACTCAGAATAAGGACAAACGTCACCTGGTTGCAAAACAAGTTATAGACAAAACACTCCTTTCTAAGTCTTATCCAGCCTATATAGCATCCATTAAATTCATTCACACTATCCAGGATGTACTTAAGATACTTGATGCATGTATTATGTCAGAGACCATACCTGAGCGTATGTCCTTGCAAGGTCAATGGTAATTTAAATGCAAATTTCGAAAATTAAAAGTATGTAAATGGTAATTTTGCAATCTCTATTAGAGTCATGCCAAACTAACAATACTAAATTATTATAAAAATGCATGTGAATGGTTAAGAAGTAATGCATAGTGATATTTATAGTGTAACTTCAGGTCAGGTTAAGGTTAAAGGTCACTGAAGTGCACAGTTTGAGTGAAAATGCATTGGAAAGAGCTTCTTTATGTAATCAGCATATTGAACAACAATATAAGAGAGTAGGATGTATGAGCGCTGCACACATTTTCACTAAATGAAATATGTGTAATCCAATTGTAAACAAGCATCAAATACCTCTTCGACTTTTTATAGGGCCATACTAAGAGGCAATCTGCTTTGATCATATAAGAACAGAACAACGCCGATCAAATTTTGTATATGTGCCGTCCAAATGACTAGCACTTTTGTTGTTCTTTGGTTAGGTACTAATCTTCTAGACTCTGGCTAAGCTCTGTAGCAGAGCAGGCCAGTTTGAATCATACCTGGCTGTCAATCCTGATAACAGATTTTCTCTTGATGGGGCTTAATTATGATCACGTAAGCACTACATATAGATGCTTTTGTTTTGTTTTCTAAAGCGGCATTTTGCCTGGCTGTAAACCCTCTCACAACTATGGCTTCTTCTTTAATTTAACAAAATTTGATCAGGCATTAAACTCTACTTCTGTCTTTTCTAAGGCAGTGCTTCTGTTGTTGTCGATCTATTGTTTATTTTTGCACCTTATGGTTTGGGGGTTTGATGTTTGGTCCTTGCGATTCTCCAATCTAGTTTTTAATTCATCTCGCTGAAGAAGAGAAAAGCTGGTTGCTTTACATTGTCATCGACCGGAAGCATTTTATCAAATACTGACCTGTCGGATTTTAGCACTGTGGGTACATGTGACATATTTGTTTACCGAATGCGTCACAGAGTCATGTGATTCGCCCGATTGGCTGATTCAATATTGTTTATCAAGCGCGTCATCACGTGTCACTGAAACGGTTTCTATGAAAATGCCATGCAGAGAATGTTTTCAAAAATGTTTTAGCGCATACAATATGATCAGTCTATGGCTGAATACCGTAATACCTATCATTGATGTGATTTGGCTACCCAAATGACTAGATATCTCCATTGAAGGATTATCTGGAGGCATTTAATGCTTGTTACTTTTTAACATAGGTGTTTTGAGTAATGCGTACCTTGTAACAGCACTAACCCGACTTTTCAGTCGTGATGTCCCATAGCAGACAGGTCGATTCTTTAGTATCGCGCCTGCGCAAGACAATGGGTTGCCTTACTTTATTGCCTTCCTGCTGTAATTTGGCTATTAGTGTTGTGTGTCGCTTTCTAACAGTGCTGTGAGTTGGTCTGCAGTGTGTGATTGTGGTATTTCTTCGTCATACTCACTTACTCTTTTCATCTTCATTCTACATGGTTTTTACTAAAGCTATCTCACCTCGCACCAGTAGAAAAGTAATAATTGGTGCATGTATATGATAAGAATCTATCATGAGTGTGTGGGTATGATAGAAATATCCGTCCTTAGGATCACGGTTTGGCATCACGAGGCTTGCCGAGAGATGACAAACAGTGATTCTAACCCATCGTAACACAACACACCCACGGTAACACATCATTTTCTTGTTCACCATTTAATACGCATTTCTTTGTTTGAAAAAAAGCTTCAAAAAGTTCCTGAATATGCTGAGATGCGACATAACATAATAACGTCAGTTTAACATAACATTGACGTCACTTGACGGCCATGTCGCGTGAGTTCCAGCCTGGGTAAAATAACATCGTTAAGATACGATTTTCTATCTGAGTATAAAATTTCAGAATTCTTTATCAGGTGTGCAAGAAAATATATTTACTTATGACGTTGCTCATATAATAATTTTACAATTTCAGACAATCAAAGATTACCATTTGTTTGTGATTATTGCCGTTCTGTTACTGATGGACTGTTCATTGCTAACAGCGTGGTCCAGTACTCATTCTCTTTACAAGGAAAGTGTCTCCATGACAATAAAGGTGAGCACAATCAATGGTCACTGCCAGTTTGTTGTTATAGCGATCCTGCTGCTAATATACTGTATATTGCAAACAGTGTGGTCCAGTACGCATTCTCTTTACAATGAAAGTGTTTCCATGACAATAAAGGTGAGCTCAATAAAAGACTTACGCCAGTTTGTGGTTATAGCGATCCTGTTGCTAATATACTGTATATTGCAAACAGTGTGGTCCCTTACTCATTCTCTTTACAAGGAAAGTGTCTCCATGACAATAAACGGGAGAACATACTGGCTGCGTTGGTAGAGCGTTAGACTGGGAATAAAAGTGGATTGCAAGTTCGCAACTCAACAGAGTCACTTTGTTGTGTTCTTGAGCAAGACACCATGTCCTCTGTTGAGTACTTACTTCTTACTTTGCAAGGAATTGTCCGTGTGCAAAGTGGGAATCAGGACAAAGTGAGAATATCAATCTGCTATAAAACATTGGTATGTAACAATAATATATTATGCGTTTTCAAACTCAAAATAATTCCGTATGAACATTAATTGCATTTATTTAGTATCTTATAACTGAAAATTACATCAGCTGCATATTTTCAAATGCACACCAGATTACATTTAGCATGTGGCATGGAATCATACAGTATGAACCCTGTAAGCTTCCTCTAATGTAAAGGGCAGTCTGAGCTGGTCCATATTGTCTGCAATAACCAAAAAACATCAATTTATGTTGAACATGTTGACTGTCATGAATAACTAATATGTAAAATATCGCGAAAAATACAGAATGCGCGAATATATGCGAACTAACACAAACATGTAAGACGAATCCCATTTTGTCCCCTGAACCAAGGAAACGTCGCGATGCGACTGGAAATTATTGATCGGGACGTAAAGCATCAAATCAAACAAAAAAGACAAAACCAGTTTGGTACCAAGAGAAATTAATAGTTATACTGTAATATACAATTGAGCCGTGACATGTGATTTCCAACAATGAGGACTTTTGACAAGTGTAGACTTAGACAAACCTGTGCAGCCTCTTTTTACGCTTAGAAACTCTAAATGATGTTCGGTCAGTAACCTAAGAGTCGTATAATATTCTAGCTACTAGCGAAGGCTCTGATCAGACTGCGCGCATGCGCAGGCTGGTTTGGGGTTTTGCTGGTGGCACATACCACATTGTTTGAAACCTCATGTTGCAGCTCATTTGAGCTAGAAGCATGGCAAAGCAAGCCGCCCACTGCACATGTTCTGACAGCAAATCCTAGACATCAACACAGTCTGCTGTTTATGATATAGTGACCGGCAAAAGAAACACTACAATAGAATTTTGTCAGGTAAGACATGTTGTTCACGAACATGATCTTCACGAGTTTACCACGACCAGAACCTTAAGTAAAGCATCGGGGTTATTTGAATTTATAGATTTTGTTTGTCAGGCATGTTGGCTAATATACATAATTATTTTAACTGCTGTCACTAGTTTTATTTCCTTCTGAGTAATTTATTGAAAAACTTGCATGTAGCGTTTCTTATTCCCGTCAGTATTTTAATAATGACTCCCATAATGCATAGGCTTTTCTTACTTTGATGTTTTTCATAATTGTTGCTGTGTTTCATCGCCAAATTTTCCTTCCCGTTTTGTTGTTTTGTTTTTGACATAAATTAATTAAAAGTTAAATGTGCAGATCAATATGCAATTACGAAAACGGACTCCAAATGATTTCATTGCATAATAATTAGTGAATACAGCACACTATTGTAGCAAATAAATTATAGTGTGTATTTTTTATGCCAGGTATTATTTTCGGATTTAAAGGGCTTCCTTTAATTTATCATTATCTGACGATAGGGAGCATTTTTCTAGTACCGCACCTGCGCAGACATTGTTAAGTTATTAAATACAAAATGACGGGTTCCAAGATTACTTGGGTGGGTATAGCTAAATAGCAAACGCACACCTTCCAGCGGTAATTGAACATCTCGGCCCAAAACAAATTCGATAGTGCTAATCAGGCTACTAAAAATGCTTCTAACGCCACAGAAACGTTTCTATATGACGGAAACTTTTCACCGTACATGTATGTTTGAATTTAATTTTCTGTACAATTTCATGGTCAATTGAATGTTTCTTTCCTTTGAATACATGTTTCTGCGATTTAAATTCGCTCACAAAGTATAAACTAGGACAACATGTCAGCTGATCATCTACAAATATGTTCTTAAAATGGTATCCTTTGGAAGCAAAGACTGCATCAAAAAACTGAAACTAGAGTGTGCATATTTCCTGGGCCAGACTAGCTAGTTTCTGTCATTTAGGCTTCATCAGTGACCCTCTAATAATTTCAAAGTTCCATAATGACACCCATGATCACAAAGGACATGAAAATAAAATCTACACTATAGTGAAGGGCAGGGAGACGTTCTAACGCCGCCACACAGTCCCAGTCACCAGCTGTAGTGAAGTCAAATATGTTCTTAAAAGGGTATCCTTTGGAAGCAAAGTCTGCACCAAAGAACTGAAACTAGAGTGTGCATATTTCCTGGGCCATACTAGCTAGTTTCTGCTAGTAAAACTGTTGGTTCTCAAGGGTCGATTATTTTTTCATTTCTCTTCTGTTGCCTATTTAACCATATGAGCGATATCACACCGGTATTTTGGTACATGTGTATGCAATATTTTGCAAATATCTGCTAGTTCCCAGTCCGCAAATAATCGATTCTTGAAAATACAGGCAACAAGAACCCCTTTCAAACATGATTTTTTTTAAAAAAAAAATAATTGAAGAGGATTCTGCTACAGGGTTTTCAAATATTGATAATGTTTATGCTGACAACCAACAGATAATGCGAAAATGGTTTTAACTAATTGCTGAAGTGGTTAGCAGAAACAAAGCGAATGAAAACGTAGGTTGTTGGTTGTTTTTGATGCTTTACGTCCCATGTCAACAGCTATGGTTATTGCAGGACGGTCAGTTCACTTAATCACACTTTTTCCTGGGCAGGCTTGAGCAAGCGGTTAACCAGTAATTTGTGCACATACTTTCGCTTGTAACTGACAAAAAACCCTTCTTGAATAAATCAGCGGAAGGGAGGAGAATGACCGTAGAAATTATTTCATGATCAATCTCCACGAAAGTATGGTACCGGGCCGGGATTGAACTAGAAAACGTAGGTAAAATTTGGTTTATAGAAAGTGAGTAGATGTGTGTTTTTTCGCCATGCACAATTTTTGCTGCATTTTGCAGCCAGTTTGTACTTGTAGTATATAGTGTTACGTAGTTCGTTTGTCATGCTGTTGCTCATTTATGCTAACACGCACAAAAACAACAAAGGATCACCAGCCATCTGAGTGGAATTGAAAAAAGATGACTTAATCAGAAGCGAATGAAGAAGGGCTATAATGATATGTTAATGGAAACATCTTTCGGAATAACATTTACAAATCAAAAAAGAGACAACAAAAGGTCAATTGATGGATCTGTGTAGTAAAAATGTCTCATATACAACTACTTTGGTAACTGTTTGTATTTTGGATAATTAAAATACAGTAAAACCTGTGTAGACGGCCTTTCCTTAAAATATTTTAAGCCTACATAAGGCTACCATTTGTCATTAAGGTCGTGATTTCGTCTGGTTTAAGTGGCTGTTTTACATAGGTTTTACTGTAGACGTAACAATGTTTATTAGATCTCCTGTGGTTTACTAATAAAAAAATAATAATTTGAAAAAAATAGTTTTCAAACAGCTTCCTCGGGCCCTTGCAAATGTTAATGCATTAAAAAAACAATCCCTATAGTGGTTTATCGAATTCGATTGCATGATGTTTTACCACTCCTAGACGCGACGCGATGTGATAAAGATTATAAAAGTAAATTAATTGGCTAAATTATGTTAAGCACAAGCTGATTTTTTCCATAGACTTAATGCAAAAAGCGTTCATGCTTGTTTTCTCATAACATAATACTGGATCAAGATTTTTGCATGAAATTTTCAGTGAAGTAGCAGCAAAGGGTGTTCCCAAAATGTACTAGCTTCACTATTATTGAAACATTTTCCCAAGCGCTTCACACTTTTCAGTTCTTAATCCGTTTCGTTCCCTATCGTTCCCATAGAAAATTGGCAAAATATAGGTACTCTTTGAATATTCAGTACATATCAAAAGACAATTTTTATTTACAATAGAAACGGCAATACTTTCAAACAAGGACCACGTTTTAAGCGCATTCTGTAATTACTTGAAAGGAAAACATAAAGGTGCTGATTAGTCAATACAGATGCGTAGGAATGCTGCACTTATGTTGTTTACCTCAATAAAAACAGATTTTTGTGGCCAAGCCAATTTATGACATCTCTTGCAGGACCTCGACAATTTATCTAACGTAGTATCGAGAGTATACACCTTCTGCTACCACCCTAAAGAAAACTATTGGCTTATCACATTGTACATATACAAAGGACTGTTGCTTGCTTTTGGTACATTTCTGGCCTATGAGACACGTGATATCTCTGTTGCAGGTAAGTAGGCGTGTTTTGTTTATCTTAGTCATTTACGTTCTGATGGATTCTCCCATACATATTGATACAATATTATCAGTATGAACTGTCCAATTGCTGGTATTTAAAGGGGTTGCCAGTCAAAATTAATATAAAATTATGCCTTTCTGTCACTGAAGATTGGTTTTATTTTAGAAACAGTGCAGAACCTGATGAAATGCCGCCATATGCCGCATTTCATCTGAGTCTTCATTGTGTGCCAAAGTGACTTTACCGGTATTGAGATGAACAGGGTTAATACATATGAGCCACTTCATGTGATTTCCAACAATGTGGCATCTTGACAAGTGTAGACTCAGACGAGTCGGTGCAGCCTCCTTTTAAGCTTAGAATCTCCAAATGTTAATCGGTTAGTTGTTTAACATTCATAGAATATTCAAGCGACTAGCAAAGGCTCTGATCGGACTGCACTTATGCGCAGTCTGGTCTTAGCCTTTGCTTATTGCACATACCACATTGTTGAAAATCTCATGTCATGGCTCAATTATGATCAATATGTGTTATCCTTTTAAGCCTAACATTACAGGAGCTGCGTAAATTCAATCTTTTACCTCCACAAAACAACAACCTTCAATACCGCAAACTATAAGAACTGCGGTGTTGCAGTATAACATCTGTTTAATTATATACCTCTCAATGATACCTCTTTTGATGTGTCTGTTTTCTGGCCATCTGATACAGAAAGCCAGATCAACGAACTGATTTTTTTCTGATTCTATATCGCTATCCTTTAGAACGGGGCTAAAGTCATTCACCCGCTTTTGCGGCGACGTTACGTAAAATAAATTTCAAGCATGGAACCAGAGACGGAAAACATGATGACGTAACGTCAAGAAACGAAACGTGAAGGCAAACGTTCCTGCATTTTTTCTAGATTAAAGAACAAAACAATGTATCAAATTAGAAAAATGTCAGAAAAAGGTTTATAATAAACACATTATTATGATAGTAACTTGATCTAGCATACTGTATCACGTCTCGCGGATTAGCCCATATATTGGATCACTCTCGACGCTTCGCATCACGTTTGATTTGATGGTATGGGCTAATCGGCTCGACGTGATACAGTACGCCAGATCAAGATACTATTATAGTAATGTATATGTAAAGAATATTATAATGTTTCTGAATATTTAGGAGTTATGGTCATTTAGTTTAGTGACTATGGATATAAATGCCGATTCAGGTGAGCTTCAGGAAACAAAATGACATAAGGCAACTCCTTTGGTAACACTTTCTAAATATGCATGCACATCGTCCACATATCCATGCAACACAAGGTGCACATTTGTTCTAATATGTAGCATTTTTGTTCAGAAAGTATCAATGTTTTTTAAAAAAAACGACATGTTTTCCCTTCGTAACTTTGTAGCTTAGATACGTACTTGTACTCATATAGGAACTTTTGGCATTCATTTGATGGTTATATTTACTGCCTGACCCTATCCGGACAATATATACTAGGCCAAAAAAGAAACGCCGCATAAAAAGATTTAAAATATTGCGTGTTTAATGAGGGTAACAAAATTTCATTTACTATCTATGTTTCGCTACTATTCCTGCCACAAATTATTCCCATTGTTTTATTCAGCTCAGTCAACTCAAACCAGTGTTATGGCTTTTTTTTTATTTTTCAGTTTTTCACGTGCACATTCATTTTATTTAGATTTACACATGTTCTAACTACTGAAATTTCTAGTCGAATATCCAGTTTGCTTGAAAACATTCAAAAACTTAAAATTAAAGATTACACATTGCTAATTTACGATTCAAAGATGGACACATGTTGAACGCAAAATGGCGATAAGAATGTTACAAGCTAACGTGATGCCATCGGTGATAGGCAAACAATTTCAATGCCGTGTAATGACGATCCAACATCTAAGGAAACGTTTCTGACAAATTGGAACAATGCTAGACCGTGCGTGTTAATGACGTCATCGAGTAATGACGCGACGTCAAAATCGATAAATCCGTAGATGTAAACTGCTCAATCAATTCCGTCCCGTGACATTGGTAGCTAGGACAACCCGAGGGACCTATAATTTAAGAATCAGCACTCAAACTGTGACAAATCGTTTGCGAGAGATTGGTAAAAGACACCCCATATAGAATGTATGTTTTATATGCGGCGTTTCTTTTTTGGCCTAGTATAGGTATAGCATGCCTTTTAAAAAGTCCAACAGGTCAGGTGGCTGTAAGGTTGTTCTATGCTTATAGTAAGCTACTTTTTCAGCACTGAACGACTCCAAGTATATAGGATTCTGTATCTACAATGTCGTCACCATTTGTGCATTTGGGGTACCTCTGGCCCATACGTTACCAAGGGAGCAAACCACGCTGAACTTTGTTTTATTGACGAGTCTAGTGCTGTTTTGTACAACAATGTGCCTCTGTATTCTCTTTATTCCAAAGGTATAATTCTTCAATATAATCCATTTACAGCAACTTGAATATTCAATTATAAGTCTACAAGCGCGTGAAAGGTACACACTATATAACACCTATGTAAACTACCCAAGTGCCATGTTTTGACCACTTTGGCAGTGTAAGTAAAATATTTCTACTGCAAAATGTTCAAAATCCTGCTGTTATTTGCTTACAAGATTCTCTACGATTTATCATGCTTTAAAAAGTGAAAAATGCCAATCATTGTTGGCATTTTCACATATAATAGCATGCGGTAAATACAGCATCTGAGTGTTAGAAAGCATGAAAAGTTTTATTTTAAGCATAAACGTTTTATGAGCATTCGTATGTTGATGCTGACTTGAGCATTTAAAAATAGTTTTATAATCTTGGAGTCTGGTTATAATGGTATGTAATTGTCATTGGGTTTAAAATAAGTGAGTATGATAAGGAAATACGAAATCACACACTGCAGACAAACCAATGGCACAACGGTGAAGAGCCACAGAACAGTAACAGTCATAGGAAATAGTGACGACAATTAAAGTGCAGCAACCAGTTCTCTCTTCTTCATCAAGACCAACCCTCTATGAAAGAACAAATTCACTGGATACAACATTCTGCGTTATTGCATTTGATATTTCTAGGTATCTTCCATCTCGTAGGCGATTTCATTGAGAGAGTTGTAACCCAAGATGAGACATGGGTTCACCGCTTTGTACCAGAGTTAAAAATACCAAGCAAACAATGAAAGCACGCTGTCTCACACCCTCCTAAGACATTCAAGAGGATTTTTTCAGCATGGAAGGTGATGGCCTTAATATTTGGGATAGTCAATGGGTGATCATGATTGATTATCTTGAGCAATGTCGCACGATAAACGGTGCATACTATGCAGACAAATGGAGGCGGCTACGCCAGGAAATCACAAGCAAGATGCAAGGAAAACCGACTCGCTGTATTCTGCTTTTGCAGGACAACGCACCTGTCTAAATATCACAAGTTGCCATGACAGCTGCGACTGAATGTTGATTTGAAATCCTTCCTCATCCCCTTTATTCTCCTGATATGGCTCCTGACATATATTTGTTCACAAAACTGAAATCCCATCTTCGTAGTAGACAGTATGGAAGCAATGAAGGCATCATAGAGGCAGCAAACGAGTACTTGGGGGACCAGAAAAAGGCCTTCTATTTTGAAGGGATAAGAAAGCTAGAACAGAGATGGGCTAAGTGAATTGCCTTGATGGGAGATTATATTGAAAAGTAATGGCCAAATTTTCATTCCCTAGTAGCCAGAATAACAAGGGGTCAAGAAGTTTTTGATCATTCCTCGTATAAAAACATCGAATTTTAAAAGTTGGATCCAGTATAAAATCACTTAAAGGCAAATTGTTTTTATACTAAGTTTGTTTTTGCTTAATAGTTTTACTTTTAGAGGCGCATTTTATCTCTTGTGCAAACAGAGCAGATCCAGATTAACCAACCCTTGCAAGAACTGCCTGCTCAGGGTCTACTCTGTTTGCTTATGGAAATATGATTAGATATGATCCCACACCAGTGCACCTGACGCGTAATTTCGTTATATACTATGCACAATAAGTTTAGCAATTTCTTATGTTTTGCAGCTTTTTTGTGCTCACTTTTGTGCAGTGCCGATCAATTTCTGTTGTAATGACGAGAACAGGATCTTAAGCAAATGAAACCACTAAATTTCAGACGCCATCTTTTAAATAGGCATTTGGGGAGAGCGAGAATTGCAGAAGGGGTCAGTAAGTAAAAATCACATCCATTGTAAGTAATGCTAAAGTGACAAGCATGTGATTTTTGTAAGGTGGCCTTTCATCTTCTTCATGCATCATATGCCTATAAAACTATTGGTTATGTGACTTGTATGATAGAGATTTAATGCTGAAAAAAATCAGCTGCCATCAATGACGTTAAAACGTTGTCATCATTTGATTAAACTTCTAATATTAATCGGCGTGCCAATTCAACAGAGACTCAGTTTACAAAGATATCAAAGGCTTACAATGTAACTCATTTTATGGTTGATTGAAACCTTAAATTACTTAAAAAATGGTGCGACGCATTTGCGAGATAATGGTGACGTTAGATTTTATCTTTGGGCTCGTGCACTGTAGTAGTGAAGATGTTTCATTCAACAATATTTGTCTGAATGTGTTGGAAGGCATCAAGCAGTTTTACTTGTTAATGTGGTTCAAGAAAATCCGACTAGAAACACCGTTTAAAGGTGATAACGTAAAAGCATTAGTAAAAACGTCAAATTGTGAAAACTTGGTCCTTTATTTCTCTGAGAAAGTTAAGAAAATTGTAGCATTTGCTATGCTTTTTTGGTTTTCAGTGACCAAACAATCGTTTTAAAAATGGTTTTTGCTTCCCCCAATGATCAGAAATACCCACGTTACCCACTAGTCTTAAAAGTAAACCTCACTTTAGCATGGCCCCTGCGTTTGGTAATTCTGTATTTTTTTAAATGGAAAATGTTGTCAGATGATCGGCGCTTGTATCTTCATGCCAGCAAATGAAACTCGAGATCTGATGTGGATGGGCTCACCCATACAAAACAATTGCTAAATTTATTGTGCATAGTATAATTAATCATGGTAGAGCTTACTTACAGCATGACTATACTTGAAGGAATTGTTTAAACTAGATCAAATTTGAGAAACTGATTGTTTATATTATGTAAATGACAACGAATGTTTATAGCCCCACGTTGGAAAAGTGGGGACTATATTGGACTTGCATTGTCTGTCATTCCATCATTCCGCTCATCATTCCGTTTGTCATTCTGTCCGTCATAATTTAATTTCCCCTCAATTTTTTGAGAACAACTTTATAGAATTTTACCTTATTTTGTATGCACGTTGCTATTGAAATTATCTAGATTAGGATTGTTACACATCATTTTCGGACAATTTTGCCCTTGATTCACGCCAGAATATTGTTTTAGCTCAATATCTTTGGAACAAATTAACAGATTTTCACCAAATTTAATATATATATGCATTCAAGATCTAGCTTGAGATTGTTACACCTTATTTTTTGTTCTTCTGTACCAGAGTAATGGCCCCTAACTAACGCCAGAATTTTGATTCTGCTCAGTATCTTAAGAACAAATTGACAGATTTTCACCAACTTTTATATATGCATTGACGTTTACAAGATCTAGCTTGAGATTGTTACATGTCTTTTTTGGCACATTTATACCAGAGTAATGGGCCTTGATTGACGCCATAATTTCATTTCCGCTCAATATTATTTAGAATAAAGTTACATATTTTCAACAAATTTTATATATGCATTCATATTACAAGATCTAGCTTTGGATTGGTACACGTCATTTTCATACATTTATACCAGAGTTATGGTATTTGATTTATGCCAAAATTTCCTTTCCGCTCAATATCTTTACAACAAATTGACAGATTCTCACCAAATATGATAAAGGTTTGGATTGTTACACGTCATTATTTCTATATTTTGTACCAGAGTTATGTCCCTAGGTTTACATCAATATTTCCTTTCCACTCAATATTTTGAGAACAATCTGATATAATTTCACCAAATTTTGTAAATGCATTTATATTTATAAGGTCTAGGTTTGGATTTCTACCTTCCATTTTTTGCCAATTTGTAACAGTGTTGTAGCCCTTGATTAATGCCAGAATTTTGCTTTTGCTTAATACATCATAATATTTTATCATAGAGGAGTGCCGACAAGATTCTATATGATCATTGTATCAAAAGCTATTTTCGGGCATTTTAATTTGGTTCCTGATGCTTGTAATATATGAGACGTTTGGTCGAATGATAGAAAATAATATACATCTATCAAACAACAAGAGAATGTTCAATTTACTAACCAATAACGGCTTAAACAATTTATCAATGCTGACTACTTTCAGTTTTAGGAATAGAACAGAACATTCTCATTGGTGAACAGGACGCCTAGGTACTTTATTACATTTCCCACGCCTTTGGGTACATGCGTCTCTCATTTATTTGAAAAGAAAACATAAACATTTAACTCATCTTTTTTTCTCCTGATACTTTTCAGGTAAGTCAATTTATACAAACATATTTCCAAAGTCTGTTAACATCTATCATGGATATAATTTCAGACCTTTTGCTTTCTTTTACTCAGTTTTGATATCGTTCACAAGCTTACTGCTAGTTACTTTGATTGAAATATTCTCAGGCCTAATGCTGTCTAGCTCCATAAAATCACTCATGTTCAAGTCAATTGATCTGGTCTTTGTTCTCCTCTGAATCATAAACATGACGTCTTCCCCATTCTGTAGAATACTCAACTCTTGTCTACCACTATTCTTACCACTTTTCACTGCAAATTCAATAGTGTGTTCTGGGCAGTCATTAATTTGCGCCCTGGTTCTTCTTTAGTGGTTTATGGAGCTCTAGCTCATTGATATGTAGCTTCGTGCCAGAACCAATATCCTCTTTAATCTCTGAGCTAGCATTGGTTATTTTAGTCCTTGTTTTTGTGGACTTGATCAGTGCCACAACTAGTATAGATCATGTTCTCATCCTAAAACATTCTACCAGATCTAATGTCTGTAACACTCCTATGGTCCTCCTGTTAAAAGGCGTCACCCCTAAACCCTTCTGCCAATTCAGCTTCTGGATCGTCCTTCTAGTCACTGTTGGACTCATCATTAGTGTTCACAGAGGAACTACTCAAACTCAGGTTGCTGGAACCACACGCTACGTTAATGTCATCCACCAAATAAGTTGACTTATGCTGTTTCAGATACTCTGGGTTTTCTAAATACTTATTACAGTGGTCACATGTATGCCTGGAGTCTGCACATTTGAGGAGATGCTCCTTCCAATTCTGCCCTCTAAATCATCCTAACAGAGTGGTCAAATGGCTTTTTCTACTTCCCTTTTCCCAGGGGTGGTCTTAGTTTGTGGCATAGCTTGTTTCTCTCTGAAATTAGAAGAGACATAACCATTCATGCATACCGGCTTTTTATGTGTTCCGCCAAATCTACTGTCTTTTTCTATATCTTCACTATATAAAACTTCTATACCTGCTTCATCAGGGATGAGATCCTTTGGCTCAATTCCTGGTGATGCAAGTATGTCTGACTCATAAGTAAATTCTTGTTTCTGTGCCTTCTTTATTAACCATGTATTAATATACACTAGCTGCACGAGGCCATTTCTATCACAATTAACTTTGTACAAAACATCAGAACATTTTTCAAAGATTGTGAATGGCCCCCTCCAAAATGGACTGAATTTTGGCGCCTGTCCAATTTTCTTAACTAGAAAGTATACATATACTATGTCATTAACTTTGAATTGCTCATAGTTTGCTTTTCTGTCATGATATTGCTTCTGTATCTGGATAGAAGTACCTGGGTGTAGTATTTGTGTCTCATTTGAAAGATTCATTACTCTAACTGGAGCTGTTTCATGACAATGTACTAAACATCTTCCAACCAACGCGTTTCCATCTGCAACTTTTCTCACACATGGCTAAACGATGCTCAAGCCTTAGAAGCTCTTGTTACTATATACCACTTTTCCCTCTATGATCGTTTTTGACATGGCAGGTATCTCAGTTGTACCTGACATCACTATACATTTACAACCTATTAATCCGGAACATTTTAATTCACAAGTCTTTGCTTGTTGTGTTAGCATGCTACGTGTAACATCAATAATTCCCTTATGATCCCTAAGGAAATTAAATCCCAGAATAACACCTACATCAATGTCAGCAACAATAACCTGACAAATGCAAATAAGGCCATTGATTTCTACTGAAGCTGTTGTTTTGCCTTTTACATTCACAGTTTCTTCAGATGCTGCGAATACATTGCTGTCAAAACTTTCTAACACAGAAGGACTGGACTGATTGGTGATATCCCAGACCTGTGACGAAACAATGCTCAAAGTTGCTCCTGGGTCATGCAGGCATTCTGCAGCAATATTAATAATCTTGGATTCCACAAAGAGACCTGCACCTACACTTTATACTTGGTTTGTCTATTGGCTAGTCCTGTCAGATGGTGTATCTTTTGTATTTTGTTTTGGACAGTTGCGCTTAAGATGTGAGTCAGATCCACAGTTCGAACATTTCTGACTTCTATTCTGCTGAAACTGCCTGTGCTGTGAATTATATCTCTGTCAGTGAAACTGTGGTTGCCTTTTTTCTGTCTTGTTTTTCAGATCACCTTTACTACTCAGAAATTCAAGCGTTTTCTGCATACTCTTAATGGTTTCAAGCTTTTTAGTTCATCTGACTCTTCTGGCTTCTGTCTGGGAATTTCTTCTTCCCAGAATTTCTTCTCCTCCCTAATGTTTCTTCTCAGCCTTATTGAAAGCTTCAAGCTCCATGGCATGTTGCACAGCCATATTCAAACTAGTTGGTCTAGCTTGCTTGATGCGTAATATCATATCTGAACTGACAAAAGCATCTTTAAAGTGGTCTTTTGCCAATGTCTTACTTAAGTCAATTGGGGCTATCTGATAAGCTAAATTTGTCAGACGCTAAATATCTTGGACAGGTTCTGCCAATGATTCTATAGCTCTCTGACGTCTTTCCTTGAGCTGTACCCTGTATAATTCTGTCTGATTAGGTAGTGCAAAACGTTCCTCTAGAGCATTTGATAGTTCTGTGTAGTCACTAGATTTGGAAGCCAAATTGCCAAACGATCCTTGGGCATGCCCTCTAAATGAAACAGCTAGGTAGAGTCCCTTCTCTTTATCAGTCTCACCATTTATCTCAGCACAAGCGTCAAAAGGTGCCTTAAATTCAGTCCAGTGTACCGTACCATCATATTTTGCAGATTTGATCTTTGCTCCACTGCTTGATTTCATAAATGGTGGTCCAACCCTAGTTTCAGCATCTTTAGGCTTTTGAGTTGATGTCAGGGGTTGTAACTCAAGTAAGGGAATCACTTCATTCTTAACTTTGGACATCATTGGGATATTGCTAACCTGTGGAGTTAAGAAAGGTAGTGCACTAGCTCCAGTGTTCACTTTAGCTTGTTCTTTCTTAGAGTACTTTGAGACATAACCTTTGGTTTTGTATCAAATTGCTCTTTCTGTGTAGGCTTTGGCAAACCAATAATACTCCCATCTTGCATTTCATACATGCCTAGTTGGCTTTCAAGCAGAGTTATTTTATAGTTCAGTCTGCTCGTCTCATTTTGTCTACGAATGGATTCAAGTCTTTTCTCCAACACAATCATCTGACTTTCAAACTCTGACGTTTCATTCGTTTTCTTTTATATCAAGGATATACAGACAATTAAGTTATAACTACTTGTTATGAAATATTTCAGCATCAACCATGAAATTTCGCCTGCTCAACCATTGCCTCCAACGTGCCTTCTGTACTACTCAGAATGACTAAATGTGCCCTGAACTCGAATATTTAAGTGTCATTCACAAATCGCGCCTGCACATCAACTGTCTCAACTACACCGCATAAACAACTCACTATGAATAAATAAGGTTATGCCAACAAGTACTGAGCTCAAATCCCTTTAAGCTGTCACCAAGTTGTAGTGTGTGGCCGAGCGGGTTAGCTATTAAGGGGTTATCTTGGGTTGTAGCCTTATCGATTCAATGATAGTATATACATATATGACAAGTTTCCTCTTGGCAACCTTGTCAACTGATTGGTTACAAATGATTGGTACAAGCAAATAGTCAAGTTAGAAATCGCTGATTGGTATAATAACAAGATACAACAGTTAAAAATCAGACGCTAAGTAAGTTAATATATTTCAGCACCATGCCTTAATGCTCAACTAAAGCGCTCAGACACATCCAGCTATTTGCTACCGGCTGCACAATAGTTCGAGTTGAATGTTTCAACAGTATGATCAACCAATACTGTTAACGCTCAACCACATTCGGCTATTTTCTACCAGCTGCGCCATAGTTCAACTTAAATCTTTCAACAGTATGATCAACTAATACAGTTCAGCTCTTTAACCACATCGAGCTATTCTTCTATCAGTTGCCCTATGGTACAGCTCTTATTGTTCAACAGCATGTTAAACTGATACTGGTCAAGTTAATGGCTGGCTATAACCCGTTCACTATTATCTACTGCTTGGAATCTTCTTGTGCTAGCTGGGCTTATACAAGAACCGGGATACCTAGCTCGAGACAAAGTTGGCACAATGTTGTAGACCAACATCATTTCTTAATAAAAGTACAACACGTGACCTCTCTCGGCGATGTGCACTGCTCTGAGTCAAAACGCATACTAATCTGGCGCTTATATAGTCACTGAGAACTTGTCTGGTTCCCAGTCGCTTATAGATAAAACTGCTACGCAGCAATGCAAGCGGATCTCCTTAATACAGCATAATATTTTATCATAGAGGAGTGTGGACAAGCGTCTATATGATCATTGTATCAAAAACTGTTTTCAGGCGTTTTAATTTAGTTCCTGATGCTCGTAATAGATTGGACGTTTAAAGAAAATGATACACATCATTTAAACAACGAGGGAGTGTTCAATTTACTAACCAATAACGTCTTGAACAATTTATCAATAAACACGTTCAACAGCTGACCACTTTAAGTTTTGGGAATATAACAGAGCATTCTCCTTTGGTTAACAGGGCGCCTAGGTACTTCAATACACTACAATACATAGTTGACTGGGATCCTAAAAAAAGTGTATCCTCACAGGAGGGATACAATCAAATCAAATTAATATACTGTGATGAAACATAATAAACAGGCTCTTGACAATGTCAAAAATATTTTCAAAGTATGCAGTATCTATCTCCGCCCGTTATTTGACCCCTTTCTTGTTTTTTTTATATTTCTCATGCAGATAAAGCTTCGAAACCAAATTGGTCAAAGGTTTCTACATAAGTCATTGAACTTGTCTACCGGGATATCCGCAAGTGGATCAGGCCAACAACCTCCAACCAGCAGTGAAAAGCTCAATATAATTGAAGGTGAGCACAGAACATCTTAACCTATTAATATTAAAGCCAGCTCATAAGATTGATTAAATAATTAAGACACGACATGAGATTTCCAACAATGTGGAATGTGCGACCAGCAAAGCCTCAGATCAGCTTGCTTAATGCGCAGTCCGACTATAGCCTTTGCTAGTCGCTTGAATATTCTTTGAATGTTAAGCAACTGACTGAACAGCATTTTGAGTTTCTTAGCTTAACATGAGGCTGCACAGGCTCGTCTGAGTCCACACATGTCAAAATACAACATTAGTGGAAATAAGAAGTTGCGGATCATATCCTATATCCGTAAAGTCATAGGAAGCGATCTAACGGAGCTTGAAATGATTTTTTTATCTAGTATGAGACATAAGTTTAGCAATTTTCATTTGATTTTCAAATAAGATAAAGTGAAACAAAATAAGTATCCCATCAATAGTTAATGCCTAAACAACTGCAATTTATAATTTTCCTTGGAATATCACATTTTCATGCGCTGTTCATCGCTCAATGTTGCACATGTACAGGGGGTCTCGCCTCAAAAGTCACATCGTTACTCAGTATCTGGTATGACCTCCGTTAACTCCAAGATCAGCCAAACAGTGTCTCACCATGCTCGAAATGAGCCTCTGAACCACGGTCAAAGGAATACAATTCCATTTCTGATGTAAAACATGTTCAATGACTAGCACGTTATCGACCTCATTGGCATATCAAAACCTTTACATATTTGATCATGAAAATATTTTGGATTGAAAAATTGCTAAGCTTAAGTCTCAAAGTAGATATGTATATCCCCCGTTACCTGTGTTGTTGTTGTTGTTTTTTTCGGGGTGGGGTATACTGTTTTCATGTTGTCTTTGCGCACATTTGAAAGTTTTGTTTCCTTAATATCTTACCGAGCCATTGCTGATTTTATCATCAAACCTTGGGAACATATTAATTTTCATAAGACAAAGGCTTTTATGAAACAGTAAGGGATAAAGGTCAATTCTCATTGAGTTATTTACCTTTGCAATTCTTAACGCCCAAAACGTTTTGTTTCCTCAATATCTTAAAGAGTCATTGCTCAAATAACATAAAATCTTTCAAACATATTTATTTTTTCAAACCAAACTATTTTTATAAAATATACGGAAGGACTTAAAAATGCACCGCCTGCCTAAATGCTAATTTATGTCGTTAATCAAATATTTTCATTATAAATGTAGAAAAATAAAATTGACAAGTTCCATCAATTAACTTGCATTCAATTAGAAATCCAAACGCATGCTGTGGCTTATGATTGCCATGACGTCGTGATAGTTCTGAGATAACTCAAATTCAAAAGGTCACAGAGTACCAATACTTTTCATTATGAACGTTTCTAAAGTCCCTCAGTGTAAGTAAGAGCTTGGGGGCAATTCTATAAGAGTTATTATGCCCCAAACTTTGAAAAAGGTTGAAACTGCATATTGCTTTGGGCTTGTCCGTCCGTCCTTCTGTCAGTCAGTTTGTGCGTCTGTTATAAAAATTAAGTTACAGGTTTGAAATTTCATAAATAGATTTGCCATCAAAAATTAGTTGACCTATATGTTATTAGTCCGAAATACCTCTCCTTTTAAAGGGTCATAGTGATTTTTTGTAATCAAGATATATTAAAAAGTATTACAGCAAAGACCTTCAAACTAAGTCAGCTGATAAAATATAATCAGTAGAGTACATGGTAAAAGTTAAAAATAAAACAGTGATTTTTTGGAGTAATTGCCCTTTAAAATTTTGGACATAGCAAACTTGATGTCTCAAAAACTATTATAGCTAGGCGCTTCAAACTTCGACCGCTGATAGCTGTTAAGCAGAAGCTAACTTTGTGATAATGAAAAAGTTATTTTGATTTTTTCGAGTTACTGTCCTTTGCGTTTTTCGAGTTATTGCCCTTTGCAAATCTGTACATTTGTGCGTCCGATACAAAAATTAAGTTACAGTTTTGAAATTTCATAAATATATGTTTTGCTTCTTTTGTAGATCGTTTTTGTTAGTTATCAGTGCTTCATGTTGGTGTGTGTTGTGCTGTTGTGTCTGTTCCGTTCCTTGTAGCTTTGAGGTCACCTGCTGGGAACGGGCTGACCTCTTGGCTGTCGTGTTTGTTGAGTTTTGTCAATTTCTCATATGTGTCCTGGTCCGCATCAGAATAAAGGGTGAGTTTTGCGCCGTGAAACTGGTTTAAAGAGACTAAGCCTGCAACTATGAACATTTTTCGATTTTTTTTTCTTTTTAAATCATTTGTAAAAGTAGAATTAAGTTATGTTTTCACAATAAATCTGTTCACTATAGCTGAAAACGGCACGGAAAAGTCAATTATCTTATAAAAAAACAGGTGTGTTTTTCTCTTGTTTGTAATTAATTGCGCCCCTCTAATAATTATAGACAGTTAATTGTAACATAAATGCTTATGTTTTGATACTGATAATTTGTTAAGATTTACGATATTGGTAAAATGTATACCTGAATTTTAGTTTTTTTACTGTGTTCTTGAAACATAGTAACATTAGTTCTAAAATTAAAAGATCAAAAGTTACAGACTATGCAGCTTTAAGCCCTGCAGTAAATATTTACTGACTGTTCCAAGGCGGTACTTCTTTTGTGGATCATTCATCTTTTCTGTACTGTTTTTGTTATGCCTTTGTGCTCATCTGTTTGGTTGTGCCTTGTCGTCACCTGCTGGGAAAGGTCTGACCTCTTGGCTCTCGTTTGTGGTGTCTAACGATGAGTTTGTCACTTTCCCATTGTTATCCTAGGTCAGGTTTGGTACTTGGATGTATCGATTCCTGATCTTTGCACCCTTACTTACTTTCTCATCAGAAAATAGTTATCCTGTATTTTAGTCCAAATTATCTCCCCTTGTGGAGTTATTCCCCTTTTAAAGGTTCATACTGAAATTTTGTAATCAAAATACCTAAAAGAAATAGTTCAGCTCGGAGCCTCAAACTTAGTCAGCTGATAAAGGCTAATGATTAGATTACATGGCGTATTTTTTTTAAAAAAAAAAAATCTTATTTGAGTGATTGTCCTTTGAAATTTTTGACATAGAAAACTTTATATCTCAAAAACTATTACAGCTAGGAGCTTTAAACTTGGACAGCTGATAGGGGATAGAGAGTAGATTATCTGGTAATAATTTAGAACGAGTTATTTTTTCAAGTTATTTTCTTTGTGTTTTTTAGTCATTGTCCTTTGCTAATTTGGACATAGAAAACTTGTTATAGATATCTCGAAAACCATTACGACTAGTAGTCTCTGATTTAGTCAGCTGAAAGATGATGGTGAGTTGATTACCTAGTAAGATCATCGCTATCGACAAACGCATGGTTGGGGGCACAGTGTTTCATAAACACAATGTCTAGCTTTCCTTTGTAATTAATGAAATGTTTTGTTTCATTAATACCTTGAAGAGTCATTGCTAAAATTTCATCAAATCTCAAAAACATATTTTATTTTTACAATACAAATACTTTTATAAAAAATAAAGGGTATGGGCCAATCAATTCTTTTAGAGTTATTTCCCAGCGTCTGTAACGTCCTTGTTTCCTTAATATCTTGAAGAGTCTTTAGAATTCCATCAAAGCTTGCAAACATATTCATATCTATAAGACAAAAAAGCATCAAATCAGAAAGGGCTAGGGGCCAATTCTATACTGACGTCAAGAAAAAACGCCTCTAAAAGTAACCTTGAATATCTCTTAGACTTACGATGGGCATTTGGAAAGTTCTAAGCATGGTCTTTTATCTCAGAAATCGATTTACAAACCCTATCATGTTTGATATCATTTTAAAGAACTACCTTTTCTCTATGCTATGGCACAAATTTCATGAGGATATTATAATGCAGACAAGAATCATATCATTTTGAATACATGTACTGTTTGTATACTGGAAAATGCAAAATTTCAGTGGAAAATATAATGTTTTAGCTTTTGAAAAGTGTGCAGAACATTAACAATAGTTGATGAAATTAGATAATTTTGTACCATTTGGTAGGCTAAAATCTGGTACAGTTATTATACAATTGATGACCGAGTTGGATGTTTCTAATAACTAAATACCAGAACAGTAATACCAAAACCGTCTAGAAAGCAGAGCACTGCGCTATTTTATTTTCGACTAAAAATCGCATTGCACAATGCACCTTTTTTGAAAATAAATAACTGACAGTAGTTTAATAATGACGTGCGTTGATATTTTTTTTAAGCACACTTTATGCTCTTCGTATTGAAACCAAATTGAATTTTGTAAACCAGATCAAAGGGAAGATAACTTTTATAATCTTCCCCTGGGGCAGAGTAAGTTTAGCTATGAGCTGATGTTCTGGTTCATTTCACATGAAAACGGCAGCAAACAAAAAAGTAAAACTGCCTTGAGAGTAGAAATCAATCAGTTTTGTGATGGTTAACGCGATACCATGAACAGTGTTTATGCCATAGACAAAATGTGAGGGGTTCAGTTACCCCAGCCACTTCTTGAAAAGTAGGAGTAGTGTTATAAAGAATAATTTTCTTGAACACAGAACCAAACAAGTTACACTTTTTGTGCGACGAAATGACTTTTATGCGTTGTTCGCTACAAATAAAGCAAAACATATACTCAATAGGCATTTTTCGTGCTCCTGTTGTGACACAATTGATAGTAAAAACTAAAGAAAAATCTAAAAAAGTCCCATTTTTGAAAGTTTATAATTTCTCTATTAGTCAACATTTTCTGAATGTAAAGGTGTAAGTCGTGCAAGCAGTGATCGCATAATATATTATAATAAAAATTAAGTTAGCACCAAATCGTTAATTTGTCAAACTATGATCGTAAATAAGATCCCCAATTTTCCTTCATTTTTTATAAGTAGTTTGCTTAAAATTTCAGCCAGTGTATAAACCCTACTCATTTTGAGCATGCGCTGCACGTGCACGCCGAGTCCTTTTTCGACAAAAATTAAACCACCTTATAGCCGTTGAATTCTAGTTTCCAAAATGTATTATTTGATAGCATGATATCAACGCATTGTGGAGCTATAGTGCCATGCTTAGAACTTTCCAAATGGCCCTCGTATTAGACTAAATTTATGAATTTGAGTGCATTATAACATCTTATCAGCCAAGCGTATCTCATGAAAGCAAAATTGCTGAAAGAATATTTGAGGCTGAGAAAACGACCTCGGTTTGAGACAGGGGAGGGGTCACCAGTTTCGTGTGAAACAAGATTTTAGCCACATTTACTTTGTTTGCAGACACAATCCGTTTACAAGAAAAACGCGTTTATCATTGCAAAACAGTCTCTATTTTACCAAAAATATTGTAGTGTCTTTTGTCTTTAATTAGCGACGATTGCTGAGGAAACGCAATCTAACACGTGATCTGGACTGCCGTTTTGGATGACGTTTACGTATACCAACGACTGGCCATTTGGCGTTACAGCTTATCTTACATAACGTAACTCTATGTAAGCATCTTCTGAACAACCTAAACGATATAAATTGTGGTCATGTCAGAAAATGTGTGATGCGCGCCATTATCTTTTGGACAATATATTTATAAGATTTGGCTCAAAATCATATAGACAAATTGTCGGTATTCCAATGGGTACTAATTGTGCTCCACTTGTTGCAGATTTGTTTTTGTTTTGTTATGAGAGAGAATTTATGTTGTCTCTGTCAGACAATAATCAAGCTGATATTATTGAAGCTTTTAACTCTACCTCCAGATATTTAGATGACTTACTTAATATTGATAATCCTTATTTGAACAAATGGTAGGTCAGATATATCCCACTGAACTCCAGTTAAATAAGGCGAATTCTTCTGATACTGAAGCTCCGTTTTTTTGGACTTGAACATGTCATTAACAAATGGCAAAGTTTCTTCTAAAATTTATGATAAACGGGATGATTTTAATTTTGAAATAGTAAATTTCCCATTTCTTGATGGAAATGTTCCTCGCTCTCCTTCCTATGGTGTATATATTTCTCAGCTTATTCGTTTTGCTAGAGTGTGCTCTAATGTTGATGACTTCAACAACAGAAACTTACTTTTAACTGCTAAATTATTAAAACAAGGTTATAGATATCATAAAATTCGAAAAGCATTTTCTAAATTCTACCACAGACACTCAGAGTTAATTGTTAAATACAACATTGGGTTAAAAACTCTTCTGCAACAAGGCATATCAGAACCTATATTTTATGGTGATATAGTCCATCAATTCAAACGAATTGTTGGAAAACCTAATCTTAGTGATCAATTCAAAAAGATAGTTAAACGTTATATAAGGGTTGGATATAATTTGGATATCATGCGACAGTCTGCATGCCTAGTTTTAAACCCAATCACGGTTTATAGCTATGGTTTCCTCTTTAATTGCACGACGGTGGGTCAGGTCTCAGACTCTATGACGGCTCTGACGTAAAGCTTTAATCGCATCGGTGGGTTGGTGCCTGATGCTTATCTGTAGCTGAACCCACCGTGGCTCAACTTGAGGCTTTCTTCAGCTATGACTATCTGTGAGTCATGAGCCCTTTTCTTTGTTTCATCATAGAGTGTTAATTTGATTCAAGTATTTTCCATGATGATACATTGCATTATTTAGATGGCCTCCATGCGAGCTGAACATTTCTTGTACTTCAACAACAGCAGAATCTTGGGTGAAGATTAGGTACACGTAAAATGCATTTAAGCCTCCCGTTGGCTTAGGCTGCTGTCCGTTCTAAGGCGGTGGTTCTGTTGTTGTTGACTTTTTGTTTATTGTTACTCCCATTGTGGGAGTCTGTTATTGTTCTATGTTTTGTTGTACGTTATTTTATGTCCATTCTAGTATTGCAATCATCTTGATGGGGAAGAGAGAGCTGATTGCTTTGCTTAATTTGTCTTCCTGGTGTCTCGTGATGGTTGGGCGGCTCTTCCTCGTGGTGCCATGGGGTTGTCTGCAGTTTGTGATTGTGGTATTTCCTGATCATACTCACTTACTATTTTTGTTGGATTGAGACAACTTTTTACCTAGACAGTCTATACATATTGAACATATGCGTAAAAAACTTTGTGCAAAAATATTTTTGACAAAACGACAGCTATGAGAACTTAGATAATTTTCCTTAATATGTTTTTTGTACAGCATTGATATTGCATTCAAATGCTGATCAACGCCTACCACAGCGTTTGATTTATTATCCAATACTTTACCTACACACTGTAATCATATTAAATATATGCATGAAGTAGTTTGGTGCAAAAAGTATTCGACAAAATGACATATGTGAGTACTTTGAATTTTTTTACTGTATAATTGTATATGAATGGATAGTACCTTCATGGGTCCATCAAATACTATCACAGCTTTTGATGAATTAATACAATACTTCACATAACAATGGAGACATATTAAACATATACATGAAAGAGTTTGGTTCAATATTATTATTTTCCAATTTTCAGCTATGAACCTCAGACGTTTTTTCCAGATGTGATATTTTTTCTATGCATTCTATCTTATCAAATGTTACAGCTTGCCATTTTAAGATCATTTGCACTGATTCTACTGACGCATTCAGCTGGTTTGAACTGTCATTTACCAAAACTTTTTATTTCACTAACCCTTACTGTGAAGTGGGTATCTAATAAGCATTGCTTATTTGTTCACAGTGAATGCTCCGGGAAGACAGTGTAAATGCACATCATTTTAGCCCTTGGTGCTCTTATATGCGATAAGTTTATTATATTTGATCAAAGCTTTCTTTTAAACATACAGATATTATAAATTGAAGGTATACTATAATTCAAAAGGTGATAGGAGCATTCAGAGTCATCACAGTAGGCAATTATTACAGCTTAATTGTCTCATCAAAGGTGTTTTACATTTGTTTATGGAGGCTTTAAAACATATTTTATATTTAGAGAGAGCAAAGAGAAATTATAAAATGTGTCATATCATTTGGGCCTCGTCGCAAGAAAACCTGTCTTTGGGGTGTCCTACAAATTAAGTTTCAAACCAGTCTCCTCGGCTACAGAGACTAGCTAGAAAATTGAAATTTCACCTGTACCAAGTTTACATATAATACTTTCCAAAAAACGAATAACAAGGGCGCTGGTCAGTCTACGCGGATGCGCAGGCTGGTCTGCACTGTGTTGTTTGCAAACCCTCGAAGACATCTTTTATCGCGCGTTGATCGCATTTGATATTCTAATTATAAATAATATTGCATTATTGTAGAATTAGATAATGTATATTTTGATCTGAACTATTACAAACCTTTTGCATTATATATGTAGAGTCGGAAATTAATTAGGATTTATTTGATACAGGGGAATGGTTTTAAATAATGGAGCGAAATTTTGGTTGACTCTGGTAGCTCTAAGAAAAGTTATTGAAGTTCAAACAGGCGCAGTCGCAATACGAGAACTGTTCTCTGTTTATTTGAAAAAAAATAAATCTAGTTAAGGTTTTGCTATTTCTATGCGCATGCAAACTTTCAGTGTGATGTAACTGTTATGTAAAATTTTAAAAACGAAAAACTGTGTTCCATTTGAGGTGCAATATATCAGTAGTTGGTGGTTACTGCTGTAAGCTACTTCTCCATCCCAACAATTAGTTTAAACATATTTTATTGCCATATTTTATACAGCAATGAGGGTGGGTCACAAGTTCTCACACCCTTAGTTACGACCCTTTCCATAACCCAACAATTCATCAAGGAATAAACTTTGTGCAGGGAACTAAATGGTTAAGATTTGACACTAATTGCAATGATGTTTGAGGTTGATAAATGATGTAACATTCAATCGTTAGCAGAATGCAATGTTCACATTGGGCTATTGTTTTATTTCCAGTGCCTCAGATGATAGACAGAAAGCCAGATGAAGATACTGATAAACTGAAAACTGAAAATAAACAGCTAAGAATGGAAATTGCTGATGTGAGTATCAGTTTTATATATTAAAAAGCAAGTGATTATGATCAGAAAATGTCCCAATCACAAAAAACATGGCACCGCGAGGAAGAGACACACAACAGTAACAATACAAACGAAAGACAAACTAAGCAAAGCAACCGGCTCCCTCTTCCCCATTAAGATGGGTGCAAAACTAGAATGAACATACAGTAACGCACAACTAAGCATAGAACAATTACAGAAACCCAGAATGGGAGTAACAATATACAATAAATCAACAACAACAGACTACCAACTTACCCACAGCTTTAGCTCACTCTTTTATAATGACTGGTTATCTTTTTGAACTTATTGAGAAAAGAAGGTTGTATGTAAAAACAGAAACGTGTTTTTCACTAAATATCATGCCAAAATATATGTGATACGCTGACCTTTTTTGCTGGACACCATTTTTTATATGATTTGACACTAAGTTGTATAGACACGTCGTAGGGATTTCAATGGGTACTAGTTGAGTATTTATTCTTGTTTTGTGATGAGAGGGACTATATAATGTCTCTTTCTGATGATAAGCAGGCAGATATTAGTGACGGTTTTAAGGCTACATCCAGATATTTGTATGATATTTTAAACATAAATATTATAGTTTTTGAAAATATGGTGAGTCAAATATACCTTTCAAAGCTTCTACTTAATAAAGCCATTACTTCTGATATCAAAGCCTCGTTTTTAAATTTGCTTTTGCGTTTGTCTATATAATGTTATTATTTCTACCAAAATTTACAATAAACCTAACTAATTTGATTTAAATTTGATATTTTCAATCTCTCCTTTTTGAGACAAATTTGATCTCACTCTCCATACTATGGAGTTTATACTTCTCAACTCTTTCAATTTGCTAAGCATCTAGCAAAGTGCAGACTGCAACAATCTAAATAAACTATTAACTCAGAAACTTATCAAACAAGGCTATGAGTATAATACACTTCGCAAACTTATTTCTAAATTGTATTGCCTATACTATGATTTGATATTTAAATACCATGTTGGACTTAAAACAAACAAGTGATCAGGAATTTCCACAATCACACACCACATACAAACCATTGGTAACTGGAGGAAGAGTCAAAGGAAACTGACTTCCACAAGACATCCAGAAGACAATTATAGCAAAGCGTCCATCTCTCTCTCTCCCCATCAAGATGGTTGCAAAACTAGACAGACACAAAGTACTTAATAACAAAACAAGGACCAAACACTGATCTCTAATGCACCAGAATGTTAAGGCAACTTAGTGTATAAATGATAGTAAATTATTGTTACTTAATTTTTTCAGCTCAGATTATTAGAATATTTTCTCATTATAAAGAAAATTGGTAATAACATTAATTTATTGTGAGAGACTGACCACATGTTGTCAACCCAATTCGGGGTGGCAATTTTACTTTCCTCTTCAATTACACGCCAGCGTGTCAGACCTCAGACTTGATGGTGATTTCAACTTGAAGACTCATCTATAAATGAGAGGATTGAGATCTGATGTTGTGTCTGTGGTTACCCCTCCGTGATGTAACTGTTAGATTTATATTGCTCTGGTATCCAGTTGTATACACTGTTGAGTCCTTATCTTTGTTTTGTCTCCCTTTTTACATATTGATAAGTATTAACTAGATAATGATGCGTCCATAAGTTAGGATTCTGTCATGCAAACCAAACATCTATGAGCCTTGACAGCCTTCAGAATTAAGGGTAAAGTTGGTACCGTTAAACACGTTTAAGATCTCCCATATTTTTACTGACCATTCCAAGGCAGTGCTTCTTTTGAGGATCTTTATATAATGTGTGTATTGTCTTCGCCTTTGTCATTATACTGTCTTATCTGTTCCTTGCAGCTTTGTGATCACCAGATGGGAAAGGGCTGACGTCTTGGCTCTCCCGTATGTGATGTTTTCTTGTGTTTTGTCATTTTCTCATATGGTGTTCTAGGTCAGGTGTGGTACTTGATTGTATTGATGTCTGATTTTTGCCTTCTTCCTTACTTTTCCAATTATTATTTAGAATTTATAAATTAACTTGCTTTAAAATACTGGCTTTGGTGTGCCTTGTTGCAGAATTTTTTAAGCCAACCTTGTATTTAAAGATCAACTTGGAGCGTCTTCTGTAGAATTGAGACTATGCTTTACAAAGTTAATGATATCCAGAATCTTGTTTTATCTCCTTTTTTATGTTTTGCACTCATCTTGATGGCGAAGAGAGAGAGACAGACAGACAGAGAGAGAGAGCTTGCTGCTATACTTAGTTTGTTTCCTTGTGTTTTTCCTCACAGAGACATGAGTTGTTCTGCAGTGTGTGATTTTGGTAATTTCTGATCATACTTACTAAGTTCTTCTTCTACTGCAATATGATCCTTTGTAAGTAAGTAATTGGCTGAAATTAGATGTTTGGCCTATTTTGTATATTGATATTGGCATAAATGGTAATAACTTATGTTTGAAAAAATAAAATTGTTGCAGGAGCCACATTTAATTAGCACAAATATTCAAGTTATAAGACAAAACGCGTTTAGTCATGCAGAAAATAAGGCTTTTGGTGTCAGTAGTGACTCAAAGCTATGTTTTGCACGTTTTTACCCTATGTTACAGGAATCGATTGCACTGGCATGTCTTAAACGAGATCTTCTTCAGATGTCAGGAAACATTCACTTTTACAAGTCAGGAAAAAAGTACATCCTATTCAGAACTGATGGTGAAGCCTCCAAGTCTGAATCACGTAGCCCATTGTTTGATAAGGATTCACAACACAGTAGAACATAATTGCAGGCCATTGCAGATGTGGAAACATTACAAGACGTTAGAGACAGTGTAATATTGTTTTAGTTGTTTATTGTGCTTTTTTTTTGTTCTGTATCTACTTGTTTGATCAATACCTTTGTATTTTGCTACTTATTTTGTAAACTAACAGCCTAGTCAAAGATAAGCTTCTATTCCACAAACAGTTTATGGCAGTCCCGTAAAGTAAATCATAAAACCGTTATAACTTTCAATACCTTTGTGAGGTCTACTGATAACTTAAATTTATTAACAAAATATATTATGACCTCACTGTCTGGAATTTCCTTGTTTAATTATACACAAAGCGCTTGAATAAGTATCTGCAACCTCATTATTTTAATGTATGTAATGAGTGTAAACCCTGATGAGTTGCTGCAATACAGTTATGGTTTCCTACATGGTTGCTTGGTGGTTGGGCATGCCGCAAACCGAATGACAATCCTGAACTGATCTTTAAGTGTCGTGTTGTTACCTAATGAATGTCTTTGGTAAACGCTGGCTCAACAAGGTTGTTTTTATTGATGTCTGATTATCTGTGATCATTTTTTTTATTCTTTTCACAGTAAGTTAGAATGCAATTTTGATTGCTGCTCTGTGATGCTACATTGACCAAATTAGCAACCCCATATGGTCTAAACAATCGAGGTGGTGAAACAACTGCAGATTATTAGGGAACAGAAAATATTTGGCAAAAAATCCACTGTGGTGTCGGTTGCTGTCTGTTCTAACGCGCTGGTTGTATTGTTGTTGACTCAGTGCTTTGTTGCTCCTCTAAATGTGTAGGGTTTCCCTGGTGAGTCCCATCCTGTGGAAGATAGAGCTGTTTGCCTAACTTTCGTAATGTTTTTGTTTATGTGGCTGTCTGTGTTCTGTATCTCTCCCTCGTTATTTCGTAGGCTAGTCTGTGGTCTGTGAATGTGGCATTTCTTGGTACTTATAATTTTCAGGGTATTTTCAATCACAAAGAGCTGATTGCTTTGCTTAATTTGTCTTCCTGGTGTCTCGTGATGGTTGAGCGGCTCTTCCTCGCGGTGCCACGGGGTTGTCTGCGGTTTGTGATTGTGGTATTTCCTGATCATACTCACATACTATTTTTGCACTATTTACTTTAATGATACGGTCCACAATACACAGGCTTGGGCACGTGAGCGCATCCAGAGGGGGAACAGGAGGTCCTGACCCCCTTGGAATAACACAAATATAGTGTTTTGCTAGCAATATGGGCTCGGATCCCCATAAAATCACAAAGCAACCAAGCCATCATTCAATGATGGGCAATCGTCGGCACGCCGATGATGGCCCCTTAAAGTGGGAATGGACCCTTCCTCCCCTCATCAAATTAAAAAAATGAAAGAAAAAAGTGTGACCCCCTCTGACAAAACTTTCTGGAACCGCGCACTATGCACAATACCAGCACTAGCCTGATAGGCGATTCACTTGACACACAAGAAAAAACAGCGCATATCCAAATCAGATACGTCATACTTGAATTTGAATATTTACTATTTGCATACATTCCAGAATGTTCTATATAATTCTGATTAAAATGACAAATTTTCTCCGAAATTCAGACACTGTAATCTACTTAGCCGCTTGGTAAGGATTGGAAAGTTCATTCAGTTTGTACATTTATAGCATTGAGTATAGGATAAAGGTCAATAAGCAATTCAATGTAAAATCATAAAATAAAATATGGTTGGATAGATAGGTCAATGTGTGATGAAGTATGAATTAAAAATAATACAAACACCTATTAGATGCAATCACAATGAGAGGACTGATTATAACGTAATATACTTTGATATTTTTATACTGAAATAAAGGAATATGGTGTGAATTAAAAATTTAAAGAAGACATATTCATATTCAATTAGATGCAAATTATTGGGTGGGTTTTATCATAACGATGCTTAAGAGATCTAATGATAAAGCATACATCATCTCAAATTGACATGATTACTAATGCCAAATTTTCAAATCGCCCTAATGCTTTTCAAATTGGCATGTTTCAGCAGTAAAATATGCATACTTAGCATAAAAATACGTTTCAGAGCGATTCATTATTTACAAAGCCATACAAAAATTGTGTTTTCAATACGTCTTTAGACTGGGTACCATTTAGACCAGACAACGAAAAAATGCATTGCTATTTTTCAAAAAGTAAAATTGCTGAAATATTAAGGATGGATGTGCCCTTCAATTCCAAAAGTTTCAGGTATTCTTCCTGTGCATGTGTACGAAATATGCTTCAAAGGGTGTTGTTTTCATTGGAAACTTGAAATTGGCTTATTTAAAGTAAGTAAGGGTGCAAAGATCAGGAATCGATACAATCAAGTACCACACCTGACCCAGGATACACATTGGAAAGTGACAAACTCAAAGCAGACACCACAAACGAGAGCCAAGAGGTCAGCCCTTTCCCAGCAGGTGACCACAAAGCACATATAAATAGACGCGCACAAAGACTTAGCAAACACAAGACAGAACAAAAACATAAAAGATCCACAAAAGAAGTACCGCCTTGGAACGGTCAGTAAAATATTTTACTGTAGGGCTTAAACGGTTTAACGGCGCCAACATCACCCTTAATTCAGATGTGGATCAAGACACATAGATATTTGGTTTGCATAAAAGACCCCTAACTTATCAATGCATCATCTCCTAAAACATATAAATCAAGATATAACAAGGATATAAAGCAAAGATAAGGACTCAACAGTAAATTAAACGGAATGCCGGAGCAAAAGAAATCCAACAAGTAAACCCTGGTGGGCCCGACCAACAGCCAAAGCATCAGGCCCCTACCATCTCATCAATAGATAATTCTTTAAGTAGGAACTATCATAGAGTCTGAAGTTTGTTTGAGATGCGTTTTCCACCTTAACCCAAGATGCCCTTTGGACAATGTAATGTCACCTCATACATACACAACATATATAAATGGCGTCTTTGGTCAAGGGAGGAAAAGGGGCTGTTTAAGCAAAATAAGACATCAAACATCTGACAAAAATAGACCACTTTGCATGATGGTCGTTCTTAGTGTACATCAAGTGTACAGATATATATATATATATATATATACTCTGACATGATAGGACGAATATTTACCTTACTTACGAGCGATGTTCGAAAAGAATTGCTTTTTTTCTATCTGGAGACCTCAGATTTCAAGTTAGCCCAAAAGTGCTCATTTCATGGATTGAAGAACTCTTCTTTGCTGATTTGGGCGCGGTAATAATTTACTGATGAATAGCAGATCAAAGTGCCCATGAGGACTGGTATTTCTGCCCAGCAAGGAATTATTTCAATTTGGAAAACATAAAGAAATCACATGGGGCATGATCTAGGGAATTTTGAAGGTGGGGCAAAAAAGTTACTTTTTCTTTCTTCAAAAACACCATATCCATTTCAGAGGCATGAGCAGGGCCATAGCCATGTCGAATACTTTCTGATATTTTCCGCTTCTCCAGTACTATATCTTTGTAGTACTTTCTGGTGATGTTTTTGCCCTTTTCCACCGGCACTTTTATTGTGACTCCTTCACCAGAGAAGAAAATTGCATACCAAACATTCTTTGCCCTTAAAGGCCGTTTGACAATTATTGGGCGTATGCTATGCTTAGTGGCCCAGATGTTATTGCTAACCTTTCTGACCAGCTCAAAATAATAGACCCCATTTTCATCACCTGCGACGACATTGGCAAACTGCTTTTTGTCATAAGTTTGAAACATTTGAAGCAGCTTTTTGGCCACTTTAACCCGTTGTCTGTTTTGCTCATCAGTCAACAGATGTGGTGCCCATCTAGCAAAAATATTTCTGACTTTCAAATACTTCTTCAAAATGAGATGAAACATTAATAGTGACACGCCTACTTTTCATGCAATATCACAAACTGTAAATCTGGCATCTCCTTCAATGATTTCCTTCATTTTTGAAACGATTTCTTTACGACCTGCAAATTTTGGCCTACCTGATTTTGGTGCATTTTTGATGGACTCTACACCAGATTCATTATTTTTTCCAGCGCTTAGCTGTGTCATTAGGCACACAAGAAGGCCCATAAGTAGTAGAAAGTTCAATCATCAGCTGCTTCAAGGAACAGGCAAGTTTAAGCGAGCTTTGATGTAACCCCTAATTTCATCTTTCTGGTCGACGCTTCTACCAATTTTTGCAGTGGTCAATGACTGCGGGTATTAATATGAAAAAGTTTGTGTCTGATATTTAGTCTAACGTGTACATTTATACACCGTTGAGTAGACCTTGAATAAACCTATATAGGTATATATTGGTTTTATCGTGCCCCACGTGGATTTTGAGATATAGGACAATAAGCAATTCATTTTGAACATCCCTCGTAAATCAACCGTTTATTTCCAAACAGCAAGTACAGTTGATGATCAAAATGAATTTTTATTCAAACCCAAGCAGGGTTATTATCAAAGGAAAATTGGAAACCCCTTTTCGTTTAGATATACGAGCTATCGTGCATAGACGGCTGGTCTATATGTATCTGTGATTGCGTTCTTCGTCTCAAGTCGTTATATCAACAAAATAAAACAAACGTTACATTTAGGGGCATTGCTTACCTCAATATCACAAGAAACTCGTGGGACTGTTATGCAGAAATAAGGGAATACAGTGTGATTTAAAATGAAATAGAGACATATTAGAACATGAATGGTTTAAATTTACGCTCTGTCAAGATTGTTCAAATTGTTATGATCTATCAGATTGCATGGCTACCAAGGTCAATTTTTCCTATACATAGGCATAAAATGCAAAAGCGTTTCTTCTCACAGAAGAGCAGATATTGTGATGGACCAATTTCTGTGTAAATGACCATTTTACTTTATACTGTGATTAAATACCATTGAAATAAACGAAATATTCAACTTACCTAATGTATATATTATTTTTTCCCTTTCTTGTATTTTTTTTTTGTTTTGGAGAGATGAGCAGCTTGATTATGACAGTCAATATTTTGACCCACATATTTCAAAACCCACTTTGACAAACGAGCATAATCAGTGACCTTTCAACTATTTCTTATGTACAGTTACTGTGGCGAGAGAGAGAGATGGTTGGTTAAATTGTGTTCTTGCTGCCTTCTGGTTGATTATGTTCTGCGTCTCTCTCTATTGGTACTGTGAGTTGGTCTTTGAATGTGACGTTAAGAAGTGAATGGTCAACCTAGGATCATTATTTTAACAAGTTGGGCCAACATCCCCAATGCTTCATACCAAGTCCCAAGATCATTGGCCTTTTGGTTCTGGAGAAGACGATTTTTAAAGG
Source organism: Loripinus fragilis (assembly GCA_964019695.1). Taxonomy (NCBI): domain Eukaryota; kingdom Metazoa; phylum Mollusca; class Bivalvia; order Lucinida; family Lucinidae; genus Loripinus; species Loripinus fragilis. Next base: position 82,839,618 of record OZ026522.1, on the reverse strand, counting down.
GTGTTTACCGTGGCGACCATCTTGGTCAAGTGACAAAGACCATTTGAATAAACTTTTCTTCTCGCATCCTAAGGAGGCACTATATGAAAGAGCTACGTGCATTTAGAGGCTATTTTGGCCCCCCTATGAAGCAAAAAAAAAATTAAACTCGCTTTTCATCAAATTCTTCTTATTAGTTTAATAGAACAATGGCCCAAGTGTATAAGTCTGATATTAGTTTGACTTTTACCGTTGCTATGGTAGCAAAAATGACCACCAAAATAGGCTCAAAATAGGAAATCGACTATTTTGGAGAAAATTTGAGACGTTTTACAGAGCAATTAACATAGAACACAGGCAAATACCAAAAAGATATTTTAACAGATGCCGAGTATTATCATGGCAAACAACATACTAAAAGGATTTTTTAGTATTTAGCTGTGCCGATATCAAACTCTTAAAAATTGGTCTCTAAAAGCTTGAAATTTGGTTAAAAATGGCCAGTTATCCATTTTATGCCTATTTTGTAGGCCATTTTTGTTATTATAGCAACGATGAAATTTAAATAAATGCCGAAATTTTACACTTAAGTCATACTTCTAATGAACCAAGCAAAAGAAAATTGTGAAAAGAAATTTTCAGTTTTTTCTCCAAAGGGGGCGAAATTAGCCCTTTAATGCACGTACCCCTTTGAGTTCATTTGGCTACGTGGTTTCTGAGATAAATGATTTAATATATTAATTGGCCTCCAATGTGAGAGACCTTGGCTGAGAGGTCAAAGGTCAACCTTGAGCGTTGGAACTTTCCTCTAGCCATTGTTGCATTATGTTAAACACATCATGTGAGAATAATGTCATTGGCTGCAACAGATTTAAAAAAAAAACTTTCAATAATTTCCCATTTAAATCCATTAAGATGCAGTTTTGACCTTGACGTTAAGTAAGTCTAGGTTAAGCTAGGCTCATTATTTGAGCAAACTTGGTGGGCCCCATATCCCCAATGCTACATAAAAGGTTCCAAGGTCAATAGCCTTCTGATTCTAGAGTAGAATATTTTAAAGCGTTTTACTACATATAGGCGCGGCGGCCATCTTAGTAATTTGACCAAAACCGTTTGAACAAACTTTCGCTTCTCTATCCTAAGGCGTCTGCATATAACATTTAGTTCAATTGGCTCAGTGGCTTCAGAGAAGATGTTTGAAAATGTTGAGGGACGACGGACGCCGGGGTCATTGGTATTCTATGAGCTCACTCATGAGCCTTTGGCTCAGTAGAGCTAGAAATATTGACAGCTGACTGAGTTATTACGAAATCAAATATTTGAGGTAAACTTCCAATCATTACCATGCTTATCTACAGGCACTGGGTAATCATGGCATATAGTGAGAAGTTGTCAGATATTATAGCTTTGAGGACATGTGAAGTTTATTCCACAAAAAAAGTCAATAAAACTTTTACATATGCCTTCACCATAGTCAAAAAATGGCCATAACTCAATCAAAAGTTTGCAAATTACCTCCAAATTGGAACTTGATCTGTATTTTATAACCCTTCTGTAAAATTTGAGTGAAATGGTTGCATCTATGTCAAAAGAGGGCCATAACTCAGTCAAAATTCTGCAGCTTACCTCCCTATTCCACCTTAACCTGTAATAAATTATGCTTGACCGTTCTGTAGGGTTTGGATGAAATTTGTGCATCTCTTCAAGAGATATTGATCAGAACCAAAAGTGTGACACCAGGAAGACGCCGACGCCGACAGAGTCATGATCCCTATGTGTCGATCATGCTTCGCAGGCGATACAACTACAACTGTATGCAAAACAATTAGCTTGATGAAGGGAGAACCTCAAAAAAGATGGTTACTTTTTTCTATAAGTTCAAAAGTAGACCAGAGTGTTCAACACATATTTTAATTAGTACTTGTTCAATGTCAAAAAACGTTTATTCAATGACTATATCCAATACCTTTTCCATTGAAATGTATCATTTTCTTTAAAACTTTTATCTGTCAATTTCTATGGACGATCTTTTATCACGCCAGCCTTATCTACACTATTGGCCAAACAAGGCAAACAGTGCATATCCAGATCAAACACCTCACAGTGTGGTGTCTGATGATTAATCTTGCTCGCAGAAAGTTCTATTTTAATTTGATTAAAAATGACAACTACTCTCAAAATGCTCTGACATGGTAAATCCACTCTAGCACTCAGTTATGAATGGAAAGTCCTATGAGCTTGTATATGTAAACCATTAAGCTTAACAACAAAGGTCAACCAGTTTTACTGTTTAAAATCATCCTAAACATGTGTGGAATCAGAGGGGGGAAAGGGGGTCCGTACATCCCCCCCCACTAATAAATAACAAGGCTATAGGATTTCTTAGCAATACTGGTCCGGATCCCCTGGAAGATTACAAAGCTACCAAGCCAGCAGTCAATGTGGCCAATATCGACCACCAGCGAAACGCCATTTAAATTGCGTTTCGCTAGAGGGCGATGATGACCCGTTTTTAGTGGTTTTGGATCCTCTCTTTCTTCTCCCTCATCAACTAAAAAAAACGTCAAAGTTGGACCCCCTATGACTAAACTTTCTGGATCCGCACATGTAAAATGTCTATGTGTCTTGTCTTGATCCCCTCATCTCTGCAGTGTCACAACATGCGTAGCTTATTTCTGACTAATACCATTCACTTAAAACATTTTTGGAAATGTCCCATTCCCAGAAATGACAAACAAGCCTTGTTTGGCTACAGTGAAAAAGACGATTTTACATGAGTGCTCATGTTTTATTGAATTTATTAAAGGAGTTGGGAAAAAGCCAAAAAATGTGAGACTTGTCGAGCATTTTATTGCTTTTTCGCAACGAGTTTCATTAATTCAACTATACAGGAGCACTAATGTTAGATTATATTTATCACATTACATTGAAAATTGTTGACAATCGTAATTTTGGCATGCTACTATCAATATGGTGCCATCTTTTGCGCAACGTTATAATAGACGCCATTACATGACGTTACTAAATCTGTTAACCACTAGTGGTTCATCGATTTTATTGCACTCCCAGACGCGACGTCATATGATAAATGACATAAAACGTAACACTCATTAGTGAATTGATACGATATCATTTCACTTTTTTATTCACATTTGATATGCATTGAATTCTCTGCTTATGATTAAATAAATAACGTTAAATCGCCGAACAAAATTTAGTTTTATCACACCATAGCAAAGCAGTGAGTCAAATGAAAACAGAGTTAAACAACTGACTGATCACAGGCATTAACCATATCCATTGTTATGGATTATCCCATACACAGATGTTCTTACATGAGTGCTCATGTTTTATTGAATTTATTTAACGAGTTGGGAAAAGAGATAAAATGCGAGGCTTGCCGAACATTTTATCTCTTTTGCGCAACGAGGTTAATAAATTCAATAACACAAGAGCATGAATGTTAGATTCTATTTATCATATGACATTAAGATCACTTTGACATCTCATTTCTGCGTAAAAACGTTATGATTTTGTCAGAATGTACGCAACGTTGTTATGGACATCATAACGTTTCCCGAAAATCTGTAAACTATTTTATTGCATGACGTTATTTAACTCCCAGACGCGACGTCATATGATCAATATTGATGCAATAGGTTTAGATGTGACGTGATAGCATGGGTAAGCTAACATGAGTGAGATGAGAATTTGTATTCCAGCATAAAATTGCAGATACGTCCACATCCAGGAAAATATAGGTTTTAGGCATTTCAAATGAACATCATTTAGTGACACAAGCATTTTATGATACTGTCACAAGATAAACACGTCATAACTATCTTAATGACATTGGCACAATTGTAGGTGTCTCACTTATTATTATGAAACTGTCAGAATAATGATTGTCTCAACCATTATTATGATACTGTCAGAGTAATTATCGTCTAAACCATTATTATGATACTGTTTGAATAATGATTGCCGCAACCATTATTATGAAACTTTCAGAATAATGATTGTCTAAACCATTATTATGGTACTATCAGAATATAGATTGTCTCAACCATTATTATGACACTGTCACAATACAAGTAGTCACAACCCATATTTCGATTGGTCTCCTTTTCGTTTATTAGCATCCTGTTAGTCAGTATATAACGATATGTAGATATAAATAAACAAAAAGCTTTAAGGCGTGAATAGGGGTTTTTTGGGGTTTACTTACATTTACTATAATATTTTGACACACATATATGTTCCAGCGAGACTGGCTTATTTAACGCATTACGCATCAACATTTTGAAATAGAATGATCCAAAGGTCGTTACTCAGAGGTCGTGGTACATCTATAGCAGAAGACATTGTGTCTGTTTATAGCATACACACTGACGCAGTATTGGCAAATATCTGTGACGTCCTAAATTCAGGCATCCTCAGTATTGAAAACAGTGATTTTGTGATTTATATAAATGTGCTACCTCTGCTTTGAAGATACTAATGCCTGTTTACCGTTTACCCTTTAATATACTAATTTTACACAATAAATGACAAATAAGAGGATTTATTTCGTTATTTATTGCAAACAGATCACCCAGCATAATTGGTGGAAACCTACTAAATGCTGCTGCAAAGAAACATCCGCTCTTTCAGGAGCATGGTGTTTTGCTGTCTTAAATTAAAGTAGTGAAACTGCTCGTATAAATTTTAATGTTCTCATCAGTCACTGTTACAGCTTAACAGGCTGGTTTGAGTTTTGCATTGTATGAACCCCCAACCACATATTTTCTCGCGTTGAAACCCATTTATATGTAAGTTTAATTGATTAAAACGTATAGGTAGTACATCTAAAAGCATAATCAAGTATTAATTAGTATGTTGACAAACTGAAGTAAAACAGTCCCATAGTGCTTTTGCTTGTTTGGATAGTTCTATGCTATGTGTTGTCTTTTTTCCCTCGCAACAGTTTAAACAACATGAAACTTGTACACTGCGTCTAGAGATCCCTTATCTGATCTTGACCCAAATACTTTTATTACACATCCGCTGTCTGGTGCTTTGATTTTTCCGAAAAAGACGTCACCATCTCTCTCCAATAGTTGTTGGTTGATCGCGATTCGTTGGAGGTGAGGCGATTGAAAACGCATTTCTACTTCAGAACCTGCCAATATCTGCTTACCCAATGGGTCCAGAACTTGACAGTCGTCTGTTAGAGCTTGATTGAAGGTAAATGGGAAAAGATATTTCCGTTTTTCAGGATCGCCTGCAGGGACTGTACTGTTAAGTATGTATTGGAACAGTATTGTCATGCTATCCGTAGTATCAGTTGATCTCTTACCACCATATACTCTCAACCTATAGTGACCTCCTTGTTGTGGCTTCACCTTAAATTTTACTAGTCCATCAGACCTGTATCCATAGCAGGAATACATCTCCTCAATCAGAGTATTTTCTTCCTTTCTGAAAAGCTTGGCTGAGATGTCGGTGTCTTCAGGTCCATCATCTTTGAATGTAAGCTCTACTTCGTCATTGAAACGTACAATGCTATTTTTATTAGATTCTGGCAGAAATCCTATCTCAAAAGCTGCAGGTTCGATGTTAAGCATCCTGTTAAACTTCTCAAGAGACAATGGGTGTTTCTGTAACTGCCATTTTAAACTTTCTTCTAGATTACCATCTTCATATGGAAAATGGGAGTAAGCAAATTCTTCTGGATTGGTCAGGAAATAGAACTCTTGAAATCCTGGCTTGAACTCTTTATCTTTGATGGTCCCAGCTCCCCATGTACTGTCTAGAAAAAACCAGTTGTCTCTTATAAAAACAGCATTCCATGCATGGTTTGTTTTTGTTTCTACTGTGAATGGGTTATCTGGGGAATGGCTGTAACCTTTGGAAAAGCCGCTCAACTTCTTAACTGGAATTTCAGCCAGTCTGGAAAGTATAATGAATTTAGGTACACGCATGAATAAAAAGTGAATAATGATACACAGCAGTTTTACGTGCGGATGCTATTAATGCGTGATATTGATTTTTTTTCAAAATGATATTACAATATGATCCTAAACATAAACACTATCCAACAAAATAAATGAACTGTCCTTATAAACTGTATATTAGCAAATTAGAAAACAGCAGACTCGTTTGAAAGCTCCATAACCCTCATGCCTCTCTAACCCAATATTTCAAAGGTACCAGGAAAAACAAAGTATGAAAAGCAATTTGTCATTTACAAATAATGTTTAAAGGTGCATAGCTGCCTAAAGTAACAAAACATGAAACTTGTGCAATTCTATATAAAGGATTTTATATGAGTGCTCATGTTTTATTGAATTTATTAAACGAGTTGAGGAAAACAGATAAAATGTGAGTCTTGCGGAGCATTTTATCCATTTTGTCAACGAGTTTGATAAATTCAATAAGACAAGAGCACGAATGTTAGATTCTATTTATCATATGACATAAAGATTAACTTTGAAATCTCATTCCTGTCGTAAAAAACGTAATAATTATGTCACTATGTACTCAACGTTGTAATAAAGTCATAATGTTTCCCGAAAATCTGTAAACCACTACTGGTTTATTGATTTTATTGCATGGCGTAATTTCACTCCCAGATGCGATATCATATGATAAACTTTCCCTATATGCTCGATTAGTGAAGACACTGGCGAGTCCGTGTAGACTCATCGGAGCCTTAACGGATCGCATATGTGAAATGTAATATTGATATCTCATGAGTTATATGCCTTCAAAGACTGTGCCCTTGTGATATCATCAAATTATGTCTGTCACCCCATGAAATTGACAATTTTGTTTAATTTGGTTCTAGTCACAGTCAACGTTTGTTCATTCATGTCAGAACATGTCGTACTGGATTGAACCAGTACTAAGCAGAGGATAAAGTGTATTACAATTCAAAATGGCTCTGAGCACATTATATGGTAGAATACTTCACATGAATATAAAGCAGTGACATACATACTTGCACATTTCTACCATGACGTTAGCATATCCATCACACACAGACTTCCCTGTCAACAGAACTGAGCCCGCCTCACATGAGCTTTTTTCGCCTTTTCCAAAATACCCATCAGTATCATACCTAAAATATTAAAAACGCTGTAATATGTTTAGTGCAAATGAGAAGAAAATTGCAATTACCACTTGATCTCACATAATATCCAAGTTTTAATAATAGGGAAAATGACACTAGCCATTAATGCTTTAACTTAAGATACTGGAACGTATCGCATATTCGAGCAGCGAATACTCAGATGAGCCTGCGTTTTAGCGCAGTCTCGTCAGAGCCTTTACTGCTCCCACACATAAAATAAGAACATAATTACGGTCCGACCAGACTCCAACGTATATAGCCCCACTAGATAGTTATGAATTCATGTTTCATGGAATAACTTACGCTAACAACTCAAAAAGTGTCTCATTTGTTGTTTATGTGGGAGCCATTTGTAATTGGTTAATACAATCTCACAATAGTGACCACATTACATAAATGTATGTCAGGAATCAACGTAATCAATATAAAATATGCTACTATTTTGGAGTTGTAGATACTTCAATATATGCGCGCGACAAAGACCTGGTCATTGATGCGATTGATGGATTGGTTCACCCCTCAAGATTACTTTAGTGGATCGAAATGTTACATTGAGACTCTGGGTGTGTGTTTCCTTCATCACTCACACTCATGATTGGTTCTTAAAGCATGCGGGTGGAACATCCGCCATTTGGCATCTCTACAATTCGATAAACGGTTAACGAAAGGTCGAACTGCTACATGTAGCTACACACCTTAAACATAAAGGTCTGGACGTTTTGTGCTACATATATGTCAAAAGCCTATAAAGGTCTTCATCAACGTTTGGCTATGGCGATAGCGCTGTATTATTCGAATATATTATAGACCAGACTAAAATTACACGATCCGAAACATTTTTTTTTCATTCTTGGGAGTACTTCTAAGTCAGAAGATTTCAAATGATTGGACCTGGTTATCGTACATTGTAGTTCACCGTAAATACCATGCATTGTATCACTGGCATTTCGTGGCTGCTCCTATTGGCCCAGCTCGTTAGATTTTTTGCACGTATTGGTATGCGACCAGGGAGTGAAGAGTAATTACCGCCTGCACACACAATGAATGACAGTTGATGGAAGTTCAGACATACATTTGGCATTTAGCCCCCTTTAAGTGACTTTGGCTTACTTCAAATCGAACTATAATTCCTACTAAAGTTCTCATGTAATAGATGCGCACGCACGTTTGCGCATGAACGGTTTCCGTTGCAACATCAGTCGATTGGCTAGTTAACAAATTTGTCCGAGGTTCTTCCAAATCTGTATGCTGCCTTGCAACTCTTCACCAAAGATGAAAAGGATGTGTATATACTTCACAGCCTGCTCTAACTAACAATTACAAATAAATATGCTCAGTTTTCAATTTGGACCGCAGAAAGAGCAAAGCAATGGTTTATTTTGTAAAACTGGAAACGCAAGACATAAATACCACAAATGATCCACAAAAGAAGAAGAATCAGACCAAACCTTAAGACCCTAGCCTTGCTGGGTGGGTCAACATATGTGCATTACGGAAACGGCTCCGTGTGAAATTTAATATTTACGGGACTACTTTCTGCTGATCGGAGATTTCCGTATATACCCGATAACGAGTGTATCAGAACAAGTATTGGCTTTATAAACCAATAGCAGTCTTTGCTGCAATATTAATGCATCGGCTGTGCACGCTTGCATGTTTTTACTTTATTTCCCCATATTATTGTTTTTGTAATAATGTGTGCAAATTCCTGTAAATGCGTTTCATATTCGAAGGCTTGTTACTTGGGGGAGTTTTTATCCTCGTAGATGTCGAGAACTGGCTTGGTAATGTTCGAATGTACAATGGCTATATGAAAAATAAATAAAAAGAAAAAAAATGAGTCTGATAGTACGCTAAACTTTCACTATTAGCCGCCTAAACACATCAGAGTCTCTCGGAACAGGCGTGTAGAACGACCCTGAGCGCATGTTTCTCCTAAAATAAAACCAACAATATGACTTGTAAACGAGTCCGGGACATTTTGGCCCAAAGCAAACTGGGCATTTAATCGGCACATAAATTCGACCCCTCATAATTCGGTGCCTTTGATGCGAAAAAACGTTTAAGAGACCATTTAGCGCGTATGAATTAACACATTTTTCTACACGCCTGGTCTACACACTCGGGCACGCTCGAGATACGTATTCAACATAATGTAACCCCGGATCAGAGCCGGTCGGATTTGCATCGGATTATCGATATATTGATTCTTTTATGCGCGGATCCAGAAAGTTTTGTCAGAGGGGGTCCAACTCTGCAACACTGACAATAATTTTAGACCGGGAGAGCGGATCCAAATACCACTAAAAGCGGACCAATGTCGGCCCGCCAGCGAAACACTATTTAAATGGCGTTTCGCTGGCGTGCATATTATGGTCCACATTGAATGCTGGCTTCATAGCTTTGAGAATTTTCGAGAATTTGAAGAAAACCTATATTTTTGTGATTTTTCAGGGGGTCCGGACCCCGTCACCCCCTCTGGATCCGCGCATGCATTTGAATACCCAACTTATATTGGGGAGGATTAGGTGGGGGTCTCGATAATTCAGAAAACCTTGTAGAATCCCTTACAAAGTTGAAGGAAGGTTCCATCGGTTAAGAAAGTGTTTAGATGCTCCAGGGGAGAAAACAAGAGGTTAGAGGGCCTGTGTAGGCCGGGTTTACCCGCCCTTATTTTGGGAAATTGACTAACAGTGCTGATCCAGATTAGACGCCGCATGGTTCGCCGTCTGATCAGGGTCGCCATAGTTTGCTAAACATAATTATCTATTAAAATTTGAATAAACATGACAAATACTGCCCAACAGCGGAAGTGGACTGGTCCAATTCAGGATATTTAATTAGGCATAAATGGGAGATAAGAGACGTGTTGTATCCTAACAAAAAGTTTTATGTTTTTTTTTTGTTTTACGTCCAAGTCAGCAGCTACGATCATGTCGGTTTTCAGTTCACATAACAAAGCTTGAACAAGCGGTAACCAAAACTTCGTGCACATACTTTTGCCTTTCACTGACAGCAAAAATAGTAAGTGAGTATGATCAGGAAATACCACAATCACAAACCGCAGACAACCCCGTGGCACCGCGAGGAAGAGCCTCTCAACCATCACGAGACACCAGGAAGACAAATTAAGCAAAGCAACCAGCTCTCTCTACCCCATCAAAACCTTCTTGAATGAATCAACGGAATGGTGGAGAATGACCGTAGAAATTAATTTATTTCATGATCAATCTTCACTAAAGTATCGGACCGGGCCGGGATCAAACTCACTGACACCTTGATCTGCAGTCAGACACGCATCCGTAGTTACCGACTGCGCTAAGCGGCCTGGTATTAACAAATATGTAAAGATCACAAGAGATGGCAACTGCTAATATGTATAAGCAGTTTGGATGTAGATCGAGTCGTAAAATGTCCGGCTCCGGATCTAAACTGCTTGAAACTAGATGAGCCTTATATCTACATTAAGGAATGGCTAATACGGGAATGATGTTAAATAGTTTCGTCGCACCACATCTGGATTGACCGGGAGCCGGACAAAACATCCCGGGACAAAACATCCCATGCCATTTTTTTACACCCCGGACAAAACATCCCACAAAGATTTGCCACCCCGGACAAAACATCCCACTCTGTTTTTGTCACCCCGGACATAACATCCCATGCCGTTTTTGTCACCCCGAACATAACATCCCATGCCATTTTTGCCACCCGGGACAAAACATCCCATACTCAGACTGCTTCTTCAGGGTAAGTCTCATTTGTGACCTTCATCTACTATGACATGTACTAGCAGTGAATGCCCTAGTATGACTGTCCAAATGATAGAAACTAGATCTTAAATTGATTGAAAGGCAGTTTCACAATGTAAATAGAATTTAATTAAAGATAATTATAACTTCTTGTGACAAACAACTAAATTTGTGTGTTAAGAAGCCAATTACATCTTAAAAGAAACCATTTACAGTTTGGGTCAAACAAGAGAAACATATGTCTAATTAGTCTAATTATCTATCTACCGTTGATCTCCAATCATTTCAATAGGTATGGTACATTAAGAATATCAATAATAATAGTGACAATTAACTAAATGGGATGTTTTATGCACTTTCATAGGCTTTAAACAGAGTGTGGGATGTTTTGTCCGGGGTGGCAGAAGTAGCATGGGATGTTTTGTCCGGGGCGGCAAAAAAGGCATGGGATGTTTTGTCCAGGGTGACAAAAACTGCATGGGATGTTTTGTCCGAGGTGGCAAAAAATGGCATGGGATGTTTTGTCCCGGGATGTTTTGTCCTACATTCGGATTGACCTGATTGAACAGTACAACCCAGGTCATATGCATCAACGCGCGACAGTCGATCTGTGTCTTCACTGGTTGCGTTTCGCCGGATTATGTGTTTTGTACATTCCCGTTTAAGGACATTTGTTAGAAGCGAAAACCCAGGTTAAACGGTGTACGTCTACTATCAATCAGGGACAACACCCATCGTTTTTAATTAAAAATCTTTGTTCAAATAGTACCTTATTTATAAATCTTTACCGCAGATGAACATCTTACGGGCAGGTCAGACCCCATTCAGATGCCGCATGATGCACCAACAAAATCTACCTTCAAACTAGCACCCCATTTTCACTAAACTTCCGTACGCTCTACTGACTTGACTAGCAGTAATCTTAAGACGGCAGGGATGTGCAGGCTGACCCGTTTGTTGCATAAAAAACTCATGAATTTTGCGGTAACGAGCATGCCTGATCTATAGAGGCGGCTGGTCAAAGTCGTTTGACTCTTTTCTCAAATATTATCTATGCGACTGACAGACAGTATTTAGCTGTGCCTAGTGAAAACTTTAACATGTTTAAACCAGCCTGTAAACCATTGCCGCCTGGCAAAGTGACTTGGCTGGTAGAGCGTTAGACTGGCGGCAGTGACCTATATACGTCACTAACTGGAGATAGAAAGGGATAGAAGAGTCCGAGACCCACCAGTCACTGGGCAAGACCCCGACACTTTATTCACTGCTGTGTACTGGTTCAAGCCGGGATGACGGGGAATTGTCCCGACATGACTGTAAAAAATTGTTGACTGTTTTGTAAAGAATTAGCACAAACAAATTCAAACCAGTCTAATCATAGTTGTTTTTGTATTGTTTGATTTTTTTTGTGTGTGTGTGTGTGTGTGTGTGTGTGTGTGTGTGTGTGTGTGTGTGTGTGTGTGTGTGACGTCCCAGTCAAAAATTAAGCTATGTCGGGACGGGCCAACCTATGTTGATCATGTACTGAGCAAAGATCGAGGACACAATGCAAGCTTGGACCCGCAACTCCTCGGTCTCAAGTCAAGCACTCTACCACCGAGCCACTGCGCCCCCTTTGCTGTTTGAAGAAAATGCAATACAGTTTTATTACCCCAGTTATGCCATACGGGATTGCTAGTTATTTCGTTTGCTGCATGTTTTTTTTTTTTTTTTTTTTTTTTTCGTTTTCTTTTTTACAGCAACTTATGTTAACCCTGCCTCGAGCGGTAGCCGTGTCATAAGATTGCCGCCATCAATGTGGCGTGAATGCAACGAGCCTATGCAGCCACCTTTTTAGCTTACGGCTCCAAATGATGTTTGGTCAGTAACTTAAACACTCATAGAATATTAAAGCTAGCAAAGTCTCTGATCAGACTGCGCGTATGCGCAGGCAAGTCTGAGCATTTGCTGGTCAGACATACCACATTGTTATTGGTCTGCGCTGTGTGCGAAATTTCCATTTTGGGTTTCAACCCTTGTATACCTATAACTCCTTATCGTGTACTTTGGCAAACAGTAAAGACCTAGGTTTCATCAGGGTCTTCACTGTGTGCCTACTAGTGGACAAAACGATTTTTCAGGATTCGCAAATTGTAACACGTGACACCTCAATACCGTGACACAATAGACCATCCCAAGTTTAAAGTATCAAGCCAGATGGAATAATCTATTAGTGCCTAAAGGGGTAATAACATGTAGACACAGATCTAAACACAGTTTCGTTGATGTGTATTTTAAGAGACGTTACACGATTATAAGGTCAGTACTGAGGTATTAACCAGATGTCATTTTATTGCCCCGGGTATTGCAGACTTCCTGTTTCCAAAAGCCGTACAATGAAAAACACATTCCTACTTGTCTACCGCAATGCTAAGACGTCCTTTTCACACTTTGATACCAGTAAATATCTACTTTGGCAAACAGTGACGACTCAGACGTCTCAGCCACCGACACAACAGGCATTTTCGGACAGATTTTGAACTATATTAATTCATAAGTACTTCAATAAGTGACAGTGCTCCTTTTCTGTAGCGCGTGAACGGTGCGACGAACGGCGAATCGTCCCCTAGGAAAACTGAGATTTATTATATGAGGACAGCAAAGTTACAGATCAGCCTACACATTTGTACAAACTGGTTTGCAGCTATACTGTTGGTATCCATGAAAATATTTCAAATTGAATTTAGAAGTATCCCAGCTGATCAGACTAGTTTGCGCTCTATACTGGTTGGAAACTCAATATGACCTTTTACCATGGTATAGCTAAAAAACGATCGTACCACACGTCTGCTTCCGGAAATCGCCGAGTCAGCGTAGTAATATTTATGAAAGTGCGATGATATTTTTTTATATCAATTTAATGTTTTGATTTTATTAAAAATCAAATTAATCAAACAGTTAACTAGTTTCTATATATATTTAATCTTTTGGGTGCTGTAGTTGCTTTTTAAAGGATTGGAATGAAGATTTTAAATGCAACAAATTAACTTAAATGAAATGAGTAACGTCTGTTGCAAAGCGTTACGTTAACGTTGTACAACGGATGTGACGTCCGTTGCACAACGTTACTTTAACGTGATTTCAACGTACGTTGCTAGGGAAGTTAGTAGTTTTGAGACGGCGCCATAGCATCGTAGGGCCCGCACTTTGTTAAGAAAATAAGTAGCCTATAAATATTGTAGAACTCACAATCGGAGTTGACTTGTGTTTTATCCATCATCGGGATTATTGACGAAACATATGGTAGCAGAGCGAGGTTCTAAATTTGAAGAATAGTAGAAATAATTCGAAGATCGAGAATGGCGTCATCCGCAATGGAAGTTGTTAACGAGAATCATCCAGAGGCCCTATGCGACTTTGAGGAAATGGAAGTACAATTCAAGAAAGACAAGACCCGTGTGAAATCTAACTTTACACGATCAAGAAATAAATTACTAGATTTATTAGATCAAGATGATTTGCCAAGCCGAAAAGATGTCCGTCAAGCACGTCAAAACATGGACACTTGTCAAGCAATAGCTATCGAGGTACTGACAAATTTTTCGGACTTTTACACCAAGAACGGCGAAAAACAAAAACGTAAGCTGGTTGTGATGGAAATGATCCGAATCGAAGAAGATTTCTACATGACGTCTGAGTCTGCCAGGGAGTATTTAGAGTCTCGAAAGAGTGACAACTCGAGTGTATCTTCGGACATTCTTTCGATCGATTTGCTGGAGAGAATGAACATTTCTGATCAGAGTGAGACTAATCGCAAACAGGGCTTGGCTCCATTTCAAAATCAGACAGTATCCGAGGTAAACTCATTTAAATTTTTCGGTGAATCGGTACCTGACCTTTGCACTGCTAGAGATAACCTCATCTCTCCAAAAAGTACTGTTCAGCATAATATGACTTTTGAAAAAGCCCCTTTATTGAATGATACCCGTCATGATGCAAACCCCCAGTACCCAAATGAACACTATGCGAACCCAGGGAGCTGTTTAGCTGACACGAGTACACGTAATGTCCCATTTGAGAATCTTAGTTCAGCGCAATCTATCGGTCACGATTTATGGCGGCAACTGAAGCGTGTACAGATACCGGTGTTTTCAGGCGAAAAGCGACAATACCAAAATTGGAAAGCTGCTTTCTTGGCCTGTATTGACAGTGCACCTGCGACGGACGAGTATAAATTGCTGCAATTACGCCAATATTTATCCGGCGATGCCTTAAAAGTAATAGAAAATTTGGGGCATTCAGCATACGCCTATAAAGCAGCGAAAGAGAGGCTGGATCGAAAGTACGGTGGCAAACGCAGACAGATTGCCATTTACCTTGAAGATTTAGAGAATTTTCGACAAATACGACTGGGGAACGCCAGAGATTTAGAGAACTTTGCCGACCTGCTGGACATTGCCATAATCAACTTGAAAGAGGCGGGTCTTCACCATGAATTACAAGACGGCTCGCTTTATACAAAATTGCAGAGGAAATTGCCAGAGTCACTATTGGCGCGCTATCACCGCTGGGTTTTCGAGAATAGCGCGTCAGGGTCTGTACTTACTCTACGGACTTGGGTTATACAGGAATCTGAATTTCAGACCGTTGCTACAGAGACTGTGCACGGGTTGACTGGACAATCATCGAACCAAGCGTCGCAGCCATTCTACAGAAACAACAACCAGCGAGCATTCTTTGGCGAAACAACTGAGGAGGGTCGACGAGGGAAATCTATCGAATGCCAACTATGCAAGGAGCCACACAGAATTTGGAATTGTCAACATTTCGCAGATAAGTCTGTAACAGAGCGATAGAATTTGGCAAAGCTGTTTCAGCTATGCTATCGTTGTCTAGGGGAGTGGCATGTTGGGAAAAAATGTCCAAGAAGCCGACAGTGTGGTTATGAAGGTTGCCAAGAATTACATCACAGGTTACTACATCGACAGCGGTACCAATCAGAAATTACAGAGCAACCTCCTTCTTCATATCATGATACTGAACTGAAGGGTTTGAGAAATAAATATAATAAGGAACCTTATTCAAACCGCCCAGAAATGGACACCCTTCTGACCACTTCAGTCACATACGTTACGGAGGGGAAAGGACAAAGCCAACAGACATCTATGACAGCCACAGACGATTACAGACCAGACTACATTGCTCTTCGTACCATCCCCGTGATACTTAGAAATGGTGACAGATCATTTAAAGTCAACGCCCTGCTAGATGATGGCAGCACAAAAAGTTACATCAATGCAGATGTTGCAGCTGAGTTAGGTCTGCAAGGAAAAACAGAAAAAGTAATGGTCAATGTCTTAAATGGCCAAGTTGAGACATTCGAAAGCAAACCAGTAGAATTTCAATTAGAGAGTATGAACGGCAGTGTTAATATGACAGTTAACGCTTACACAGCAAATAGGGTTACAGGAGACATGAGGGTTTTTGATTGGAATAAATGTAAAAGTCGCTGGCCATATTTAAAGAATATTGACTTTCCACACAGTACAATAAGAGAAATTGTAGATCTGCTCATTGGCCTAGACTGTGCGTATCTTCATTCCACACTCGAAGAAGTAAGAGGAAAGCCAAGCGAACCCATAGCGAGGCTAACACCACTTGGGTGGACCTGCGTTGGAAACCCAGGACAGAGAGATGGTTCAATGTTGCAAAAAAAAATTGCCAGCACGTTCTTTGTAAAAGATCAGTCATCTCTAGAGACGTTGAATGCAAATTTGAAGAAATTCTGGGAGTTTGAGGAGGAGCCATTGATGCATGAACCCCCTGTGATTCGATTGGAGGAAAAACTAGCCCTGCAAACAGCAGAACATTCTATAAACTATGAAAATCAAATGTATCGGGTTGGTGTCCCTTGGAAAGAGCGTCAGCCAGTTTTACCGAACAACTATGATATGGCTCTACGAAGACTTGAAAACACTGAGAAGAGACTAAAACGATCACCGGACATTGCAGACTCTTACAGCAAGTGCATTGAACAGTATATTGAGAAAAGATATGTAAGGAAGATAATGGAGCACGAGAAAAGTAAATCAAAATGGTACCTGCCACATTTTCCGGTCATCAGACTTGACAAAGAAACAACAAAAACTAGGATCGTATTTGATGCATCGGCTAAATATGACGGAGTCTCTTTAAATGACGTCATACACCAAGGGCCCAAGTTACAAAGGGATCTGTTTGACGTACTAGTACGCTTCAGAAGGTTTCCAGTAGCAGTAGTTTGCGACATGGCAGAAATGTATCTCCGTATTGGGATCACACCAGAGGATAAACCATATCATAGATTTCTGTGGAGGGGAACCAATCAGAATAGCCACCCAGATATCTACGAATTCGACCGAGTTGTGTTTGGAGTGAACTCATCGCCGTTTCAAGCACAATTTGTACTGCAGTATCATGCCCAAAAATGTCAGAAAGACTTTCCTGTAGCAGCAGAAATAATTCAAAAATCAACATACATGGACGATTCAATGGACTCGACACTATCAGATGAAAATGCAATTGAATTGTATAAACAACTTTCACGCCTTTTGACAAAAGCTGGCATGCATGCTCGAAAATGGCTATCGAATTCATCCACTTTACTCTCAGTTATTCCTCAAAATGATCGCAAGGCTGAGGTTGGCTGAGATCGTGACCAGCTGCCAAGTGCCAAAACACTCGGAGTGTGGTGGGTGGCAGATAGAGACGAGTTTACCTATAAGGAAAATGCGCCGGATAATAGTATGGTGTATACAAAACGCAACTTTCTCAAAATGATAGCTACATTGTTCGACCCTATCGGTTTTATTGCACCATTTACAATCAGGGCAAAAATACTGCTGCAAGACATGTGGACAACTGGTTTGGAGTGGGATGAGGAGCTAACCGAATCGCTAACCATTTCTGCACGTGCGTGGTTCAATGAGCTTACCGATCTGAAACAGCTGCAGATTCCAAGATGTCTGTTCCAAGATAAGAGAGCATCTGAAACCATTTCGTTGCATATATTTGTGGACGCATCAGAGAATGCATACGGAGCTGTGGTTTATGCTAGATGTCTAAGGATGGATGGCTGTGTTACTGGGAACATAGTTGCAGCAAAAACACGAGTGGCGCCGACTATATCAACAAGCATCCCACGCCTAGAACTGATGGCTGCTGTGGTTGGGGCTCGTTTGGCTATGAGAATTTCGAAGGTGCTAGATATTTCCGTAGGCTCCGCTACATTCTGGTCAGACAGCGCGAATGTTCTGTGGTGGATTCGTGGTCGAAGTCGTCAGTTCAAACCATTTGTAGCAAATAGAGTTGGAGAAATTCAGGGCTATACAAATCCAGACCAATGGCGTTACGTACCAACAGAATTAAATCCAGCAGACTTTCTTAGCAGGGGAATGAAAGCAACAGATCTGATAAGAAATACCGCATGGTGGAGAGGTCCAGATTTCCTTGGAGAACCAGAGGAGACCTGGCCTATAAATAAAAACTTTGTACAGCCTAGTTGGAGTGCGGAACTGAAGAGATCTACATCAACCCTAAGGAAAACCAACTCTAAAAATGAGGACAGCAGATTTGTTGATTCGTTATCTTCAGTCTTCATGTCGATTAGCGTCCGTAGGTCACAAGTTCTAGTGGATCCAAATCGCTATTCCAGCTGGCTTAAGCTAAAAAGAATTCAGGCATGGGTAGATCGTTTCATTGAAAACTGCCAGAAATTAAAGACAGACAGAATGACAGGGGAACTGTCAGCCGATGAGCTCAACCAGGCTGAGATCAAACTTATCAAGGAGACACAATCTTCATATTTTCCAGAGGAATATGAATCTTTGAAGCATGAAAAGGTATTATCGTCAAGTAGCAAATTGTTGGGTTTACAACCAAAACTTGACAGCGATGGACTAATGCGTTCAGATAGCCGCTTAAAACACGCAAAATTCTTGTCCTATGACGTACGATATCCAGTGATTTTACCCAGGAAGAGCTGGGTAACAAAGTTAATTGTGAAAGAGTTTCATGAAAAAGGACGTCACGCCACAGGGACCAACCAAACATTGTCAGCTTTATCAGCTAGGTATTGGATCGTGTCTGCACGTGAGGTTATACGGGAGTTCGAAAAGGCATGTGCGGAATGTCGCCGACGTAAAGCAAAGGCCTGTGAGCAAATTATGGCTCCATTGCCAATATCAAGATTGAAGATGAGCTTGCGAGCATTCACAAGGACAGCTGTTGATTTCGGGGGACCATTTATTACCGTGCAGGGTCGAGGGAAACGTCGCGCAAAGAGGTATCTATGTTTGTTCACCTGCCTTGCCACGCGAGCTGTACACCTAGAAATTGCCTTTGGTCTCAACACGGACTCCTTCTTGAATTCTTTCTATAGAATGGCTAGCCGTAGAGGACTCCCTGAAGAGGTATATTCTGATAATGGTACTAATTTTAAGGGAGCTGACAATGAACTAAAATTATTAGTTTCACAAATCGATGAAGACAAAATTACAGAATCAGCAGCAAACAAAGGAGTAAAGTGGCACTTTAATCCACCACTCGCTCCGCATTTCGGTGGAGTGCATGAAGCCATGATAAAATCAGCAAAGCGGGCTATCAGTGCTATTCTAGGGAATGCAGACATAAATGACGAGGAGCTTATGACTGCAATAATTGGAGCTGAGGGACTTATCAACTCACGTCCCTTGACATATCAATCAGCAAACCCAGTGGATGATGTACCCCTGACCCCAAACCACTTCCTGCATGGACAAATTGGGGGTCAATTTGCGCCAACGTCAGTGGATTCAACGCAGTTCAACCTTAGAAAACGATGGCGCCGGATCCAAGAACTAGTCCGGCACTTTTGGCAGCGTTGGCTCCGAGAATGGCTACCAGCACTTGCAGCACGGAAAAAGTGGACCCAGGAACGTCAGGATGTCAAGGTAGGAGATGTTGTACTCGTGGTCTCGCCAGATACATCACGGGGAAATTGGCCATTGGGAAGAGTGTTGGAGGTTTACCCGGGAACAGACGGGCGAGTTCGAGTTGTGAAAGTCCAGGTCGGACAGGGGACCCTTGTAAGATCAGTGACGAAGCTGTGTCCACTAGAATGTGATCAGTAAGACATTTATATCAAACGAACATGTAATTCAAAGTAATTGCTAAATACAAACTTGATAATTCATATTTGAATGGAAATCTGAAGCTGCATTTTAGCTCATACTGAAATGGATCATTTTAATCTAAGTTAATTTTACCTATTTACACATTCAACTGATAATTTGTTCTCCAGTTTGTAACAGTTGATCAAAATACTTTATATTTTGAGGAGGGGAAAAATGGAATGAAGATTTTAAATGCAACAAATTAACTTAAATGAAATGAGTAACGTCTGTTGCAAAGCGTTACGTTAACGTTGTACAACGGATGTGACGTCCGTTGCACAACGTTACTTTAACGTGATTTCAACGTACGTTGCTAGGGAAGTTAGTAGTTTTGAGACGGCGCCATAGCATCGTAGGGCCCGCACTTTGTTAAGAAAATAAGTAGCCTATAAATATCGTAGAACTCACAATCGGAGTTGACTTGTGTTTTATCCATCATCGGGATTATCGACGAAACAAGGATATATAGCTCATTTTTAGACGCACTATCTTTTTGCTCTTTCAACCCCACCGATCCCCTCGTATTACTATATGTTAGGTGCAAATCTGGGGTGTTTTTCGCACGGAGACGTTTCCGTGATGGTTTATTATAGGGTACCGTATTCTCGTGTGTTGGCCCATATCATGCGCGGATCCAGAGGGGGCGGACAGGGGGTCCCGACCTCCCCTGAAAAAAGCACAACAGTATAGAGTTTCCTAGCAATATTGGTCCGGATCCCCTTAAAATCACTAAGCTACCAAGCGGGCCATTATTGGCATGACAGCTTAACACCGTTTAAATGGCGTTTCGCTGGCCGGCTGATGATATCTCGCTTACACTTATAGTGATATTTGAATCCTCTGTCCCCTAATCAACTAGAAAATAAATTGTCAAAGTTCGACCCCCTCTGACAAAACTTGCTGGATCCGCGCATGCATATTGTTTACATGAAGTTGAACTATTTTCTTGCTAATGTTGAGTTTTGTCGTCTGCTAATAACCTGTGCAAACAGTTTGGATCCAGATCAGGACCAGATAGGTTTCCTGATTTTTTCTGCTTTCGAAAATGTTTATATAGATAAAAAAAATTACACAACGTGCAAAGAGTTAGCACAAAATGCGGGAAGTGATGTACATACTTGATATTATTTGCAATCCACACAAAGAAAGATCGGACGACATAAAGAGGGTCCTTTGATGGCGTCTTGAGGTAATACACAAGATCTGGCAAACAATTTCGAAGTCCTGCGGGTGCCTGCAACAGCAAACAAACAATTATGGTTTTATCAGCAATTTTCTCCAGACCATGACAAGAATCGTAGAACTAATCTGACAACTAATCTACAGTAACCGCAGTTATATTTTGTGACGTTGGCTGAGCGCCATGTGTCTTATCATTGGTGTCTGCTTGTCATGTTACTGCAATTTGAGCCAGTGCATGAGATTTCCAACAATGTGGTATGTGCGACCAGCAAAGCCTCAGATCAGCCTGCGCATACGCGCAGTCTGATCAGAGCCTTTGCTTGTTGCTTGAGTATTCTATGATTGTTAAGCTACTGACTGAACATAATTTGGAGTTTCTAAGCCTAAAAGGAGGCTGCAGAGGCTCGTCCGAGTCTACACTTGCCAAAATGCCACATTGTTGAAAATGACATGCACTGGCTCATTTAATAACCGAGTGTTACTATACACCAAATTTTAGTGGCAGCTGAGTTGCTAGCGAGTCTGGTACTACTTTCCAATACATGGCGTCAGAACTTTCGATTTGAAAGTTTTGTTCTTTTTGATTGCATTGACCTGGAATATAACTGCAAAATTAACAAATATGTATCACCCAAAAGTTGGTTTAGTTGGGCAGTACGTGCCAGTTTACACCAAAAGGTGTCAAACCTTGTAACGTACACATATTGTTTATAGTGTATAATGTCCAACTCTACATTTTCCAAGGCATGTCTCTTATATTTGTTAATTAACTGCATTGTGCATCTCGGAAGGTTTGTTTTCTTGCACAAGTGGTCCCTAATTTTCTACATATAACAGCCGTCAATAGAAAATTGATGCTACCAAAAAAGAAGCAACAGCATTGCGGAAAGAAAAAACAAACTTGTAGTCGAATTAATAAAGTGATATCGAATTAACGTTGCATAAATGACTTATCTCCCCATCTTCGTTTTCAGTTGTTTCACTGTGCGGGCACAGTGACGCCACTTTTGTGGGACGACAAGATCGGGGCTCATTTTTACATCCTTTCTACCGGGTTAACCCTTAAAGCGCCATTCACAACTGCAGCAGACGACAAATTTTGCGACATCTTTCCCAATTTTCGACAAAAATAAGGTATGATATTACATGAGAATCGTCTGCCAGCAGACGATTCTCATGAAATAACATGCCTTATTTGTTATTTTTGAAAAAGCAGCAAACTTTTTAATTGCCGTCTGCTGCAAATTATAGGTGGCACTTTAAGGGTAAAAACAACCTGATATATCTCTCAACTGTAGTACACTATCCTAGCTTAGTACTGGTTCAACCCAGGAAGACACGTCCCTGTTTAACTGAAAGATTGTTGATGGGACGTAAAGAATCAAATCAAACAAAAACAAACAAATCAACTGTAGCACTTGATAGGGCACCATCTTAATGAATTTTGCGAAAAAGCCAAACATTGCGCGGACTGTATTATACGCTCTTTGGTCTTCTTGAAAATCGTTATCATTGCTTTGAATGTCATTTTGAGTATATGTGTACATAAACTGAACACTTACTCACACTGCGAGTCTATTTCTGAGTTTCACGCTCATATACATGTAGGGGAGAATATTACCTTTATATTCAGGTATAACACTCGTCCCATAGGCGCTGAATAGAGGTAAAATGTAAGACTGAATGTCTCTCGTTTTGTCAACTTGAACTTTGGTCACAACGGTTTAACTTGTTGACCACGAAAATTCACTTTCACATTACAAAATGGATGGTAGATATTAATGAACCAGTGCATGATATTTCCAACAATGTGGTATGTGCGATCAGCAAAGCCTCAGATCAGCCTGCGCATACGCGCAGTCTGATCAGAGCCTTTGCTAGTCGCTTAAGTATTCTATGATTGTTAAGCTACTGACTAAACACCATTTAGAGTTTTAAGCTTAAAAAGAGGCTGCAGAGGCTCGTCCGAGTCTACACGTGTCAAAATGCCACATTGTTGGAAATCTCATGCACTGGCTCATTTATAAGTGGCGTAGTCAGTTCACACGGATCAGTTGAACAAGGTCTTGTGGCAAGCTTTTGGATAAGCAAGCGGACGCTTGTTTTAGATTTGTTTTGTTTAAAGTTAAAATGAAACAAGCGTAAATTGTGTGTATTGTTTCCACAATAATAACTGTGATGTATATACTTTTTCCAACCACAATACGATTTCTTAATTCGCTGCCATTGACATATTTATACAAACATATAATGACGTACCTTTTTGGCATTCTCGTCTACAATCGCAAAGTCCTCCAAATTCTTTATCAAATCTTTCTTGCTTAGTTTAGATGGGGTAGGTGGGAACTCTAAATCTTCTATCAGGTCTTCTATAAAATCTATCACATCATTCTTTAATTCTTTCTGAAGAAATACCAATATAAGACTCATGCAGTTTCAAACAATTTTCATATTTTATACCTTTTTTAAAGTAATTGCAATTAGGAAGATCACACGCACTTTAATAAATCTATTGTTTGCAAAACGTTTCCTTGAACGCACGTTTGCATAGATATGTCAGGCTCTGTAATTAGATATTATAGCTTTGAACATCGATATTGTAGAAAATCAACTGACTGTAATGTGCATGACCCATGGTGAACGTAGATTAATCAGTATTCGGTGCCAGAAGGTGGAGACAGACAGACTCTCATACATTGTAGAGATTAAGGTGATAAGCGGGTCGTGGTAAATTTCGATAAGCACTAAGTCTTCATTGATAATTTTGATTCGGATATTTTTCAATTAAACATAAATTTTGTGATTTTTGGCAGATTACTTCGTTTTAAATCCTCCCAGCAGCCTCATCACCGTTTCGCATACTAGTTGCTAGACAATGTAAAACATATATGCAGCATTTGATCTAATTATACCGTGTGGTTCGAGAGTTAATAAGAAGTGAATATACAACTTAGAGTTGGGGTAGGGTGCTGGAGACTAATCTTTCTTGGTAAAGCTGAACAATAATGCTGTAAAGTGTCAACTCTGAACCGTGATTACTGCCACACTAATGATTGCACGACCCGCAGGTGTGCGCTAAAATCCCTGTGTTAGCCATCGGTCGGTTCGTCTGTATGTCCGTACCGTCCGTCTGTCTGTCCGTCCGTCCGTCTGTCTGTTCATCCGTTACCAGTCAATGAAAATGATTATAACGCTTGAACCACGTGCTATATTTTGATCAAATTTTGCATACGTGTGCATGTCAACATGGTCTAATCAATGGCATGCGTAAGAGTCTTTTTTGATGGACGAGGCTTTGCTGAGCATCAGTCCGGCCGGTTTGTCGTGGTCAGTTAGTGAAACAGTTCATAACTCTTGAACCACATGGTATATTCGATCAAATGTTGTTTCATATTGAATTATCCTCAAAATATTTGGGGGCGTGGGTACATATTGCTCTCCTGAAAGAAAATTAGTTTGGTGACCCCCATTTTTACTCTTTTTTCGAAAAGGTAAAATAAAAGTCTGTTAAATAAAATCAAAACTTTAAGAGTGTTAATGACAGAATTTTTAATATACAATTTACTCTAAAAATCGTATTCGTATTTTGGGGAATTACAAAAATATATCATTCAGTATCTTGTCACGGCTTGGGAAAGCAAATTTATTTTTACATTTTCTAAACAGCTTGATGTCGTGAGTAATAATTAAAATCAAAATAAAGAAGCGATATGGCGATTACAATTATTTTAACTTAATATTAAGGACTTGGGTTGTTTGTTGTTGTTTTTTTTTCAGAAATTTGTAAAATGCTGAAACTTCCATATCAGATTATGACGAACTGAGCGTCGTGACATACATGTATCCTTTATATTTCATAAGTTGACATACATAAAACAAACTGTATGCAAATAATTAAAAAGATCTTAATGTAGGAAGTATTACCCGCGATTGCCCTTAAACACAAATATACGTATTGTTCTAAAAATAGTGAGTCCAAATGACTTTGTTACATGTATTGATTCAGAATGTCAACAAAGCCAATATAACGCTGTGGGACTCTTTTCGCCCTCAGTTGTCTTTATCAATCATGTACAGATATGCTGGTGTTAATATATCAATGCGAAGTTTGTGTCAAGCTCGTACCAACCCCCAAAAAATTACA
Source organism: Loripinus fragilis (assembly GCA_964019695.1). NCBI lineage: Eukaryota > Metazoa > Mollusca > Bivalvia > Lucinida > Lucinidae > Loripinus > Loripinus fragilis. Next base: position 82,814,277 of record OZ026522.1, on the reverse strand, counting down.
GGAGTTTTTTTGTTTCCAAATCATTCCATTTTCGTATAACAAAACTATTTGAGCCGCGACATGAGATTTCCAACAATGTGGTATGTGCGACCAGCAAAGCCTCAGATCAGCCTGCGCATACGCAGTCTGATCAGAGCCTTTGCTAGTGACTTAAATATTCTATGAGTGTTAAGCTACTGACTGCACATCATATGGAGTTTCTAAGTTTAGAAGTAGGCTGTACAGGCTCGTCTGGGTCTACACTTGTCAAAATGCAACAGTGTTGGAAATCACATGTTGCAGCTCATTTGTCCTACCTTGTCGCTTTTGTCAGCAGATGTAGAGGGTTGCTCCTTGGGTTGTTCTTGATCCATAGTAGCACTACTTGACTTTGAAGGACGACAGCCCATTCTGAAACTATATATACTGATGTTGCTAAAGAGCGTTGCTTGTACATGTGGATTTTGTTTGTTTGTTTATTTTGTTTCATTTACTTCCAAGGCAACGACTATGGTCATGGTGGGACGGTCAGTTCACCTAACCACACTTTTTCCTGGGCAAGCTTGAACAAGCAGTTAACCAGTACTTCGTGCACATACTTTTGCTTGTAACTGACAACAACCCTTCTTGAATGATTCAGCGGAAGGGAGGAGAAAAACCGTAGAAACTATTTCATGATCAATCTCCACGACAGTATTGGACCGGGCCGACTGCCCTACGCGGCCCGGTAATACGTACATGTAGAAATAAATCTAAAGATGACGGAGGCTCGATTTGACCAGACTTGTCAAGTCCTTATCTTTGCTTAATTTTCTTTTTTTATATCTTGATTTATATGCTCTAGGCGATAATGCATGGATAAATTAGGGGTCATTCATGCAAACCAAACATCTATGTGTCTTGATCCACATCTGAAATAAGGTTGAGGTTGGCGCCGAGAAACCGGTTTAAGCCCACCAGTAAAATATTTTTACTAGACCGTTCCAAGGCAGTATACATTTCTTTTGTGGATCATTTGTGTTATTTATGTCCTGTGTTTGTCATGTTTTCGCGTCTGTTCATTGCTGCCTTGTGGTCACCTGCTTGCAAAAGGCTGACCTCTTGGTATTCGTGTGTGATGTTTAATTGTGTTTTTGTCACTTTCCCATGTGATATACTGGATGAGGTGTGGTATTTGATTGCATCGATTCCTGATCTTTGCCGCCTTTCTTACTTTGTCGACAAATTTATCGAGAAATAGTATTTAAAAATACGGCGCGTCTATTAAAATCGTAAAACCACTTAGTCTACATGGTCTAGTTGTTTGCTTATTTAGACACGATATGTTAATACAATGTACGTCTTAGTGTTTTTCACGCCGAAAAAGCAATTTCAACGTATTTTATGCCATATCATAAATAGAAATAAACGAAAAAACGTATTTCGATAATGTTTAATGTATTAGTATGCAGCATTAGATTATAAATATACCACGCGGTTCAAGATGTATGAGCATTTCCACTAAAAAATCTTGACCGGCCAATATGATGCTCGGCAAACCCTCGCAACCGCTGTGCATACCATACGTTTTGGATAATATTAAAATAAATAAGAATGCAAACTTTGATTCAAATATCCTACAAGGTTCAAGAGTAATGAGAATTTTCACTAACTGGCCAAAACAAGCTGGACAATTGCTCAGCCAATCCATATCTATCAAGATGGGTTGGTTCACATGCCAGGGAATGTTGACATGCATATATATGCAAAATGTGATTAAATATACCATGTGGTTAAATAATTATGAACATTTTCACTAACTGGTAACGGACTCACAGTGATTATAGTGTAGACCCAAGGGTCATGTAATTTCAGAATGGTTGAGATAAGTAGGGGGGGGGGGGGGGGGGGGGCTATAATATGAGCCAGTGCACGAGATTTCCATCAATGTGGTATATGCGACCAGCTAAGGCTCAGATCAGCCTGCGCATATCCGCAAATTGATCAGAGCCTTTGCTCGTCGCTTGAATATTCAGAATTTCTATCAGTGTTAAGCTACTGACCGAACATAATTTGGAGTTTTCACACATTTTTGGAAATCACATGCGGCGGCTCATATTTCATTATCCAAACAACAAACATCAGTGCAATGAGTTTAACAAGTTTTGTAGATATGTATTCAATGGTACTGTCTACATAGAATATTTCAAGTGTGCTAGTACAAAAAACGATATTTTCACTATTTGAGCATCTCAGAAGTTTATTCACGTTTCTTTCTCTTTCTAAATTCCAATTTCCATACGACAGGACCGTTAAACTTGATCAAAACCATGCTCAATACGTTTGGCGTTTTGTAAGGTTTATCTCCAGTATGGATTGGTAGTCAAACAACATTGACATTCATTCGGTTAAAGCCACACATGTTTAAATGACAGATAGTATTCGCAAATTATAAGTGACTGAGTAGGATGAGGTCTACTGAGACAATTCACATCGCCGAATGAGCGTAAATAGGTGCAATTCTTTTAAACAAAACTTTGACACCTGGTAGCAAAACATGTGCGGTGCAGCAGTATAATTTTGAACCGATATTAACGAAACTCCCAGTCACGTGCGATCTTTATGTATTTTGGTGTTACATTGTGTGAGTCTGTTGGTTATTTGGTATGAAACATCCATTGGTGCATAGTGTCCTTACAAAAGGTCATTCCAAAAATCGGAAAGAGTCGAGATACAAAAAATGATACACACTGAAAGTTCTAAACTTAAAATTATAATTTGATAGTGGAATAAATAAACATAAACTAAACGAACATATTTAATATTCCAGTGATATTATATTTTATTCCAAATGGCTTTGTCCTACCTGCTCCGACACTTTGATGTTAAAGAAAGCTTAGACAAAATGTAACAATTTTTAAAGTTTAAAGACAAATATGTGTGCCGTGACTACAAAAAATGACACTTTCAAAGAGTTCAACTCATAATCTCTGAAGCATCACAGGCTCAATTGACCAGCCTTTATGTTCTAATACATGCGCGCATCCAGAAAGCTTTGTCAGAGGTGGTCCAACTCTGATAACTTTTTTTTAGTTGACCAGGGTAGAGTGGATCCCAGTAGTACTAAAACCGGGCCTTCATCGACCCATCAGCGAAACGCCATTTAAATGGCATTTCGCTGGATGGCAGATGATGGCCCAATGATTGAATTCTGGCTTTGTGATTCTTCGGGGATCTGGACCAGTATTACTACGAAACCCTATAGCTTTGTGATTTTGTAGGGGGGGGGGGGTCCGAAACCCATGTCCACCCTCTAGATCCGCGCGTGTATTACATGTACCTATGCATTCTGTTATTTAAAGTGGGGAAGAAGATAATGACAACGGTCCCCGCATGGTGCGTTTCTGCGCATGCGTCATTTGTTTTTAAAATAGACAGCCAAAAAACCCAATGTCTATTAATAGCGCTTAACAAGATGCAGCTTTTAAAAAAGATAATACTTTATGTAGAGGTCATATTTTAAGATGCCTGAAATGAGGATGGATGCCTCTATGGAGGCTTAATGTAAATAATCGCACATCATTTCCAATGCGCGGATCTAGAAAGTTTTTTCAGGAGGGGGTCCAACTTTGACTACGTATTTCTTTTGTTGATGATGGGAGAGATGATCCAAATAACAATATAAGCGGGCCATCATCGGCCCAGCAGCGGAACGCCATTTAAATGGCGTTTCGCTGGCGGGCCGTTGGTGGCCCAACATTGAAAGTTTGCTTGGTAGCTGTGTGATTTTACAGGGGATCCGGACCAGTATAGTACAGAAACCCTATATTTTTGTGATTTTTCAGGGGGGGGGGGGGGGGGTCCGGACCCCCTGTCCCCCCCTCTGGATCCGCACATGTTTCCTACAATGTGCCCCCGACCTCAATCCTCCATTTAGACTAAGATCAGCCTGTGCGTATGTGCAGTTGTAAACGTATCAGCATATTTGCTATTTCCTCTATGAAGATGACATTCACAAGCGCTAATTTCTTTAACTATGATCAGACGATGGCTATCGCCTGCACATATATATCCATTTAAGTGTGCATTTGCACCTAGCGGAATAAGCCAACGAAGCTTCGCGTTTAGCTTAACCATGTGTGCAAAACGCGAAGGCTCAGCAGAGATTGTAAGTGGCTGCGCAGTTTATTCACTGTTTATTATGTTCGCTGCTTACTGGAGTCCTCAATTTCCCAATGTGCTCATTGTAATTTGAACATGAATGCATCCAATGAATAACTTTAAGCGATTGGATTTTCCCATCCTTATCAATTGGACAAGTTCATTTTGAAATAAGGGTTGACATGGTTACTTGTCTATCTACATCTCATTCTTGAAGGCAAACATGCGCCGCGTTCTGATTTGGGTCTTCGCCCTTTGCAAATTTCCCCAAAAAGGACGCATGATCTACAAATTGTCCAGTCTGGCTAGAATGCCGGTTTATCATGCTTAAATAACCTGCACCCTTGTTGCACTTGTCTGGCGGATGAAGGCCTTTTATGTTGATCCGACATTGGTATTGGTACAGTTGTCTTGGTTTACTCGTCTTCGGTCCGCAGCTTTAATGTTTACGTTTTATATCTATAAGGAATATCGAAACCATGTTCAATATGTAATCGGTAAATAAACTCAAGATTTGTTTGTTTTAAGAGGACAAATATGTAGCAAACCATGTATACCTATCTATCTTCAGTGACAGTAATAAAGCCCACCACTCAATACTCGAAGACACTTAACTTTGTGGACTTGTGCCTGTATGTATCGTACACCTTTGCTTATTTTAAGGTTGCACAGGACTTATGGGCATGTGACCAAAAAGTCACTTTCTTTTAATATGTTAAAAATAGTTCAAAACTCGTATATATTAAGACGAAAATAACATGACCTTACCAGCCTTTTTAAAACTTTGTTTGATTTTAAACGCTGAAAAATTGAAGGGTTTTTAAAAAAAAAAAAAAAAAAAAAAAAAAAAAAAAAAAACAATTCCTCATAATGTAAACAATTGAACAAGAAAAATGACATGTTTTTCTGAAAATACACTACTTGCTATTGGCTATTAAACGAAAACAAAAAGCAGCGATAAAGTGTACATATGTTTTATTTATTAAGCGAAAATCTATTTTTACTAAAAATATTAAGGCCTAAAATTCCTAATATATTTTGAATTAAAATGTCACATAATTTAACTACAGTAACAAAAAACGTATTACTGTGACGTGAATTTTTTATAGAAACTTATAATTATGTAAAAATTATATGTCACCACGCTCGTTTTCCTGTTTAATGTTATTTTCTTTCTTATACCTCTAAAATATTATTTGATTCTTTACGTCACATCAACAATCTTTCAATCTTTCAGCTATAAACGGACGGGTCTTCCACGGTTGAACCTGTACTAAGCTAGGATTAATGTTCTTGCTCAAGGACACAACACAGTGACGCAGGTGAGGCTCGAACTCGCGGTCCCTCGTTTTGGTTTAATACCGGGCTCGTAGAACAAGTCGGTAGTGAGTCCGACTGCAGCTCGAGGGAAGTATGTGCACGAAGTACTGGTTAACCGCTTAGTCAAGCTTGCCCAGGAAAAAGTGCGGTTAGATGAACTGACCGACTCGACTTGAGTATAGCTGTTGACTTTGACGTAAATAATCAAACTAAACAAAACCAGAAATCATAGACTGATAATCAGTAAAACACATCCCATACTAGAATGACAAAAATGTAAACACTGTTAGGAAAGCAGATGCATTGATCAGACTACGCGTATTTGCAGGCTTATCAATGTCTTTCCTTTTCCGCAAATAATTTATACATATAGCTTATAATTCAAATTAAAGAGGATGACAAAGATCATGAACTTATCAAACAAAGCATCACACCTGACATGGGATACCACATGGAAAAGCAACAACACAATAAAACACCACACACAAGAGAGCAAAGAGGCCAGCCTCTCCCAACTGGCGACCACAAGGCCGCAAGGAACAGAAGACGGCATAACAAAGACTAACATGAAACATAAATAACAAAAGGGATACGCAAAAGAAGAACCACCTTGGAATGGCTATTAAACTTTCGCGTGCAAAGGGTTATCTATAGACATGAGCTACAGATATCTTACTGCAATGAAATAACCATGAATATTAAGTTGTTTGACAATAAATATCTAACCAAATATCACTCGAAACCATTTAATTGTGGAACTTTGAAACTATTAGAGGGTCACTGATGAGGCCTCAATGGCAGGAACTGGCTATTCTGACCCAGAAAAAAATATGCACACTCTATTTTTAGTTCTTTGGTGCATTCCTTGCGTCCAAAGGATACCCTTTTTAGAACATATTGAAATGGTCCCGACGGTCAAAATATCCCTGGTTATGGAGATTTGTTGATAAACGAGGTGATGGCCTTTTATGAACGCCAATACTTGTACAAAAAATTAAGACAAATCTTACTTTTATAAAACACAAGGTTATCCGTCAACATAAGTCGTGTACCACCTTAACCGTCGTCTTTTTGTTAGCTGCTGAATGTTTATGAAGCAGCTTTGACAAACAATGTAAATCCAGATCAGACTCCTGTAGCAGCAGTCTTATCTGGGTCTACAACGTGTGTCACTATATTTACATTGGTCGATAGTGTTTAATAGCAAAGATATGTAACGTATTTTTCAGATACATTTTGCCAGGCGCTTTAATACGGGATGAATCACAGTTGGCCTGTCGAGTTCAATCGCTATGTTGTTATCCCCCGCCGAAGGCGGAGGGATATGGGTTTGGCGTTGTCCATCCGTGCGATCTTCCGTCCGTCATTCCGTCCGTTTGTCCTTCCGTCCGCCCGTCTTTCAATCCTCAGCCATAACTAGGTAACCAATGGATGGTATTTCATGACACTTAACTGAATATACGAGGGGGATTCAATATGTAACGAAAACCCATTTATAACTCTATCCACAAACGCGTTAGAATTTTATGCCATATGCCAAACGAAAGATCAAAGCGTCGCCGGTATAATGGTGCATGAAATCTTATTTTATCTTTCCGAATTTAATAAGTAACACACATTTTAAAAAGCACGCTAATATATACTGCATATGTTTTCCTCCCAATTGTAAAGACTCATTTTAACAGAGGTAGAAAGGTATGCTGTATTTTCTAAAACAAACATTTAACATGCATGAATCACATATCCATAGTTTTCTGACTCATTTCCCCTTTATCTGCTATAACGATACAAACTTTTGACCGCTACCGATTTCTCGTGCAAACGGTTTTACCTGGGTATGCTGTATTTTCTAAAACAAACATTTAACATGCATGAATCACATATCCATAGTTTTCTGACTCATTTCCCCTTTATCTGCTATAACGATACAAAAACGGTTTTACCGGGGTTTACCTGTTGGATTTCTTTTGCTCCGGTATTCAGTTTAATTTACTGTTGAGTCCTTATCCTTGCTTTATCTCCTTGTTAAATCTTGATTTATATGTTTTAGGAGATGATGCATTGATAAGTTAGGGGTCTTTCATGCAAACCAAATATCTATGTGTCTTGATCCACATCTGAATTAAGGGTGAGGTTGGCGCCGTTAAACCGGTTTAAGCCCTCCAGTAAAATATTTTACTGACCGTTCCAAGGCGGTACTTCTTTTGTGGATCTTTTATGTTTTTGTTCTGTCTTGTGTTTGCTATGTCTGTGCGCGTCTGTTTATATGTGCTTTGTGGTCACCTGCTGGGAAAGGGCTGACCTCTTGGCTCTCGTTTGTGGTGTCTTCTGTGAGTTTGTCACTTTCCCATTGGTATCCTGGGTCAGGTGTGGTACTTGATTGTATCGATTCCTGATCTTTGCACCTTTACTTACTTTTATTACGTTACCCCCTCTTACTTTGACGTCATTTAAAGCAATGGCCGTAACACTAAAATACGCACGGTTCTTGAAAATCAGAAATGTGGCTTTGTACCAGGAAAGGACAAATTTGATTGTATCGAATTTTCAATACGCACAGTGCATAGGCAGCAGACCAGTTAAACTGAAACCAATATCTAGGAGTATCTCATCTGAGTTGTATACCATTTTCGTTTCCTATAATTTTATTGTCTGAAATTAGCCAGTCAGATTATGTAAATGTAAATACGTGTAACAATGTCCAAATAATGCATCCGAATGCAAACATTGATGAAGCGCGGTATTTTGTCCTATCCATTTCAGTGTAAGCCAGAGATGGCATTCTTTTAAGTGATTTTCTTATTTCAAATGACGTACTTGGGGGTACTCTATGAGCGAGATTAAATATGGAAATTTTAAAATCGGCTGTAATACTTGCAAATGAACATCAAAGCGACCAGAAAAAATGTTACAAATGATTTTCGTATAACTTTTCGCTATGTATTCGTTCACGCAAAAACGACTTTGTCAATGGAATGCCAGAAAATGTGGCATAAAGGAGGATTTTAGCCAATATCGCAGCCTCAGTATTTCATAGAATATAAAGCAATATCAATATTTTTTGCAGGTATATAATCACCAATATATGGATATTTACCACACGAAGAAGCAGGCTGAAAACATCCCTCGTTCATGTAGTTATCTGCTTTTGAAAACATTGTTTAATTTCATATCGCAGTGTCCTTCAGTACCGTATCTTGAAAGTGGCTTTTGTAAATTAGATAAGAAGCTCGACAACTGCAATTTTACATTAATTTAGCCAAAAAAAGACCTTTTAATAAACGTAATTATGAAGTGTGTAAATATAAAACTTTGGGATATACTGGGCTGTTTTCATTACATATTGAACGCCCCTCGTATATGACAATAGTGAAATTATGGACGTGAACTGTTTTTGGGGTGTCGTCAGTTATAACATAGTTATTGTCCTTTGCTTGCCTAAATCCGTCCTCAACCCTAACTAAATGGTAGGTAACCTTGTTGGATTTCTATGAGACTATACTTAATATATATATGATCATATAGTGATTATGCATGTGAAGTTTAATCAGAGTGTCGCCGGTTATAGAGAAGTTAATATCCTTTGATTGCCTAAATTGCAATGAGTTTTTCTTCTGTCCTCAGCCATAACTGGGTAACCTAACCAATGGATGAACTTTCATGAAACTAATGCTGTATATATATGGCCATGGTGTAGTCGTGCACTTGAAAAATAGTAAGTGAGTATGATCAGGAAATACCACAATCACAAACTGCAGACAACCCTGCGGCACCGCGAGGAAGAGCCACCCAACCATCACGAGACACCAGGAAGACAAATTAAGCAAAGCAATTAGCTCTCTCTTCCCCATCAAGATGATTGCAATACTAGAAAGGACATAAAGTAACGTACAACAAAACATAGAACAATTACAGACTCCCACAATGGGAGTAACAATAAACACAAAGTCAACAACAACAGAACCACCGCCTTAGAACGGACAGCAGCCTAAGCCACCGGGGGGCTTAAATGCATTTTACTGGTTCTAAATCTTCATTAGGGTTTCATCAGTTATAGAGGAGATACTGCCCTTTGATTGTATAAATTTTAATTGTGTTATTGAATGATTTTCTTCGTCCTCAGCCATACCTTGGTAGCCATTGAATGGTACATGTATTTCATGAAACTTTTATTGAATATAAATGACCATAGTGTGGTTATGCATGCGATGTATAATCGTGGTGTTTTAGTTATAGAGAAGTTAGTGCCCTTTGATTACCTACAGTTCAATGATTTTTTTCAGTAATAACTTTGAAAGCAATGGATTGAATTTCATTAAACATATATTGAATTTATTTGAGCATGATGTGGTTATGCACTTGAAGTTTCACCAGGTTGTAATCAGTTATAAAGGAGTCATTGCCCTTTGATTTCCTATATTTTAATGATTTTTTTCTTTCCTCAGCCATGACTTAGTAAGCAATTGATGGAATTTCATGGAACTTCTACTGAGTTTATATGAAAAAAGATAATGCACGTGAAATTTTGTCAGGATATCCTAGGCTATAGAGGAGTTATTGCCCTTTGGTGGTCAAACTGTCAATGATTTTCCGTCCTCAGCCAAAAATAAGCAAGCAACAGAAGTAAGTTAATGAAACTTATGCTAAGTATATACGTGATGTTGCATGTGAAGTTTCATGAGGATATCATCAGGTATTAGATAGTTATTTCCCTTTGAATGCCTAAATATCAATATTTACATTTTAGAAGCAATCTTTTAATGAATATTTAGAGTTTTAAACCTCTCATAGCCTCATGAATTACAAAAAATGATTGAAAGCTGCCAAGCTCACTTGCCCGTGCAATTCGCTATGAACCTAGAATTCATGCGCGTGATTTGACACTGGTGTTCTGATTGAAAGCTAGCCACACCTGAGTCGCATGTTCAAAACAAGCTTCTTGTTTGCTCTATTGGGTGTCCGTATTCACACCGGCTGTTCCGCTTTTCCGTTTTACACTCCGACTAAACCGTTGATACGATTATACTTTAAATACAAAACTGTTTTAATTCCTAAATTAGAAAAAAAATATTTTAGATATCTATAATAAAATGTAAATATAAGCAATAACTCAATTTTTGGAAGGTCTCTTCGGGTCTCTTGCAAAGTAATACGTTAACTTTGCAAGAGACCTGAAGTATTAATGACTCCATGAACCTTCCAAAAGTCGAATTCATTCATCGTGATGCACATGCACATTCACTAGAATGTCCTTAGATATACAGGAGGTAGTGCTCTTTAATTGCTTAATATAAATAAAAAATATCACTTCATTCGGCGGGGGACATCAATTCGGTGTCGAATTTGCTTGTTGTTGAAAAGTTTAAGAAGCCTCTTCCAAAACGGTATTGAGCATCTCATCTGGTTGCACACTGTTAACCTCTTTACTTACTTTGGCCAATATTGTTAGTAAATATATATAATAGACGACAAATCAGATACAAGGCGTTTGCAGGCGCTTTAAGGGATAGAGGATCACAGTACGTAAACTGAAATAAACATCCTGTACCGTTCCTCCGCTAGCTCACGCCTTATAAACATGAATATCAGCACTCGTGCGTAACCAGTAGTCGGAAAATGCGTGTATTTAGGTACATGTACATGTTTCGATTTATATTGTTAGCGATACAGACAATACACATTCGAACAAGGTAAGAAAAGCCATTTTATCTATTTTATTCCGTTTTATTCCATGATTTTAACGGTTTCCTCCTTTGCATTTTGCTTTGTTAAAAAGCGACTTGCTCACAATCAGAGCCGTTCTGTGTCGAAAACGAGCTTAAATGCCAGATTGCACGGTTTTAGTGGAATTGGCAATCACATGTATACATGATCATATGGTCGTAACTGTAACAGTTACTTAGATCTATGGAAAAATGAATTTTAATAGGTGGGTCCTCGCAATTACAGCTGTACCAACAACTCTCACATCACGATTTCTGACAACTGGTTACGCACGGGTGCTGTAATTCATAATGTATAAGGCGTGCGCTAGGAGGAACGGGTACATGATGTTTATTTCAGTTTACATACTGTTAGGATACTTGGTGAGTGTCTTTTGATATCAAGTTTACCAGGCAAGGGCAAGTCTAGAGGTATGGATGGTCCTGAGTAAAACTTTAGACCTGCAGTTGCCATCATGTCAAACACAAATGGAATTCAAGAGAGGGTCCCGATAAAATATCAAAAACAAAAAAAAATACTTGTATATGGAAGTATAAGTCTGTGATATTGACCTCACTATTACACCCAAGAACGGGAATGATTAGGCGTAACATTTCTAGAATGAACATGTTTTATGTGACCTATATCTACCAACATGCCAAACATAATTTTAAAACATCGTTAACTTAAGGTCTTTCAATAATATCATACAATTATTGACTTCAATGAGGTAGACATTATATAAATATTACATTCCCTGCGCGGGTGATAGTCGAAAATATCATCCCGAGGAATGTGATTATCAACCGAGGCGCAGCCGAGGTTGATAATCATATTTCAAGGGATGATATTTTCGACTATCACCCTAGCAGGAAATATAATATTTATTTTATTATACCGAACAGAACATTAGATCCCTTATTTTCTGAAATACTTCTCTTACTCAATATACCTATCATGGTGAGGGGAGATCCGAAAGGAAAATAATGAACAGCCTCGAATGAAATAAAATCTTTCACAAAAGAATGGTTCTTCTTTAACGACCTGAATGCTCGACCTTATCACTGACGTTCTGTTTAACAAATTACGTCATTAAACTGATGACGTCAAACTTAATACAAAGCAGCGTCATTTTTAAAGGAGATACTGCGCGTGAGGCTGTTTTGATGCAAAATAGAAAATTTCGTCTAATCGGCTTAAATTTGGTCTCAACTTGTTCCTCTTGTTCTAACTAAGAAAACGAGTACCCACACTTTATGTTTCTGATCATAAACAGCGAAGTCATTTGGAGTTTAAAGTCGCCAAATCATGCGTCATGTCCGCCATTGCTGTTGAACGTCTCCTGACGCGAACGAACCGTACGCGCATCTGCGTTGCGCATCATGTGACCGCCCTGATATTTTATAATATCACCCGTTGCTATGGCAAACAAGTGGCAGTATTCGCCGTCGCTGTAGCAACGGGTGATATTATAAAATATCAGTCGTTCGTCTATGGAAGTTTTGTATGGGGAATTCACGTGAGGTATAATAAAAGGATTTATCTACCCGAAAAAGTGATAATTCACCGAGGCCGCTAGGCTGAGGTGAATATCACTTTTAAGGGTAGATAAATCCTTTTGTCTACCGAAATTGAAGTCAATTACTGTTTTGTTATATGACTTTTCATTTAAGAATGAAAACTTTGCTACTCTCACTTTTGTTTTTAACGACATGTAAGGCATCTAAGGACTTTCTCACAAGTTTTAGCAACTTTTATTAAAATATTATAATTTAGTATTTTGCATTTTCAAATGTGTATTAATTCTCTTAATGGGGACTATAAAATGTTACCATAAAACTGTTTTTACAGTTTGTTTATTTAAACAAAGATAAATAAGCAAACAAAATAAAACAAATCTATTGTAAAAATTCACGAAAGTCTTTAATTTATCTGTTGGGAAGTGAATCAGCAAATCACGTCAATTTCATTCAGCACATGCTAGTTTCACACTCATCATGCCATTTTTAGCTCTCTAGAGTGTAATATTGCAGAAGTGATAAAAATATTAACTTCTGGAAACTAGTTCGAGCTGGTTTTCATGCAATATTAACTTGTGGACCGGTTTAGACCAGTTTCCAGGTAGACATAGAGATTTATGAAGACAAATTATGCCAATCAGGAGACAGGATTCTCTCCAGTCATATAACAAAGCTTTTTAACCTTAAAAGGCAGACATTTGACTTTTGTGAAAATACTTTGCTCGTGACCTTGAACTCAATGTCACACTTCAGACTTTGGGATGGCCAAGTGTCAACCTTAAGACCTTTATCTAGCATTTCAGATATACATTTAATTTATCAAAGGGTATTGATAATCTACGTATATACCCTTTAAACAAAACTCTTCGACATAAAATTTTTAGTCTGTGACCTTGGCGTCACGGTAACGACTCTGGGTGGGGATGGTGCTGTTTAAACCCTCAGATGCATATCTACCAACAGTGCCAATATAAATAAAATCCGTCAATGGATCTTTACAAATTACAAATTCTAATACAACTTTAACGCAAACAAATGACAATGGGCGGTATGGAAAAAAGACGAATGAACAAACGAACGAACGGACAAACAAACGAACGTACCATGCACACATGCGAACGGAAGAATTGAAATGCGAACCTTTTATACCCCAAAATACTTCGTATGTCGCTGAATAAACAGTATATTAAAGAAATGTATAATATTGAGCCTATCAGTACACAGTATAGTTAAGTTGAACAAAGGGTAAAAAAGTGCATATTGTAGTGCAAAACAACGTTAAATTGTTATTTTCACAGAGCCCATCTTTCGTTTACTTTCATGAATGTGAATAGAATAGACTTTTTTTTATTTCATCTCATCTATTTTCTAAATACATATATACTGAACAAAGTGAAAACGCTACACCTGAACTGTTTGCCGTTTGCAAACCAAGAATGCAAATGAAAAAGTATCTTATGTTCAAATACTGGGTAATGCATAACAGTAATAGTTTTACGGATGTTGTCACGAGGAAACACATGAAAGCCATTTAAATGTGTCAGGGGTCCAAGAATTTCTAGCGATAAAGCGAGCAATCTCCATAAACGAGACGTTCGTTTTATTTTGTTGAAATAACGACTGGAGAAACGAGGCACATTCAACAAATATATAGACGAGCCGTCGATGCACCATTTCCCCCGAATTTGTATATTTAAAACGGGGTTTCCTTAATGCATGTAATAACTCTACTTCTTATTGAATGAGAATTTATTTCGATCATCAACTGTGCTTGTTATTCAGTAACATATATGGGAACCAGACCGTTAAACAAGGGCAAACAATCGCCCTATCACGCAATGTACAGTAAAACTATTTATACAGTTGATGTACAATAAAAACGACCATCTTGCAAAGTGGTCTATTTTTGTCAGATATTTGATGTCGTCTTTCGCTTATACAACCCCTTTTTCCCCCTAGACCCAAGACGCCCTTTACGTATGTTGTATATTTGTATAGCGACATTTAATTGTCCAAGGGGCATCTTGGGTCTAGGGGGGGGAGGGGCGGGGGGAAAGCAATTAAAAACAAACTGAAAGACGCCAGTTTCATCTTTTCAATGACAAACATCACAATTTTAAGTATATTTTGTACGCACGCGCAGAAGAATACCGCAAATTTTGGAAATGAAGGGCACTTATATCATTAATATTTTAGCACTTTTACTTTTTGAAAACCTGCAAAGGATTTACTATAGCTCTCGTCTAAATGTCACCCAGTCTAAAGACGTAAAATGAGGGGTGGGAGTAGAAGGCGCAAGTTTTCACAGCTTTGTAAATGGCGAATCGCTTTGAAACCTATTTTGATGTTTTCTATGCATATTTTACTACCGATACAGACCAAATTTATAAACATTAGGGCAATTTGAAAATTTAGGTTTTGTATTCATGTCAACTAGGGAAAATATACGCCTTATCGCTAGAGTTCCTTTTTCAGGTTGCAAATTTGAACAGAAATCTCGCACAGTTTTTGGCATTCAGAAATCCACTACATACGAGATCCGACTGCACGAAATAGAAGTCTAGACATATGACAACCAGAAATGTGAATGACTTATCTTAAGTGTTTTTTGTTCGTTTTGAAAAGCAAACTTAAAAAACGGGTTTTCCATCAAATTGCCAAGTTTGAAATTTTAACACTGAAATCTCAATAGGAAAATCAATGTTTTGTTGCATCTTAGTATGAGGACATTACTAGTCGAGAAATGGTAGAAACAATGTTCTGAGAGGTCTACCTGATTTGGCAAAAGAAAATTATCCGAAAATCGTGATACAGGTAAATAGGAGATTTAATATTCCCTATTTGTTTTTGTCAAAGGGAGGCAATTTTCAATTTTTTACACATTTGATACATTCGAAATTGATTTCTGAGCTTGTTTCAAGTGATTTATCAGTTTTCTTGTGTGAGTGATAAACGGATCAGCTGTCGTAAAATGCACATATAATTTATAATTCAATGTGTCTTGTTGACTGAGTTGCCAATACATTGTGTTGTGTTTATTCATAAAAATACTTTTGCCAGGTCATTGTATTCCTTAGCGGGAGCAGCAGAAAATTGGAAATGAAGTCTAGCCTACACAAACTCTTAAATATTTTAGGAATTGAACGTAAACTGGCGAACCGAGAGTTATTTGTCTCTTTAGTTTTTTTGGACAGGAAAGCATTTTAAATAACGAACCATGATTTGCCCTGTGTATTTCGGACAATACACTATGTAGGAAAATGCATTATCACAGTGCGACTTTAAATACAATGCACTCAGACGTCATGTACATACCAGTTTGGAAGAGGATTTATGGCGAAGTTCTGCAAATAGAGCGACATCAGTCTAAAAGCTTGATTTGCTACATCCTTACAACGAATATTGAGGCTCATTGGTCTGAAAATAAGTTATACTGAACAAAAGTGAAAACGCCACACCTGAATTGTTTGCCATCTATATACAAAACTATGCAAACCAATAATGCAAATGAAAGTGTATCTTAATGTTCAAATACTGGGTAATGCTTAACAGTAAAAGTTTTACGGATGATGTCACGAGGCAACACATGAAAGCCTTTTAAATGTGACAGGGGTCCAATTTTATAAGGTTGCAAATTTGAACAGATATCTCACACAGTTTAGGCCTTCAGAAATCCACTACCTACAAGATCGGACTGCACGAAATGGTAGTCTAGACATGTGACAACAAGAAATGTAAAGGACTTATCTCAAGTGTGTTTTGATCGTTTAGAAAAGCAATCTTAAAAAGCGGGTTTTCCATCAGATTGCCTAGATTGAAATTTTAACACTAAAATCTCAATAGGAAAATCAATGTGTTGTTGCATCTAAGTATGAGGACATTAATAGTCGAGAAATCGCTGAGAGGGCTACCTGATTTGGCAAAAGAAAATTATCGAAAATCGTGATAAATCGAAGATTACCAATCATTTGATATTCCCTATTTGTTTTTGTCAAAGGGAGATAATTTTCAACATTTTTACAAATTTAGCAATAGCAATTTTAATTTGCGCATGCGCAATAGCAAAATTCAGTGAATAAAGCTTTAAACACTTAAAGAAGCATAACTCAGACATCGACTGAGACAAATTGGTTTAGTTTCGACGAATCGTTTGCTGGATGTCTGGGCAACATTATTTAGCTTTAGTAAATACATTTTGTCCAATACTTTCTAAATAAAATACAGATAGTTGTAGCGTAGCGTTTTCACTTTTGTTCATTATATTTTTAATAGCCTTTCGTAGATCGGTAAATCCAACTATAAACTAGGATTGTTTTTCTACAAAAACAGATATCTCTCCGCCCCAACACACACACACACACACACACACACACACACACACACACACACACACACACACACACACATTGCCTATCTGCTATGGTAGAAGTTGAGCCATAGCTGATTAAGTTGAAAATGCGAAAAATGTTACAAAAGTTGAGAATTTCATCGATATAGCATGCACATCTTCAGACATTGACAAAAACACCAGCAAAGTTTCAAAAAGATCCAGATAAAATTGTACAAGTTGGGTTCACATGACGCCAGTGTCTATATGCTTTAAGCCCTAAATTAACTTACTTCAAACTTGAAAAAAAAATAACAAAAATTAAACTGAGGATTACAGTCAAATATCATGCACATCTTCAGACCATGACAAAAACACCTGAAAGTTTCACGCGATTTTGTGTCGGAGAGTCAGGTGGACAGACGGGCGGACAGTTGGACAGACAGGCACGCAGAGAAAAATAATATGCCTCCCTACCCTGACACAAATAATCTAGCTAGCCTCTGCAACTGAGCTGGCTGATTGAAGACTCACATAATTGTTGGCCTCAAATGCAATTTTTCCCATGGCGTGGTTTAGTTATCTTTATACAATGTACTTTTCTTTGACTTTTTCCGCCCTGTTGTGTGAAGGGATTACATCGTACAAAGCTTGTATCAAAACAAACGACACTGCAGTTTGTTGACAAACCAGACATAGATGTTGACTCTTGTCTATATATACTGATCATGGAAATGTAAATAGAGATATCACTGAAACCATTAATAATAATAAAAAAGATAGTTCAGGAATTGGTACAGAAAGTGTTCGATTTTTCATCTAATGAGTTGTCTACCGTAGAGAAGATAGGAAGAGAGTGTGATTGCAGATCCAGGGGTCGTGAAATCAGTCTCGGCCCAGTCCGATACTTCGTTGACATTGATGATTTGTTTTGTTTGTTTGTTTGCTGTTTAATGACACATCAACCCGTGTGGGTTATTAGCTTCAGGTGATATAAAATTTAACATGATTTGGATTGAAAAATTAAAAATATATAATATATTAAGTGAATGATGGTGATGAGTTTTTTTTTGTGTAATGATATTTAGTTGAGAAGCCGCCGTGGTGTAGGGGATAAACTTATGTCTTGTAAACCAGGGGTCGCAGGTTCGATTCCCGGCTTCTTCCATTCTGTCAGATGAGACTTTAAGCCGTTGCCCCGTCTTCTGAGACGTTCTAAAATCAGAACCACTGCCGATTGAGCCTTCGGGAGTTCCTGGACATAGAACCACAAAAGCATAAACCCATCCGGCCAGTACTGGTACAGCCAAGGAACACGGCCACAAAAACATATTTAGTTGCTATATGAGTGTTGACAGGAGAGATCACATACAATATATGACAGCATGTTTTAAATATTTGATATGCCGTATTATGGTCTGATACAAATGTAAAACAAAACACAATTTTGAAAATAGCGATGAGATTTTGCTAAACAGATTCATTTGTTTTAAGAATGTCATCATACTATTAATATGTATATCTTGAAATAACTGTTTCATGTTATCAACATGGAAGCAATTATTTCCTGCTTTGCAAAATCTCCACACTCCAAAAAGCAGTGACGTACAGTGAATGATGCATCGTAACCAACACATTGTGGCTGCTATCCACCTAGTAGTACAATGTAAGTATGAATGTGTGACTCTTGTATGACATAAACGGAGTCGACCTAAAGCAATTTCTTCTTCTCTAATGTTTCGAACAACTGAATGATGTTCACCAATGGTTGGTTATATCTCAAGAATTTTTTCCAATGCTGTTATTCCATGCAAAACATATTTATTGCTAGATGGCTTAAAATTAGGAAATGTAATCCAGGGCCGTAGGAATAGGGGGGGAACGGGGGGGCCGTGCCCCCCATCCCAATAATTTGCACAAATATGCTGTATTGCTCATAACAAAGGTCTGTCATTTTAAAACAATTTATGTGTGCCCCCCCAATCTGTTAAAAAAAAATATGTGTGCCCCCCCCCCCCCAATCTGTAATTGCTTCCTACGGGCCTGTTAAATCTCAAAAGAAAATGGTATTAATGAAAGTGATGTTTTGCTTGCTGATCTACCGCCTCGTTCCCCAGGATACCTGTATGCCTATGGATCTAACAGAGAACGTTTTCTTTATTTTCTAAAAGTTCGTGACATTTTTTTCTAAAAAGTACTGAATCTGTGTATCCTTTGATTTGGTATGGTTCATAGCTTTCAATACTGAAAGCGAGATTGATGATGAAATTTGTTTACTGGCATTCTCCTCCTTCCGCTGATTCAATAAGGACTGTTGTCAGTTACATGCAAATGTAAAGCATATGCGCTGAGTACTGGTTAACTGCTAGTCCCATTTTGCACAGGAAAAAATGGCGTGGATCTGTTAGCTGACCGTCTCCAAGTGACCATAGCTGTTGACTGGGACGTTAAACCATAAACCAAAGAAACAAACTACTGTATTCTTCGTTACAACATCAAGTAGTATTAATACATGCATTATTTGCGACAACCACGTGCGTTATTCAGCTATTGGGTCACTGTCTAGACACGCTCCTCCCAACTTGTTCCCATCTCCGTAAGCTTTACAAGAGAAGTGGGCATTGATTACCATGTGGCGATACAATGACAGAATACCTGAATAATACTAACAAGACTATTTAGTCGAATAATTATCCCCGACGAGAGATAATGTTAGAGAGAAGAGTAAATCACATATTTGAATTTAATATACATCCTGTAATTCCATCTTGAGCATCACTTAGTGGTCGAAACTCCAGTCTGTGAAATATGCAGTCAACCATTGACCAAATTATTTCATTTTTATAGAAAGCTTAAAAATGGGGGGGGGGCGGTTCGAACGAACCCCCTGAACCCCCTCTGAATCCGCCACTGCGATGCCATGGGTTGGTCTGTTGTCTGTGATTGCGGCATTTCCTCGTCACACTCACTTGCCTTTTGGTGACTAATAATCTATAGACCAATTTCTTTATCACAATAAGCTGTGTACTGCAGTAGATAATCTATGTGATATTAAACAATGTAGTATGTGCGACCAGCAAAGGCTCAGACCTGCCTGCGCATACGCGCAGTCTGATCAGAGCCTTTGCTAGCCGCTTAGATATTGTATGAATATTAAGCGGTTGGCCGAGCTTCATTAGAGTTTCTAAGCTTAAATGGAGGCTGCACAGGCTTGTCTGAGTCTACACTTGTCAAAATGCCACATTGTTGGAAATGATATGATTTTATCGCGAGCAGCTTAGGCCCTCGTGGTATTGATTTTCTGAGTCTTCGATGACAGCTAAAATATAATGAGCTGGTTCAAACTGATTTTATATTTTCTACATATATATATGATATAAGCTATATGTGTTATTCCTCAAATGAACATATATACGCGCTGCTTACGCTTGCTGGGATACTACATAGAAGGTTTATTTGTCGGTGAATACATATAACAATTAACAGAAGGTCTGTAGGGCTTTTATTTTGACGAACAAATTTAAAGAAACAAACGTAAAATGTATCACAGAGCATGCATAAAAGTTCTATTAACATATACATGTATGCACTTTATAAGACTGATTAATAAACATTGATTCATAATACATAAAAAACAAAATCATATATCCATTAAAAGGTTGTTTTAATTGCAAAAAGGATGGTAAATGCAAATAGCACTCGAAGCGTAACTGAAAATCCTCCCTTAAAGAAATCAAGGGAAGAAAACAGTGCGGCATATTTATGTTGCAGCGTAGTCTTATCATATTAAAGATGCAGGTGCCTTAAAACGTAAGGCGAAAAACAAAAGCAAGAAGTCTTGCTTGAAGGCGAAATTTGATAAGGCACAAACAAGTATGCAAAACGGATGAAAAGGGTCTGTACTACACATGCATGTGCACAGTTAAAGTCTTAGTCCTGTTGATGTGAATAGTATCGTTTAGTAAAGTTGCAAATAAGGGGTTACATGTAGCAAATTTTGAGGACACTCTTCCTTCTCGGAAAAGCTGTAGATAAATTTCGAAAAAGTTTAAAATTGCCTACTCACTGGTATCCGTTAAATGGGTAGCTTTACTCTGATTATCAATTCCAGAGGCAATCAACAGTACGTTGAAAAATCACAGTCTTACATAGTCTGCGATAGTGACAAGTGAAAAGATCTCTTACATGGATGTTAAGCAGCGAATTTTGTATATTTCACGTGATTGTATACCTTTAAATAGTTCAGGTAGGATTGTTTAACCCTTTTCATTCTGGATACCGGTATACAGATACATTATGTGTCATTTCAGTAGGGCCTGCACTGTCTGCTAAGATATAAGCAAATCTTCACGACAGAATGTACCATTGTTTAAAAATTTCTACATCATGTGATACCTTAAAATACGAGTAGGGCTATTCCATACCTATTCTATCAAAACATTGAACGAAAATAGTTAGTGGAGATACTCGACAGTTGATTCCCTACGTCCCAGCCAACTCCCTCCAAGTCAACTTATGTTCCAGTCAACTTACGTTTAGCCAAGTTACGCCCTAGCTAACTTACGTTCAAATTAACTTACGCCCCAGTCAAATAACGCCCTAGCTAACTCACGTTTAAGTCATCGTACGTCATTCTTATTCAAGTTTTGATAGAACAGTATGTTATCAAACAGCGAATAACATGATCAGGTACAAGTACCCATGCTGCGGCGTCATACCACTGTGTACACAGTGCTTTCATAAAAGGGCGCTTTGGCTCATATAGGTGAGAGTAGGTTAAGGTTGCGAGGCCAAAGGTTTTTGCTTATTTATATTACAGATATGATTCCCAAGAAGGCTTGCATTGCTTTCTGAGAGCACTATAATAAAAAAAGTAACGGTTTGGCATCTGGCTGGAAGAGATAGCTCAATGTTTCAACATGCATAGTAAAGCGTAAGTGTGTATAACAAGAAAATGCCACAATCACAGACCAACCCACGACACCATGAGCGAGGACAAGCCATGGAAACAATAACAGCCACGCAATACATGCACAGAGCTTTCTTCCCCTGCAGGATGATTGCAAAACTAGAAAGGACACAAAGTAAAGCATTATAATGTTTGTTTGTTTGTTTGGTGCTTATCGACGCATCAACCCTTGTGGGTCATAAGCGTCAGACGGTATTAAACTAAACATGATGAAGATGAAAAAGTAAAAATTTATAAGATAAATAAGAGGAATGATGATGATGACTTTGTATAATGATAATTAGTTGCAATACGGTTGTTGACAGGAGAGACCACGTACAATATCTGACAGTTTCAAACAGCTATTCAGATAACTGTACATGTTCTTTAACTGAACAGAATACAACATTAAAAAATCTGTATTATGGTCTGGTACAAGTGTGAAACAAAATATGATTTTAAAAATAGCAATTAGATTTTGTTCAAAAGGTTTATTTGTCTTAAAAATATCATAATACTATCAATATGTATATCTTGAAATAACTGTTTCATGTTATCAACATGGAAGCAATTATTTCTTACTTGTGCAAAATCATAAAACAAGGATAAAACACAAAAAACAAACACAAAAATTGGAAGCAGCAATAAATGCAAAATCAACTAAAAATCAACAACAACAGAACTACTGGGCCAGATCTGAATTCAAACTCAAGAAGTTACACAGTTATTCCCAAAGAATATTATTCTAAAAAAACAAAATAATTCTGATAAGACATGCAATATTATCCAGGCAATAAAACATGCAATTTTATCCAGCATGTATAAAGTTAAAGAACACGGAATGTGTAAACACCATGGTATGATCCAGGGTTTTCATCCTGTCTAGCACCAAATACTTGTATGGCGTAATCACTTCCGGGTGCTGTAAATGTGCTTTCAAATATATTGTTTTCTTTCCGCAACATTTCCAAGCCATTCACCATCATTCTTTTAAGAACGGTTGATCTAAAACGCATCGTTACGGGAGTGTTCTGCATAATTGGCTTTCCAAGGGGCTCTAAGATTTCACATTCATCCTCGAGTGTTTGGCTGTACGTTTCAGGGTATGGGTATTCCCGCCGCCCTTTCCCATTCAACGGTACTGTGCATTCCAGAATGTACTCAAATAGCAGGGATGCTTTTCCATCAATGCACCTTTTGTTTCCAAATACTTGAAGCCGGTATGTACCCGTTGTTGACGGTTTCACCTTGAGTTTTAGTTCACCTTCTGAGAAATACGCATGGCAAGCGAATTTCTCTTCGTATAGCATGTTCCCTTGCCTTTTATAAAGTGTGGCAATAAGTTTATTGGTTCTTACTGCATCTTCTTTAAATATGAACTCCACTTCATCCGTAAAGTATACAATGTTTTCCTTGTGACTGGTAGGGTAAATACCCAATTCATGAGCAGTAGGGTATATCATTAATGATCTGTTGAACTCTTCCAGTGATACAGGACGGTTCAGAAGCTGCCACTTTTCACTGTCTTCTATACTGCAATTTTCATATGGATAGTGCGACAAGATAAACATCTCAGGCTCTGGTAAGAAATAGAACTCTGTAAAAACAGCTTCATATTCATTGTTGTCATTTAAATGACCGGCTCCCCATGTACTGTCTATGAGGTACCATTTGCCGTTTATTTTAACAGCATTCCACGCATGATCTGTACTACTATTTGTAGTGAATGGATTCTCGGGGGAATAGCCATAGCCTTTAGCAAAGCCACTCAGCTTTCTTGCTTCAATTCCAGCTTCCCTAAAGTTAAAATAAAAAGATAAATAAAACATAAACTCGGTTTATTTTAATTTCAATATTACGAAGTACAGTAAAACCCCAACTTTTATAACTCCGAATTTTCGAAATACTCGCCAATTCGAATTAAATTTTTGACACATTGGATCCTGAGAATAGGGCCTATTTAAGAAATATTTCAATAACTGTTTATAATTAGAATTCTAAGAATCGAATTTGTCGCCGGGCAATAGGGCTATGACGCAGTCAAAATGTGTTGATGATTTCCAAATTAAACATGGTCTGTTTTGAACAATGTTCTACGCTTTTAAAAACTTTGAACGAAATTGATGCCTCCCTTCAAAAGTTATTCATCGAAAACCAAACGTGAGGCAAAATCTATGTAAAAACAGAGCTATAACTCAGTGATAATTAATTCGTACTTGAACTGTATTGAACAATGCTTTACCCTTTCTAAAACGTTGAATAAAATTGATGCATCCCTTCAACAGTTATTGATCGCAAACCAAAATCGAGACAAAACCTAAGTAATAAAGAGCCATAACTGAGTCAAAATTTTGTCGATGATTTTAAGATTCAAACTTGACCTGTTTTTAACTATGCTTTGACCTTACACAAACTTTCAATCAAATTGATGCAACAACAAATTCAAAAATTTGCCCTCTCTGAAACATATCTAAAGTTTGCTTTGTCATAGATCTATAAAGATTACGTTTATTGAGTGTTATTTGTCGAGGGATGCAAAAGATTAACTGTCCTTTTGATTCGAATTTGCATGTGACTGCGTGCTTACCATATTACATCATTCTTATTAGTCATAAACAGCTATAGAGTGGGGTATGCTGTTATCAAAATTTAAGGATTTACCCCTTCCCTTAAATCGCTGTCACTGACCTGCACATTTCCAGCATGACATTTGCATATCCCTCGCAAACAGAAGTTCCGTGCAACATCACTGACTTGTAGTCACTTGCTGCATACTGTCCCTTAAAATAGCCTTCTACGTCATACCTGTGAAAACGGGAAGAAACCACAATGTGGGAAAGGGCATCACAGATTTAATCACTTATGTACTTATATGCCAATCTATTGGTGTCGTTGTCTCATTCGGGATCTATGATTGGGCCTTTTCTAGGCCCTGAGGCTATAAAACTTTTTTCAAGCTCAGGTCAACCAAGCATTGAATTTCAACTGCTCATAAAAACAGAAAATACATACTTCTCTTGCTTTCAAACTCTCAGACAATGTATTATTCATGCAAATAAGTGTTAAAATGCCTACAACAGATGAACTGGAGAAAGTTTTATACCCCTGGGGCTTGGTCATGTTAACTTGGTTAATTGAGGGCTTCTATCACGAAGACAATATAGTTATAATTAAACTGTTGTATTTTTACAAGAGCGCGTACCTTGGTTTTTGTGGAAAGGTACATCAGACAATCTACACATCATCACCAAGCTTTATTTATTTAAAGATATTGCTCTCTGCCCCTAAAGGGGTCATAACGCAAAAAACAAAAACGTGCATGTAGCCTTAACAAAATGCTTCTTTGCCTGCCAGCGTTTAAACAAACCGTAAGTCAGATGTACTCCAAAGAACTTCAGTCACCTAAAATCTGCGACAGACTAGATGATTTTAATTTTGAAGTAGTAATTATCCCTTACTTGATGGTCCCTGTTCAATCCAGGCCCGATCCGTGAAAATTGATCATGAAATAATTTCTATGGTCATTCTCCTTCCTTCCGCTGATTCAAGAAGGTTTGTTGTCAGTTATTAGCTAAAGTATGTGCATTAAGTACTGGTTAACTGCTTAGTCAAACTTACCCAGGAAAAACATGTGGCTAGGTGAACTGACCTTCCTGGCATGACCATAGCTGTTGACTGGGACGTAAAGAATAAAACCATAACCACTTCTTGATGAAAATATTTTGCAGCTAATTCGGTTTGCAATAGTATGCGTAAATGTTTGTAAATCAAACATTATATTTTTTCATTTGTATCTGCTTAGTTGCTAAAACAAGGCTATCGAAATCAATAACTTTGTGAAGCATTATCTCTAATATTTGACAAAGACACTCTTAGTTTATCGTTATATACAATGTTTGCTTGTAAACTATTCTGCAACAGGCATATCAGAGCCAGCCAGTATTTTATGATGATTTAGATTATAAATTCAAATACAATTCGTTTGAAAACCTATCAGTATATAGTATTGGGATATTGATTGGATATTATGGGACAGTCTGCATGACCGGTTGTAAATTCAACCCAATCCTGGTTTATAGCTATGGTTTCCTGTTTAATTGAACGACGGTGGGTCAGGCCTCAGACTCAATAACGACCCAGACCAAAGACCTAAAGTTGTTAGGTCAGTGTTTGATGTTTGCCTTTGGCTGAGCACACCATGGCTCAACTAGGGGTTTTCTTAAGCTTCGGCTGTCTGTGAGTTAAGAGCCTTCTTCTTACCACAGTATGTTAATTGATTTGATTGGTTCCCTGTGATAATTTATTTGAAAAAATGGAAGATTTCACGCAAGCTGAAGAAATTTTGTATTTTGCAATTAGCCGAATTTAGGGTAAAGATTTGTTTAGCCCTCTTTAGGATGGTCCGGCTGCTTAGAGATTTTCTCTAGAACTAGCCAATTAGTAATTGATTCCATAAGATATTAGTTATCCAGATCATTTAATTTATTTAGCCAACTTCAGAACATTGTAAGTCACCAAACTTATGACGTAATTTCTAAGACAAAAGCTAAAGCAATACCTGATATTTCTGGAAATCCAGACAAAGAAAGAACGTACAAGAAATAGTGTGTCCCGTGAGTTGGTTCGGAAGTAGTTGATAAGGTCGGGTAGAGACTTGCACAGCTCTTTAGGTGCCTTCAAATAAAATATGTATTTATATACAGTACCAATAACCAAAAATGAAGATAGTAGTTAAACTTTTAATTCATAATAAATAGACGTTTTAAGAAGGCTCACATACAAAATGAATAGCAAAGTCTTCACAAGCAATTTTGTTGGTATACCTGTAATCTAGAAATGTTACTTCTTCTTTTAGCATTTTGTGTCTTATATTTTTTGCGTATTTTCCCTCAAAATCATTGTTCCTTACGTTTTGAAATTCCAAGATGGTATACACATAGCTGCATTTTTAGTTTGCCCTTCTTTGTCATTATGTTTGAATTTCAAATTTTTTTATCACAAACGCTCCCTTATCATGTTAAAGCTGATGCATTTAAAATTAGTCATTTGGACAAATCCAATAGGCCGCCAACATTTTGTAATTTTTGAAAACTTATGCAAACAGGGTAGATATTATAATTTTTCAAACGCATTATAGGCTAATTTAGTCAGTTAGTATAAAATTGAACTAATGTGGCATATGAGAGATGGCTAACAAAACTATTCACAGAAAAAATGAAATGGCTAAAAATGACCCCTGTTTTTACCTACCTCTACACTAAAAGCAAAAAAGTGTCATGCTTTGAAATGTATATTTTCGGTTGAAGGTTATTATTATTCAGTAACAAGGGATACTTTTTTCTTCTATATAGCTTTCTAAAGGGGATAACCTAAAATTGGATCAGCACAGGTTCGTGTTGCCTGCCATCTTGATTTTTCGTTTTTTTCTGGATTCTGTCAGAATGTGCAGTTTGAATCGATTCATAGAGAGCATTGCTGTGATTCCTAAATAGTGGCAATTAGTTCTATTTTCTGACTTGAACAATGCCCTTGAGCAATGACTCGGTTGATTTTTTATTTTCCAACCAGTATCGTTTTCGTGGCAGTTTCAAAGTTCTTAATAATTGTGTTTATATCCTCAAATTGTTCTCGACCAAATCACTGAAACAGACACTGATACATGTATCATTCCAAATTACATGAAAAATCTAAATCAGATTTTTTTTATACCTCAATAAATATCATGTAAACATATTAATTTTAAATCAAATGAATATTAAACATGGGAAGTGATTGTGTTTCGTTAATTTTAGATAATGAGAAAAAATGTGTAGTTATTGCCTGTTGAATGCTCTGTGAGCACTTTGGTTATAAGGGTTCTCCTAACCTGCTTGTGAGCGCCTACATGTAACGGAAAACCAGTAAAGTTTCCAAAAAAATCAAGGAAGATTAATTATTCTTGTACACAAAAACCCATATTGACATGTGGCCACCAGATATTATAGTAATTTTTCAAAGGGAATAAAAGTCACGGAGTGAACAAGGGAGGAGCTCCAAAAGAATGCAAGAGAGTAGCCATTCTTAGACGCGACTCACCGCCTTGACCTGATATGTATGCCTACCATATATAATAAAAACATATCAAGGATATTTAAGTTATGGAATGAACAAGCTTTCAACTACAGATGGATGGACAGACAGACACCAGACTGATCGCTAAATCCGCCGGATTGGGGAAAAAGATATAAAATGTTTTAAAGTAAGTAAGGATGCAAAGATCAGGAATCGATACAATCAAGTACCACACCTGACCCAGGATACCAATGAGAAAGTAATGAATTCACAGTAAGACACCAAAAACGAGAGCCAAGAGGTCAGCTCTTTCCCAGCAGGTGACCACAAAGCACATATAAACAGACGCAGACAAAGGCAAACAAACACAAGACAGAAAAAAACATAAAATATCCACAAAATAGGTACTGCCTTGGAACGGTCAGTAACATATTTTACTGGAGGGCTTAAACCGGTTTAATGGCGCCAACCTCACCCTTAATTTGGATGTGGATCAAGACACATAGATATTTGATTTGCATGAAAGACCCCTAACTTATCATTGCATCATCTCCCAAAACATATAAATGAAGATATAACAAGGAGATAAAGCAAAGATAAGGACTCAACAGTAAATAAAACTGAATACTGGAGCAAAATGCATCATCTCCCGAAACATATAAATGAAGATATAACAAGGAGATAAAGCAAAAATAAGGACTCAACAGTAAATAAAACTGAATACTGGAGCAAAAGAAATCCACTAGGTAAACCCCGGTGGGCCTGACAAACAGTCAAAGCGTCAGGCCCCTACCATCTCTTCAATAGATCAGTCTTTAAGTCGGAACCGTCATAGAGTCTGAAGTCCAACCCACCGGCGTGCAATTAAAGAGGAAAGCAAAGTTGCCAACCATGATTGGGTTGACCACCAAGCATGCAGTCTTTGTAATACATTAATGCTATAGCCAATCTTTTTAATGGGAAATTATTTTAATGAACTGCGCTGAAAAATTATTAGAGCCAACAAATTTCTTCAATTTATACACCAAGTCACCATAGAAATCAGGTTCCGAAAGTCCTTGGCGCAAGAGAAATTTAAGTCCAACTTGGAACTTAGGTATCAAATCATAGTTTAGGAAAGGTTTTGCGAAGTTTATGATACCAATAGCCTTGTTTAAGAAGTTTCTGAGTTAACAATTTATTGCAAGTGTATACGTCAGCAACATAGCTAGATGCTCTAGCAAAACGAATGAGTTGAGAGATATAGACTCCCTAGGATGTAGAGCGACGAACATCACCATCTAAAAATAGAAAATTGACAATTTTGAAATCGGGGTCGTCACGTTTATCATAAATTTTGGTAGAAACAATATCGTTAGAAATTGACAAATGCAAGTCTAAAAATGCGGCTTCGGTATCAGAGGTATTGGCTTTTTAAGTGGGAGCTCTGAAGGGTTTATTTGACTTACCATATTGTCAAAATAAACAGTATTAATGTTTAAAAATAGAAAGCTTAAAATGCAACACCATGCAATAATTCTCGTTCGCCGTAAGAGTCCAAGGAAATTTTAAATATATGGAACTTGTTCAAAATTGTACAGAAGTGAGCATGCAAGTAGAATTTTGGTCCATTTTTGTACTTATTGTGTAACAAGCGTGGATGTAGACAGAAGTTCACGTTTACACCAATTTCTTATATATAATTAACACACAAGATTGGCTCTTAACAATCGACGAACGCGGATCAAAAATTGCTTGAAAAATTGTTTTCTAATGCCAATGCGAGAAGTAGCAAACGAAAACTCTGTTTCTAACAATGTTTGATCTGCGTTTGTCGTTAGAATTAATGTTTTCGATTGTAGCCTATCTAGTGTGATTAAACTACAGATGAAAAATTTCCACTAAAAATAACTAACATATAATGAATAAGTTACATATCGTTTTTTGAACCTTACCTTTCGGGCGTGCTCATCTGTTTTGGTGAAATCTACATTTTTTGTTATCTCTTTCTTACTACTTTTTGGTAATTTAGGCTCCTGAAGCACAGAAAGTAGAATAAATTGTATTAGTCATTAAAACGTATCCAAGACAATGGAATGTATTTGTGTAGTTTATGATATGTTCCCTATGCATAGTGATAGAGTCAAC
This sequence comes from Loripinus fragilis, assembly GCA_964019695.1. Classification (NCBI taxonomy): domain Eukaryota; kingdom Metazoa; phylum Mollusca; class Bivalvia; order Lucinida; family Lucinidae; genus Loripinus; species Loripinus fragilis. The sequence continues at coordinate 82,784,162 of OZ026522.1, read as the reverse complement.
CAATGGCATATACTCTCTGAATTCGCTCTAAAATAAATTTGGAATTGACAACCTACAAAACAAGAATAATATATAACAAGTGATATAACAATTGATATAACCATCAAAATAAAAAAAAATGGCGAAGTTCAGGAATCGATACAACCAAGTACCACACCCAACCCAGGATACCACAATTGAAAGTGACAGAAACCCAATTTAAATCACAGACGAGAGCCAAAAGGCCAGCCCTTTCCCAGCAGGTGACCACAAGGCATTAATGAAGAAAATCGAAAGCATGACAAACACAATACAGGAATAACACAAATGATCCAGAAAAAAAGTGTCGTCTTGGAACGGCCAGTAGAATATTTTACTGGAGGGCTTAAACCAGTTTCACGGCGCCAACCTCGCCCTAAATTCTGATATGGACCAGGGTACAACAGACCGCATACAACATACTAGAGGACAAGACACCTGACATCTGAGCACAAAACCAAAACATACACAAAAGAAAAAATACAACAATAAACAAAACAGCTCTCTGTTCTTCAGAGAGATGATTGTCAAACTAGAAAGCATAGCAAAATTGGAGCCAATTATCAACAGTAGAATCACAACACAGGGACGAACAGAGGTTGCAGCCAGCAGGAGCCCAAAATTGCTTTACTCACCAAATCCCATCCTTTAGACAAGCCATGCTAAGACCAACAAATCACTTAGCCAGCAGAGAGGCGACACAACTTGCAGTAGTTAGGAATCCTCCATGCAAGCTTAACATTGTTTGCGCTTAAACAACCGCAGAATCTAGGACGAAGACTTGGTAACAGTAAAATACATTTAAGCCATCCGGTAGCTTTGGTTGATGTCGGTTCTAAGGCGGTTGTTCTGTTGTTATTGATTCTATGTTGTTTGCTACTCCCATTGTGGGATTTTGTAACTGTTCTATGTTTTGTTTTACTTAGTTCAAAGTATCAAGTGGTGTCATTCCGGACTCAAAACAAAACTGTATTACTGTCCGCTGCTCAGTCCGTACGTAAGACGTTGCCATTTTTCAGCTCTCGAGCTCGCCCTGACTTGTTTTGATCATATGCCGTCAGTTCGTTAATTGTGCAATCGCTTTGAAAGTGTGTGACAATACGTGCAATTCAATGACGTTTCCCCCAATATGAATGAATAACGGGTATCATCTCGAGTTTCGATATACATGTAACCTCTTATCAAAAATGAAATTATACTATTTCCTTTCTTCCATTTTTGCTTGTGCCGGTGACGCGTATTTTACTGAGATAGAATGACCATAAAATAATTCCTTTTTATTTTGTTTGTCATTGATACAAATAGATAGTCCAATATTTCTCTAAAATATAAACATGCTCTCGCGTTAACTTTTCTTGCTATTGTAAAATTCTACGACTTTCTGGGACAACCCTCGTACATAACAAAACAAGAGGAACCAAGGGCCCTGGATCGCTCACCTGAGAATGTATGTTCATAAGGTCAGGGAAAGCACCAGCCAGCCCACCAAGCAGCTTTTACGGTGGATCTGACAGCACTATCAATAAAACTAAACATGAAATCAATATTAGACAAGAAGATTTTTTAAGTTTTTCAAATATAAGCCTATGTCAAAACATGTGACCCCTGGGGCTGACCCATTTTGGTCCAAGGGGCATAATTCAAACAAACTTGGTAGAGGTCCACTAGATGATGCCACATACCAAATATCAAGGCTGTAGGCTTTGTGGTGTCAGAGAATATTTTTTCATGTTTTCCCTACTATAAGCCTATGTAAAACATGTGAATAAAAGATAGTTAGTATGATCCGGGAATACAACAATCTCAAAATGCAGACAAACCCATGCCACCTCGAGGAAGAGGCACACAACAATTACGAGACACCAGGAAGACAAACTAAGTAAAGCAGCCAGCTCTCTCCTCCCCATCAAGATGATTGACATAAAGTAACGTACAACAAAACATAGAACAATTACAGACTCCCACAATGGGAGTAACCATAAACAAAATGTAAACAACAACATGGCCCCCGCCTTAGAACAGACAGCAGCCTAAGCCACCGGGGAGGGGGGTGGGGCTTAAATGCATTTTACTGGTACCAAATCTTCGCCCTAGATTTTGCTGTTGTAGAAGTACAAGAAATATTCAGCTCGCATGGAAGCCTTCTAGCTATTGCAATGTATCATCATGGAGAAACAATCTAATTAAATTAACACACTATGATGAAACAAAGAAAAGGGCTCACGACTCACAGATAGTCAGAGCTAAAGAAAACCTCAAGTTGAGCCACGGTGGGTCCAGCTACAGATAAGCACCAGGCACTAACCAACCGACTAAAGCTCTACGCCAGAGCCGTCATAGAGTCTGAGGCCTGGCCCACCGTCGTGCAATTAAAGAGGAAACCATAGCTAAACGTGATTGGGTTACATCCAAGTTATATCCAACCTTTATATAACGTTTGATAATATTTTTGAAAAGATCACTAAAATTAGGTTTTCCAACAATTTGTTTGAATTTATAAACTAAATCACCATAAAATATAGGTTCTGATATACCTTGTTGCTGAACCCCAGGATGGGCCCATTTATTATAGCCCCATGGGCATAATTTGAACGAACTTGGTAGAGGTCTACTAAGGTGATGCTTCATACTAAATATCAAGGCTCTAGGCCTTGTAGTTTCAGAGAGGAAGATATTTACATGTTTTGCCCTATGTAAGCCTATGTAAAACATGTGACCCCCTGGATGGACAATTTTGGGCCTAATAGTAGGGGAACCAAAGTCGCATTTCATGCAAAAACACAGTTTTTTTGCACCCGAAAGGTATATAGCTGGAATTTTGTATACTGATAGTCTAAATATCGCTTGATATGAAACCACTGTATAGCAATGCAACCAGAATTGCATTTCGTGGAAAATGCATTTTTTGTAAGCCACATAGTTCAAGTTAAGCAATCTTTCATAGCATAGAAATTGTGATGTTTCCTTATCAATAAGTTAAAAAGTAAGTATTTGATTTTCAAAAGAACCGTCCTATTCAATAGGTCCATTTAAGTACCCATAAAATATGTTTTGGTTGATAAATAACAAAACTAGTTTTCCATTATGCACTCTTATCTGGAGGACGGGTTTGAGAAGCCGTTTGACTGTCCGATAATACAATAATACACTATCAAATGCATTTAAAAGTATAGGCAGTCATTTGTGCACCAAAATAATCTTCCAAGAGACATTTTTGTCCTTACAAGTACTATGCGGTTACATTTCTGCATCTCAGACGGGGACAGTCAGGTTTTGCATGGTGGTCTGATAATAGTTATACGAGTTTGTTTGTATTTATTTTACCACTGTTAAATGAAATTATTGTTTTCAGTAGAGAGAAATTCCCTTGGTCCCTTAATGACCCTCTGTTTCAAAGCTGTTGTAAATATGGAAGATAAACATCCTTTAAACCTTGATAAATTTCATTTATGTGTTTCACTGCTTTTAAGTTGTCCATAGTATCTAACTACGCACCAACTAGCACGGATGAAATTACTAAGTATCAAATTATCGTGGTTTCATATTTTTACATTTTAGCAACCGTTTCTAGTTTGCCATAGAAAATAAAATAAATTGTCTTAACTTTTGTCCCAAACGTCTGTCTAACAGAATGCAGTGTTTAAACGCATTCAATTTAAAAATCTTATTTATTTATGTAAAAAATATGCAATTCAGACCACTTCAGCGGGAGGATAAAAGTAAATATGTCAGCACGCAATTTTGACGAGATATGCTTCCAAGCAATATATAAATACTTATCAAATACTTTCCTGAGCATTAAATGCAGTTTTAATGAGATGTGAAGCAAAGTAATTTATAAATTTTATTTCAAAATGGGGGTGCCCTAATCTACATGCTTTAAAAATCAATAAGCAGTATTCTTAGGTGACCACCACTGCTTCTGAGTTCTACGCCGATGTCGTTTTATTATATAAGCTCAATATTTTTCAATCCCGAACTTTTTTAACAAAAATATATGACATTTTGAAAAATAATATTTTTACATGTTCTTGCTGGGCTTCTGTAGAAAATTGACTGCTCTGGCGTTATGCAAGTCGACCGAGTCTGCTAGACAGTGGTTTCAGATACACCATAGAATTACCTTTGCAACAATACAAAATCCAGATGTATACCTTTCAGGTGCAAGGGTTAGCATTTTTTCTACCGTGGTTCCCCGACTATAAGGTGCACAATTTGAACAAACATGGTAGAGGTTGGTTAGGTAATGCTACATACCAATTATCAAGGCTTTAGGCCTTGTGGTTTCAGAGAAAAAGATTGGTTCATGTGTTCCCTTTATATGCCTTTGTAGAACAAGTGACCCCCTGGTCGGGCCCATTTTTTACCCCAGGGGTATAATTTGACGAAACTTGGTAGAGGTCTACTAGATGATGCTACATACCAAATATCAAGGCTCTTGGCCTTGTGGTTTAAGACAAGAAGATTTTGTTTGTGTTTTTCCTATATAAGACTATGTTAAACATGTAACCCACGGGGCGAGCCCATTTTTGGCCCTATGGTTATAATTTGAACAAATTTGGTAGGGGTCTACTAGGTGATGATACATGCCAAATATCAGGGCTCTAGGCCTTGTGATTTCAGACAAGAAGATTTTTAAATGTTTCATTTTGAAAATCTATTTTAGCCTGTATGACCTAGATATGTAACGGACCAAAACCATTTGAACAATTATCAAAGAGAGTCATATAAGGAGCATTCCTGCCAAGTTTGGTCAAAATCCAGCCAGTTGTTTAGGAGTAGATATTCTTTGAAGCAATTGTTGACTACACCACACACGACGCACGATTGACGACGAACAACGGACATCCAACGATTACAATAACTCACCCTGAGCCAATAGCTCAAGTGAGCTACCAAGGTCCAAACACAGAGCCCCCACAAAGAATGGGAACAACAATACGCTATTCTAGAGTGCCAATGATACAAAGAAAGATATCAACATACTATGGATCATTGTTTATTTATTGCATACAGTAAAACTTGTGTAAAACGACCACTCTAAAAAGAATGCGGAGCATTCTGCAATACTTTCGGCCTTCATTAAGCTGCCATTTGTTATTAAGACTTTTGTTTTGTGTTGTTTGTGTGGCCGTTTTACATAGGTATTACTGTACGAGGGGTGATCCAAAAGTTCTGATCGTTGCCTTGTAGCTTTGTCCAGGGACATTTTTGAGAGGCATGCAATGCACCATTCAAAAGATCAAGTGTTTACCTTTATAATGATGCTAATATGTTCTCGCTGTACTGTTTCGATTAATAATCACAGCACGTTACATATGATCCACTCTATACCACTGGCCTGTTTTCATATTATAGAATTATGATAATATTTGAATCTGACTCTTTCAAGCCCAGCATCTATAAACCTGCAAAATAAAACTGTATTGTCTTTTTACTTTTTGTTACTTGTAATGTCCATTCAAATGTAGAATGGCGACAGGTTGTGTCGATTCAATATTTAAAGCTCAACGCGGAGTTCTTATGACGTCATTGAAATTGACAACTACGTCATTTTAAATGCATCGCAGAATTTTCATTTCCGAGAATATTCTATTTTTGTCTATGTACTTGGACATAAAACATGCCGAACCAAATATCAGCAAAATATTTATGACCAATACTATTTTGATTACAAAATATCTCAATCTTAATTGGAATATTGTAAAAAGTTCTATTTTTTACCGAAAAAATGATTGATTTTAAATAAGAATTTTCAAAATTGTTTTTGGTTTCAGATGGTTGCTTTGTGCTCAATTTAACCCCATATTACAGCACATTACGATATAGTGCACATTTGGACAATTAATTGGGTTTTATATTTAGATATACACATACAATTTCGTGTACCTCCCAATATATAACTAATTTGTGGATTCGTTTTAATTTTCTTATGTGGGTAACTATCAGTCTCCGACGATACCGATTATTCATAATTGCTTCAGACAAAAGTCAGTTCATCTTCGTTTGCCTAAAACAAATTTTACCTTTAATACAGCTGTTGTTACGGTAGTAAGGGCTGGTCAAAACTTCAAGTGGTCCAAAATTTGATTATAGCTGACAGTTGCATTGCCATATATTCATGGGCCTAGAAAACTCAAATCATATAGATAGTTCGCCATATCTTCAGAACATATTGCCTTACGGATGAACATCGAGCAGCCAAAAAAATCGAAATGCTGAGACTGATCTTGTCTAAATTGTGACGTCTCCAACATGCACAGTCTGCTTGATAGGTCAGTGCATTGAGGGCATGACTGTTTTGGGATGTATTTCCGGTCGCTCCTTCAAGTTACATCAAACATGTCAGAGCAGTGTATAGACAAAGAATATATTATTATTTGGTAAAATTTTCATGCATGTTGTATCGCTGGTTACAGAGATATCACACCAGGATCAGAACTTTAAGATCATCCCTCGTACTATAAAACCTTATTCGAATATGCATTTCGTGGTCATTTATTTTGGCGTTTTTGTTGTTGTCTTTTTGTTTTTGGTCTTTTTCTTTTTATTCTGTTGTCATTTATTTTGGCGTGTTTTTTACTGAAATAGCGCCAGAATAGAATTACCGCCAAATATATATAGTAGAAAAATAAAATAAATGAATTTAATAAAAAAAAACTTGATAATTTACTGAGGATGAACTTAATGTTTTGTTGAAAAATATCGCTTATTAGAAAACTACACATATTCAAATAGCATATAAGCATACCTGTTTTGGCAAGACCTGTGCCAAAATTTGTTTTAAATTGTATCGCCTTTCTCAACGCACATATTGATTCCCTTGCAATTATTATGAATCCAGATCAGCAAGCTTCAAGCAGTAATGTTATTTTGCAAAATTTTGAAATTGGTTGATACAAGGGCGACTTGTATTTATTTGTTAAACACAAACGACGGTAATTTTAACTTGCTTTTAGGGAAAACTACTAGCATTTAGCAAGTTAACAAGCCTGTAAGTGCTAAATTTAATCATTTTGATAGTGACGTAGTAGTAAACCGGACTAAACTATTCACTTACACTTCCAGAGGCGTAAACATTGGTTTTATACTGCGCTGTAATTTCCTGCCTTGCTTTCGAATGTGTTTCTTTCGAATGTGTCGTTTCACCCACCTCCTCGCAAGAAATAGTTTCTTTTGTGCTATTTCTTATTCTAGTGTTTTGGCCAAACTGTTGTTTTGGTATAGTACGTGAATCACTATTAGTTAAGTTCGCACCACTATCCGAGCCTTGTGTGGAAGTATTGGTAGTTGAAGAGGCACAACCCATCTGTCAAAAACAATAAGCAGGGCATGCAAAATAAATAAATTTGAGACGTGGCATGAGATTTCCAACAATGTGGCATTTTAACATGTGTAGACTCGGACGAGCCTGTGCAGCCTCTTTTTAAGGTTAGAAACTCCAAATGGTGTTAAGTCACTAGCTTAACAATCATAGAATACTCAAGCGACTAGCAAAGGCTCTGATCAGACTGCGCATATGCGCAGGCTGATCTGAGGCTTTGCTGGTCGCACATACCACATTGTTGGAAATCTCATGCACTGGCTAATATTATCTTTTATTATTTATTAATTACTCAATATAAAGCACTTATACAGGGAAATGTGTCAGTGTCATACTGATGACGTTTCACCTTTCATACAGTCCATATTTGATTTTACCTCGGACCTACACGGCTTACCTAGGACTTATACGTTTTACCTTGGACAATATGGAATTCACCTTAGACAATATGGACTTCACCTTGGACAGTATGACACCTGTTTTCCAAATCTTGGTAATAGGGATCAACGTTGGAAAAGACAAGCTCCTCGCTCCCATGGTTTGGTAGATCTGTGACGCGCTTTTGGGGCCCGTCACTCACAAACTGTTAGTAATGACATACGAGCAGTACGAATTGATAGGAGGCGATGTGAGCAAAGCAATTCACGAACGCTCACTATCTGTTAAGTGCTCATACTGCAGCGTCGCCATGAACCTAATTTCTGAACGTGTATCCTAGACTGGTTCTCTCCCTTTAATAGCTTGTCAGCATATTAAGACAGGTAACGTGTATTCGCCATTGCGCCTACGTATAGCATACACACTGACGTCATGAGTGACGTGCTATTGGAAAATACCCTTGACATAAAGTGCATTTTTTAAACAAGCCGTTTTATTTTATTAAGTTTATTTTGCTCTGGGAGTTTATATATTTTTTTTCTTTTACATAATTATCAAATTATAGCAACTAAAAAAATCTGAAGTTTGTGTTGAAAAATCTTTTCTGGAGCATGCGCAGTCGGATGAGTAGGATTCTCTACTTGTAATGAATTAGGCGTTACCAGTCGTTATATGCGTAGCGGAAGTGGAGCTTTATCAACGAGGGGAACCAATCTGCGTGTATCCGACACTATACGAGGTACTGCAGCTATCTCCTCAGTCAGATCTGTTAATATACCCGTCGCGGTCTAGTCATGGCTCAAATCGCGGACAAAAAAAAATGTTTTTCAATACCAATAATTGAGCCAGTGCACGAGATTTCCAACAATTTGACATTTTGACAAGTGTAGACTCGGACGGGCCTCTGCAGCCTCCTGTTATGCTTAGAAACTCCAAATGACGCTCGGTCAGTAGCTTAACAATCATAGAATACTCAAGCGACAAGCAAAGGCTCTGATCAGGCTGCGCGTATGCGCAGGCTGGTCTGAGGCTTTGCTGGTCGCACATACCAAATTGTTGGAAATCTCATGCACTGGCTCAATTATCACTTAATGCAGGTCAAAATTATTGCAGAAATCTCCAAGAGTATAATACGTTCGTTACGCTCGTACAATACCTTCATTAAGCTACCATTTTTCATGAAGACCTTTGTTTTGTCTATTTTTGTATGGCCGCTTTACACAGGTTTTACTGTACATGTTTCGCAACAAAAATCATCAGTTCTTGATGCCCGTATCAGAACGTGTACCAGAACGTAACAAATCGTTAACACTGGTCGTGATAATCGTGTCAGATCGAAATGGAGTCACAAACTTGATCATAACAATCCTAGCGAAACGTATGTGATCGTAGTTATCCTTGAGCCCAGATTGCACACGTATGCTTGTATATATGTACATATTACCGTTCGTTTATTTCCATGTTTAATATATTAGTTATATGTTCAGAGGACCATATGGTAGACTGGCTGTCGAGCTAAATATGTCACCCTCTTGAAATATTGTAAATAAATAAATAAAATAAATAAATAAATCACCAGAAACGGACCAATCGTGACCACATCGCATCCAAACGGAATAAATCGTATCAGAACGCTTTGGCTGCATTACATCGTATGCAAAACTTCCTAGATCAAATACGCTTAACCAATCAACGGATCAAACTTAGTGGTGGTAAATGTGGCGTTCCCATCCGTTACGAACGCCACGATTGTCCATTCATAGCTGATCGTGGGATTTCTTTGAAATTTAAGGTTTTAATACGAAGTAATGCGGGTCGATGCGTTCTGATACGATTTGTTGCGCTTGGATGAATATGATCACGATTGCTCAATTTCTGATGACACGTTCTGGTCTCCCTTCGGATATGATCAGATACGTTTGGACAGGATTGCCCCGGTCGAGTCCACGATGGGGTGCAGACCTGATACGATCCACACGATCGGGGTTTCCGAATTTGGAAGATGTGGCATATACGTTCTGATGTGTTCATCTCAAACCCCTACGTTCTGTTGTGACAGGATACGATCGTTGTCCAGATGTCTTTCACGATCCCCATCAAGGATACCCATGATTTGAGCTACGATTAGACCTGAAGGGTATGTATACAGCCCGACTGAATATCGACATCATTGTGTCTTTAAAGATCTCCTACAGAGTTAAAATTTTATCACATAACTCTTGATAATGGCAGAAGTTCAGTTTGATAGCATTGCATTTGCAGTAATTACGCATGCTAATATCATCGCCAGAGAGGAAAAGGTCAAGTAGCAGCCAGACCAGCTACAAACCCAGTCACAAAGAGCCTGGAGAGCTACAGTCAGACAGAATCATGTGACTTCATTGATATCTTCAGACCTCCTTTGTCACCCAATAATTACCAGGTTAAAGGGGACAGTAATATCGAAGGCAAATGAATCTGAAATTTAAGCCCTAATTCAACCATGCATTATGGAAAAAAAATCAAAATTGAATAATAGATACAATAGTTACAGATTTTTGTAAAATAATAGAACTAAAAGCTATGGAGGGCAACCATTTTTAGGCTCAGTGACCTTACACAGTATAAACAGAATCTCTAGTTTCGTGCTGCTCAATTTACCTTTTTTGCATTTTTATTGATTCTTCTGTTAAAAATAGTGGATTTTGACAAATAATCTGAACAGTTAGCGATGAAAGGCTTTTTTAAAATTTACACTAAAAAAATAAATATTCATAAGTGCTTGCCTCCATTGGCTTATTAGAAGTCATACTTTTAATTTTCGGATTGCTATAACTTATTTTACATCCAAGTGTTTATTGTTGCTCCCATTGTGTGTTTGCGGGTGTAGTGTGGTTCTTGGTTGCACTTTCTAGTTTAACAATCGTCCTGCTGAAATCGATAGAGCTGTAAGTTACTTTAATCGAAGTGTGTGTTCCCTATCACAACAATTTGGAAGCACGATTAGATGCACTGTGTGGCGTTTTGCTACTATGCAATACGATCTGATGCGATGGATACCATTGAAAATTAATCGTGCTAATCGTAGAACTTTTTTGGACCTCCCAAAATGGTTCTGCGATCAACACGATTACCACGATTGACATCATGATTTGATATGATCTGATGCGAGCGCCGTGATTAGTCCACGATAAAGACTACGATTCCAATCGTGGCGCTGATCGCGATAGTGGGAACGCCGCATGAGATGCATCTCAAGGCAACCACATAAGGGAAGGTGAAGCCTAGTGAAGGCGACACCCAAGTGTTCTGCAGGAGTTTCTCAGGGTTCGCGCGTGGAATGCAACTGTCTAATGCGTTAGCCACTGGCAGTTTACGACAACAAAAAGTTATTCTAAAATACAAATGTAGTCGTAAACAAAGCTGTCCCTATGGCAAAGACGTGGCTTCTAAGGCCAGTTAAAGCGCAATCATGTGGCTTTGGCTGGTGTCCATTCTATGGTGGTGGTTCTGTTGTTGTTGATTCAGTGTTAATTGGTGCCACTGATGTATGTTGGGGTTTTGTACTTATCCCTTTTTTGTAATGCAGTACTTATTGACCTGACTAGTTTTGACAATATTATACAATTATTGACTTCAATGAGTTACATATAAGTATTTATCTTCCCAAAAAAAACGATAATTCACCGAGGCCGCTAGGCTAAGGTGAATATCACTTTTAAGGGTAGATAAATCCTTATGTCTACGGAAATTGAAGTCAATAACTGTTTTGTTATATGACTTCATTTAAGAATGAAATTTTGCTTCTGTCTCTTTTGTTGTTAAAGACATGTTCAACCTTCAATCAAAGACTTCTACTGTTATTTAAATATTTTAATGTAGTATTTTGCATTTTCAAATGTATAATAATTTTCTTAATGGGGAATATAAAATGTTTATTTAAACAAAGATAAATAAGCAAACAAAACAAAACAAAACTGTTGTAAAAAATCATGAAAGTGTTTAATTTACCTGTTGGGAGGTGACCAGTAAATCATGTCAATTTCATGCAGCACATGCTAGTTTCACACCCATCATGCTATTTAGCTATCTAGAGGTTAATATTGCTGAAGTGTCAAAAATATTAATTTCTTGAAACTACTTTTTGCATTATATCACGATTCCCAAACTCGTTTAATAAATTTTAAAAAAAAACAAAAAAAACATGATCACTCGTGTAGCGAGTAAGCGTTGTAAGCCGCATAAAGCCGCAAGTCATACAACGAAAGGTGACGTAATTGATGAGTCAAACTATTTCCGACAGTATATCGCAGGATACTGTCGCAAATTCTTGACGTTATCCAATCAGACATCCCGTTACAAACGCAAGTACATTAGAAAAGTGGTTTATCGATTTTATTGCATGGCGTTATTTCATTCCCAGACGCGACGTCATTATGATAAAACGAGTTGTTATATGACTGGAGAGAATCCTGTCTCCTGATTGGCCCAATTTATCTTCATAAATCTCTATGTCTACCTGGAAACTGGTCTAAACCAGCCCACAAGTTAAAAATGCATGAAAACCAGCTCAAACTAAGTTCCAGAAATTAAAATTTTTGACACTTCTGCAATATTACCCTCTAGAGAGCTAAAAAGCATGATGGGTGTGAAACTAGCATGTACTGCATGAAATTGACATGATTGGCTGGTCTAATCCCAACAGGTAAATTAATCACTTTCATGAATTTTTACATCAGTTTCGTTTTGTTTTGTTTGCTTATTTATCTTTGTTTGAATATACATTTTATATTCCCCATTAAGAGAATTATTATACATCTGAAAATACTACATTAAAATATTTAAATAACAGCTGTTAAAACTTGTGAGAAAGTCCTTAGAAGTATTTGATTAAAGGTTGAACATGTCTTAAACAACAAAAGTGAAAGTAGCAAAATTTTATTCTTAAATGAAGTCATATAACAAAACAGTTATTGCCTTAAACTTCCGTAGACATAAGGATTTATCTACCCTTAAAAGTGATATTCACCTCAGCCTCGGTGAATTATCACTTTTTCGGGTAGATAAATCCTTTTATACCACCCTTGCCAACTTAAGAACGAAATATCTCAATATATGCAAGGTCTACACTGATGTAGGTGGTATAAAATAGTTATACCATGTTTGTCCGCCTGTACGTAAAATAATCCTCTCGCTAAAGCTCGTGGAATATCTCCACGTACAGGCGGACAACCCATGGTATAACTTTTTACATATCTGCCTCATTGAAGTCAATAATTTAGGCGCACTTCGAATCGAACTATAGTCCCTTCTATAGTAACTAAAGTTTGATTCGAACACCTATAGTCGCTATTAGGGTGACGTCACGAACCTACTAGAGATGGTCGGAGCACCGTTACTCTAGTAGATAGGCTGGTTTCCTACTCTAGACCTATCTAGCACGATGGGTTCAAGATCTAGCACGATGGGTTCAAGATCGGTCAGTAGCCTCAAACTTATATGTTTTTGTAAAATAAACCTAGCTGAGCATAAGCTTTGGTCCCACTTATTCGTAATTGATTATTAGAAAGCGCTGTGCAGTTTATAACATCCTTTTTGTCTACGACGAAGAATTGAAGTGGAGCATACAGGGCTATTATTTTTGTTTACATGCCAACCAAATAAAAGTTCCGACTTTAGTCGTTCGGGTCTAAACGTGCGTGCGCATCTATTACGCAAGAATTATAGCAGGAACTTTAGTTCGATTCGAGGTGCGCCTGTATAATATTGTCAAAACTAGTCAGGTCAATAAGAACTGCATTACAAAAAAGGGATAAATACAAAACCCCAACATACATCGGTAGCGCCAATTAACACTGAATCAACAACAACAACAGAACCACCACCTTAGAATGGACTCCAGCCAATAATAGAATCTTACCATCGTGCTCTTGTATTATTGAATTTATAAGACGTGTTGCAAAAAGAGAAATATGCTCGGCAAGCCTCGCATTTTATCACTTTTCCCCAACTCGTTTAATAAATTCAATAAAACATGATCACTCGTGTAAGATCCTTTAGACATAGAAAGAGACAGCTGGTTGTTTTATTTGATTATAATATTGCTGTCATGTGACTGTAAGTATTAAGTGTATCTTCTTCGTGGTACCGTTGATTTATCTGTAGTCTGTGATTGAAGCAATTCCTGGACATACTCTCTTGTTTTTAGTAGTCTGCATCCACCAGAGCTAGGGATAGAATCAACAAGAAACCATTTTAATTGAAGATCGTGATCATATCGCCGTGACATATTGTATCAGAACGTATCGACTCCCATCACTTCGTATCCAAGCCTGACATTTCAAAGAAATCCCAAACAATGGACACGTGGAGTTCGTAACGGATCGCACGAAAGAGGGAACAAGCATTAATTTAATAGAATACGCTACAGCCCCTGAGTATCGTTACTATTGCTAGCAGTTTAATAGTATGTGCATTAAGAATGATCTTCTTTATGAGACATCTTAAATTTTATCTTTTTTGTCCCATACACCTTTGGAATATGTTAAACTATGCACACATCAACTCGTTTATGCTAATGTACATGTACACTACTGCCCAAGTGTACATAAATGATATTTTTAATTAGAAATCCAAATCTAATGTCAATGCGCTATTTCTTCTTATTAACTACCATTCAATCATAGCTTTTACAAAGTAAATCCCCAATTTCTTACAGCTTACGTCCATAACAACGCTGCGCAAATAAGGACAAATTTATAATGTTTTACGGCAGAAATGAGATTTCAAAGTAATCTAAATGTCATAATTATTGTGATAAATGGAATCTAACATTCGTACTTTTGTATTATTGAATTTATTAAACTCGTTGCGAAAAAGAGATTAAAAGCTCGGCAAGCCTCGCATTTTATCTCTTTTCCCAAGCTCGTTAAATAAATTGAATAAAACATGAGCACTCATGTTAGATCCTCTATATATTTTTCAAAATCATTGATCCTTAAATGCTTTTGTACATGTAACCAGGTTTACACTGTAAAGAGAAATCGTACATGTAAGCTGACACCAAAAGGACTCGCAGCTAGGCTCGCAGCTATGCTGCCATCCTGTTTGGTGTAAACTTACTTACACTTACTTCCCCACTAAACCAAATTTAAGGACAACGTTTTTCCAGTGATAATAGTTAAAACATTTCTAACTTTTATTGTGGTATCCGGATTGATACAATCGAACATACATGTAACTTTTAGAGCAGTTAACGTTAACAAAGTCAGTGGTAGTTCAACAGCCAAATTTGGTGTAAATTATTTTTATTTTATTGTAACAGTGTGGTACATGTACACGTGCAACTGCATACCTTCTAGTATTGTATTCCGTGTTTCTCAGCAACCAATTACGCAAAAATAAGCGTTAATAAACAGCTCATGCAATAATGGTACCTATCGCATATGTCCGAAACCAACCTATCCCGGGATACAGTATAAGTTCTTATCCTGTGTTTTTCACCATATGTCTAATTTTGGAACGAGAGCAAAGACTGTGCGTATATATAGGCTTGTCCTAGCCTTTACTCGTCACCTGAGCTTTGACTAGTTGCCCTTCTGGGAAATTTTTCCACTCCTTTGTCGTCTGCTGATTTTTTTTTTTTCAAAATCAACTTTTTCGAAAAGTTCTTTCAGAAATACGATCAGCCTGTCGAATAGTTTGGATCCATATCAAGCCGGCCTGATCTGGGTCCAAACTGTTTGCAAAAGTTATCAGTAGAGGACACTTGAGAGTTAATAAAGTACCAAAATCGCTAGTGCTGGTTTATTAATCCTACTGTACTTTAAAAAAAGTTTAATTATAATTCACAATACGAAGTATGAAATTGATACCAAAGATAAGATTCACGGTAATTTTTCATTGTAAAATTGATCGCTTCGATTGTTTATTCTTACCATGGTGTTTTATGGTTATTTGCTTTCACTCCTCTTGAGTACATTTTATAACTTCCCGGTTCGGAAAAACGAAAACGTTCTATATATTTATATACATTTATCATATGACGTCGCGTCTGGGAGTAATATAATATACAATTATTGACTAATGAGGCATTGGATATGAGAGGCATATCCAATGCCTCATTAGTCAATAACTGTTTTATTATATAACATTTAGAGAAAGATGTACAGGTATTATTGCACCTGGAAAAAAATACTGAACTTATAAATACGAGTTTTGGGACAGACAAGCATTAAGCAGAAACAGTGCAACCCTAAATAAGACCACCCTTTTACTATTGCATATATGTTGTGCATGAGTGTCATCATTCAACATTTACAAACAAGAATTCTAACACACTTCGCATGTAGAGCCAATGATAAAATAAGTGTGATATGCCAAACAATAATTCACAGCTTTGAAAGCGCAGGGAAAATGTGTGATAGCTGACGTCATTTGTTACTGGTAAATGACGTCATTCATGGCGTTAGACGGTGTAACGTCGTTTTTGCGCTTGAAAGACGTTACAAATACATGTAAACATATGTGACGTGGTATAAGTATTGGCGGGAGTTCTTCAGTGCAAAGGCGGAAAGTTGGAAGAAGCTGAAGACTTCAAATTTGTTTTCGCCGTTTATTGTGCATTAAAATCGAAATAGATCAGCTCCAGTGCGTGATTTGTTGCATTATCAGCATCTACGATATGATTATTAGCCACGCATTAGAAAAGCAGAACCAGAACGGGAAAAACAGCAAGGAGTCTAATTTAGTAACTAATATACACTGGCAAGCGCGCGCAAGCCAGTGAATATGACAATATATTGACTGGCCACGTGAGCGCTCTAAGCCAATGAAATTCAGTCTTTTTTCTTAGTTATATGATAACGCGGTTTATTTCATGCCTTTGACATTTTACATAGTAAAATTGCTGTTAGCACTCGGTAATATTTTCCATTGGACTGAATCCATATTGGCACAGTCACATGGCGGTGCCAAAAATCCATATTGGGGCCTCAATATGGATTTTTGGCACTGCCTCATAGTGATGACGTATAGGAATCGTGCACTTTTTCGATTCGATTCATGGCTATGTAGATTTTAGAATCGTTATGAGATCCTGTTTTCAGATGTAATTTACTCTCGATTGCGGCCACAAAATAATGAAATGCCAGAAGAATAAAGAATGGGGCATTATAACATGGACCAGTTAGGCTTTTCGCCAGTTTCAGTAAAACAAACAAAATAACTAGGGCCCGAGGCTGGTAAAGTACTCTGAAGTCGAGCTGATCGGATGATCGATCGGTACTGGGGATCGTGAAGTACATGTCAGCTCTTCAAATAAATTACATTTCGGGGAAAAGTTAATTTTCTATGAAAACAGTGAAAGAAGAAAGATATACCACGTAGCTAGAAATACATGAATGCTAATCATAAGGCGGTCTTTGATTGTTTATTGACAAAAGTCTGTTGAAATGTGTCGTCGTCAATGGCAATGTAAACAATGTTATCTTATGACGTCATTTAAGAAATGAATTCAAATTTTGGAATGTTCATGAAAATCATGAATACTTCGGGTCTATGGCTTCACTTTCTTTGCACGAGAGGTGAAATTTTAGATAAACTTAAAGCTAGAGATTTCAATGCGACCAGTTTGTCTACTTATGATTTTTCTACTCTTTACACTACTTTACCTCATAATTTAATTAAAGATAAACTAATTGATCTTATTGAAAGAACCTTCCAGAGAGAAGGCTCTCCTTACCTTGCATGTAGTGACAGAAATGCATTTTTTACTTTAGAAAAACCTAAAAAATATCATGCATGGTCGTGTCAAAATGTATGTGATGCGCTGACCTTTTTGTTGGACAACATTTTTATTCGATTTGGCACCAAGCTCTATAGACAAGTAGTTGGGATTCCTATGGGCACTAATTGTGCTCCCCTGGTTGCAGATTTATTCCTGTTTTGTTATGAAAGGGACTTTATGATGTCTCTTTCTGATGATAAGCAGGCTGATGTTATTGATGCGTTTAACACTACTTCCAGATATTTGGACGATATTTTAAATATTAATAATGTTTATTTTGAAAATATGGTTAGTCAAATATACCTTTCAGAGCTCCAACTTAATAAAGCCAATGCCTCTGATACCGAAGCCGCATTTTTAGACTTGCATTTGTCAATTTCTAATGGTATTGTTTCTACCAAAATTTATGATAAACGTGACGACTTTGATTTTGAAATTGTCAATTTCTCATTTTTAGATGGTGATGTTCCTCGTTCTACATCCTATGGAGTCTATATCTCTCAACTCATTCGTTTTGCTAGAGCTTCTAGCTATGTTACTGACTTCAACACTCGCAATATATTGTTAACTCAGAAACTTCTTAAACAGGGCTATCGGTATCATAAACTTCGCAAAACATTTTCAAAATTTTATAGACGATACTTTGATTTGATTTCTAAATTCCAAGTTGGACTTAAATTTCTCTTGCGCCAAGGACTTTCGGAACCTGATTTCTATGGTGACTTGGTGTATAAGTTGAAGAAGATTGTTGGCTCTAATAATTTTTCAGCGCAGTTCATTAAAATAATTTCCCATTATAAAAAGATTGGCTATAACATTAATGTATTGCAACAGACTGCATGCTTGGTAGTCAACCCAATCACAGTTGGCAACTTTGCTTTCCTCTTTAATTGCACGCCGGTGGGTCGGTCTTCAGACTCTATGATGGTTCCGACTTAAAGACTTATCTATTGATGAGATGGTAGGGGCCTGATGCTTTGGCTGTTTGTCGGGCCCACCGGGGTTTACCTGTTGGATTTCTTTTGCTCCGGTATTCAGTTTAATTTACTGTTGAGTCCTTATCCTTGCTTTATCTCCTTGTTATATCTTGATTTATATGTTTTAGGAGATGATGCATTGATAAGTTAGGGGTCTTACATGCAAACCAAATATCTATGTGTCTTGATCCACATCTGAATTAAGGGTGAGGTTGGCGCCGTTAAACTGGTTTAAGCCCTCCAGTAAAAGTATTTTTACTGACCGTTCCAAGGCGGTGCTTCTTTTGTGGATCGTTTTTGTTCGTTATGCTTTATATTGGTGTGTGTTGTAATGTTGTGCCTGTTCTTTGTAGCCTTGTGGTCATCTGCTGGGAAAGGGCTGACCTCTTGGCTGTCGTGTGTGTTGTGTTTTGTCACTTTCCCAAATTTGTCCTGGTCCACATCAGAATCCAGGGTGAGGTTGGCGCCGTAAAACTGGTTTAAGCCCTCCAGTAAAATATTTTACTGACCGTTCCAAGGCGGTACTTCTTTTGTGGATCTTTTATGTTTTTGTTCTGTCTTGTGTTTGCTATGTTTTGTGCGCGTCTGTTTATATGTGCTTCGTGGTCACCTGCTGGGAAAGGGCTGACCTCTTGGCTCTCGTTTGTGGTGTCTTCTGTGAGTTTGTCACTTTCCCATTGGTATCCTGGGTCAGGTGTGGTACTTGATTGTATCGATTCCTGATCTTTGCAACCTTACTTACTATGATTCCATGACCATTCCAAAAACTGAATTCATTACTTCTATTTACATTTTATATTATCAGTCAAGTATCAATTTTCAATTTTCACCTAACTTGGCTGGTTTTCAGGATATTTTGAATTATATCAGTCATAACGTAGGGTTTGGAATAGCCAAAACTCCAAATTTCCGCGCTTAACGTCATGGCGATACATGTTTAACGTTACGCAATGTCAATAAACAAGCAACGTTATTGGATGGACTTGGCGTTAGCCCGCTCAAATGGCGCGTATGTGGGTGTGGCTTAAATCAATTTGTTTATGAAGGTATGAACCATATCTCAAATGTAAAGGTTCATTTAAAGACTCGCAGTGGAAATGAAAGTATTGATCTATGTCACGCTCTTTGATGTTGCTATTTTCCTCACGCCAGTTTTTCGGTCTCACTGGTGCTCCTGGTATGAAAAGCCAGCAGAGATTATAGAAACGTTACATGAAGATACGCGGATGTAATAAAAAGGTTATAAAGTGGCCTACGTGTGCCTGTAGGTCATATTGGCACTGGATAGTCATATAAGCCCTCGGACTAAAGCCCAAGGGCCGATATAGCTACATCAGTGCCAATATGACATAGAGGTACTTCGGCCATATAATAACCTGCATTTATTACATGCCTCCTACTTTTTACATAGTAAATATGCCGTTACATTTGTAGCGGTCGGTTATATTTTCCATTGGACTGAATCCATATTTGCACAGTCACACGACGGTGTCAAAAATCCATATTGGGGCATCAATATGGATTTTTGGCACTGCCTCAAAGTGATGACGTATAGGAATCGTGAACTGTTTCGATTCTACTCGTTTCAACATGACTGAGTAGATTTAAGAATCGTTATATGACCCTGTTTTCCGATGAATTTTACACTTGATTCGGGCAATAAAATAGCAAAATGCCAGAAGAATTAAGAATGGGACATCAGAACATGGAATAGTTAGGCTTTTTGCCAGTTTTGGTTAAACAAACAAAATGACTAGCCTCGAGGCTAACAGATCTAAAGTACACGGGTGTCAAGCAGTTCGGTTGATCGATCGTTACCGGGATTGCTTTAAATTCCTGTAAGCTCTTCTAATAAAATATTTTTAGGAAAAAGTTGATTTTCTATGAAAAACAGTGTAAGAAGAAAGGTATATCACAATCTAGATATGCATGGATGCTAATCTTAAGGCTGCCTCTGAATGTTTTATTGACAAAAGTCTGTTGAAATGTCTCGTCGTCAATGACAATGTAAACAATCCTTATCTTATGACGTCATTGATCTATGTCACGCTCTTAGATGATGCAATAATTTTCATCACGTCAGTTTTTCGGTCTCACTATCTCACTGACGTAATTTGGGCAGATGTAATAAAAAGGTTATAATATGGCCTAGGTGTGCCTCTAGGTCATATTGACACTGGTTCGACATATAGGCCCTTGGGCCGATATGGCTACCCCAGTGCCAATATGACCTAGAGGCACGCCTCGGCCATATTATAACCTGTATGTATTAAAATCGATAAACCATGAGTGGTTTACATATTTCAGTAACATATTTAGTACATTGTAACGGTATGTAATATACTTGCGTATATATTGTCTGAAATGAGCATATATACAATCCTTGTCCTCAGTTTTACTGAGGAGCAAATTTTAGTATTACCATTTAAGTAAAACTCTTGTGAAAACAATTGCAGCTGGTGGATATTTTACATTTTTATACTTTCTTGCGCATGTATAGGCAAGTTGGTCAAGTTTCAAAGATCGGAGCACTTATAAGCTGTAAGATATATAACAGGATGTTATATATGAGCAACGCCATTGTCTGGTGTTATAGACGATACTTCATAATGAATAAATAGATTTCACATTTGTACCTGTTCATTTCTTTGGTAACGAAACATAATGAAACATTAAAGATTATATTCAATTCTTATTGTAAAGTCCATTGACTGTTGTTACAGGAATTGTCTTGTTTAAATATATTTTCAGTTTTTGACTCTATGTTTAGCATTATACGTACAGTATACTGAATTATAATATGATCTATAAATTATCATCTCCTTATTGGCCCGGATGCATATCCACTCGAGTCAATATAACTACAGTACATGTCACAAGGGCTGTGGGGTTTTCCCATTCGATATTAGTTACTAAAAAAGACTTCATACAAACATTCCATAACAGGTGTGCCTTCAATATGAAACTTGCATGATTTACTGTTAAATACAATAGAGTGAGTGACATCAGCACAAAATTTACAAGATTTGGTGTTTCAACATTCATGTATTTTAATTTAGACTTTGCTGTTGTATATAGTAATCAACAGAACTCTTAAATGCATTAATGGATTCTTCCTTCTGGATTGATGCAATATACTTGGAATGGTCCATTGTATAATTCAAGGGGTCACAGTTTATATTTTCTAAATAAAATTGCAGTAGTTTTTCTCCATGGCCAAAATTTGTGTTGTTGCTGTTGTTGTTGTTGTTGTTGTTGTTGTTGTTGTTGTTGTTGTTGTTGTTGTTGTTGTTGTTGTTGTTGTTGTTGTTGTTGCATTTTGTTTAGTTAAATTATATAATAAAACAATGGTTGACGATTGAGGTACTGGACATGATGTGATATCGACCTGATAATACCAATATTGACCCCAGCTCCGCCTCAGTCAATATTGGTACTCTCATGTTGACATTTTCTTTCTTGGGCGTCTGTTTATTGTTGCTTTGTGGTCACCTACCGGGAAAGGGCTGACCTCTTGGCTCTCGCTTGTGGTGTCTTATCGTGAGTTTTTTTTTTACTTTTCCATTGGTATCCTGGGTTAGGTGTGGTACTTGATTGTATCGATTCCTGATCTTTGTCTTCTTTCTGACTTTTGTGAGCTTTGAGCCATATTTTTACATTGATCCATTGACCACTGTCATACTCTTGTGAAATATGAACTAACTATCACGAGTGTATCTCTGTATAAACGATGGACTAATCTGTATTACCAGTGGACGCGCCTATTAAAAGTTTAAATATATACATGTAGGCTAGTCGAATGATCCGCCACACGACAAAAAGGAATATGTTTCAAGTGAAGACTCGGGTCAGTTTGAGGTAAACAAGTCTATTAGGGTTGGATCTAACGAGTCTGACCATTATTCCCTTTCTATGGGTAGGTGATACCAGACGTGATGAAAGCCCAGTTGTATCTATACGGTGTCCAAAATCTGTGTCTACACTGTCACATAGTTGCCGAAAATCACTTGTGCCTACACAAGATACAGCGGAAATGTGTCATGGTCTACGGGGTATCCAGGCCAATATTTTGAAACCCCTATCATCATCCAAGACGGTTTCCTTTGGCTATAATTAAGAAATCAATGATTTACATGCGCCAAAAGGCATTTTTATCGAGCGTTCACCCTGGTGTGAGGGTAAAGGGAACCTCTTGTCCACATTTTTTCAGATCATAAAAAATGGACAAGAAACCCTTTTCCACATGATTTCAGTCATACCACGGTCCCCATTGGCCTGGTGCTAAAGCAGGTCTTGTTTTTTTACAGTTTCAAATAAAATCTACCCATGACAGAGCCAGAAAGATTTTTAGGAGTATGGAGTAAACTCATCAGATTTCACCATGCTTGCAACCTTGAGCCATTGAATGCTTGGCAAATTCTTGCCTGTTCTCTCTGTCTTTCCCATCACTTTTTACAGGCCCTCAAATTTCAAATAAAACAATCTAAAAGTGCCTATGCCGCTTTTTTTAAAAAAATCAAGAGACAGCCAACCCCTCGCCTAAAAGAAGTAGCATGCGTGGAACCAGAGGGGGTGGGGCAGTGGGTCAGGAGTCCCCTGGAAAACAAAAGTGATATTAATTTCTATAGGTAATAAGCAGCTTGACCCCCTCCCCGCCACAAAAATAATGAACCCCACTCTAGGACCTTGAAAATGTATAGTCTTTTTAATACACCAGTGTTGCGACTTGTCGCAGTTTTTTCTGTCAGATGGAGCTGCCAGCACCCCCCCCCACACACACACACACACACGAAAATTCCTGGATTCGCGCATGAGTAGGCAAGGGATACACATACTATACTAACTAAGGCCTTATAAGCTGTGGAGATGTTCTGCAATTGTTGTAATAGGATTAAACTGCCACCTCTTTTCGTCCAGGACCCGAAAGTTGTGGGCCCAGATCAGACTGTTTTGTGGACCTAGATCAGACTGGTTATGGAGTAAACTGATCTCAGCTTTTTGTGTGAGATGTTAATTGGGTTTTTTTTGTTACTTTCCCATGTGGTGTCCAGGGTCAGGTGTGGTGTTTGATTGTATCTATTTCCGATCTCTGCCTTCTTTCTTACTTTTCAAATTGCAATCTTGAAGCCATTGGATTCTAGACACATTGCTGAAACGCATATTTTCAAATGAAAGATTGCTTAGAAACGGTCAATAACATACAATACTGTAATGAACCTCTCCTTTAGGGGAAGTCGGATCTGGGTCGACAATGTTTGCTTTTACCTGACTATTTGAAAACTTTGGTTCATTGAATAATGTTAAAAGGACACAATAAGAAAGTGAAGAACAGTAGCAGTTTTTTTAAATGATTCATGTTTCATTCACTCACTTGCATTCTTTACAGTACCATGTTGCTGAATCTTTTTAGAAAAACGTTTCATATAGTTGGATAATCCAGCATAATTTCTGTGCAGCCAGACATTGCAAGAATCACACTGAATCTAATCAGTACCTTCACAACTACCGCATTTTGACAAACGTCGCTGTCACTGTCAGAATCAAATGATTCAACAGGGGGATCATTCTGTGTTGTATGACCTGGCTTGAGCTCTGCCTGCGAATTAACAAAAAAATTGAACTTGATTTGCTGGTTTTCTTTCTTTTTTGTGTTTTGTTGATTTTAATGAGTTTGATTATACTTTAATTTGTTTTCGGTGTGCCATGGTTTTTCGAAAATTTAATGCCGAATTAACATCCCATTTCATCTAAACTGAGCAAATAACACCATGAAGTACTTTTGCACAAGAATATTGTAAATTTGATAAATTTGTGCAGAAGTACATACAATGTTTTCCAGAGTGTTTTCATGGAAGTATTCAACATTTTCATAGGGCAGTCTTGTTACAACAAAGTGCGAAGTTTTCTCATACAAACTAGAATCACCCCGAACATGCTGTATCTGACAAGGATTTCTTGTACAAGTTTTGAAATACATGTCGGTAACATTTGTCAGTCCCCGTCTGAAGTTGTGCCGTCAGTCGATGTCTATAAGAGAGTCTGGATCATTTGTTATTTCTTTAAGATAATGCTCTACTTCTTTCGGACTATTTATCACGGTTAAGGCAATTTCGCCTCTTTGAAAGACAACTGTGACTGTGACGAATGTGAGAACATATTTGTCTGTTTTAATTGTACATAGTGTGTTCTAAAAGAGGACACACACTATCCTGCAACATAACGGATTCTTGGTTTGCAAGAATCCGTTACGAACCTTTTTATTAATTTCGACGTTTCAGGCTGCAGCTCTGACACTTTTTGTTCTATCACTAATTCGCGAATATATTCTAATACTTTAAAGCATACGATCCTGTGTTCTTCTTTGAATGCCTGTTCACCACCTATATCAAAAAGCCCTAAGCAATCCATATCATACCCAAAACTTGTAGAGTACTCATGTACTTGAGTTAAGAACGTTGTGAGTTTGCTTTCTAGAATATCACCCGGTTTATCAATATCAAGACTTTTGATTGAAGTTGGCATTCTAAATAACACTTTCTTTACTAATGTATTACATTTGAGATTATGTTATTGCAGCTGAGATATGATCACATTTATACGCGTATGAGATTCTGTCATCTCTTTTCTGAAACCTATGTTTTCAAATAATTCCTTCACATCAAAATTCAACGCATCTTCTACACCGATATTAATTGCTGCAAGTACATCATTGAACTCATCGTCCAGCTCATTTATATCACCAATGTAAGAACATGACCCTGCTGTGCTATCCATTGACCATGTTGATTACTTGTTATCAGGTGGCTCTCTGAAACATTAACATGTATACTTAAAATCTTCAAAAAGAGAAGTCCCAGATCAAACTCATTATCTCTGATTTATAAGGCAAGTAGCTTTCACACTACATCACAGCGACCTATACAGTTATAGCTCAACAAAGCTTGTTCCATTTTGGCTATATTTTTAATATAATACTGAACATTTAGAAAATGTCTGCAAGAAAATGCTATGATGATTTGATATATAGAACAACGTGGTGTCTGAATTTAACCACACACATAATTTAGGAAAATAAAGATAAATTTTATTTCAGGTTCTGTATGAATATTAGTACAAAATAATCAATCTAATCATGCATGCTCATGGAAACTATTGCTTTTTGTTAATTATAGGTGTCAATGTATATTATTTTCAGGATACTTTCAAGGCACACACTTGGGATGGTGCTGAAACTGAGATCAATTTCTTGTAATAAAGGTTTAAAATGCAATATATTAAATTTGGAAAATTCAAATTTGTTCCCAGAATGATGGTGTTTGTTGAACACCTCAAAGTTTTATATCCCCAAGCAGAACGTGTTGAGAGGAAAATTGGCCCTTCCTTCAAAACTGTCTATACAAGACTGTTTTGAAACCCTTAAACACGTGTGTAGTCAATGCCATTGACTTTTAAACTATTGTTGACATTCTTCCAGCAAATTACATTATGAAAAGTCAACCGCATCTGCAATCATATGCGAGATGCTTCTCAAATGATCATAGTGTAAATAAAGTACTTGTATTTCACAGTAAAGGTACCTGGAATCTTACAGTTGGGGGAATAAGTATTGATCTAACAAACCATTGTTGAAACGTTTGAAATGCAAGGAATTAATTTGATTTTTGAATGTGTTGATAACATACAGTCATGTGGTGGTGCTAAAGGTTCCAAAAACATAATATTTAGCAGGTATCATACTTTAGAATCATAGCTAATAGAAAGCAATAGCCCTGTACGGTCACTGAGGTCTGTAATGTGTATGAGAGTCATTCCATTAAAGTCCAAAGTGTATTGTTGTCGTACATGCCAGAAAATGACATTTTTAAAAATAGTAAGTGAGTATGATCAGGAAAAAACACAATCACAATCTGCAGCCAAACCCATGGCACCTCGAGGAAGAGCCACACAACAATCACACGACACCAGGAAGACAAACTAAGCAAAGTAACCAACTCTCTCATCCCCATCAAGATGATTGCAAAACTAGAAGGGACATACAGTAACGTACAACAAAACATAGAACAATTACAGAATCCCACAATGGGTGTAACAATAAACAACAAGTCAACAATACCTGAAACTAAACAGAACAAATTTCTAAAAGATATTCAGGAAAGTTATTCTGGCCCAACCAAAGAGCAAATTAAAAGACTTTTCCGCAAGCAAATGAAAGACTAGTATGCTTTCTCTTCTAGTGAATATGCTAAGAACGTTGGAAGACATCAAAAAGGTCGTAGGTTGTCTCAGTAATTTATGGGAGTTTGCTTACAGTTATAAAAGCGAAACTCTCACTGTAACGAAGTACTCTGTGAATGTAAAATTCTAATTCTCAAGATCCATCAAAGTCTCTCTTTTTTAATCTCATCGTAACATGATGTGCAGAGGGTCAGGGAGGGCCATCCCTCTGTTCACATCTTACAATAATTATATACAGTTGTATGTTACTCATTTTCACGCCTTTCGTTCAATAAATAGTTATTACAAATTTTAGTTTATTAAAATTTTTGGTCTCTCCTTATTTTTACAAAAAATCAATAAAGCAAAAGCCAGGGTTTGACGAGGAAGTGTTTAACTGGATGCACATGTAAGCGAACAGACAAAATTACCCAAAGGTGAAAGATATGGTGGTATAATATTTGATGAGATGTCTATACAGAATGAATTAGAAATTGACAAAAAAAATGTCATATTGTAGAACTGACAGGGTTCCCAGATTATGGGAAGTAGGGTATCTAATGTCATACCGTAAGAGCTGGTACTCAGGACAAACGTCTTGGTAATTATGTACCCCTGCTTCTATTTCTGGGTACAAGTGGATTTCGTTTTCCATTCACCCTTTTTGTAACCAACAGTATACAGGCCTCTGAGCTATATGGTCTTTTTGGAAAGCAGTTTACTTGTTGTACACATATGAATTTACTGTTTGGTACGCGTGCATGGACGGAGCGCAATCAATTCGTTCGTTTATGCATATATGCTTTGGACATAAACCAACTTAGTTTCATAGCCCTCAACTGATGTCATATTTTTGATGGATTTTTCTCATGTTATGCATTAATTGTGAAATAACATATTAAAGAGTGGTATTCTTCCTAAGTCCACTAGACTTTTAACACTCCCTTCATCAAGATTACACAATCCAGTGGAAAATGTTTGTTAATTTCTTTGAATGAGACCAACAGAATGCCTTAAAACTACACAGGAAACTAACATATGAACATTTGCATCTGGACTCTCAACTGAAAATGATAAATCATCTTGCAGTGGAGGTTTTTTATATGGACATGTTCCATGCTATGAAAGTTTATCAAAATAGTCTTGGTGAAAAGGGGTAAATTTCGAACCGTGCAGTTGAACTTTCGGAACATACCTCAAAACAAGTGGCTATCTTTAGAGATATGAAACCTATCAAATCTCTAGACGATTCAAGGATCAACAATTTACTTTCTGTAAATTCATGGTTCAAACAAGAGCAATGCTTCGTCATGGAAAACGTTGATATTCCACAAAGGGACAAAAACAAGAAACTGCTGTTAGCGCAGTGTAGTGAAGACATACAGTCGTATCTACAAGGTTTTATTACGCTGTTCCTTACCCTTTTAAGACAGACACCTTCGATCAACATCATCTCCGGACTAGTTAACTCTGACGTTATTGTGAGTAGTTTAAACCAGCAGAGATCAACATATTATGGAGCTAATTCAATCCTACTGCATTACAATATCAGCGCTCTATCAACAGTGTGGTAGTGGGACAAATGTGGTTTCAAAAAGTCAAATGCTGGTAAATCAACCGCTGGTAGTTTGCCATATAGATTTGTCATGAAACAACCATTGAGAAAGAAACGAAACATTCAAAGCTCTGGTTCTTCTGTCAGGAATGTGAAAGTCATCAGACTGTAAAGGTACATGTATGTTACGACATAAAGCCGGTCAGGAAGGAAGAGGGGAAATCTTATTGGAAAATTCCTTTATGCGATGACGATGCTACCAGGGAAAAATAATGCACACAACTAGCAAAAACTTTTCAGTACTTTATGTACTAAGAAAACAACACATTAATATACAATGACACCACCTACGCTGTTATTTCTGGCTAATTGACCATCCTATACTAGAGCAAGTTGCCACTCCAAGATCATTTCAATTAGAGCCAATCTTGGACTGTCCTGTTCTAGATGTACGTCAACTAGTCAGAAATAAGAGACGTAAAGAATATGATTAACATATAGCTTAAGTTCTCATAAAAAAAAACAATTGGGCCCTTTAATATTTCAGTTCTCGTATTGACGAGAAATCTCGAGATTATACGCGTCTCGCGAACACTATGTCTTCTAAGCTGTACGTGTGTCTACTTCAGACCATCGGCGCTGAGGTGATCGAGCCTGTACTTTGGTCGTCACTGGATTCACGTAATATTTGTTACGCGTACTGCTGATCGTCGTTCAAGACGTCAGAATTAATATAAATAGGTCTTCCTGATCATATCCCCACGTTGGGGTGTCAGATTCACATATAACAATTCAAGCCGGTTGGCTTCCCATTCGATTGTGCTACGTGATAACGATTGGGCCTTGATCCACGCTGGTCGTGGCCTGAGGGGGACAGCTAATATGTGCCCTCAGGTTATAATCATATGGCTCAACAACATTCAGCCTCCAACGTAGGAGGGGACACAAGAGACGATTCTGCAAAAAACAATCTATATTTAGAATCTCAGAATCACTCTTTTGCGTCAATAATGGGGTTGTTCGTTCGAAGTTCACAAAAATAGAAATAATTTCAGTGGTCTTACTCTTTTAAATTACATCCTAACCCTATAAGCGCGCGATTAGCCCTCACCTGTGGGTGTATGGCTAACGGCTCCCATGCGGTTAGGATGGATCGGCTCTTCTAAATATCCACACTTAAAATTATATAATAGAGAAGTATTTTTAGTGACTGGCCTATGTCAGCGCTAAACAATACCTCTTATGCCAAACGAACAAACCCATACGTAACAAACTTTTCTATACACTGTCGTAACGTCACCCTGGTTGAGACGCTATCGCAGCCGAAACATCAAGATCTCGTGGCCCTTTTTCCCTTCAAGGTCACGTTATCTAGATAGTTTCGAGGTTTACAAATACTGATACCAATTCTCTTAAAATTCCAGGAAAAAGGTTGAACAGTGTGGTGCCGACGCAACGTTTGGACGTTTACGTCGGACATCACCCTGCCCACGCACTAATTTCGTACATGTATAACGTATCAGTTGTAAACAACTAATTATGACCTCTCGGCAAAAAATATTTACATCAATATTGAGAGATTACATTCTGCTGTTTTATGTGTGTAAAACCGTACAATGCTTTCTTACATTTATTTTGGTGTAACACAAAATATTTTACATTTACTTTGGTGTAACGAAAATATTTTACATTTACTTTGGTGTAACAAAAAATATTTTACATTTACTTTGGTGTAACATAACACCTACCTAATCTCTAAACATACATGTCAGCTATCACCTTATTTATGTAAGTGTGTTGTAGTGTATGCACCTAACCCTTATTCTTATATGCGTTAGATATAACTCGAGGTGACACATACAGGTCGCTACAGAAAGTCGATTATCACTGGCAGTTAAATCGTCTTTCCAACAACGCCATATAAAATCACAACGATTAAAAATCTAGCTGCTAAAATTGTTTTTCACCTATCGGTCCCTGGTAAATCTTTCAGCGTGCCATTATAGTTTTAGGTGCAGGCCCGACATGGCCTGTGACTACTTTTGTCCGAAATAACCCGACGAGTCCATCCGGACAGGTTTTACTATAGCCGCAAGAATGGTCCCAGCAGATTTTTAGGCAATACGCATGTGCGTAACTTCATACGCAAGTGCGTAACAATCGCTATTTTCACAAAAAAAACGGGACGTTATTGATAACACCCGAAAGAACTCATACACAGAATGCTGGCCGATTCAACAGACGACAAAATAGAAAACGAGTGACTTATTATTTCCATACAATGTGACATGCTAGAGACATCGCGATTCAATGCAATTACACGAATCGCCATCGCCCTGTCATGTACAATATCAACACAGTAACAATATATATAACTTCACGTACCTTTTATAATAATGAATAGCGTCTCTATATCGAACCTTTCAACGGTATGTTTAAAATGTCCCCTAACAAGAATGGGAAATTCCAGCCTTTATATATTGAAAAACGCACAAGATTTCCGAGATATTCAAGAAGAGTAAGGAAATCGTGCAAGCGTTGATAAATATAGACACAATGAATTCCATCTCAGGCAAACCGACCTTTTATTGGGACTATCAATAGAAAGAGTACCGTATCATGGTTCGAATAGTGCATACCTAAACCTCTGCGTATTTGTGCGTATACGCAACCATCGCTGATTCTGTTATTCCAGCCATTCTGCATCGTAACAAAGGCCCTTCCTTTTGGGAGAAAAAGGAATGACTTTTTCTTACGATACACCATGCAGAAAAGAAGGAATAATACAGAATAAATATATAATACAACATATATACACGTACGACTTCAATGCCAGACTACCTGGAAAGATAGTCTGCCCCCACATTGTCTTGCCCTCGGATTGCCACAACATAGACCTGCATTCATTGTTGAAGCTTTAATGCTCAACACATAATTACGGGGTTGTACCCCTTTAACTTTTCTTTATAAGGGTTTCG
Source organism: Loripinus fragilis (assembly GCA_964019695.1). NCBI lineage: Eukaryota > Metazoa > Mollusca > Bivalvia > Lucinida > Lucinidae > Loripinus > Loripinus fragilis. The sequence continues at coordinate 82,752,952 of OZ026522.1, read as the reverse complement.
TACCCCTTTAACTTTCAATGAAGTTTTATGTCTTATGACATTTAATAAAATACGGCTCAATAGCCAATACCTTTTGCAAAGATCCACAGGTTACGCATTTTTATGCCAAGTATCCCTATTAATAACACCATCCATAATGCAATCTTTGCTCAAATAATTTAACGTGACTCTTCACGTTGAAGCCAACCTCTGTTGCAAAATTTTATTATCGTGACTTGCTCACGTCAACAGTCAACCGTCAAAACTAATTAAATTCCGTGACTCCTCACGTCAAAAGTACACCTCTGTGACTATTACTATGCTACCATAGTTAAATTATAGGTCAAACAATCCAAGACAATTGGATCATTACACCGTCGCACACCTTTAATACTAATACTGACTACTGCTTTCAGTCATATTGCGCCAATAATATGGTATTGGGCAACGTCTACCACTACCATATGAACGCCGTCGTTCTGTCTGGCTTTCAGTCCGTCTTGTACGGCTAACTACTGCCTCCTTAGAGGATATGTTTCTCTGGGGTACACTACAACAATGAGTACTTGCGACCTTTAAATTGTTTGTTGTCCTTTGACAACTGGCACAAGATCTACAAAATTGAGTTACCTCCCTACAAACACCGGGCCAATAAAATTCTTCTAAGATCTTAGCTATAGTTTCCTTTCTGCCTCTATGATTTACCACCCTTAGTGATTCATGGGCCAAATTTATAACGCTATGCGTCAAATTAGAAGGAACAACTAATTGAAGTGAAACATTTGCATTTCTCTTAAAATGTCTATAAATCAAACCATTCCTACGAATGAATTTAGTTTCACCACTCGAGAAACTGCGACTTTTAGTCACACTACCAGACTCTACTCTTCGTCTAATATCTGCTAACTTAGCATCTGACGCTTGCTTCAATACTAATTCTTGCCTGTTCTGCCTAATAAACTTATCTGCCACCTTGACCTTTCTATTCTTTCTACTTTTCTTTGACCTCTTCTTATTGACTACCCCTGATGAAAAATGGGTCATATTGGGAAATTTGGACCCCTCAATGTTTCCAATGACTAAGTCATGTGCTGGGTCATCAATGCACAATGCATCAGTAGTCCCTCTAAAAAATGGACAATCAATATTAATACGGGCTACTGGACATTTCTGCTGGGAATCATAAATAAGGGTTACACCACACTCCTTACCTATGAACTGATTTTCAGAAACTAAGTTTCTCTTAACAATTACCCCAGTACACCCCGTATCTCCCTGACACCCTGACCTCTTTACCATTTACGGTACCTACCGCTTTAGGCAACCTTGATCTTGGAAAATGACAAGCGCCCTCTTTATCTTGGTGGGGTGATTCTTCCTTGGAAGAATGAGGGGATTCTAACTTAGCTTGATATTCCCTACTACAAGTAATGTCCTCAGCAAAATGAACCCTCTTAACTTTGGCTACGTGTTTACCCGACTGTACATTCTTAATTTTGCAAAAGTTGACCTGATGTTCGGTCTCATTATTGTTCGATTGTACACCTTTAAGTACACCCTTAATTTTACCATCATAATTCTCACAACTTTTACCATGCCTGTTTGAATTATCTCCCTTATACTGGGGCTTAACAATGGCAACATCAACATTCGATGTAGCCTTCTGATCAAGATTATACCAACACTCATGCGTGGAATGAGCTTTACCACAAATATTACAGGACAATTTAGGCCTCTTAACTGATGTTGACTCAAAATGAGTCTGCCCTGAACTTTTGGAATCATGTTGTCCGCTTGCGAGACAATAGGACACACCCCCTGATGCGTCTGCAAATAAATCTGCATCCCTGGCCATATCTCCTAAAGTTTTAAATGATTTGGGTTTCAGGAAAACATACATATCTTGATTAGCAATTTCAAGAAACTGATCACGGGCCAAAAAATCGCAAACGGCTTCAAAAGTTTTTTCAACTTTGGCCATAGCCAACCACTTTTCCAAATAACTCGCCATTCTACTGCTAAACTGCCTAAATGTTTCTGATTTTTCAGGCCTACTCTCCCTAAACTTTCTCTTAAACTGCCTTTCTGTTAGGTTGAAATTATTAAGAAGGGCCTCCCTTATTTGTTCATAATCAGACTGATCGTCTTTGGAAAGTCTCACAAAGACCTCCAAAGCACGCCCCTTTAATAAAGCACTTAAATACAAAGCCCACATGGCAGGATCCCATTTACATGCAGTGGCATAGCTCTCGAACCTGGTCAAGTAACTATCCATCTGATCTGTTTTTTCATCAAAGTATGGTAACTTGGGAAAACGGGCATTTGACTCCGTACTCTTGGGACCTCCCGAATGTGACAGGGATTCTAACTCTAACTTTTTCATGGCAATCTCCCTTTCAGTCTCAATTTTAAACTTTTCTAAATCCTTATCCTTTTGCATGGCCTCAAACTTTAATTTTTCTAAATCCTTATCCTTTTGTATGGCCTCAAACTTTAACCTCTCTGACTCCCTATCTTGCTGCCTGCGAATAAAATCCCTCAATTCTTGGCCTTCATAACCTAATTCCCTCGCCAAATCAATGATTTTATCCATTTTAGCCTATTGTTGGGAATGGTATAAATCAACTATACTTTTGAAAATAAATAAGGGCTCACTTTGTCCCTTTAAATAGGTATGGGCTAACCAACGTTCGCGCTGGTAAACTAATAATTTTACTAGGGATTTTAATGACGTTACATATGAGTAACGTAAAGTACAACGTATAAGAGATCACCACGGAAAGGTGCCTAGGATATATATCAACCTTAAATAGGCCTTCACTAAACGTATTTGACTAAAAAAACGTCATTCATTTCTCGTATTTACGTCAAGAAATGTATACCTACGCGATATTAATATAGACGCGTTACAGTCAAGTCAACAGTCACTTGTCATAGCAAGACATAATAATTGACTAAAATAATCTTTCTATGGACTTCTTCTAATAATAGAAATCAGTTGAGTGGCGTCACACACTATGACGTCACTGAGGTGATTTGAATTATTAGTACCCTCAAACGATATGAAATTTTCCACATCAGTATCCTTAATTAATAGGAATACAGGGCATAAGCCAATACACAATGATATGGGTAAAATAAAGGTGGACAAGTCTAATAATTAAACTCTGACAAATTTTCCTTGGGTTTTATACCCTACTGGCAATCCACAGAACAAGAAAGTATGGGTCCCCTCAGAATGTTATGTGATGACTTATTTACATGTGTCGCACTTCATCACAGGGGAACGCATGCAATCAGTACTGTGTGTTGACACTCACAACCTTTCTTGTAAAGAAAAACTACTAGTGTGCGCCCGTAGCAACGTCACAGCAGAGAAATTTGCCAATAAAACCTCAAAAATCCCACTTCTGACACCATTGTTACGACATAAAGCCGGTCAGGAAGGAAGAGGGGAAAACTTATTGGAAAATTCCTTTATGCGATGACGATGCTACCAGGGAAAAATAATGCACACAACTAGCAAAAACTTTTCAGTACTTTATGTACTAAGAAAACATCAACAACACATTAATATACAATGACACAACCTACGCTGTTATTTCTGGCTAATTGACCATCCTATACTAGAGCAAGTTGCCACTCCAAGATCATTTCAATTAGAACCAATCTTGGACTGTCCTGTTCTAGATGTACGTCAACTAGTCAGAAATAAGAGACGTAAAGAATATGATTAACATATAGCTTAAGTTCTCATAAAAAAAAACAATTAGGCCCTTTAATATTTCAGTTCTCGTAGTGACGAGAAATCTCGAGATTATACGCGTCTCGCGAACACTATGTCTTCTAAGCTGCATGTGTGTCTACTTCAGACCATTGGCGCTGAGTTGATCGAGCCTGTACTTTGGTCGTCACTGGATTCACGTAATATTTGTTACCCGTACTGCTGATCGTCGTTCAAGACGTCAGAATTAATATAAATAGGTCTTCCTGATCATATCCCCACGTTGGGGTGTCAGATTCACATATAACAATTCAAGCCGGTTGGCTTCCCATTCGATTTTGCTACGTGGTAACGATTGGGCCTTGATCCACGCTGGTCGTGGCCTGAGGGGGACAGCTAATATGTGCCCTCAGGTTATAATCATATGGCTCAACAACATTCAGCCTCCAACGTAGGAGGGGACACAAGAGACGATTCTGCAAAAAACAATCTATATTACGAATCTCAGAATCACTCTTTTGCGTCAATAATGGGGTTGTTCGTTCGAAGTTCACAAAAATAGAAATAATTTCAGTGGTCTTACTCTTTTAAATTACATCCTAACCCTATAAGCGCGCGATTAGCCCTCACCTGTGGGTGTATGGCTAACGGCTCCCATGCGGTTAGGATGGATCGGCTCTTCTAAATATCCACACTTAAAATTATAAAATAGAGAAGTATTTTTAGTGACTGGCCTATGTCAGCGCTAAACAATACCTCTTATGCCAAACGAACAAACCCATACGTAACAAACTTTTCTATACACTGTCGTAACGTCACCCTGGTTGAGACGCTATCGCAGCCGAAACATCAAGATCCCGTGGCCCTTTTTCCCTTCAAGGTCACGTTATCTAGATAGTTTCGAGGTTTACAAATACTGATACAAATTCTCTTAAAATTCCAGGAAAAAGGTTGAACAGTGTGGTGCCGACGCAACGTTTGGACGTTTACGTCGTACATCACCCTGCCCACGCACTAATTTCGTACATGTATAACGTATCAGTTGTAAACAACTAATTATGACCTCTCGGCAAAAAATATTTACATCAATATTGAGAGATTACATTCTGCTGTTTTATGTGTGTAAAACCGTACAATGCTTTCTTACATTTATTTTGGTGTAACACAAAATATTTTACATTTACTTTGGTGTAACGAAAATATTTTACATTTACTTTGGTGTAACAAAAAATATTTTACATTTACTTTGGTGTAACATTACACTTACCTAATCTCTAAACATACATGTCAGCTATCACCTTATTTATGTAAGTGTGTTGTAGTGTATGCACCTAACCCTTATTCTTATATGCGTCAGATATAACTCGAGGTGACACATACAGGTCGCTACAGAAAGTCGATTATCACTGGCAGTTAAATCGTCTTTCCAACAACGCCATATAAAATCACAACGATTAAAAATCTAGCTGCTAAAATTGTTTTTCACCTATCGGTCCCTGGTAAATCTTTCAGCGTGCCATTATAGTTTTAGGTGCAGGCCCGACATGGCCTGTGACTACTTTTGTCCGAAATAACCCGACGAGTCCATCCGGACAGGTTTTACTATAGCCGCAAGAATGGTCCCAGCAGATTTTTAGGCAATACGCATGTGCGTAACTTCATACGCAAGTGCGTAACAATCGCTATTTTCACCAAAAAAACGGGACGTTATTGATAACACCCGAAAGAACTCATGCACAGAATGCTGGCCGATTCAACAGACGACAAAATAGAAAACGAGTGACTTATTATTTCCATACAATGTGACATGCTAGAGACATCGCGATTCAATGCAATTACACAAATCGCCATCGCCCTGTCATGTACAATATCAACACAGTAACAATATATATAACTTCACGTACCTTTTATAATAATGAATAGCGTCTCTATATCGAACCTTTCAACGGTATGTTTAAAATGTCCCCTAACAAGAATGGGAAATTTCATCCTTTATATATTGAAAAACGCACAATATTTCCGAGATATTCAAGAAGAGTAAGGAAATCGTGCAAGCGTTGATAAATATAGACACAATGAATTCCATCTCAGACAAACCGACCTTTTATTGGGACTATCAATAGAAAGAGTACCGTATCATGGTTCGAATAGGTGACCAGGTGCATACCTAAACCTCTGCGTATTTGTGCGTATACGCAACCATCGCTGATTCTGTTATTCCAGCCATTCTGCATCGTAACAATGTATGACCATAATTCTATTAAATGAGTGGGTTTTTTTCAATCTACTTTGCAACGGTGGGTACAGAACAAGTTTTTTATGCCCCAGCAATGCACTGTATCAATTTTTAATCCGTTAAAATTGGTGTGAACTTGTTATGCATATTAAGTGCAGTTAATGTGTACAGTTTGCAACCTTGAAATCTGTATCCCGACATTGTATCTCTAAGTATCGTTATGTACGTCCAAACTATTCCCTGATCCAGAAAGTTTTGCCAGGGGGAGTCCAACTTTTAAACCCAATCATGGTTTTTAGCTATGGTTTTCTCTTTAATTGCAGGACGGTGGGTCAGGCCTCAGACTCTATGACGGCTCCAACGTAAAGCTTTAATCGGTGGGTTGGTGTCTGATGATTATTAGTAGCTGGACCCACCTTCACTCGACTTGCGATTTCTTTAGCTCTGACTATCTGTGAGTCATGAACCCTTTTCTTTGTTTCATCATGGTGTGTTAATTTGATTAGAGTGTTTCTCCATGATGATACATTGCATTAGTTAGAAGGCTTCCATGCAAGCTGAACATTTCTTGTACTTCAACAACAGCAAAATCTAGGGCGAAGATTTGGTACCAGTGAAATGCATTTAAGCCCCTGGTGGCTTAGGCTGCTGTCCGTTCTAAGGCGGTGGTTCTGTTGTTGTTGACTTTTTGTTTATTGTTACTCCCATTGTGTGATATGTTCTTAAAAGGTATCCTATGAAGGCAAAGAATGCATCAAAGAACTAAACACCAGAGTGTTCATATTTTATAGGCCAGACTAGCTAGTTTCGGCCTTTTAGGTCTCATCAGTGGGAGTCTGTAATTGTTCTATGTTTTGTTGTGCGTTACTTTATGTCCATTCTAGTATTGCAATCATCTTGATGGGGAAGTGAGAGCTGGTTGCTTTTCTTAATTTGTCTACCTGGTGTCTCGTGATGGTTGAGTGGCTTTTTCTCGCGGTGACATGGGGTTGTCTGCGGTTCGTGATTGTGGTATTTCCTGATCATACTCACTTACTATTTTTGCCATGTTTTTTTTAGTTTGATGAGAGGAGGAAGGATCAAACTACCACTCACTATAAGTGGGCCATCAGCGGTCCGCCAGTTGAACGCCATTAAAATGTTGTATGACTGGAGTGGGTATGATGGCCCTATTATGAATGCTAGCCTGGTAGCTTTGTGATTATAAAGGGGAATTGGATCAATATTGCTAAGAAATCCTGCATATTTGTATTGTTCGGGGGTTCAGACCCCTGTGTCCCCCGTCTGAATCCGCTCATGTAAATTATAGCTGAAATATTAGCTCTCTCTTCCTCAACCGAGGTAATTAAGTAAGATAAGTCTTCGTTCATACATCCGCAATCGACAGCAGGTCATGTCGGATAGTGTCCCTTCAGATACCATATTCAAGAATTCAAAAACAACAGTTGTCAGTTTAAAAACATATCGTGGGTGAAAATGTAGTATTCTTAATTTGCCAGAAGATCTTGCTCGAGACATGGCCACCCCAAGTTGTCCTGTCTGGAAAAGTTCTCTGCAGTCAACTTTAACCTAAAATTACAACACGCTTTGTCTGCTACTTTTCATTTCCAACTCATTGAATTATGAGTAACTAAATAAAGTTAGCTTATCTGGGCATTGTCATATTTTAGACGAAATGAGCCAGTGCATGAGATTTCCAATAATATGGTATGTGCAACCAGCAAAGCCTCAGATCAGCCTGCGCATACGCGCAGTCTGATCAGAACCTTTGCTAGTCGCTTGAGTATTCTATGATTGTTAAGCTACTGACTGAACACCATTTGGAGTTCTAAGCTAAACAGGAGGCTGCAGAGGCTCGTCCTAGTCTACATTTGTCAAAATGTGAAATTGTTGGAAATCTCATGGCACGGCTCAAATATCAATGTGATGATGACAGTAAAGGTCACTGCATCCTGCAAAAAGTGCACTCCACTTTATGCCAGCAAGTGCTATTAAAAATAAGAATATGTGTCTTATTTTTTGTCTGACAAGGGCTAATTGAAAGGAGATTTTTGGGGGAGGCACACTAGTACTTTAAGGGATATTATCCAAGCAACGTCAATTCTTGAGCATTGTGGATTGTAAGCGCATACGCTGGCTTCACATGGAATTGTTTCCTTGTTGCAACATTCATGTTTTTCTTCAGATTAAATACTGAAATAAATAGAGGATATTCAAATGTTTTTGTTAAATATGTCTTTAATTTCACGAGTGAAGTGGACAATATTTATATTTTATGATTGGCGAAGCCAAGAATGAAATATAATAATTGTCCTCTTCATGAGTGATATAAAAGACATATTTGACAAAAACATTTGAATTTTCTTTTTATAAGCTACAAATCTCCCATAATCTATTAAGCTAAAGAGAAGCAAATCTTACTTTACATTAGCTTTTGTTTTGATTTTCTTGTTGAAGCAGACGAATTTATAAAAGCTCTTTCTTTTATTAGGCTTCTAAGCGACTCTGACTTTTTGTTTACATTTCCATAGAAATAGGAAACACCAATAGTTGGTTCCCTTAGAAAAGAAACAGATATGCCATAAAGAGTTGCTTCCCTTAGACAATATTGAGAAAATAGAAAAAAAGTAGTTCCAATCTTACTGTTTCTCTCCCGTGAAAATATCAAATCTTGTATTTTCACTGCTGTGAAAATACAAGTTTTTATGTTTTCAGGGCTGTGAAATATATGCATTATATTTGATCAATATTATCCTGTATTTCATTACATAGTAGATAATAAATGCATACATTTTTTATTACAGGGTCTATCTATACACATGTTCATGAAACGCCGTATTGACCTTGCTGATGACCAGAAATATATAGGCTCAATACCATATATACAGGCAATGTTAGAGACATGTATTTACCTAACTTAAAAATGTGTTGTTTTTGTTGTTGTTGTTTTTAATAAAACAAAAATGATGCTTAATCATTTGAAGAAATTTGATATATTCCAGCACAGCATACACCGTTTTGGTTTCTTAGCCATACAATTTAAAGCAAAATTCATTGAAGAATTCTCCAGAAAATTGTAATAAAAGTTCGTATGAACACCAGTGCTGGTAAAATGGACACTGTGGTACATATTAAAACACAATGGATACACATTCCAGGCAACACAGATGTTAAAAATTTTAGACTGCGTGATTTGGCATGTGGTAAAGAAGAAATAGTAATTCAACACTGTTATCATGTAAAAATGATATTAGTGAGAAATTTTGTGTGTAAATACGACACTGGCCTACAATAGTTTTGAATATAATAAAGATTCCCGACCTTGTGTGTAGAAAGATTTTGCATACAATTATCGGTTATGTGTCTGACAATCTAAAAAGTTAGAACTCGACTTTATTTATCACTAATCTAATCGAAATTGACCAAAAACATGCGCCTTAGTACTCAAATACTGTTTGTTTGGGCGTTAGTTGATCTTTGTGTGATGCATGAATTACTTCTATGACAATAAAGATTGTTTTTAAAACTTTAATTTAACGTCCCTATCAAGATTATTACACTCATATCGAGACAAACCAATTAGTAGATGGGGCGTAATGGGAGTACCCCGGGACATCCACCTGACACACCCGCAAGCACAATTCAGGTTGAGAAGATTTCACCAGTTCTTCTAAATAAGCATTCTGTCCATAAATTCGGACTCTTACCTGTAATGTTTTAAGCTCAACCAGTTTGACACGTTCACTGAAGTGTATCATACCTGCATACTGTATACAACAGAGTCTAGATAAACACAATTTAGAGCGTAAAATTTATTTTTTCAGACTCATAAGATTTGAACTTTAATTTGATACTTGAAAGAATCGTCAGGTTCAGACAGTACTTTTGAGTACCAACAACATATGTTTTGGTTGAAAAATAAGATGATTTATCACTTGATACTCAATCATTACTAAAGCCCTGATACATGTGATTGTAAATTAATATTTACCTACAGGTTTGTACAAAAATAGTTCCTAATAAGTCTTTATGATGAATTGTTTTTGAGCATTTTGACAGCCCCCCATGCCCAATAATGCATTTTTTATATAATGTGTGAAATGTATAATTCAACTTTATACAAAAGGTTTAGTTCAGGAATGGGGGGGGGCACTTCTGTTAAACTTTTTTTTCTATTTTCTATATGTTGAATAGCAGAAACAGACTTTTCAACCCATATGTCTAAATGGGTACTTGTCCAGTTTTTAAAAACATTTGTGTGGAAGATTCGAGGGTTGAAACCGTTATCCTTTCCATGGAAAATAGCATTTTCTTAGAAACTTTTCTCTTGCAATATTTATGGGCAATTCTTAATTAAGACTGCCCGACGTTCATTGTCGCATAACTTTTAAAAACGAAATATATGTAGGTAAACATATAATGTATAAGATGAGTTGAATGCTCGTACCGCAAACGATTCTGTAACAGAATTAACCCTTAGGCTGCCAATAATTTTGTCTTTGAAATATTGTCTGCTTTTTTAGTTTGTTGAAAATCATCAAATGCACAAGACAGCATTCGTCATGAAAGCAATCAGTATAAACCATTGTCAGAATACTCCTTAGGGAACCGCCTGATTTGGGTCCATATAATGTTTGTAATTTTACATGTAGGTCTCAAAAGAGAAATGAACAACAAAACAAGCAAAATATTGAAATTCTAAATTTGAATAAAAACATCTAAAAGCAAAATAAGTATAATTGACAAAATGTAGGGCCTGATCTGGATCCTTAGTTAAACTCTGACAATATTCCTGAAGATGTTTTAAGTTGTTTTTTAAAGATCAGTATCATCCAAACTAAAGTAAATACATGTACAAGCGAAGGGTTAGCACATTAAATTTTAGTTATCTGACCAACTAGGCGATGAAAGGCTCATTTTATTAGGTGTTAAAAATGAAAACATAAACAGGTGTGTGGCACACTTATGGTTAATCCATTTAAGCAGAGTGGAATTTCCAACTCCTGTCGCTTGGACCAGTTCATTTCAGTTCTCAGGGTTGTATGGTGTTTTTCCTTCATTTTTTGATCAAATTTTAATGGATCTTTCTGTTAGGAAACAGTGGAGACCAAGATCAGATGCCACATTATGTGGCATCTGATCTTGGTTTCCACTGTTTTCATATGTCCCATATAATAGATGCTAGGCTTATACAGTTTAATAAGATCTAAAATGTAAAAATAAATAAATAAATAAAAAATCTTGAATCTAAATTTGAAAGCAAATTAAATCGAAAAGAAAATGGGTAGGAAAATAAATTAATAATTTATTAGTTAATTAATGAATTTTAAAAATATATCGGTTTAGCCATTAAAATTTAAATTTAAAAAATAGCAAAAAATAACTAAACAGGAATTTAACAGAATAATTTGTTTGTTTGTTTGTTTGATTTGTTTCTTTACGTCCAATCAACAATCTTTCAGTTATAAAGGGAAACTTCCTGGGCTGAACCAGTACTAAGCTTGGATTTATGTTCTTGCTCAAGGACACAAGGCAGTGATGCCGATGAGGCTCGAGCCCACAGCCTCTTAGTCTTGAGTCAAGCACTCTACCACTGAACCACTGCGCTCCCAAACAGAAAAATAATATATCAATTAAGTAAAATAAACTGAACCATAAAAATTAACATTTAGCTGGTATATATAGCACAAGTAAAAGGCAGTTTGTATCTTCTTTCCTTACAAGACTTCTAACAGATGACACCAAGCTTACACTACAGGTGCACTTGGGTTTAGGAATTATAAAAACACTCTATCATGGATGTATTCCATCATTGAGACATGTAGCTTTACACCTCAGGTGCACTAGGGTTGAGACTGGTTTGCAACTCATCACCCAACGCTAGCTCACATTTAGTGCAACCGTTTCTCTGGCTTGACTGTATATAACACACTTCTACTGCCTTGCGGTAGAAGCCGGATTTTACAGCGACGTGGTAGGGTGGTTGCCTGTAGATCTAGCGACCTTGGTTGCATTCCAGGCTGGGTCAGATTGAAAATATTTTTGCTCTACAACAATGGCGCCCACCATAAATAATCCATCCTAGACACCGGCAGTAATTCCCTGAGTCTCATTGGTCTGGAACTTCGGGGACGAAGTCAAATTTGGTGGGGGAGATCATGGGGCTAGGTATAAAACATACTTCTACTGCTTTGTGTTAAAAGCTGGCTTTCACAGCGACGTGGTAGAGTGTTTGCCTGTAGATCCAGTGACCTTGGTTCGATTTCAGGCATGGACAGGTTAAATTTTTTTAGCTCTATGACTGTGGCGCCGGTGGCAAATAACCCACCCTAGACCACACCAGTAATTCCCTGAGTCTCTTTAGAAATGATTCTCTCTGGCCTGGAACTTCGGGGATAAGGTCCAATATGGTGCTGAACTGGTAAATATTACATCCAGCACACCAATGAAACTTGTTTGTATTGACCACCTATCTCTGAAAATGTAAAAAGGTGTATATGAAAATATACCAGTTAATACAGACCATATCAACAGATATGCTCAAACAATACCAACACGAAACCAACCAGCTAGGACTACAGCCAACGTGTTTCATGAAAACTTCTTTGTCCATTACGCTTTCCCAGCTAAACTACACAGTGATAAGTCGGCTAACTTTGAGAGCAAGGTCATCAAGAAGCTCTGTTAGATAACAAAGATCAAGAGGACCAGAACAACCCCTTACCGTCACATGGTAAATGGAATGGTCGAAAGGTTTAATAAAACACTTCTGAGCTTGTTGGGGACCATGACAGACAAGCAAAAGCTCAACTGGAAAGAACACGTCTCTACCTTGACGCTAGCTTACAATGCTACAGAACATAAAAGCATCGGGTATTCCACATTCTATTTAATGTATGGTAGGCATCCACGCTAAGCAATTGATGCTTTTCTTGATCTGCTTGACAGTGACAGTGGTCTAAAAAGTCACCAGAACTATGCTGAGCAGCTGAAAGCAAGAATGGCTGAAGCTTATAGAGAAGCTGGGAAACAAGCAGCAAGAAAGGGACGTAAATACAAACAATATATGATGAAAGAGTAAGGTATGCTGTGCTTGAGCCAGGGGATTGATTTTGGTAAGGATGGCTGACATACAAGGAAAGCATAAACTTGCAGATCTATGGGAAGCAGAGACAAACCTTATCAGGTCATAGCCAAAAACCTGATGTGCCTGTGTTAAGAGTTGAGAAAGAGATCACCAGTGGGTCAGATTTCAGCCTATATGACGGTTCCGACTTAAAAACTTATCTATTGATGAGATGGTAGGGGCCTGATGCTTTGGTTGTTGTCAGTTCTACCAGGGTTTATCCGTTGGATGTATTTTGCTCCCATATTCAGTTTTATTTACCATTGAGTCCTTACCTTTGTTTTATCTCCTTTTTACATCTTGATTTATATTTTCTCAGAGATGATGCATTGCTAAGTTAGCGGTCTATTATGCAAACCAAACATCTATGTGTCCTAATCCACATCTGAAATAAGGGTGAGGTTGGTGCACAGTTAAACCGGTTTAAGCACTCCAGTAAAATGTTTTTACTGACAGTTCAAAGGTGGTGCTTCTTTTGTGGATTATTTATGTTATGTCTGTCTTGTTTTGTTATGCTTGCATACACGTCTGTTTGTGGATGCCTTGTGGTCACCTGCTGGGAAAGGGCTGACCTGTTGGCTCTCGGTTGTGATGTCTTATTGTGACGTTGTCATTTCCCACTGGTATCATAGGTCAGGTGTTGTGCTTGATTGTATCGATTCCTGATCTTTGTCCTCTTTCTTACTCTGCAGGTAAGTTCAAACTCCTACACAGGAATTTGCTTCTGTCTTTTCATGGGCTGCAAGGTCCTTTCTCTGAACCTTCTGCATCAAGAAGAACAACAAATCCTGCATCAGGGGACCTGGTAGTAGAAAATATTGATACTAGTTCCTCACGCTGAGATACCGAGTCATCTGGCTCAGAAACATTAACATCACACGCTATCCCTAGATATATAATCCTAAAAAGAAGACATCCAGCCAGGAGAATTTATTGAGAAGAAAAAGAGAGCCAGAACCAACCACGTATACAACCCCAACGAGTTAGACGTCCCCTAAATAGGATGAGGGCCGGAGACTGGGATCTACCATGTAAAAAAAAACACATTTATCGTAGATCCAAAAGATGTTGTTATTGTCGTAGAAATTATTTTCCTGCCCCAGCATGGAATCGAACCCCGCACGTTAGATTAACAGGCAAACACTCAACCATGTCGCTGTAAAAGCCGGCTTGTACCACACGGCACAAAGCCAGTGACATTCTCCCCCGCCAAATTTGACTTCGTCTCCGAAATTCCAGGCCATAGAGAATCATTTCTAATGAGATTCAGGAAATTACTGTCGGGGTCTAAGATGGAATATTTGCCGTGGGTGCCATTGTCTTAGAGCGAAAATATTTTACCTGCCACAGCCAGGAATCGAGCCCATCCACATCAGATCTCGAGTTTCATTTGCTGTCTGGAAGATACAAGCGCCGATCATCTGACAAGAATTTTCATTTAAAAAATACAGGATTACCAAACGCAGCGGCCGTGCTAAAGTGACGTTTAATATTAAGACTAGCGGATAACGTGGGTATTTCTGATCATTGGGGGAAGCCAAAACCATTTTCAAACGATTGTTTGGTCACTGAAAACCAAAAAAGCATAGTAAATACTGCAATTTTCTTAATTTTCTCAGAGAAATAAAGGACCAAGTTTTCACAATTTGACATTTTTACTAATGTTTTTACGTTATCGCCTTTAAACAGTGTTTCTAGTGGGGTTTTCTTGAACCACGTAAACAAGTAAAACTGTCTGATGCCTTCCAACACATTCAGACAAATACTGTTGAATGAAACATCTTCACTACTACAGTACACGAGCCGAAAGATACAATCTAACGCCACCGTTATCTCGCAAATGCGTCGCACCATTTTTCAGTAACTTAAGGTTTTAGTTGCAGTTCTTTTGCGCAGGCTTTGATTCCGAAGGATACCTTTTAAGAAAATATTTAATTAACCATAAGATGGGTTAAATTGTAAGCCTATGATATCTTTGTAAGCCGGTGTACTCTGTTGAATTAAAATGCCAATTAACATTAGAAGTTTAATCAAATGATGACTACGTTTTGACGTCATTGATGACAGCTGATTTTTTTCAGCATGAAATCTCTATCACATCTGTCACATAACCAATAGTTCTTATAAGCGTATGTTGCATGAGGGAGATGAAAGACCACCACAAGAAAAATCACATGCTTATCATTTTAGCATTACTAACAACGGATGTGATTTTTGCTTACTGACACCTTCTGCAATTCTTGCTCTCCCCAAATACCTATTAAAAGGATGGCGTCTGAAATTTCGTGGTTTCATTTGCCTAAGATCCTGTTCTCGTCATTGCAATTAAAATTGATCGGCAGTGCACAAAGATGAGCACAAAAAAGATGCGAAACATAAGAAATTGCTAAACTTATTGTGCATAGTATAATAGCGTTATACCTGGTACCGTATACACTGCAGGCGATCCCTGTGTTGCAAGTCAGCTGTACTTTTTTACCCTCTCAGGCTTAATTGTCATTAATTTGATTTACTACATTGGACTTGCCCGAGCCTGCTGATCCCATCAGCAGGAGATTGTGTCCATCTTTGGCTATCTCTAGAGCTTGTGCCTGTCCTTCATTCAGCATCATGTTACCCTCATTACGTTAAGTTATACCTTTCAAAAGTGTCAGAGTTCCATACCTAGTGTGTTTATAAAGGACTCCATGCGGGGATGAAGGGTAGGGGTGGCTGATGGAATCAGACCTCAGATGTACATCGAGGAACTACTATGATAACGTAACGCTGACGTTATGTAACGTGACGCTGACGTCACAGAAGCAATCCCAACACAAGAACAATATAATAGTATATTTAAAAAAAATAAATGAAGTTTATGATTTATCAATTAAAATATCGCTACTACAACGAATTCCACGGAATGCGCCGAGGTAGTTCCGATTGTCTGGATTGTGACTGTTGTTCACTAATACTGCAAAGTACAATAAGAACCACTTTAAGCACGCAACACTAACTGACATTTGGAGCATCAACCAAATACAAACGAATAATGCCACCACCTTAGAACGAACAGCAGCCGTATCCACCCCAAAGGTGGGGATTCGTTGTGGTCGTGGGTGGTTAAATCATAAACTTCATTTATTCTGTTGATAAAACGTTTCGGGTTATCAAAATAATGGATGGTAATGGGACTCGACAAACATGTTACAGGACTATCTTTACTTACGCCAGTGCCGGCTACTAAAATGGAGCTTATTAATACAAAGTACTACGCATCATCTGAGGCTTGATTCTCGAACAGAGCCGAAATTTTCCAATTGACAAACCAGCCTGCACATCCACTCCTGATCAGTGACTTTGTTTTTATTTTCCAGAAAAGTTCAATACTAATAGCTAAAGTTGCTACATCCATAATTCCCTCACTAGGGGGCGCTGCGTTGTAAAACACTATCCTCTGTTTAGTACTGGTTCAACCTAGGAAGACACGCCCTGACCACGTCGCGCAGTCAGTAACGTGTCTGACTGCAGATACCTGTCTAACTGCAGACCCAGGGGTCGCAAACTCGATCTCGGACATGTCGCATACTTTCGTGCAGATTGATCTGAAATAATTTCTATAGTCTTTCTCCTCCCTTCCGCTGATTTAATGCGCTGAGCTTTTTGTTTGACAGCATTTTATTCGGTTTGGCACCAAGCTGTATAGACAAGTAGTTAGGGTCCCTATGGGCACTAATTGTGCGCCCCTGATTGCCGATTTATTCCTGTTTTGTTATGAGAGGAACTTTATGATGTCTCTTTCTGATGATAAGCAGGTTGATGTTATTGATGAGTTTAACACTACCTCCAGATATTTGGATGATATCTTTAACATTAATAATGTTTATTTTAACACTATTGTAAGTCAAATATAACATTCAGAGCTCCAACTTAATAAAGTCAATACCTATGATACGGAAGCCGCATTTTTAGACTTTAATGTGTTAATTTCTTAAATGATATTGTTTCTACCAAAATTTATGATAAACGTGATGACTTTGATTTTGAAATTGACAATTTCCCATTTTTATATGGTGATGTTCCATGCTCTACATCCTATGGAGCACACATCTCTCAACTCATTCGTTTTGCTAGAGCATCTGGCTATGTTACAGATTTCAACACTTGCAATAAATTGTTAACTCAGAAACTTCTTCATCAAGGCTATCCGTATCATAAACTTCGCAAACCCTTTTCTAAATTTTATAGACGATACTATCATCTGATATCTAAATTCCAAGTTGGACTTAAATCTCTCTTGTGCCAAATACTTTCTGAACCTGAATTCTATGGTGACTTGGTGTATAAATTGAAGAAGATTGTTGTCTCTAATAATTTTTCAGCGCAGTTTATTAAAATAATTTCCCATTATAAAAAGATTGGCAATAACATTAATGTATTGCAACAGACTGCATGCTTGGTGATCAACCCAACCACGGTTGGCAACTTTGCTTTCCTCTTTAATTGCACGCCGGTGGGCTGGACTTCAGACATTATGATGGTTCCAACTTAAAGACTTATCTATTGATGAGATGGTAGGGGCCTGATGCTTTGGCTGTTTGTCTGGTCCACCAGGGTTTACCTGTTTGATTTCTTTTGCTCCGGTATTCAGTTTTATTACTGTTGAGTCCTTATCTTTGCTTTATCTCCTTATTATATCTTGATTTATATGTTTTAGGAGATGATGCATTGATAAATTAGGGGTATTTAATGCAAACCAAACATCTATGTGTCTAGATCCACATCTGAATTAAGGGTGAGGTTGGCGCCGTTAAACCGGTTTAAGCCCTCCAGTAAAATATTTTACTGACCGTTCCAAGGCGGTACTTCTTTTGTGGATCTTTTATGTGTTTTTTTCTGTCTTGTGTTCGCTACGTCTTTGTGCGCGTCTGTTTATATGTACTTTGTGGTCACCTGCTGGGAAAGGGCTGACCTCTTGGCTCTCGTTTGTGGTGTCTAACTATGAGTTTGTAGCTTTCCCATTGGTATCCTGGGTCAGGTGTGGTACTTGATTGTATCGATTCCTGATCTTAGTACCCTTACTTACTTTAACATTGTCGCAAAACACGAAAAAAAATGTTTTCATGCACAGAAGGTGACAGCAAGGCATACTGCGCCTGCGCAAAATATCAACACATGTCACATCATCCTCATGATTGGAATGTCATCTATTCGCGAAATAAATTAAAATTTATTACAATAAAAGACCTCCTGATGCGTGTTAGACAAGTCGACAAAAACAATAGAATACACTGATTGGCAGCAGAACACGTATCATTTCACGTGTCGTCTGCTTTTCTTGTCTGCTTATTTTCTTAGGCAGTCTAATCAGGGTTCATATTATTTGCTGCCATGATAAAATCTGTACAGTATGATGTGCACTTGAATATATGTTTACAGGACAAAATGTTGGCGGGATAAGGATTAATTAATATCTACAGCAACGTGGAGTTATTTGGGCCTCGTCGCGAGAAAACCTGTCTTCGGTGTTTCCGACAAAGCGAGATTCAAACCAGTCTACTTAGCTACAGAGACTAGCTAGAAAATTGCAATTTCACCTGCAGCAAGTTACCATATGAAACTTCTCACAAAGCGAATAACAAAGGCGCTGATCAGACTGCGCGGATGCGCAGGCTGGTCTGCGCCTGTGTTGTTCGCAACCCCCCGATGACAGGTTTTCTCGCGTCGAGGCCCATTTAATTGTTTAACGTTCCAGTCAAAAATGTTTCAGTTATGTCGGACGCGTTTTCCTGGGTTGACGCAGTATTAAGCAAGGATAAATGTGTCTTGCTCAAGGACGCCGGCTAGGCTCGAACCCGCGGCCCCTCGGTCTCGAGTCAAGCACTCTACCACTAAGTCGCTGCGCTTTCAAAATCTATGAAGTATGAAGTGCACTTGAATATATGCAGTAGCTGATATTTATAGGACAAAACATTGACGGGATAAGGGTTAACTAATATCTAAAGCAACGTATTGCTTAACATCCAAGTCAATATTTTTCAGTCGTGCCGCGACGATTTCCTGGATTTGTAGGTTGGACCAGTACTAACAGTATGGAAGAAGGCAAAGACACCGTATTTCAAAGTAACAAATACAAAAAAATAACACATACAAGGGAGCCAAGGGGTCAATCCTTCCCCAAAAGGTGACCACGAGGCTGCAAGAGACAGACAAGACATTATAGCAAATATGACAAACACAAATAACAAACTAGAATTCCGATAATCGGATGTGTCGCCTGGAAAACCGTCAAACAAGGGAAATTCATTGAATTTATATCCTCCCACGACAAAGGGTTATTTTTGAGAAACGTGTAATTCACCAAACATAAATCCCATTTCTCTAACCCTTAAGTTCAACTTGGGTACATGTATCATGCAAATCATAATCAAAAGCCTGTCATCTATTTTATCCTAGTACTTAATTCAATAAAAAAAAATACGTACCTGTACATTTAACATAGCTTCCCTTTCAACCCAACCCAGAGGCGTTGGTGTAAGGTCAAATGTGTTGCTTCTAATCTATGTTGGTATATAATTCTTTCCTCTTAATTTGATATGCAACATGACCACATTCAGAAAAAATATGACCGTTTGACCCGACCACATGGGTCGAGTGTGTATGTTATAACAATATATGCGATTGCACGGTGTTCTACGCTTCATTCCCTTTAATTTGACATATGCAACATGACTACTTTCGGAAAAAATATATTTGATCTTTTGACCCCACCCCAGTGGCCGCATGTGTGTGTACGGAAAGAATATGTGCTTGCACGTTGCTCTATGCTACATTCTCTTTAATTTGATATGCTAAATGACAATTTTCTGAAAAAGTTAAATTTTGACCTCGCTCTTTCACTCCGTAAGTTTACCCAGGGGATCGGACCTAGGCCTTCAAACTAAAATCTCGTTTTATATGTTTCTTGACTAATGTACCTCTGCCTGCATGCGTAATTTTGGTAAAACATATTGACAACAGACTCAGTTATTGCAAAAGTTAAATATTTGACCTTGACCCCGCCTAAGGGGTCATAGGGTGGGGTATATGTTTTTCACCGTCATGCTTATCTACAGGCACCGGGGCAATCGTGGCCTATAGTGAGAAGTTGTCAGATATAATAGCTTTGGGGAAATGTGAAGTTCATTACACAAAAAAGCCAATATTATAGCTTTTGCATAAGCCAAAAACTTAGTCAAAAAGGGTCTGTTTAATAGAACTTGACCTGTATTTAATGATGCTCTACCCTTCTGTAAACTTTGAATGAAATTGATATATCCCTTCAAAAGTTATTGATTGGAAACTATGAGTTTGCAAAAAAACTAAGTAAAAAAGCGCCATAACTCAGTCAATTTTTCGGATGATCTCTGAATTCAAACTTGACCTGTATGTTATGATGCTGAACCCTTCTGTAAAATTTGAATGAAATTGATGCATACCTTAAAAAGTTATAGATCGGAAACCAAAGTGCGACGCTGGGGACGATGACGACGCCAATGACGACGCAGACGTAGTCATGATCCCTATGTGTCGACCATGCTTCGCAGCGGCACAAAAAACACAACTGAAGCTTTTGTATGTAATTCACATTGATTGTTGGTGATAATATTTTTATAATAAATGTTAGCAAAATGTGTTCGCGATGCAAGTTCGGACTTCAGACTTTTTAGCAGTTCTGACTTAAAGGCTTATCTATTGATGAGATGGCAGGGGCCTGATGCTTTGGCTGTTGTCAGGCCCACTGGGGTTTACCTGTTGAATTTCTTTTGCTCCAGTATTCAGTTTTATTTACTGTTGAGTCCTTATCTTCGCTTAATCTCATTTTTATATCTTGATTTATATTTTCTAGGAGATGATGCATAGTTTAGTCAGGGGTCTTTCATGCAAACCAAACATTTATGTGTCTTGATCCAAATCTGAACTAAGGGTGAGGTTGGCGCCGTGAAACCTGTTTAAGCCCTCCAGTAAAATATATTTACTGACCGTTCCATGGCGGTACTTCTTTTGTGAATCATTTGTGTTATTTATGTCTTGTGTTTCCCATGCTTTCGCGTCTGTCCATTGCTGCCTTGTGGTCACCTGCTTGGAAAGGGTTGACCTCTTGCATTGGCTCTTGTTTGTGATGTTTCATTGTGTTTTTGTCACTTTCCCAGGTGGTATCTTGGGTCAGGTGTGGTACTTGATTTTATCGATTCCTGATCTTTGCCGCCTTTCTTACTTTCAAATGACAAAAAAGATCCACAAAAGGAACATTTTTTATGGATTTTACATTGATTTTCGAGAATAACTTTTTATGCCCCCAACTTTGAAAATATTGAAGGGGCATATTGCTTTTGGCTTGTCTTTCCGTCCGAACAAAAATTAAGCTAGTGTTTTTTGCTTGTTTTTTTTATTTCTTAGATTGATTCCTCATCAAAAAATAACTGACCCATATTTTTATAAGTCTGAATTATCTCCCTTTATCAAGTTATGCCCCCTTTAAAGGGTCGTCGCGAAATTTTGTAATAAATATATATAAAAACTTTTACAGCTAGGAGCTTCAAACTTGGTCAGCTGATAGAGGATCATAAATTTAAAAAAAAAAAAAGTTTTTATTTTGTTATTGTCCTTTGCAAATTTAGGCATTGAAAACTTGTAATCAAGATATCTCAAGTATCAGGTAGCTTCAAACTTGGTCAGCTGATAGAGGATAATGAGTAGATAACTTGGTGAAAATAAAAAAAAAAAGCTATAACCTTTTTTTAGTTATTACCCTTTGCAAATTTGGCCAATGAAAACTTGTAATCAAGAAATCTCGAAATTTATTATAGCTAGCAGCTTCAAATTGTGTCACTTGATAGAAGATGATAAGTAGATTACCTGGTGGAAATTAAAAAAAAATATTCTATTTTTTTAGTTATTGTCCTGTGTAAATTTTGGCATTGAAAACTTGTAATCAAGATATCTTGAAAAATATTATAGAACAGTAAGTGAGTATGGTCAAACATGGTTAGTTGGTAGAAGATGATTAGTAGATTACCTGCTTAAATTTTAAAAGAGCATTGAAATCTTTTTATAAAGATATCTGGAAACTATTTATAGCTAACAGCTTCCAACTTTGTCAGCTGATTACTAGGTGATTTAGTTTTAGTTCAAATTAGGTTAGATGATAGAGGATGATGAGTAGTATAGCTAGAAGCTTCAAACTAAAGATGACCATTCTGTTTTAAAAAAACTACCATCCTTCATGACAAGAAAAGGGTTGGGGGCATAGTGTTTCATAAAAATCATTTCTAGTTTATTATAAAGAGCTACGTGCATTAAGGGGCTTTTTTGCCCCCCCCCCCCCCCTATGAGGCTAAAAATTTTTAAAAAAAAACACCAATTTGTTTTTATTAGTTTATTAGAACAATAACCAATGTGTAAAAGTCTCCAATTACTCTGGCTTTTACCGTTGCTATGGTAACAAAAATGGCCGCCAAAATAGGCTGAAAATAGGAAATTAACCATTTTGGAGCAAAATTGAGAGGTTTGACATAGAAATCAACATAGAGCACAAGTAAATACCAAAACGATATTTTAACAGAAGATGAGAATTACCACAGCACACAATATGTTAAAAGGATTTTTTTTGTATTTAGCTGTGCTGATATCTAATTCTTAAAACATTGGTCTCTAAAAGCTTTAAATTTGGTCCAAAATGGCAACTCCTCTGTTTTGAGCCTATTTTGTCGGCCATTTTTGTTACAATAGCAACGGTAAAATTTAAATAAATACCGAGATTTTACACTTCAGTTATTCTTCTAATAAACCAATCAAAAGAAATTGGTGAAAAGCAATTTTCAGTTTTGGCTCAAGAGGGGGACA
The DNA here is from genome assembly GCA_964019695.1 of Loripinus fragilis. NCBI lineage: Eukaryota > Metazoa > Mollusca > Bivalvia > Lucinida > Lucinidae > Loripinus > Loripinus fragilis. The sequence goes on along the minus strand of OZ026522.1, from coordinate 82,730,023 downwards.
AAGTAGCCCCTAAATGCACGTACCCCTTTTACCAAAATGTATTCGCGATGCAAGTTGTATAGGAGACTTAGTGCCACCTTCAACAAACGGTTCCAACATCCAAGATATTACTTTTGACGCGGTGTAAAGTTGCATTGAACATTTAAAGCAAAGCGCAAATAAGTTCTAAATGTAAGTGCGAAAAACTCAAGAAATTAATCTCTGGCGGCCAAATTTAATAACAATTAATAACTTAGTAAAGTTTTGAATTTTCAGAATACGAAATATAATGTTTCAAACTGATTAAAATCAAAATAATTTCATGTATTCTGTATACCACAATACATTGTTTGACATTATTTTTGCACCAAGCCTGGCAATTTATCAAACTTCTTAAATATCATTTTGAAATATCAATACTTAACTTTAAGGAGGCAAAGTAATTTGTGGCCCCGTTTTCCTTATCTCGTATCGTAGATGTGAGTTAAATGTCAGTTAATTTGCAGACTATTTCATCTTAACAATATCGGTATATGAGAATATAAGACCCTACCAATGATGGGATAAAACGAATCCGTCGAGGTTTGCTGAGGGACTACACACAGTGATCGCGAGGGACGGATTTTTCTATCCCACAACCACACATATAAAAGATTCTTTTCTTGCTAACCATTATATGCCACCTTTTATACCAGAGGTTCCTCAGTACGCTGCTCTGTGACATAACATGTTGACGTCTTTTTAACATAACCATAACGCCACTTGTGACGCGACGTGCGGCTGGTTGCACGGTTTGGAAAGGGGTATGTGAGATATGATTTGCTCATATGGGTAAATACAGCGGATACCCAGAACTGGAGGACGAGAAAATAATTTCTATATCCAGCTAAAATCTCAGATATCTTATACCGTAAGAAAGAAATTGTTCGCATCAGTCTTGGGTAGCCTGTCAAGAAGCTGGAAAGACGTCCTTATAATGAACTAGACAGCAGTCTGAAGGACATCCATATCCGCCGCCGCCCGAAGAATGCCATGACCTTTAAATGTAGCCTTGCTTGAGTTTGCATCGTTGAGTCATGGGGTTATGCACACCAACATACTTAAAGGAACATTTGAGTGAAGATTAATGAAATACATGGAACACACTCAAAAGTCAAAGGTAAATCCCATGACCTTAAACTGTGAGCTTGACATTGGGTCTGCGTAGCCAAGTCATGGGTTCTGCTTATCGTCTCACTGCGATTAACATTTGGTCGAAGTTTAATGAAAATCGTTCAAAGGATTCAGGAGATATGGAGCAGACACCAAATTCAAGGGTTAATTCATGAGCTTGAACTAACACCTTGACCTGGAGTCTGTGTAGCTGAGTCATAGATTTTGCACACCAACTAACTGAGAGGAACATTTGAGTGATGTTTAATGAAAATCTAACAAATGTTTGAGGGGATATGGAGCGGAAAGGAAATTCAAGGGTAAATCTCATGACCTTATAGTGTGACACTGACCTTGAGTCTGCGTAGTCAAGTCATTGGTTCTGCACACCGTCTCACTGAGAGGATCAATTGGATGATGCTTAATGAAAATCGTTCAAAGGGTTCAGTAGACATGAAGCGGGCACACATTGAAGGATACATCACATGACCTTGAAGTGTAATCTTGACATTGAGTTTGCGTAGCCTAGTCATAACTTTTGCACATTGTCTTACTGGGACGAACATGTTTGCGAAGTTTAATGAAAATCGCTCTAAGGGTTCAGGGAATATGGAGCGGACTTCAAATTCAAAGGTTAAACCATTGATCTTGACCTGTGACCTTATGTCTAGGTAACTGGGTCATCTGCTCTGCACACAGTCTAATTGAGATACATTTGAGCGAAGTTTAATGAAAATCGGTCGATGGGTTCAGGAGATATAGAGCGGACACAAATTGAAGGGTTCGTCACATGACCTTAAATTGTGACCTTGACGTTGAGTCTGTGTAGCCGAGTCAAAGGGTCTGCACATCGTCTCACTGAGAGAAACATTTGGGTGAAGCTAAATGAATATGGCCGAAAGAGTTCAGGAGATATGGTGCGGACACCAAAATTCAAAGGTCAATCCCTTCATCTTGACTTTAAATCTAGGTTGCTTGGTCATGTGCTCTGCACACCGTCTCACTAAGAGGAATATTTGAGTGAAGTTTTATTATCATTCAAAGGGCTTAGGAGATATGGAGCGGACACCTATTGAAGCGTAAATCACATGGCCTTGAAGTGTTAAGTTGACCTTGAGTCTGCGTAGACGAGTCATAGGTTCTGCACATCGTCTCACTGAGAGGAAAATTGGGTGAAGAATGAAAATCGCCTAAAGTAGTTGGAAGATATGGAGCGGACACGAAATTCAAGGGTAAATCCCTTGAGTCTAGGTAGCTGGGGCATGTGCCCTGCACACCGTCTCACTGTGAGCGGACTTTTTGATAGAAGTTTAATGAAAATCGTTCAAAGGATTCAGACATGAAAGTGTTACGGACGGAATGACGGACGGACGGACAGACAGACGAAGGGTATTCCTATAATCCCCATCCTCTTCGCGGCAGGGGATTAATAAGTATTCAGCAAGATAAAACAGTCTGCTGTGTAATGGGACCCGGATCCAAATGTGGACGTCACGTCACTTTATGATGGATTTACGTTGTGTATTTTGCGGTTTAATTGCCGTGTATGATTGTCTTAACGCTTGTCATTGTTTAATGAGTTTAATGAGTGATTGTTTGTGTATACGGAGATATTGTTTAGTATCAACTACACATACTTAAAACAGTATATAGGAATAACATTTCTTTTTTAAAGTAAGTTTTCCGTAGTGATCTTACAATTATCGATGCAGATGTTGTATACCTAAGCTCGTCTCGTCTTCGTTGCGTCAACGATGCTAACATGTCGAACAAGATTAATGGGGGTGGTATGACTGCCAGAAAAGTGAATAGGTTGGTTTTATCATCTGCGAGTAGGATCGCATACATGAGCTCTGGCTTCGAGAAACTGCTCATATACAGTTAAATCTGGCCCCGAGATTATAAAACTTTTATCATGCTCTTCTCAGCTAAGCACGAAATTTATCCTGCTCATAAAAGTTAAAATGCCAACCATTGTTGGCATTTTAACATTCATTAGCATGATAAATACAACATCTGAGAGGCTCAAAGCAAGAACTTATTTGTCAGTATTTTAGTTGTGTGAGCAGATGAAATTTCGCGCTCAATTGAGTTGACCATGAAAAAAGTTTTATAACCTGGTGGCCTGGTTAATTCGAGTCCGAGTTATCAAGTTTTTGCTGTACCGTTTACTTATATCAATTCAAGTCATATGTTAATTGTATTTCTAATATCTAGGATCCAGTATAAACGGACTGATCACTGACGGAAATACACAGTTATGTTGTCGTGGCTTTATTTTAGCGCTATTTCAAAGTACTACAGGCGATAAAATTTTAGATTATAAGAAGTTATTCCCGATATGCGAAGTTGAAATATAACAAGTTACAGTAAATAAAATTGAAGTTTTGTTGATTTCTGCAGAATTGTGGCTAAAAGTGCCGAAAATAGCTAAAAAGGCCACCATGGATTCTTGCTGGTGTTCATAAAGACGGATAAACTGTCAATAGATATAACAATACAGTCTTAACGATAATATATTGAACCATTACTTTATGAAGAAAAATCACAGATATGCAGAGTAATAATTGAGATATGATTGTTTAATCTTCAACATACTTCAGTTTTGAAAGCTCAGCATCGACAACGTATATACATTTACCCGTTATGTGTCTGTGACCAGTTCGGGTATAATGTGTCCGAGCTAATATTGAGCAACGTGGAAACAGTTTTATAAAAGAAAACCGACTTTCTTCTAAATCCCATTTCTGAAATGATCTGTCTGAGAACTTATTTTATTATGTTGTTATGCAAAATAAAATAAAATAAAAGTTGAAATTACCCAAGAAATATATTTAAAAAAGATAATCGACTCAGATAAAATGGATATTATTTTACTGACCGTTCTAGGGCAGTGCTTCTGTGTTATTTGTTTCACGTTTGCCTTTGCTATACTGTCTTTATGTTTCTTACAGCCTTGTGGTCACCTGCCGTGTAAGGGTTGGCCTCTCTGCTCTCTTGTGGGTGATTTTTCCTTGTGTGTTTTGTCACTTTCCCATCAGAAGTAATACTTGATTGTATCGATTCCTGATCGTTGCTGCCTGCTTTAAAATCGTTAATTATGTCGTTGGACAAGAAGTTGTTGCTAATTTTACATGAAATAACCGAAGAAATTGAATTTAACATTTAACATTTCCAGATATATGCTGTTGTGAAAATTGGTTTGTCTTTGGAAATCTCATAACTTAGACAAGAGGACCCTTGACACTTACATGAGAGTGACTGTAAATAAGGCTCGGGTATATACACATGTGTCTTTATCCTAGGCAAAGCTATGAATTTTGGTTGATAGGCAGTTGTTGAAGTTAAAGTGATCACAAGGCCACAAAGGTAATTGGCTATGAAGAATTTGTTTGTTTGATTTGATTCTTTACGTCCCATCAACAATCTTTCAGTTATAAAGGGACGGGTCTTCCTGGGTTGAACCAGTACTAAGCTAGGATTAATGTTCATGCTCAAGGACCACAACGCTGTGACGCCGGTGAGGCTCGAACCCGCGGCCCTTCGGTCTCGAGTCAAACACTCTACCACTGAGCCACTGCGCTCCCTCGAACAGTTATTTGACTGATCGCTGATTTGGCTTTTTGAAAAGAAAAGTAGATGTTAAATACACCTACATATATGTTGCCAGCGTTGAGGCATCCAAGAACGCTTTTTCTTGAAGATGAAACCATAATGCAGAGCGGCCGTCGATATGTCGGCAGGGACAAAGCGATATGTCGGCAAAGACATCATTTTGTCAGACACTGGCTCTCTTCACGGACGCGACTCTATTATTAAACCAACCTGTGAGGTCAAATTTTGCAGAATTACTGATGCATATCTGTAGTTTGACTAAATCATGGTTTGTTTTGTAGACGTGATGGAGCAGTAATCTATTTTAAGCACATTGCAACATATTTTTGACGAGCTGGCAAATATCGTATTTGACCGTGAAAAAAATTGCTGCTGCAGTATCTTTATCGGTGTACGCTAGTCATCAGCCATCTTCTCCATCATCAACAAAAGTCTATAGAATCGCTAATTGTTTATGAAACACAAAAACTCTTCACCTACCCATTCTTCGTAAAATCCTAGAGGATCTTACTTCAAAACGGTAATCTGGCTTCAAAGCAGGCAGATGTACGGCGTGTGGTTAGATGGGTGATAGGGTTGTATTTTATCTGCTGCAGATTTTAGAGAGGTCCCTGTCATATTTGGCTTGTTCGCAGGATGAAATTTGCTTCACTTTAGGTAAATTTGGATAGGGGTCAGGGCCTTTTAGTCTTTCCCATTCTTCTTTTAGCTCTCCCTCTCTCTTGGAGGAGTCCCAACATGACTGAAATATTGTTGACAGGGACTTCACGCTTGCACTCCTCAAGCAATTATTTATTGTTGGTACGACGACGGATTAAAAGATGATTACGACAGACATGCTGTCTGCAAAATACAGCTATTCTGGTGACACATGTACCGGCAGACTTTAGGAAATTCTTGAGTCAGAGCTAAATATAGCATTGGAGGTAAATACCTGTTGTATACTGGGTCAGGTGTGGTACTTGATTGTATCGTTTCCTGATCTTCGCCGTCTTTCTTACTTTTCTTTTGTGCAAATAACGAAGGTGTAGACAGATCGTACTATGTACAAAATGTATCTGTGTAGTCTGGTCCGTACGCCATGTGTTGTTGACTGCCAAAAAGGAATAATATTGGTTGATATTGCACGTGAGTTCAAAACCTCGAGATCTAGCTGGGCTCTCGAGATCTAAATTGGCATGAACTTCGGTTTAGCAAATCCCAAAGGCGGATTTGCTCGCGGCGGATTCTACATCGTTTATACATATATATATATACATATATATATTGAAAATACGCGTAAACGTTCTTAATTAAAACTTACATCAAAGGGAATAGCATATGATCAACAAATAATACAGTTTAGATAAACTATGGATAAATAATAAAGCACGATAAAAGCCCGCTATTTGTCGAATAAAAATTAAATGATAGATCGTCGTGTTCTCCTGCTGCAAATTAATATTTTATAACCGTCTAAATTTTCGTACATGCTTCATTGAGTTGATTAGAAGATATCCTGTCCTTTCACAGAATAATACTGACAAAATCATACATAAGATACAGGTAAACTTCTTTTGGTTTTCTTTTTCCTCAACAAAAGCATATGTTACGGCCCTGTCACACTATAACTTTTAAGCCAACGTATGCCGACGTATGAAAAAGATATCCAGTACGCTGGCATACGCTGAAATTGAGTTAAAATCTTTGAGGTTGGGGGGATATGGTCACTAGATATCTTAAATAGTTGATACAAGTCCTAAGTAGACATCAGTGTGTTGGATTGTTAATTGTGCATCAAACTTAATACTTTAAATGTTTCATTCTTTTAATTCTGAATAACTTTAACCAAATAAATGTCTGTCAAGGTTTTTTGTCCAGAAAATGCCAAAATATGCCAATATAAACTAAATTAATCCCGGAAAATGCCAGTAACCTCCATTGGCATGGATTTGCTCATAAATGCTGACATTTTCCCTACCCTGCATTTGTATACCATTCAATATATGCTTCCACTCGACAGCTACAGACACTTTGGTCCATGCCCCAGGCTGGGACTAGAGGTCAAAATCTAGAACATCTTAATTTTTATCTTTTTAAGAATCATTTGTATTTGAACAACATGTACTTTCTCTCTGTGACATCAGACCTTAGGGTTAATGACCCAAGACGGGGCTACAGGTCAAAATAAAGGACACATTTCAAACTATTCATTAGAAAACATTCATATTAAGGCACTTGGTACAATTCATGACAGGCTTTTAGTCGACAGCTCGAGACACTTGGGTCCATACCCCAGGGCGGGGATAGAGGTCAAAATAAAGGTATCTCATTTGTTTTCTTTTATATGATAATTTGTATTTGAACAGCAGGTACTGTTTCATCTAACTTTCTTTCTGTGACTTTAGACCTTAGGTTTCATGACAAGGGCTGGGGCTAGAGACAAATATTTTCTACGTTGGTTGTATATATTTTCTTCTACATTTTGTCTTTAAGGGCAATGACGGGTAATACTTCCCACAATAAAATCTTTTTAATTCTTTACATACAGTTTGTTTTATGTACTGTCAACATTGCAAGGACTGTCCATTTATAAAATAAAAAGGATATGTCACCACGTTCATTTTTTTTTATAATCTCAAATGGAAGTTTTCAGCATTTTACATTTTTTCTGGAAAAAAAAACCAAGTCCTTAATATTAAACTGAAGTATTTGTAATCGCCATCAAGCTTCTTTATTTTAATTTTAACTATTGCTCGTGACCTCGAGCTTTCTAGAAAATGTGAAAATTTATTTGTTTTCCCAAGCCGTGTCAAGATACTGCATGATGTATTTTGGTATCCCCCCCCCCCAAAAAAAAAAAAAAAAGATTTTGATTTTAAGAGTAACTTATATATTAAAAATATGACATTAAAAATCTTATTTTCTTTTATTTCATGGACTATCATTTGACATTTTAGAAATAAGAAAGAAAGGGGGGTTACCAGACTAATTATCTTTCAGGAGGACCAAATTTAACCCCATCCCTACAAATTTCGAGGATAATTCAATATAAAACGTTTAGGATTTTATATACTTCCATAATGCTAGTATGAAGTATGTTTTCATTACAATGCGAAAAAAGAAAAAATAAAAAAACTTTCGTCTGTCAAGAAAATGTGGAAATATCCATCTGACATAAGAGTATCTGAAAACTGTATTGATTCGAAATCGTATATGGTAGGAAAGACGGGACCTAGACAACTTTACCTGTTTCTCGACACAGAATTGGTGCGCACGAGAATTACCCAAAATTGCCCCTTAAATGGGTCTCAATCGTGTCTCGAAAAGGATAGCTGTCTGTGGATCCTATTGGCAAGTCCCTACCCATTTCCGTGGGAAGGCCGTGCGTCTTAGCATGGCTAAACGAGGCTTGTCGATTATACACGAAACAGATTCACTAATTTGAATATTTTGCATTATACCCAGGGGCAGTTTTATCAATTACTAATTTTGCAGTAAAATATTTACGTTTACTCTCGATCTTATAATGTACCTTCAACCCTTTACCCGCCAGCCTAGATTTTAATCTTCCGCTCTCTCATCTGCCTTATTGTCTTAGGTCAACTGTATGGCAAACATTATGGACCCAGATCAGACTACTCAGGGTTCGTAGACTTGTGTCTGAAGAGCACTCGGATATATTTAGCGGACGTATAAACGGACGACATTTTCAGGACATTAAAATGGCGGAACAAGAGCACTGTATTCTCCACACGACAGCCAATCTTTCTCCACAACCAATCATGTTGAGTCTTTCATTTGACACGAGTGATGTTCTTTCAGATCTCGGAGAGAAAAAGTTTGTATTTTTCACGCGCCCATGTTACATGATACGATTCAGTAAATATTCACGGGTGAAGCTTTAATGAATCATTGATTTGCACATTGATTTTAACCTTAATTAGGAAAAAGCTATTTTGTGATGAAGATACACAACGATTTCGGACTACTATTTACGTGATAAGGTAATCTATTGTCTAGAATAGCCAAAGTTATCCTGGTGCAAAGGATGCGACCCGGTCTGCATCTGCCAGGTAGTGCAATAGTGTGCTGCTGAACAATAAGATTGAAGTCCAATCATTTAGAAATGTCTACAATAATAGCAATGCGATGGAGCTTTTTTTATCTGATTAACAGACATGAATCAGTTTCTAATATATTAAACAATCAAACTGATATTATTGAAGCTTTTAACTCCACCACCAGATATTTAGATGACTTACTTAATATTTTTAATCCTTATTTTGAACAAATGGTAGGTCAGATATATCCTACTGAACTTTAATTAAAAAAGGCGAATTCTTCTGATACTGAAGCTCCGTTTTTAGACTTGAACTTGTCAATAACAAATGGCATTGTTTCTTCTAAAATTAATGATAAACGGGATCTTTTTAATTTTAAAATAGTAAATTTCCCATTTCTTGGTGGAGATGTTCCTCGCTCCCCTTCCTATGGTGTATATATTTCTCAGCTTATTCTTTTTGCTAGAGTGTGTTCTAATGTTGATGACATCAACAACAGAAACATATTTTTAACTGCTTAATTATTAAAACGAGGTTGTAGATATTATAAAATTCGACAAGCATTTTCTAAATTCTACCACAGACACTTAGAGTTAATTGTTAAATACAACATTGGGTTAAAAACTCTTCTGCAACAAGATATATCAGAACCTATATTTTATAGTGATTTAGTTTACCAATTCAAACAAATGGTTGGAAAACCTAATTTTAGTGATCGCTTCAAAAAGATTGTAAAACGTTATTCAAGGTTGGATATAACTTGGATGTCATGCGACAGACTGCATGCCTGGTTTTAAACCCAATCACGGTTTAAAGCTATGTTTTTCTCTTTAATTGCACGACGGTGTAATCGGTGGGTTGGTGCCTGATGCTTATCTGTAGCTGGACCCACCGTGGCTCAACTTGAGGTTTTCTTTAGCTCAGGCTATCTGTGAGTCATGTGCCCTTTTCTTTGTTTCATCATAGAGTGTTAATTTGATTAGAGTGTTTCTCCATGAAGATACATTGCATTAGTTAGAAGGCCTCCATGCGAGCTAAACATTTCTTGTACTTCAAAAGCAGCAGAATCTAGGGCAAAAAATTGGCGCCAATTAAATGCATTTAAGCCCCCCCCCCTCGGTGGCCGGTGGCTTAGGCTGCTGTCCGTTCTAAGGCAGTGGTTCTGTTGTTGTTGACTTTTTGTTTATTGTTACTCCCATTGTGGGAGTCTATAATTGTTCTATGTTTTGTTGCACGTTACTTTATGTCCATTCTAGTATTGCAATCATCTTGCTGGGGAAGAGAGAGCTGGTTGCTTTGCTTAATTTGTCTTCCTGGTTTCTCGTGATGGTTGAGTGGCTCTACCTATGGGTGCCATGGGGTTGTCTGCGGTTTGTGATTGTGGTATTTTCTGGTCAAACTCACTTACTTTCAAAAGAAAATTTCACAAAATTGTAGAACCGGGAAAAATATTAAAAGTAGTATTCTCCTTAAATCCATTTGTTCTATACGTTACCAACATAAATTATATTATTTTTTCACCGTAATGGCACGCTATACACTACGATATTACAACCACAAGGGAAGGTATGGAGTGCTAAATGTGATACAGAAATCGCTGCGATGTCCACATACTTAAGTGTTTTCATATGGCAAGGATAAATTCCTTTTTTTACTGTTTCATTTCTTGATTTGCTTGAAATGACTTACTCTTTTAGGATTGTAGGTTAGCTTTTGTGCCTTATCATTATAAACATAGTTAGGCCAGATTTTTTTTATTAGTTGATTTACGAACCCTCCTACTCTAATTTTCCGGAAAGTAGGTGAAAAATAAAATTTTATTTCTATTTTTTTTTTTTTATTCCCCGACTCGAAATATTATTTATTTGGTTGAAAAAAATATTATTTTTTGAGGTACTGTCTGTGCATTTTTGAGAGTGACCTGTCCTGACCTTGTCCTGTCCAGATTTTTAGGAAAATGATGAAATATTTAAAGATTACCTTACTAGTGTTACTCTTTTTCTTGAGATATTAAAGAAAAAAAAAGAAAAAAGAAGCTCTGAAAAAAAAAAAAAAAAAACTCTGAAAATGACCAGTCAACTGGTCATTTTCAGAGCTTTTTTATTATTTTTTTCGTCCCCCCGACCCTAGATCTGAAAAAAATTTCCCGTAAATCAACTAATTAAAAAAAATTCTGGCCTTATTATAATCAATAGGTGATAGCCAATATAGATATTTGATGGCTATGGATCTTCCGAACTTAAAGTAACTTCGTTCTTTATATTTTATTTCATCAAAATTGAGCGGTTGGCAGTGAAGTTAACTGCTTTTAGATGTCAACTCATGCATAAAAAGAAGGACGAGACCTGTTTCATGTTTATTCGAAATATGAGAATTTCCTTTTTCGAGGTTTCATGTAAATAAAATAGATATCTTTTGCTTTCTCTTAAATAACGGACGTGTCCCTGGTATGACCAAATAGACAAGTAGGCAATTTAAAGCATAACCATAACACGGCGTCCCAACATACACCCCCCCCCCTTACTGATTTTAAGAGCTAAAACGGGTGCGTTTCTAATGAAATGCGTATAAAAGTGTTAAAACTTCTTTTAAGTTTAGAGGAGCAATCAGTCTATCATTCAAATGAAAAACAGCTTCTGTGTGCATGTGTTTGGTTATCAACTGGGCATTATAAGTTCTACCGCACGAGTGCCCAATTGGGCATTCCATGTTCAAAATGTGTCCTGGAAGAATTGTGAAAAACAAATTCTCCAAACTCACAGCCGATAGAAGTTCTTAAGTGGTTCAGGAATATATCGCCGAAAAAACTGATCACCAAATATTGCATTCATGTATTTTGCTTACATTTTAGTGTTGCTTTGGAAACTGTAAACCCAAAATTTGATGTTTAAGTTGCTTCAAAATAGTTTATATCCAACGGTAGTACTTTATTTTCTAGCAGAGCACATTTTAATCATTTATGTACAATTTACAATAGGTTCCAAGAGAAATACTTCATTTTTAAACGCTTAAACTTTGACTTCTCATCTTCATAGACTGTTTTAATCCAGCGAATAAAGTTAAGAGCCATTTTCTTGGTGACTGCGTATTTTTTGAGATCAGATTAACCAATGTAAATTTATCATTAATAAATATAATAAGCAATAAATAAGATACGGCAATTTCAAATTTGGTCAAATAAACATGAACACCTCTTGTACATGTATTATAGTGGCGCAGTGAAAAAAATTATAAAAAAAATATCATTTAAGCCTTTGAGTAACATAATTTGATTATGAATAAATAAACAAGCATTAGAAATGCTGCTTACAGGATTCGTAAAACATATTTAATGGCATTTTCGTGTGCCTTAAATTCAAGTTTTTCACTTTAAAGTATCCATGCTTTTGTTGAAGTTGAATCTTAGTAAAGTGTATGTTTAAAAAGCCATATTCACAATTTTTGTAATTATTGAGCACTTATAGTGTTGTCAAATGAGAAACAATCTAATCAAATTAACATATTATGATGATACAAAGAAAGGCGCATGACTCTCAGATCGTCAGAGCTAAAGAAAACCTCAAGTTGAGGTGCGGTAGGCCCAGCCAACGACACGCATCAGGCACCAACCAACAGATTAAAGCCTTACGTCAGGGCCGTCATTCAATCTAAGGCCTGATCCACCGAGCAATTAAAGAGGAAACCATAGCTATCAACCGTGATTGGGTTCACAGCCGGGCATGCAGACTGTCGCATGATATCCATGTTGTATCCCACTCTTTTATAACCTTTAATAGTTAAAATAATAATAGGAGGGTCGATTTTAGCCATTTCACCTTTCGAATTCGACAAATGTAATTGCACAATTGTTAATGCTTGCTGATTTAAACTTTAAAAACAATCTCAAATCATAATATTAGAAAAGGAATGCTTCCGAATATGCTTGCAATTTAGAGATAATATAATTCCCAGAAGCCTGTTATCTAGCAACTTTTTTGGAAAATTTTGAAATCACTTATCCCTGACTTTTTTTTATAAATTTTACGAAATTTTCCTGGCTGAAAATTAAATTACCTGAGTTTTCCCTGACCTGGAAAAAACATGCTTCAGCCTTTTTTCTTGACCATGGCAAACCTGGTCTCTCCCCCCCCCCCCCCCCCCCCAAACGCACACAAAGGATGCAACGATGCATGAAGTACCAAATCAACAACAGAACCACCGCATTAAAACTGATAGCAGTCGAAGATCCAATGCACCATCACAGAGAAACAATCCGTAGCATATGTTTCATTTTGTGTTCAGTTCCAGTGGTTAAACATTCCAATTTCAACATTAGTATTATATTTGTGAGCGCCTATGTTTTATAGCTGACCATTGTTGTAATTACACATTTGATCAGGTGTTTTGTGAAGGCATATACGTGTTATTTGTTAATTTTCTCTTTTTTCCAAAAATAGATTCAGTAAATTTGATTCAAACATGACAAAAACACAAGTATAGTTTATTTTTTCCATATAGGCCACTGGCTGGATATGGTTTACCTCCCCCACAGTGAATTGTGTAGACCATAATTTTCTTAAAGCCCAATATCTTGCAAGGATTTTGCAAACTGTTAGTCCTCTGACAATGGCAGCGTTAAGCTGCAACAGCCTGTTACATACGTTACCCTAAAAAAGATATGATAATTAAATTTCTTTTTAAGACTTCAGAAAAGTGCAAAATGTAAGGTAAGATTCCCAAATTGGTTATATCTTCTAACTAAGCTATTACTTGGTAACAGATATTGACATTTAAAAATAAATATAGTCACCCCGATGTAGTGTATTATATATTTTTTTCATTGGACCCCCTTTTAAATGATAAATGAATCTAATATAGTTTGTTTTAATTTTTATTGAAACCAGTTTATGTTCATTAATTTAGAATTATATTTAAGAATTTTATTTAACTTTTCAAAACTGCAAATATTACGTTTCTATCATATATACTATTTGAGTAATTAGATATTTAACATAGTAGCCCCATGTCACACAAAAATGTCAAAGTTAATTCTCTAGGCCTTGTGCTGGCTATAGTACCCCCTCCCCCGAGGAGGAATTTGTACATTATAATTTCCAGATACTTCATTGCATAAGCAACAAAATGAAATATGTTGGCCCTCTGAGAGTGGCAGCGTTAGCGTGAAACATCAGGTCATGTACGTTACCCGCAAAATAACATTAAATTTTCCTGATAATGTCTCATACATGACATATTCACACTTTTTTAAGTCTGGCATAGGTTTAAGAATTTTGGCATTTATATTATAAATGTCTTGAGTTTTTTGCCATTGCCGTTGTATATGTAACTTAGTGTTTCATATGTTATTTCCGAGTATCAGTACGGCAGTTATTGACTATAAATGTATTACATCCGTCAGTGAATATAGCAAATCTATAAGGCTGCTATTCAAATGAATTGAAATTCCTTATTATGGTGTCTTACACTATTTTACAGCCCCAGTTAGATACGTTACTCTCCTAATACCACTAAACGTTCAAGATAAGGTCTCCAACACGACCTGCTTGTACTAATTTGCATGCTGGCACAGGTCTATGTACTTGTTTTTAGATCTGGCTCATTTGCTGAGGAAGTAATTCAAAATATAAACTACCATAAACCCTCTTTTCTTTTATAGAGACATCAAATATAGTTAACATAATACTCATGAAAAATTTGTAACATACAGTGCAATATGTGAGTAACAACTTAAAAGCTCAAAGAAAAACCATCAGGTAGAAGTTATAGAGCTATTTCTTGTCAAGCTAGCAATTCGTCGTATATTATCCAAGGGTTCTAAGAATTTTCCAATACAGCTTATTAATCCTCTATCAGATTCCTCTAAAAAGAAATTTTCAATACGCTAGCACTCTGGTAATGGCACCATTACCTTGAAACAGCCAATTACATATATTACCAATCAGCATCTTTGATATTTTTAGTAAATGACAGGACTTTTGAAAAGTGCAAACCATAAGGTAAGAATTCAAATTGGCTATATCATCCAAGTGAGGTATTTTTGCATCACAGATATGGACCTTTGAAAACAAATATGCACCCCCAAGTGTTACCATACTGTTACGTATGTTATTTTTCATTATTTCTATATAAATGATTTATGAAACTAAATTATAGTTTGATATTTTTTTTAAATGACAATGTGTTACTAATTCATTTTGTATTAAAGAATGTTTATGTACCTTTTGAAAACTGCAAATATTATGTTTCTATCTTTTATAAGGTTTGAGTTGTTGAGTTTTGAACATGGTAACCCAATATCACACAAAATGTGTGGCTCTTTTGTTAGGGTACAATCAAGTTTTCATTCACCCAAATGTACTCGATATCCTTGCCATTTATTTTCCACACATGTGCCTATATCTAGAAAGCCTTAGCCTTACAAGTTTCATTGGAAAGACATGATAGTTCAAACTTTGTATGTACGTCTCAAGGGCAGAAAAACAGAATGGAAGTAAGCTCATTTTCATGTAATTTGAATTAGTCAGTATATGTGCATGACTTTGGTACTTTTTTTCAGAAACATATCGTACTGCAGCAAATTCACATTTACATAAATTGCACATGTTAGGGCTTCATGTCACTGATGTGTACCTAGAGCAATTTTTTGTTTGTTTTCCTACCCTGTTTAGAATGTAGATGAACTAGTGGGGAGGGGATCTCAGTTTTATATGAAACACCTTTCCGTGGTGCTAACACATTGGCACATTGGTATTGTTGCAATCTGTTAAAAAGTGTATGACTGCAGATCTCTTCCCTAAAATTCTGGCCAACGTTGTTGACATTCAGAAGGAGCACCTTATGTTGCATAGACCAGTGATGAACAAAACACCCAGGTTATACTCTGCAAGAATGTTTGCAAGACTTTATAGACTGCTGCTTATACATTGTATATATGTATCAGTGACAAAACCAACATGCCCTGCCTTTAGTGCCTGGTTGAATACTGGTTCCATCAGACCATTGAAGGTGACCAGAAACGCTATTATACTCTGTAGTATGGCAATACCATCAAAGTTACGTGCAACACTACATGGCCAATCTGTGTTGGTTCAATGTGTGATTGCAAGCCAGATTTTCAACCAAAAGTGAGTCAATGAAGTCTGCAACAGCTTTCCTGCCAATGTCATCGGCCTCAATAAGGTCCTTAGCAATGACAGGCCTAGCAGGAACACCGAAAGACAAAAAAGTGCAGTTCATTGTCTTCAAAACTAGAACTAAAAGGATTGGTGAAGCCAGAAACTGCCTCTAGTACTCGTTCTACTTTACATCTGAGCAGATTGAATATTTGATTTCAGTGTATTGAAGAGTTGTTTCAATATATTGAGCTCTGGTGTGTTGAGTAATACACCATTCCATCTGTAGTACGAAGCATAGTTCTAGCTGATGAAGCCTATAATACCTCCTTTGACTTAGCATGGGGTTTATTGTTTGCCTTATAGTTATGTCAAAAGCATTTCTCAAGCAAAAACCAATGATTGGAACAAATTTAACCCATTTTGTTGGAGAATTTCTTTGCACCTGCGATGTGTATCAGACAAATTTATGAGTGTTATGCGTAGTTGTTGTGATTGTGTGAAATGAACATTGGGAACAAGGCGTACAGATAGAGCCGACATGCAATTCAAAGTTGCTTTCCTTGTAGCCCTAATCAGTGTCAACACCGTCTGAATTATATACATATACCTTGCCCAGAATTGAGCTGTTTCACAGTGACTGTCTTTAATAACTTCCGCTTTGAATGCATGGTATCTACTGTTTATGGGAGCAAACAGTGAATGTTGGTAGATCACATTATAATAATAGTTTAAATCACCATAAAATAATAAGGAACTTCAGTTTAGTCTGACCTTATATTTTTTTTCTAAATTCTCTGACAGACCATAAACATATATATAGTCAACAACTGCTATACAGATACTAAGAATAACTTATGTATCATTAGGTAACACACATAAAAGTTAAAGCTCAAGACAATTATTTAATGAATACTTAAAATAGGTAAACCTTGTTAAAAGAAGTACATTAACCTGTGCCAGCATGCAAATATGTATAAACAGGGCTTGTTAGAGACATTAACTTGAATGTTTAATGCTATTTGGAGGGTAACATATGTAACATGGGCCTGAAAAATAGAGTAAGCGACCATTATAAAGAACTTTAAATCATTTAAGTAGCAGCCTTATAGATTTACAATATTCTGTGACAGATGTACTACACGTATAGTCATTAAATACCATACTGATCCTCGGAAATACCGCAGGAAACACTATGTAGCGTATACAACGGTAATAACTCAAGACATTTATAAAATTAATACTAAAAATATGTAACTGTGTTATAAGAAGTTCATAAACCTGTGTCAGCATGCACATATATACGAAAGTGTCATGGTTGAGACATTATCAGGGACATTAAATGCTATTTCGGGGGGTAGCGTATATAACGTGATGTTACACGTTAACGCTGCCACTCTCAGAGGGCTTACATCTTTTATTTTGTGTCTTATATAATGTTGTTTCAGAAAATCATACTGTACAAAATTCCCCTGTGGGGAGGGGGTCTATAGCCAGCTCAAGGTATAATATGCTCTCTCTCTCTCTGGTGCGCATGCGCGCACAGCGATGCATGCGCACAGAGAGAGAGAGAGAGTTCCAAAACAATTTTGAAAGCGGATGTAAATTCGTCTAAAAACAGCTTCTTATGTAGATCAAAGGGACACAACTCACAATGCAAATACTAGAGTTATGGCTGTTGTGTTCTGCATGCCTTCAAATGTTGGTTACCGTAGTATTTGCATGAAATTTCACGTATGTTTTTCGAGTACTTGCTATCCGTATGCCATCTCAAACAAGAGGCTATTTGCAAAGAAGCTTGAAATGATGAATTTGAGTGATTTTATCAACAGTAAAGCGAAATATGTTGAAACACAATCTGATGATTTAAGGATATGAAAAATATGTTTAATCCAGCATTAGAAATAATACGTTAGAACTTTTTTCGTAACAATATTAGAATGCTATAATAATAACTGGATGCCGAAATTCAAAAGGTCCCTAAGCACCACAAAACTTATTCTTGAACTATTCTACGTAACATTTGAGTGTTTTCCTTCATAATTTTGAATGACAGAGTGGACGTGATTTTGTAACAGATGACACAGGCCAAATAAATATGTCCCTCAGGAACACGATTTATTATTATAGAAACAAGAGGGCCTTCGAGTCAGGGGTCGCTCGCCTGAGAACTAATGTTTATAAGGATAATAGCAAATCATAGCTCCTCTAAATACCCAGCAATGATGTTTTATGGATTAGCAGTTTCATTATAAAGCTAACATGGAAAAGTGTCCATTTATTTTATTGACAAAATTAACAGGATGTTGACACCCAGGGCGGGGCATTTTTGGCCCCATGGTCATATTGTTAACAAACATGGTAGAAGCCCACTAGCTGATGCTTTGTACACAATATCATACCAAATATCAAGGCTCTAGATCAAGTGATCTTAGAAAAGAAGTGTTGTCTCCCTTACTAGGCCTTGCGATTTCAGATAAAAAAAAATTCCCCCAATATTGACAAAGGAAACACGGACCATGCCTCCGGGTGGTCATATTTTTTAACCAATCAAAATAATTTGAACAATTTTGGTAGAGGGTGTCCCAAGGACCATCTGTACCAAATTATTTTGAATTCGGGTATTTCCTTATGGTTGTCATGGCTACCAGGTTTCTCTATTAAGTAGAATTTAACAACTCTGAAAGGGGACCGAATAAATATGTGAAGATTGGTGATATTCCGCCCAGTGGTTTAGGAGGAAGACATTGCTAAAGACAGAAGGACGGACGGACATACGATGGACATCCTATTACCACAATGTGAGGTTTAAAAAAGGATCCACCATCCAAAGATATATGAAATTGACGGAAAGCTGAATCTAGCTCTCCTATGTACATATACAAGCCGCATCATTAGAAAACCTTATTTTTGCATTTGTCAAAAGGCGCAGATAAGCTCTGTAACTACATAGGGGGATCAGAGCCTATGTTTCGTTACTATACTAATTAAAAACCTCCTGCTCCGATTGAAAAATCTCCAAAGATCCTCAATCCAAATTTAAAAGACTAGTGTTTGTATACTACATGGACGCAAGCTGGCGTATCTAGAGCATGAGCGCCAAAGGAACGTTATCGCGCGACGAGGCACATGTGATTGATTTGCATTTGAACATTTTAACTCCTGTCCCAGATGTTTCAAATGTAAGACTTATGGATTTTACATGTAACCTGTTAGAACCGCGCCAGTTATAAAATAGTGCCATCATGTGAAGAATTGAAATCGAATGCAAAATGCAGCAGATTTTGGGGGTATTTTATCAATGTGAAGAATACGCATATATGCTACATATAATTTTACTACATGCGCATTTTTCACAAATGTGAAATATTGGGTTGTAATAAAGCTTATTGTATAGAGAAAATCATACCATGTTCATTACTTAGCTTTGTAGTTCGAAATGGATTGACGCTTTTCACAACGGTGTTAGGGTACTATTTCCCTTAATGACACTTTAAAAGCATCCTGAAGCAACATGCATAATATACTTAAGGAATAAAGGAACGCAACAATTACTTCAATTCATTGTAAACATAAAATGTAATGCAGTTCGGTTGTGTAGATGATGCTATTTCATAAAAGCAGCACGTATCCGTCACATTACATTTGGTTAAGCCACTACGTCGATTACGTATGCTGGCTAGCATGCGCGTAATCATCCTGACCCACAGTAGAAAACTGTAAAACACGGTCAATAGAAGTCAATTTTCTATCAAAAATCGGTATGTTGTTTACAAAACCGTTTTGAATAAAATTGGGGGTCCAGGAAATGATCAGCTTGCAACCTTGCGTTATGATTTCAAACGCTTAGCGTCAATAACGTCAAGACCAAATATTGCGTTAAATGCGGTAAAGTTCTATTCCCCTTGAGTTTTATTCAATACAAACACATTTACTACACGAATTATGACTTTAGAATGTTAGACGTCAATAAAATGTGTATTATGACGTCAAAACTCATTGTTCTGCACTTTAAAGGCACCATAATGTTTACGCATTTTTCTGATGAGAGAATAGGCAAGTGGCAAAGTTTCGGTTACAGTTAGCAAGTTTAATGCTTACTACTCGCATATAACAGGTTGTTTTTATTTGCAAATGTATGTTGTGTTCAGTATGACTAACGTCAATGCAACGTCCCGCTGACACAATTTTATGGGTTCTGTAAGCATGGTAAGGTAAGTTTTGCGGGCGAAGCAAGTCCTGTTACATGTATCTCTAGGTTCGATAGATCCCGCAATGCAACAACGATCTCAACTCGACGGCCTTAAGTGACGTTAAATGCTTATTCTTTGTCATTGTGCATCCTTCAATTCCAGGAGCTGTTTTTGAAGCCTTTGACTGACATTTCAGCATGATGCGATGCTTTTTTTGTTTGCACATTGTGGAGTCGACGTCATGTAACAAATCACGAAGAAGATTGGGTTTAATGATCTTTATTCTGACGTACACGTCACATTTTTACGTTTTTAAATATTTTCATCTTAAGGCGTTAATTGTATCCTTAAAGTGACGTTTTCGCATTTCATCACATGTTCTTAATAGTCAGTAAGCCCATTCTAAAAGAAATTTTATCTAATCATCATATTACTACGCAAAAAAATAGTTTTTCATCTGTTGCGTATCTTTTTTTCTTAAGTATATTTGAATTAATAATAAGACAGTCAAATAAGTTTATATAATGATTAGCATAAATTCAGCACGGATTGGTATACATAAAATCATAAAGGATACCGTTAAATAAGTACTGCGGCAAACAGTGAAAACCCAGAATACATTGTGACTTTCCAGTGTCGGTCGGAAGAGATAAAAATGATGAAACTTGTTCATCCAAAGTTAAAAAGGTCAGTGTTATTGTCATTTCTCATGTACACAATGATTGCACCAAATTAATCAAAAATGAAATGAAAAGAATGAGGCCCCCAAGGGGTCTGTGCTTCCTTGATCACTGAAAATAATGCATTGATCTCCCCAAATCCCTGAAAATAATTTCCGCGGCTCCCTAAAAATATTTTGCCTTTGCTCCCCAAATGCCTAAAAATAGACCAGCTTCTCCCCAAATCCCCAAAAATATAAGCCTATTCTCCCTAAAATGTATTTTCTTTTCGTAGGATTGAAATCACTTACTTAGTTTGCCTTATACATGTAAAGACAGGGCTTAGCCATGGAATACATGACATATAATTATTCCAATGAAATGCATGGTATATGGCTCAAAGTATGAGGCCATTCCTTAAAATGCTGTTGCTGTACCTGGTAGAGTTGGCATGAAGGAATGCTATCTAGATTTGATTTTTGTTCAATTAGAGACAGACTATTTGTTTTTCTGGTTGGGGGCGCAGTAGCTGATTTTTTCCATCAGCTTAAACTACACTGACTCAAAATGAAAACTTTACATAGTATTCAAAAGTATATATTTTGATGATAAATTAAGTTTCGGGGTTAATTTTTTCGGTCATCAAATTTTCAATGTCTTATCGATGTCACTGAAAAAAATATTGGATGAAAATCAACAAATGCATAATTTTATGAATAATTCAGTTCAGAGGGGTCAAAATGAAAATTTCTAAAAAAAATTATTCCAGTCACACAGATTTTGGAAACAAGAAATTACTGACTGCGTGCTTTAAAGCTGCATAGTCTGTAACTTTTGATCTTTTTATTTTAAAAATAATGTTTTTATTTTTCAAGAACACAGTAAAATACTCAAATTCAGGTACAAATTTTACCATTCTCGTAAATCTTAACAAGTTATCACTATCACAACAACTGCGTTTATGTTAAAATTAAACGGTCTAGAATTATTGGAGGGACGCAAATAATTACCAACAAGAGAAAAATACACCTATTTGATAAGATAATTCACTTTTCCATGCAGTTTTTAGCTGTACTGTACATTTTTATTGTGAAAACATAGCTTAATTCTACTTTTACAAATGATTCAAAAAGAAAATAAAAATTTTCGAAAAATGTTTATAGTTGCAGAGTATGCAGCTTTAAGTGATGTTAAAAAGAACATCAGTAACCAGTGCAGCCTACATTTTTACGAATGCTTAGCAGAATACGTCACCTTATTGAATTTACGTTACGTTGTATGAGCACGATAGGAATTAACATTCTGCTCGTTTCATCGAATAGAGCAGAATATTTGTCTAGTCGGTACTAGCATTAACAAAGGTTGTGCAGTATATTATTACTCAGTCGTCATGCACGGACTGAGAATAATCAGGTATTTATGAACGAAGTGTCGTAAAAAAATCAGTTCTAAGGCGGCTTCACAGACGTGAGCAACACACAAAAAGCGAAGGACGTTGGTCTATATTTCTGGATTATGAAGATATCATGGCATCGACCTAGAATATTACAGCAGACAGAACGAGATGAACAAGTTGACTTCTACAGAATTAGAAAGATAAGTGACACTCAAAACTTTATTTTGTGAATTATATAGTAGTTAAAGTGCGTCTGTCGCATCTGCAGATTATACCTCAAAAGGTAAATGCGTTCAATGAGTAGAAGATGGCATGTTCAAAAAAATAGTTGATTGCGAAAGAAATCTCAACCATTATTGAACGGTACATGGAGATGAAGAATTTAGCGTAAGGTACATTTTTATCTGAGACGCCTTTAAACGGAGAATGTTGTATACTACAGAGCAAATAAAAATAACGCAACACACTACATATTTATTATGAAAGAATATACCAGGATAACATGATCATATTTTAAACATGTTCACGTATATAGACGTCAAGAGCACGCTATAAAATTTTCTCTGAAACGCTCAAAAGCGAAGAATGTTGCATAATATAGAGCAAATAAAAAATAACGCAACACACTACATACGCATTATGAAAGAATATACCAGAGATATCACGTCATGGTTTCAAACATGTTCACCTATATAGACGTCAAGAGCAAGCTATACATGTTTATCTGAAACGCTCAAAAGCGGAGAATGTTGTTTAATAAAGAGCAAATAAAAAATAATGCAACACCATACATACACATTATAAAAAGAATAAACCAGGGATATCACGATCATAGTTTCAAACACGTTCACGAATATAAGCGTCAAGAGCAGGCTATACAGCCTCATAAAATGGGTGGCATTTGCTGGTTTTGCAAAGAAAAATAATAATAATAATAATAGTAATAATAACAATAGCAATAATAAAATCATGCAGTCAACGATGGAATCAATCACAGTTTTACATCTAACGTTCTTACATTTCAGTTACCAATATTTGGAACAACGACAGGTTATTAGAATCCACATTGGCTAGAAAGTAGTTGACGATTATTTACATCTGAAGGTCGCCAGTGTTGAGGAGGATCAGAAACACATTTGAAGAGCTCAATCCAAGTCAGCAATGGAAATTTGAAAGTTCATATTTAAAGCACATTGTAAAGATAAGTACAGAAAGTAGCTTTTTCTTGTTTTTACCAGATAGACATTTCAGATATAAAGATTGTTTTAAGATGTGAAGCTTGGCGCTATACAAAGGCTGGTAGTACAGATCAGTTAGATCATGAGAGACGATATCGAAGGTGGGTGGATTTGCAGAAAATAAGTACAGATGAATCCCCACGAAATAGGCTAAATATTAAATATAAATAGATGCATGGTCATATTAGTATTTTATGTTGGTTATAGAAGAGGATTACACTTTATCTATATATTTGCTGTACTGATCCAGACAAATACTGTTGTTGTTGTTTTGTTGTTGTTTTTTTGCCGGAAAGTGCTTATCTGTAAAGAGGTCTTACAGTAATAAAACAAACCAGAGATCCACTGGTTACTATCCTAGAAATGTATTCTTAAAAATTGAAACGTAGCCTCATGCTATAAATACTCTATAAAAAAACAAGGCACAAAGCATAGATTAGTACTGGATTGTAATTGCATAAGCGATAATTTGCATAAATCCAAGTTTAAAATAATAAAAAAAAAAAAAAAAAAAAATGCGAGATAACAGGACAACAACTTCAAAATGATATTTCATGAGCTAATTTGAAAATGGTGGGGCTTATATTAATCGCATGGATAAAGCTCAGTCAAATGGAACGGTCTCCGCTTTCTCGTGGCCAGACGCAGGTAAGGAAGCATTTTAGATACATAATTTACTGGAATTGGCGAGCATTGGTCAAATATTGTAGAAAGTTTTAATAGTGATTTTGTTATGGTGGTAAACGGTCAAAGAATAAGTGCATTTGTAAGCGACTGCTTATGGGGAATCAAAGCTATAACGATTCATGCATTGAAAACGGGTAGGTTTATGTATGATGAAAGGTGGAGAAAATGTTAAAGATAATCAAAGAAAGGAGATTTCAATTAGAAACCTAAAGTTATCAGAGGGTACAAGCAGAAATCGCTGCATCCACAGTAGAATAGATGTTAGAACCATGTCAGTTAAAGGTAAGCTTGTTAGAATAAAAATGAGTCATAAAAATTTTGACTATGAGTATCGAAAGAGAATAGTGCATTCGATTCTGAATTATTTGCAAAATAAAAACGGTGGTGCTTATGTTGGCTATGCTGATATGGACAATGTTATAAGTAGTGAGACAAAGTGAAAATATCCAGTTACTCTTGCAGTTTTAATCGATTTCACCAAACGTGGAATTCCATAGGTTATTTCCAAAGGTAAGAAAATATATCATAGGAGCAGTAGATTTATGTGGTAAGAGCAAACATTACTCATAAGAGAGAGCTCTAGAATCGGTTGGAGACTAGGTCATATGTAATTTCCCTAGAAGAGGTAACAAGAAGTTCCCCAGAAGTCAAAAAGACAGTTATCTGGTATAAGGTAATACTTGAAATTGCCCAGGAGGTGGAAATGAGTTTCCCAGAAGTGGGAAAGAGGTATTTACTTGGTAGAAGGTAATTTTTAAAGGTGAGAATATATATCATCAGAGCTGTAGATTCGTGTGGGAAGAGTAAACATTCCTCATAAGAGAGCTCTAAAAATCGGTTGGTGACTAGGTCACATGTCATTTCCCAAGAAAAGGAAACATGAAGTTCCCCTGAAGTGGAAAAAGGTATTTATCTTGCATAAGGTAATAATTGAGATTGCCCAGGAGGTAGAAACGAGTTTCCCAGAAGTGGGAAAGAGGTATTTACTTGGTAGGTTATTTTTAACGGTGAGAATATATATCATCGGAGCTGTAGATTCATGTGGGAAGAGTAAACATTCCTCATAAGAGAGCTCTAAAAATCGGTTGGTGACTAGGTCACATGTCATTTCCCAAGAAAAGGAAACATGTAGTTCCCCTGAATGGAAAAAGGTTTTTATCTTGCATAAGGTAATAATTGAGATGCCCAGGAGGTAGAAACGAGTTTCCCAGAAGTGGAAAAGAGGTATTGACTTGGTAGGTTATTTTTAACGGTTAGAATATATATATCATCGGAGCTGTAGATTCATGTGGGAAGAGCAAACATTCCTCAAAAGAGAGCTCTAAAATTGGTTGGTGACTAGGTCACATGTCATTTCCCAAGAAAAGGAAACATGAAGTTCCCCTGAAGTGGAAAAAGGTATTTATCTGGTATAAGGTAATAATTGAGATTGACCAGGAGGTGAAAACGAGTTCCCAGGAAGATGGAACAAGGTATTAACCTGGTAGAAGGTTATTTCTAAAGGTAAGAAAACATAACATAGGAGCAGTAGATTTATGTGGGAAAAACAAAGTTTCCTCATAAGAGAACTCTAAAATCTGTTGTTGACTAGGTCGCATGTCATTTCCTAGAAGTGGAAATATGAAGTTCCCCTGGAAGTGGAAAAAGGTATTTATCTGGTATAAGTTACTAATTGAGATTTCCCAGGAAGTGGAAGCGAATTCCACAGAAGTGAGAAAAGGGTATTTAGCTGGTAGAAGGTAATAATTGAGATTTCCCCGGAAGTGGAAATGAGTTCCCCGGAAGTGGAAAATTGTATTTACCTGGTAGAAGGTAATAATTGAGATTTCCCCGGAAGTGGAAACGAGTTTCCCTGGAGTGGGAAAAGGGTATTTACCTGGTAGAAGGTAATAATTGATATTTCCCCGGAAGTGGAAATGAGTTCCCCGGAAGTGAAAAATGGTATAATGCCTGGTAGACGGTAACAATTGAGATTTCCCAGGAGTAGAAACAAACTCCCCGGAAGTAGAAAAAGGTATTTACCTGGTAGATGGTAATAATTGAGATTTCCCAGGAAGGGGAAAAAGTTACTTACCCGCAAACAGATAATAACTGAGATTTTCCGGAAGTGGAAGTCAGGTTGAAAATGCAGACTGAAGGGCTTAATTTTTTAAAGGTGCAAAAGTCTCCGCGAGCAAAATCAATGAGCAAATGCCGAAGTCTCA
Organism: Loripinus fragilis; assembly: GCA_964019695.1. Lineage (NCBI taxonomy): Eukaryota > Metazoa > Mollusca > Bivalvia > Lucinida > Lucinidae > Loripinus > Loripinus fragilis. The sequence goes on along the minus strand of OZ026522.1, from coordinate 82,703,745 downwards.
CATGAAAATAAGAGTAGACTTTAAAACAACGAAGTATTGGGTTTTTAGTATGGTTTTGTAAGAAAAAATGTCCTCCATATGAGCAAAGACGGGGGAGTAAATAAGGTTGTATAGAGCAGTATTTAGAAGTTAAAATATGAGGTCAATGTTTATTACAATAACAAGAAAATGAAGTCACTCATAAAAAATCAGGAGTAGAAAAAGTGTTTTTCAAAATATCGACATGGTGGTAAATTAAGTGACATTATCAAAATTAAAATGTCAGTAAAATGGATATGGTATGGTTTTAATGAGATGTGTGTTTATTTAAATCAGAGAAAGGAGAAAACTATTTTGGCTGATATATAGGATCACAAACAAATGACAAGTTCAGTGTATATTATAACTTAGATACAAATATGTTAATTCCAGATGGGTTCCCAGTTTAGAAGATGCCCGAATTTTAGCTTTGTATCAGAGTTAGCAAAAGGGGAACTGTTAAGTATAATAGATATGGCAGTTTGTTGTACTTTAAGGGTTTCTGACCAGCCGTCTGCACCTGATTGTCTAATTTGAATAGGTGATATATTTAGTAAAACAAAATTATATAAATAAGTAAATGAAATGAGTACCAGATAAAGTCAATTGTATCAGACAAAGTGCAAAGGGGCATATAAACAATGATATTTTTGGAAAATAAATTTTAGACTTCAACATGATTGCAATTAAAACAAGAATAATATGTATTGACAATAAGGCTATTTGTATATGGCTATTTGTTTTCATTTGTTGCAGGTATTGGCTCAATCAGAAACATACAACAGCACCCGTTTTTGACAAAGCGATTTACTAGTCAACATATTGTGTCCTGAAGCAAGCAGAACTACAGATAAGTACACGTATACCGCGTGTTGTATGAACTGTTTTTCATATGGTGTTATCAACTATTATGGTAGCATCTAAGCTTAATCTAAACGCCAGTGTTGTAAGAAAAATAGCACACAGGTGCATATTTCAAGATATATGGCATACTTATGCAGCCCAATTCGGTGGAAGTCACCTGACAGCAAAATATGTACGTTGAAGATTTTGGAGTCGAAATGTTAAACATTAAAGAGGGCATGTCTATATGAGGCATTGTGATGTGACTTAACATGAAAACGTAATTAGAATCTATACAAAATTTTGTCGCTCTCTAACATTTGTAATTTCTAAGCGCGCCAACATGCAAACTGTGTTTGTTTTCTTTGTTAGAGTAAAGAATGGACTTAACATTCTGCTCGTTTCATCGAATAGAGCAGAATATTTGTCTAGTCGGTACTAGCATTAACAAAGGTTGTGCAGTATATTTTTACTCAGTCGTCATGCACGGACTGAGAATAATCAGGTATTTGTGAACGAAGTGTCGTAAAAAATCAGTTCTAAGGCGGCTTCACAGACGTGAGCAACACACAAAATTTTGTATAGATTCGAGCAAGAGATCTTGCCGTGTTGATTTGCACGTCGTCATTGCTATGTGGTATACTGCACTGTTTAAAATCACAGCAAGTTTTCGCCAAACAAAAAATAGAAAGTTTGGTGTCATGTGGGCTGGACGGCAGGTACTTCGGCAATGAGAAAATCTAAGGGTTAAGTAAGCTGTGTTACTGGCAGGGCTTTTACAAGCACTTCTTAAATAGATCTCATCAAGGTCTACAACGTCCTTCCATGTCACGCTGCTCATTTGATCACATTAAAGCGCGCCAACATGCAAACTGTGTTTGTTTTCTTTGTTAGAGTAAAGAATGGACTACGTATGTAATGCTAACAGAGGTGCATATTGGGGTCATTTAGCGCATCCATTAGATGAATGGACCTGACCATCGGACCCAACTCATCCTTTACGTGTTCTATGGGGTCCATGACCGTGGATGAAGCAGGTCAAGGCAAGAGGTTGACGTTATTTTTAGCATGGAATTGTGTGGTTATTTACGTGTTGTGTGAGGCCTTGTATTGTCATGCTGGAAAAGTCCAGGTCCGTTATTTTGCATGAAATGGGTAATTATCTTATGTGCATGAACCCCGTAAAGACGAGCAAAACTTATTGCCGTTTAAAACGATTACGTGGGTGAGTTAACGTGTTAATACGATAAGATCGTAACGTCGTCACACGTGCGTGACCAGGCTTTGCACGAACTCTGACATACCCAGTTCTGTTGTACTGGTTCATAAGATAATGAATAGTCTGTCTAGAGCAGCCAAAATGATGCGCGATATCATCTACCGTAGACCCCGCCCTGAGCACGCCAAAAACTTTGTTTCTTTGATCTTTTGAAAGACGTACGGTCACTAAATGGAAGCGTTTTGTAACAATAAATTGTTTTTTATTACCAGTACTCAGCTGCAAATGTTTTCTTGTCGGTTTTAAAGCTGTTAATGAACCGCCTGTTCCTCAGCACGTGCAAGGTAAGGATCACGTTTTTTAGGCGTTGACGCTTGAATAGACATGGGATTTGATTAAAAATTGCATAATCGTTATCTGCGACGAAGTCTCGATAAGCATGCGTAAACCTTACAACGACATATATACTATACTTCCACAAAATGCTTTGAGGCGTGATTGTAACGGTAAATGAATTGAATGAATCGAGGGTCATTACTTAGAGGTCGTGGTAGAAGTATAACAAAACAGTTATACATATAAATAAAGTGTAAAGTTTTCATTTTGGCCAGTGTAGATTTTTATAGACAAAGTGAAAGTATTTTTTGTAACCATAAAAAGTATTTTCTACAATTGCTATTAGCCCCTATACGCTTGTTTAAAGCTGCATAGTCTGTAACTTTTGATCTTCTAATTTGAAAAATAATGTTTTTATTTTTCAAGAACACAGTAAAAATACTTAAATTCAGGTAAACATTTTACCATTTTCGTAAATCTTAACAAGTTATCACTATCAAATCAACTGCATTTACGTTAAAATTCAACGGTCTAGAATTATTGGAGGGACGCAAATAATTACCAACACGAGAAAAATACACCTATTTGATAAAATAATTCACTTTTCCATGCAGTTTTCAGCTGTACTGAACATTTTTATTGTGAAAACATAGCTTAATTCTACTTTTACAAATGATTTAAAAAGAAAATAAAAATTTTCGAAAAATGTTCATAGTTACAGAGTATGCAGCTTTAACTTCAGTCTCATCAAATAAGTGCATATCTGATCAGCATTCTTAAGTTTTCTTATAAGCATGAGCTTATTATCTAAAGAGAGGATTACATAGCAGTTGCGTAGGTAGCGCTGTAACAATACGCAGCGAGACTTGTGCTAGGGGGGTCCGGGGACATGTTCCCCCGCGAAAATTTTGATAAAAATGGTGCAATCTGGGCGTTACAAAGGATGCTATTATCAAGCTTAAAATAAACAATTTAAGGTTAATAAACCAACAACAACAAAAGTTAAATAACAATTTTTGCTGAGATCAATCTAGATGTGCATGTTATACGAAAATAAACGCATTTAGAATTGACAGGGGGCGGGGGGGCTATCCCACCAGAAGCAGAAGAAATTTTTTAAAAAAAATCATACAAAATGGAGGCTTTTCCTTTATTTTTATGCTTTTTGGCAGGGCTCCCGAAATCCCCAAAACTATAAGCTTGCTCCCCAGCTCCCCTAAAATAATTACCAATGCTCCCTAGATCTCTGAAAATAAATTGCCATTCTCCCCAGATCTTCAAAACCCCTGGGGCCCCAAGAATATTTGTTCAGCGCCTTAAACATTTCAAATAATCTCATACAGATAAACATGTACAAAACAAACAAAAACCATTTCGTCATTTCACTCTACATTGAAGTCAATTGGAGTTTTTTTACCTTTATCGCAAAAAGGCCATTCTTGCCCAAAGCGTAAAAAAACTAGAAAACGATCTTTAAATTGTTGCAATGATTATAAATGATATATATTACGATATAATATTTTATCGATGTTTCGACCAGGTAAAAATCGATTGTTGGATATGAATAACATCAAACGTATAAAATATGAAACCTTTGCATGTTCAGGGAGAGCAGTGGCTCAGTGGTAGAGTGCTTGACTCGAGACCGAAGGGTCGCGGGGTCGAGCCTCACCGGCGTCACTGCGTTGTGGTCCTTGAGCAAGGCACATTTATCCTAGCTTAGTACTGGTTAAACCCAGGAAGACCCGTCCCTGTTTAACTGAAAGATTGTTGATGGGAAGTAAAGAATCAAATCAAACAAACTTTGCGTATTCATAAAATCATTTTAATCACAAATACTTTTAGAATATATACTGTAAATTCGGAAATGTTTGCGCCCCTCACGAAATCAATGTGTTCTTTACTGATGTAATAAAAACATGCCCTAGTCATTAACGTGAAAAATATGCATTTTAACCCCAATTTAACCCAAATTCTCGCAAAAATTTCGGAACCTTAAAGCTATACATTGTGATTATGACAGAGATAGAGGATCTTACATGAGTGCTCATGTTTTATTGAATTTATCAAACGAGTTGGGGAAAAGAGATAAAATGTGAGGCTTGCCGAGCATTTTATCTCTTTTTCGCAACGAGTTTAATAAATCAAATAATACAAGAGCATGAATGTTAGATTCTGTTTATCATATGACATTTAGATAGCTTTGAAATCTCATTCCTGGTGTAAAAAAGTTATAATTGCGTCATTATGTATTGTACGCAACGTTGTTATAGACGTCATAACGTTTCCTGTTAATCTGTAAACCACTAGTGGTTTATCGATTTTAATAATTCCAACTCAATGTTTTTGTCGTTTTTTTTCTGCGATTTTGGTTGGTGTGTGGCAAACTGGAATCCGTTTTTAAACTTCAATAAAAACCCAGGCGTAAGAATATTTGCTATTTGTCTTGATTCACTTTGTCAGTACATGTTAGAGGGAGTAAAATAATCATCTTTTCACAGCTTGGGTTGACAAATAAACTCGAATATTTTCTAGAAGGTTTAAGGTCATGGGCACTGAATAATTTGAGTTAAAAGAAAGAAGCTGTCTAAAGATTACAACTATTTTAGCTTGATTTTTTGACTAGTGTTATTCATTCATCTGTTTAGAAATGCTTAAAACTTCCATATGAGATTATGAAAAACTAAGCACGGTGACATATCCTTTTTATTTCATAAATGGATAGTCCATGCATAAAACAAACTGTATGCAAAGTATTGAACAAATTTTAACATGGGAAGTATTAAGTAGCAATGTCCTTAGGCTTATTTTGTTCTAGGCGTTTATATATGTGTTTCTATTACTCTATTATCAAATTATGGCAACTGAAAAAATACTGCAGTTTGTCATTATACCTATTGTTATATGCGTAACGGAAGTAGAGCTTTATGAACGAGGGGAACCAATCTATGTTAAGATCTCATTTGAAAACCCTTACACCGTATGGTGGTGCCTCGAAGCAACGGGGGGAACTTTAAGAAACGAACTGTATGACGATAGGTGTGATGTCACTTAACAAACAGCCACGTCATTGAAAATAACGTCTTCAAAACAATTCCTAGGCTACAGCAACACCGACATGTTTCAACGCAGTTCATCTTAAATTTACGTTGTGTATATTTTAGGCAGGACTTGTGAAGATAAGCGCTTTTTAAAACCTGCCAATCCGTGGTAGGGCCAAAATCTAAATGTGTTTCAGTGAGCCTAGCAAGCTGGATTTGACGTAAGTAAACAATCCAAAAATAAATGGAGATGTTTTCGAGCTCATGCTCACTTATACACTCCCTATAGAATGTCATTTTAATTAAGCAAAACAAAGTTTTGAACTGACATAATTTTCAAGATGGCCGCCCCATCTTTCATGACTATTTTTTTGGCGGGCCGTTAAACTTAATAGTGTCAACAACTCATTACAAATGTACTGTTTTGTTGCAAATTTTGAATTATAAGGAGTGAATTATTATTTTTTGTGGATTTTATCGATGCGTAAACTCTGGCGACTCACTCACAAACTTTACATAAAGCTTAACTCAGTTTGTGAGTGATTCGCCAGCGTTTACACATCGATACAATCCACAAAAATAACAATTCATTCCTATAATGTATGGCGTTATTTCACTCCCAGACGCGACGTCACATGATAAATGGGGTTATCACATAATTAAGACACTGTTTTGCCGTGATAACCCAAAGTCTGCATATGACGTCGCGCACAGTATTGGCGTACAAAATGGGATTTTGCCTTTTTCCGTTTACAGGAACCGATTTTTTACGTTTTGGTCATTTTTTTTGTTTTGAAACTAGGGATGTATGTTCGCCTTGTTTCTTAGTTTTTATTTATCAAAACAGTTAAAGGAGAGCTCAAGAACTCAAAATTTGGGCGTAAAACGCCTGTAACTCTGTAACAATACCGCTGTAGTAGGCATGCGCAAATGCGTGTTACAATGCCATTTTGACGTCAATTTTTACGAAATTTAGTCTACTTCAAAGCTGAAATGTCACCGTTCAACGTCATATCTAGTTTGTTGTTTATTTCTCTACAACGGCGTCTCAGAAAGTTAAGTTTTGTAAAATAAAATCTGTAAATGGAGACAAAATACGCGCGAAAAATTACAGGCATGGTCTCTTCGGCAAGTGATTTAGTAATCTTGATGGCGTTTTATTGACAAAATATTTGTCTGTTTGAAATGTACTTTTTCCTTTGTGAAAGATAATTGAAAAATATTTTCATTGCCGCAGAGAAACCCAAGTCTTAAACTTTGTTACCAAAACACAATTTTCATTAAAATAGATACAAAAACTTAAGACCAGACGCTTTAGTACATTTATGTCCGGGGTAGCTGTTATGATCAACTTTATGTGCTCTAAATTTAGCTTACACTATCTGGTAACAGCAGTTAGGCTCCCGCAAGCAATGCGCATACACTGAATTATTGTAATATTTTGTCTCTCTTTTAAATCAACCCACCCATTACTCCCTCCCTTTTACTTGAATTAAGTGTGTGGTTGTTTAGTTTTGACATAAAGTTGTAGTTATCTCCCATGGATGGGGACATAAAAGTTGTACTTTTCTCCCTCACCCATGCTGTTTAAATTTTGACTTGGTTCATTAACTTTAAAATCAATATGTATTATGCTTTATAACATAATTTTTTATGTATGTAGTTAGTAATCATCATATCTTGTGAATGTATTATAGCCAAACTCGTCGTTAATTAAACGGCCATTTCAACATACATTACACTTGTTGTTTCTGCTGGCCACCCGACATAAATACACATACTCTTGAAATTTAAGCATAGCTTTAACGTTGACAATGAAACTCACTAGAAAATTATATCTCCACAATGTACTTTGCTTGCTTACTTATAAACGCGGTATATGAAGTTTATCCACCGAAAAATTAAAGAAATGTAAACATTTACCTCAGTCTTAAATTTTGTTACCGGCGGAAAATGACGTTAATTCTAACACGCCTCGCCTATAGAGCCAACGGTAACACACTGTGATATATCGGACAATAATTCACCGCAAAAGTGTGTGATAGCTGACGTCACTGGAAAATGGCGTCATTCATAGCGTGAGACGGTGTAACGTCGTTTTTACGCTTAACAGTCGGAACGCGTAGTGAAGGCGTATGAATATTATCAAACATGCATAGCAACAAAAACGTTCGAATTTTTCGGCTTTCTCAGCGAAGCGAGGAACGACACCCCAAATTTAACCGCTTGTTGCATGAATGTCCCAAATCTTATTCTGTTAAAAATTGGCCACTTGTGTTCGTCGTTTGTTCAAGTTTTCCCATAGCGTATGATTTTTAATCTACGACAACGCTCTTAAACAACGAGATGGGCGAAACAGAAAACTTGCAAGATGGATGTGACTGTAAAAAAATGGTTCACGTTTGATATCAAATTTCTCATTTTTTCGACTTGGTCCCGCTGTGGCATATATGTCATGAAAAAATATAGGGTTTCAACCACCAATGTGCCCATTTTTATCGAAATTCGTTCTGGAGACAAAATTCGTTCCATTATCTTCGAGAGGTCATACGGTCTTCAAACGGTCAAACTTCCAAGATGGCGGAAAACGAGGATTGGGTGCGACAGGCAAAGCCAGTTCATATCGCGCAAAACCAATCTAGACCATAATAAATGTATTAAAATTCAAATGAAAATATAGATCTATTTAATATATTGGATATCTAGGCCTTATTTACCTCGGATAAATTCATGTTTCACTAATATTCTCAATCAATGACAACGTTATCTTTCCTGACCGTCTAGTTAATGACGACAACATCGATAAATAAATGACGTAAGCAATCTTTTTAGTGCACACGGTATAGAAAGCCGTTCCTGTTGTCTTTTTGATTTTCAATAATCTTGCTTACAATCAGGAAATGTCTTGCACTATTCAAATATAACCCGCAGATTGTTTCTATGGGGGTTGATAAAACTTGGGATAGTCCATTTTACACCCAATTATGCACTAATTAATACTTTACAAACTACTGATGAGGCCCTCCCAGGGAGGGAAGATGGTACCTGTTCCCTTGTTCCCCATATTTTCCCTGTTCCCAAATGTTCCCCTTCCCTCAAAATTAATTGGGCCCTTTGTTCTTCTGTTACCCTGAGATGAATGTTCTTTTCCCCCTGTACCCCAACCCCTGGGAGGGCTTCAGTGATGGACTCCCCCCCCCCCCCCAAATAACACAGACGTTGAATCGACATGAAAATAGTATACCAAGACATATTTGATTTCATTTTCAGAACAGGTTATGTGTAAGCTACAACGTTGTTACAGTCCCTATTATTAAAAGTGACCCAGGGGTTTTTCTCTTTATTTTGGGAACATGACCCAATCCCCAGAATTGGGATTTTTCACATAGTTTTATACAAATTGGGGAAAAACTCACACCATATATTACAATCAAATCAAACAAAAGTTAGCTAATAAGAACGTTTCAACATTATGAATTTAACAGGTACTATTCATTGGGGTACATTGTCACAAAATAGTGAAATTTTTTTGTTTCTTAAATTGGGAATATTCTCCTTGATATTGGAAAAAAGAACATATTTTTTTTTGCAATTGGGAACATGACCCAAAATTGGTCTTCAAAATGTGCCAAAAAAACCCTGTTTAGTTTATCAGAAATATCAAGAAAACAATTACATCTGTATCACTATACATACTCTAGACAGATTTACATTGCAAGACAAAGAATTTTCTGGTCCAAGTTACTGCCTGATTCTTTAAATAGGATGAATACCCATGCCCTAATCATATTTTAGTGTTTACCTGACCCCAACAAATACAAAAGTTATATGATCCAAATATCATATAAACATATAACACTGTGTTTAGGTGCTCTTTGAGACGGTTCTTTTGAGTACCCACAACATATGTTTGATTAAGGAATAATTCAATCACACATTAATAGTCTTATCTTGGGGATAGGTGCTTTGGGGAGGGAATGCTATAGAAGCTTGAAATAAAAAAGTATCCTTCATAATAAGCATACTTAAATTCATTTAAATAGATACATGTCTTTATTGTAAAAGACCTCCTAAATGAAAAAAATCTACAAATGTATTCTTCCTAGAGTTTGGTTTAACTCAAAATATGTGTTACACACCCTTTTTTTGGACAAAAACAAACTCAGTTTACTCTTTTATCATCTTAATCTTTTACTTCATAGGCTATATTTAGATCATGACATTATTTTCTATTTAGACAACATTGAAATAATTCAAGAAAATTGAAGCTAATTAGTCTTGAATTTGAAAATATAATGGAAAATGGAGCATTTGCTCCAAAAGAGCAAATGCTCCATTTTCCATAATATTTTCAAATACATGATATTTCAAAGGTGTAAAAGGTTAAAGCTGGTTAGATCTTTCTCAAATTTGAGACCATAACTAGCTGGCATCAGTTTTTGATTCCTATGACCAATTTTGGGGGTCTCTGACTCTCAGAAGCACTGTGTAAAAACCAACAGATCATTGAAAAAAAAAATAACAAAACAGACTTAATACTGATATAACAGACTTATTCTGCAATTTGCAGTAATTGAAAGTAAACAAGTTATTTTGACATCTAATACTCTCATAGGGCCAGTTAAGCACAAAAATTTGCGTAAAACTGTGATTATTTTCTTATCCATCAGTTTAAACATGTGTTTTGTGTGCTCAAAAGAACCGTCTCATAGAGATGGTTCTTTTGAGTACCCACAACATATGTTTTAGTTGAGAAATAAGAAAATGAATTTCAGTTACGCACTCTTATCTGGGGGGCCTGAAGTCTCTTATAAATATTGGTGATAGATGCTGTGGAGAGAGGGGCTATAGTAGCTTAAGATATAAAGTACCATATTCTTCATAATAAGCATACTTTTGTACAAATGATGTAACTATTTCAAAAATGAGGGAAATTGGTGTTCCAGAAGAGCTGGCTTCATTCTGATTAACTGTTAATTTTACAGGAACTTTATTCTGTGTAAACAATCATCAGATCAGTTGACAGCTGATGAAATCTCTCTAAAATTTGAAACCAGTGTTTAATTATACTGTCATCCAGTTTTTGAAGTTCAAGGCCAATTAATGTTTGGGAGTCTGACTAAGATTCCTGTAAGACAATTAAAAATTCTTATTTTGAATCCTTTATCATTGTTGGTTTATAATAAGAACATGTCTGCTTATTTCATGTATATAGTGGTTGGTATGCTGCAACTTGGAATACATACTTAAACCTCTTTTTATCCAGATTGAAAGCAATCTCAGTCTACTCTTTACTAAAATGATATTAATGAGGCCCAGCCAGTGGGGTTTGTGATATGTTATATAATGTTTACCTGCATACATTAGCCTGCTTCCCTTTCCCCCAGAAATAGTTATGTTTTCTTACTAAAGTTGTCTTTGTTCCAAGCCCCAAGCACCTCATTTAAAAAAAAATGAAATACAAATATAGCAAAAACATTTTTCTCTTATTTAGGGTTAGGTCTAGTTTGAAGGTTGAATAATGTATGATTCAATATTAATGATGTATTGATTGGGGTCTGGGTCATAATGGGATGCTTTTATCAATAAATTGTATTTTAATTTCATATTTAATAGCAAAGTTCCTACTGACTCTGAAATAAGGGGTATACTGGCTCCCATTTTCTTAGTTTTGTACACCCCAATAAATGTGAGCTCTGCTATTAGGCTTTTTATAAAATTTACTTTGGGGGGGGGGGGGGGTGAGTTTATGAATGGGTCAACTTTCTGTGAAATCAAGTATATGAAGGGATATTTTTGTATATGATTCGGATAGGGGTTGGTCTGAAAATACTGGCTCGCACACCCATACCAAAATTACTCACAAGTTACTCCCCCATGCCCACACACCCTCCCCCAAAAGAGATTTATACCTTTCTAAAAATGTACCCTAAAAGTAAAGTTTTCAATTATCAAAAGAATCAATGGTTATTTATTTAAGAGAAAAAGATAAAGTTTAGTAAACAAAAACAGAGATAATCCTTGCCCAAAATGATGATGGGCCCTTAAAATGGGCCAATGACCCATATATCCCATTCAAAGTCATGCAAATTTCAAAACTTCAATGGGCCTTTTAAAATTTTATGGGCCCTTTGCAAAATTTGATGGGCCCAAGAATCCTTAGTTAATATCCACATTAGAGCAAAATTGACATGAAATTTGAATAGTTTATATGGGGCTAAGCCAGAGGTAAAGTCCATTTTCTAAAAGCAATAAAACTTTCTCACAAAATGGATTAGGCCCACCCAGGATTATCCCTGCAAAAATAAAGAATATTGGGGAACTGCTAGGAAAAATGAAGACATATTCATAAGAGCAAGAGGAGGATTGAGGGTGGGGTGTAGGTTAGTAGTTGGTGAGGCCTTCCATGGGTTTTGGGAAACAGGGTATAGGGGCATTTATTTCAAGAGAACAGAGGAGGTAAATGCAACTTTTGAGGGGAACAAGCAAACAAAGAAAATGTTGGGGAACATGGAACCCCGGAAAACAAATTTTCGATTTTTGGGGAACAAGCAAGTTCATTTCAGCCTCCCCCCCCCCCCCCCCCCCCCCCCCCCGTGATGGATAATTCAGCCAAGGTACAGACATAACCATATAGTTCCTTCTGACATTGGGTGTGCCCGGGGATGAGCGGTTGAATGGTCAATGCATGCACAGATCCAGATTTTTTTGTCAGAGAGGGGGGGGGGGGTCCAAGCCCAACGGCGAGAAAACAGCCTTTGATTGTTTTTATGTTTGTTTTTTGGGTTTTTTAGTCCAAAATTTTCCCGGGATGCGGGGTCCAACTATTTACGCGGGGGGGGGGGGGGGGGGGGGGGGAGGGGTCCAAATGCTAATTTCTATAGAATTTGATAGAACTTTGGATTTACCAGGGATGGGGGTCCGGATCCCCTATCACCCCCCCTCTGGATCCGCACATGCATGACATTTAAAGACTAAAGAATAAAGTCGAAAGGGGAAGAATCGGCAGCCCGGGAAGAAGGGAACATTTAAGATTTCTCATTTCAAAGTAACGGGAAAGCCAATTTCAGGAAAACGAAACGAATTAAAAATGAAATCTGCATACCTAGGATGCACCTCTGAGGCCCCAGGGATAAGGTATTTGAACATCGCAGTTCTTCGCCATTTTACAGAAGAATATATATTGGCATTATTCCTTTAGAATCACATTTTTATAGATAAAACATATCGATTACAACACGTTTACTCGTAATATTGTGACGTAAATATTGGACAACTTTGACTAGTGACTACGTCATTTTAGAGCTTTGTCCCGCGTTTATACTCAGCTGAAAGATGGACGGGGCAAAGGTGAATATGTTTTAATTTATTTCATCAAAATCGGTTCTGGAGACAAAAATCGTTCCATTATATGCGAGAGCTTATATTTCATTTCTGTTTTTAAGCGTCTGACGGAAGTGCATTTCAGAGCTTGATTTCATTGCAAAGCAATATATCATTAAACACTTTCAAAAAAGGAAATTGGCGATTAAAGGTTGCAGAATCTAAATATATAGTGAGAATACACTGTCATTAATTACAAATAAAAAATAAAGAGCGTTTAAAAGAGGGAAATTTTTGGCGCCATTTTTCGGCCGCCATTTTGAGGGAATATTTTGCGTCGCGCATTTTTACAATTTTAAAATACTTTAACTCAAAATACGCTCTTTGCGTTCCTACTGTAAAAGACGTTACAATTACATGTAAACGTATGCGATGTAGTCTTAGTATTGGCGGGAGTTCTCCAGTGCAATGGCGGAAAGTTGGATGAAGCTGAAGACTTCAAATGTGTTTTCGTCGTTAATTGTGTGTTAGAATCGAAATCGATCAGCTCCATTGCGTGAATTGTTAAGTAATAATTCACTGTTTGTCGGTCAGTTGTACGACGATAAATCACTCGCGCTGCGCGCTCGTGATTTGATCTTCTTTACAGCTGACCTCCAAACAGTGAATTATTACTCAACAATTCACTGCTGGAGCTGATCTATTTCTTAAATATAAAGACGTCAAACGAGGCAATTATGAATAAGCTGCCGTTTTCAGTTCTTTTGCGAATGCATGTTTACTAAGTTGGAAATACTTATTCTGGAGTGTATGAAATCGAATTTATTGATGTTTGAAAGCTAGAAAGCGGTTTTCATATATTTTACAAGCGAATGAAAGTTTCTCCAGAAGCAAGACGTCTATCTAAATATAAGAAGAAAAAAGAATTTAGCGTCGCGACGTTACAATTCGACGTTACGTTTTGTACGCCAATACCATGCGCGCCGTCATATGCGATAAGCTCTTTCCCGCCAACTTGGTTATCAGCCTGCCGTGATGATAACCGGAAGTCATGTATTTTGAACGGAGAGAGGTCATCATGCCCGGCACGTAACGTTGATCATTTGATGACGTCAAATGTAAAAAAGTAGCGTAACGTAACGCAAAATTTACGCCATTCCTGCGTTTTACTTTCATTTTTTACGTCAAACGCGTCGAAATAGTGAAATGGAATATGTGATAAACAGATTATAACATGGGGTTTTGTTTATCGCCCTCAGTATCAACCCTCGACCGTTATCAGCCCTCGAGCTAAAGCTCTCGGGCTGATAATGGGGTCTCGGGTTGATACTTCGGGCGATAACCAAAACGCCATGACATAATCTCTAATTATGATATAAAACTATGCCATGCGCGGATAGAGAGAGGGGGGCAGGGCGTCCGGATCAACCCCTCCCCTGAAAATCACAGGTCTGTAGGATTTCTTAGCAATGCAGGTCCGGATCTCCTAAAAATCACAAAGATACCAAGCCAGTATTTAGTGTTGGACAACTATCGGCCCATCATCGGCCCGCTAGCGAAAAGCCCTAGCGGGCCGATAATGGCATTTGGATCACCTCTCCCCTCAAAAAAAACCCCAAAATACCGTTGTCAGAGTTGGACCCCCTCTGACAAAGTTTCTGGATCCGCGCATGTATGCCACCTCTTTGGTAAAGCTGAACTATCTGTATTCATGTTCAGTCATGGGGCAGATCAAGAATATTCCGTCGGGGGGGGGGGGGGGGGGGGGGTCCTGACAACAGTTTTAAGTCATCAACGTATTTCACAGGGCCGTACGAACCTCCCTTGAAAAATGGGTCCAATCGCTTCTCGATGGGGTCCTTACTATCCAGGGGGAGGGGTCCGGTCACCTGTACCCCCTCTGGATCAGCCCATGTAAGCAGTGTACAGTAAAACCTGTCTTAAGCGGCCACTCAAAAATACCAAAAATTGGCTTTCAATACCGATTATCGCTTAATGCAGGTCGGTCCAAAGTATTGCAGAAGGCTCCAAAATATCATCCTGCAATACTTTGAACCTTCATTTAGCTACCATTTGCCTTTAAGACCTTTGTTTGTCCGGTTTAGACAGATTTTACTGTACACCACAAATGTATTGAATTGAACAATGTTTTGTTGGCTGCAGCATTCACGTACACCTTGACGATTAATTAACATGCATTTTATAATATGCCCGAAGCATTTTATAAATAATATGTCTGGCTGTGAATGGGCCACGTCACAATAAAACTTTGTTGCATGCTTGCGAGCATCAAAGGCGCGGATCAGCCTGCGCATTCGCGCTGTCTGATCAGTGCATTTATTATTCATGTTCTGTTAATAATAATGAGTCGGATGAGAGTAGATGTAGAGCAAGGTATACATTTGCAGGTAAAGTAGGCTACGCTACCCTTAGTCCTGACCTACCAAAGTCCCGACCCAGACACGATTTCAAATTTTACTCCTACTCATAACCTGCCTGATAGTTATGTGTATCTTCAACTGACGTAGAAACTATAGAAACTAGGGTAGGGCCTAGGGTAGGATACCCCATCCACTGGAGTAACTCTACCAAAGCATATACTCATACCCTACATACTCTAACTACTCTGCCCCATTGCATACCCTACCCTTATCTCCACGCATATCTAACATTACCAATATGTCATATGGGCAGATATTATGTACGACCCATATGCGTATGATTAGTGTAGGGTATGTTTGGGTAGGCTATGGAAGAGACTAGGGTAGGGTTGGGCTATCTACTCAAATCCTACTATTCTAATGCCGCCCGAACCTTACTCATATCTAAATGTATGGATATGGCATGGATATGTAAGAAGTTTGTTGTGGACGTTACATACACACGTTATATGCATGTAACGTCAACAGCAAACTTCTTTATATAGGCATATAAATATCAGTGAAATGCCAAAATACCCATCTGCTGCCACCAATATGAGGTTGTGAAATATTGTTCTGCGCTCTATTAAAACCATTATAAAGCATAATATTAATGGTGAAAAAAGAATTAATATTCCAGCATATATCTTTGAAAGTGTATTTGGGTCCTTAAGGTGTAGCATACGTAACATTATTTTGCATTAATCACAAACTCTTCTTCATAAGCATGAATAGGACAGGTCGTCATTGTATATCAACACCTTTGGCATACAGTCTCCATCAATCTCCATCAAACCTTTGGGGCATTATATTGCTATCATAATCTGTCAAACATTCCTGTTCATTTGCTGGATGTGAAACTTTCATTATGGGGTATATCTGTCCTCCTCCAAATAGCCATGTTGCAAATACATATTACTTTAGGGAGTTGTGGTACACATGATACAAATTGACTATGCTTAAACCAAATTCCAAAAATTGATAAATTTTAAGTATTTTCAGTTTGGAACGAAGAATGTCCTCCTCAATGTTTTCAGTAGACGATGTATGGAGCTATATTATATAAAAGTAGCTCAGAATATGCAAACACTATTTATACATGTAACTTCACTGAAAATATCTGAATTGGAAGATTAGGCGTATTTTGAGTGCCCTTTTTATTAGCAATGAGATGTTTTCTCCTTTAAGTTTTTTTTAAATTAACGAAAATATGCTTATTTGTATTTCAAATTGGCCGTCATATTAAATATAGTATATTAAGACCTTATATTTATTTATTTTTGTATCAGATATGGTGTTTAGGGTCTTAATATGGATGGTCCACTCAAAAAAAAGTAAGCATAACAGATATTACTGATATTACACTATATAGGCATTTGTGTCGTTTTTCATGGTGGCCATCATGAAACCATCCAAAATGGCGGATCGGACCCAAGATATCGAGTGTTAACATCTTGATTCTTAATCAGGGATGTCCACTGAACAATATTAAACCACTCCCAGTGAGCCCTTATTGGGTGCATGGTGACCCCCTCTGGGCCCATGGTTTATTATAAAGTATGCTGATGTGTCGAAATTTGGGCTCCTGTGTGCATTTTAGGTAAAAGTGATTCCCTTCGATTTTCAACCAGAAAATATATTCCAATTAAAGAAAAAGATGTTTCAATTTTTTCTTGCAGTATTAACGTCACAGTGACGTCACAAAGTGACGTAGCATCTTTTCACTCAAATCAAACAGCGTATATCTGCTAGTGCTGTACACACCTAAAATAATCGCATTTTAGTTTTGTTTTTTGCGTTGAAGTAGTTGAAAACGTCTATAGGTGGACTAAAATGAAAATTTGATTTAACGTGAACTTCAATTTTACGTTAAATTGGCGTCGATTTGATGTCATTTTGCAGGAAATATGTATTGTGTGCTGAAATATATAATTCTAGAAAATTTTGTTTGCCTTGCAGTTAAAATAAAATGTAAGCATAAATTTATGTTTCTGACTTGGCTTTTTGAAACCTGTTAGCTCTCTGATGGTTGGAGCGTTTGGCTGTAACAGCATGTTAACTACTTTACCCCTCATTTTTAAACTAAAATAATGTAAATAAGGTTGTTAAGGTAGTACCTGAGTATTCAAATTGCCAAACATTCATTTAATATACAAGAACATTTCAGTCCCTACAGATATTTATGTATATAAAAGTTATTAGGGCACATTGCAGTGTCATTTATGTTACATTTAAACTACCCCCTGTAAAACCATTGGACTGTTATTAAATAGCTTCATTTGATAATCGTTCTCATTTAGCATTTATGTTCTTAATTTAATATTATATTGTCAAAGACAAGTAATAGGCCATTTTATAACTGCAAGCAGCTTGTTTTTATCACAAAACCTTTAAGAGTTATAAACTGTTTAATATGATAACCCCAATTAACTGGTTAAATACGTTAAGACTATTTTCATTCTAAAATTACGCATGTAATGCTATATTAAAACCTTTAAAAATCATATATGAGCATTATATTGAAATTCAAAGGTAAAAGGCTGTACTCAAAATCGTTTCTTGTGTAAACTATCATTTTGTTATTTGTGTGGTAATATATGACGTATATTACAACTTTCAAGACTGTATATACATTGCTTAATAAGTCATATTATAAGTTCATATGGTATTTTATATCATTTCAAAAATCAAATAAGTATGATCAGGAAATACCACAATCACATACTGCAGACCAATCCACGGCACTGTGTGGAAGAGCCACAGAATGCTAACAGTCACAAGACACCAGGAACACAATTTAAGTTATGCAACTAGCTCTCACCCCCATCAAGGCGCTTGCAACATAAGAAAGACATCAGTACTAAATAGCAAAATAAGGACCCAACACAAAAAATCCTCTAACAATGGAAGCAATTATAAACAATGAATCAACAACGACAGAACCACCACATTAGAATTAAAATAACATAATATACTATTGCCATAAAGTTAAGCATATTTTATACGATCCCGATTATCGAAGAAACGAAAAATAATTTCAGTTTTGAGTTTTATTCGACATGTACACTTGTATTTTGGCTACCAAATTTGGATAGGTTCGATTAGTTTCATTCACTACTGTCCGTGAATGGGAAGCGTACACCACAGTACTGTCCAGGAGTTGATATGCAAGAATGAATTTCTTTTGCTGCTGAGTCATGAAATAGCCTTAAAACGCGTATGTTGGACAAATCTACAAAGAAGACAGAATGTGTAAAATTGCCATTAGCAAACTTGGTATTAAACAAGATGACATTGCGAGGGTATTAAACGTGTTTCAGAGTGTTGTAAGCAGACCTTTGAAAGAACATAGAGAGAGTGGCAGTATTACAAAAAGGAAACAGTCTACATTGACTCTTGAGCGCAAGGCATTGTTACTGAAGTATTATGGTACGTGGTGCATTATCTGACGACCACCTGATAAGGTTAAAGGTGGTTACTGGGACTTTGAACGCTCAAACGTACCAGTACGAAATCCTGGAATCTGGTGTTAGGTCACCCTTGGACTCGCTAGATGGCCAGAACATGGTGCTGCAAGACGACATTGCAACACCTCACTGTACTCGCATCATCGAGGAATACAAAAATCAACAGAACATTGCTAGTCTTCCACGGCCGAGCTTGTTGCCAGACTTGAACCCTATATTACACGCGTGGGACAGGCTCGGCTGACGTGTTTGAACCAGGAACCAGCCATATCAAAACCATTGTGAATTTTGCTAGACTTTTCTGCATGAGTGGGACAGGATTTCATGTCTTGATCGCATGTACCTAGTGATTTTAATGATGAAAATGTGCCAAGTTGTTATTCGCCAGTGTGAAGGCTATACACAACATAAACCGGAAGTAGTTGATTATCATGAGCCTTTTCGTGACTCTTTACACCAGATCCTGATAGTGTATTCTCCAAAGAGAAAGTTTTGAAGAAATTACAACAATCACAGCCTTATTGTAAAAGTTTTGCTGACTCTTGGCCTCCATGCTGTTTTCATTGAATTTTGTAAAATTTATGGGTAATTTTTGCAAGGTGTTTGCAGCCTATAACCAAGTCAGAGATTCCACAGCTTTTCTTTATAAAATTGCTGGTATTCTGCTTTTGTTGTCTACCGAAATAAATTTTTGGTATCTCTCAAATGTTTCCATTCCTACCGTTTCTAAAACCTTAGTGGTGTTATCAAATTAAATATGCTTAACTTTATGGCAATAGTATATATTTCTGAATATAAAATATATCATAAGACCCCATGTTTATCAAAAGTATTGTCAAGAACGATATATAATTGAGCCTTAAAAGCTATTATATTATTGTGAGTTTAGGGTTTTGTAATATTTATCTGGAGAAATCTAAGTTTAATTGAAATAATTCTAATCAGTTAATAAAAAAACACACTTTGTAACAGATTCCAGTTGTTAAAAATATGGGTAAACATAATCAATTTCGTTACATGATACATGCTAGATTCCATGTATATTTAGGTTCATTAGCATAGTTTTTGTTATCCAATTAACGTAACTGTCAATCACATCAACTTAGTACTTCTGATCACTTGCTTAACCAATAATGGTGAAAAAGGTTATAGTAGTGCGTTTTACTCTATGGCAATGCTCACATTATATATGATCATATCTAAGGAAACAGGCCAATTGTTACTTTAGTACCAATTTAAATAAAAACTTTATCAGCCAAAAGTAACGTTGATTACAGGCCATTTACAGAAAATTGATCACAGAAAATTTAGTAAAACATGGGTTTCTAAGGCCCCAAGACAGGTACCTGACTGAAAATAGTGACCAAGTGTTTCTTCCTTGGGGTGCAACAGAACTTAAAATTTTGAGATTTGGCCCCTAGACTAAAAGGCTTTGGAACTGTTCATCTCATAACCAACGATTTGTGCCTTATTTTGAATCAGATCAGCATTGACATTTGATCAAACTGATTATTTGTTTGTTTGTTTGATTTGATTCTTTACGTCCACTCAACAATCTTTCAGTTATGCGGGACGGTTTTTCCTGGGTTTAACCAGTACTAAGCTAGGATAAATGTGTCTTGCTCAAGGACCACAACGCAGTGACGCCGGTGAGGCTCGAACCCGCTACCCTTCGGTCTCGAGTCAAGCACTCTACCACTGAGCCACTGCGCTCCCATCTCAAACTGATTACACTCCATGCTGAGCATATCAAGAAAGCAGTGTTACTTGGCTACGCATTTCGATAACCACAAATACTCTGATCAGCCTGTGCAAATGACCAGGCTGATCTGAGTCTTCATTGAGCGCTCAATAAAAGTGTTGTTGTTTTTCCATGCGCATGTCCAAATGAACTTAGTCACAAATTTCACTCCCTGTCTACTAAAGTCGTCTGCTTATAACCATTGCAAATAATTTAGACCCAGATCTGGCCTGACAAAACGTCGGGCCTGCTCTGGATCCAAAGTGTTTGAAACTCTTGTGGTATTCCTGAAAGAGTATTTTGAAAAAAAGTTGGTTTTGAAAAAAGGCAGCAGAAGGCGAACAAGCATGCAAAATTACCCAGCATGCAAAGAGTTAACTTTATATTTCAGGTAGAAACTCACTCCTGCCTCAACAATGAGACTTTCCGTTCCAGCTACTAGAAGGTTCTTCTTGACATTGACTGCTGTGCTATTTTTAACTTTCACCGTTGGTGTCTACTTTGTCTTTCATACCAAAACGCTACAACAGAGAAAAGTTGACATCAACCAGTTGTCTCAAGCATATGAAATTGGTAAAGTTGTTTATTCAGTAGACCGTCAGACTACTCTACAGCCCAATGCCAGTGACATTGTCCAACAGATGATTCACCAGAGCATTACAAAAGGTGTTGTAGCATTAGAAGAACCAGAGGTTAAAGAAACACTAGAAGTTCCACAAGGTTGTCAGCAAACATTTACTAATGCAGGTCGCACATCGGTAAATACGATTCCTGTTGACAATTTCCGAAGGTACCCTTGTGTATTAGGAGTACCAATATTTCCTAGAGACAAATGGCCTACAGAAGGAAAGTGTGTACGCACATTTTGTTATTCAGAGGGTATTTATAAAACTAATCAGAATTGTGTGCCACTTCGAACATTCCGAGGGACAACGCCGATTTGTACTTATCCAGTAGATAAAGATATATGGGTTTCAGGTTCTATACACAGAACAGGTCAATGGGAAGGCGATCTTGTCTACCGACAATCAGTTGTTTTTGCCGCAAGACCAGATCTCGAGTTTTTAGATTTAGGCTGCAATATAGGGACGTACACTCTTGCGTTAGCGCAGCAGGGTGTAAAAGTGACGGCGATCGATCCAATGTTAGAGAACTTGGAGCTATTGTCTCAATCATTAAAACTTGGGAACCTACAGGAGAATGTTACGTTAATATGGAACGCAGTTTCAAACAAACGTCAATTGATTACATTTAAAGATGCTAGGAATAATGTCGGTGGTACACAAATACAAGGTGCTAATTTGACAAATTCCCATGGTTACATGGCACGAACCATCCTTCTTGATGACTTAATACCTCTCTTCAGAGGTAAACAGATTATTATCAAAATGGATATAGAGACGACTGAATACTTTGCACTCCTTGGAGGGAAACGATTCTTCGATGAGGTCGATGTTGTTGTTATACAATTAGAGTTTGCTTTTCACAAAACAGGGCCTTATGGAATTAGAATTTTGGAGCTTCTTACTTCTAAGGGATACAGCCCATTTAGAGATATCAGCATACATTATCCCTTAAATCATTTAGCATTAAAAACATGGCCCGGTGATATTTATTTTATAAAGCCTTAACAGTTTTGATAAATCCTGCCACTATTTATTTGTCCTGAAAAAATTGTCTACTTTCATGTTTGCTGTATATATTCAAGTGAATTACAAACTAGATTGTTTCATGGAAGCAAAAACTATGAACATTAATCAGACTGCTCTCTTGGGAGCAGTCTGATCTGGGTCCACATTGTTTGCTTCCTAAGAACATAAGCAAATGAGAGGAGCAGAAAACAATAGTCGTGACTGGCGAGAAAATGGTTAATGCGCTTTTAGTGTCGTGCCAGCCAAGAGTGTCAGTGACAAAATCTTTTGTTTACAATTGTTAAGTCAAATATTAACTTGTACATCCCACTTGCGCTAACGCGAAACGATAGATCACTTGTGTATTAATCCTATCCTGCGGATAGGATTAATACACAAGTCATCTATCGATCATTAATCCCTGATAACTTTATAAACAAAACATGACGTCACTGTCACTCCTGGCTGGCAGGACAGTAGTAAATATACTGAACAAAAGTGAAAACGCTACACCTGAATTGGTTGCCATTTATATACAAAATAATGAAAGCTAGTAAAGCAAATGAAAGTGTATGTGAATAATCCAAGCTTAGGTTATGCATAACAGTAATAGTTTACTGATGTTGTCACGAGGAAACACATGAAAGTCATTTATATGTGACAGGGATCCATTTTTCAGGTTGCAAATTTGAACAGACATCTCACACAGTTTAGACATTCAGAAATCCACTACAAACCAGATCCGACTGCATGAAATGGTAGTCTAGACATGTGACAACCAGAAATGTGAAAGACATATCACAAGTGTGCTTTGATCGTTTAGAAAAGCAATTTTTAAAAAGCGGTTTCTCATCAATTTGATAAGCTTGAAATTTTAACACTGAAATTTCAATAGGAAAATCAATGTGTTGTTGCATTTTAGTCTGAGGACATTAATAGTCGAGAAATAGTAGAAACAATGTGCTGATAGGTCTACCTGATTTGGCAAAAGAAAATTATCGAAAATCGTGATAAATCGAAGATTACCAACTATTTAATATTCCCTATTTGTTTTTGCCAAAGGGAGACAATTTACAAAATTTTTACAATTTGATAAATTCGAAATTGATTTCTTAGCTTGTTTCAAGTGATTATTCAGTTTTCTTTGGTTTTTATGCAAAATAATCATGGTAAATTCTGATAAGCATAACAATCTTGTTTTGCGCATGCGCAATTGCAAAATCTTTGAATAAAGCTTTAAACACATTAAGGAACATAACTCAGACATGAAAGGAGACAAATTGGTGGAGTTTCAACGAATCGTTCGCTGGATGTCTGGGAAACATTATTTAGCTTTAGTAAATGCGTTTTGTCAAATACTTGCTCATAAAATATAAACTATTGTGGACTAGCATTTTTACTTTTGTTCAGTATATAATTGAACCAACACATGGGAAGTTTAACTTTTGATTACATATGCACATAGGCACTATTTCAGCGTGATTGTGTAGCTGTCCAGTACAACTAGAAGTCTTACCATCATATACGTCCATACTTCACTGTGAAACAGGAGTGTAACATTACAGTACATCAAGTCGGCGGCACCAGTCTTTGTGTAACATTTTAAGTGCTTTAAAGTTAAATTCTGATCGTTTGTACATTTTTATTGATCCAGAGAAAAACTAAAGTAATAGCAGTTAAACATGTACTATGCACAATAAGTTTAGCAATTGTTTTGTATTGATGAACCCATCCACATCAGATGTCAAGTTTTACTTCTGTCATAAAGATTCAAGCGCCGATTATCTGACAAGAATTTTCATTAATAAGATACGGAATTACCAAACGCAGCGGCCGTGCTAAAGTGACGTTAAATTTTAAGACTAGCGGGTAACGTGGGTATTTCTGATCATTGGGGAAAGCCAAACAAATTTCAAGTTATAGTTTGGTCACCGAAAACCAAAAAAAACATAGCAAATGCTGCAATTTTCTGACTTTTCTCAGAGAAATAAAGGACCGAGTTTTCACAATTGGACGTTTATATTAATGCTTTTACGTTATCGACTTTAAACAGTGTTTCTAGTCGGGGTTTTTAACCACATTGAAAAGTAATACTGTTTGATGCCTTCCAACACACTCAGACAAATTATGTTGAATGAAACATCTTTATGGCTACAGAGCACGAGCCGAAAGATAAAATCTAACGTCACCGTTATCTCGCAAATGCGTCGCACCATTTCCAGTAACTTAATGTTTTAAAACCATAAGATGAGTCACATTGTAAGCATATGACGCCTTTGTAAAATGCCAATTAACATAAGACGTTTAATCAAAAAATGACTACGTTTTGACGTCATAGATAGCAGCTGAATTTTTCAATATGTAATCTCTATCACAACTGTCACAAAACCAATAGTTTGTATAGGCGTATAATGCATGAGGAAGATGAAAGACCACCAAACGAAAAATCACCTGCTTATCATTTTAGCATTACTTAAAACGGATGTGAATTTTGCTTACTGACCCCTCCTGCAATTCTTGCTCTCGCCAAATGACTATTTAAAGGATGGCGTCTGTAAATTCGTGATTTAATTTGCTTAAGATCCTGTTCTCGTCATTGATATTGAAATTGTTCGACATTGCACAAAGATGATCATATAAAGATGCGAAACATGAGATAATGCTAAAGTTATTGTGCCTAGTATATTTTAACATTTGTCACTGGAGAAATGGTTGCCTTAAGTTGTTTTAGTAGGAAATTTAGAGTTAGTGTAACTTTATATCAAAAGTGGCGACAGCTCAGCTGCTACCATTTTGGGTATTATTACAGGACTTTAGATAAGAGTGCGTAACAGAAAAATAATTTTCTTATTTCTCAACCAAAACATATGTTGTGGGTATTCAAAAGAACCGTCTCATTGAGACGGTTCTTTTGAGCACCCGAAACATTGCCAAAATATAATGGATAAAAAAATATTTACAATTTTACGCTAATATTTTTGTTTCTAAACCTGTGATTCAAATTAACGTACACTTGATTCTGACAACTATTGAGACCCTATAGGGATTAACAACATACTTGCTGGACCAACAGTAGCTCAACTGGAGGTTGACTTTAACTCTGACTAACTGTGAGTCATGAGCCCTTTTCTTTGTATCATGTTAATGTGTTAATTTGTTTGATTGTTTTAGCAACAACATAATCTGGATGTATTGTTACTATAAATGTTCTGTGGCTCTTCCTCGCGGTGCCTTGGGTTGGTCTGCAGTGTGTTAATGTGGTATTTCCTGATCATACTCACTTTTTGGTTGAGAATTCCTGGTTTGCCTGTGTGATAAAGTACTACAGTAAAACCTGTGTAAAACAGCCACTCTCAAAAAGACCTAAAATTAGTTTCCAAGACCAATTATCGCTTAATGCAGATCTAGAGTATTGCAGAATGCTGCAATACTTTTGACCTTTATTAAGCTATCATTTATCATTAAGATCTTTGTTTTGTCTATTTTTGAGTGACCGTTTTATACAGGTTTTACTGTACATGTATATCACATCACTCAGACTTACAGTAAAAATACATAATTTATCAAGTCAATATTTTAGCCACATTAATATGTTAAAATTGCATTAGAAACTTAAAAAGGTGCAATGGTTGAATTATTTCACAGCAGTAAGATGAAATTCTAACAAGGTCACCGCCAATGCCACACTGGTAAATGTATACGTCGATTTGGTGGTATTTACGCGTATTGCCGGTTCTCCATAGACCGGGAGTGGTAGATATTGGTGTTAATACTATATAGAAAAACATGCCATATGCCTAAAGGACTATAGAATTAGATCATTTTTAAGTATTCGGCATGCACATGGCGATTTATGTAAGCATTTAGGAATCGATTCGAGTACCGATCTGGATGATCGGTATTAGAATCT
This sequence comes from Loripinus fragilis, assembly GCA_964019695.1. Lineage (NCBI taxonomy): Eukaryota > Metazoa > Mollusca > Bivalvia > Lucinida > Lucinidae > Loripinus > Loripinus fragilis. Next base: position 82,677,796 of record OZ026522.1, on the reverse strand, counting down.
ATTCCTAGCTTACAAAAATCACCATGCACATACTGAATACTTAAAAATAATTGAAGTCTCTAGTCCTTTAGGCATATGTCATGTTTCTCTATATAGTATTAACACCAATATCTACCACTTCCGGTCTATGAAGTACCGGCAATACGCGTAAATACCACCAAATCGACGTATACATTTACCAGTGTGAATGCAGCCATTGCAGCCAGATCCCAGGGCTTGGCCCAAACTAGATTTCAGAATCCAATGCAAGATGATGAAATTGCGATGTTCATTGCTTAACGGCAAACTGAAAATAAGAGAAGTAAAACCTGATGAGATTTTAGCCTATTTAAGGAGTCCTGTGTTTCAAGGGGTGCTAATTCATGTACGGTAAATCCTCGAAAATTCAAACGTTGATTTTTTCGAAGTACTCGCTAATTCGAAATATATTTGGGACACACTAGATTCTGACAATAGGAACTATTCATGATCTATTTTATTAACTATCTATGACACCATATGTTTTGGGTGCGTAAAAGACCCTTCTTTTACGCGCCCAAAACGTGTTTGATAGCGAGAAAAAAAACTAACAACAATCATTTTGGGGGTATACTTTCTTAAATCTACCCCCCCCCTATAAATTCGAACTAATGATAATTCGAAATATAACCTCTAGTCCCGAGGACTTAGAATGTTACAATATTCGACTGTAGATCAATGGAAAGTTTTCAGCCCATGAAAATATAGGCCGGAAAAGGACAAGGCAGATGCGTACTTTGTTTATATATCAACCATCAGAGAAATCCCTCTAAGCCAAGCCACTGTTGGTTTAAAAACTACCCCCTAGGAAAAGATCAGCTATATAAAGTTCTTCCAAATATGAAAGCAAACTGCCCTGCAACAATGTTGGACGTTAACATACCAAACAAAGTGTAAGAAATCATTTACTGCAGAAATACAAGGATATGAGTTTGGCTCATTTCTTTATCTTTATTTCCTCCATAAGAAGATTTACAAGAAATAATTACAGGTATAACATAATAAAGCACGAATAATGTATATACATATGTATGGAACTCTGCGAGTGCTACATAAAGGAAATGAATTTGTGAATGAATGTGTAAATTTGTTGTATATTCTTAGGTACAAAATCAAATGCATCTGCTTAATGACAATAAGAATGCATTTGTGCTTGTATGGAATCTAAGTCCTCCACATCTCAATGTTTTGCTCGAATATACAATCAGTATGCGGCAGGGGCTAGCATTTTAAAGGAATACATATGTACATATTCATGAATGATCACAGAAACTTCGACACCATGTCCTGATAAAGGTATATGCATCACGTGAAAACATTTCTGACACACCCGTATATTTTGATCAACATGATGCGCTTACATGTAGCCCTGCTGCGACGCAGGTATCAGCATCAATGCGGTAAAACAATCCAATGAGTCCGGCGGGAGAATGTCTGAACAGTCATGCAAAAATGATTCTCTCAGATTTTGAAAGCATCCACATTCTGCAATAAGATAGGTCAGAGCATCTCTATATTGACAGTAACAGTGGGAGCATATACATTTGTATAGGTTCCTGAGTCTTTGGTAGATGCCCATATCCTTGCTATAAAGTCGCATAATTTTAAGTCGCACCCAGAATGCGATATCTTCCAAACTATGGCTGGGGCGACTGATGTAACGTACAAAGTCACTGTCATTGTCATTGTAAAGTCCCTGGCGCCACAATACTGTAGATCTTAAAAGTGCCGCTGATTTAAGTAAGTTTGGGTGCAAAAATCAGGAATATATACAATTAAGTACCACACCTGACCCAGGATAACAATGGGAAAGTGACAAACTCACAGTTGGACACCACAAACGATCCCCAAGAGGTCTGCCCTTTCCCAGCAGGTGACCACAAGGCAAATATTATCAGACGCTCACAAAGGCATAGCAAACACAAGACAGAAAAAAACATAAAAGGTCCACAAAAGAAGTACCACCTTGGAACGGCCAGTAAAATATTTTACTGGAGGGCTTAAACCAGTTTAACGGCGCCAACCTCACCCTTAATTCAGATGTGGATCAAGACAAATAATTATTTGGTTTGCATGAAAGACCCCTAACTTATCAATGCATCATCTCCCAGAACATATAAATCAAGATATAACAAGGAGATTAAGCAAAGATAAGGACTCAACAGTAAATAAAACTGAATACTGGAGCAAAAGAAATCCAACAGGTAAACCCGGGTGGGCCCCACATACAGCCAAAGTATAAGGCCCCTACCATTTCATCAATAGATAAGTCTTTAAGTCGGAACCGTCATAGAGTCTGAAGTCTGACCCACTGGCGTGCAATTAAAGAGGAAAGCAAAGTTGCCAACCGTCATTGTGTTGATCACCAAGCATGCAGTCTGTTGCAATACATTAATGTTATAGCCAATCTTTATATAATGGGAAATTATTTAAATGAAATGCGCTGTAACATCATTACAGCCAACAATCTTCTTCAATTTATACACTAAGTCACCATAGAATTCCAGTTCCGAAAGTCCTTGACGCAAGAGAGATTTAAGTCCAACTTTGAATTTAGAATATCAAATCATAGTATCGTCTATAAAATTTAGAAAAGGTTTTGCGAGGTTTATGATACCGATAGCCTTGTTTAAGAAGTTTCTGCGTTACAATTTATTGCGAGTGTTGAAGTCAGTAGCATAGCCAGATGCTCTAGCATACCGAATGAGTTGAGAGATATAGACTCCATAGGATGTAGAGTGAGGAACATCAGCATCAAAAAATGGGAAATTGACAATATCAAAGCAAGTAAGGGTGCAAAGATCAGGAGTTGTTACGACATAAAGCCGGTCAGGAAGGAAGAGGGGAAATCTTATTGGAAAATTCCTTTATGCGATGACGATGCTACCAGGGAAAAATAATGCACACAACTAGCAAAAACTTTTCAGTACTTTATGTACTAAGAAAACATCAACAACACATTAATATACAATGACACCACCTACGCTGTTATTTCTGGCTAATTGACCATCCTATACTAGAGCAAGTTGCCACTCCAAGATCGTTTCAATTAGAACCAATCTTGGACTGTCCTGTTCTAGATGTACGTCAACTAGTCAGAAATAAGAGACGTAAAGAATATGATTAACATATAGCTTAAGTTCTCATAAAAGAAGAAAAAAAAAACAATTGGGCCCTTTAATATTTTAGTTCTCGTATTGTCAAGAAATCTCGAGATTATACGCGTCTCGCGAACACTATGTCTTCTAAGCTGCACGTGTGTCTACTTCAGACCATCGGCGCTGAGGTGATCGAACCTGTACTTTGGTCGTCACTGGATTCACGTAATCGTAATATCTGTTACGCGTACTGCTGATCGTCGCTCAAGACGTCGGCATTAATATATATATGTCCTCCTGATCATATCCCCACGTTGGGGTGTCAGAATCACATATAACCATTCAAGCCGGTTGGCTTCCCATTTGATTGTGCTACGTTGTAACGATTGGGCCTTGATCCACGCTGGTCGTGGCCTGAGGGGGACAACTAATATGTGCCCTCAGGTACAAATCAACGGCTCACCAACATTCAGCCTCCAACGTAGGAGGGGACACAAGAGACGATTCTGCAAAAAACAATCTATATTTAGAATCTCAGAATCACTCTTTTGCGTCAATATTGGGGTTGTTCGTTCGAAGTTCACAAAAATAGAAATAATTTCAGTGGTCTTACTCTTTTAGATTACAGCCTAACCCTATAAGCGCGCGATTAGCCCACACCCGTGGGTGTATGGCTAACGGCTCCCATGCGGTTAGGATGGATCGGCTCTTCTAAATACCCACACTTAAACTTATATAATAGAGAAGTATTTTTTTGTGACTGGCCTATGTCAGCGCTAAACAATACCTCTTATGCCAAACGAACAAACCCATACGTAACAAACTCTTCTATACACTGTCGTAACGTCACCCTGGTTGAGACGCTATCGCAGCCGAAACATCAAGATCCTGTGGCCCTTTTTCCCTTCAAGGTCACGTTATCTAGATAGTTTCGAGGTTTACAAATACTGATACCAATTCTCTTAAAATTCCAGGAAAAAGGTTGAACAGTGTGGTGCCGACGTAACGTTTGGACGTTTACGTCGGACATCACCCTGCCCACGCACTAATTTCGTACATGAATAACGTATCAGTTGTAAACAACTAATTATGACCTCTCGGCAAAAAATATATACATCAATATTGAGAGATTACATTCTGCTGTTTTATGTGTGTAAAACCGTACAATGCTTTCTTACATTTATTTTGGTGTAACACAAAATATTTTACATTTACTTTGGTGTAACGAAAATATCTTACATTTACTTTGGTGTAACAAAAAATATTTTACATTTACTTTGGTGTAACATTACACCTACCTAATCTCTAAACATACATGTCAGCTATCACCTTATTTATGTAAGTGTGTTGTAGTGTATGCACCTAACCCTTATTCTTATATGCGTCAGATATCACTCGAGGTGACACATACAGGTCGCTACAGAAAGTCGATTATCACTGGCAGTTAAATCGTCTTTCCAACAACGCCGTACAAAATCACAACAATTTAAAATCTAGCTGCTAAAATTGTTTTTCACCTATCGGTCCCTGGTAAATCTTTCAGCATGCCATTATAGTTTTAAGTGCAGGCCCGACATGGCCTGTGGCTACTTTTGTCCGAAATAACCCGACGAGTCCATCCGGACAGCTTTTACTATAGCGGCAAGAATGGTCCCAGCAGATTTTTAGGCAATACGCATGTGCGTAACTTCATACGCAAGTGCGTAACAATCGCTATTTTCACCGAAAAAACGGGACGTTATTGATAACACCCGAAAGAACTCATACACGGAATGCTGGCCGATTCAACAGACGACAAAATAGAAAACGAGTGACTTATTATTTCAATACAATGTGACATGCTAGAGACATCGCGATTCAATGCAATTACAGGAATCGCCACCGCCCTGTCATGTACAATATCAATACAGTAACAATATATATAACTTCACGTACCTTTTATAATAATGAATAGCATCTCTATATCGAACCTTTCAACGGTATGTTTAAAATGTCCCCTAACAAGAATGGGAAATTCCATCCTTTATATATTGAAAAACGCACAAGATTTCCGAGATATTCAAGAAGAATAAGGAAAACGTGCAAGCGTTGATAAATATAGATACAATGAATTCCATCTCAGACAAACCGACCTTTTATTGGGACTATCAATAGAAAGAGTACCGTATCATGGTTCAAATAGGTGACCAGGTGCATACCTAAACCACTGCGTATTTGTGCGTATACGCAACCATAGCCGATTCTGTTATTCCAGCCATTCTGTATCGTAACAAAGGCCCTTCCTTTTGGGAGAAAAAGGAATGACTTTTTCTTACGATACACGATGCAGAAAAGAAGGAATAATACAGAATAAATATATAATACAACATAGATACACGTACGACTTAAATGGCGGACTACCTGGAAAGATAGTCTGCCCCCACATTGTCTTGTCCTCGGATTGCCACAATCCTAAATCTGTATGGTTGGAGCTTTAATGCCCAACGCATAATTCTGGGATTCAATGCCTTAGCAGTCTGCATGAATGATAGGGGTTTGTGATCACATTCCAGGATAAATTCTTCCCCAAAGAGATATTTCCTGAACTTTTCAATTGCCCAAATAATTGCTAAGCATTCTTTCTCAATTACAGAATAATTTCTTTCCCGGGGTAACAACTTCTTACTAGCGTAGGCAATTGGTAATTTACCTTCCCCCTCAAATTCTTGCAGCAGTACAGCTCCGATTCCGATATCGGACGCGTCTGATCTAAGTATGAATGGTTTCCCTTCATTAAAGACAGGCAATCTCAGAATAGGGGAGGATGTAAGACGACTTTTCAACGTTTGAAAAGCCCTTTTGTGATGACTTAGCCAGTCCTTAATTCGGTTTGGGCGATCTTTCTTCGTTAGATCGGTTAAAGGTGCTGCAATTTCAGAGAAATTGGGGATGAATTTCCGATAGAACCCAGCTAAACCCAAAAAACCTCGGACTTGTTTCTTAGTAACGGGCCTTTGTGCATCTTTAACAGCCTGTATCTTGTCATCTTTAGGCCTTAATGTTTGGTCTTGAATATTATGGCCTAGGCATTCAATTTCACTGTACCCTATTTTACACTTAGAGGGTTTTGCGGTAAGTTTAGCAGCTCGCAATCTATCTAAGGTGGCTTTTATGGATTTTAAATGTTTTTCCCAAGTTTCCGTGAAAATCCACATGTCATCTACGAAGCTATCGACATTTCTCAGACCTTGCAATACTATGCGTATGAGACGACAAAAAGAGGCCCCCGCATTAACTAAACCGAAAGGCATGGTTTTAAACTGGAATAATCCCCTAGGTGTTTCAAAGGCTGTATATGGCCTTGACCTTTTGCTGAGGCCTAATTGCCAGTAACCTTTACATAAATCCATTTGCGAATAGAACCTATGCCCTGACATTCTATTAATAACTTCCTCCATATTTGGCATAGGTTCCGCATCGAATTCCGTAACCTTATTAAGCTTGCGGAAGTCAATACAGAATCTAACCGACCCATCTTTTTTTGGAACTAACACAATGGGCGAAGAGTAAGGAGAGATCGAAGGTTCGATCACGCCTAGCTCAATCATCTCATCTATTTCAGATTCCATTATCTCTCTGGTTTTATATGGTAAAGGGTAACCCTTAGACCTAACAGGTTCTGCAGTTGATAATTTGATATCATGCTCCAATAATTCGGTCTTGCCTGGTATACTGGTCAGTACATCTGGGTATTTGGCCAGTAATTCTTTGACCTCTTTTTTCTGTTCGTCTGTAAGTTCGTCCGAGATACTAACATCTCGATATGTCTCAATTTCCTTATTAGAAGGAAATGTACAGTCCTCAAGCGAATACTCGTCACTTTCGTCGTCATCATCTTCGCTTAACGGCATACTCGCTTCGGCGGATAATAAGCAGTGAGATGCTTCAGTTTTCCGTTCAACATAGAGCCTCAAAATATTGGCGTGATATGTATGGATGTAACCGTTTACGTTTACACGGTAGTCAACACGGTTCAACACTTCTACTATCTCGAACGGTCCCCGCCATTGTAGCAATAGCTTATTACTATCGGTGGGGAGTAATAATAGAACTTTATCTCCCACTTTGAAAGAACGAGGTTTCGCTCGTCGATCATAATACACCTTCTGTTTTCCTTGCACTTTTTGTAAATTTTTCATTGCCAACTCGCAAGTATGCTCGAGACGGTTTCGTAAATTTATCACGTAATCATAGGTTGAGCGAACCTCTTCATCTTCCACCTCGTCTGTCCATAATTCTCTTAAAATTGCCATCGGACCGCGTACGTTTCGTCCATACAATAATTCAAACGGTGAAAATCCTAAAGACTCCTGAGGTACTTCCCTAACTGCAAATAAGAGTGCAGGAAGATACCTATCCCAATCCTTAGGGCGTTCAGCGCACATTCTTCGCAACATTTGTTTGAGCGTCGCGTGTGATCGCTCTACTAAACCATTACATTGAGCATGAAATGCTGACGTAGTCAGCTGCTGTTATGATAGCAATCTTGCTACTTCCTTCATAATTTCAGACGTGAATTGTGATCCACAGTCCGTTAACATTTCATCGGGTACGCCAACCCTACTAAACATCTCAACTAATGCTTCTGCTACGCGCTCGGTCTCGATACTAGGTAATGCAATGGCCTCAGGATAACGCGTCGCGTAATCCATCATTGTTAAAATGTATCTTGATCGGTTGTTCGATCGGGGCTCAATTGGTCCTACGATATCTACTGCTACACGCTTAAAAGGAGTATCGATTAATGGTAGCCGACCTAAAGGCACCTTTGCTACCCTGCCCTTTTGAACGGTCCTTTGACATATGTCGCAGGATTTGCAGAAACGTGTCACGTCGCCGCAAACACCTGGCCAAAAAAATTCTGCCACTACCCAATCGATCGTCTTTTGAATGCCTAAATGGCCTGCCATGAGCGATTCATGGGCCAAAGTCATAACCCTATCAGTCAAACTCGAAGGTACAACCAGCTGCGAAGTAGTTTTACCACGCAAAGTAAACTGCCGATAGATTAACCCCTTCTTCATTATGAACTTTGTCTCTCCGCGGTGTATGCCCCGACTCACGGTCACGTTGCCTAACTCTACTCGCTTCCGTATATTCGAGAGCTTTGGATCCGAAGCCTGATCCAACTCAATTGCATTCCTATCACAATTGATAATCTGATCTGGGACTTTAAGTTTTTTATATGTACGCTCGTCTTTTTTCGCTTGTGACCTAGTTACTACGCTCGCTGCGAAATGTGACATATCTGGCAATTTCGATCCGTCGATGTTCCCTATAACTAGATCATACAAAGTATCCTCCATGCATAAGGCTTCTGTAGTGCCATTAAAAAATGGACACTCCACGCTAATACGCGCCACTGGGTATTTCAGTTTGGACTCATTAATAAGAGTAACATCTAACTCTTTCCCTAACATTTGCTCATCGGATACTAAGTCCCTTCTAACCACTACACCGGTACAACCCGTATCTCTCAAAACTCTGACCTCCTTCCCATTTACGGTACCTACCGCCGTCGGTAGTCTAGATCTTAAAAAGTAGCAAGTACCCTTGCTATCCTTATGGGGATTCTCCTTATAATTCTCAATTGGGTCGTGCATTTTAGCATGGTACACGCTATGCACTCCCTTATCTGTACTTTGTTCTCCCTTTACTTTACAAAAGTTGACCTGATGGTCGACTTTATCATTATTATAGTTCCTATTGGAATTCCTACCAGGAGCTGACTGATTCCGACGGTAATTATTACGGCCTCGATTCCAATTACGACCCCTATTTTGCCATTTTCCCCCTTGATTTGGAGAATTAAATTCCGCACTTGATGCTATTTCCGTACCAGCCGACACCCTCTTGCTCTTGTTGTGCCAACAATTATGTGTTTGATGGGCTTTACCACAAATCTTACAAGAAATATTTGATTTTCGATCAACCTGATTTCCATAATTATGCGGAACTTGACTCTTAGTCTCACAATGCCCTTTTGCGACGCATCCGGGAACTCCACCCCTTGCATCGGCGAACAAATCCGCCTCATGGGCTAACTCACCCAGGGCCTTAAACGTCTTAGGTTTGAGATACAAATAGAGCTCATGACTGCAACAGTCAAGGAACTGGTCTCGGGCCAAAAAATCACAAACCGCCTCGTAGGTCTTTTCGACCTTAGCCAAACCCAACCATTTATCAAGGTAGCTCGCTAGCCTACCGCTAAATTGTCTGAAAGTTTCGGCTTTCTCGGGCCTACAATCCCTAAATTTCTTACGAAAAGATCGTTCGGTGAGGTCGAAATTAGTAAGCAGAGCCTCCTTAATCTGACCATAATCCGACTGGTCATCTCTGGAAAGCCTAACGAAGACTTCCAAAGCGCGTCCCTTTAATAAGGCACTTAAGTATGATGCCCACATGGACGGGTCCCATTTATTTGACAAAGCATAACTTTCGAACCTAGTTAAATAGCTATCCATCTTATCCGTATGTTCGTCAAAGTATGGAAGCTTGGGACTCCTAGGATTTGAACTTTTCTCTTTGGGCCCCCAGGGATGTGAAGTGGTCTCGGCCTCGATTTTTTTTAGTTCCACTTCGGCCTCAATTTTTTTAGCGCAATTTCTTTTTCCATTTCCATTTCCTTATCCTTGCGCGTGGCCTCAATTTTCAATTTTTCCGCCTCAATCCTTAACTTTTCCAATTCCCGATCCTTATCTTTTTGCTCCCTATCTTTCTCTTTTTGCTCCCTTTCTTTATCTTTTTGCTCCCTTTCATTATCTTTTTGCTCGGCCTCCCTTTTCTCTTTTTCATATTCCCTTTGGGCCAACCTTTCCTCCCTTTCTAAATCTTGTTGCCTTTTAAGATAATTCCTTAGTTCTTGCCCTTCATATCCTAATTCCCGTGCTAATGAAATATGTTTATCCATTTTAGCCTATTGTTGGGAATGGTATGAGTCAACTATACTGTTGAAAATAAATAAGGGTTCGCTTTGTCCCTTTTAGATAGGTATGGGCTAACCAACGTTAGCGCTGGTAAACTAATAATTTTACTAGGGATTTAATGACGTTACATATGAGTAACGTAAAGTACAACGTATAAGAGATCACCACGGAAAGGTGCCTAGGATATATATCAACCTTAAATAGGCCTTCACTGAACGTATTTGACTAAAAAACGTCATTCATTTCCTCGTATTTATGTCAAGAAATGTATACCTACGCGATATTAATATAAACGCGTTACAGTCAAGTCAACAGTCACTTGTCATAGCAAGACATAATAATTGACTAAAATAATCTTTCTATGGACTTCTTCTAATAATAGAAATCAGTTGAGTGGCGTCACACACTATGACGTCACTGAGGTGATTTAAATTATTAGTACCCTCAAACGATATGAAATTTTCCACATCAGTATCCTTAATTAATAGGAATACAGGGCATAAGCCAATACACAATGATATGGGTAAAGTAAAGGTGGACAAGTCTAATAATTAAACTCTGTCAAATTTTCCTTGGGTTTTATACCCTAATGGCAATCCACAGAACAAGAAAGTATGGGTCCCCTCAGAATGTTATGTGATGACTTATTTACATGTGTCGCACTTCATCACAGGGGAACGCATGCAATCGGTACTGTGTGTTGACACTCACAACCTTTCTTGTAAAGGAAAACTACTAGTGTGCGCCCGTAGCAACGTCACAGCAGAGAAATTTGCCAATAAAACCTCAAAAATCCTTATTCTGACACCATTGTTACGACATAAAGCCGGTCAGGAAGGAAGAGGGGAAATCTTATTGGAAAATTCCTTTATGCGATGACGATGCTACCAGGGAAAAATAATGCACACAACTAGCAAAAACTTTTCAGTACTTTATGTACTAAGAAAACATCAACAACACATTAATATACAATGACACCACCTACGCTGTTATTTCTGGCTAATTGACCATCCTATACTAGAGCAAGTTGCCACTCCAAGATCGTTTCAATTAGAACCAATCTTGGACTGTCCTGTTCTAGATGTACGTCAACTAGTCAGAAATAAGAGACGTAAAGAATATGATTAACATATAGCTTAAGTTCTCATAAAAGAAGAAAAAAAACAACAATTGGGCCCTTTAATATTTTAGTTCTCGTATTGTCGGGAAATCTCGAGATTATACGCGTCTCGCGAACACTATGTCTTCTAAGCTGCACGTGTGTCTACTTCAGACCATCGGCGCTGAGGTGATCGAACCTGTACTTTGGTCGTCACTGGATTCACGTAATCGTAATATCTGTTACGCGTACTGCTGATCGTCGCTCAAGACGTCGGCATTAATATATATATGTCCTCCTGATCATATCCCCACGTTGGGGTGTCAGAATCACATATAACCATTCAAGCCGGTTGGCTTCCCATTTGATTGTGCTACGTTGTAACGATTGGGCCTTGATCCACGCTGGTCGTGGCCTGAGGGGGACAACTAATATGTGCCCTCAGGTACAAATCAACGGCTCACCAACATTCAGCCTCCAACGTAGGAGGGGACACAAGAGACGATTCTGCAAAAAACAATCTATATTTAGAATCTCAGAATCACTCTTTTGCGTCAATATTGGGGTTGTTCGTTCGAAGTTCACAAAAATAGAAATAATTTCAGTGGTCTTACTCTTTTAGATTACAGCCTAACCCTATAAGCGCGCGATTAGCCCACACCCGTGGGTGTATGGCTAACGGCTCCCATGCGGTTAGGATGGATCGGCTCTTCTAAATACCCACACTTAAACTTATATAATAGAGAAGTATTTTTTTGTGACTGGCCTATGTCAGCGCTAAACAATACCTCTTATGCCAAACGAACAAACCCATACGTAACAAACTCTTCTATACACTGTCGTAACGTCACCCTGGTTGAGACGCTATGGCAGCCGAAACATCAAGATCCTGTGGCCCTTTTTCCCTTCAAGGTCACGTTATCTAGATAGTTTCGAGGTTTACAAATACTGATACCAATTCTCTTAAAATTCCAGGAAAAAGGTTGAACAGTGTGGTGCCAACGTAACGTTTGGACGTTTACGTCGGACATCACCCTGCCCACGCACTAATTTCGTACATGAATAACGTATCAGTTGTAAACAACTAATTATGACCTCTCGGCAAAAAATATATACATCAATATTGAGAGATTACATTCTGCTGTTTTATGTGTGTAAAACCGTACAATGCTTTCTTACATTTATTTTGGTGTAACACAAAATATTTTACATTTACTTTGGTGTAACGAAAATATCTTACATTTACTTTGGTGTAACAAAAAATATTTTACATTTACTTTGGTGTAACATTACACCTACCTAATCTCTAAACATACATGTCAGCTATCACCTTATTTATGTAAGTGTGTTGTAGTGTATGCACCTAACCCTTATTCTTATATGCGTCAGATATAACTCGAGGTGACACATACAGGTCGCTACAGAAAGTCGATTATCACTGGCAGTTAAATCGTCTTTCCAACAACGCCGTACAAAATCACAACAATTTAAAATCTAGCTGCTAAAATTGTTTTTCACCTATCGGTCCCTGGTAAATCTTTCAGCATGCCATTATAGTTTTAAGTGCAGGCCCGACATGGCCTGTGGCTACTTTTGTCCGAAATAACCCGACGAGTCCATCCGGACAGCTTTTACTATAGCCGCAAGAATGGTCCCAGCAGATTTTTAGGCAATACGCATGTGCGTAACTTCATACGCAAGTGCGTAACAATCGCTATTTTCACCGAAAAAACGGGACGTTATTGATAACACCCGAAAGAACTCATACACGGAATGCTGGCCGATTCAACAGACGACAAAATAGAAAACGAGTGACTTATTATTTCAATACAATGTGACATGCTAGAGACATCGCGATTCAATGCAATTACAGGAATCGCCACCGCCCTGTCATGTACAATATCAATACAGTAACAATATATATAACTTCACGTACCTTTTATAATAATGAATAGCATCTCTATATCGAACCTTTCAACGGTATGTTTAAAATGTCCCCTAACAAGAATGGGAAATTCCATCCTTTATATATTGAAAAACGCACAAGATTTCCGAGATATTCAAGAAGAATAAGGAAAACGTGCAAGCGTTGATAAATATAGATACAATGAATTCCATCTCAGACAAACCGACCTTTTATTGGGACTATCAATAGAAAGAGTACCGTATCATGGTTCAAATAGGTGACCAGGTGCATACCTAAACCACTGCGTATTTGTGCGTATACGCAACCATAGCCGATTCTGTTATAGTACCCATTCTGTATCGTAACAGGAGTCGATACAATCAAGTACAACACCTGACCCAGGATACCAATGGGAAAGTTACAAACTCACAGTTGGACACCACAAACGAGAGCCAAGAGGTCAGCCCTTTCCCACCAGGTGACCACAAAGCACAATAAACAGACGCGCACAAAGACATAGCAACCATAATACAGAACAAAAACATAAAAGAATCACAAAAGAAGTACCGCTTTGGAACGGTCAGTAAAATATTTTACTGGAGCGCTTAAACCGGTTTAACGTTGCCAACCTCACCCTTAGTTCAGATGTGGATCAAGACATATAGATATTTGTTTTGCATGAAAGACCCCTAACTTATCAATGCATCATCTCCTTAAACATATAAATCAAGATGTAACAAGGAAATAAAGCAAATATAAGGACTAAACAGTAAATAAAACCATATACCGGAGCAAAAGAAATCCAACAGGTAAACCCCGGAGGGCCCGACAAACAGCAAAAGCATCAGGCCCCTACCATCTCATCAATAGATAAGTCTTTAAGTCGGAACCATCATAGAGTCTGACGTCCGACCCACCAGCATGCAATTAAAGAGGAAAGCAAAGTTGCCAACCGTGATTGGGTTGACCACCAAGCATGCAGTCTGTTGCAATACATTAATGTTATAGCCAATCTTTTTATAATGGGAAATTATTTTAATGAACTGCGCTGAAAAATTATTAGAGCCAACAATCTTCTTCAACGTATACACCAAGTCACCATAGAAATTAGGCTCCGAAAGTCCTTGGCGCAAAAGAGAATTAAGTCCAACTTGGAATTTAGAAATCAAATCATAGTATCGTCTATAAAATTTTGAAAATGTTTTGCGAAGTTTATGATACCGATAGCCTTGTTTAAGCAGTTTCTGAGTTAACAATTTATTGCGAGTGTTGAAGTCAGCAACAATGCTAGGTGCTCTAGCAAAACGAATGCGTTGAGAAATATAGAATCCATAGGATGTAGAACGAGGAACATCAAAAATCATAAATTTTGGTAGAAACAATATCATTTGAAATTGACAAATGCAAGTCTAAATATGCGGCTTCGGTATCAGAGGTATTGGATTTATTAAGTTGGAGCTCTGAAGGGTATATTTGACATACCATTTAGTCAAAATAAACATTATTAATGTTTAAAATATCGTCCAAATATCTAGAAGTAGTGTTAAACATGTTTAACTTGTTTTTTCCATTGACATTTGCTTGGAAAATGCTGTACGCTGGTGTAGCCATTCACTATGTGCTGTAGCTCGAACAAACATAACCGTTACGTATCATCTTGTAACAACTGAACTCTTCGTCAAAACAAGTACAGCTTTCTTACAAATATTTGATGACTGGCATAATCTCATGGAAGAGAGAGAGAGAGAGAGAGAGAGAGAGAGCAGTTTATACAGAAACAAAATTTTGCGTATTATTACTTCGCTTGAAATATTACAAGGCCCTTACATTGACTCGCATATGTCAATTCTAGTGCACATGGGGAAACCCTATATGCGTTTCGCAACTTGTCATTGAAATCTGTCAAGCTCGAGAGATTTGGTATGTGAAAGATTGTTCCATACATCACATCCGTATAATACGGTCACCCCTGTTAGTTTACGGTATTTACTTATAGCAGTTTAAGGGCTTTCTCCGAGTGGTTTGACTCTATAGCCAACCGTAGCATGAAATGAATCGCGACCCTTTTGTATGTGTTCCCTTGTGCGTTTCGTTGATTTTAATGTCGTAATCTGTAATATGCCAAGATAATTTGCGCTGGTTTCTTGTCGTATTGTGTCATTACCTAAGTGCCACATATTGCAGACTAGAATTTGTTTACTTTTCGAAAAGATAAGAATGCAGGATTTATCCATATATATTCGGATAAGCGTTTTTAACACATAAGATTTACTATTTCAAGCAATTTCGGAAGCATTGCTGGTGATGTTCCTATCAAGACTTAGTCGTCTACTGGACAAAACTAGAATTTCCTGATCTCAGAGAGCACAGTGGTGCTCCAAGTTTCCTGACCTCACAGAGCACAGGGTTGCTCCAAGACCTGATGCTTCTAGCTCTACGAGGAGACCATCAGCAAACACAAGATAGAATCCAGTAGAGGTTACTCCCCTTTGCCGAACACTTCTGGAATGAATATATGCAGATAAAAATGCCACAACTCTTATAAAAATAATAGTAAGTGAGTATGATCAGGAAATACCACAATCACAAACTGCAGACAACCCCGTGGCACCGCGAGGAAGAGCCGCTAAACCATCACGAGACACCAGAAAGACAAATTAAGCAAAGCAATCAGCTCTCTCTTCCCCATCAAGATGATTGCAATACTAGAATGGACATAAAGTAACGTACAACAAAACATAGAACAATTACAGACTCCCACAATGGGAGTAACAATAAACAAAAAGTCAACAACAACAGAACCACCGCCTTAGAACGGACAGCAGCCTAAGCCACCGAGGGGGCTTAAATGCATTTTACTGGTACCAAATCTTCGCCCCAGATTCTGCTGTTGTTGAAGTACAAGAAATGTTCAGCTCGCATGGAGGCAATCTAACTAATGCAATGTATCATCATGGAAAAACTCTAATCAAATCAACACTCCATGATGAATCAAAGAAAAGGGCTCATGACTCACAGATAGTCAGAGCTAAAGAAAACCTCAAGTTGAGCCACGGTGGGTCCAGCAACAGATAAGCATCAGGCACCAACCCACCGATTAAAGCTTTACGTCAGAGCCGTCATAGAGTCTGAGGCCTGACCCACCGTCGTGCAATTAAAGAGGAAACCATAGCTATAAACCGTGATTGGGTTTAAAACTAGGAATGCAGACTGTCGCATGATATCCAAATTATATGAAACCCTTATATAACGTTTTACTATCTTTTTGAATTGATCACTAAAATCAAGTTTTTTCAACAATTCGTTTGAATTTATAGACTAAATCACCATAAAATATAGGTCCTGATATGCCTTGTTGCAGAAGAGTTTTTAAATACTGATAATAACACTGAAATTACTATACAAAGCTCACCACCTGCTGCTGCTGCTCATCCTAAACAAATTTCTCATCTTGGACCCCCTATGATAATAGTCAGAGCTCCAGTCTGCACAGAGTAACATGTCTACAATATTCCAAGGAACCACCACAATCACTACTGTCTGACTGCAGATCCAGGGGTCACGAGTTTGCAACCGGCCCTGTCCCATACTTTCGTGGGAATTGATCATGACATTTTTAACAAGGCTAAATGCTCTAGCAAATCGGATGAGTTGAGAATTATAAACTCCATAAGATGTAGAGCGAGGAACATCATGAACCATCTAAAAAGGGAAATTGATAATTTCAAAGTCATGCTTTATTAAGTTGAAGCTCTGTATGGTATATTTTCTTACCATATTGTCAAAATAAATATTATTTATGTTAAAAAATATCATCCACATATCTGGATGTACATTTGTAGTACTAAAAGCATCAAACTCAGCCTACTTAACATCGAAAAGAGACATCATAAAACCCCTTTCATAACAAAACAAGAATAAATCCGCAACCAGACGAGCACAATTAGTGCCCATTGGACTCCCTACAGCTTTTCTATACAACTTAATGGCAAATCTGATTTAGATGCTGTCCAAGGTAAGAAGAACCTTCTCCTTGGAAGGGTTTTTTTTTCAATTAGATCAATACGTTTATCGTAATTAAATTATGAGTTAAAGTAGTGTAAATAGTATAAAATCACATTAAGACAAACGCGTCGAGTTGAAATCTCTAGCTTTTAGTTTATCTAATACTTCACCTGAAACTTTAATAGACCAAAATAGATTCTTACCGGATCTTTCATATACCTTTTCGCAGTACTTAATGCATGTGTTTTGACCACAGTAAGACATGAGGTTAACAATTCAGAAAGTTATGTTGTCGTACAAGAACTAGAATTAGCATATAGAGTTTTGTACGGAGTTTAGGTAACCAGTATAACGTAGGAACCTTGCAGGATATTCATTTAACTGGTAGCATATTGATATAAATTAAAATAAAATGCGCAGAGCACATATCCATGGCCGTTCATGGTAGCAGTCATGGTACTTCTGACCTTTCAAACAGACGACCAGGCAGGAATCAAACCCTGGATGCTGTGAATTAAAGTTTGGATCATTAATCGCTCGGCCATGTGGTCTCTGTCATTCTGCAGTTGGGGGTATAGGTGCCTTTGAGAATACCTTCTTGATTTGGGTCTTAGGATGTTTGTGTTCATCACACTGATTGCTTATGGCGTGTAGATGACCACGAAGGTTGCCAAATTACTGATACATGTAATATGATTTCAGAGTCAAAGGTCAAGGTCGCGTATACTTAAAACCTGTCTTGCAACTCGTAATTCGAACTCCCCCTTTATTATCGATGGAAAGTGTTCATATTTAGCACAATAATTGCTTATGGTGTTTAGCTGAAAAAAGGGTTTCGGTTTGTCTTTATGATCTTTATAAGATCAAATATATGATGGGCAATTGGGAATTGCGAAGTCTGCCTGTTGGCTACCTAAGATATAAAAGAAAAAAACTTTCGAGCAAACTTACAGCTTCCGAGGGTGTTATGTGCGTTACTTAGATTAAATTTCCCTTTGAAAATAATTGTAATTGTGACTAACATCATTTTTTACAGCCGATCTGTGCATTTTTCCAAATTTTTTAATCTTCGTTTACTCACATACACATTTGACTAATAGAAAAACAAAACTCGCTGTACTATCTTAAATATGTTGTCTGCAATGAGCTATTAAACAACCCTACATTTAGTTTTTAGTAGCCAATTTTGATATCTATTATTGAGGAAAAAATGTATGAAAATGTTTGCCACTGGTTGATATCTTATATTTTTGACACCGTATTGCTTATATACAAATAAAAAGCAGATAGTTGCAAGTTTAAAACCAGGATCAAAGCACTTATTAAAGGATGTAACATATGTTACATGTCATAATAAAAAGGCAAGGAAATTGTCTTGATCTAAGAGATGATATTTCAGAAAAAATATATATTATTTTCACAGGTTTTCGTATAAATCTCTAGCCTCTTGTGCTTTCGTCTTAGGAAGTATAGTCATTGCTGATAAGAAGCACATGGACTAGTGTTACAGATGTTATAAATAAACTATTTTATCGTATATTTCCTAATGCGTATAATACTAAAGTATATATATATACTCAAGTACAAAAAAGCAGTCATTTTACTGGGCAATTATGGAAGTCAGAATTAAGAAATGAAAATATATTTATACCATATTCCGTAACAATCAGTTCTGCATTATTTCATTGAATATTGTAACAGTTTTACATAAATCTGTTCATGCTATCGCCAGTGTTTAGACAAGGGGTCATTTTCAATAATGACAAGTTTTTTCACTTGAGAACGAATATCTCGTTCTCGTCTAAATCAGTTCACTGGAGTTAAATTCGTCCAAAAACAGACATGACCCTCTCCTGCAGCAATAACCGCCTCATAACGAGTTCGAACCAAAAGCATATGACGCCGCACAACGTTCTTGTGAGTCCACGCCCATTCTTAATGGAGAGCAACCTGAAGCTGTCGAAGATTCCGAGGTTGCACTGCACGATCCCGGATGCGTCGCGAGGGCTCATCTAACAACTGCTCTATCGTATTGAGATGCGGGCTTACTAAATTTACGCGGTTTGTTTTGGCTTCTGCACTCACTTGATTGCCTCGTCAGTGAGGGACATACCGGTCATTGGACGAGGTGGACTGATTAAGACTAGAACTCGAGTGAAAACCAATTGATGAAACTTGTCATTTTAAGAAATGACCCCTTGTCTATACCGTGGCGTACAGCATGAACAGGTTTAAGTTAAACTGTTACATTATTCAAAAATTTGATGCATAATTGATTGTTAAAGAATATGGTATAAAATATATTTTGATTTCTTAATTATTTGACCATAATTGTCATAAAACGTGACTGATGGGTTTCTTTTGTAGCTGAGTATAGATACAAATAGAGAATGATAGTTTCACATTAAAATGAGACTATTTAATATAGGTTCCTGTTGAATGTAAATATTCAAAACTAATCTATATTCAAGTCAACCTCAAATACATAGAGGATCTTACATCTGGCTCATGTTTTATTGAATTTATTAAACGAGTTGGGAAAAAGAGATCAAATGCGAGGCTTGCCGAGCATTTTATCTCTTTTTCGCAACAAGTTTAATAAATTCAATAATACAGGAGCACGAATGTAATGTTCTATTTATCACATGACATTAACATTACTTAAAACCCGCATTTTGGACGTGAAAATGGAAGATTTGGCGGTCTTTTACGCAATGTTAAAATGGACGTCTTAACGTAACGTTGATATGGACGTCATACCGATTCCCATAAATCTGTAAATCACGAGTGGTTTATCGATTTTATTGCATGGCGTTATTTCACTCCCAGACGCGACGCCATGTGATAAAATTCTGTAACAAAATAATCGCCCATTTCACCACTACCAGTAAAACTCCACACAATGAGTAAGGTCCTGTTCCATCCCACCCCCTTGGGAATTGTGCGGAAATATCTGATCTTAAAGAACAATTCAATCTTCGTCAAATGAGAGATGTTTGCACTCTGTAAACCAGGGGGTTAGTCTGTAACAACCTGTGACATATCTTACCATATCAAATAAAGAATAAGTAAATTGAAAGTTTTAGCTACATTAGAAGGCATTAAACTATCTATTTATTTGAATTAATCATGTAGTTTGCATGCTGAAGGCCTTTACTACATATGATAGCTTTTTGAACAGAACTACAGCTTCCTATGGTGTTATGTGCGTTACATTAATTGAATTATCTTTAAAGTTGGTAATCACTAATAAGCACTTCCTGTGTTTCTCGTCGGTTCTCCGTTAAAGTATTAATTGTATTTTCTCTGTATGTTTGCCCTTTGACAGTATCAAACAAAATGACTGAGCTATAACTTGAATCCTTAGCATTCTTCAAAAGCAGAAACAGCATGTCAATTCAGGGGAACAAACACTTGATAAAATATTCGTAGTGTTTGGTGCTGTGTCAAATAATGCCTGCATACAATGGAATATGATTCCGGCGTGTGTCTCCTCATATAGCGAGAGTAATCTTATTGCAGTTGCCCCTGCGTCCGTGCTAGTCAAGTGATAGCATTGTTCTAATTTTGCAAAGCATGTCTCTACCGTGTACATCTTAGCGCCCATACGATTTCTGCCATCGGTGACATTGGTCAAACAGAAATTTTATACGCTTATTTTGGTTTACATCAGTTGCGCTGGAACCTTTCCAGTCCTTTGGTCTTAGATCAAAAGTATGTTCGATGTTCCATGTTGTTTGCGCCCAAAGAAACTAATTGCTTTCTTTAGCAAAACCGACTCTTGATGATTTTGGCAGATTGTTTAATACCATTTCTGCTACTCCTTGGAAGCTATCTGGTCTATGTAAAAGGACATAAAGTTGGACATTGGCATCAATTACGTTTGCTATTGGTCCATCTGTTGTTGTCAATACCTGGAAGCAAGCCTCAAGATAATGTAAAACCTTTGCTATCTCAGTTTTTGCAGGCATACCATCAGCTGTTACATGCACAATACAGGCAACCGGACTATGGGAAGAAAAGGATAACTTATAGCAAACATTACAAAGCCTGATCAGCTTGCGCGTTCTGTGGCGCCTGATCTGGTTCCATGCTGTTCGCCGATGTCCCACTAAATGAACACAATGCACTAGGGTAAAAGCGGGTAAATTCGGACGGTCAGCTAAATTCGGACAGCGACTTTAATCGTTTCATATTTTAATCATTGGAATAAAAAATCAATTATCTAAGCAAACAATGAAAATCCTGATGAGACGGCACATAAGGAGCCGTCTCATCCGGATTTCCAGTGTTTGCAAATGTATGTCCGAATTTTCATGATGTCCGAAGTTACCCGACTTTACCATAACGATCGCGACAGAGTAAACTATACCACAACATACGTAGGTGATCGTACACAGGCGCTGGGTTTATTGCCTGCGTCACGGGAGAAAAGGGATCCATGTACTGACGTATTATACATGTAACTAAAATGCGTCATCAAAGAAACGCAATCCGTCCTCTAATACATTGTTATCTTGAATTGAAATAAAAGCTTTAAAGTTACATTGCCAACCGTTGACCATTTCTGAATTCATAATCTGGTTTAATACAATACAATGGTTCGCTGCAGATATCAAAGGGTAACAGATTTTAGATTGTTGTTTTTATCTTAATAGCAGTGCAGATCCTGTGCGTCTCGCACACGTACATACACATATACATATAGACAGACAAATAAAGATGAGAAAAAAACATTTGTTTAAGTTGATACCTTACGCCCAGACAACAGTTTTTCAGTCTTGTCGGGATGTTTCCAGAGATGATCTATTACTTTGCAGATGGTGAAGTGTCTTGTTCAAGGACAAAATGCAGTTGGTACAGTGATGTTCAAACCAGCGTCCCCTCGATCTCGGGTCGAGCACTCTATCTTCGAGCCACTGAAACGTTTATATCTTACTTTATAATACAACACTATGCCTACATGTATTTTAAAAAGGTGTATGGTTGAGCGTTTATTGTGGTCTCCTCTACTATCTCAAATCTTAAAGACATATGCACCTAATTCCCATGCGCACCTTTCCTGCGTCGGGAAACAGGGAAAGTGGTTCTGGGTCCTGTCTTTCGACTAGTTTTGAATTTAGATCAATACAGATTTCAGATACTCTTACTTCAGATCGCTGTTCCGACATTATCTTGACAAAATAAAGTACCTAAAATGTGTCCGAAATTCATAAGACTTGCCCTTCCCAGCACCAAATACAGATAATTCAAACGATGTACACAATTTTCAAGTTTTAACCCTGGTTACAAATATTATATTGGCCGAGACTCGGATTGTCTCATCTACATGTACATTTATTTTGAGCCGCGCACGACCCGATCTCGTGGCTTAGTGGTTAGCGTGTCGGCCTACGAAACCAGAGGCCCAGGGTTAATTCCCAGAGTGGGTGCGTATTTCCAATGTGCTTTTCTTCCCTTTTTAGCATTTTAATGCCGAATTACTTCATAAGAAAAGGGGCATCATCAAAACGACTGAAATGGTCAATCTTTAACTTTTTATCTACAATTATGCATGAAACCTATGGGCGCAGGGTTAGATTTGGCCCTCCAAAACGATAATTAGTCCGGTGACCCCAGATTTTATTTAATTTTTCTAAAAGGTATTATAATAGCCCATGAAATAAGAATAAATTCTTGAGATCTTCAACATCAGATTTCTTTATATATAATTTATTCTACAAACAAGCTCCAATTTTCGACGAATTGCCAAAATCTCGTCACAGCTTGGGTTAACAAATAAGCTTGCATATTTTTCTAAAGGTTTGGGGTCATGAGCAATAATTTAAGTTCAAAGAAAGAAGCTGTCTGAAGATTACAACTATATTTAGCTGATGTTATTCTTTCATCTGTTTAGTAATGGTCAAATGCTTAAAACTTCAATATGATATTATGAAAAACTAAGTACGGTGATATATATCGTTTTATTTCATAAATGGATAGTCCATGCATAAAACCAACTGTATGCAAAGTATTGAACAGATTTCAATGTAGAATATGTCCTTAGCGCTGGGTGGGTCTAGAGGTTTTTTTAATAAAAGTTACTAGAAATGGTAAATTATAGAAAATTAGAATATGGAATATCAAATTGCTACATGTATGAGGTGTAAACAATCATATTCGGTAAAATCCTGGTTTATATTTAGAATCATTACTCAGACAAAAGGCGCCTCGCAAAAGATGAGATTCGTGTTGATGCAGAAATTTGAAACCATACATCGCTATAGTATCCGCTCTTGCGTT
This sequence comes from Loripinus fragilis, assembly GCA_964019695.1. Lineage (NCBI taxonomy): Eukaryota > Metazoa > Mollusca > Bivalvia > Lucinida > Lucinidae > Loripinus > Loripinus fragilis. Next base: position 82,654,423 of record OZ026522.1, on the reverse strand, counting down.
TGTATCTTAAGTTTGTAAGCCGTTTATACTCAGCTATACGGCCATCCAGAATTACCTAAAGCTTTGTGCATAGTATTTATAAGACAGGTCTTTAATCCTCCAGCAAGTACACTGCATTTGGCCACCATCGACCCGTCAGTGAAACGCCATCTCAATGGCGTTTCTCTGGCGGACCGATAATGGCCCACTTTTAGACGTTTACTGGGCCCAATGAAAACTAGAAGTTAGTGAGTATGGCCAGGAAATGCCGCAACCACACTGCAGACCAACCTACGGCACCGGAGAAAGAGACACAAAGCACTAACCATCTGACAGCCATTTGGAAGCAAGAACACGATTAAAGTTAAGTGAGACGATTGTACTACAAATACTGCATCAAACACAAAACTTTCACACACAATGAGAGCAACAATCATAAATTAATCAACCGCTTTATCTTAAACAACAGCGGAAGCTACTGTGTGAGGGGGACATAAATACATTTTACTGGCACCAAGTCTGCGCCCCCTACATTATGCTGTCGTTAAAAGATAAGAACATAATTAGCTCGCATGGAGTCTTCCTAACAGTCTAACATATTATATGATGAAACAAAGGAAATGAGTTCAAGACTCACAGATAGTCAGAGCTAATTTTGAGCTATGGTGGGCCCAGCCAGACCCTGCAAAAGATAAGCATCAGGCACCAACCCACCGATAAAAGTTTGTCAGCTTCGACATTTAGTCTGAGGCCTGACCCGTTGCTCAATCGAGGAGTAAAACCATAGCTATAACCCGTTATTTGCTATCAACCGGGCATGCGGACTGTCGCATGGTATCCATGTTATTTCCCATATCTTTTATTACGCTGGACTAACTTTATTGAACGCACAAAAAGCAGGCTTTCCAAAGATTATTTTGAAAGTATTAAATCACTATAAACACTAGCTCTGATATGCCCTTTACCTGAAACCTACATTGTATTTAACAATCTACTTTTAGTGTCTGTGGTAGAATTTAGAAAATGCATTACGAAGTTTATGATATCGATCACCTCGTTTTAGTGACTTAGCAGTCAATTGTTGAAATGTGTAAATAACAGTTCAACATACTCTCGCAAGTATCGCTTAATGCATGTCTAATGTATTGCAGAATGCTCCAAGAGAGTCTTCTGCAATACTTTCGACCTTCGTTAAACTACCATTTGTCGTTAAGACCTTTGTTTTGTCTATTTTGGAGTTGCCGTTTTAGACATTTTTAGACTTACCATTTTTTTTTTCAAAATAAAGATTATCAACATTAAGGTCACTACTGACAGCTGGGTAAATTATTTTCCAAAAAATAGATTTTCTTCATTTTCAGTAATTTGCTGTTTCATTTTATTTGTAATGATATTAATCAATAAGAATAAACGTTGTCACCATTTAGTATTTCAGCTGCGTCTCTTCAAAAACTGTATACTACGCCGTTTATCTCTAAAAATGTTTAGGGTTGAAATTATGGATAACAGGTTTATGACATGGTAAAATATATCGTTTTGCTCTCTGTAAAGGCGGTAACTTTTATATTCATATCTGGGCGTGGTTTGGCTTTTTCATCTGCTAAACAAGGGCAATCAGGTTCTATTTATTTGGTGAAGAATAAGTAAGTTGTTTGGGCCGCGCAAACGTGCGTGCATTTCATGAAAATCCTAACCGTCTACACATTGGTTTCACATTTATTAACCCGTAAAGCGCATAATCACAAAATGTATGTTTTTGTCGTCCACTAAAATATTTGAAGCCTCATAGACAAACAATGTGGACCCTGACCAGACTGCTCCTGTAGGAGCAGTCTGATATGGGTCCACAATGTTTACCTCTATGCTTATGTTTAATAGACATGTTCAGATACAGTTGCTTTTTTAATAAAACCACGCTTAATTTTTAGCTTTTACCTATGCCTTAGGTAGGTAACCAGTCCAAATTACGCATTAATGAGGTGCCGCCTTTACAGTAACCAAAAATCCTTCATGTATAATAGCTGATGATTGTAAATTATTGCATCAGAACAGCCAAAGTGTATTTGAAATACTGAAATGGTTAATTGATGTGAATCTAGCCAATACATACTACTAACTAACTTCGTCAAAAAGAATAGTCAAAACGATTGCCATGTTTACGTTCGATAACTAAATCTTCAACTATTCAAGGCACTTTCAAACAAAAAAGATTTTTGTGAAACTTGTATACCATAAACATCATTACATAAGCTGGGTTGGTGTGGAATTCGAGCAAGTTTTGGATCTAGATAAAGGACAAATCTTGTTTACTACCACTACCCCTTTAATGCAAAATTACAATTTTGTAACGTTTTAACTGCATAACGAGGAATAAATTTAACTTTCAATAGACCAAAAAAGTATTTTAATAAAATCTGCGATGTTATCTCTATGTGTACAAATTAGTTTTGAAAAGATTGAATAATAAAAGCTTTTCCCCGAACAAATACATACATATTGTTACCCCATCCACTTTTTTTAATGATTATCGATTCGGGCGCAATAAAATACGTAGTTAAAAATGGCTCAACAGTTGCAAACGCACGTTCTGTTGTTGATATATAAAGACAATTGCAGACGTCATCAAAATATATCGAAATGAAAGGGTAATTCAATACTTTTCTTCAATAGTTTGGGGTCATCAATGCATTCATAATGCCAATTTTATCAATTTTTACCTCAAAATGCAAAATCAAGGGCATTAATTCATATTTGATTCCAAAAAAAAATTGATCAGTAAAGATGTATCAAACCAAATGTCTTATATATGTTTTTATTGAAATTTGATCCCAAGTTAGTAAATAAAGTTATTGGAGAAAATTTGATTTTCGACCCCATTTTTTTATGTAGATATCAACAATAATGGCATTAACTTATGTTTTAAAAAAAATAGAAAATGTGGCATAAACAACTTTTGATCTACATTTTGACAGCGTTCATCAAGTTTAGCCAATAAGTTTTCAAGTTATTAAGATTGTACCGCAGATAAGTAAGTAAGTAAGTTAGTAAAAAAAGAATGTAAGTAAGTAAGTAAGTAAAGTCTTTATATTTTGAGGGTTTCATCTGAACTAAGGGTGAGGTTGGCGCGCTGTGAAACCGGTTTAAGTCCTCCAGTAAAATATTTTTACTGACCGTTCTAAGGCGGTGCATCTTTTTCGGTTAATTTATGTCATTTCTGTCTTGTTTTTGTTATGATTTCGTAGGCGTCTGTTTATTGATGCCTTGTGGTCACCTGCTGGGAAAGGGCTGACCTCTTGGCTCTTTTTGTGATGTCGAATTGTGAAGTTGTCACTTTTTCATTGGTATCCTGGGTCAGGTGTGGTGCTTGATTGTATCGATTCCTGATCTTTGTCCTCTTTCTTACTATACAACATTTAGCACTTACATTTATTTTATTAAAACACACGTAATAGCTAATCTTCCATGAGGTATTCAATAGATACAAATTTACATATACACAGGCAACAAAGAGACATTTTGCTATAATTGTATATCCAGTTACGTGTCTCTCTTCAGGATCCTGCAGCCTTTTTATTATAGTAGGCGGCAGGAGGCTAATTTGACCGTTCCAAGGCGGTGCTTCTTTTGTGGATCCTTTTTGGTTATCATTTCAACTCAGCCTTGTGGTCACCTGCTTGTAAAATGCTAACCTCTTCGCTCTCTTGTAGGTGACAAATTTCTTGTGTTTGTGTCACTTTCCCATGTGCTCCTGGATCGGGTGTGGTACTTAATTGTATCGATTCCTGGGCCCAGAATTACAATGCGTTCTTAAAGTTAAGGAAGACTTAAGTTAAGTATTGATTTTTCAGGATGCGAAAAATGACGTTTAAAACTGCTTAAAATCAAAATAGTTTTAATTTTCTGAAGATCACAATGATACCTTTGACCACAAATACCATATCGATCCAGGCAATTAATATAGTATATAATATAGCATGTTGAAATATCAATACTTATCTTAAGTCTTGCTTAACTTTAAGAAGGCATTGTAATTCTTGGCCCTGATCTCTGCCTTCTTCCTCACTTTCTAATCTTCTGGCTTTAAATGTTTTCTTACATGAACAATCTAGAGTTTCAGAATTGTTCGAAATTTATTACCTCTGTCTTATAGGTTTATAAATCTGGTAGTTTCATCTCATCTAAACTGGATTTAGTCTTCATCTCTACCATTTACAGACTTGGAAGTATATAGTGAAGCATTGACTTGGAGTGAATGGTAAACTTGAGTTAATAGTTTTTAGCCTTAGGCTCTTATTTAATATTGCTTTATCTCATGTGTGTGCATTGTATGCAAGTACACAATTGTAAGTATTATCTAAATATTTTGGGGGTAATCGTTTTAATATTACAGTTTAGAAAGTTCGACAGCAGACCCTTTAAAATACATAATAGAAAAATCAATGCTAATTGTATCGATATATTTATCGGGAAATCCATCAAAATATATAAGCCCCAAAAAGTGAAAAGTCGCTCGAAGCGCACGGATCTGAAACATTTTGATAATAATAAAAATTAAATTATTATATATAGCTTACACGCAGTCAAGCTAAGGCATTCCCTGTAACTCTCAAAGGGTGTTGTATAAGATAGTCAAGACCACTCTTCACAAAGGACACAACTTGATTGTCGTACACATATGAGTCGCGACATGTGATTTCCAACAATGTGGCATTTTGACAAGTGAAGACTCAGACGAATCTGTGCAGCCTCCTTTTAAGTTAAGAAACTCCAAATGATGTTCAGTCAGTAGCTTAACACTCATAGAATAATCAAGCGACTAGCAAAGGCTCTGATCAGACTGCGCGTATGCGCAGGCTGATCTGAGACTTTGCTGGTCGCACCAACCACATTGTTGGAAATCTCATGTCAGGGCTCAATTATTATGCTTAAATGACGACTCAACACATATTCATTAAAAAAAAGTAAGTGAGTATGATCAGGAAATACCGCAATCGCAAACTGCAGACAAACCCGTGGCATCGTGAGGAAGAGCCACACAACAATCACGAGACACCAGTAAGACAAATTAAGAAAAGCAACCAGCTCTTTCTTCCCCATCGAGATGATTGAAAAACTAGAATGGACACAAAGTAACGCCCAACAAAACATAGAACAATTACAGAATCCCACAATAGGAGTAACAATCAACAACGACTCAGCAACAACAGAACCACCGCCTTAGAACGGACAGCAGCCAAAGCCACTGGGGGCTTAAATGTATATGTACTGGCTAGATTCCCATAGAAATGTTAAGCTCCCATGGAGGATTCCTAACTATTGCAATGTATCATCAGAGAGAAATAGTGAAATCATATTAACGCGCCATGATGAAAGAGAGTAAATGACTCACGGCTCTCAAATAGTCAGAGCCAAGGAAAACCCCAAGTTGAGCCACGATGGGCCCAGCTACAGCCAAGTACAATTCCTCATGGGAAACCTGAAGCTGTGCCTTCGTGCCAGCTGTTCTCTTAATAATTCATGTACATTTAATTTAATGCTTAACTTCCTAGGCAAATGTTTCAGTCATTTCGTTTTGTGGGGTTGAACCAGTATAAAGCAGAGGATAAAGTGTCTTGGTCAGGAGAACAATACGGTGCATCTGGTGAGGCCCGAACCAGGAAATCTCTCGATCTCAGTGGCACCATACCACTGAGTCAACCCAATCCTAATTCCATGAACACTATTATTGTGCCATCCCATGTATTTTGGATATAATTGCAATGGACTACTGGAACAAGCAGTGATTCTCTTCAATTGCGTCCAGAGGGAGCGATTTTTTTCCTTTAAGAGCAGTTCCTTTTGGTATGGAAAAAACTTTTACCACATTAGGTGACCTCCCTTGAATGTTACTATTTTCATTACGCATTATTTATTATTTATTTATTTATCTCTTGGATGAGTGTATTGCAGGTAGGTCAAATGTTGTTACCTATCCCAATCCTCTAAATCTGGATTGTCGTTACTTACTTGACTTCTAAAGCAAATGCAAATATCTGATTTGATTATGCATTTATCTCTACTTCAATGCTCGAGCTATAACTTTTTGTCTAAATTGTCAATACGGTTACTGTCAATGTTGTTAATATGAACACGGTACAAGTGACATTGTTGGCAGGCCTGTATTTTCTTGTGCTTTGGGATCATGGGTTTCATAGTGGAGCTTTGAAACTATTAGAGGGTCACTGATGAAGCCGAAATGGCCGAAACTAGCTAGTCTGGCCCAGAAAATTTGTACACCCTAGTTTCAGTTTTTTGGTGCATTCTTTGATTCCAACGGATAACCTTTTTAAGAACATATTTGGCTACTGCATTGACAAAGAAGGTTTTTTTACAAGCTTGGTTCATATAAAAATATGACGAAAATGTAGTTTAATTTAACCTGACTATATGCATTTAAAATAGTGTATATTCCAACAGAGGATTTCTTTCTTCTGCAAGCAAGCAAAGTAACTGCACCGACACCTGAAGTAACGGCAATCACAAGCAAAGTAACAAATGCTGTGAGAATGCAAATTCAGTAGCCGACTAGTCTGATGTTTTGATGAATATGAAACTTAGACTTGTCAAATTTGATGCGTTTTAAACCTCTAAACACCATCAGACATGATCCAAACATTGTTTGTATTGAAAATGTCAATGCAGTTATTACGAGTACATATATTAGCTTGCGTCTGCTTAATTGTGTGGTCTCATAATTACTACCGATGTTATAGTCACAATTAAAGTCAAAAAATAAAAATAAATCCAATTGTATACATTTTTTAAATGGCCCATATCAGACACAATCTTAGCACTTTTACAACAAAAAGGTGATTTTATGTCATATGATAAATAGAGGATTTTACTTTTTTGAGGTGAATACCAAATATATGTCTAGTGTGTTGAAAACAGAATTTTCACAAGTGCACAACTAACGAGATGACATAAACGTGATATTGATATAACAAAAGTAAATTTTCTTTTTAGAATATTTATGGTTAATTAATCCGAATCACAATAATATAAAAGAAGACAAATGAGTATTTGTGACAGAACACCTGGATCAATCTATAGTCAATGGGACTTACAGATAAAAAGAAATTAATTCAGCGTCAAAGTGCAAGACAAGTGATGTCATACGGGACGTCAAAAAAGTTGATGACGTTACGTAACATAGGTTACATGCATTGCCTCACTCACTGAAGCGGGAGGTGCTGATAAGAAAAATCGAAAAATCTCAGCAAATCTGTATTATTTTGGTACCAAAATGTTCCTCGTGTTCTAATTAAGAATATTGATGTTTTATTCACAAATGAGAAAGTTATAGGCGTTTGAACTTTTGAAGTGAGCTGCATTAAATACATATGCGGCTATTTCCAATGCGCACCTTTCCCGCGTCTGCAAACGGGGAAAGATGTCTGGGTCCTGTCTTTCGACCCTTAACGGATTCGGATCAACACAGCTTCCGATATTCTTATGTCATATCGGTGTTCCGACATTTTCTTCACAAAATAACTAATTAAAGTGTGTTCGAAATATCTATTGACATCTTTTCAGAACTGATCGTCTCAGCACTAAAGACAGATAAATGTAGTTCAGTCGAAATCAAACGACGTACACAATAACCCTGGTTACGAATACGATAGTGGCCGAGTCTATACTATTTGTATGGTTATTTCGAGCGGCGCACGACCTGACCTCGTGGCCTAGTGGTTAGCGTGTCTGGCTACAAAGCCAGAGGAACAGGATCGATTCCCGGATGCACACATATTTTCAGTGTGTTTTTTCTTTCTTTTTTTAACATTTTAATGCTAAATTACTTCATATACTAGTAAAATGGCATCATCAAAACGACCGAAATGGTTATCCTCGAACTTTTTATATTGAATTACGCATGAAACCTATGGGGGTGGGGTTAAATTTGGCCCTCTAGAAAGAGAATTAGTTCGGTGACCCCAGATTTTTATTCTTTTTTCTGAAAGGTATTATAATAGTCCATGAATTAAAAATAAATTTTCAAGATTTTCAATATCAGATTTTTAATACATGATTTATTCTAAAAACAAATTCCATTTTTCGACGAATTGCCAAAATATATAATGCAGTATCTTGTCACAGCATGGGATAACAAGTAAACATGCACATTTTCTTAAAAGTTTGAGGTCATGGGCAGTAATTTAAGTTAAAAGAAAGAAGCTGGCTGAAGATTACAACCGTTTTAGCTCGATAATTAGGACTAGTGTTATTATTTTATATTTCTAGAAAATTGGTCAAATGCTGTAAACTTCAATATGAGATTCTGAAAAAATAAGCACGGTGACATATCATTTTTATTTAATAAATGGATAGCCCATGCATAAAACAAACTGTATGCAAAGTATTGAAATTTTTTCAATATGGGAAGTATTTAGTAGCATATGTCCTTAAGTGAATCGAAAAGTGAGCGGTAAACCAAAAAGGTGATATCAATTACTAGTGAAAATATAAGCTGATATCAATCACTAGTGATTGAGGCTGATATCAATTACTAGTGATTGATATCATATCGTTTCACTCTGTGAAAAAATTTTTTTTATTGTTTTAGATATGCACTGATTTCACTGCTAAGTATAAAATGAATATAATCTATTTTTCGTGCTGCTGTATTATTGAATGTATTAAACTAATTCCAAAAAGGCGAAACAATGCTCTACAAATTTTGCATTGTGTGTGTGTGTGTGTTTTTTTCTTCAACTTATTCAATAAATTGAATATGTGTAATACGCAACACTCATGTACTGAGCCGCGTAGCGCAGTCGGTTACGTGTCTTGCAACAGATGCGAGTCTGACTGCAGATCCAGGGGTTGCTAGTTTGATCCCGGCCTGGTCCCATACTTTCGTGGAGATTGATCATGGATTAATTTCTACGGCCATTCTCATCCCTTCCGCTGAATCATTCAAGAAGGGTTGTTTGTCAGTTACAAGCGCAAGTATGTGCACGAAGTACTGGTTAACTGCTTGTTCAAGCTTGCCCAGGAAAAAGTGTAGTTAGATGAACTGACCGTCCCGCCATGGCCATAGCTGTTGACTTGGTACTTAAAGCAACAAAACATACAAACACAAAACAAAGCAACACGCATGTAAGATCTTCTATGTGTATATACATTTCAGAATCTGTGTGTGCCTTCCATACCTGTTCAAACGATGAGAATCAGCGTTCCTACGACAAAGAAGTTGCTTCTGACAGTTGTAACTGTGCAGATCCTGATATTCACAGTTTTGGTTCACCAAGTGTCTCAAGGAATCAGTCAATTAGTATATACGGCAGTGGTACAGCCTACAATGAAAACAGGTTTAAGCATCGGCGTAGGCTGTGAGCAAGAACTAAATGATAAAGATCAAACACTGGTCACAACTGGTCCTTTTGAGGCAAACCACACAAGTGATCCGCTTGAGGATTTTAAACGATACCCATGTGTTCAGGGTTTACCGATGTTTCCTGCGAGAAACCGATCCATTGTAGGAAAGTGTGTACGTACATTTTGCTATACAGAGGACAAGAATAAAACAACGAAGAACTGTGTGCCTTTGCGAACACCACGAGGTAACACAACTATCTGTACATACCCAGTGAGCAAAGATATACATGTTTCTGGCAGTATACACAGAAATGGTCAGTGGGAAGGAGGTCAAGTTAAGCAACTCGCAGATATTTTTATCACACTACCAGATCTTGAGTTTTTAGATTTAGGCTGCAATATAGGGACATACACTCTGGCGTTAGCTCATCAGGGTGTTAAAGTGACGGCGATCGATCCAATGTTAGAGAACTTGGAGCTATTGTCTCAATCATTGAAACTTGGGAACCTGCAGAAGAATGTTACGTTAATATGGAACGCAGTTTCAAACAAACGTCAAATTATTACATTTAAAGACGATAGGAATAACGTCGGTGGTACACAGATACAAGATGCAAATGTGACCAATTCCCATGATTACATGGCTAGGACTATACTGCTTGATGATTTAATTCCATTGTTCAGGGGTAAACAGGTTGTTATCAAAATGGATATTGAATCATCTGAGTACCTTGCACTTCTAGGAGGCAGTAGATTCTTCGATGAAGTGACAGTTGTAGTTCTACAGATCGAAATGCTTTTAACGAAAAGTGGGCCTCATGGGATTAAAATTGTGGATTTACTTTCTTCAAAGGGGTATCATCCTTTTAAAGATACCTGCAGACAGCACCCCTTACATCCAAAGTCAATAAAATCATGGCCTAACGACATTTATTTCTCGAAGACAACACAACTAAACAAGGATTCACTGACTTTAAAGGTAGAGAGAAATAGACGTTTCAGAACCACGCCGAAAACGTCACCCAAAAGTCACCTCAAAGTGTAAAACTGACCAATGCAACAACGAAATAGCACGCGACATAGTCCCATAAACATTCATAAACAATATTGCACGTGTCAAACAGTTTGATCCAGGTCAGGCCTGACCTATATCAAAACTGTTTGCCAAGGTTATCAGCAGACAAAACTAGTAAACAATGAGTTAAAGTAGGCGTAGTTTTTGGAATTGTTTGGTGTTTATCTTGACCAGTTTCTGACTTGGACAGGCCACATAGATAACTTATGTTCAACTATATCTTCTGAAAATCACATTCGCGACAATAAGCTGAGTATTTATAAAAAATGATAGACTATGTTTTTGCCACCTGGTGTTTTAAATGCTGATGCAAACAGTGAGTGTTTGTCAAAATTGCAAAACATAGAGGATCTTACATGAGGGACCATGTTGTATTGAATTTATTAAACGAGTTGGGAAAAAGAGATAAAATGTGAGGCTTGCCGAGCATTTTGTTACTTTTTCGCAACGAGTTTATTAAATTCAATAATACAGGAGCACGAATGTTAGATTTTATTTTATCATATGACATAAAGATTACTTTGAAGTCTCATTTCTGACGTAACACGTTATAATTTTGTCATTACTGTTATGTACGCAAAATTTTTATGGACATCATAACGTTTCCCATACATCTATTAACCACTAGTGGTTTATCGATTTAATTGCATGGCGTTATTTCACTCCCAGACGCGACGTCATGTGATAAAAAAAAATATAAAAAGCAGCTGCGCGGCTCGTTCTTAAACAAGTGAATGAGTATAATCAAGAAATGCCACAATCATACACTGCAGACCAACCCATGATACCTCTACCACAGTATCTACTACGATGGTTCAAGAATACAACGGGCTCACTGTGTTAGCAATAAAGTCCCGATTATCTATCAGCGTTATTTAAAACCAGTGCTGGCTGTAATTAGTGTTCACAATGTACATGTATTCAGTACGTATCGAAATTCATACAGTATGTACAGAGAGATCGAATGTGTATATATTTTCTCATAAAGCCTATTAACATCCACATTTTTGGCCGGACAATTCGCAGACACACGCCCCGTCCCCACCTCAAAACCCATGCGGGCAAGTTGTGCGACGACAGAAAAAAAGCATCTTTATTACCGGGGCCCAAAATTAGAACGCCTCTTTAAAGTTAAGTAGGGTACCCTACTGCCTAACTTACGAGGGCATTTGGAAACTTCTTAGCATGGCATCATAACTCCAAAATGCGTTGATAAAATGTTATCAAATAATACATTTTTGGAAACTAGAATTCAACGGCTACTTGATGGTTTATTTTTGTCGAAAAGGGACTCGGTGTGCACGTGCAGCGCATGCTCAAAAAGAGTAGGGTTTATACACTGGCTGAAATTCTAAGCAAAATATTTGTAAAAAAAACAAAGGAAAACTGGGGACCCTATTTACGATCATGGTTTGACAAATTAACGATTTGGTGCCAACTTACTTTTTATTAAATTATATTTTGCGATCACTGCTTGCACGACTTTCCCTTTAAATTCAGAAAATGTTGAATAATAGAGAAAAGGTAAACTTTCAAAAAGGGACTTTTTTCGATTTTTCTTTATACTTTTACTATAAATTGTTTCACTACAGGGGCACGAAAAATGCATATTGAGTATAATTTTTGCTTTATTTGTAGCGAGCAATGCATAACAATCATTTCGTCGACCAAAATGGTAGCTTGTTTAGTCCTGTATTCAAGAAAATTATTCCTAATAACGCTACCCTTACTTTCAAGAAGTGGGTGGGGTAACTTAACCCCTCACATTTTGTCGATGGCAAAAGAACTTCTCATAGTATCACGTTAACCATCACAAAGTTGACTGATATCTAGATCTACTCTCAAGGTATCTTTCCTTTTTTGTTTGCCACCGTTCTCAATTGAAATGAACCAGAACATCAACTCATAGTTAAACTTACTCTTCCCTATGGTTAGATTATAAGAATTATCTTCCCTTTGGTCTGGTTTACAAAATTTATTTTGCTTTCACTACAAAGAGAATAAAGTGTGCTTGACAAAAATACCAACGCACGCCATTTTTAAACTACTGTCGGTATTATATTTTCAAAATATGTGCATTGTGACATGCGATTTTTAGTCGAACAAACAGCGCATTTCTTTGCTTTCTAGACGGTTTTGGTATTGCTGTTCTGGTATTTAGATATTAAAACCATCCAACTCGGTCGTCAATTGTATAATAACTGTACCAGATTGTGGCCTGCCAAATGGTACAATACTATCTAATTCCATGAACTATTGTTAATGTTCTGCACACTTTCAAAAGGTAAAATGTTATTGTTTCAACTGAAATTTGCATTTTCCAGTATACAAACATTACATGTACTCACAATGGTATTATTCGTGTCTGTATTATGATATCCTCATGTAATTTGTGCCATAACATAGAAGGAATATAGTTCTTTAAAATGATATCAAACATGATAGGGTTTGTAAATCGGTTACTGAGATAAAAGACCATGCTAAGAACTTTCCAAATGCCCCTCGTAAGTATACTGAGGGAAAAAAGTTTAGCAATATACTTTGAGGATTCACAGTTTAGACGAATTAGGACTTTTAATATCATATTGTCAAATATATATGTTGACAACCGTTCACGAATACGCTGACATTAACAGGTTGACAATTCACATAATGCAAAGTCTGATTTTATGCCCCCTTGCTAAAACAGCTTATCTGAGAATAGAGCGAAAAGTTTTCAACTAAAAGTTTCATTTTTCTGTCCAATGTTTAGATCTAAAAGCAAGACAGTGAAAAACGGTTTAAAACTGAATGTTTAGTTTACCCTTTTCGTACAGTTTTTAGTTGAAAATCTTATTTCTCCAAATTACCTCCCTTTCAATTGAATAACGTTTGAAATCAAAATGCTCAGCAGATCAAATCCTAACTATGGAGTCGGATTTTGTTTCTTTTGACCACTTGCGGGTAGCCATTAGGTCATTTCCAAACAACTGACATGTTTGCGAACCTGCCAATTAAAAAGGGCTAATGCTTCAAAGATCACCTATGGGAAACCCCATTATAAATAATTGCTAAACTATTTTCCCTCAGTATATTTTGTCCTGGATTTTCTTTTCTTATAAATTCCTCCTACCACCCCATCCAAAAAATGAAAAGGGCTGATACACTATTATTATCTTAAATTCTTGTTCTTTTTTTAGTTTCGGTACTAACGAAGTACAAAAGTCTAGAAATGCTTGGCCGTTTATCCTCCTCCTGTCGCTAAATGGCTCGCAGTAACTCACGAGAACCGGTGCACAATAGATATGTCCACATATTTGCGAGAGTTCCTGTATAATAAATCAAATAACAACAAAGATTTCTTTGAGGTTGAGATTGTATCATCAATTTGATCTATATTATGGTATACTATAGCAGAAGCGTGGCAAGCGATAAAAATATAATGAAATCAATGCTATAAATTCAACATACAGATTTGTATATGGAAATGTCTGAGGTCTTAGCTTATCTGGACGAAGTATAACTTGTCTCAAAAATGCTAAATCTCACCCAGGATATATATTACAATTAACATTTTAATCCATCTATACTCTTTTCAATCCAATGTTTCTCCATGCTATGTTGCAGAGTTCAAATGAGTGATCTTCTCATCAGTTTGGTTTTTGAGAGCCCCTTTCCTATCTACTCGTATAGCGATGCGCTTGTTCATTTTATAGAAAAGAGATAATTCCTCCATACGCTGAAGCAATTCAACACCACTTGTTTCTGCTATAAAGAACATCCCTACAACAACTCCAATACAAAGCTCTGCAAATATGGCCCCTGGTGCCAACAACTCCCTCTCTGCCTGCAATAAAAGTAACATTTATTCACAAACACTAGCCTAAAATAGACTATGCTACTAAGCTGATACACATTATGTTTACCTATATGACGTGTAGCTGATGTCATTGGTGGAATAAAAACGTGACTAACTTTTACAGTTTGGGCCCAGATCATGCCCTACAAAATGTTCGGCTCATAAAATTCCATGCCCATGCAATTCTCACTTCTCGCCCCCAGAGATAAAATATACACCCTTGTTCCTTTAGATTGCTTCGATAAGCTCAAATATTTCACAACACGAAGAAATCATTCGGGATTTTTACAATATGTACGCAATAACTTGAAAATAAGATAATCCAAAGCTCGAACATGGTCAACTGATACAATAATCAGTGCAAGCACCTGTGCAGCCTGATATGAATCTACGCTATTTGACCAACAGGTTCTCATGGTAGTTTATATATTAAATCTGCTAGTTCCGCAATGAAAACAGTGGGAGTTCTTTTCAGTTTGTGCAGCTGCGCAATCAAAATTTATATGGGTTTCTGTAGAAATAAGAATTTGGACCCCACCCTGGAAAAAGTTGGACCTCCTGGAAATGTTGGACCCCATCTCAAACCTTGGAAAATTACAGATTTCTTTGAAATAACCATTGGAAGCCCTCTGTAAAACTGTAAACTAAGTTGAGGACTAAAAAGACAACAACAAAAACGTTTTTAGAGCTGTTTTCTGGCAGTCGGGCCTGGACCCCCTGGCAAAAATTCCCATGAATCGGCGCATGCCAAATATGAATTACATACATGTACATATTGGTTTCAATCGTAATTGAATAATCAAACTCTAGCTTAGTTGAAATGTAGGATATTTATATTGTCAGAGCATTTGCACAATATGATAAAGATCTGCATATACTTGTACCTGTAGCTAAAGCTAAACTATGCTGGACAAAAGGTGACAGGTCAGTGCGTGATAAAGCACTACCTGTCTGCGACAAAGGTCCAGCCCGAGTTTGTATGGTCCATACACATGCCGGAAAGGACCATATACCGAGAAGTGGGAAAAGACTACTCGACGACAGAGCCATTGGGCGGCACGGATTTTAAGGCAATTCAGAGACATATTGCAAGACAACGAAAACTTTTTTGAGATAGATAGACACTTTTTCAACTGTATGACGTGATATCGGCTGGTCAGACCAGCTATTGAGCTTTTTCGATAATGCAGTAACAACTGACTGCATTTCACTTATCCATATCGGTTACGTCAAGTTTCAAGTTTATTTGATACACTCAGGTTATTCAAAAATATAACAACATAAGGGGCTAGTACATACATGCATATATTAAGTGAAAATATGGCACCATAAATCTAAAATGATAGGTAGAAAAAATATAAAAACAAAAAATATTAAGAGAGCGACATAATAGGTACATGTATGGTACCGTTATACGTTTGAATCAATATAATGTATCCTAAGTTAGCATGGGATCATTAGAGCGAAACTAATTTCTCCGGGATATGCCATGCTGTTGGTGAAAATTATTATTTTGGATTAACATTTTTGGTAAGTTTCAATTGGATATGACCGGGATATGGACCTTGCAAAGCTGGAGAATCCTACTAGAGTCCGTGCTCAATAAGAGTAGAGTTACGTAGTTGGTCACGTTATGGTATTTTATTCACCTGATTGGACAAATACATTTGTATGGTTTTCTTTCATACTTCTAACTGTAAATCTGTTGTCACCCTCCTCTTATCGAGCACGGACTTAAATTTGTCAATTTCAATTCTATTTCATTGACGAATTTAGATGTTTGTCAGAAATCTGAACCCGTCCGTGATATCAAATATGCCCTGGCAAAGGTAGAGAACTTTTGTATTAATGTTTATGCATAGCAGTTCGAGAAGCGGCGTTTCAAATTCAAGCTTTAATAAAATACGAAAAGCATTTTCCAAATTCTACCACAGACACTCAATATTAATTGTTAAATACATCATTGGGATTAAAACTCTTCTGCAACAGGGCATATCAGTACCTATACTTTAAGGTGATTTAGCTTATAAATTCAAAAGAATTGCTGGAAAACCTTGTTTTAGTGATCAGATCAAAGAGATTATCAAACGTTATATAAGGTTGAATATAACTTGGATGTCATGCGACAGTCCGCATGCCTGGTTTCAAACCCAATCACGGTTTCTAGCTGTGGTTTCCTCTTAAATTGCACGACGGTGGGTCAGGCCTCAGACTCAATGACGGCTCTGACGTTAAGCTGTAATTGGTGGAATGGTGCCTGATACTTATCTGTAGCTGAGCCCACCGTGGCTCAATTTGAGATTTTCTTTAGCTCAGACCAATGTGAGTCGAGAGTCTGTTTCTTTGTTTCATCATATAGTGTGTTAATTTGATTAGAATAATTCTCCGTGATGATACATTGTATAGTTAGACGGCCTCCATGCGAGCTAAACATTATTGTACTTCAACAACAGCAGAATCTAGGGCAAAGATTTGGTGCCAGTAAAATGCATTTATGCCTCCCGGTGGCTTGGACAGCGGTGGCTTGGGTTGCTGTCCGTTCTAAGGCGGTGATTCGTTGTTGATTCGTTGTTGACTGTTACTCCCGTTATGGGAGTCTTAATTGTTGTATGTTTTGTCGTTACTTTATATCCATTCTAGTTTTGCAATCATCTTGATGGGGAAGAGAGAGCTGGTTGCTTTGCTTGGTTTGCCTTCCTTGTGTCTAGTGATGGTTGTGTGGCTCTTCCTCGCGATGTCATGGATTTGTCTGCAGTTTATGATTCTGGTATTTCCTGATCATACAAACTAACTTTTTTTTAATTGTAGGAATTTACATTTATATTTCTCATCTAGAGTCACTCAGTGAATATCGATAGAGCGCGAGGGGCAGTGTCAACGAAAGAGAAAATGCCAATTACTTGTATATATATGTACCACAAATACAGATCATAACGGCAAAAATCAAATTTATCTAATTTACGCACAGAACGACGCCTTGAAGCCCTATATTCAGATGGTACATGTTTCCAAATAATTTCCGTTGCTGATGAAGACTATCAACCTTTCGTATAAATCTCAAAGCATGTTTATCAAGACACGCTAATTTCAATGATATTTTGACAGCCTTACTGGGGTGGCAAAATTAGCTCCTCAATTGATCTATCCGGGGATATACCGCAATGTATACTATTTTTTTCCAAAAGAGGGCATACATACACAGTGTAGACCCGTAGAGAAACACCTCATCTCCCCCAAGGCCTTCATCAGCAACAGAAAAAGTTTGGAAATGTCTGCCAATTTCGCGAACAGGAATAGTGTAGGCCCCTGTGTCGAAATTTCGGCTCCCGTGTGCATTTTTTGGTAAAAGTGATTGTTATCGATTTTCAACTAGAAAAATATGTGCAGTGTAAGGAAAAAGATGTTTACATTTTTATTGCAGTATCAACGTCACAGTGACGTCACAAAATGGGGTACCGTCGTTGCATTTGCATCAAAGAGCTTATATGTGGTTGGGTTATTTACACACCTAAAATAATCTTATTTTTTATGTTTGTTGTATTGAAACGTTGAAAACGTCAATAGAAACACTAAAATGAAAATTTGATACAATATGGACTTCAATTTTACGTGAAATTGACGTCGATTTGACGTCAATGTGCTGGGAAAAACACATTGAGTACAAAAGAATCACTCTGGAAATTCGCGTGTGCCTCGCGACTTAAATCAGATCTTAGCATAACTGAATGTTCCTGGCTAAGCTTTTTGAAACAAGTTAGCTCTCTGATGGTTGGAGCGTTAAGCTGCTACAGCATGTTAACTACGTTACCCTACATTTTTTAAACAAAATATATGTAATCAAGGTTGCTAAGGCAATACTTGAATTATTAAAATTGGACAAAGATTCATGTAATATAGAAGAACATTTCATTCCTTACATATATCTATGTTTATGACAGTTATAGGGGCCCATTGTAATGTCCTTTATGTTACATTTTAAGCTACTCCCTTTAAAAAAGCTGAAAATTATGTTTAATAATTTTCTTTAATAAGCTTCCCAGTTAACTTTCAGGTTTTAAATACATCTTCCAAAATAAAAGTAATAGACCATTATATAGCTGCAAACAGTTTGTTTGTATCACAAATACTTTAAGAGTTATAAACTGTTAAATATGATGACCCTGAACAAAAGTTTTATTCTTTAATTCAGCATGAAATGTCAGTTTGAAAACCTTCAAACACCATATATGAGCATTCTGTTGATAAGCAAGGGTGAAAAAGCCAGGTTTAACATCGTTTCTGGTGTAAAATATTAGTTTTGTTTTTGTTTGTACAGCAAACTTTAACGTATATTACAACTTTCAAGACTGCATATACATTGCTTTATTCCGTATATTATACGTCATAGGATATTTTATTTCATCTAAAAATTGACTATGCTTGTTAAATAGATATCAAGATACCAGTCCGTCTGAAAAAAGGATTTATCAGGATTTATCAAGTTCCTACTAATAATCCATGTACATTTACATTTGCAATATAGTATATATTTGAACTTTTTACATCTACAAAGATATGACTTGCCCATTATTATAGATTTTACAATGCATAAACAAAGGAAATAATAGCACTGCACACAAGTAACCGCACTTAGAAGGATACATTTCAACTTTCTAACAAATTTGTTAAAATAACATAATATTACTGTACAAAATATATTGCCGTATGTTTATCCACAATGTTAACAAAGACGATATATAATTCAGCCAGAAAAAAGCTTATATATTATGTTAAGTTTGGAGTTTTGTAATATTTTTCTGAAGAATTCTAAGTTTAATTGAGCTACTTCTCTTCAGTTATCTAAATTATCTGTAATTAGTTATTGTTTAAAGTGACTGTCTCGAAATCATTTTGTATCCTGACTTTTAGCTGTGTATGCATATGGTGACGCAATGCAGAAGCTTTGAAATTAATTTTAGTTTAAATACAGCATAGCTTTTGTTGTGCAATCAACAAAACTGTCCATCACATTAAGTAAGTACCTTGGATCACTTGCTCAACCTATAATATCTAAAATACTGCTTTATTGATGAAAAACATTTCTCTGGAAATAGTGAAAGTTAGTTAAAGTGGTGAGTTGTACTTTAAGGCCACATTAGATATTGTCATATATATAGGTCAGCTGTAACTACAATACCAATTTAAATAAAGACTTTTCAGCTAAAATAGTAGCTGGCCAAATTTTAACTGATGACATTCAAGTTATTGTAAAGTAGATTTTACAATGGTTTTTAGAATGCTGGATAGAAATGTGAAATATTAAAAAAAATGCAGTCAAGAGATTAGATCGGATTTAGTTTGAGCAATAAATGTTTATACACCTGATGTTAATTTTCATTAAACAGAATGTGGGCAAAATATTACAGGAACCATGCAAACATGATAAGTGTAATCATTAATAACAATGTATATCATGTGTACTTAAGATTAGAATGAGTTGTTAGCTTGCCAGTATATAGATTCAAAAGGAGCATGCACAATGCTAACTGTTCAGCATTAAGATGGCACTCTTCTCAGTATCAACATTGTCACCAATGATAGTCGCACATGCAAAGTTTAAAAAATGTACATGAACTTATGGCATGTATACTTTTATTCAAGTATCTCTTGAAGAAACCATTTCATTTAAATTTACAGGATTTCATTAGAAATCTCAGAGGTTGATTTAGCAGTGCACCATTGTCAATTGTGCAATATGCGTGTATGGTATAATTTACGAAGTGTTGAATGCTATATTTCAGATATGTTCTTTGACAGTAGCGCAAGTATAAATGACGTTGCCTTAGATGAAAAATATTTTTACTCTTTCACTGTAATTAATAAATTAATATTTGGACTAGCAAATGCATTGTTTAATCACTCATGATGATGCATAGGGGCTAGCTTTCTTAAATTTGGTCTTCAACCTACATTCTACTTTGTGTATACGAGCAGTGAAGGCTCTGGCAAGTCTACCTACACATTTGCACAGGCTCACCAGAACCTTGATTGCTCAACACTGCGACAAGTACCAAACTCAAATGGGCTTATTCCTTTGATCTGTTCTTTCGTTACTAGTAAATCTATTTTGTTTGATTTGAACTATGCAAAGAATTATTAGGCTGCAATTTTATATCAAGGATAATGTTCACTTTTGACATGCTAAATACCAATTTGATAGTATCTGCAACAAAATTCCACTGTAAGACCAATGGGTCTAATTGATAAAATAATGCAAAACAAATAACTTATTAAAAACAATAATTTATTGTGAGTCAGCTATTTTAGCAATGGCTACAATATACATTTAATACTAAAAATACCTGGGGGCTTTTCTAAGTGATAAACATATCTCTTTCAAATGTATGGCTAAATGAATCATTAGAACAACATCATTAGAACAAATGTTGTTCTGTTTGAATGCTTCACAAAAGTTTAGAACAAGACAGAACAGATGATAAGACATGTCCTTAAAATTCTCTTGTTGTGCATTTTACCATCTTAAATGGTATTCTTTTATCACCAAACTGGACATCGTTCTGATATAAAGCAGTTATAACCATAGGGATAGGCTTGGCATGTGTCATACCTTTGGGCAAAAATCGTTAAGTTTTTAAATTATTTCAGTTTAATTTTTCAAAAGACAAGGATAAAGGTCTGTTTTAAGTTCTCAATATCGATTTTGACATATGCTTGAATTGAACTTCAATTACAAATTCTGATTTTTTTTTATTCCTGAATGGTATCAGCATAGTAGTTGTAATTAATAGCTGGCTTAAATAATATGTGATAAATCTTAATAAGCTAGTACATGCTTAATATTATTGTGTTATCTAAAATACGATACAATATAATACAATATATTTTATTCAGCATCAACAAAATAATGTTTATAACCTACACAATAAGTTACCATGTAAATGTAGTGAAACAACAACAATAATTTTCCTGAGGAGCATAAAACATTTCTTCTGGTATGTTTGATGACTTAATAAGCTTCTTTTATATATCATTTCACGTATAAAAGAGGCAAATATATCAGTTTCAGTGAGATAAAAGATACCATTTAATAAGCATTTAAGAAAATAACATGTTGTATACATATTTGATAAAACGCACTGAAATAAAAATTTGTTGTATATGAATAAGGTTCAAATTTCATTCTTTCATTCATCCATGCGTTGTTGGTTGTTTCCTTTAATGACAATTAATGGCAGTTAAATGGCAATAAATAGCCCACTAGCAGTGTAAACTTAAATAGTGTTCCTTTGTAATTTAAAAATGTGTTTAAAAGAAAGTAACGTATATCACAGTAATAACAGATCCTTCTACTTTGATAACATCATATTGCTAGCCATTTGCTTACAATTAAAAGGTTATATTGGCATGTAATAATAAGGAGTAATTAGATAAGATTTCCAATGATTTTACAGTAACGTAGAAAACTTTGCTTTTGCGTGGTATCACCCCAACCGCTAAAGAGTTAACATACATTATTGTGTGGCTTGTAGAATGTGGTTTAGAAAATTATAGTGTACAAAACTATCCTAGAAGCTATTTTGGTAGTCCAATGTCTGGTGACAGTAATACATTAAATAGTTATACATTTAAAGTAACATATATACCCGTAACATCATAGTGGTGTATTGTTTAAATGCATTTCGGCTGTCCCCTTCCTTTAAACATACTTTAAGGCAAACAGAATGTGGATAAATAATAATTAGGTATGACTTGGTATTTGCAAAATAGGATTTAAAACTATAATAGGGTAACGTAGTTAACATGCCTGTCTAAATATAGGTCAGAGAGCTAACGGGTGTCATTTCGTATCTTATATAATGTAGTTTCAGAAAATTATAGTGAACAATAGTTTTCCTGCTGTGTGTAGAGGAGGGTCTAGCTATTTGAGCTTTCACTATCACAAGTAGTAATGGTAGGCACTCTGGACCCAAAATTTTTAAGCCTGAAAAGAACTCAGAATTTTTCAGGCTAAAATTTTGGGTCCAGAGATGCCTACCCTGGTAAGCTTGAGTGACTAGCTGTGAATAACTTAGTTTATTTTCGGGGAAATTCTGGTTGGTTCTATGATTGTGATAGTTTCCTGGGCTATTGGGAAATAACTTAGTTTATTTTTGAGGTCTATTCTGGCTGGGCCTATGATTGTGATAGTTTCCTGTGCTATTGAGAAATAACTTAGTCTATTTGAGAGTTATTCTGGTTGGATCTATGATTGTGATAGTTTCCTGGGCTATTGGGGAATAACTTAGTTTATTTTGGGGGATTATTCTGGTTGGGTCTATGATTGTGATAGTTTTCTGGGCTATTGAGAATAACTTAGTTTATTTTGGGTTGGTCTATAATAGTTTCCTGGGCTATTGAGAATAACTTAGTTTATTTTTGAGGTCTATTCTGGCTGGGCCTATAATTGTGATAGTTTCCTGGGCTATTAGAAAATAACTTAGTTTATTTTTGAGGATTATTCTGGTTGGGTCTATGATTGTGATAGTTTTCTGGGCTATTGAGAATGACTTAGTCTATTTGAGAGTTATTCTGGTTGGGCCTATAATTGTGATAGTTTTCTGGTCATATTCACTGGTTGGTTTGTGATTATGATAGATTCCTGGGCTATTGAGAAATAACTTAGTTTATTTGAGTTCTATTCTGGCTGGGTCTATGATTATGATAGTTTTCTGGTCATATCCCCTGGTTGACTTGTGATTGTGATAGTTTCCTGGGCTATGTGGGAAATAACTTAGTTTATTGAGAAATATTAATGGTAACGCTGTGGTTATATATAAAATAACTTAGTTAAATTCATCTTTGAAGATAACTTAGTCATTTTAAGGGGGATGAAGACTCTTCTGTGGTGATATATAAAATAACTTAGTTAATTTCAGCTTTGAAAATAACTTAGTCATTTTAGGGGGTATAGTATGTGGTGATATATGGTGTGTGTCAAGGATACTAAGTTCTATGCGTCTTTAGAGTCTCTTGGTCAATCAAGACCTCAACTTCTAGAGGCATCACTCTGTAGCGTTAACTTTTGTATATTGTTTAGCAAGTTTAGTGGTATTCTTTCTAGGGAAGTGGTAGCCCTGAAAAGGGCTGTTTGTTGATTGTCTAGCTATTTCTAGCACTTCTTCTTGGTCATTTTAATTTTCTTAGTTGCTTTTCCAACTCCTACATTTTGACTAGTCTCTTGGTCATTGGTCATAATGTCAAGTCTTATAGGTATCTGGATGGGCTGTATCTCAAACGTTTGCTGCTGCGCTTGCTGTTGGGATAATTCTTCTAACTTCTTCACTCTAGACCTTAACTCATTGACTTCCTTGAGAAGGACTTCTATGACTTGAGTCTTTGACTGTTGCTTTTGTGGCATCTGCTGAACAGGTTGAGGAATATACGTTGAGGGTGTTTGCGGCGTATAATACTGTTGTGTCATATTGTTAGCAAACGTCTCATTCACTGCTGATAGTAGAATAACAGGATTGTTGATCGTATCGTCCAGTGTTAGTGATGGCTCCATGATTATGAATGTTGAAAAATATAGTGTGTTTGAGCCTTTTATACTTGTCAAGTGGATTGATCTAGTTTAAAGAGGTGGGGAAACAACAAAATAAATTGAGATTGGAGCAATTTCTTGCTCGCAGAGGGATTGGATCCAAAAAACCTGTAGCCATTGTGCGACCTATTTTAAAATCTTCTAAGTAAGAAATATTTTGTTACTTAGGAGACTTTAAAACAAACAGTCCTTTTCAGGGCTACTCAATTAGTTTCGTTAAAGAATAACCTCAAAATAAAAACAAACACAATTTCAACAACATACTTTTAATTAAATCCAAAAACTACTAGAATCACTTTATGTCCCTAGAGTCTATTTAAGTCTTTAATGAATATGCACTATAGAGTCTGGTACATCACAAGAAATCGGTTTATACCTGTTCTCTGTCACCATCTCTGTACAGGATCGAGGTGAGAATAAATGAAACCAGAAGGTTTCTTCCCACGGATTAGCTGTCTTCTTTGAACGAGTATCCAAACGTCTTCTCTTAGGACTGATATCAGAGACGTCTGAAGCCTTTCGTTTTCTTGAAGGCTTTTCTGTAGATACTGAAGACTGTTGCTTCTCTGTAGATTCTGAAGACTGTTGCTCTTTATCATCTTTATGGTCTGAATAAATCACCATAGCTCTTCGTTTCCTTTGTGGTGGCTTAATATTATCTTCATCATCTGAGCTCTCTGAATCTGAATAATCCACCAGCAGCTTAGGTTGAGATTCTTTATCATTCATCAAATCTTCTTCTCTTTTGTGACAATTTGGAGCCCAATGATCTTCAAGTCCGCAGATATAACATTGTCCATATGTAGGCTTCTTATCAGTAAACATCTGTTGTTCTCTAAATTTCTGAGCCTCAGGACAATCTCCAATCCAATGTCCCCTATCATGACAATTGTGACATTCTCCATAAGGAGGTCTCAACTTGTCTTGTTGTCTCAAACTATCTTCTAATGGCTGCATCAAAGCTTGTTCTTCTTGAGATAAAAGTTTCTTCAATGATTCACAATGATAGTAGATGCTCTTCTTCTTTATCATAGACTTTAGCCAACCTTGGATCTCTACTGTTTGCCATCTTTACTCTTCGAAAGTCAGAAGTGAAATGATTCTCTCTCATTGGTGTCCAACCATTTATAGTCCTGGAAAAATTCTGTCTCTTCTATGATTGTAGAGAAATTCAATCACACTAGGAATGTCAGCGACACATCTTTTCCAATTCTCAAATGTAATCAGTGTCTCTTTTTCCATCAAATGACTGATACTGATCCACCAAAGTTTCTTGAAATCTTCAAAAGTTTCAGGACTATTGAGTTTCTGTTGAATCTCTTTTATTGTAATCTCATCATGAGAAAATAAGATGTAAATGCAGAACAATAATCTTCTATACGGTCTGAACTTCAAAATCTTGGAAAGTGGAATTTCCAAATATTTCTTCTCTCTTGCTTCTTCCATGATATTACACTTGCAGATAAAATGAATATAATGTATGTGAAAAGATAGCAATTGTTCTCAGCTTTTATAGGGTGAAAAAAATTGAAAATCGGTCGAGGCAAACTCAAGTTATTGCGAAAATATGATTTTTACTTTTTAGAAATCCCGTTCTTGCTTTTTCATGCCAATAAATTATCTTTCTTGAATAAAAAAATTCACGGTAAAAAATATGCGAAATTTGTAATATCTCGGGTATCTTTTATCCGATTTACTATAAATTTTTACCATAAGATAGCTCTTATATTCAAGTTATCGATTTTACATACTATAAGGCTTGAAAACTATTATGGAATAGTGTAACATTGAGACACCATTTCAAACTCATTTTGTTTTAGGATAAGTATATATATGAATCGTAAATGTTTGCTTATTAAGTCAGTAGAGATATATGT
This sequence comes from Loripinus fragilis, assembly GCA_964019695.1. Lineage (NCBI taxonomy): Eukaryota > Metazoa > Mollusca > Bivalvia > Lucinida > Lucinidae > Loripinus > Loripinus fragilis. The sequence continues at coordinate 82,628,717 of OZ026522.1, read as the reverse complement.
TGAACAAAAATAACTGACCACTGGTACTCTATACGTCCGCCGAGGCCAGTAGAGAAGCTTTGTGCTTCAGAAACTGTTGAATATGCATTTAAAAAGGTAGAGCAGCTTCGGTTGTTTAAGGGCGCCAGCCTTCGGGTTGGAGTGGCTCCGCCTCAAATTCTCTGGTCAATAGAGACATGCAGGAATTTGACTTGTGTTTGAGACAGTTTCAATCGCCAGGGATTCCGAGGTTAGGATAGTACTGGGGGAGTAATGGTGCTGTTTATACAGTGCCTGATACTTCTTGCTAATTTTTCAAAAAATGTAGTCTCGCCTGCACTTTAGGCCTAGCAAAAACATGTAGTCTTGCCTGACAGTTTGTGAAAAAAATTCATATAGATTTGCTTGTCAATTTTTTTGCTAGTGATTTCTATTGCCGCATTGTGAAACTTTCAGTAGTTTGGCTTATAGAAAATATTTGATCTGATGAAAAATTCAAATAGATTTGCATATCAAAATAATTTGAGAACTAGTAATATTGACTGAGGATTTTTTCTGAAAATTTCAGTAGTTTGGCTTATGGAAAATATTCGATCGGATGACAAAATCAAATAGTGATTACGCTTGATGAAACAATTTTGAGAATTTTCAACTGTTGATTTCAGAAAATCTGAGTTTTTACAAATCTCGTTTTTCCAGTATAAAAGGAGCTCAGATTTCTATTGCAGCATCATTTCAGTAGAGAACTTCGAAAAGTCAACATGTTTAAGCGTCAGAGAGATACTACCCCACCCACTTCTGATGATGAAGAGCCGCGACATAGATTGGTGGATTATTCAGATACAGAGAGCTCAGATGATGAAGATAATATTAAGCCACCACCAAGAAAAAGAAGACCTATGGTGATTTATTCAGACACAGAGAGTTCAGATGGTGAAGATGATGAAGATTTGACTTCTTATTATTCTATTAAGACAGTCAACGAGAAGAAGTCTAGATTATTTCGAGCTCAAGGGAAAGAATTTCAACTCAACATCAAGACTTTCCCTGACAATGTTCCACACCTATAGTTCATATCCAGATTATTTGATCAGCTGGTTGAAGACATCAAAGAACGATGCCAGATGGAATCCAATGATAAGATGCGGATGACTATTTTGCATCTTGGATTGAGACTGGGAGTCTTTGTGCCTTGGAGAGATGTCTCAGCCATGACAGGGGAAGCTATACTTCAAGAAATAGAAAAAGTACAACAGTCCAATGAGAATTTTAAGATCAATGATGGACAGATGACTATTCAAGTCACAGTGGTGAGACTTCCAGTGGGCAGCGGACGAAAACCATTACATGCTGGTCTCTACTTTGAGACAGATAATATGAGAAAGAATAAACAGAGTATTATACAGATCAACAATACCAAAGATGTGATGTGTATGGCCAGAGCAGTGATGGTGGGGAAATGCAATGCAGATAAAGAAGAATCAGAGTCCTGGAAACAGAACTGGAAAAATATTAGAAGATCAGACCGACCTATGCAGACCAGAGAAGCCATGAAGTTATTGGATAGAGCAAAGATTCCTCATACTAAGTCTTGTGGTATTGAGGAATACAAGAAGATCCAATCTGTACTAGCACCCAAGTACTTGATCGATGTCCATTCTCAGTATCCTAAAGATGGACTGATATTTCCACTTCAATTCAAGAAGAAGCCTGAGATGAAGGTGATCCATATTTACTTCAATGGAGTAGATCACTATGATGCTATTACGAAGGTGACAGGATTTCGTGGTGCCAGCTATTACTGCGAGTATTGTGATGTAGGATATAACCAGAGAGGAGCCCATAGATGTGCTGATGGATGAGATGGTTGCTATAGTGACATTCCTTGTATTCCTGGACAAAAAACGCGTTGTATGGACTGTAAAAGAACATTTCGTAGTAGAGACTGTTTTGCTAAGCATAAGGCAATGAAATCTAAGCAGCATAAATCTATTTGTCAACTTGTATATAATTGTGGTAAATGTAATTTAGGATTGTAGGCAATAAGAAAAATCATGTGTGTCAAGGACAGAGAAAATGTAGGAATTGTAAAGAAATTGTAGGACCCAATCATCAATGCTATATTCAAAGTTATGAATGTAAATCTGAGATGACTGAAAATGAAGGAGAAGAAGAGGTTTCTCAACCTAAGAAATCTCATTTCATCTTCTTTATTTTCGAGTCAAATCAAGAAACTGGTACACATCAAGTGAATTTCTGTGTTGCTCATAAAGCTTGTGATGATTGCATGGAATTGCCCATACATACATTTTGTCCGACTTGTTCGACACAAACAGGTCTGAGAGAATTTATCTTTGAAGGCATAGATACTTTACCACAATTTTGCAATTGGATTTTAGGAGATGAGAATAAAGGAGTGACATGTATTGCTCATAATTTTGGAGGATATGATGGTCAGTTCATCTAACACCATATCTTAGAATATGGTACAGTGAAACCTGAAGTGATCATGAATGGAAATACTATACTTAGAATGAAAGTAGGACGTGTCACATTCCTTGGTTCCATAATGGAAGAATATTGTCGTAGTGATGTAGATATTCTTAGACGAGGATGTGCTTGTTTCAGACGAGAATTGATCAACATTAGTGGACTCGATCCTTTGTCTGAAGCTTGCACTATCGCTCAAGCTTGTTCAAAAGTATGGAGAAAAAATCATATGCCTGAAAACAGTATTGCTATCATCCCACCTGAAGGCTATCCTAATCAAAAGAACTACTCTATCAAAGCTGTAAGATGGATTCAAAGTGAAGCTAAGGAACGTGGTATTGAAATCAAACATGCATTGAATGGTGGTGAACAAAGAATCAATGGACATTATGTGGATGGCTACCATGAAGAATCTCAAACTGTATTTGAATTTTATGGATGTTACTGGCATTGATGTCCTACTCATTTTCCAGACAGAAACAGAGTTCAACATCATCAGTGTTTGACCATGCATCAGTTGTATATTTTGACCATTGGCAAGAAAGAAGAGATACAAGGAAGATCCAGACTTTAGATCTTTGGTGGACTCAGAATTTACAAACTTAGACCCTTTGAGGCCAAGAGATGCTTTATTTGGTGGAAGGACTAACTCAACCAAACTCTATCAGGAAATCGATGAATCCTCCAATGAAGAAATCAAGTACATAGATGTGTGTTCACTCTATCCAACTATTTGCAAGTACGGACTGTTTCCACTTGGACATCCTACCATCTATTCTCAAGAGAACATTGATAAAGACAACATCAGACAGTACTGTGGATAGATCAAGTGTTAAGGGCTACCACCCACCAATTTGTACCATCCTGTACTTCCACAGAAATGCAGTCAGAAATTGATGTTTCCATTGTGTAGAAGTTGTGCTGAAAAGACAGATCCTCATATGAGATGTACTCATTTACGAGAAGAAGATAGAAGTTTTACAGGGACCTGGGTCACTATCAAATTGTTTGCTGCATTGGACAGGGGTTACAAGTTATTGGACGTATATGAAGTCTGGCATTTCTCAGAGACAGCTCAGTATGATAAAGCATCTGGAGAAGGAGGGATTTTTGCCGGTTACATTGATACTTTTCTGAGAATCAAACAAGAGTCAAGTGGCTATCCTGTTTGGTGCATGACTGAGCAAGATAAGATCAAGTTCAAGCAAGATTATTTTGAAGCTGAAGGAATCAGATTGGAGAATGTTGAGATGAATAAAAGAATGAGAGCTATTGCCAAGATCATGTTAAACAGTCTCTGGGGAAAATTGGCACAGCGAGAGAATATGACCAAGACAGAATATATCTCAGAACCTGCCAAATTTTTTGATCTGGTGACGAATCCAAACAAGATTGTCAAGAATGTGCACATTTGCAGAGAAAATCTTCTACTGGTCAAATGGGACGATACAGAATCTAGTGTTGAGCCGCATGCTTGCAGTAATGTGATTGTCGCAGCTTTCGTCACTGCTCAAGCCAGATTGAAGTTGTATGAACCCTTGGAAAAGCTGAATGAACGTGTACTCTACTTTGATACAGACTCTATCATTTATCATCACAAACCCCATTTATGGAACCCTACTATTGTCAACAACAGACTTGGAGAATGGACAGATGAAGTGCCCAATGCTAGAATTGTGAAATTTGTTGGAATGGGACCGAAGAACTATGGCTATGAATTTGTGGACAAGGATGGAAATCGAAGATCTACTTGCAAAGTGAAAAGACTCACTCTAGATTACAATACATCTCAAGTCATTCACTTTGATCGGATGCTGAACTTGGTGAAGGGAGAATCTAAAGACTTCAGAGAAACTGTCAACTACCATAGTATCAGAAAACATAAAGACAAGACGGTGACCACTGAATTGCAATCCAAGACGTATCGGTTCACTTATACTAAACGTGTCATTATTGGTGATGGATATACTGTTCCTTATGGATATATGGCATAGATAGAGTAGTTCTGATGATCATGCACTGAACTTAGTTCTGATAGTCATGTATTGAACTGTGTCTGATAAACATGTATAGGTGTTTTTATGTATTAAACTGTTTTTTGATGTATTAAATTGTTTTTTTTTTAATTATGTATTAAACTGTTTTTAATTATGCATTAAACTGTTGGTTCATGTTCATTAAAATTTGAGTATAAATAAAATTGTCTTTGTAATTTTTTCACAGTTAACCATGGCACTTTCTACACACCAGTTGAACTCAAATCAAGATATTGGAAGTTTGTTTTTTAAACATCCTTCTAATATTTTTATTTCTGGTCCAAGTGGATTGGGTAAAACTGAATTTGTTAAAAAGATGATTGAGTTTAAAGAAGATTTATTTGATATTTTACCACAACGTATTGTTTGGTGTTACAAGGAATGGCAAAAATCTTATAATATCTTACAAGAACGTGAAGGGCCAAACATCGAATTTATTCAAGGTATTCCCGATTATGAAGATGAAATTGTCACTAATCCCAGAGCAACTCACTTGGTGATTTTTGATGACATGTTAGGAGATAAAGATGAAGAAAAAATTAAGTTATGGTTTACTAGAAAAGGACATCATAGAAACGCAAGTGTGGTGTACATCACTCAAAATTTATTTCAACAAAGTAAATCTTCTCGCACCATCAGTTTGAATGCTCATTATTTAGTTTTATTTCAAAGTCCAAGAGATAAGATGCAAATCAAAGTATTAGCAAATCAACTTCAAGCTCCCCATATGATTCATGCGTTTAAGGATGCAACATCTATACCTCATGGATACTTATTGGTCGATTTGAAACCAAATACACCTGATTATCTTAGATTCAGAACACATATTTTTCAAAACTGGTTTACAAAATCAGATCAACAAGGACCTGTTGTCTATTTTCCAAGAGTATAAAAAGGTGTGTTTGAGTTCAAATCCATCATTTGTGTCAAAATGGCTCAACAAACATCAGCTAATCTGATACGTGCTCTGTATAATTTAAGCAGAGAACATGATAGTCATAAAAGAAAATCACTCTTAAATGCAGGTTTAATCAAAATGATCAAATGGTTTTCTTTGGCAGCTCGAAAAATTGTTCAGGGTAAAATGAAATTACCTAAACAAACTCAAACATTTATGGATAGACATCAGGATGATGTTCGAAAATTAGCAAGTGCAATAGTCGATCCTGAAGTCAAATGTAGTATCATTTTAAAACCTGGAGGTGGTGGATTCTTTGGTGGTGTGATCATTGGAAGTCTGATTCAATGGGATGGAAATAGGTTGATGCGAAAATTTAACAAGAAAACTAAAAAACCTAAAAAAAATCAGTAAAAATCAGTAAAAAAAACCTAAAAAACAGAAAAAAGAAAGGTTGATGATCGTTTTGTAACAAAACGTAAAAGTAAAAGTCCTGCCTCATGGCAAAATTTAGGTCTTGATTCTCCAAACACAAATGCAAGACGATCTTCTATTAATTTAGCAAGATTTACTCCTTTGAGAGCTCAAGATTTGTTAAAAAGACATGGATTTGGTGCTACCATGCACATGTTAAATCCAAACAAATATCCATCACCACCTCATTCTGAACGTCGACGACTTCATTTTTAAAAAACTATAAAAGGACTGTTGTTACGATGCAGAATGGCTGGAATAACAGAATCAGTGATGGTTGCGTATACGCACAAATACGCAGAGGTTTAGGTATGCACCTGGTCACCTATTCGAATCATGATACGGTACTTTTTCTACTGATAGTCCCAATAAAAGGTCGGTTTGTCTGAGATGGAATTCATTGTGTCTATATGTATCAACGCTTGCACGATTTCCTTACTTTTCTTGAATATCTTGGAAATCCTGTGCAATTTTCAATATATAAAGGATGGAATTTCCCATTCTTGTTAGGGGACATTTTAAACATACCGTTGAAAGGTTCGATATAGAGACGCTATTTATTATTATAAAAGGTACGTGAAGTTATATCTATTTTTACTGTGTTGAAATTGTACATGACAGGGCGATGGCGACTCGTGTTATTGCATTGAATCGCGATGTCTCTAACATGTCACATTGTATTGAAATGATAAGTCACTCGTTTTCTATTTTGCCGTCTGTTGAATCGGCCAGCATTCCGTGTATGAGTTCTTTCGGGTGTTATCAATAACGTCCCGTTTTTTTGGTGAAAATAGCGATTGTTATGCACTTGCGTATGAAGCTACGCACATGCGTAATGCCTAAAAATCTGCTGGGACCATATTTGCGGCTATAGTAAAAGCTGTCCGGATGGACTCGTCGGGTTATTTAGGACAAAAGTAGTCACATGCCATGTCGGGCCTGCACATAAAACTATAATGGTATGCTGAAAGATTTACCATGGACCGATAGGTGAAAAACAAGTTTAGCAGCTAGATTTTAAATTGTTGTGATTTTATATGGCGTTGTTGGAAAGACGATTTAACTGCCAGTGATAGTCGACTTTCTGTAGCGACCTGTAAGTGTCACCTCGAGTTATATCTGACGCATATAAGAATAAGGGTTAGGTGCATACACTACAACACACTTACATAAATAAGGTGATAGCTGACATGTATGTTTAGAGATTAAGTAGGTGTAATGTTACACCAAAGTAAATGTAAAAATATTTGTTACACCAAAGTAAATGTAAAAAATATTTGTTACACCAAAGTAAATGTAAAGATATTTGTTACACCAAAATAAATGTAAAAAAAAATATTGTACGGATTTACACACATAAAACAGCAGAATGTAATCTCTCAATATTGATGTAAATATGTTTGCCGAGAGGTCATAATTAGTTGTTTACAACTGATACGTTATACATGTACGAAATTAGCGCATGGCCAGGGTGATGTCCGACGTTAACGTCCAAACGTTACGTCGGCACCACACTGTTCAACCTTTTCCTGGAATTTTAAGAGAATTGGTATCAGTATTTGTAAACCTCGAAACTATCTAGATAACGTGACCTTGAAGGGAAAAAGGGCCACAGGATCTTGATGTTTCGGCTGCGATAGCGTCTCAACCAGGGTGACGTTACGACAGTGTATAGGAAATTTTGTTACGTATGGGTTTGTTTGTTTGGCATAAGACGTATTGTTTAGCGCTGACATAGGCCAGTCACTAAAAATACTTCTCTATTATATAATTTTGAGTGTGGATATTTAGAAGAGACGGCATCCATCCTAACCACATGGGAGCTGTTAGCCATACACCCATGGGTGAGGGCTAATCGCGCGCTTATAGGGTTAGGCTGTAATTTAAAAGAGTAAGACCACTGAAATTATTTCTATTTTTGTAAACTTCAGACGAACAACTCCATTATTGACGCAACAGAGTGATTCTGAGATTCTAAATATAGATTGTTTTTTGCAAACATAGATAAAACTTTTACACCAAATGTTCCAGCATGGTGTATAAATAAACCAAAACTTCTCTTTGATTTGCACTCTAGTAAGAAGTCAGAAACCAGTCCTATTATCATGAAATCTAATTTCCAAGAGCTAAAATCACATTACATGGACTATAAGCATATTTATACAGATGGTTCAAAAGATGATATGAAAGTAGGATGCGCAGTAGTAACTGACGACTACTCTAAAACTATGCGAATTCCAGATGGGTCTTCAATTTTTACAGCATTAGATCTTATTGCCGACTGTGAAACTTCTAACAAATTTATTATCTTTTCAGACTCCCTATCAGTATTAAAATCTTTAGATCATACTTCTTCGAAAAATCCCCAAATTCAAAAATTACTTGAAAAACATCATGATTTATCAGAATTTAATGAAATAGTTTACTGTTAGATCCCTAGCCACATTGGCATTGCTGGCAATGAAAGTGTGGATCAAAAAGCAAAAGATTCATTGAATTTACACCCAACAAACTTTTCAATACCTAAATCTTTTATCAATAGGTACATTTTAAACAAATGGCAAATTTTATGGAATAACAGTGTTGGTAATAAACTCTTTGAGATTAAACCTGTCATTGGACAATCTCAACCAGTAGTGCGAAATGTCAGACAAGAAGAAGTCGTCCTTGCTCGTTAACGTATTGGTCATACAAGGATTACACACTCATATCTTTTAAAACGAGAAGAGCCACCGTATTGTTTTGGATGTGATACACTCTTTACAGTCCGACATTTTCTACTTGAATGTGGTGATTTTTCTCATATAAGAAACAAATACTTTCATGTTGATACAATCAAACAATTGTTTAATGATGTACCTATTGATAATGTCTTTTTATTCTTAAAAGAGATTAATCTTTTTAACAAACTGTAGCTATTATTTTCCTGTTTACTTATTTAAACTTACTTTCATTATATCATTTTCTTTTTTGCAGGAGAAGATCATGTATAGTCATCTGATTAGCCTATGTTGTTGTCAGATATTGTACATGATCTTCGCTGTAAAATGATTAATATTTTATCGTCTTTGCTATACTCATATGTTTTATGTGTCAAATTGTTAATATTTTAGCTTATCTATTATAATTTTAATATTTAGTAATATTTCTCTTACCTAACCTTGATGACGCTAATGACCCAAAAGGGTTGATGCGTCGTTAAACTCCAACTCATCATCATCATCATCATCATCTCTTGTGTCCCCTTCTACATTGGAGGCTGAATGTTGGTGAGCCGAATGATTATTACCTGAGGGCACTTATTAGCTGTCCACCTCAGGCCACGACCAGCGTGGATCAGGCCCAATCGTTACCACGTAGAATAACCGAATTGGGAGCCAACCGGCTTGAATTGTTATAAGTGAATCTGACATCCCAACCTGGGGATACGATCAGGAAGAACCACTTATATTAATCCTGACGTCTTGATTGACGATCAGTAGTACGCGTAAGAAATATTATGTGAAACCAGTGACGACCAAAGTACAGGCTCGATCACCTCAGCGCCGATGGTCTGAAGTAGACACACGTGCGGCTTAAAAGACATAGTGTTCGCGAGATGCGTATAATCTCGAGATTTCTCGTCAATACGAGAACTGAAATATTAAAGGGCCCAATTTTTTTTTTCTATGAGAACTTAAGCTATATGTTAATCATTTTCTTTACGCCCCTTATTTCTGACTAGTTGACGTACATCTAGAGCAGGACAGTCCAAGATTGATTCTAATCGAAATGATCTTGGAGTGGCAACTTGCTCTAGTATAGGATGGTCAATTAGCCAGAAATAACAGCGTAGGTGGTGTCATTGTATATTAATGTGTTGTTGATGTTTTCTTAGTACATAAAGTACTGAAAAGTTTTTGCTAGTTGTGTGCATTATTTTTCCCTGGTAGCATCGTCATCGCATAAAGGAATTTTCCAATAAGATTTCCCCTCTTCCTTCCTGACCGGCTTTATGTCGTAACAACTGTACATCAAATTTTTTATACACACTCATAAACATGGCTGTAACAACAACACGTCGTAGAAAATTGCAAAATAAAATGAAAAAAAAATCTCTGATTAAAACTTATGGTACATTTTTAGAAGGATTGACTCATTTATCCAATAAATGTCGTAAGAAAATGATTCAAGAATCACCTAAAGAAGTAATTGATTGTGTAGGGGAATGTTGCATCAATCTTATAAAAGGCAATGTACGTCTGACTAATGCTCAAAAGAATCAGTTACGAGCTAGAAAGCAATTTATACGTTTACTGAGTTCTAAGCAAGTTCCACTTGACTCAAAAAAGAAAATTATCAATCAGAAAGGTGGAGCCTTGTTAGGATTATTGTTAAAACCATTAATTACTCCTATCATAGGTTCTGTCTTTGGTGAAATTATCAAAAATAAAAAATATGGATGGTCGTAAAATGGCTATTGTGCCATTTAAACTTTGGGTAGACATGAAACGCTGGAAAGAGGAACAAATTCAAAAACATAGACTGCCTCCTGATCCTAATGTATCTGCCACAGCCAGTCTTCAAAGAGACTTATCTTCTGTCATGGTAAATGAAGATTTGTCTGAAGCTGAAAAATCTCAATTATATGGCCAGACCTTGCACAAATTTAAAACGGCTCATCAAAAAGCTTTAAAAGAAACCTCTCTTTTTCCCCAATCTGACCCTAGTTCTTCCAAAATGAATCAATTGGTCATAGATAGTGTGCCTTCCACCATGAAACGTAAAGCTCTGCTTTTAGTTTCACTTCTAAAAACTAACCCAAATGTGTCCTGGGAAGATGATGGTACAGTTAAACTTTATGGCAAATCTATTCAAGGGTCCAATATTATTGATTTGGTCAATGATGTCATTAGACATTGTAAAGGCAGTGAACCTACAGGTTGGCAAGCTTTTGCAGAAGGTTTAAGAGACATGAATATTCCCCAAGATGTCATTGGAAATAGGGAAAGGTGGGACTGGATGCATCGTGCTCCCGAAACACCTGAAACTGCCAATCAAAAACGCACCATCAGAAAAACAGCAAGTCGTATTCCTGTTTCTGTCAGGTCTGCAAAGAGTTTGAGTGTCAGAAAACGTATCAAAGACCATTATTCCTCCCCGGCACTTTTATCTGCCACCAAAAAATGTATAAAAGAAGAATTTTCTTCTCCATGGGTCAGTTACAATGAAGCTTGAACAGTTGTATTACAATCCTAAAAGTCCTGCTGCGTATGCAGGTGAACAAGCTTTGTACAAGCTTGCTAAACAATCATCCAAAAAAGTAAAACTTCAAGATATTAGAGACTGGTTAAGAAAACAACAAACTTATACTTTACATAAACCTATTCGTAAAAAGTTTTTGCGACGCAAAACGGTAGTGGCTGGAATTGATACTCAATGGAAAGCAGATTTGGCAGACTTATCAAAATTATCAAAGTTCAATGACAAGCATAGATATTTACTTTACATCATAGATGTCTTTTCAAAATATGCATGGGTGGTACCTATTAAAGATAAAACTGGGAAAACTTTACTCATTGCTTTTAAATCTGTTTTAAAAAGTGGACGATGTCCAAAAAGTTTGCAAACAGATAAAGGAACTGAATTCAAAAATAAAGAATTTCAAAATTTCTTGAAAACTAAGAAGATTCATTTCTTCACTACTGAAAATCCTGAAACCAAAGCCAGTATTGTGGAACGTTTTCAAAGAACTTTGAAAACTCGCATGTGGAAATATTTTACTCATCATCGCACTTTGAGATATGTAGACATTCTTCCCAAATTAGTACATGGTTACAATCACGCTTATCATCGAAGTATTAAATGTGCACCTGTGTCTGTGACTCTTAAAAATGAACCACAGGTGTCAGAAAACTTATATGGAAAATTGAATTCTAAAAAAGTCAAACCAAAATTCAAAGTGGGTGATTTTGTACGTATCAATAAAACAAAACGCACATTTGATAAAGGTTATTTACCAAACTGGACACAAGAATTATTTCAAATTTTAGCAGTGGTCAAAACTCAGACTCCTATCACCTATAAAATAAAAGATCTTGAGGGTGAATTAGTCAAAGGCACTTTCTATTCACACGAGTTACAACGTGTAGAGAAAGATCAAATTTACGAAATTGATTCTGTTTTAGATCACAGAAAACGTAAAGTAGGAAAAAAGTGGGTGAAAGAAATTAAAGTTCACTGGAAAGGTTATCCATCAAAATTTGACAGTTGGATTTTAGAATCTGATCTTGTATAAAAGCATGAAAATGGATCTCAGAGGATCATTTGTACGTGGTGACATTGCTTCAGTACAATCTGCAGAAGGTCGTGATCGAATTGTTAAAAATCGTTTCACTTTTTTTCCTCAGATCATTGTTGTATACCTGATCATTATCACATCACTAGTTCAAATCAGTCTGAGAAGTCCAGATAAAGAATTGCGGTTAATTCTACTCAGTAGTTCTATCGGTTACATACTACCATCCCCAGGTTTAAAATTTAGAAAACAAACTAATCCAATTTCTGCTGACAAAACAGATTTGCCCAAACTCAAACCATGAACAACTTTTATTTGACACTCTTGAGTGATAGTTCACTCAGTACATTTTCAAAAAAATTCACAATGTGACTTTAAAGTGAAATTAGATCATTCCATACAAATTGAAAAAGATAATTGGGAAGTGAGTTTGGTAGAAGTCATAACTCCAACTGAAGTAAATAATATCACTAAGAAAAACAATTATGTGATTTTAAGAATTTCTGATAGAAAAATGTGTGAAGATAAAGATAATTGTACAAACAATGGAATTTATATAGACCAAAAAATTTATATCCAAAATGGTTATTATGCTTCTCCACGCCATTTAGTTGAAGAAATTCAAAAAAGTATCAATTTTCGATATGGACTGACACTAAAAAATAGCAATGCTACCATTTCAATCACTTATGGTGAAACAGTGCTCGAGTCAAACTTGATGTTCAAGATCCTACGAAAGTCAAAATTATTTTTCCAAAGGCAATTGCAGAAATATTAGGTGTAGATAGAAATTATTTAGATAAACCAGTAGCAAATGAAAAATACATTTTCAGATATGGTGTGGATTTGAATACAAAAATTCATCAACTTTACATTTACTCTGATTTAGCAAGCTATAAATTAATGGTGATGTTACTGCACCTATCTTGAGAGTGTTGCCATTTGAAAGTAAAAGAGAAAACAATCATTTACATCAAGAATTTGTCAATGTACACTACGTTCCAGTTGCAAAATCTTTCATAGATCAGGTGCACATGAGTATAAAAGGTGATACAGGTAAAAATGTGCCATTTATCTCTGGGAAAACGTTAGTGAAACTACATTTTCGACAGAAAGAATAATGTTGAAACAATCCAGAAGCATTATGTCTCTTCAATCTGGGAAAGGAGACTTTCCCGTGTACAGAGGCGTTTGAAGACAATATGGCAATGGTTTAGGATCCATTTTTAAAGCTGCATTGAGAACAGTGATTCCAATTTTAAAACCTGTCGCAAAAGCAAGTTTAAAAAGCGAGAAAAAAGTAGCTAAAGATCAAGGGGTACAAGCTCTGAAAGACATTGTAGGTGGTGAAAATGTAAAAAAAGTTTTAAAACAAAGAGGAAAAACAGCTTTGAAATCTTTTGGTCAGTCTACTATAAATCAGTTGGCTATAAATTCAACTCAAAAACGCAAAAAGCCTCAGTCTCAATCTAGACACCGAACTGTTAAGAGGGGTTTTAAAAGCAAAGCGAAAAAGTTTAATCCTATTAAACGTCTGGTATTTGAAAAAGATATATTTGACGAAAAATAATTCAACAAGGTTCTTGCGATTGCACTAAAACGGAATTGGATATGGAATCCATTCCACCCACTTCTTTTGTGGATCTTTTATGTTTTTGTTCTGTCTTGTGTTTGCTATGTTTTGTGCGCGTCTGTTTATATGTGCTTTGTGGTCACCTGCTGGGAAAGGGCTGACCTCTTGGCTTTCGTTTGTGGTGTCTTCTGTGAGTTTGTCACTTTCCCATTGGTATCCTGGGTCAGGTGTGGTACTTGATTGTATCGATTCCTGATCTTTGCACTATTACTTACTTTTGACAATAGAATCTGGAACTATCTGTATGGCGACAATTGGCGACACCCTATGGACTTTACAACAGGGATCAATCACCTGACGCCAGAAGAAAATCAAGAAGCCTATAAAAACTGGCAGTACTTCAAGAAAAATCAAAGTGACTTAACAGAACAGTGGAAGACGTACTGGGCCAAGAAACTCATAGAATCCTATGAAGAAAAGGAAACTGAAGAAAACGAGAACCCAGAAACAGAATAAAAATGAACACTGTTGAACTTATCAAAGTCATAAACAATATACCTGTGAAAGGAGAAGTATGTGCCAAGGATTTACTACCAGAGAAGAAACCACTAGATATGAAGGCTTACATTGTGAATACAGATATATCCACAGAGCCAGGAGAACATTGGGTGGCTATCTACTTCAGAAGAGATCAAGTTATCTACTTCAATTCATATGGAAGACCACCAGAAGAGCAATATGTTCTACCATTTCTTGAAAGAAACTCTACAAGATGGATCCATAACAAAGAATGTTTACAGAGTCCATGGAGCAAAGTATGTGGAATGTGGTGTATCTACATCATTCACCAGCTCAACAAAGGACTAGATCTAAACACAGCCATTCATCAAGAACTATATGGAACTGGAGAAGATTTATACCAGAATGACAAAGATATCGGGATGTGGTTCAGCTATAACTATGCCAGAGTCATCCTATCCCTGAATGGAATGAGACGCATGACTCCTCCTGACTTTTTATTCAAACACAGAATACAGACTTGTAAATGTCATAATTATTCACATCACCTTTCAAAGAAGTATCCTAAGTATAATATGCTGTAAATATGTTAAGGGAAATTATTGTAAACAATGAACAGAGGGACGGCCCTAATCCTCTGTCATTGTATTCAGTTATAGTTAGCGGGGCAATAAAGTTATAGAAATGTTCACCAATCTTTGTTGTTCTTTTCATTAAAAAAATAAATAGTAGTTAGCTTGAGACGGCTAGCTATACACTAGTTAACGCTACAGAGTGTTGCCTCTGGGAGATGAGGTCTTGATTGGCCAAGAGACTCTAAAGACGCATAGAACTTAGTAGCCTTGACTATTACACACACCATATATCACCACATAGTATACCCCCTAAAATGACTAAGTTATTTTCAAAGCTGAAATTAACTAAGTTATTTTATATATCACCACAGATGAGCCTTCATCACCCTTAAAATGACTAAGTTATTTTCAAAGCTGAAATTAACTAAGTTATTTTATATATCACCACAGCAGAATCTTTATCCCCCTTAAAATGACTAAGTTATTTCCCCAATAGCCCAGGAAACAATCATAATCACAAGCCAACCAGTGGATATGACCAGAAACCTATCATTATCATTGATCAGCCAGAATAGACCTCAAAAATAAACTAAGCTATTCTCAATATCCCAGGAAACTATTACAGACCAACCAAAAATAAACTAAGTTATTCTCAATAGCCCAGAAAACTATCGCAATCATAGACCCAACCAGAATAATCCCCCAAAGTAAACAAAGTTATTCCCCAATAGCCCAGGAAACTATCACAATCATAGATCCAACCAGAATAACTCTCAAATAGACTTAGTTATTTCTCAATAGCCCAGGAAACTATCACAATCATAGGCCCAGCCAGAATAGACCTCAAAAATAAACTAAGTTATTTCCCAATAGCCCAGGAAACTATCACACTCATAGAACCAACCAGAATTTCCCCCAAAATAAACTAAGTTATTCACAGCTAGTCACTCAAGCTTACCAGGGTAGGCATCTCTGGACCCAAAATTTTAGCCTCAAAAATTCTAAGTTCTTTTCAGGCTTAAAAATTTTGGGTCCAGAGTGCCTACCATTACTACTATCACAGAATTTTCATTTTGGTACTAACGTCACTTTTTCATGTACAGACATCATTTTGAAGTTAATGTAACCTCTTTAAAATCCAGAGACAGGTTTTATGCTCCGAAATCAACATGTCGCCAATAAAATTACCACAACTAACCAAACAGTTCATGTTTATGTCTGCTGGAATTTATATCACTCCACTTTCAAGCCTTAAATAAGCTAAAAATGGGTACGTCACTGTGTGACGTCACAGTGACGTTAAAAAGCCAAGGAAAAATTGTAAACATCTTTTTTCATAATCAGGATACATTTTGCTATTAGAAAATAAATGTTTGACACTTTTACCAAAAAATGCACACGGAATTACACAGCGGCCTACACTAGAATATCTATACGTCTCATTTTAACCTTTAAAAGTAATAATTTGGACAGAATAGTTAAAATAAAGCAAAATATTATTTGTCATAAGCAATTTTGTATGCTTTATTTACTTGCAAAAAAATATTCTGTTATCGACCATGCGCGGATAATCACTTTGATAATGTGTAATGCGACCTCGATGCCATCGAAGTCATCGCCTTCTTTTACAGATTTACAGAGTAAAAAGTGAACCAATTGCTTTTGGATAGGCCAGTACAAAGCAAACAGTAGGTCATCGTCTGTCCGCCAGCGAAACGCCATTTAAAGGGCGTTACGCCGGCGGGCCGATGATAGTTCGACGTTGAATGCTGGCTGGGAAGCTTGTTATGATTTACAGTGTCTCCGGACCAGTACTTTTGTGATATTTCGGGGGGAGGGGAGTCCGGGCTACATGTCCCCTCTCTGAATCCGCGCATGAGTCCATTATCATTTCAAATTGTGAAACAGCGTATACTGCAGCAATTATGTATATCATACAGTTTACACTCTTTTTCAGGTGCCTTACATTATCTGTTTTTATTATTATCATGCATGGATCCAGAGGGCGGGGACCGGGGTCCGGACCTCCCCCCCCCCTCGAAAATCCCAAAAATAGAGGGTTTCTTAGCAATACTGGCCCAGATCCCCTTACAAACCACAAAGCTACCAGCATTCAATGTAGGGCCATCGGCACGCCAGCGAAACGCCATTTAAAGGGCGTTTTGCTGGCGGGCCGATGATGGCCCACTTATAGGGGTATTTTGATCTTTCCTCCCCTCATCAAACTAAAAAACGTTTTCAAAGTTGGACCCCCTCTGTCAAAACTTTCTGGATCCGAGCATGATTATTATTATTATTATTATTATTATCATTATTATTATTATTATTATTATTATGCTTTATCACAATAAACCGAAAACAAACAAAATCTGATCAGCTAGCACACCGACTCAATCTTTATACATGTAGTAGTTTCACAGTGCACAGCCCATCGAGACGAACCTTATCTGACAGAAGGACGTTTAGTTATGGTACGTCTGATTTCAAAAGTTAACGCATGATAAATTACAAACGGTTGCTATGTCCTCATTTTTGGACGGAAGGACTGCTTACTGAGTGTAAATAATAAGGCGGATACATGTAAAAGCATGCGCGTGTGTACATGTACATGCAAGTAGTGAGGCTGCTATATGCATTTTTAATCCTGATAAGCGCACAGATACTTTATGAAGACACAAGTGGTATTTTGGTGTCTTCACAATGAGATGAAACGTAAAGCTCAGTGGAGGTAAGTTGATATATTTATTGCGTTTTTGAGGACAAATGCGCATTCATTTCGCGCTAGTAGTCTTATTTTTTTACAAGTATTGGCGTTCACAAAAAGTTTTCTCCTCGTTTATCAACCAAGGCAATATCCCGTTATCTTCCCCACGGGGAAGATTCTTTCCACCATTAAAATCTGCGTCACTCAGACGCTTGTAGTTAGCTAAGAATATCCGCCAATGAAACGGCTCGAACTATATTTATTATATTTAGCTTACGCAAATGCGATTTATTCCGTAAATGCTATCATTTGGACTTTTGCGCTGAAAAAAAAATGGAAATATTGTAATTTGAGATTTATTCCGTAAAGGTGCTTTTACTCAAAAGTGATTTATCCCGATTTGACGCATCACCAAAGATTCGACATACACGGAAAAAATTGCATGCCACAATGCAGGTATATCATGAATGCAGTTGCATACAAATGAGATTTATTCCGTTGATTTCATCTATCCCATTATCTTCCTTGCTTTTTAAACATATATTCATATTGTGTGGTCGCCACAAAACTTCTTTCAACGCTCTATATATAGTCCCGTTATCTTCCCCGGGGAAGATAACGGGATTATATATATAGGGACGACAGATTTTGTCAAACTTATGTGCCATGCAAGGGAAGTATTCTCGGGAAGAGGGTTTTCTTTGGGGGCATCTATTGCAGAGAAATGGGGCTTGGAAGTCTTTTGGGGCAAGTGTCTTAAATAACGAGATTTTCTGATAGATATTTCCCGTATAATTATCTTCCCTGGGGAAGATACTTTCACGTTAATGAATAAGCATTTGATGCGTAATTAACTTCCCCAGGGAAGATACTTACATGCATGTGAATAAGCATTTGCTTCGTAATTAAGTTCCCCAGGGAAGACAATTTCATGGAAAAAAAATCAGAAAGTCTTCTTATTTTAAGACACTTGCCCCAAAAGATTTCCAAGCCCCATTTCTCTGCAATATAGGCCCCCGAAGAAAACCCTCTTCCCGGGAAGACTTCCCTTGCATGGCATATAAGTTTGACAGAATCTATCGCCGCTATATATATAATCCCGTTATCTTCCCCGGGGAAGATAACGGGATTATGTATATAGCGATGGAAAAGTTTGAAACTTAATAGTCAGCAATTAAAGTGTCTAAAAGTTTTCTTTTTCATGATTTCGATGTTTACTAGAAATATCTTCATATTGTGTGGTCGCCACAAAACTTCTTTCGCCGCTATATATATAATCCCGTTATCTTCCCCGGGGAAGATAACGGGATTATATATATAGCGGCGACAGATTTCATCAAACTTATATGCCATGCAAGGGAAGTTTTCCCGGGAAGAGGGTTTTCTTCGGGGGTCTATATTGCAGAGAAATGGGGCTTGGAAATCTTTTGGGGCAAGTGTCTTAAAATAACGAAATTTTCTGATGTTTATTTTCTGTGTACATGTAATTAACTTCCCCAGGGAAGATACTTACACGCATGTGAATAAGCATTTGCTACGTAATTAAGTTCCCCAGGGAAGACAATTCCATGCAAAAAAAACAGAAAATCTTCTTATTTTAAGACACTTGCCCCAAAAGATTTCCAAGCCCCATTTCTCTGCAATATAGGCCCCCGAAGAAAACCCTCTTCCCGGGAAGACTTCCCTTGCATGGCATATAAGTTTGACAGAATCTGTCGCCGCTATATATATAATCCCGTTATCTTCCCCGGGGAAGATAACGGGATTATATATATAGCGATGGAAAAGTTTGAAACTTAATATTCAGCAACTATAGTGTCTTAAAGTTTTCTTTTCCATGATTTCATTGTTTTCCGAGTAGAAATATCTCCAAATTGGGTGGTCGCCACAAAACTTCTTTCGCCACTGTATATATAATCCTGTTATCTTCCGCGGGGAAGATAACGGGATTATATATATAGCGGCGACAGATTTCGTCAAACTTATGTGCCAAGTACGTCGTGAAAAATGTTATAACCGGGTTGTCTCATATTTTACTGAATCCCCATTCAAGTGCCACAATTCTGCAACATTTACGGAATGAATCGCATTGTTCGCATTATGCCTACATATCTCAACATGCGGTATATTTACGGAATAAATCTCATAGCTGCTAAGGGGTTTGTCTCCAATGAATCTGCTTTGTGCCAATGTATTATTTATTTATTTTTAATTTCTAGAGTATGGTCACTATAAAATTGTGTCATAAACGGAATAAATCGCATTGTTCATCGCTCCTCTTGCGATGATGGGACGTATTTTAATTTAGTGGGAAACACTTGATACTATTTTTGGAATCAAGCGTCTAGTGACCCAGATCAATCGAATCACTTATAAAAGGTCGATTTTAGTTTTTTTTTTGAAGTCCGAAAAGAATCTTCCCCACGGGGAAGATAACGGGATATTGCCTCAACAAATCTCTAAGACAGGCATATTTTAACCGTAGGGATCATTTCAGCCCTTTAATGGGTTCGAGTGGTACCTGGTCAGATAATTCTGGTCAAACGAGTTAATATTCATGTGTACTCCATTGAAGTTAAATATATGTCACTCACGTCTATAGTTAATCCTGTGCACGCAAGAGTTTACTGGCCGTTACAAGGTAGTACTTCTTTTTTGGTTCCTTTGTTATGCCGTCTTGTCTGATCGATGCATCTGCTTTCCTAGCTCTATTACATTGTACGTCGTTCTAGTATGGTGTGCGTTTTACTGTATCTGTCTATGCTTTCTGGCTTTATTTGTTTTGATTCTATACGTTCGGGTCAACAGCTATGGTCATGTTTGGACGTCAGATCACCTAACCACACTTTTTCCTGGGCAAACTTAACTAAGCGGTTAGCCAGTACTTCATGCACATACTTTCACTTGAAACTGACAACACCCCTCTTTGAATCAGCGGAAGGAGGAGAATGACAGTAGAAATAATTTCATGATGGATCTCCACGAAAGAATGGGACCAGGCCGATATGGAACTCGCGATCGCTGGATCAGCAGTCACACTCTCTACCGACTGTGCTACTGGGCCTGGTATTAAGTTTCTGGCTTTAAACCAAGTCAATATGCATAAAATAAACAACGAAAAAAAATATATTATTTAATTGTCAAAATAAAGCTTCTATTAATAAATAACTATGGATAAAACAATGAAAAAGCTCCCAGCAAACAGAATCTTAGAAGAAACTCCCTCAGTGGTCATGCAGAGTTGCAATATCGTCAGGTCAACATCGATGTGGCGCCAGTGCTTATAAGACTTCATTGAAACTGCGTTATTTCAATCAGTGGCATATATTGTCTGTTTTCTTCATTTATACCACCCTTACCAACTTGAGCACGAAATATCTTGTGATATGCAAGGTCTACACTGATGTAGGTGGTATAAAATAGTTATACCATGTTTGTCCGTCTGTACGTAAGATAATCCACTCGCTAGAGCTCGTGGATTATCTCCACGTACAGGCGAACAACCCATGGTATAACTATTACGTATCAACTTTTCAAGATAAGAAGTTGATGATACCGTCATCTTTTTAAATTAGTCAGCAACTACAGATGCAGTTCTGTTTGTTCTCGCAGCCAAGCAAAGAAAATGAAGTAATTGCTATCCGGATTATCGTCTTATGGGTGAAGTCTCCAGTTTATGCCTATCAGTATTTTGCCATCTGGCCTCGAGGTTATAAAACTTTTTTCGTGCTCAACTCAGCCGAGCATGAAATTTCAACTGGTGATTAAAGCTAAAATGCTTTTAAAAGATGATTTTTTTGCTGTCAAACTCTTAGTTGGTGTATTTATCCTGCTCATAAATGTTAAAATGCCAACAATCGTTGGCATTTTAACATTTATTGGCATTTTAACATTTATGAGCAGGATAAATTTCGTGCTCAGTTGAGCTGAGCATGAAAAAAGTTTTATAATCTTGGGGCCTGATCAGCGAATGCTCTGGTTTACATACATTTATTTTGTTTGCTTGTGTTGATGATTTACGTCCCAATCAACAATTTTAGCCATGTTGGGACGATTTCCTGTCTTCTTGTGTTGAACCATTACTAAGCAGCAGATAAAGTGCCATGTCCAAGGACACACCACTGTGACTGGTGAGAGTCTTGAACATCAACTATTCAAACCCCAGTCATACTAGTGCTGCAGCAAAGCAGTAAAAAGTGAGCTAGTTTTGGAGATGGTGGTCCCCACAGGGTAACAAGCAGCAACATACTTCAAGTTAAAGCTAAGAGTCCTCCGAATAAAAAAAATGCATGATGGCGTAAAATTTTACAAGCCATTAAAAAGGGCACCCATACAAATAAATAACTTTACTGATAAAAGTACATTTAAACCAGAGATCAAAACATTGCTAAAGTTGGTATAATATGAATACTAAATGATACAGAGGGATGCTAGAAATACATCAGATGCAAACGAGTCCAAATACACTGACGGTGAAAGGTCATTTGGTACATTAGTCACTAAAACCCATGATTTTCTAGAATTCATTTTGACAAACGATCCTCCTTAGGTATAAATGTATTGAAAACAAGTTTAGATATTATCAATGACATCTGGGAAGCAAACAGTGTATAATTTCATCACCATTTATTGGGGCAAAACATTTTATGACCCACCAAAAAAGGGTATCCATACAAGTAATAACTTTACTGATAAAACAATTTAAACCAATGGTCAAAAGCATTGCTGAAGTTGGCATAATATGAAGATTAAATGATACATAAGGGTGTTAAAATATTATTAATCATATGTAAGGTTCGTATAATTCCAAATACACCGATGGCGAAAGGTCATTAGGTACGTTAGTTACGAAAACCCATGACTTTGTAGAATATTTTTCTGGCAAATGATCTATTTAGGTATAAATGTATTGAATACAAGTTAAAATGTTAACAACTGACATCTGGTAAGCAAAAGGTGCATGCTGCCTCTTCCATATATAGGGTCAGAAAAGTTTACGGCCTTTCAAAGAAGGGTACCGATAAAATTAAATAACTTTACTGATAAAAATCCATTTAAACCAATGATAAAAACTATGGTTCAAGTTTCTATAATATGAAAGCTAAATGGCAAATTAGAGTGCTAAAATATTTTCAGTATTATATGAGGTGCAAATAAATCAAAATACACCGATGGCAAAAGGTTATTAAGTACATTTTGTCACAAAAACTCATGATTTTGTAGACTTCTTTTAGTCAAATGATCTCTTTAAGTACAGATGTGTTGAAAACAAGTTAAAATGTTATCTTATTAATATAATATGTGGGAAGAATTTTTGTCAAAGACATTGAAGGAAACGTTATATCTTCTGCATAAAGTATATCAATTTATAGGCAAGTATTAAACTATTTCTTTTTTTGTTAAGAGATATCATATTTCATTGACCATGAAAGTTAATTAAATGCGTCATCCACGAAAACACATTGCATACATGTATATTATACTTTAGGAATGTCAGACGTTTGTCAACAACTCACAGTGACAAAAGACATACTCAGTTATTATATATGGCATTTGAATGACTAGTTCCAACAAAACGAACCAAGGTTTATGCGTCATGGCGTAATGCACTCACTGATTTATCAGATTCAGCGTTCGATTTGGCAACATCTCCGCAAGACAAAATAGAGGAAATATTCAGACAATTTTCCTTTCTGTGGCACTGCTACATTGCACACACACAAGGTTGTACAAAGCTGTTCATTACAGAAAGAAGCGCATACTCACAACAGAAAATTTACATAATAAATCATTCAACAACGACTTGTATGTATGGTGTAGCGGACTGGCTCATCATTAGCGGCCTCAATGCCATTCTGCCATGTGCTTCCTCATAGGATTCATGTCCAAACTCTGCAGTTGCCAGACAATCCACAAGTCTTCAAGATAAGTACATGTAACTGATAACAACAACTCATAACATGCAGTGTTAAGCTGTTATCTGTTTGGTGGTAGCGTTTTTGTGGTACTCTCTTCGTCGCTTCCTCACATCTGGTTTCATTAAGTAGATTGCATTGCTTTTTACCATACAGTAACTCTACAAATCTAGTGCAGGCAAGTAGCTCACATAATTGTTGAAAGATTTTGGCAGTCTGCACTTCACTTTATGTGCTCCTGTTCCATAACAAAGGACATTGCAAGTGTCACAGCCAGTCAAACTATTAAAACATCGATATACTCTGTTGTTCTGTGATCTTGTGAAAGAGCTCATGTACAGGAACAAAACGTTTCTAATCAACCCGTGTTCCTGTCCATCGTAAAAACTAATATCTAACTTGCAAAATATTTGGCCTGTGATGCAACAGGAAACCCAAAAGGTAAGTGAGTATGACCAGGAAATGTCACAAACACATATGACAGACCAACCCATAATTCGACCAGGAAGATCCAAAGAACACTTTCAAACCAAAATTCAGAACACACTGAAGCACCCAGTCCTCTCTTCCCCCGCGAGATGATTGCAAAACTAGAAAGGACAAAAAGCTACTGCAAAACAGAACAAGCATCCAACAATTAACCCCCACAAGCAATGGGAGCAAAAACAAACAATGAATAAAAGCAGACCAAATGCCTTAGAACTGACTATAGACGAAGGCAATGGGGGACTTAAATACATTTTACTGACCAAATCTTCAGCCTAGATTTTGCTGTTTTAAAAACACCAAGCTCGCATAGAGGCTTCCTAACTTATGTAATGTGTCATTAAAGGGAAACCAACAATTCAATTAACAAACACTGTGTCAGAATCTGGACTGTTTACAATGATCTTACTGGCACCATTTTTTTGAAGCAATTATTGCATGGAGGATCATTAATTGTGTGTGTCTGATTCTTCCCAGTTTGATTGCAGGGGTAGATCTTCTGTGTTATGCTTTGTGATGGCAAAGGCCATATCTTTCAGTCCACCACTGAGGTATGTGGTTTCCTTCAATTCAGTACTTCATAAGTATTTTCTATATCACATGTATATACATGTAGTTAGTGTAGCATGCTACAATTCGCTTTGTTTTCTTCCGTTGCTTAAATTCTTCATTCTTTTGGTATAGGGATTTCAGCATGGATGTAAATTTTATGGCATGCATTTGTATCGACAATTTCTACCGGTCTGAAAGGTGAGGCTGTTCTCTTTGTACCTGTCAACTACTTTAAATTTGAGTAAAAAATGAACCAGACTGTACTGAATTAGTTTTGTTATCCTGTTAACTTTCTAGCTTGTGCATGTAGTCGAAAAATGTACATGCAATCATTGGGCAGTAGTTCTTGAACTTACTAGCAGGATTATAGGCGCTTGTTCAAAAAGAGTTCATTCCAAAAAGCCTTAAATACATTACTTCTCCAATGATTGCTATACTGTTGAATTGTTGAAGACAGTCTGTCTTCTGCATTTCTGTCATTACTTTAATGTCAGACTTGAGAAGTGGGTTGTAGTAGCTTTTTAGTGGCATGTTGTTTTCTGATGGTATCAAATGCTTCTTCGTGAAGTTTATTGATACTTGACTGCCCTTGTCTTAGGCTTTTAGTAGACTTTCCTTGATTGCAGATGTTCTCACTACACCAGACGCAAAGTTCAAGTGATGATCAGATGGATTTTCATTGTCGAAGGGATCCATGAATATTCCATCATACATATGAGTCTTTTCACATCATTATTAAACCTCTTCCACATTGCATGTGTGTCTGAATGATAAATACTTACTAATTTTTTGTGTCTTTTTCTTGCATCTAAACACATTTTCATGAAATGTCAAAAAGTACTTGGCTGTTACAGGTCTTTGAAGAAACCACCTTGCTTCTAACGGCATTTTCTTTTATCATCAGTCCTTTTATTCCACATGTTCTTGTAATTTTAAAACAAACAAATAATTCTGTAATCGGTGATTGAAGTCATTAATATTTTTTGTTGTTGTTTCATTGTCGTTTCAGACAGGCAATATTTTGAAATATAACCAGTTTGTAGCAAACATCAGCGAGATATTCGTGCAGTCTTAGCAACAAAGCCCAAGCCTGTTTCAATTGGAACATATTACAGACAAGGAAATCATCCCAACAACTGGACTATAGAAGAGGTAGGTCCGGGAGTAACAGAATATCAGGATCGTTTAGCATTTTTATCACTCCACCATTTGAACTGGACAGGACATTTCATGCTTTGTCTAAAAGTTAAAATGCTGGGAACACCCTCTCAGTCTTTTCCTGCGAGGATATGCTGTGCACTGCCTAAGTCTGATATTAATGTTAACCCTGTATTTACAGTTATGCAAAGCTCTAGCAGAATGTTTGTTTCATTAAGATAACCATCATTTCTTGAAGGTGGCGAATTCAATTACTAGGTTGTAGATCATTTAATTTAATAATAATTGTTGGTTGACAATTTAAATTATCAAAAACCTAATACAGAAAAACCAATATAAACGGTCAGGATAATTGAATAGCAAAATAAAATCGATCAATCAATCAATCAATAAATCAATCAATCAGTCAAAAAATCAATCATATTTTCCTTCTATAATATTTATTGACTCATTTGCTTAAAATCAGTGTTATTTATGATGGAAAAGTTTTAAAATCAAGATTAAAATTTGTTGCTGTTTCACACTAAGTTTCCGTATTCTTTTTACTTCCAGTGCAGTGCTAAAGTGAATTATAACCTACATTGAAGATTATTTACAAGCCAATTGAATAAAATGTTATGTTGAATGGCCAGTTTTTATTTACAACATGTATTAAGGTAAACAAATCAACAGTAGCATCAATATTTTACAATGTCATATGTTTTCGTGACTTTTGCACTTGATGACCTTTTTCGTGACTTTAGACAGGAAACGTTTACATGGAACTGATATTTTATTAATTAATATTATCATTTCTGTTCATTGTTGTATCAAACTGTCCATTATAACGAATATACTGCAGCACATTTAATGCATTTATCAGTAAGGGCTTTTGACTAGGGCATTAGGGGTACCCTCTGTTGAAGGACCGTAAAAAAATTCGCCCTCAGTCCTGACAGTGGCATCATGCAATTTTGAACTCCCAAGACTCTGGGCTTTAATTTGATATATGTTGCTGCTTGTTACCTTGTGGGGACCGGTATGTGTCACAATATGGTGGGTCTGCTGCAGCACTATACGCTCAACAAACTGAGCCACTGCGCTCCTTACGTCCATTTGTAAATAAGACACTGTGCATGTGAGGGCTTCCTTTATTAGATTGGATGAAATCCAAGAGCCACTTAATGGGTACACCATAATTATTAGGTGTACCTTTACTCTAGTTTTAGTTATCCTGTAGGATTTGTGTCTGAACTTTTAGCTACGCACTTTCTTTGCATGTGCAAGCTGTGGAAGCTCTTGTATGCCTGTATTCATATGCATGCTTGTCTAAGCATTCACTAATCGCCTATATGATTAGAACCAATCTCGCTTATCATACATGCTTTACCCAATGGCTTAGTGGTAGATTGCTCAACTTGAGATCTAGAAGTCCCTAATTTGAGCCTTACGCAGTTATTGTCTTGTGATCTTGAGCAAGACCTCAGTACTGGCTAGTACCTAAGTATGCATCGCGACATTCATGATTTTTTGTTTTCAGGACGTACAAAATTAGCTAAACAAACATTGCTGCATTATGAACAAACTTTTTTCCATGATTGTATACGCCCATTGGCTTAAAAATGAGCGAAACAGGTATGACAAGCCATACATGTTTTATTTTAGAGGCATAAGAAAGAAAATAACATAAAACAGGAAAACGAGCATGGTGACATATGTTGTTTTTAATAATTGTTAGTTCCTATAAAAAAATCCCTTCCAAGTTAGAAGTTTTTGTGATACTGTAGTTACATTTTGTGACACATTTATTCAAGATATAAAGGGGTTTTTTGCCTTAATATTTTAGAAAAAAAAATGGTTTTAGCTTAATAAATAAGATGAACGCATAATTTTTCGCTAGTAATAGTCAATAGCAAGAAGTGTATTGTCAGAAAAATATGTAATTTTTTTTCTTATTCAATTGTTTATAATATGAGAGCTTGTTTAAAAAAGCTTCATTTTTTCAACTTTTAAAATCAAATACCCTTTTTCAAAAGGCTGTTAATAAGGTGATATTTTCTTGTCTTAAAAAATGAGTTTTGAACTATTTATTTAAACGAAGGTTTTTGGACATATGCCCATAATTCCTGTGCCACCTTAAAGGAAGATATATTTAGTACCTGTGTGATAGACTGTGAAATAACTATATTTCTTGATACGAGGGTACCAAGTGTTAGATAAGTAGTACATAAGTAGCATATAAGAACTAGGTCCTGTAGGTCCAGATGAACACATAATTTGAGCGTAAAAAAGTTAATATTTTCTAACCAATGATCAATTTTAACATTTGTTTTAGGTGCTCAAAGGAACTTTCTCAGTATCCATTGCATATGTTTTGATTGAGAAATATGACAAATAATTTTTTAATGACGCGCTCTTATCTAGGGGCATGGTAAACTTTACTCACGTACTAACAGGCACATGACGTAAAAACAACGTCGTATCGATGTCGATACGACGTTGTTTTGACGGCATGTGCCTATGACATAGCATTGACATCGATAAGACGTTGTTTTCACGTCATGTACCTATGACGTCGCATCGACATCGATAAGACGTTGTTTTCACGTCATATACCTATGACGTCGCATCGACATCGATAAGACGTTGTTTTCACGTCATGTGCCTATGACGTCGCATCGACATCGATAAGACGTTGTTTTTACGTCATGTGCCTATGACGTCGCATCGACATCGATACGACGTTGTTTGGACGGCATGTACACACTTCCTGTGATTGTCGAGAATGTGATCTGCTTCAGGCTACGAAGTCAACAAGGATGAACTATCGGAAACTTGGAGGATTCAGTCTTCTTCTTCTTCTTCTTCTGGGGACATTTGTGACAGTTAGACCTACTTTCAAGTGGTTACAGAAAGCTCAGAGTCAAGCCATTAAAAAAGTTAAATTTCCATCCATAACTTACCGAAAGCTATCATCTTCAGTTTCATCGAGAGGGATCGCAGAACAGAGTGTCGTCAATGGGCCGCTGGGAGATTTTGAAAGGTACCCCTGTGTTAAGGAGTTGCCTATGTTTCCAAAGAAGAAATGGTCTGTTATGGGGAGGTGTGTTCGCACGGTTGGTGAGACGAACTATAAAATGCAATATCTGAATAAATGTGTTCAGTTTAAAGTGCTTAACAGAATGGTGCCAATTTGCACATATCCAGCAGACAGGGACACTCTTATATCTGAAAGTCTTCAAAGAAGCGGTGACTGGGAAGGACATTAAGTCAGTAATTTAGTGCGCTATCTAAGAACAAGATCTGACGCAGAGTTTCTAGATGTGGGTTGTAACATAGGTGTTTATACTCTTGCGATGGCAAATATAGGAACAAGAGTCACTGCAGTAGATGCTTTGTTACAAAATCTTCAACTTTTATCTCAGTCTCTCACCATGGCTAGATTGAAAGACAATGTAACTTTAATCTGGAATGCTATTTCTAACGAACATACACTTGTGGCGTTAAATAAACCTATGGGAAATATCGGTGGCACTCACATTCAAGACATGATTTCAGAAATTGCTATAAATTCAAAGACACATTACTCAAGAACGATAACTCTTGATGATTTAATTCCGTTATTTATGCATAAACGCTTAGTTATCAAAATGGATATTGAAGGGTCTGAATACAATGCCCTCTTGGGCGGAAATCTGTTCTTTGAGAGAATTGACATCCTTCTTATTCAAATGGAATTTTTGTTTCATAAGAATGGTAAAGTTGGAAAAAATATTGTTGAATTTTTGTCTTCGAAAGGATTTGACCCTTTTATGGACCTTGATATGACTATGCCGTTAAAATCATCGGATATTTCGAAGTGGATCACGGACGTTTATTTCATAAAGGTGCGACAGCCTTGAAATTATGCAATATACGAGTATTACTTATTTATTTTAACATTGTCCAGCCACTGTTTGGAAAACGGCGACAAGGCTTCGCCTAATATCATTTCGGCCCGTCGGGGTAATTTAGTGAAATTCTCGATACTCTTGAACCACACGACATATGTTAATCAAGTTTTGCATTTTTATTGCCTGGCAAACGATTAGTTGCACAACCCTTTCGTGTGAACTTTATGATCATGGTGTCAGTCCGTCGATCCAATAGCAATTGTTAATGGAAATGATCGTAACTCTTGAACCATATGGTATATTTAATCCAATTTTGTTTACGCATGCATGTCAACATTGTCTGATCACTGTCATGCGTACATGTAACATCCTTTTTGTTGGACGAGGCTTTGCTGAACATCAGTTTGGCCGGTCGTAGTAAAATGATAATAACTTTTGAACCACATGGTATATTGCAATCAAAATTTTGCATGTTTGTTTCTTTTACATTCTCCAGTCGAATTTATATCAGATCCACGAATATTCGAGTACTCGGATACTCACAGCAGCCCTAATATATAGCGCACACAAAATGTCCAGTTTTATGCAAATGCTTTGAGAAATTGAGTTTACAACCTTGGCTTAAGGTTATATGTCGCCTGGTTATTAAAAGTATTGGTTTCATGAAATGCAGGCACAATTATCCCTGAAATAAGCTCAGACAATGTATGGGAGTAACCAGATTTTATTTGTCTTTACGTTTTTATGAACAAATAAAACTGCATTTGCTTACTAACTTGACAGAGAGTGCAGTGTCCTATACAGGTTAAGTATTGGGCACAGTTGACCAAAGCAACTTCAAATAATATCTCAAGGAAATTCGGAAATTACGACACAAGAAAGCTTTTTAAAAAGAAACTAGACGCTAAAATACTTGTAAGTTTTCTGTCATACAAAGGCAAAATTAATAGATTTTACCGTTAATTATGACTAAGTAGGACCAGATCTATTGATCCTGACCTGGAACTACTACACAAAAAGTAGCATATATCCTTGCAACAAGGGAACTAATTTTCTTACATTGTACATTATATGCAGGGGTCTTTGGATTTATGAAAACAATCTTGGCGAAACCTAGTCATTATTTTGCACACCTGTGTCTCGATAAAGTTAAGATTTATTAGTATGCATAATTTGATTAAAATATACCATGGTTCAAGAATCATGAGCATTTTCACTAAAATAATGCTCGGCAAGCCCTCATCACCATTTTGCATACCAGTGGCTGGACAATATTAAAATAAGTAAGCAAAATTTGATCCAAATATCCCATAAGGCTCAAGTGTTATGAGGATTTTTACTAACTGACTACAACAGGATGGACTGGTGCTCAGCAAAATCTCGTCCATCAAAAAGGAGGTTTCGCATTCCTGGGGTGAAGGAATGTTGACAAGGATATGTATGCAAAATGTGATCAAAATATACCATGTATTTAAGGAGTTATGAACATTTTCACTAACTGCTTACGGACGGAGGGAGGGACCGAGGGACTCGCATAGAGTAGAGTGCAGACCCAAGGGTCGTTCAATTACCTTCTTTGCAAAATCGTTTGGCAAACTGGACACTTTTCGTGCTCATAGAGAACAGCTGACAACTGCAGTCAACGCAATGTCATTCTCCTCAAGCAGGGCTGTATGAAATTACTTTAGTTTCGCATTTCATTCCAACTTGCAGAAACACCAATCCTAACAAGTCTCAATAGCTTAAATGTTCCACTATATCGTGTTTTGTTAGGATAAAAGAGTATATACAGGCAATAGCTAGATTGTGGTGCTCTTCGCATAGACTAGAAATTGAAGCTGGCAGATGGCATAAGCCTATCAGAACTCCTGTAGAAAACAGAAATTCTTGCATAGATATCTATTCGTATAGCTGTTTACACCCATTGTCGAATGAACGAAAATCAATGTTCAAATCAGGAGATTCACGTGCTGTTTGAACATGGGTATGAACTTGAAAATACTTAAAATGAGCCCTGCATTATTTGCATGGCGTTATATACGTAACGCATTGCGGACCAGACTGATCATTTCGCCGATGTTTTTGTTCGCGAAAACGTTGCGTACGGTTATGACGTCATGGCGTTCGATAGTTCACAGCCGACGCCATTTTGTTTAGAGAAATCCAGTGTAAGAAAATGGACAATTTAATGTTTTAGCAGCGTTTTCAGTGCGAATTGAGCTAGAATAAGGTAAAATATGCAAGAATAACGATCACACATGTTTGTTTCATTGCATTAACACTTTCCGGGTCCCTCGGATGATGTTGAACACTCGGCCTATCGGCCTCGTGTTCAAACAGCATCCTCGGGACCCGGCAAATGTTAATGCATGAAAAAACATGTGTGATCCCTATAATGTAAACGATGTGATGTGGTTGAAAATGAATTTCACTTTCTGTTTGAATGTACTTTGTATAGCATTAGTCTAGCTGTCCTGCGTGTTTTGATGTTTCTACAAAACACGTCTCCGGAGAAACGTACAACTGACATTAACGCATCGCTATATGACGTTGGGTTAACGCCGGTTCCACGATTT
Source organism: Loripinus fragilis (assembly GCA_964019695.1). Classification (NCBI taxonomy): domain Eukaryota; kingdom Metazoa; phylum Mollusca; class Bivalvia; order Lucinida; family Lucinidae; genus Loripinus; species Loripinus fragilis. Next base: position 82,596,633 of record OZ026522.1, on the reverse strand, counting down.
TCTGGAATCGTGTGGCGGACGGAGCGGAGTGAGTATGCACATTACTCCTTTTGGAGAGAAAAATTTCCACTTGAATACTTTGTTGGCCACAAGCATGGCAGAATGTTTAGTTGTCAATAAAATTTTGCATTGTATTGTATTGTATCGTATAGTGAATTACGAATACAGTATTTAGATTGTTATTTTTATGAACATCCAAATAATTTCAAGCTACGGCAGCTGTTCAATAGTACTAGAGAAAGGTAAGCAACAGATCTATCAATTTTCATTTCAAAGCTTTTACTTTAAGAAATGTTACTGTGTATTAGATTTCATTTTAATACTATAGTTAGAATGTATATGCATACTGCTACAAATTATAAGAATATGTATGGATACATGTATATGACTTTTGGCTTGTTTAATGCTGATGCATGTACGAAGTGAATTTCTTTTGAAGCTGAATCAAAATATCTTAAGTATTCTAGGCTATGTGTATGTAATGATAGGCAGTATGATTACAGATACTGTTCATATATAAAGTAAATGTTCTCTTTAATTGATATCTGAGTTGAGACTTTTCAAGTGAGCTAGGGGCTTTAAATGAATCACTTCCTGTTCTCCTCTAAGCGATGCAATAACGCCCCTAGATGTGAGCTCAGCTCTGCTCATAAACAACAAGCTACGCCTGAATATGTATTTCATGTTGTACCAGGTGATCCTCCCTTGAAAAGAGTCGTACTCACTTATCTAGTTGAAAAATTTGATACTATAGAACTTTGCAACGTTGGTTTTGTATATGTCGTATATGCTCAGGGGCCATTGGCCTATTGCATTGAAATAAAATTTATCTTATCTTATCATGATTTGAAACTAATATAATCTGAGCCATGACATGGGATTTCCAACAATGTGATATATGAGACCAGCAAAACCTCAGATCAGCCTGTGCATATGCGCAGTCTGATCAGAGCCTTTGCAAGTCGCTTGAATATTCTATGACTGTTAAGGTACTGGCTGAACAGCATTTGGAGTTTCTCAGCTTAAAATGAGGCTGCACAGGCTCGTCTGAGTCTACACTTGTCGAAATGCCACATTGTTGGAAATCACATGTCACGGCTCATATGATATTTTGGACCCCTACACTAGAATATCTTAAAACTCGTCCACTTTCAATTATGAAACTATCCCCTTTTCTATTTCTCAACGTGTCACAGCAAGAAAGAAAACTTATACAAATCTCGGCGAAATGTATAACGGCAACTTCGAAATTTATCACCAATGATGCTCGCCTTTTTCAGTCAGAGCAGTACAAAATGATTTTAACTTACAAAATGTTGCTGCCAAGATCTACCTTCACCACGGGTTGTTTACATTACGGTCAGTTGATTTCACAGTATAACTCGATATGGGTTTGAGCCTGGCTTGATGCTTGGAGCTTTTTCTTCGTGATCGTCTATTTTTGTCCAACTATAATGATTTTCTCAGCTCATAATGAATAAAATAATCTTGACAAGCCGTTAACCTATAATTCAAAAATTAAACAAAAAAAAAAACAAAAACAAAACAGTTTTGTGTTGACGTGCTGTGGTAGGGAAACTAGATATAGAACATGTTTTAGCAGAGTACATACGTGTGTATTTTAGCATTGAACGTCACAATCACACCATATCAATAGGAAACGTAAAAAGCAACAATTGAACGTGTTAATATTTCCATCCTATGACAAAAAACGGTATAAAAAATATATTCAATTGGTACACTTTTCAAATCTTTTTTTCTATTTTGCTAAAAAATTCATCTTAAGTTAAGAAATTGTAAAAAGAACGGGATTCATCATGAAATACTCCTCCACAGTAAGGTCGCAGAGTTGTGTTAATAATCAAAACGAATTGCTGATACTAATTTCTCTGAGGTGTGTCTGCAGACAAATTGTATTAATGTGTCTTTATGCTTATTGGCCATTTGCATAAATGCATGTATTGTTATGAATAAATTTAATTTTCATAAGTTAGTGTCACTTCGTGGTAATGCCCAGGTCACACATCACGGACTGGACGCCGGATTAGCCACGGATACGATCCGACATCATTCGTGGCAATCCGTATTGGTCCGTAGCTTTCCGTATTGCAGTAGTACTTAATCATACGTTTATAGTGTATCCGTATCGGACTACCGAAATTTGCATTTCCGGGGTTATCCGTGTGATTTAATCCTTAGTAGAACCGGCGAGGTGATCCGTGAATGTGTGACCAGGGCATTAAGGGAAGCAATGATCAAAATGTTCTCCTCGTGATAATTTCGAGAGTTACGTCTCTTGTATATTTACCGAGCACAGAAGTTCACCCAATAAAAGATTAAATTGTGCGGCTAAAATTTGAGTTTTCACGACGGATGTCTGTGGAGTGTGATCTAGTCAGCCAAAACGAGTTAAGTGTTCGAATTTTCTATTTTTTGTGACCCATCCATATATATTATCAAATAAACAATGCCTTTTCAACTGCTTCAATGTGTGCTCGTTTATTTTAGGGTTATAGCTTCAAAGGCATCTGGAGTGGTCAGCAAATGACACAAAAGCACCAAAAATGCTATATGCTATTTTAAGATCTTTTATTCCCAAGCCATTGGAAATATTAAGTGAATATATAAATTTTTGAATTACGTTACTGTGAATTACGTAGCTACAATTTAACTCAAACATATCCTACCTGACAAAATATTTGATGCTGTTTTTTCACCAAAGCAAATCAGTACCACTTGATGAGTACCAAATTAATCCATATTATAGTTGTCATTTAGTAACAACAATGACTTTATGGAGAATTCTGAGGTGCATCACCTTCCCCTTTCATGTAAATTACAAAGATACTCATAATATCAATCGCTGAAACGTCTGAGGGGTTACTCATTGGAGTTTTGGAGTGAACCTGATTGTAAGAAGGTAACGTAATTCACAAGCAGTTAACAAGTATAAGCTAAAGAGTCCCTTAAAAGTCCCCGTCTCGTAAGAAGTTTGATATGTACAAGTATGATTTATCATAGAAACGTAATTCACATTGAAATCCATTGGCATTCTTTCTGACAAGCTTGAAACATCTAGTTGTACACATTTTTGCACACCAAAAACTACTGGATCATTATCACTAAATAAAAGATCTAGAAATGTGTCAATGTGAAACAGAAGCCCCCGCCCGACCAGAGAAAAAGTCTCCCAGATATAACTGATTCAATAATATTGACAAAATCTAGGCTGGTATTGTAACATGTCAATATGCCGACATTTATTACAGAATTTGTCTAGTTCCATCTATTCATTCTTGTAATAAGGAGCAGAAACAAAACTCTAACATGATTTAAAGGCTATAACTCTGTTATATATTTGCATCACATAACAATATTTACATTTTCATTGCAAGCCTTTAATGAATCTTTAGAATTTTGCAACCGTTCATAGCCTCATGAGCTACATAAAATTTGATTGACAAATGCCAAGCTCACTTGCACGTGCAATTCGCTTCGAACACCGAATTCATTCGCCAGATGTAACACTGGTGTTGTGATTGACACCGAACCTCACCTGAGTTGCATGTAAAGATGAAGCGTGACTCTATTTACAATATTTATATGTTGTTATAGAAAAAAGGGTTTCAGGCGTTTATTTTCATTTATAATAAAAGCTTTGACATACACATATGTAACAGCCGGACTGGCTCATTTTAGGCATTCTGCATCAATCGTTTGAAATAAAAAGACCCAAAGGTTATTGGTCAGAGGTCGTGGTACATCTGTACAAAACAAGCTTCTTGTTTGCTCCATCACACTGGCTGTTCCGCAGTTCCATTTTACACTCCGACTTAACCGTTAATACGATTATATTTTAAATACAAAACTGTTTCAATTCTTAAATTAATTTTATATTTTAGATATTTTTCGGGCTTCACTTACTTTGCAAGAGACCCGACGTATTCATGATTCCATGAACATTCAAAAAAGTGAATTAATTTCTTAAATGCATGACAATACCAACCCAGAGCTTGCCATTATCTATCCATATGCATTTTTTTGATCAAATTTCAAGCCAATATGAAATTCTGACACGAGTCAAGGGCTATAACTCTTTTATTAATTTGCGCATATTGACCCCTAGATCTTGTCAATATCAAGTGTTAACAAATTCTTGTTAAATTCCATATATTCATTCTTTTTTAAAAGTTATTGAGCGTAAACAAAATTCTAATTTAAATCAAGGGCCATAACTCTGATAATAATCAGTGGATTTTATCCTTAACAGTACTAGACCTGTATTTTATTATTATATATCTGTGTATGAAAATATGAATCCAATAAGGCAATGTATTCTAAAGATATCGCCCGAAAACCATTTTTCTAACTACGATCAATGGCCATAAATCGGATAATAATAATTGGTGGATATTATCCTTTATCGCTTTGACCTGTATTTTATGATTATATAATCTGTGTATGAAATATGAATCCAATATGCCACTGTTTTCAAAAGATATCGCCCGGAAACCAATTTTCTTACTGAGATCAAGGGCAATAACTCTGATAGCAATCTGTGGAGTTTATCAATAATCGAACTTCGCCTGTATTTTATGGTTATATACATTTGTATCTGTGTATGAAATATGAATCCAATACATCGATGCATTCCAAAAGATATCGACCGGAAACCATTTTTCGTACGGAGATCAAGGGCCATAACTCTGATAATAATTTGTGGATTTTACCCTTAATCGAACTTGGCCTGTATTTTATGATTTTATACCTGTGTATGAAAAATGAATCCAATGCTCAGAATATATCGCCCGGAAACCATTTTTCGTACGGACAAGGGTGATGCTATATGCCTCACCCCACCTACCCACCCATTCAAAATGGCGGGGGCAAGATAAGGCGACAAAAATGGTCAAAGTTTGTAAACTTAACTCGCTTTGGTTGTGGTTTCGCACTGTTTGAATATATATCCCATTTGAGACGGTTCTTTTGAGTACCATTTGATTGAGAAATAAGAAAATATTTTATTACGCACTGTTCAATCTGGAGGCCTGGACCTAGTATTGTTGCAAAAAAAGTAAAAACCTCTAAAATTTGAACTCCAATTTTTCGAAATAGATCTACTTGCATATTCGAAATAAATTTCGGAAACAATGGACTCAGAGAATAAGGCTTATTTATGAATTATTTTATTATTAAATACTATCTATAAAAACACATGTTTTGTGTGTGTTATAAAACGTTTCTTTGACACTCACAAAACATTTGTTTGATAGGAAAAAAATGAAAATATTTTGTTTTGGGGGGGGGGGGGGGGGGGGGGAGAGTGATATATTCTTTTGTCTGCCTTCGATACTTCGAAATAAAATCTCAGTCCCTATGACTTTGAATTTACGAGATTCGAGTGTACTGTAAAATCCTATCAGACTGCACATGAAAGTGTTAATTCTGTTCCGATTGCTAGTCTTTCCCCAGAAAATAGTCTTGTAAATGTAGGTGATGCCTGGCAAACATCAATTGGTATTCACGCGCGTCGCTGACAATATAATTTGCAAATACAATTTGAAGCCAAATCAGGTACCGACAAGACGTCGGACTTGATCTGAATCCAAACTGTTTAACACAATGGTGGTATACATGAAAAAATATATATTAAAAAAAAGTGAATTTCGAAAAGAAATCAACAACGAAAAAAGCATGCACAATTTCCGAGCATGCAAAAAAGTTAAACATGGATCAGCACCGGTACCTGACAACTCCATATGCTATTTTTAGATCATGACATCATTTTCTATCTTTAGACAACAATGAAAATTTTCAAGAAATATTTAAGTTAACTTTTAAATACCTTTGAAAATATTCTAGAAAATGGAGCATTTGCTCGAAAAGAGCAAATACTCCATTTTCCATAGTATTTTCAAATAGGCGCCTTAAGGCGTTATTAACATTTTATAGGTATTATCAGAGATGGTATCAAGGATGTAATTTAAGAAAATATCATTCTGCTTGAATACAATATGAACATATGGCATTTTTATCGCAAATGTTCTATGGGAGTAAACATTGTCATTTAAAATACATCATACATGAAATTTATTTGATAAGAATGTGGAATAAAAGATTTTATCGTATTAATGCACATACTTTTTACATCTCAATGGAGACTATAAAACGATATAATGCAGGAGATAGAATGAATGTTTTAATATAACTTTATCTTTCAATAAAGAAAGACTGAGAAAGTTGGAATAATCAGCATTTGATTGTAATCATCATTTTTCAACTCGTCTGCTGACTTATTTTCAAAATTAACTTTTCAAAAAAATCTTTCAGGAACAGAGGTTAACAGCAGACGACAAGTCACAAAAGTCGCCGCTAGCAAATACCCACAGTCGCGGATTCAGAAAGTTTTGTCAGAGGGGGTCCAACTTTGACATCTTTTGTGCGGGTCGATGATGGACCGAAATTGAATTTTGTATTTTGTGAATTTTCAGGGGACCCGGACCAGTATTGCTAAGAAACCCTTTATTTTTGTGATTTTTCAGGCCCCCCCCCCGATCCGCTCATGTACAACATTGCTTTTGGAATAGATTCGCAGCAAACAGAACACGCAGACGGGCGATCAGTAATTGCGTATGCATGGCTGCAGTACAGAGATTCAAAAACATACTTTGTGTCGTCTCATTTTGCTAGCGAGATAAAACGAGTACTCAAAAGATTGACTCTTTCCTTACATGCGCGGATCCAGGGTGGGCGACAGGTGGTCCAGACTCCCCCCTCCCCTGGAAAATCACAAAGCTTTAGGATAGGGTTCCTTAGCGTAACTGGTTCGGATCCCCTGGAAATTAACAAAGCTACCAAGCCAGCATTCAATGTTGGGCCATTATCGGCCCGCCAGCAAACGCCATTTAAATGGCGTTTCGCTGGTGGGCCGATGATGGCCCGCATTTAGTGTTATTTGGATCCCCTCTCCTCCCCAAATCAAAAGAAAAAGAAAAGAAAAAAAAGAAACAAAAAAAAACTTGTCAGAGTTGGACTCCCTCTGACAAAACTTTCTGGATCCGCGCATGCCTTGCTAATGCAAACAGTTTGGACCCAGATCAGGACTGACAGAACGTCGGTCCTGATCTGGATCCACGCCGTTTGACACTCTGATAGTGTTCCTGAACAAGTTATTTTTATAAAGTTAGTGTTGAAACAAAGTTAGTTGACGACAAAAAAAACATTAAAAATGCCAAGCATGCAAAGAGTTCAGGTGCCACAACATTGCTTATCCGGGCCCTGAAAAGTGCTGATAAACTTTATCAATGTAACAGGTAAATTCTTGCATCTTGTTATAAAGCAAGTCTGGAGAAATCATTATTGAATACCGCTGCATATTATCATGCCGTGTCGCGAGCACCAAGACTTAACTTAGAGGTACATTAAAATCAAAGCAAAAAAGGATCAATCCAATGGGATAGCAAGAACGCTGAAAAAGTTACGCCAAACAAACGGAGACTACTGGATCAAGCAGTGATTCTCTTCAATTGCGTCCCTTTTCAAAATGGGAACTTCTCTAAAAGGAAAGAATTTGCTCCCAGAGGGAGCGAATTCGTTCTTTCAGTTCCTTATAGTATGGAAATCACTTAACCACATTAGGTGACCCCCCTTGAATGTTAATATTTCTATTAAATCACGCATGTGCGTAACTGCGTAATGAGAGCTACGCCAATGCGATCGATGAGTGTGCTCAACGCAAATATCCGCGCTTACATTTATTACCGCATAGTAGATCATACACTGACCCAAAATGAAAACTTTACATAGAATTCAAAAGTATAAATTTTGATAATAAATCAATTTTCGGGATTAAATTTTTTCGGCCATCGAATCTTCAATGCCTTATTGGTGTCTCTGAAAAAAATAATGTATGACAATCAGAAATTGAATAATTTCTATGAATAATTCAGTTTAGAGGGGTCAAAATGAAGATTTTTAAAAATAATTAAAACAGTCACACAGCATTTGAAAACAAGAAATTACTGACTACGTGCTTTATGTGATGTTAAGAAGAGCATTAGTAACCAGTGTGGCCTCCAGTTTACGAATGCTTAGCAGAATACGTCGCCTCATTGAAATTACGTAACTTTGTATGAGCACGTTAGGAATACGTATGTAATGCTAACAGACGTGCATATTGGAGTCATTTATTGCATCCACTTGATGATTGGACCTAACCCTCATACCCATTGTATCCTATACGTGTTCGATGGGGATCATGACTGGGAAAGAAGCAGGCCAAGGCAAGAGGTTGACGTTTTTTTGAGCATGGAATTGTGTGGTTATTTACGCGTTGTGTAAGGCCTTGCATTGTCATGCTGAAAATGCCAGGTCCGTTATTTGCATGAAATGATTAATTATATTTTATGCATGAATCCCGTAAACGCCGACCATAATGGTTTCTGGTTAAAACGATTTCGTGGGTGAATTAACGTGTTAACACGATAAGAACGTAACGTTGTCACACGTGCACGATCAGGTCTTGCACGAACCTGACAGACCCAGTTCTGTTGTACCGGTTCATAAGATTATGAATAGCATGTCTAGAGCAGCCAAAATGATATGCGATTTCATTTACCGGAGACCCCCGCTTTGAGCACGCCAATAACTTGGTTTCTTTTATCTTTTGAAAGACGTACCGTCACTATATGCAAGCGTTTTGTAACAATAAATTATTTTTTTATTATCAGTACTCAGCTGCAAATGTTTTCTTGTCGTTAGTTAACCACCTGTTCCTGAGCACGTGCAACGTAAGGAACATGTCTGTTAGGTGTTGACGCTTGAATAGACCTGGAATTTGAATAAAAAATCGTGACGATAAGCATGGGTAAATCTTACAACGACATGCATACAAACAAAAAAGCTATTCAAAGAAATAAAGTATAAAGTTTTCATTTTGGGTCAGTGTAGTATGTTTTTGACCTAAATTGTCTCCGAGGCCATCTTAGTTGTAGGCAAACAGTGTTCCAAATATTAACCACATCTTAAAGAGTTGGCATTTTTATCTTGTGATAAGGGGTATGCATGCCGCATACTGTCGACCCTTTAAGTATCGCGCCTGCGCAGACTATGGAGTTGACACTACAAGCTATATAGACAAATTTTAGTAATTTTGACCTTGACCTTTCAATCTAAGCCAAACCATTGTGTTGAAAATAAATAATCTCCGTCAATAAATGTAATTAATGTAAGTGGAGCTTGGTGTAAAATCCAGAAGACAGAACTTAAATGTATTGACATTGACCTTTGACTGCAATGTCATAGCAGTGACCTGAAACCTTACGTCATAAGCAATCATTACGCTAAACATGAACATACTCCATAAAAATGAAGGAAGAGTTCGCATTGAGAGCCGTAAGCCAGATTTTAAACATATTTGACCTTGACTTGTAACTCCACGGTCAAATCGGTGATCTGAAACCACAACACGAGCAACCATCTCAAGCTAAATAAGAATATATGCTCCCAATCAAAATATGAAAGTCGAGTTCGCGTTACGTGCCGTAAGACAGATTTTATTTATGTTTCACTTCATCATGAGACGTGATATGAAACATCCACCATAAGCAATCATTGTCTTACATATTCACCCTCTATCAAACAATGAACGGTGAGTTAGCTTTAAAAGCCTCAAATAGATTTTAAATGTATTTGACCTTGACCTTTGACTACATACTGCTAGACAAGTTTATTCCATCTTGACATTTTGCTCTAAGGTCATAAAGATGATCTGGCTATGAAACCTTCATTGTCATATTACACACCACAAGCGATGTCCTCCATCAAAATATGAACTTGAGTTCGCGTGACGAGCCATAAGATATATTTAAAGTATATTTGACCTTGACATTTTGCGACAAGGTCATATCGGTGATATAAACCTTTGTTGAAATCTACACGACATATACAATCGTATATACGTAAATAGCTGGAATTTCCTTATGATGTAAGAATTCTTACCAGTTAAACATCACAAATGTAACCATTAGGTGGCATAACTTGTTGGGCATGCAACAACATATCCAAATATTTGATGGAAAGTGAGGTCGCGTGTTGCTTAGCAACGGAAAAATGATATTAAAGCTAACCTGGCCGTATTTTCTTCATACAAAATTATCATGCTAAAGAAACGTAGTCTGCCATTCAGCTATTATCATGTATCTGTACATGGTTTGTTATTTACTCTGTTTTAGCTTAATTTTTCTCAATGTTACATATTAAATATGGCCACATTACAAGTACCAGTTAGTCACGGTTGCCTAGCTACCACGCAATTGTGGATTTGGGACAATTTGTATATTCTATATTCTTCTGTCGCTAGGCAACAAGGGGAACATTTGATACGTGTTTTTTCCAAAGATATTGTTTGAAAATATAGAATATATTTAATAATTGAAGAGAGATTAAAAACTTTAATACCAACCGACGATAATTTAAGGGCCAATTAATGACCCCTAACCCCATTTCTATTGCCACACTCTTAAGAACATATTACATTTTTTGTTGCTTTTTCATGCTTAACGTACCTACCAATTTGACATTTTTCATTTTAAGTCAATGAGTTTTACAGAATGGTCACTTTATGTTGTAGTTTATAAAAGAGGTTCTTTTTTGGAACTGATCTGCACATGCCGGTAACCATGACAACAATTTAAAGACATCTGGCCAGGTTAACTTTAATACCCTGTTTTCGTTGCTAAGCAACAGGCGACATCACTTTCCATCAAACTTTTGAATATATCGTTGAATGCGCAACAAGTTATGCCACCTAATGGTTACATTTGTGATGTTTAGATGGTACAAACTCTTACATAATAAGAAAACTCTCGCTATTTATTGGATGACCCTCGTATGAACACACTAGGCGAAAAATGAAAGAGGGCGTTCACGTTACGAGCCTGAACAAGGGAGATCATTTGTACCAAGTAATATTCCAAATCGTAGTTTCTGTCAAACTTTTTTAAAATGTTTCCTATGTACGTACATGTACGAGTATATGCATATTTACAACCCGTTCGCTGATAAGCATCTGCTTTTATAGGAACTTTCCATTAAATGAGGAACTGCTACCGTAACTCCGTCCCATGTTTGATGTTGTTGTTGTTGTTGTTGGTGGTGGTGGTGGTGGTGGTGGTGGTGGTGGTGGTGGTGGTGTTTTTGTTGTTGTTGTTGTTGTTGTTGTTGTTGTTGTCTATCAGATAAAAATATTTACATTCTCAATGTAGCTGCCTGAGCCTTAGATGAGCTGCTTGCATTTCTCGATGCAAAACATTGAGCAGTCACGTGGTCTAGGTCGCGCCTCTAGGTGGAGTAACGTCAACGTCAACCAATAACTTTCTTTGTTTATCAACAATTGCGTGACGTCATTCACGTATCGCCACGACGTTATGTACTGGAATTTCGTTCGCTGGCTGTTCCAATACCTCCGTTACAAATAAGATATTCCATTTTTTCAATGATAATCAGCGAATTTTGGTGGATGATAATTAAGTACATTTGATTGAAAATATAAAATGTAAATATAAGGATTGAAATTCAGATTTATAGCTTGCACTGGATGATGCAAAACATTAGCGTTTTAATGTCTCCGAGAAGCCCTTCGGGCTTCACAGACATTAAAAAAGCCTAATGTTTTGCATCATCCAGTGCAAGCTAAAAATCTGCATTTCAACCCTTAATTGAACAAACTTGGTAGGGGGTCACCTAAGGATCATTAAGAATCAACTGACCGTTATGTGCACGACCCGTGGTAAAGGTATATTAATCAGAAATGTGTGGAAAACCATTTGGTCATTTTCTGCAGAACGATGCATAATGGGACCAAAATATACATGTACCATATGTTGTTCAAGAGTTGTGACTTACTGACCACGCACACGTTTCTGTTTATAAGATTAGTTGGCTTTTCAAATGTTTTGCATTGTTTGTCTTATTTTATAAGATGGTTTAATTTCTCAAAAGTAACTGTACATGGTCACTGGTCAAGTTCTCCAAAGTTTCAGCTATAATATGTGCATTCCAAATAGTGTTAACGTGTGAAGGTCAGAAAACATTTGCATACCAGTGTCCAGACAATGTTAAAATGTAGAAGTTTGCAAAATGTGATCAAAAAGAGTTATGAGCTTTTTCGCTAAAAGACCTCGACCGGCTGAGATGGTGCTCGGAGATTCCTCGTCACCATTTTGCATACAAGTGGTTGGACAATATTAAAATAAATAAGTAAGCAGAATTTGTAATTGTTATATGTTTTGTTGTGCGTTACTTTATGTCCATTCTAGCATTGCAATCATCTTGATGAGGAAGAGAGAGCTGATTGCTTTGCTTAATTTGTCTTCCTGGTGTCTCGTGATGGTTGAGCGGCTCTTCCTCGCGGTGCCACGGGGCTGTCTGCAGTTTGTGATTGTGGTATTTCCTGATCATACTCACTTACTATTTTTGATCAAAATATACCATGTAGTTCAAGAGTTGAGAGTATTTGCAATGATAATTGTCACTCAAACTTATGTTTGGATTTTTATAGTTCACATTATACTTTTCTGGAGTTGTGCAGACTACCTAATGAGTTCACTTGCAGCGTTTCCTAGAGTTCCGAAGCTGTGGTTACGTGCACGTTCTAATAAACCTAATAGTTCTAACAGACAGACCTCTTACATAATTAATGACGCTTTCTTTTGTTCGTCTGCAATACAAAACGCATTTTGAAGCATAAGGTTACATATCTGCTAAATCTTTTGAGCAGGAAACTGCTTTGGGCCGATTCGCAGCAAACATAAGAAGACGAGCTAACACCAATTTGTTAGATTTATTATTCATGTAGATGATGCCATTCGGGATATTTGTTGTTGTTTGAAAGCTTCTATGACCGCTACATATGCCCCTGAAACTAATCGCCCTGGCACCAAGTTAACGCTCAACCCAATCGAGCATGTTCGTTATAGTCATAAATGATAAATACGACAGCAAAATATGTCTACTTTTTTCAGCATTTGAGTTTTATGAGCAGTTGAAATTTCATGCTCAGTTGAGTTCAGCATGAAAACAGCTCTATAACCTCGGGGTCTGGTCTTTGGTTTCCATGTATACCCCTTGCTAACCATGATCATGTTTCCCAAAAATAAAAACCTTTGCGCCCTTGAAATTCTTAAATGCCCTTCCCCTCCTGCAAATAAAGTCATTCGCGTCCTTTATATTGTTATGTAATAATTGCACCACTGAAACAAATGTTCTTGCATTTCTGAAATAAATGTCCCTGATCATTTGTAGTGCTAAATTAAAGCCTGCTAAAATAGTACAGGAAACAAATTTCAGTTGATCCCTTGTTTCCCAGTACTGAGTTGTGAAATGCACAGGCCACTGGAGAAATGCTGGCCGCCAAATATCTTAACCCTTAAAGCGTCAAGTAAAATGCATCTGAAAATGCCGGCTGCTGAAGTCGTCACTGCAAATAATTGCCTAACTTTACTGGCGAATTTAAGTATACAAGCAAAAAGTGTGGACCCAAAACAGACTGCTCCTATAGGAGCAGTCTGATCTGGGTCCACACTGTTTGCCATCGAGGCCTCTTAACATTTGAACAGACGAGAAAAGCAGACGACTTTTGTTGCGATTGGCGCTTTAAGAGTTAGTAGGATAGTGAGTATAAATTTACACCAAAAGGGACGGTAGCTGACCTGCCATCACTTATTTTTATAGTGTGTTACGCAGGGAGCGCAGAGGCTCAGTGGTAGAGTGCTTGACTCGAGACCGAGTGGCCGTGGGTTCGAACCTCACCGGCGTCACTGCGCAAGACACATTAATCCTTGCTAAATGGCGTTTCGCTGGCGAGTCGATGATGGCCCACTTATGACGGTATTCGGATCCTCTACACCCAAATCAACAAAAAAAAACGTAGTCAAAGTTGGACCCACTCTGAAAAAAAACATTTCTGGATCCATGCATGAACACCATGGTAATGAGCAGACTGTGGACGTGCAGGCTACTCATCATTTGCATATTTCTCATGAAATATTTACAATAAATTTGAAAACGCCATAATTCTCTACCACAGAGCAAAAGTGATAATTCGTTGTCATGTTCAAAATTTAAATGTTTTGTATGGCCCTTTGTTCAGGTCGGCACTATGCCAAATTAGGTTTTTTCACTAAAGTTTCTAAAAAAAATATACTCGTACCATATATACTCCAGTGCCACTTACTATTTCGGGGATATTGGACACTTTGTGGCGATTTATAAAAAATTAGAGTATACCAATACATGTACCTATAAGGAAAAAACTGATTGCACACGAAATGCCATGAAGAGTATTGACTGTGTCGTTAAAACAACAAAAAAAGCAAGTGAGAATGAACAATCAAACACCGCAGACCAACCCATGGCACCGTGAGAAAGAGCCACAGAACACTGACTGTCACAAGATATCAGGGAGACAGGTTAGCAAATCAATCAATGAAGATGAATACAAAACTAGACGAACTCAAAGTACTGAATAACAAAACAAGGGCCAACAACACAGTACCCCCATACACAATGGGAGCAACAATAAACACTAAATTAACAACAACACAACCACCGCCTTAGACAGGACAGCAGCCAAAGCCTCAGGTGTAGCTTAAATGCATTTTACTGGTGCTAAATCTTCGCCCTAGATTCTGTTGCTGTTAAACACAAAAAAGTTTAACTCGCATGAAGGCTTCCTCCGGAACTGTTTATGGAAATAGTAGCTTAGTTGATGTAACCTATTCATCTGTTCCCACTTCTTTTCAATACACTCAATCGACAATAAAGGAAACAAATGTTTTGAAGAAGGGATGTTAACAGCCATATATACGGTAAACCTTAAGGTACGTGGTTGAGAGCTGTTCTAAATACACATTTGTGCCAGAGCCTGGTAAAACCAAGAGAATGCCATGTGCACACAGCGAATACTCAGATTAGCATTGACATCAGATATTTTATTCTGTGCCTAAACATGCTAAAGACGATCTTTATGCGCACAGGGAAGACTCTGGTAAGACGGGACTTAATCTTAGGCTTAACCAGTGTTTGCTGAGCGCATAGAAAACTATGTTGGTTTTATCAGGCAAAGGCTCATTTAATTTTTCGTCTTTCAAAACCTAATTTAGATGATTGATGTGTGCGTTAAAATATTTCAATAAAGATTTGCTCGGTAAAAAATCATTTCGCGAACAAAAAGGCTTTTAGTTAATAGCATGCTACCCAACCCGTTTTCGCCACAAGCCTATACATAGAGAATGCCTACTTTACGAAACTTGCTAACTGTTCACCTTTTTGTTTCTATATAGTTTCCTCCAAATACAAATAATATTCCCCTCAGGCTATTATATAAGCTTCCCATTGGTGCGATATTGGTAGGCTATGATAACTTTATAGCTTACTCTTAGTACGATCTCTTACTTTTAAAAATTTACAACGATAGGTAAGCTATAATCTCTTTCTCCTAACACAATATATTATGGTATCCTACTCTTGGTACGATAGGTAGGCTATGATATCTTACTCTTGGTATGATAGGTAGGTTATGATATCTTACTCTTTGTACGATAGGTAGGCTATGAAATCTTACTCTTGGTATGCTAGGTAGGTTATGATATCTTACTCTTGGTACGATAGGTAGGCTATGATATCTTACTCTTGGTATGATAGGTTGGTTATGATATCTTACTCTTGGTACGATAGGTAGGCTATGGAATCTTACTCTTGGTACGATAGGTAGGTAATGATATCTTACTCTTGGTACGATAGGTAGGCTATGATATCTTACTCTTGGTACGGTAGGTAGGTTATGATATCTTACTCTTGGTATGATAGGTAGGTTATGATATCTTACTCTTGGTACAATAGGTAGGCTATGATATCTTACTCTTGGTACGATAGGTAGGCTATGATATCTAACTCTTGGTACGCTAGACAGGTTATGATATCTTACTCTTGATACGATAGGTAGGTTATGGTATCTTACTCTTGGAACGATGATAGTTAGGTTATGATATCTTCCTCTTTGTATGATAGGTAGGCTATGATATCTTCCTCTTTGAACGGTAGGTAGAGTATGATATCTTACTCTTAGCACGATAGGTAAGCTATAATCTCTTTCTCTTAGCACAATATATTATGATATCTTACTCATGGAACGATGATAGGTAGGCTATGATATCCTACTCTTAGAAACATAGGTACGTTATGATAGCTTACTCTTGGTACGATAGGTAGGCTATGATATCTTACACTTGGAACGATGATAGGTAGGCTATGATATCTTACTCTTGGTACGATATGTAGGGTATGATATCTTACTCTTGGAACGATGTTAGGTAGGCTATGATATCCTTTTTTAGGCTGTGATATCTTACTTTGGTAAGATAGGTAGGCTATGATATCTTACTCTTGGTACAATAGGTAGGTTATGATAGCTAACTCTTGAACCGATGATAGGTAGGCTATGATATCTTACTGTTGGTACGATAGGTAGAATATGATATCTTACTCTTAGTACGATAGGTTAGCTATAATCTCTTTCTTTTAGCATAATATATTATGATATTTTACTCTTGGTATGATATGTAGGTCATGATAGCTTTCTCTTGGTACGATAGGTAGGCAACGATATCTTTCTCTTAGCACAATATATTATGATATTTTACTCTTGGTACGATAGGTAGGCTATGATATCTTACTCTTGGTACGATAGGTAGGTTATGATATCTTGCTCTAGGTACGATAGGCAGGCTATGATATCTTACTCTTGGTACGATAGGTAGGTTATGATATCTTACTCTTTGTATGACATAGGCTATGATATCTTCTTCATTGAACGGTAGGTAAATATGATATCTTACTTTTGGTACGATAGGTAAGCTATAATCTTTTTCTCTTGGCACAATATTTTATGATATCTTACTCTTGGTACGATAGGTAGGCTATGATAGCTTACTCTTTGTACGATAGGTAGGCTATGATATCTTACTCTTGGTACGATAAAATGCTATGATAGCTTACTCTTGGTACGATAGGTAGGTTATGATAGCTTACTCTTGGTACGATAGGTCGGTTATGATATCTTACTCTTGGAACGATGATAGGTAGGCTATGATATCTTACTCTTGGTACGATATAGGCTATGATATCTTCCTCTTTGAACGGTATGTAAGCTATAATCTCTTTCTCTGAGCACAATAATTTATGATATCTTACTCTTGGTACGATATGTACGTTATGATAGCTTACTCTTGGTACGATAGGTAGGCTTTGATATCTTACTCTTGGTAAGATAGGTAGGCTATGATATCTTACAATTGGTATGATAGGTAGGTTATGATACCTTACTCTTGGTACGATAGGTAGGCTATGATATCATACTCTTGGTACGATAGGTAGGTTATGATATCTTACTCTTGGTATGATAGGTAGGTTATGATGACTTGATCTTGGTACGATAGGTAGGTTATGATAGCTTACCTTTGGTACGATAGGAAGGCTATGATATCTTACTCTTGGTACGATAGGTAAGCTATGATATCTTACTCTTGGTACGTCATAGGCAATGATATCTGCATCTTTGAACGGTAGGTAGAATATGATATCCTACCCTTAGTACGATAGGTAAGCTATAATCTCTTTCTCTTAGCACAATATATTATGATATCTTACTCTTGGTACGATATGTAGGTCATGAAAGCTTTCTCTTGGTACGATAGGTAGGCTATGATATATTCCTCTTTGTACGATTGGTAGGCTGTGATATCTTACTCTTGGTACGACATGTACATTATAACAGCTTACTCTTGGTACGATAGGAAGGCTATGATAGCTTACTCTTGGTACGATAGGTAGCTATGATATCTTACAATTGGTATGATAGGTAGGTTATGATTTCTTACTCTTGGTTCGATAGGTAGGTTATGATATATTACTCTTGGTATAATAGGTAGTTGGTGATAGCTTACTATTGGTTCGATAGGTAGGTTATGTTAGTTTACTCTTGGTACGATAGGTTGGCTATGATATCTTACTCTTGGTACGATAGGTAGGTTATGATAGCTTACTCTTGGTACGATAGGTAGGTTATGATAGCTTACTCTTGGTATGATAATGTAGGCTATGATATCTTATTCTTGGAAGAAATGTAGGCTATGATATCGTACCTTTGGTACGATAGGAAGCTTATGATATCTTACTCTTGGTACGATATGTAGGTAATAATATCTTACTTAGGTTATGATATCTTACTCTTGGTACGATAGGGAAACTATGATATCTTACTCTTGGTACGATAGTTGGGCTATGATATATTACTCTTTTTACGACATAGGCTTTGATATCTTTCTCTTTAAACGGTAGGTAGAATATGATATCTTACTCCTTGTACGATATGTAGGTTATAATATCTTAACCTTGGAACGATAGTTAGGTTATGATATCTTACTCTTGGTACGATAGGTCGGTTATGATATCTTACTCTTGGAACGATGATAGGTAGGCTATGATATCTTACTCTTGATACGATATAGGCTATGATATCTTCCTCTTTGAACGGTATGTAAGCTATAATCTCTTTCTCTGAGCACAATAAATTATGATATCTTACTCTTGGTACGATATGAACGTTATGATAGCTTACTCTTGGTACGATAGGTAGGCTTTGATATCTTACTTTTGGTAAGATAGGTAGGCTATGATATCTTACAATTGGTATGATAGGTAGGTTATGATACCTTACTCTTGGTACGATAGGTAGGCTATGATATCTTACTCTTGGTACGATAGGTTGGTCATGATATCTTACTCTTGGTATGATAGGTAGGTTATGATGACTTGATCTTGGTACGATAGGTAGGTTATGATAGCTTACCTTTGGTACGATAGGAAGGCTATGATATCTTACTCTTGGTACGATAGGTAAGCTATGATATCTTACTCTTGGTACGTCATAGGCAATGATATCTGCATCTTTGAACGGTAGGTAGAATATGATATCCTACTCTTAGTACGATAGGTAAGCTATAATCTCTTTCTCTTAGCACAATATATTATGATATCTTACTCTTGGTACGATATGTAGGTCATGAAAGCTTTCTCTTGGAACGATAGGTAGGCTATGATATATTCCTCTTTATACGATAGGTAGGCTATGATATTGTCCTCTTGGTACGATATGTAGGCTGTGATATCTTACTCTTGGTACGACATGTACATTATAACATCTTACTCTTGGTATGATAGGAAGGCTATGATATCTTACTCTTGGTACGATAGGTAGCTATGATATCTTACAATTGGTATGATAGGTAGGTTATGATATCTTACTCTTGTTTCGATAGGTAGGTTATGATATCTTACTCTTGGTATAATAGGTAGTTGGTGATAGCTTACTATTGGTGCGATAGGTAGGTTATGATAGTTTACTCTTGGTACGATAGGTAGGCTATGATATCTTACTCTTGGTACTATAGGTAGGTTATGATAGCTAACTCTTGGTATGATAATGTAGGCTATGATATCTTATTCTTGGAAGAAATGTAGGCTATGATATCTTACTCTTGGTACGATAGGAAGCTTATGATATCTTACTCTTGGTACGATATGTAGGTAATAATATCTTACTCTTTGAACGATGGTTAGGTTATGATATCTTACTCTTGGTACGATACGGAGACTATGATATCTTACTCTTGATACGATAGTTGGGCTATGATATATTACTCTTTGTAGGACATAGGCTGTGATATCTTCCTCTTTAAACAGTAGGTAGAATATGATATCTTACTCTTAGAACGATAGATAAGCTATAATCTCTTTCTCTTAGCACAATATATTATGATATCTTACTCTTGGTACGATATGTAGGTCATGATAGCTTTCTCTTGGTACGATAGGTAGGCTATGATATCTTCCTCTTTGTACGATAGGTAGGCTATGATATTGTCCTCTTGGTACGATATGTAGGCTGTGATATCTTACTCTTGGTACGATAGGTAGGCTAAGATATCTTACTCTTGGTACAATAGGTAGGCTATGATATCTTACAATTGGTATGATAGGTAGGTTATGATATCTTATTCTTGGTATGATAGGTAGGTTATGATATCTTACTCTTGGTACGATAGGTAGGTTATGATATTTTATTATTTGTATGATAGATAGGAGATGGTCTCTTTATCTTTGTACGATAGCTAGCATATGATAGTATCTCTATTGATACGCTATGTAGGCTATGATATCTTTCTCTTTGAACGGTAGGTAGAATGTGATTTAATACTCCTTGTACGATAGGTATAGGCTATGTTATCTTCCTATTTGAACGATAAGTATAAAGCTATTATATCTGAATCTTGTTTTTTGTTTAATTTGAGTTTTTTTTTCTTTACGTCCCATCAACAATCTTTCAGTTATATAGGGACGGGTCTCCCTGGGTTGAACCAGTACTAAGCTAGGATAAATGTGTCTTGCTCAAGGACCACAACGCAGTTACGCCGGTGAGCTTCGAACCCACGGACCTTCGGTTTCGAGTCAAGCACTCTACCACTGAGCCACTACCTTGTTACAATTGGTAGACTATGATATATTCCTCTTGGTACGATAGGTAGACTATGATATCTTCCTCTTGGTACGATAGGTAGACAATGATATCTTCCTCTTGGTACGATAGGTAGACTATGATATCTTCCTCTTGGTACGATAGGTAGACTATGATATCTTCCTCTTGGTACGATAGGTGGACTATGATATCTTACTCTTTGAACAATAGGTAGAATATGATATCTTACTCTTGGAACGATATGTATGCTATGCTATATTACTCTTGGAGCGATAGGTATGCTATGCTATCTTCCTCTTGGTACGACAAGTAGACTATGTTATCTTACTCTTGGTACGATAGGTAGACTATGGTATCTTACTCTTTGTATGATAGCTAGACTATAATATCTTACTCTTGGAACGATAGGTAGACTATGATATTTTCGCATTGAACGATAGGTGGAATATGAATTTTCCTATTTGATTGATAGGTATACTATGATATCTTACTCTTGGTACGATAGGTATACTATGCTATCTTACTCTGTGTAAGATAGATAGACTATGATATATTACTCTTGGTACGATAGGTAGACTATTATATCTACTCTTGGTACGATAGATGGACTGTATATTACTCTCTGTTCGATCTTTAGACTGTGATATCTAACTCTCGGTACGTTAGGTAGACTATGATATCTTAATCTCTGTACGATAGATAGACTGTGATATCTAACTCTTGGTACTATAGATAAACTATGATATCTTACTCTTGGTACAATAAATATACTATGATATTTTACTCTGGTACGATAGATGAACTATGATATCTTACTCTCGGGACGATAGACAAATTATGATATCTTACTCTTGGTACAATAGATATACTATGATATTTTAATCTGGTACGATAGATGAACTATGATATCTTACTCTTGGTACAATAGATATACTATGATATTTTACTCTGGTACGATAGATGAACTATGATATCTTACTCTCGGGACGATAGACAAATTATGATATCTAACTCTTGGTACGATAGATAGACTATGATATCTTATTTTTGGTACAATAGATAGACTTTGGGGGCCCCCAGGGGTTTTGGGGATCTGGGGAGAATGGCTATTTCATTCAGGGAGATGGGGAGCAGTGGTAATTATTTTAGGGGATCTGGGGAGCAAGCTCATAGTTTTGGGGATATAGGGAGCCCTGCCAAAAACTAAAAAATAAATTCAAAAAATCTCACCTTAAAGGAAAAGCCTCCATTTTATTTGATTTTTTAAAAAGTTCTTTGGCTTCTGGGGGCTGCCCCCAGACCCCCTTATTAAATCTTTTTGATTATTTAAATGCACATCTCGATTGGTTGAAGAGAACAATATGGCGAAAAATATTTTTATAGTTGATTTATAATCCTTAAAGCTGTTGATTTTTACGTTGATAATAACGTACTTTGGAACACTCAAAATGCACCAGATTGCACCATCTTTTCATTTTTTTTTTCGGGGGAGCATGCCCCCGGACCCCCCTAACACAAGTGTCATTCCACATCCTTACAGGGCTGCATATGTGCTCTCTCTAGTTAACAAGTTCATTTTTATTAAAACTTTGAAGAATGCAAAACAGATATATACTTTCTTGATGAAACTGAAATTAAACACGCATATAGGGCTGATAGCAATTGTACGACGACTTTTACGGTTACAAAAAATAAAAGCTTTCACTTTGTTTTAAAAATATATAATAAGCTGTCTTTACATGTATGACGCAAAATTAACATTAATTCATGTGCTTGTGTATAGCTTCAAAGTTTTTAAGTATATGTGTACGTGAATTAAGGAGAGAAAACACATTTTTGGGAAAATTGGCTTATATTTTTGGGGATTATTAATTTTAGAGATTTTTGGAGCAAACCAAAATACTTTCAGGGAGCTGGGAAAAAATTTTTCAGGGATTTGGGGAGAACAATGTATTATTTTAAGGAAGCAAGGGAGCACAGACCCCCCCCCCCCCCCCGGGGGGCCTCACTATGATATCTTACTCTGGTACGATAGATGGTCTATGATATCTTACTTTTGGTACGATAGATAGGCAATGGCATCTTCCTTTTGAGATGACTTTGGCTTTAAACCCCATTTTTCTCAAAACATCCGACAATGATTGATCGCTGATTCCCTTTCCACTGTCAAATGTGGCGATCAAACAGATGTGAATTTGCGACACGAGTTTTTGTTGGATTAGGTATCTCAAATGGTAAAATAACTTTTACCAAATAAAGCTGAAAATTAAGAGCTGTACCCGTAGCCAATCATCGGTGGACTGTCTACAGGTACGGGTCCGTATCCCTAGACTCCTAGTCTAGAGATACGGGACCGTACCTCTAGACCCGTATTCTAGGGATACGAGACACTTCCTTGCATGAACGTTCTATAAGCGGCCGGCCATAGCCGACCGCAGCAAGCCTTTTTTTAAACCTTATACTTGTTATCCTGTAACAACTGATATATAACTCTCAGCTATTTCTTTCCTTAGACATTTATGAGTGGTATCACATCATTAATATACAATATGAGCCAGTGCATGACATTTCCAACAATTTGACATTTTGACATGTGTAGACTCAGATGAGCCTGTGCAGCCTCCTTTTAAGCTTAGAGACTCCAAATGGTGTTCAGTCAGTAGCTTAACAATCATAGAATACTCAAGCGACTAGCAAAGGCTCTGATCAGACTGCGCGTATGCGCAGACTGATCTGAGGCTTTGCTGGTCGCACATACCATATTGTTGGAAATCTCATGCACTGGCTCATATATAAGCTTATTATTAACCCTTTGCCTGCTACTGGGGACTTTTGTTGTCTGCTGGTAACATGGGCAAACAGTTTGGAGCCAGATCAGGCCTGGTGAAATATCAGGCCTTATCTAGATCTTAACTTTTTGACAGACTAATGGTATTCATAATAAGTAATTTGAAAAAACAGCATACAGCAAAAAGCAATCAAAATTCCCCAGCATGCGGAGAGTTAATATACAGTGTATTCCTTATTATTAATAACTCATTTGTAGCCTCTTCAGACAGCTATTCACTGCTTAGGCCTTCATGAGATGTCATTTTCAAATCGTTTTACATACATGCACATGCTTTTGAAACCATTACAAGCACATATCCGTAAAAAAATGATCCCAAGTTTGTAACATCCTGGTATTGTCTGCTGCAATTATTCACTTTAAAAACAGATCAATCCATATGGAACAGTCTTATCTGGATGCATACAGTGGCGCATCCAGGGGGGTCAGGGGGTTCGCTCGAACCCCACTCCCTGCCCCCGTTTTTAAATATCCTATGAGAATGAAATAGTTTGGTCTCAGTGACTGAGACCAAATTATTTCTTTTTTATGGGATATTTAAGACAAGTAGCCCAATGGGCAACGATCGCTCACCATGGAGCCAGCATAATGTTTGGAGACACCATAATTTAGGATGCTCAAACGTAGATAACTTTGAACTTGAAACAGTGACCAGGAATTAATTAAAAAAACATAAGATATTATGGCGGTTCTAGTTATCTGCAAGTATTAAAAAGATCTGTATAAAAATTGCATTGGAAACCTGGTGAAAGTGTAGTTTTCAGATAATCAAGGGCAGCTAACTTCGTAGTCAGTTATGGGATCTGACCGAAATTCAAACTCATTCATACTTTTATGTATGTCCTGGTAACCTACAGGGATGAAGAAAATCAAATGAAAAATGAAGGTGCTAGAGTGGTCACAACATTATATATAATTTGTTTCATAAAAGATGCTCAAGGGCAGCTAACTCTGTAGCTGGTGGATGGGTGTGGCGGAAAATCAAATTCATTCAAACTTTTATGGGTGTCCTTGTTACCTGCAAGAATGAGGAAGATCTATTCAAAAATGAAGGTGCTAGAGTGGTTACAACAGATCTCCCATTGTACGTCTATGCAGATTTTTATGATGCTCAAGGGAAGTTAACTCTACAGTCTAAAGTTGGTTCTACTTTAAATTAAACCCATCCAAGCTTTTATGGTTGTTCTTGTTACCTGAAAGAATGAAGAAGATCCAATAAAAAATGAAGGCGCTAGAGTGGTCACAACATAATCAATCAATTTTTAAGATGCTCAAGGCCAGCTAACTCCATAAAATGTGATGGGATCTTGACTGAATTCAAACTCATCCAAGCTTTTATGGTTGCCCTTATCTGCAAGAATGAATATGATCTATTATAAAATGAAAGCACTACATGTAGAATGGTCACAACAATTCTCCCATTATAAGTCTATGGTGATTTTTAAGACGCTCAAGGGCAGCTAACTCCACAGTCGCAGGTCTGATCTGGCCCAATTTTGAACCCATTCAAGTTTTTATAGTTGACCTTGTTACCTGCACGAATGAAGAATTAAGGCACTAGAGTGGTCACAACATTATCCATCAATTCTTAAGATGTTCAAGGAGAGCTAACTCCATAATAGGTGATGTGATCTTGACGAAATTCAAACTCATTCAAGCTTTTATAGCTGTCCTTCTTATCTGCAAGAATAAATAAGATCCATTCAAAATTGAAAGCACTAGAGTGGTCACAACGTTTCTCCCATTATTAGTCTATGGGGATTTTTCCAGATGCTCAAGGGCAGCTAACTCATAAGTCACTTGATCGGATCCTGCAGAATTTCAAACTCATCCAATCTTTTATGAGAGTCTTTGTTAGATGAAAGAATAAAGAAGATCCAATCAAAAATGTAGGCGCTAGAGCGGTCACAACATTATCCATCAATTTTAAAAATGCTCAAGGGGAGCTAACTCCAAAACAGGTGATGGGATCTTAACGAAATTCAAACTCATCTAAGCTTTACTAGTTGTCCTTATTGTATGCAAGAATGAAGAAGATCCATTTAAAATTGAAAGCACTAGAGTGATCACAACATTTCTCCCATTATAAGTTTATAGGGATTTTTCAAAACGCTCAAGGGCAGGTAACTCATAGGTCCCTGGTCAGATCCTGCTGAATTTCGTGCCATCTGAGATATTATGAGTTTACTTGTTGCCTGCAAGAATGAAGAAGATCCAATCAAAAATGAAGGAGCTAGAGAGGTCACAACATTATTTGTTAATTTTAAGATGCTCAAGGGGTGTTAACTCCAAAATAAAATTATGTGATGGGATCTTGACGAAATTCAAACTCATACAAGCTTTAATAGTTGTCCTTATTGTTTGTAAGAATGAAGAAGATCAATTCAAAATTGAAAGCACTAGAGTGGTTGCAACATTTTTCCCATTATAAGTCTAAATGGATTTTTCCAAACGCTCAAGGGCAGGTAGCTCATAAGTCCCTCGTCGGATCCTGCTGAATTTCGAACACATCCGAGATATTATGGGTTTACTTGTTGCCTGCAAGAATGAAGAAGATCCAATCAAAAATGAATGAGCTAAAGTGGTCACAACATCATTCATTAATTTTTAAGATGCTCAAGGGGAGCTAACTCCAAAATGTGTGATGAGATCTTGACAAAATTCAAACTCATCCAAGCTTTAATAGTTGTTCTTATTGAATGCGAAAATGAAGAAGATCAATTCAAAATTGAAAGCACTAGAATGGTCACAACATTTCTCCCATGATAAGTCTATGGGGATTTTTCCAAACGCTCAAGGGCAGCTAACTCATAAGTCCTTCGTCTGATACTGCCCAATTTCGAACCCATCCGAGATTTTATGGGTGTCCTTGTTGCCTGCAAGAATGAAGAAGATCCAATCAAAAATGAAGGTGCTAGAGTGGTCACAACACTATTCATTGATTTTTCACACGCTCAAGGGCAGCTAACTCCGAAGTCAGTGATGGAATCTTGCCGAAATTCAAACCCATCCAAGCTTTCACGGCTGACCTTGTTACCTGCAAGAATGAAGAAGATCCATTGGAAAATGTAGGTACTAGAGTGGTCACAACATTTCTCCCATTATAAGTCTATGGGGATTTTTCAAAACGCTCAAGGGCAGCTAACTCATAAGTCCTTCGTCTGATACTGCCCAATTTCGAACCCATCCGGGATTTTATTTGTGTCCTTGTTGCCTGCAAGAATGAAGAGGATCCAATCAAAAATGAAGGCGCTAGAGTGGTCACAAAACTATTTATTGATTTTTCACACGCTCAAGGGCAGCTAACTCCGAAGTCAGTGATGGAATCTTGCCGAAATTCGAACCCATTCAAGGTTTTATGATTGACCTTGTTACCTGCAAAAAAGACGAAGATCCGTTGGAAAATGAAGGCACTAGAGTGGTCACAACTTTTCTCCCATTATAAGTCTATGGGGATTTTTCCAAACACTCAAGGGCAGCTAACTCATAAGTCCTTCGTCAAATGCTGCCCAATTTCGAACCCATCCAAGATTTTATGGTTGTCCTCGTTAACTGCAAGAATAAAGAAGAACCAATCAAAAATGAAGGAGTTAGAGTGGTCACAAGGTTTTCCCCATTATAACCCTTGGGAGCTATCAGTTGCCATGGAAACCAGAGTTCTGATCCGATCTGGCCCAAAACCTAATGGAGTCAATCCCCCACCCCAATGATGCTTCTGATGAAATTTGATTACGATAAGCCAGCTGATCTCAGAGATATTCATGTTTGAAAGTGTGAACGGACGGACGCCTACTCGACTACCATCCTATAAGCTCACCCTGAGCCTTCGGCTCTGGTGAGCTAATAAACAAGAGGTGTAAAACGGCCATTCAATAATAGACAAAACAAAGTCCTTAATGACAAATGGTAGCTAAATGAAGGTCGAAAGTATTGCAGAATGACTATTGCAGAATGTCATTCTGCAATACTTTTGACCTGCATTAAGCGATAATTGGTTTTTAAACCAATTTTCTGTCTTTTTGGGACACAGTTTTGACTGTATATAGATTTCAAAATACAACAACAGACGATAAGCAGACAGCATTAGTAATGAATGGCACTGAAAGTGTCAAATATCTGGTAGAAATTTGGGAAACCTAAACTGTAAAAAATAAGTGTAAGTGACAACTGAACTGCCACCCGTTTCGGTGTAAACTTACACATACTTTTCTGCTAAAAGAACATAAAGTATACATTTCTATCTATTGCTGATGTAGTTATTCTCAGTAGCAATACAATCTACGAGAACATTGCTTTTAAAGAATTTAACATAGATCCAGATAAGGAATTTTTATGAGCTTAAAATTGTAATTATTTTCTTACCCATCAAATGAAACATGTGTTTTGGGTGCTCAAAACAACCGTCTCATTGAGACGGTTCTTTTGAGTACCCACAACATATATTTTGTATGAGAAATAAAGAAAATAGTTTTCCAATATGCACGCTCATCTTGAGGCCTGAGTCAAACAGTTACATCAAAATCAGTGTCAGTTCAGCTGCCATCAAGACTGATGTATAGGTAGACTTATTTTTACAGCGTAGCAAAGCATTATATAGTAGTAGTTTATTGGTCAACATACTGTTCTTACTTCTTCCATAAATAAGCATTTGTGGAGAATTCAGAATAAATTAAGAAAGTTACAGCGGTCGTAAAGTACATGTTTTAAAGCTGTGGTGGACAGCCATTTTAAGCTGTGTGATGTCACACAGCTCTAATTCATGTAATTTAGTATGCATAAACAGAGTAACTGCTATTCATTTTAACGTCTTTGTTTTGACATTTTTATCGATTCTTCTGTTGAAAAAAATGTTAATGAACAAATCTGTGCAGTTTGCAATGCAAAAAGGATTTCATTGACGTTTTAAAAATTCACCGGAAGTTAGTTGAATATTCAAAATGGAGGCCTCCATTGGCTTCTCTGATTTTGATAGCGTTTTCGGCAAATTTCTTCTCAGATTTACTTTGAAATCGACGTATGCAGCAACATTTCCCATTTTCGGCAAAACTTAACTAGTTTATGCCGAACAAAATCTTACATCCTTAACATTCAACTGCGCTGGAATGGTCTTGTCATAAATTTTAATTATTTTAATTGTTGAATATCGATTTTACAAAGGCAAACAGTGCAGGCCTGACGAATTGGCGCATTCAGGTCGTCCCTGTTTGTTGGGACGCTAGGTATGAATGAATTAATGTGACTTTAGTGTTGTCAAACATATTACAAAAAATACATATAATATAAATAAAACACTGCTATAAGTTGTTCCTCTGTTAGCACTAGAGCTTGGCTTGTTTCCCTTTATATGGTATGGAATATCTCGATTAAAACACAATCGTTCTGTATTTTGTCGAAGCGTAACACAATCAAACTCCTCGTTGCCTTCACAGGCACAGTTGATAAGTTTAGCCGCTTTTTCTTGTCTGTACAGAATGGAAAGACTGTTATTACACCGGATTGTACATTTGATGCCATCCAAAAGAGATTCACAATGGTTTATGTAATAGGTCAAGGCCACCAAGCACGAGGAATCGGCTTCACAGAGCCACCGGGCTAGGCTACAACTCACCACTGAACTATCATTTAGAGTTTTGATCGCCTCAAGAACAGTACCAGTGCACACCTCAACTCTACTTTTTCTAAGTTCACACGACTCCTCACCCTCACAATCACAATCAGTAAAACCTACACCGATCCTGTCCTCCACTGACAATAGAGAGATGAGCGCCCGTGTGCACTGAACGGTACATTCCGTCGTGTCGCCGTATAACAGGTCATTACACCCCATGAAAAAGTTATGCAGCGCCATCTTGCAGCCTACTCTGGAGCTACACCTACTCTTCACAATATCACAACTCTCCTGGGATTTAGTCGTGGTCGACTGGGTTCCACTGATGACGTCACTCAAAACAATGACGGAGATCCAATATCTGTACGTGGCTCCGATACATAATAAATAGTATGCAACGCGCATCTCACTTTTACATCAGGCAACCTCGATTTCAAATCCCTAAAAGCAGCGCTCTTCTCATCATGTGATCTCCATTTGATCGCCTCCTGCAATGTAAGAAAAGGTCAGTCATTACACAGGTCAATGTAAACGCACCGGTGGTTGCTACAACGAGCTGGTGGTTGCATTTTTCAGCACAGGTGGTGGCGTAAAAGGTAAAAAAAAAAAAACTATACCTGTTGACTTTATGATTTATTTATAAACTTGCATTTATTTTATTTGTGATGACACTTGGCGCACAGACCACCGGTAACATTGCAGTTTATGGCTCTGCCAAGCAATTGGTGATTAATTACAAAAATCGCCATTTCAACCAGCACATGATATTTCGATACTGTGAAGAAGCTTGGGCGAGCCTGTGCAAACGTGCAGACTCCCAAGAGCCCTTGCTGCCAGCACAAGAGATCTTGATATTTATTACATTGTCCAATGACTTTGCCTGCGCAAATGTGCAGACTCACCAGAGTATTCGCTGCTGGCGCAAATAGCACACAAATCGCCATTTAAGGCAGCACAAGAGATCTTGTACAGTGACGAAGGCTAAGGTAAGCCTGTGCAAATGTGCAGACTCGTCAGATCCTTCGCTGCTCGCACAAAATGGCATTCAATCGCCATATGAATCACCACATGAGAATTTGAACTGTGACGAAGGCTCAGACTAGACCAAGCAAATGTGCACACTCGCCAAAGCCATCGCTGTTCGCATGAATGACACCCAAAAATAGTAAGTGAGTATCACAATCACAAACTGCAGACAAACCCATGGCACTGAGAGGAATAGCCACACAACAATTACGAGACACCAGGAAGACAAACTAAGCAAAGCAGCCAGCTCTCTCACTCTTCCCCATTAAGATGATCGCAAGACAAGAATGGACATAAAGTAACAAGTTTTGTACAATTACAGAATCCTGTAATGGGAGTAACAATCAACAACGAATCAATAACAACATGATCACCGCCCTAGAACAGACAGCAGCCTATATCTCTGGGGTGCTAAAATTGCATGTTACTTGTACCAAATTTTCGCCCTAGAGTCTGCTGTTGTTGAAGCACAAACATTTTAAGCTCGCATGGAGGCTTCATAACTATTGTTATGCATCATAACGGACAAACAATCTCATTATATTAAAAGTTTGGGGGCCAATCTGAAAAATAGGCGGAAACACTCTCAAAGTGCGAACAGGGCTAGCTCTGGAGCGTTTCTGGTGAGGCTGCACAGTTGCAGAGTCACGCTTGAGCCTTCATCAGTGTACAAAAACCACAAACTCTATGCCAATTGACTGTATGATTTCTTTATAAGCTTGCATTTATTTTACTTTTGATGAACCGTCAGTAACATTGCAGTTTATGGCTCTGCCATGCAATTGGCGTTTTAATTCATGGTTTGACCGACAAATCCGACACAGTTGTGGAGTTTGACAGTGACAGGTGCTTTTTTCTATTGTTACTGCCTAACTTCAGGAAAAAAACTGCATGTCTAAACACAGTGGCAGCTATGTTATCATATTCCCATGAAATAACATCCAAAAACGATTACTACTCTCTATTTTTTCTATGCAGAGAAGGCTCTGGCGAGTTTGTACATTTGCACAGGCTCACCTGAGTCTTCGTCCTGGTACTGAAATATCATGTGCTGGCTCAAATAACGATTTATGTACCGTTTATAAAAACAGTGAATGCTGTGGTGAGGCTGCATCAGCAACCATGGCAACCATCAGTACGTTGTATCAATGCGTCAAAAAATGCTCCCAGTGCTTAGACATGCATATTCCCTTCAATTTAGCCAGTTACACTAGAAAAAAAACACCTGTCTGGGCAAAAATCCAGAACTTTGTTGGATTTGCAGTCGAAACCATGAATTAAATCACCAGTTGCTTGGCAGAGCCAAAAACTGCAATGTTACCGGTGGTCTGTGCGCCAGGTGTCATCACAAATAAAATAAATGCAAGATTATAAAAAAAATCATAAAGTCAACAGGTATAGATTTTTTTACCTTTAACGCCACCACCTGTGCTGAAAAATACAACTACCAGCTCGTTGTAGCAACCACCCGTGCGTTTACATTGACCAGTGTTGTCATATTCATAGTAAACCGGGAATATTCATTTCTTAATAAATATGGCTTTCCAAATTTTTTCATATTTATGACAAAAATGCACCCTCAAGTGAAGTGAGAAATGCATATTACAATCGTGGCTGTGCCATGGTTGTAATATGCATTTTTCATTTCACAAGATGAAATGAAAAATTCTATAATGTTGAGTAGAAATCAGGTGAGCGGTAAGGTTTTGGTTTCCTTTGCCAATAGACTTCAAATCATGTTGAAATTGCAGTCGCCTTACAAGAATTTTTGTAATGGCTGGTGTAAACGAGAGCATGTTGAGTCTAATGCCTTAAATAGTTGGAAACTATATATTTTTTAAGATTATTGATGGAAGTATTTCATTTTATTGCAACACTTTAGATCTTCTACCACCTAAACCTAAATTAAGTTTTAGACATTTGAAGAAAGGGATCCAGGAATTCCATAGGAGGTTTGTTTTGGCACCTGCAGATAAGGCTGCTAACAATACTGTGGTCATTTGAAAAAGTTACTTTATTAACACCCTAAAGCAAGAACTCAGCACTGCAAAAACATATGAGCATAACATGCTTGATGAGACGTTTGTCGTTGATAGGCATCGATGCCATATGGCAACTACGTTTGGGGTGTTTTTTTATGAGGACAGTAGCAAGCTTCCTACGGTATACTGGTTACCTTAACTTCATAAACGGCCCTATAAGTCGCGGTTTATTGCTAATTCTAGTTCATGTACAACTACTGAGTTGTCTATTCTTTTGACTTCTTGCCTCACTGTGATTAAAAACCATGTCTTTAAATATTGCACATCTGTTTATGAAAGAAATGGTAATAATATTTTGGTCTATTAAAATTCCGGTGAAATTCTTAATAATTTATAGTATAGAGGTTTTCTATACATCTAGTTTGTCTACATATGATTTCTCTACTCTCTATTTTACATTGCCTCATAATCTAATCAAAGAAAAACTAACAGAATTAATTGAACAAACATTTAACAGACAGGGCTCACTTTATTTGGCTTGTTATGATAAAAATGCGTTTTTTGCTTCTGAACGATATAAGTTGTGGTCATGTCAGAAAATGTGTGGTGCTCTCCATTATCTTTTGGACAGTATTGGAGGCTTGAATGCACTTTACTTGTACAAAATCTTTGCCATAAATGTTGTTGTTGTCGTCGTCGTCGTTGTTGTTGTTGTTGTTGTTGTTTCTTTGACAAATTAATGCAATTACTAGATTACTTATCTTTTATGGAATACCCCTTATTTGTCCTTCTGTGAGAAAATGGTTAACTGATATGACCATTTTCACATGGATTATCATCCGCTTTATGACTACATTGTGGTTCGAAAGGAAAAGCTTCAATACAAAATTCCAATAAGCTTAAGTAGAAAATTTCATCCTGAAAATGATAGTATATTTTATAATTAGTTAGGTAAAATGGATGAAAGGGTTGTTCTAATTATTTTAGACCACTCATAGGACATATTATCAAAGATTAATACATATATATTTGCTTCATGTGACCAATACTATGTTTATTGTTAAAAAGTTTACGACGAATTGCCATAATATATCATGTAGTATCTTGTCAAATCTTGGGATAGCAAATAAACTTGCACATTTTCTAAAAGGTTTGAGATCATAGCCAATAATTTAAGTTATAAAGATATAAAGAAGCTGGCTGAAGATTACAACAATTTTAGCTCGATATTTTTAGACTAGTTATATTCTTTCATCTGTTTAGAAAATTGGTCAAATGCTGAAAACTTCCATTGAGATTATGAATAATAAGCAGGGTGACATATCCTGATTATTTCATGAATGGATAACCCGTGCATAAAACAGACTGTATGCAAAGTATTGAACAGATTTCAAACAATAGCATATGTCCTTAAGTCATCTTCAAATGTTCGACAAGTTATATAGAAACTGTGGGTCGTGTGGGATCAAAACTAGGTTACTTCTTCGAATTGGAGGGAATATCTTCAAATATGTTCATTTTAGAGGGCTGTTTTGCTCCTATCTTCATGTCCATCTAGAAAACAAAGGAAATGTAGGCCAGAACTAAAAGCAGGTCATGTGGTCTAGGGGCCAAACTCGGATATATGGGCTGTTTTACGAATTTGTTGCACCCCCAGGAAGAAAATTTTGGTTACTATTTTCCATCAGGAACATGTCTTTGGGGCCTTAGAAACCCATGTTTAACTAAGTTTTCTGTGGTCAATTTTCTGTAAATGTCCTATAACCAACGTTACCCTACTAACATTGAAACTAGCAGTACACAAAATACAAGACTAATAGGACATTTTACAATGAAATTGTTTTAGCTTTAAATGTGTGATCTAGTCATAAACATAAATTGCAGATATATGTGAGATGTACTTACTCTCATCAGCGTTATGTATGTTACATTTTATACGAAATTGAATATTAACGCTCATCAGCGTTATGTATGTTACATTTTCTACGAAATTGCAAATTGTGATTTTATTGATTGCATATAAGAATGAACCATATTCCGCAACCCCGGGAATGGACATGTGTTGGGTTCTTAGAAATCCAAGTTTTACTTAGTTTTCTTTAGGCCAGTTGTATGTAAATGGCCTGTAATCAATGCTACTCTACTAGTATTGAAAATAGCAACATAAAATACAAGACTGAAAGGATATTTTCCAATATTATTAAAGAAAATATTTTAGCGTTACATGTTTGATCTCGACATTAACATCAATTACAAGTATGTGAGATGTATTTCTGCCCAGAGTAATGTTACATTTTTTACGAAATTGCAGATAATGACTTTATGGATTGCATAATAGAATAAACCATGTTCCCCAACCTGTGTAATATAGAGTTCTATTCTAATGATGGTTTTTCATTTTCACACCTTTGAAGCTATTCATAGAATTGTAACTGGCGATAAAGTGGGGTAAAATGAAAATTTAGAGATGCTTATAAGCGTGTCACTCCCACTGGCGTACATAATTTCTTTTCAACCATTTACATTGCATTGGAATGGGTTGTGTTTTCTTTCATCTCAGTCAAAATGAAATTAAATAGCAACTATACAAATTTAATTACCATGGATATTTAATTTCTTTCATTTTATGAATATGGTAACGTAGGTGACAAAAACGGTGTTTTGCATAAATGGATAAAGATACTTATACACATTCATTATATGTTTTGACAGGCGAGTTTTCCACCTATGGGATTTTTTCTACACCAAGCAAATCAGACATATCAAACTTTTTGATTATGCTTGTAAATTTATATAAGATAAATATTTCATGATATAATTTCTCCAAACATTAAATATGACCTCTAATGAACTGATGAATGACTGGGTGTACAGTCAAGCTACCAGCTGCTAAAATATGGTGACTGACAGCTTTGTGCTTCGTATACATAAAATTTATATATCATAGAATAACCTTTTATAAGTGCCTTTGTCAACAAAAGACTTACCTAATAGGACATTTTCAAATATTATCAATGAACTTATTTGAGGTTTAATTTTGTTTTAGGAGATGATGCATTGTTAAGTAAGGGGTATTTCATGCAAACCAAATATCTATGCATCTTGATCCACATCTGAACTAAGGATGAGGTTGGCTCCATAAAACCGGTTTAAGCCCTCCAGTATTTTTTTTTACTGACCGTTCCAATGCGGTACTTCTTTTGTGGATCATCTATGTTTTTCTGTCTTGTGTGTGTTATGCCTTTGAGCGTGTCTGTTTATTTGTGCCTTGTGGTCACCTGCTGGGAAAGGACTGACCTCTTTGCTCTCGTTTGTGGTGTCTAACAGTAAGTTTGTCACTTTCCCATTGGTATCCTGGGTCAGGTGTGGTACTTGATTGTATCGATTCCAGATCTTTGCGTCCTTACTTACTAGACATAAACATCAATTGCAGACACCTGTGAGATATGTTACTGCTCGTAAGCGTTGCTTATGTAACGTATAAGATGAAATTGCAGATACTGACTTTTAGATTGCACATTAGAATAAACATGTTTACCAACCTTAATTAAATCTATAATGTAGATCTCTATTATAATAGTAATTTCCCTTTTTACATATTTGAAGTTGTTATAACTTATAACTGTAATAAAATATATATTAGCAAAGAACTTGTACTGGCCAATAATTTTTCTATTCTGATTTTATACAGTAACGTAAATTACAGGCCGATTATGTAAATTATACAACTGGAAATGAAGTAAAAAATTCAGTCCGATATTTGAATCATAAAGTAGATATGATGTATATTCTTATGAACCATTGGTACAAAAATCTGCAAACTATCACACCAAAGTGGCAGAATCAATCAAAAAATTACAAAACTCTCTTACATTAGTGTTTATTTAGAATAATGTGTCTATCATTGAAGTTATTTAGAGAAACAGTGGAGAGTAGACTCAAATATAAGCTTGTTGCTAGGCTATGTCGTCAGGCTCAGGGAAAATTTGAGTCTACTTTCCATACTTTTTAGTAGTTTTATCCATTTATGCTGGGGACACTTTTGTTACCTACGTTATCTTATTAATATATTAACAGCAGCCTCACTATCAATCGTATGGGAATTTGCTAGTATAGTTCATTTCACTATGACAGAGATGAAAGAAGACATTGTACATGCCAACGTAATGCAAATGGTCGGATAGAAAATCTGTACGCCAGTAGAAGTTACATGCAAATAAGCAGTTACAAATTATAAATAGTTTCAAGTATGTAAAAATGTGATTTCATCATTAGAATAGAGATATTTATCACATATTTAAGGTTCGGGAACATGGTTAATTCTAATATGCAATCTATTTAGTCAGTGTCTGCAATTTCCTAAAAATGTAACATAAGTTACTCTGACGAGCAGAAATAAATCTCACAGATGTCTGCAATTGGTGTTTATGTCTAGCTAAACATGTCTCAAGCTCAGATGATTTCATTAATACCATTTGAAAATATCCTATTAGTCATGTACTTGTGTACTACTAATTTCAATGTATGTAGGGCAACATTGATTACAGGCCATTTACAGAAAATTGACCAAAAAGAAAACTTAGTACAACATAGGTTTCTTAGGTCCCAAGACATGTCCCTGATAGAAAATAGTTGCAAGATTTTCTTCCTGGTGTTGGGAATCATGGTTAATTATTATATGTAATCTTTAAAGTTATTATCTGCAATTTCGTTTAAAATGTAACATACGTTACGCTGAGGAGCGAAAATTCATATCTCTGATATTTGTAATTGATGTTTTAAACTAGATCAAGCAATTGAAGCTTAACTAATTTCATTGATACTCTTGTAAAATATATTATTAGTCTTGTATTTTGTGCACTGTTATTTTCAATGCTAGTAGGGTAACGTTGATTACAGGCCATTTACAGAAAATTGACCACAGAAAACTTAGTAAAACATTAATTTCTAAGGTCCCAAGACATGTCCCTGACTGAAAACAGTATAGACAAACTTTTCTTCCTGGATTGGCCCCTAGACCAGGTACATATTTGATCAAAGATGGTCAAAATGGAGCTTCAGAAAAGGACAAATAGCTTCAACTACTGCACCCTGCCGCTGATTTAATACTTTTGCATGTATGTTACAGGCTCTTACAGACTAACGCCCCAACGCACAGAGTGCAAACATTTCTTAAAAGACTCGGCTTTCCATTCTCTACAAGATAGGATATGTCTGCAAAATTCCCTAGGGGGGGGGGGGGGGGGGGGGCAAACCCATTCTCAGCCATCCGTCTATTGCCCCCTTTATTTCAAAATTAACTCTTTCAGGAATACCATAGGAATGTCAAACAGTTTAGATCCAGATCAGGATCGACGTATCGTCGGGCCTGATCTGGGTCCTACCTTTAACAGACGAACTAGCAGGCGAAGAGTTAGCGCATTGCCGTTGCAGAAGTGGCACATGCATACATGTAGTTAACCCTTAAAGCGCCACCTATAATTTGCAGCAGACGACAATTTCAAATTTTTCGGCTTTTTCAAAAAAATCAAATATGACATGATATTTTATGAGAATCGTCTGCTGGCAGACGATTCTCATGAAATATCATACCTTATTTTTTCAAAATTTTCGAAAGATGTTACAAAATTTGTTGTCTGCTGCAGTTGTGATTGGCGCTTAAGGATTAATACTACCTCAGTTCTGGTCCGAGCAGCGAAGTTGGTATTAAGACGCCGAGGTCGTGAGTTCGAACCCATAAACCGTGTTATAACTGACCTTTCATAGTATCAAACCCCAATTTAACAACAAACATCCACTCTTTCAATCGACAGTGTCACCATTAGTTTGCACACTGACCTGAGTCTATGTGACAAGGTTTAATATTTTTATATTACTTCCGATATCCTACGAATATTAAACTAGAGCCTAATAAAAGAATACATAAATCAAATATATGGCTATAAAATTGAACTAATGTCTTAACATAGCGCGTATACAGACTACAAAACATATGAGTCGCCCCATGCGATAATGAACATGCGAAAACCATTCTTAAAACCAGCATACAGTTTCGGGTCAGTCTCGGCCCGCCAGCGAAACGCCATTGTTTCACTGGCGGGCCGACATTGGCCCGTTTTTAAATGATTATATGCTTAGGGTAATTTTTGAAGGTTTTGTCGTCTGCTTATTTTTTCAAAATTCAACTTTTCCCAAAACTTCAGTGCCAAACCGTTTGGATCAAGATCAGGCCCGATTTTTATCGGGTCTGATCTGGCCACATACTGTTTACAAAAGGTTATCATCAGACGAGACTAGCAGGTAAAGTGAAGTCTGTCTGAGCCTTAACCTACTCACTAACATAGGCTACTTTATAGCACCGATCGAAAGCCAGGTCACGGACCTTGTATTGAAATAAAGGATCCGTGGTCAGGCCCAAAGTACAAAATCTTATTAGCTGGTCCGTGTCGTTTTATTTAGGCCAAATCTCCGGCAGCTTGTCAAGATCACTCACTACTAGGCCTTAAGTAATAGTTGTACCATAGGTTGTCCGCTTGTACGTAGAGAGAATCCACGAGCTTTAGCGAGCGGATTATCCTACGTACAGTTGAACAAACATATATACCACCTACATCAGTTTAGACCTTGCACATCACAAGATATTTCGTGCTAAAGTTGGTTAGGGCCGTCTTCCACTAAACATATGACAAACAAAAGCTACGACACCTTTTGAATTCACGTCCTTTATATCCGAAATTACTGTACCCCCAAACTCCGTCAGATCTATACACTTTATATTTTTAAAGCTTTTCAAATTATTCACATTGAAAAGATCCGAGCAGCGTTATACAGGAAGATTTATCATTTTAAACTGGCAGTCATAACACACAATACACAAAACCAACCTAATATCCAGCCGTATGATATTCCCTGTCAAACTACACGAACCGTAACGTAGTATTCTGCTTGCGATATGTTTTTGCTAACGCTCAAAACATGTAAAACATTTCACAGTATCTATCGTGAAATCTTAGCGAATCTACAAAATGATATATTATACCTTTGATGAGAGTTGAAACAGGTAATGTACAGGTATAATGTTCCATCCACTCGCTCTCTCCCGTCATTTACAGCGTGAACACCGGTGTATTTTTGTTGTGATGCGATCTATTTTTGCTTCAGACTAAATGTTTTGAGCCAGCCTGCATGATAATGGTACTTATATTACCATTGCCCTGCTTGTCTCAGCTGTTTGTGTCGTCTGCTGATAGCATGTCCTCTGCGAACAGTTTGAACCCAAATCAAAAGGTCGGGCCTGACCTGGATCCGAAATGTTTGAGTCACTGATGGTATTCCTCAAAGAGGTTTTTGAAAAAGTTAATTTAAAAAATAATCAGCAGACGTCTAAAATGCTCAGCATGCAAAGTGTTAAATCGTTTTAACCCCAGTTTTAACACGTTTGTAATTGGATAAAATGTCTAGTTTGGGTCTGTACTGTCATCTACTTCCGAACTGAGTATGTGCATACAGTGAAGGGTATTACAAGACAACGCCTGCTGTATGCGATAGGTACCAATGTCATGGGCTGACTCAGGCATATTCTAATCTTATCATGGCTTGGTCTTTTCTTGTTCAGGGGCTTGCTCAGTCACTGATTGAAAATTACAGTCAGACAGGCGCGTAGCCATGAACATCATTATGGACCTCGATGCCAGAAACCCAGACTTTGTTGCTTGCGAACAACAAATGCGCAGACCAACCTGTGCATCTGCGCAGTCTGATCAGCACCTTCATTATTCGCTTTCTGAAAAGTAAAGTAACTAGGTCAGAAGTCTTAAAGAGAAACTAACCCCGGTGATCTCTGCTGCTGTTCTTCCATTATTTGTCGTTGCTCTCATTGGGTGCAGGGGTTCGTGTTATATCCTTGTTTTGCGGTGTGGTTCTTGGTGTCCTTCATCTTGCCGAGGCATGTGCGGATCAAGAGAGGGGGGGGGGGGGCACAGGGGGTAAATACCCCCCCCCCCCTGAAAAATCACAAAGCTACATGGTTTCTGAGCAATACTGGTCCGGATCCCCCGAGCTACCAAGCTAGAATTCAATGTTGGGCCACCATCGGCTCGCTAGAGAAACGCTGGCGGGGCGATAATGGCCAGCTTTTAGTGCTATTTGGATCCTCTCTCCCCCTCATCAGCTAAAAAGACGTCAGCGTTCGACCCTCTGACAAAACGTTATGGATCCGCGCATGTGAGAAAGAGAGAGCTAGTTTCTTTACTTTACTGTACTGTGGCTGTCTGTGTTCTGTGTCTCTTCCTCACGGTACCGTGGGTTGGTCTGCGATCTGTGCTTGTGGCATTCCATGTCCATACTCACTTATTTCACATTTTATGCCCCCCCCCCCCCCGAGATTTTATGCTTGCTATTCCGCGTGACTCGTATGCTGCATACGATTCACATGAGATGCTAAGCCTTAG
This sequence comes from Loripinus fragilis, assembly GCA_964019695.1. NCBI lineage: Eukaryota > Metazoa > Mollusca > Bivalvia > Lucinida > Lucinidae > Loripinus > Loripinus fragilis. Next base: position 82,556,126 of record OZ026522.1, on the reverse strand, counting down.
TTTACCCGAAGGTCAAGAAAAAGATCACAAAATTGACCTGCTCCTACCCTCATGATTGGCGATCAGTCTGAGCACCCTCCTATTATTTCCAACGCCAGTCCACGAGGTTATAAAACTTTTTTCATACTCAACTCAACTGAGCATGAAGTTTATCCTGCTCATAAATGTTAAATGCTAACAGTTGTTGACATTTTAACAATTATGAGCAGGATAAATACACCGTCTGAGCGATTTGAAGCATGAAATACCTATATTTTTTTCAGAATCTTAGTTTTTTTTATGAGCAGTTGAAATTCCATGCTCAGTTGAGTTTTGTAACCTCTGGGCCAGACCAAGCTTGGTACTCTATAGAACATGCCTGTGCGCTATTTCTGCTGCTATCAGCGTGATATCCAATGAAACGTAAGAAATTGAATGCTCGAGGTGATTGACATAAAACTGCGCACGCCTTGAGGTCACGACCTCATAATGCATTCACCAATGGGAATCGTAGATCACATGTCACGCTGTGTGAAAAACTGCATCTGACATAGGAACTGACGTAAATATAGTTTTTAAGATGCTTATAAACATAATGGGTTATTTTGTAGGGAAGATTGCCAATATACTTCATGCAGATTTAGGAATGGAGTTCATTACCTGTAGTGTAAAATTTTATCCCAAGTAATACATGTTGAGCAAAATTGCACCCAAAATGTAACGTATGTAACGCATTTTGATTAAAAAGCATATTTAATCAGCCAAACAGAGCCAGGATTGACCAAGCTTGGTGTGCACTGCATGCATTTTTTCATGCAGCACATCCCAAGCCGACCCGGATAGAACGGCTAGTTAAATAATCGTGCAATGGGACCTGAGGGCTTTAATTAACCCATGAAAAGTTCTCAGCGTTAATATAAGATACAGCTCAAGCAGATGGATGCAAAAAGGCAACCAGTTTGTGGGCAACCGTAGCCTAGGCTCGCGCCTGAGCTGTGCATTTGGTGTAAAAAGCATCTTACAGTAGACGGGTGTGTAAAACTAAAGGATTTAAATCTTTGCATTGCAGTTAAGAATAAAATGGACTCTTGGTACACTGTAAATTTGGAAATTTTCGCAATAATTATATGTTCGCGAACAGCGGTAAAAGACATAAATTCGCGATTTTGGCTTGATTTACCTACATCAGTAAAGGACAAAGAGTTTTCGCTATTTCGCGAAGGTTTTATTTTCGCGAAACGCCGCATCCGCGAAGTTTCACGAAAATAAAACCCTCGCGAAAATTTCCAAATTTAGAGTAGTCACAAACTATTTCTAATATGGACTTGATCCTGTCTTTAAAACTTATTAGAGATGATGCATTGCGAATTGAAATCGGAATTGAATTCCACAGTTTGGGTGCTCCTATCAAACAAGGAAGAGCGAGACCTTGGAACAGCAAATGCACCATCGAACGACGATCGCAGTGTAAGATTATCACGCTTAGGGATGTCAGTTACAACGCAAGGTGGTTCTGGACGACAATTCGTTACGGGCCTATGACGACTGCTTACCTGTGCTAGACGACAGGTAACGGGTTTTAGATGACAGATTTAGGGTTTTGGACGACAGTGGAGAGGGGCAACACACACAGACGTCGTAGAAAATGATAATATAGTGTGTTTGGCTATTTTAAATAATTCCTGTCATATTAGTGTTTGTTAGTTTGACATTAGGAGTACAAACACCATAGATATTTGTAGTTAAATTGTTAAACTCTGGTCTGAAAAAGAAACTTCAGAAATGTGTAATTTGTGATTAATTACTTGCGCTCTCGTCATGAAATGAGCATAAATGGTCAGACAATATATCTCACATGATTTTTCAGTCAATTGTAACATGTCCTTCTTAAAAGAAAACTGAAAATCTCAAAAATTTCATTTTTCTAATGTTACTGGTTAGAGACGACTGTGTAACAGGCAATAGACGACGTCAGTTTTTCTGTAACAGATGTGAGACGACATTTTCTTCCTTTCACGAACACGCGAGTAGATGAAAATACTGCTCTGAAGCCTATTCAACTCCTGAAGAAGTAGTTCAGCATTGTGCGACCTCCCTTTGAATGTGCATACCAAGTTAATCAGAAGAATTTAAAGGTTAATTCCATATATGGGATTGGTGGCATTTTAGTCTTCTGGTTCCAGAGAATATTTAGAAGGTGTTTTACCTTATTTGAGCATGGCGGCATCTTGGTCACAAGACCAAGAAGTTGGTGAGTATGATCAGGAAATACAACAATCATAATCTCCAGATCAACCCACTTCATCATGAGGAAAAGTCACTGAACCTTTACAGTAACAAGACATCCGTAAGACAATAAAAGCAAAGCTACCGGCTCTCTCTTTCTCTTCAAGATGATTGCAAAACTAGGAAGAGCGCAAAATAATGCATACCAAAACAAAGACAAACACAGAACCCCCATAATGAGAAGTACATTAAACAATAGATCAACAACAAGAGAATCACCGCCTCAGAATTACAGCCACCTAAGCAACGGGGGTGGGGGCTTAAATGCATTTTAAGATCATTCAAATAACTATCTTCCCTCCATCCTAAGGAGTCTCCATATGAAATTCGATTGACATTGTGGTTTCAAAGGAGATGTTTGAAATTGTTGACGAACAGACAGACGAATGGAGGCTGGAGTCATTTGTATACTATTAGCACACCTCGGAGCCTTTAGCTTTAATACGCTTAAAACGTTCTTTTATTCAACCATGTATGATATGTGACTTACACTTTGTCAGACCTGGAGCTTAATTAGAGCAATTGCGGGTAATACTTCCCACATTAACATCTTTTTAATTGTTTGCATACAGTTTGCTTTATGTATGGACTGTCAATATCTGAAATAAAAAGGATATGTCACTACACTCAATTTTTCATAATCTCACATGGAAGTTTTCAGCATTTTACAAATTTTCTGAAAAAATCCAAGTCCTTAATATTAAGCTAATATATTTGTAATCGCCGTCCAGCTTCCTTATCTTAATTTCAATTATTGCTCATGACCGCAAGCTTTCTAGAAAATGTATTTGTTTTCCCAAGCCATGTCAAGATACTGCCTGATATATTTTGGTTATTCCCCCATAAAGGATTTCGATTTTTGGAGTAAATTGTATATAAAAAATCTGACATAAAAAAAATGTCATTTATTGTTATTATTTCATGGACTATCGTTGACATTTAAGAAAAAAGAACAAATGGGGTCACCAGACTAATTATATTGTGGGAGGGCGAAAGTTATCCCCATCCCCACGAATTTCGAGGATAATTCAATTTAAAAATTTAAGGAGTGTAATTTTTGTCATTTATATAATTCCATTTTTCTTGTATGAAGTAATTTTGCATTTCAAGAGGCAAAAGAAAAAAAAGAAGAAAAAATGTTATAAGTGCCCACCCTGGAATCGACCCTGGTACTCTGGTTCCAAAGTCTGACACGCTAAGCACAAGGCCACGATGTCAAGTCATGTGCGTCTTGAAATAACATGATCCGAGTATTGGCCATACTCGTATTCTCATACAGGGTAAATGGCATTTCACCCTCGGTCAAAACAGAAGATTCTTTGGTGTAAGATATATTTAATAAAACCATCACTGTCGTCTCCACCTGCTACACTGTCGACAATAACCTGTAACAAAATATTTGCAGTCGTTACACATCTGTAACATGGAAAAATGACTGCAGTACATTCGTTTTGGTTTTAAAAACGCGTTCGTCTAAAGTAAGCAGATTTATAAGAAAGTTCTTTCTTGGTCTATGTGATGGACAATGCAATGTTTAATCACATCAAGTCATAAAATATTCAAAGAAAACGAAAGTGAAAGTACTAAATAAGGATATGAGGACATGTGTAGTAGTAAAATACAGTTTCAAGAATAATAATGTATCATATACGCGTTAACTGGATACAGTTGTCATGCTCTACATGATTGATTAAGTTTAGATAAGTGTCACGGATAAAAAATACAAAGACAAAATAAGATGCTTGCGGTTAATTGTATCTTAAGTCTCCCGAAAACGATACACATTCAATAGCACAAACCTATATTTAAAAATATTTCGTCTGGAACCCGTAACGTACTGTCGTCCAGAACCACCTTGCGTTGTAACAGACATCCCTAAGCGTGATTATGGGTTTCAGACACTGGCTTCAGTGAATCCGTGATCTACTGGGGTGTCAAATTGTTCATGGCCTTGTGTGTTGTGTTTTAATCGTTTTACTATTGGTAGCCAATTTAATTTTTTTGAACATTTCCGCTGACGGAGTATTTGATTCAGCAATTTATATTATTCGTGCTGCACGTTTTTGGAGTTATTCTGTAAAGGTTTGATGAGGAGGTAGTCCGCCCTCATAAGCCATGATAGTACCATGGCTTGTAGTCGTAACGGAACCTATCCCTGCTCTGTATGCATTACAATCGATCGTATCCTGAATGTAGATACACGGTATGTAAAAAAGAAGCCCATCATTGTTCTGTATGCATCACACTAGACCCGTACCACGGTATGTAGATATATAGAAGCCTAGACTACCTAGTATCCGTACACCCATCTAGAAACACGCTATGTAGAGACTACCTAATATCCATACACCCATCTAGAACCACGATATGTAGGGACTACCTAGTATCCGTACACCCATCTAGAATCACGGTATGTAGAGATTACTTAGTATCCGTACACCCATCTAGAATCACGGTATGATGAGATTACCTAGTATCCGTATACCCATCTAGAACCACGATATGTAGGGACTACCTAGTATCCATACACCCATCTAGAGCCACGATATGTAGAGACTACCTAGTATCCGTACACCCATCTAGAACCACGATATGTAGAGATTACCTAGTATCAGTACACCCATCTAGAATCATGGTATGTAGAGATAACCTAGTATCCATACACCCATCTAGAATCACGGAATGTAGAGATTACCTAGTATCCGTACACCCATCTAGAATCAAGGTATGTAGAGATTACCTAGTATCCGTACACCCATCTAGAATCACGGTATGTAGAGATTGCCTAGTATCCGTACATCCATCTAGAACCACGGTATGAAGAGACTACCTAGTATCCGTACACCCATCTAGAATCACGGTATGTAGAGACTACCAAGTATCCGTACATCCATCTAGAACCAAGGGTATAAAGAGACTACCTAGTGTCCGTACACCCATCTAGAATCGCCGTTTGTAGACGCAAAGGAGCTTATCCCTACTTTGTATCATTACAGGGGCGGATCTAGAACTTCTGGAAAGGGGGTTCGTATGTATAAAGGCATGGGGGTTCGCTTTGCTGATTTTATCTCATTTTTCTAAAATATCCCATGAAAATGAAATAATTTGGTCTGACCGAAACCAAATTATTTCATTTTCAAAGGATATTTAAAAACCGTAAGGCGATGTGGGGGGTTCCAGCGAACCCCCTGAACCCCCTCTGATTCCCAACTGCGTTATCTTGTATCTAGTACCACGGTTTGTAGACGTAAAGGAATGTTTACATGGTGTTTCGGTGTATAATTACAGTCGATCATGTACCTACATAGTACCACGGTACAGGAGTGTGTAGATGTGAAGGAACTTATACATATGATAGTCTGTATCTTGATCAATAGTATCTAGACGTAAAGAAGCATATCCTCATCCTGTTTAAATTCAAACCGATCCACATACTGCATCTAGTGCAATAGTATCCACATGTAAAGAAGCGTATCCTCATTCTGTTTGCATTCAAGATGATCCTTATACTGTATCTAGTGCAATAGTATACAGACGTAGGAAGTATATCCTCATTCTGTTTGCATTCCTGCCGATCCGTATACTGTATCTAGTGCAATAGTTAAGAGACGTAAAGAAGCATATCCTCATTCTGTTTGCATTCCAGCAGATCCGTATACTGCATCTAGTGCAATAGTATACAGACGTAAAGAAGCATATCCTCATTCTGTTTGCACTCCAGCCAATTCGTATACTGTATCTAGAGAAATAGTATACAGACGTAAAGAAGCATATCCTCATTCTGTTTGCATTCAAGCTGATCCTTATACTGTATCTAGTGCAATAGTATACAGACGTAAAGAAGCATATCCTCATTCTGTTTGCATTCCAGCAGATCCGTATACTGTATCTAGTGCAATAGTATACAGACGTAAAAGAGCATATCCTCATTATGTTTGCATTCAAGCTGATCCGTTTGTTTGTTTGATTTGATTCTTTACGTCGCATCAACCATCTTTCAGCTAAACAGGGATGGGTCTTCCTGGGTTGAACCAGTACTAAGCTAGGATAAATGTGTCTTGCTCAAGGATCACAACACAATGACGCCTGTGAGGCACGAACCCGCAACCCCTCATTCTCGAGTCAAGCACTCTACCACTGAGCAACTGCACTCCCCCAGCTGATCCGTATAAAGTATCTAGTGCAATAGTATACAGACGTAAAGAAGCATACCCTCATTCTGTTTGCATTCCAGCTGATCCGTATTATGCATCTAGTGCAATAGTATACAGATGTAAAGAAGCATATCCACATTCTGTTTGCATTCCAGCCGATCAGTATACTGTATCAAGTGCAATAGCATAAAGACCTAAAGAAGCATATCCTCATGCTGTTTGCTTTCCAGCCAATCTGTATACTGCAGATATGGCAATAGCATACAGACATAAAGAAGCATATCCTCATTCTATTCGCATTCCAGCCGATCCGTATACTGTATATAGTGCAATAGTATCTAGACGTAAAGAAGCATATCCTCATTCTGTTTGCATACCAGTTAATCCATATACTGTATCTAGTGCAATAGTATACAGATGTAAAGAAGCATATCCTCATTCTGTTTGCATTCCAGCTGATCTGTATACTGTATCTAGTGCAATAGTATACAGATGTAAAGAAGCATTTTCTCATTCTGTTTGCATTCCAGCCGATCCGTATATGCATCTAGTACAATAGTATACATACGTAAACAAGCATATCCTCATTCTGTTTGCACTCCAGCCGATCCGTATACTGTATCTAGTCCAATAGTATACAGACAAAAAGAAGCATATCCTCATTCTAGCCGATCCGAATACTGCATCTAGTGCAATAGCATACAGACATAAAGAAGCATATCCTCATTCTAGCCGATCCGAATACTGCATCTAGTGCAATAGCATACAGACATAAAGAAGCATATCCTCATTCTGCTTGCAATCCAGCTGATCCGTATACTGTATCTAGTGCAGCGCAATAGTATCCAGACGTAAAGAAGCATATCCTCATTCTGTTTGCATTCCAGCTGATCTGTATACTGTATCTAGTGCAATAGTATACAGACATAAAGAAGCATATCCTCATTCTGTTTGCATTACAGCTGATCTGTATACTGTATCTAGTGCAATAGTATCCACATGTAAAGAAGCATATCCTCATTCTGTTTGCATTCCAGCCGATCCTTATACTGTATCTAGTGCAATAATAAATGGACGTAACGGAGCATATCCTCATTCTGTTTGCATTACAGCCGATCCGTATACTGTACCTATTGCAATAATATACAGACGTAAAGAAGCATATCCTCATTCTGTTTGCATTCCAGCCAATCAGTATTATGCATCTAGTGCAATAGTATCCAGACATAAACAAGCATATTCTCATTATGTTTGTTGTCAGTTACAAGCGAAAGTATGTGCACAAATTACTGATTAACCGCTTGTTCAAGCCTGCCCAGGAAAAAGTGTGGTTAGGTGAACTGACCGTCCCGCAATGACCATAGCTGTTGACTTGGGACGTCAAGCAACAAAACCAACCAACCAACATTCAAGTGGATCTGTATACTGTATCTAGTGCAATAGTATCCAGACGTAAACAAGCATATCCTCATTCTGTTTGCATTCCAGCCGATCTGTATACTGTATCTCATGCAATAGTATACAGACGTAAAGAAGCATATTCTCATTCTGTTTGCATTCCAGCCGATATGTATACTGTATCTTGTGCAATAATATACAGACGTAAAGGAGCATATCCTCATTCTGTTTGCATTACAGCCGATCAGTATACTGCATCTAGTTCAATAGTATAGCATGTCCTCATTCTGTTTGCATTCCAGCCGATCTGTATACTGTATCTAGTGCAATAGTATACAGACGTAAATAAGCATATCCTCTTTCTGTTTGCATTCAAGCCGATCCTTATACTGTATATAGTGCAATAGTATCTAGATGTAAAGAAGCATATCCTCATTCTGTTTGCATTACAGTCGATCCTTATACTGTATCTAGTGCAATAGTATCTAGAACTAAAGAAGCGTATCCTCATTCTGTTTGCATTCAAGCTGATCCTTATACTGTATCTAGTGCAATAGTTTCCAGACGTAAAGAAGCATATCCTCATTCTGTTTGCATTCAAGCCGATCCTTATACTGTATCTAGTGCAATAGTTAAGAGACGTAACGAAGCATATCCTCATTCTGTTTGCATTCAAGCCGATCCTTATACTATACCTAGTGCAATAGAATACAGACGTAAAGAATCATATCCTCATTCTGTTTGCATTCAAGCCGATCCTTATGCTGTACCTAGTGCAATAGTATACAGATGTAAAGAAGCATATCCTCATTCTGTTTGTATTTCAGCCTATCCGTATACTGTATCTAGTGCAATAGTATCTAGACATAAAGAAGCATATCCGCATTCGGTTTGCATTCTAGCCGATCCGTATACTGTATCTAGTGCAATAGTATACAGATGTAAATAAGCATATCCTCATTTTGTTTGCACTCCAGCCAATTCGTATACTGTATCTAGTGCAATAATATCTAGACATAAAGAAGCATATCCTCAGTTTGTTTGCATATACTGTATCTAGTGCAATAGTATCCACATGTAAAGAAGCATATCCTCATTCTGTTTGCATTCAAGCCGATCCTTATACTGTATATAGTGCAATAGTATCTAGATGTAAAGAAGCATATCCTCATTCTGTTTGCATTACAGTCGATCCTTATACTGTATCTAGTGCAATAGTATCTAGACATAAAGAAGCATATTGCAGAAATGACATTCAATTATTTTTTTTTCCTGCTGCAGGCATAATTGGAATAAGGGTTCCATGAAACATAATGCAACAAAATAACTGTTAACCATGGTAATGTTTATTACCAGCTGACAATAGTATAAAAAGCTCATGTTCACCAAAGCTCCAGATAACAAGTGCATTTCTGTTTTGCCTATATCATCGTTCTACTAAAACATGGTTTTTTTTATTCAAAATAATAACCATCTCACTGAGACAGTTCCTTGGAGTACTAAACAAATATGCTTGGCTAAATGAGATGGTGATTCTGAGTATCTTAAAACACAATGTTTTGGTCTAGATATGAAAAAAAAATCACAGCTTTCTGTTGATGTTGAATGATGCAATATTTTACTTACACAACATATCAATTTAAATTTGTATGCAACAGCCTGGACCCAGATCAAGCTGTTCCAGATCAGGGACCAAACTGTTTGTTGCAGAGGTTTTAATACAAAACTACAACAGCAAGACCAAGCCAATGACTTTAGACTTGAATGGCAGAGAGTGTTAACCCACAGAGCACCACCTATAATTTGCAGCAGACGACAATTTCAAATTTTGCTGCTTTTTCAAAAATAACAAATAAGATATGATATTTCATGAGAATCGTCTGCAGGCAGACAATTCTCATGAAATATCATACCTTATTTTTTAGAAACTTAGTAACGTCTGCTGCAGTCGTAAATTGGGGATTTAAGGGTTTAACTTTTTACTGTTGATCGCTCAAAGTACGGCACAGCAAATGTCACTTTATGCGTCTCAAACTTTGATTCAGCTTTTTTTGTCAAAAATATTTACCTAGGAGCAATTACCCTATTTAAAACTAGCAAAATGATTTCAGATAAATCAAGGGCCATTAGTATGTTGAAAAATTTACAAAAGCATAAAAGCATGTACAACATTTTAAACAATTTACTCTGCTATTGAGGAAATACATAAAAATTTAAAAGCCATCCATTTGATCACAAGATATTGAGCAAAATGCAATTTCTAATATCAATCAAGGGCATGACTATGTTGCTATTTGACGAAATTTACCCATCCACAATACCAAACCACTCCTTTGCCAGTTCAACTCTTATACAGAGTTTGAAGAAAAAAAAACAGCTGAAGAAAGAAGGGTGAAATGAAAGTAAGCTTAAGAATACTAAGAATCTATCATGAGTGTGTAGGTAGGATAGAAAAATCCCTGCCGAGGATCATGGTTTGGCATCCTGAGGCTTGCGGAGTGATGACAAACGGTGATTGCAAGGGACGGATTTTTCTTTACCATCCTCACACGAATAATGGTTTCTTTTTCTTGCTCACCATTAAATACCAAATTTTTATATTTAATAAAGGCTCCCTGAAGTTACTAATTACGCAAAGATGTGCCATAACATTATGACGTCGACGTCACTTGTCTTTCGATGTGGGCTTATCCTTCCCACAGGTTGGTACAGGGTATAAGAGATAGAATTATCTCAAACAGGTAAAAACAGATGTAACCCTGATCTGATGTGCAAAAATACGGTTCCATGACATTTGGTCGAAAACCATTTTGTTGAAACGACGTTTGGTCGAATGCAACATTTGCTTGAGAGGACATTTCGCCAACTACGATAAAAAAATAAAATAAAAAATAAAAAAAAAACTACAATGTTTGATCGACTATGACAATTGGTCGAAAATTCCTTGTATTACGTCAAAATTTGACCAAATGTCATACTCAGCAAAACATCGCATCGACCAAAAGTCATATGCGACCAATTGTCGTTTTGGTGAAATTGTTTTCGACAAATTGTCATGCACCCCAAGAATACATAGTCACATTTTGTTGATCTTTGACCTTCTTAACAAATCAATATATTAACAAATTTCTGATTTATAAATAATTTACACAAATTTACAACAAATATACAAAATTATACAGGTAATTATAAACTTATAATGCTTAAACTGCCTTCTCAAATTTGTAGAATTCTTAAATGTATATACAGTAAATGTTCTAAAGTTTTGGACACTTTTCTGACTCTGTTCTCAAATAAATTTTGGGTATCAAAGCTGCAATTCATAAACTGCTTGTCAGAATAGCAAACAGGGAAGACCCTGATCATACTGCTTCTTCAGAAGTACATTAGTCTGATCAGGGCCTGCACTGTTTTGGCAGGCAACTAGTGTTCGAAATTAAGAACATTTCCCAATTTAAAAACTTTATTTTAAAGTTTATAGAGAAACATAATCAGGGTTGACATTTCATGTAAATTGTTTGCACATCAAAATGTGTATTCTTCTTATCCCCGAAAAGTAAGAAAGATGTCACAAAAGCTCTCATGTGTTGCAGATTTGACTGACACTTTAACCCTTTCCTTCATGAATATTCATGCTAGGCTTAACCCACTATGAATAACTCTGACTCTTTAACCCTTTCCTTCATGAAAATAATGCTAGGCTTCACCCATTGTGAATGATTATATGAATAAACTATCATGTTGGTACATAGAACAAAGAAATTACTTGTCAGGTTGACTAGTGCCGGATCAGATATATCATATTTCCATAAGCAAACAGAGTTGGCCCTAATCAAAATCTGTCTGATCTCGGTCTGCTCTGTTTGCAAAAGCGTTAAAAGGTGTCTCTATGAGGTACATTGTAAACGGTTAAAGGTTAGCAGGCCTCCAGATAATAGTGTGTTACAGAATTTTTTGTCAATTAAAACATATGCTGAGGGTACTCAATGAGACGGTTCTTTTGAGCCCCAAAAACACATGTTTAAACTAATGGGTAAGAAAATAATCACAATTTTACGCTAAAAATATTTGCTTAGCTGGCCCTATGGGTAAACCTTTTTCATTTTGATGGATTATCCCATACATATTGATACATAAGGTATGTAATTGTCAATTTTGTATTGAAGGGGATGCCAGTCAAATTTCTGTGAAATCATGTATTTCAGCCCCTGAAGATATGTTTTATCTTAGTAAACAGTGCAGACCCTGATGAAATGCTGCCTTATGCCTTATGGGTCTTCACTCAGGGCCGTAGGAATAGGGGGGGCATGGGGGGGCCGTGCCCCCCCCCCCAATAATTTGCACAAATATGCCCCCCCCCCCCCCCAAAAAAAAAAAAAAAATTAAAAAAAAATAAAAAAAAATATGTGTGCCCCCCCAATCTGTAATGTGTGCCCCCCAATCTGTAATTGCTTCCTACGGGCCTGTCACTGTTAGTCTAAGTACCTCTTTACTGGTATCCATAAAATGATTTAATTCAGGCATCTCACAAAATAAGAGGTATTAAACCTATCTTTTAGGTTGGAGACCAGGAAAAAGTTAAATCAGTTTGCTCTGCTCGAGAGACAAGCTATACCCTTAAAAAAGCATATTCAACATGATGCATATTCTAAAATACCAGTATTGGCTCTTTACACTATATTAACTGATTTACAATCAATCTGATGGTGCAAGTTCCTTTTTAATAACATGAGCCACTACATGAGATTTTCAACAATGTGGTAAGTGCGACCAGCAAAGCCTCAGATCAGCCTGCACATATGCACAGCATGATCAGAGCCTTTGCTAGTCCCTTGAATATTATAGGAGTGTTAAGCTACTGACTGAACATCATTTGGAGTTTCTAAGCTTAACAGGAGGCTGCAAAGGCTTGTCTGAGTCTACACATGTCAAAATGCCACATTGTTGGAAATCACATGTCAAGGCTCAATTATTATGGTTACATCCTGTGGATGAAAAAAAAGTGTAAATCCTGATCAGCTGCTTTCATTAATGCTTCATTATAAGCAAGCTGATCTAAATCTACAAGATGCAAGCTGATCTAAATATTTAATTCTTTTAAATACAGTGTAGATTCTACACTGTATTTAAAAGAATTAAATACTTTTTTAAAAGTTGTATGCACTGTAACTATTTTAATATCTCTGAAGCAGCCCAACATGGCGCCGCACAATATCTGTGACTGTACAGGCTGATCTGCTGCTACTTTGCAGTCTCTTTGAACGTGTAGGCTGGTCTGCATATTTGCTGATCATTAAATGGAGGACTGCTTGTAAACATTATAAAATTGTTTTACATTTATGTTGTGTAGTATGCTTTTTCTGGTCTATACTAAGGACAGAAGACATACAGAAAACAGTAAAACAGTAACATTCAAGTACATTTTGCGTACTTCTTACGACATGATAGCTATATCAAGTGGTTTTCCAGCACATTTCAAGGCATTTATCAAACTTTAAGTGCGTTGCAATAAAGCTCTCCATGTGAGAGCTCTGATTAATAGTATGCATGCGTGCAACATCCAAACTTAAAATAGTCTAGCTAGTCTCTCTTCCCATCAGCAGGCTGGCTCGAGTCTCACCTAAGCCAGATTTTCTTGTGTCATGCCACATATGACTTTGTAATGAAAAAACCTGATTTATTGCACGCTAACCACAAAGGCAGAGATCAGCCTGCACATCTTTGTAGTTCCCTTTTCAGAAAGTAAAATAACTAAACTCACAATATGCAATTTCATGTGCAAGCTGATCCAAGGGCGTAGCCAGAGTGCTGAATAAGTTACGCACATCAAAGGGAGACTACTGGATCAAGCAGTGGTTCTCTTCAATTGCACCCCTTTTCAAAATGGGAACTTCTCTTAAAGGAAAGAATTTACTCCCAGAGGGAGCGAATTCTTTTTTTAAGAGCAGTTCCTTATGGTATGGAAAATCATTTTTACCAAATCAGGTGACCTCCCTTGAATGTTACTATTTTTATTACGCCAATGTTATCAGTGCTTTTGTTATTCGCTCTCTGGAAAGTATAATAGCTAAACTTGATTCATGCCAAATTTCATAAACCCTAACAACAGATTTTCTAGCAATGCAGCCCATATAATATTTGGCTGAAAAATCATCTTATCAAAAACAAAAAAACATCAGGGATTTACATAAATAAATTACACAAGAATAATATGTCAATATCATTCACAGGCACCAGACAAAGCTAACAATAACGGAACTCCCCAGCTCAACTTCTATCCAGCATAACATGTCAATGACATTCACAGATATCAGACAAAGCTAGCAATAACAAAACTCCCCAGCTCAACTTCCATCTCACAGAATAATTAATCAATAACATTCACAGATACAAAAAAAGCTAACAATAACAGACCTCCCCAGCTTAACTTCCACCTCACAGATACCAAAGCTAACAATGACAGAACTCCCCAGCTCACTTCTTATCTTGCACTAGCATTAAAGATCAATGGCATTCACAGATACCAGACAAAGCTTACTATAACAGAACTCCCCAGCTTAACTTCCATCTCAGAGAACATTACTTGTACACGCATAACATACCAATAACATTCACAGATACCAGACAAAGCTTACAATAACAAAACTCCCCTCCTCAACTTCCATCTCACAGAACATTACATGTACATGCATAACATATCAATGAAATTCACAGATACCAGACTAAGCTTACAATAACAGAACTCCCCAGCTTAACTTCCATCTCAGAGAACATTACTTGTACACGCATAACATACCAATAACATTCACAGATACCAGACAAAGCTTACAATAACAAAACTCCCCTCCTCAACTTCCATCTCACAGAATTTTAATCAATAACATTCACAATTACAAAAAAAGCTAACAATAACAGACCTCCCCAACCCAACTTCTACCTCACAGATACCAAAGCTGACAATAACAGAGCTTCCCAGCTCAATTCTTATCTTGCACCAGCAAAAAATACCAATAACATATACAGATACCAGACAAAGCTTACAATAGCAGAACTCCCCAGCTCAACTTCCATCTCAGAGAACATTACTTGTACACGCATAACATACCAATAACATTCACAGCTACCAGACAAAGCTTACAATAACAGAACTCCCCAGCTCAACTTCGATCTCACAGAACATAACTTGTACAAGCATAACATACCAATAACATTCCCCAAAACTAGACAAAGCTAACAATGACAGAACTCCCCAGCTCAACTTCCATCTCACAGAATAATAATTGTACCAGCATAAAATAACAATGACATTCACAGACACAAGACATAGCTCACAATGACAGAACTCCCCGGCTCAACTTCCATCTCACAGAACGTTAATCAATAACATTCACAGATACCAGACAAAGCTAACACTAACATACCTGATACCTCCCCAGCTCAATTTCCATCTCACAGAACATTTGCTTGCAAGCATAGCATATCAATAACATTCACAGACAAAACACAAAGCTTACAGTATCAGGTGTCCCCAGCTCCATTTCTATCTCACAAAATATTTATTGGTTTCAAACGGATGAGTGAATTACTTCCAGGGTCATAGGGTGCTTATTTTTATTCAATACTTCCTAGTAAACAATGTTTCAGTCATGTTGGGACAGGTCTTCCTGGGTTGAACCAGTACTAAGTGGTGGATAAAGTGTCAACACAGGGACTATGTCAGTAGTGAAATTTGTAATTTGAGATGCTCAAACTGCCTGGCAGTGATTTGGGAAAAACTGAATTGGTAAATTTAAATGTTAGGTCTGTTCGCTCTGATTGCACATGAGTAATGGATTATGTATACAAATTATTGAATACTAGGAGCTAATTAGTCTTGTGGAACATGTGATAATCTCTTGAAAAAGCGCATTTTACATGTGTTGGCCAGTTTGGAACCTAGATCGTTGTGATTTTTTAAAACTTCAATATCTCGGAAACTGTTTAAGATAACTGTCTGAAATTTGGAATAGAAGTGATTATAGTAAGGATTAATAAGAGGATAACATTATCCATAGTCTGGTGAGTCACTTTGAATTTAATTTAATAATAGAAAATGAAAAATTTGTGGTTAAACAGCTTCGGATAAAACCCAAGTGCATTTTGTGTGCCCTTTTACTTTGAATCAATACCTGGTGTTGTCGGCTAGTTTTTTTTTATTACATCTTATAGACTTTTATCAGTTAAAATCAAAATATGCCACTTAAGCTGGGTGATAAATCAGACTTACATAGAAGTGGGCAGTGCCTTATTTGGACTGAGTGTAAGAAAAACGGTTATGGTCAATTCAGATTCAAAAGCCCTAGATCATCATTCACCAGGTTCAGATCATAAAACCTTGATTGTTGAAAATGCCAAATTTTGACATTCATACAACATGATAGCTGTATCAAGTGTAAAGCAAAGCTGAAAATATTCCTGCATCCTGGCTGGGAATCAATCCTGGGCTGCCCCGGTACAAGACCAATGCTTTAACCACTGAGCCAAAGAATTGTCATGGGAGAAAAATTAAGGAGGAAAGCCCCAATTTTTCCATTTTCTTGGAATTTGATAACAGTCACAATTACCATGACTACCTTAATAAATTGTACACAAGAGAAGAAAAAATATACTGGTTTCTTCCTTTGCTATTTAGATGCAACCATCACTTTATTGATTTAACAGCACCATTGTCACGCCTACCAAACATTCAAATTCTTACCCGCCGGTTAAATAAACTTTTAGCATGGTACCAACGCAGAGTAAAGCACAATTTTTGCCTCAATTTCTTTGTGTTTTGGGTGGCTGCGGACATCCCTTCATCATCAACATATCAATGGAACTAAGTACAAAGTTAGTTGACATCTTTATGACTTCCTATACATAACCGGATGTCGCTCCAATGATTTTTGTTATTTAATAGGCAGGGAAGAATTTGATCGCTTGGTAGGCGTGATTGTGTTACAATAGGTCTATAATGTGAGAACAAAATATACTGAAACGTGCCATTTTTCCAATCTCTTTGATTTTGAATATGGTAACCGCTACCTTAATGCAATTTCAAGTAAGAAATGAAATACATATAGGTTTCTTGCTTTCTTGTTAAAGTATAGACATCACTTTATTGATTTAAATACATCATTGTCAACCAATAGGTTGATCATGGGAGAAAAATTATGCTGTAATGTGTCAATTTGTCATTTTTTCTTGGATATTAAAAACAGTTACTGCTTGCTACATTAATACAGATGCATGCAATAGAAGAGAAAAAAACATACAGGCTTCTTATTTTCTTGCTTAAGTACAGACATCTATTCATTGATTTAAATGCATCATTGTTTTGCATTAAGTCCATCATGGGAGAAAAAGGATAATAAATAATTGCCAATTTTTCAAGTATCTTGGATTTTGAAAACGGGTACATGTAAGAGAAGAAAAAACTATACAAGTGTCTTGGTTTTTTGTTTACCTATAGACATACCTTTATTGATTTAAATGCATCATTGTCTTACAATAGGTCCATCATGGGGGTAAATTTTTCATAAAATGTGCCATTTTTCCCCATTTTCTTGGCTTTTGGAAACAGTTGCAGCTACCTTAACACAAATGCATGCAAGAGAAGATAAACATACAGGTTGCTTGCTTTCTTGTTTAAGTATACACATCACTTTATTGATTTAAATGCATCATTGTCTTACATTACATCCAAAGTATGTTAAAATGTGCCATTTTTGCCAATTTCTTTG
Organism: Loripinus fragilis; assembly: GCA_964019695.1. Taxonomy (NCBI): domain Eukaryota; kingdom Metazoa; phylum Mollusca; class Bivalvia; order Lucinida; family Lucinidae; genus Loripinus; species Loripinus fragilis. The sequence continues at coordinate 82,538,548 of OZ026522.1, read as the reverse complement.
ATTCTGAAAATGGTTGCTGCTACCTTAACACAAGTGCATGCAGGAGAAGAAAACAAACCAGCCGGGTTTCTTGCACTCCCCAGCTCAACTTCTATCTCACTGAACATTCATTCTAATTTCTACCATCATAACATACCACTAACATTCAGAATAAGCTAACAAATTTCAATAATAGAACTCCCCAGCTCAACTACCATTTAACAGAACACAAGAATAAAATATATTTAACATTCAGAAACAAGAAAATGCTTTAAAAAAAAAATCCCCATCTCTTTCTGTCTTACAAAACATTTTTTGTACCAGCACAACTTACCAATAACAGTCACAGATACAAGAAAAAGCCAAACAATAACAGAACTCCCCAGTATCTCGCAGAACATAAACTCTACTAGCATAACATATCAATAATATGCACACAGACAGATAAAAGATGATGCTTAACAATTACATCCCATCTCAACTTTAATCTCATGGAACATTAACTTTACCAGCAAAGCAGGACCAATACATACATAAAAAGGATTTACAAATATATGAGCCGTGGCATGGAAGTTCCAACAATGTGGTATGTGCAATCAGCAAAGACTCAGACCAGCCTGCGCATTCGTGCAGTCTGATCAGATCCAAGCCTTTGCAAGTTGCTTGAATATTTTATGATTGTTAATCAACTGACCAAGCATTATTGGAGTTTCTAAGCTTAAAAGGAGGCTGCACAGGCTCGTTTGAGTCTACACTTGTCGAAATGCCACACTGTTGGAAATCACATGCCACGGCTCATTTACAAATATATATGACGAGAAATACAATACTTAAAGATCATAGCCTATATTATGGCACCAAGGGAACCAGATTTATGGAGAATACAACCTAAAGGATAATCAAACTTTAAGTGAGCCATTTAATGAGATTTTGGTACTTATCCCATATGGATAAAGTCACCCTTTTAATGTGCATATATCGCTATCTAAGGCCTGGCCTCGAGGTTATAAAACTGGAGTTCATTCTCAGACTCAAAATAAAGCGCAATGATTGGCTGCTTGTGGACACATATCCGCAAGCAGCCAATCATTGCGCTATATTTTGAGTCTGAGACTGTACTCAAGTTTTATAACCTAGAGGCCAGAATTCTTTTATTAGTTGATTTACAAACCCTCCTACTGTAATTTTCCAGAAAGTTGATAAAAAATCATTTCTAATAATTTTTTTTTATTTTATCCACCTACTTTAAATATTACTTGTTTCGTTGAAAAAAAAAAATATTTTTGGGTTTCCGTCTGTGTTTTCTTGAGAGTTACACTCTTAAAAGTGATTGTCCTGTCCAGAATTTTAGGAAAATTATGAAATATTTTTGCAGACTTTTGGTTTACCTTACTAGTTTAACTGTTTGTTTTTGAGATATCATTTTTTAAAAAAGCCCCCCCCCTCCCCGAGCATAAATCTGAAAAAAAATCCTGTAAATCAACAAATAAAACAATTCTGGCCTCATGGGACTAGAAGCCTACAAATTGGCCTTGACCGCCTTCTTTGTATGGAGGAGCAGCAGAAGCTCTGTGAGACTGAGTGAATATGCAGGCTTTCTGATCCTTTGCGGCTCATCCATCCAATAAGTAGCGAAATCTCATGTGCTGGCTCAAGTGTTGTTTGTTCATTTATCTAATAGTATTGGGGTCTAATCCTATGGTGATAAGTTATCCAAGTACACCATTTCCAAGCAGGTTATGCACCAGTCATTTGCAACCACGTCCCCCCGAGGGCCGGGGAATAGCGGGGATATTGTTTTGGTCAAATCCCTGCTAAAAGTCCCCGCCCCCTGGGAATTACTTCCTGATTCATGGGCATTTATAATGAACCCCTGCAATAAACCTACGACAAATGTATACTGATAAAATAAAAATTAAAAAAGTTGCGGAATCTGGTGACATTCTTATGTTCACCTCCAAATTTTTCCATCCGAAGCGTGGCAACTGATAAACTCAATATGACTGCCATCTATTCTAAATAGACATTCATTCTCCTTAATAGAAATCAATTATTTGTCATTCTAAATCACGTAAACAGCCAGAATAAAACACTTCTTCAACTTACTCTACATTTGTTGTCTTTTCGCCATATTGAAATCTCGCATCTCGCGATACTTTAAATTCCGGCAAATATCCTGTCAAAACACCGCACTATCAAAAGCCCAGCATATCCACGGCACTATTGGGACATCTCAAAGGTAAAATCACGGTACTTTAGCCCCGCTATGCACCCGCTATCCCCGGCCCTCGGGGGGCATGGTTGCAAATGACTGGTGCATTATTCTTAAACTCTTTAACAGCACAAATAGAGGATCCAAAATGAGTGCTTAAGTTTTATTGAATTTATTCAACAAGTTGAGGAAAAGAGATAAAATGCGAGACTCGCCCAGCATTTTATCTCTTTTTTGCAACATGGATGTGCATAAAAGGGTCAGAAAGCCTGCACATTCACTCAGTCTTACCAGAGCTTCTGCTGCTCCTTCATATTGTGTAAACAACTCATAAAGTATTAAGTGTGTACTGATAGGAGCATGTCCCCTTACTAGGTCAAATACGGTAACAAGTAAATATATCACAGCCTAGTCTTTAGACAATATCACACAATAATAGCCCAAATTGAGATAATCATTTCTGCATAACAGATAGGAGGATTCAGGAATTGAATTTTCCCTATTTAAATATATGGGCCTCTACACAAGAAAACCTATCTAATAGTCAAAACTGAAGGATTCAGGTATTGAATTTTCCCTATTTAAATATATGGGACTCGACATGAGAAAACCTGTCTTCGGGGGGGGTTTCAAATAACAAAGCCACAGACCAGCCTGCGCATCAGCGCAGTCTGATCAGCACCTTTGTTATTTGCTTATTGGAAAGGATTATATTTAAAATTGCTACAAGCAAAATTTCAAGATTCTAGCTAGTCTGTGTAGCTGTGCAGGTTTGTTTGAGTACCACTTTGTCAGAAACCCCCGTAGACAGGTTTTATCAAGTCGAGGCCCATATGGGCCAGCACATGAAATCTTGGTACTTATCACATACATGTAAAGTCATCTTTAAACATCCATGCTGAGCCAGACGTACCCTTTGGGGCTAGATGTCAAAATTTTGGTCTGAGCCTTCCTCAACTTAAAATCTTTGTGTATGTGAGAAGTGAAGGCTTTGGGGAGGGGCAGTGCAGTCTCCTTTCAGCCTTGGCTGCTTTCCAATGTGAACAGATATTCTAATGCACTAGCTTTTGAAACGCGACGCCTGATTGGCTAACGTCAAAAATTTGGGACAGTATATCCTGTGATATACTGTCGGAAATAATTTGATGTCATTTATCACCTCACATTTCGCTAGATGACATGCGGCTTTATGCGGCATGAAATGCTCAAAATTTAGATAAAACTGCAGAAAAGCATTAGAATGGGGATAACCATATTCATAATTTTCATTTGGGGATGGTTATCAGAAATCACGTTTTACGGCTCCATTGGCGGGTAGCCGTAAAACTAAATTTTCGACCGTATATCCGACCATGTACCTCCCCAAAAAGAACATTTTTAATACAGTTATCCCTAATTAATAAGTACCAATTAGAACAGCGTTACTCCTTGTCATACCTATCCTTAATCCATTTATGCCCAAATGAACTGTCAAAATTTATTAATTTCTATTGATCTTGTTGGAATAGCCTGTTAATCATTATAAGCCGTTTCCAAATACTTATTGCTAAATGTAACTTTTATGAACTCTTGAACAAACTCAATGAAACTGAGTCTTTTTTTTGCAGGTTCTCCCTATTTTGGAAGGAACCACTTTTCCAGATTATTTAATGATAGCAAAAATTGTAAACCCTGATGAGCTGTTAGGCATAAATGGGTTAAATTTGAGATAGACTGACTGCCTATTGAGGTGTGTAAAATGCAGCGATGGAAATGGTGAACATGGTATAGCCTGAACACATTCAGAAATATTGTATTCACTGATCAAAATGGTGGAATCATTGGAATGCGAAACCCTGACTAGACTGACTATTTCTGGAGTTACACTGTTTGATCAGGCCAGAATGCATCTTAGACCACCCCCCCCCCATCCAAAAAAATGTCTGTGTTTACCAGGGCTAGAGAAAACTGAAAATTTTCAGGGTTTTTTTAATGTTGTGGATTGAATAAAATTTCTAAATATCATCACAATTCCCTATGTTCCCTCTTCATCTTGCTTATTTTGTAGAAATATAATATACCAGCTCAGCTTTAGCAGTCAATACCCAGAGGGCATGAGACACTAATAAATGTGTCATAACATATTTTCACTGGTGGAAGGTATTGGGTGGATGTGGATTTTTTCGGCTTCCATTTGGACTGAATGAGACTCGAAGATTTCTCTAGCCCTGGTGTTTACTATTGTAAGACCATCCCTAATTTTGTGCTGTCTCCCCTAAAGTTTTTTTAATGATTTCTGGGAAATTCCCTTTTCTGCCATATTGTTTCCCATTCATTCCATATGAAAACATTTTATAGAAAGAAAAAAAAATCCTACCTACCTACCCTATTCCATTTTTCCATGCAATAATAAGCACATATTATTTTTTTGCCTTATCATGTATGATTAGTTAAGATGATAAAATTACGGCAGATCTGCACATAACCCTTTTTATACTGATGGATCCTCCCATATGTATTAATTTCAATAAGGATGGAAGCATCCATTACATATTTCAAGGGGCGAAATAGATCACATTTTGGATTTTCCAAATTGTGAAGTATTTCTGACTCCCAAGACTGTTGTTATATTAGCAAACAGTGCAGCCCTGATGAAATGTCGCTTATGGAAAGTCAGGCTCAATATCCTGAATTCAGGTCCCGGGTTATAAAAAAAATTTCATGCTTAACTCAACTGAGCACGAAATTTCAACTGTGCATAAACACTAAAATACTGACAAATGAAGATGTTTCTTGCTTTAAGTCTCTCAGATGCTGTATTTTTCATGCTAATAAATGTTAAAATGCCAACAATTGTTGGCATTTTAACATTTATGAGCAGGATAAATGTCGTGCTCAGCTGAGTTGAGCATGAAAAAAGTTTTATAACCTCGGGGCCAGGGATAATCCTGAACACTTTCATTCATGTGATACTGTAGTTCTGTTTGTGTGATGCAACTCATATTTAAACCAGGGATTTTCCAATCTTTCTAAAGTTGGGGCCATTGGGGGAAAAGCATTTGGGCAATCGGAATGGGGAAAACTTGACTGAGTCTAAAAGAAATGGACCACCATTAAGCAGTGTAAAGCTGTCACATATTTTTTGCATTAATGGCCCATAAGAAAAACTTGCTAAAATTTGCATAAAAATGTGAATGAAAACATGTTTTCATTCACATTTTTATTCAAATTTTCATGCATCTGTAACTTTGATATTTTTGTTCACATTTTTATGAAATTTTCACCATAATGTAGAGCTAAGAAATTGGGAATGATATAAAACACAATTTTTAGAAGTTTTTGCTCATTTTATAATTGGGAAAGGGGCTGATATATGGCCCCAAATTTGGCCTTGGAAAACCCCTGTAAACCACATAAAGAGAAAACCTGTAATAGGAATTTGTGAATTGATCTTATTAAGTCCATGTGCAGACTGGTCTGTGCTTTTTTTGTTCATATATGGTACAAACAGACATTCGCAAAATGTGGATCACATAAATTAAACATAATACTGAAAAAGTATTTTTCAAATAAACTATGACTAAAACAAGATCCTAGGGAATAGCAAGCAATATAATATTGGTCCAGACAGCTTTCAATGTTTCGATTGCTATCCCAGTATTTCTAAAGTTAAGATTACCATAGCAACCATAATTTTGCCTGACTGACTGACAAGAATAAACCATGTCTGTTTCATAGAGATATAAATCTATCTACAAACCAACTTTCATGGTGCTAGCTTCATAAACATTTGGATTTATAAAATGTCCTGCCAACTTGAGAAATGTGGCTGGTAATAATAGAATACTTCTTTGGTATAACTCTCTTCTTCGATAACCCTGCATTAGATATGGCAATCCAATCTTCTTGAAGAGTGTTCAAGGGTGGTAACTCTTTCATGACCATGTCTCTCACTGTATCAGACATTGAGCTAGAAAAACAAGTGATATAATATTAACACATTTATCACCAATCACAGCTGCTACAGACGGAGAATTTTGTGCTATTCCATTTTTAGAGCTTTTTAGGAAAATAAGGCTTGACATTTCATGTGAAACGTTTGCCAGCAGACTTATTTGTTTTCTTGAAACCAGGACAAGATTTGAAAATAGCGTCTGCTGCAAATGTGGTAGTGCTTTAAGGGTTAATGACATACCAGCTTGATCTGGGTCTACACTTTTGTAGAAAAGACATCTAAAACATTTGCAGGAGACAGCATAATAGACAACAATTGTTATGATTGGCATTTTAAGGGTTATTAAGGAATGGAATCTTCAAGTATATAAGATATAATAGTTTTTATCAGTAACCTCACATAATAACTGCATTGTTGCATGTTGCCTGATAAACATTGTCTATCTCACTGCATGTGCCTTTATCAGGTCATGATGACGCTGCACTTTTGGAATGACGTCGCTTATGACGCTGAATCAACACAAAAATAAAAAATTTGTCATAATCGTTAGTTTGAAGAGTGAAACAATGGATAAGCTGATAAATAGAATACCAGGTTCGTGTCTTTTGATATCAAGTTTACCAGGCTCAGCTTTGAGAACGCAAGCCTAGCGGTGTCAACAAGCTTCTTAAAGCCTTGCCTGGTAGACTTGATATCAAAAGACTCACCTAGTATTCTCTATTTGTTGATTATTCATTTTAAGGGTTTGCTCTAGGTGGGATACGGACAATATCCCAATCCCCCCCCCCCCTCATTTTTGTATACAGGGACATAATCCCCCCCCCCCCCCCCATGAATTTTACAACGTGGACATTTGATCAGAACCTTTGCTAGTGGCTTGAATATTCTATGAGTCTTAAGCTACTGACTGAACATCATTTGGAGTTTCTAAGCTTAAAAAGAGACTGCACAGGCTCGTCTAGGTCTACTCATGTCGAAATGCCACATTGTTGGAAATCACATGACACAGCTCATTTCATACAATTCCATTGTAAAATCAACCAGTAGTCATTTTCCTTTAGTTTCTAAGTAAAATTAGCCAGCAGTCATTTCCCATAATTTCTAGGCAAGATTAACTGCAAGATGATAATGTATCAGAAACACATGTTTGATCGCTATTATTGCATGGTCGCAAAAAATGACAATTCCATAGCAATTTATACATTATCTTCATTTGTTTGTTTTATTTGATTCTTTATATCCCATCAACAATTTTTCAGTTATAAAGGGACAGGTCTTCTTGGGTTGAACCAGTACTAAGCTAGGATTAATGTTCTTTCTCAAGGACACAACACAGTGATGCAGGTGAAGCTTGAACCAGTGGCCCCTCAGTCTCAAGTCAAGCACTCTACCACTGAGCCACTGCGCTCCCATACATTATCCTGATGTCACCAAGTTATTTTGCGCATTACCGTTGATGACGTCCGTTTTTGTGACTGCCCTAGAATGTGTATACATATGGGCAAAAACCTGTGTTATAACAGCATGTAAATAGCCTTAAAATACATGAGCGTTGATTGTTGTTGCTCCTATTGTGTATAAGGATTGGTGTTGGGTCCGTTTTGTGGAGCGCCCTTTGGTGTTCATTCTAAGTTAGCAATCATCTTGCTGAGGTAGAGATAGCTAGTTACTTAGAGGATCTTACATGAGTGCTCATGTTTTATTGAATTTATTAAATGAGTCGGGGAAAAGTGATAAAATGCAAGGCAACGAGTTTAATAAATTCAATAATACAGGAGCACAAATGTTAGATTCTGTTTATCATATGAGATTAAAATTACTTTTAAATCACATTTTTTTGCGTAAAAGGCAAGGATTTTACCATATTTGCGTGACGTTACTACAGCTGTCAATACATAACGTTACCAGAATCTTTATACCACTAGTGGTTTACAGATTTTAATGCATGCCGTTACATCACTCCCAGACGCAACCTCATATGATAAGATGCTTTGTGATGTGCCTGTCTGTGTTCTGTGTCTCTTCCTCGCGGTGCCGTGGGTTGGTCTATGATTGTGGCATTTCTTGGTCATACTCACTTACTTTTTGTGCCGTTTAAATCATAACTTATAATACTTTTAAAATAGCATGCAACACAGCTTTTCAAGCAATAATGCAAGTTAAGATTTCTTTTGCTGTTGAAGTGAAAAAATTACAGCACACAAAATCAGAAGTCTAAATCATCAACTGTATTTTTGCCTGACAGTTTAACCATATACCTCATAGATGCCTTTTAACACTTTTGATAACAGAGCAGACCGAGATCAGGAAGCTCTTGTAAGAGCTGCCTGATCAGAGTATACTCTGTGTGCTTATGGAAATATGATAAGATACGATCCTACACTTGTGGACCTGACAAGTAATTTCTTTGTTCTATGTACAAACATGAGAGTTTATTTATTCATAGTTGGTGGAGCTAGCATGAATATCCTTGAAGGAAAGGGTAGTGTTAGCCTGCCAGCAAACAATAGCTGTTATTTGAGCCAGTGCATGAGATTTCCAACAATGTGGTATGTGCAACGAGCAAAGGCTCAGACCAGCCTGCGCCTACGCGCAGTCTGATCTGAGCCTTTGCTTGTCGCTTGAATATTCTATGAGTGTTAAGCTACTGACCTAACATCTTTTGAGATTCTAAGCTTAAAAATAGGCTGCACATGCTCATCTGAGTTTACACTTGTCAAAATGCTACATGTTTGGAAATCACATGTCACAGCTTATTTGTAAATTCCACCTACCGTTGTTTAAAATACTCTTCTCTGCTGCCTCCTCCTGTTGTTCTTTCACAATGGGGTTCTTCTCGTTCACATTCAGTTTCTTTACTTCTAAATATTTCTTAATTTCTTCTGCTTTAGACATCCATTTTTGAACCTGTTAGCACGATAATTTACATATGAGAACAAGAAATGAGCCATTGCATGAGTTTTGGTTTTTATCTCCTATGTGTATGTTTTTTTATTAAATCAGCATAATTTTCAGTATATAAAGTTTATTAATCATTCTATTTAAAAAAAAATATGGGATTTATAAACCAAGGGAGGTGGGGAGGTAAAAAATACTATAAAAGAGTATGCAAGCACAAGTTTCTTTATATGATTTTTCACCTCCCGAGGCGTATAAATCCCATATTTTAAATATAACAATTCAATAAACTGTATATAACATGTTTTCTGCTTGAACTGCTTGCTCAAATTAAAGTAAAATACTACGGTATGCGATGTGGCAAAACTAACAGGATCATGACACGTCTAATTTTAAACCGAGTAGTAATACATCAGCTGTTCCCTGCTGAAAAAAATTGGAAGTCCGCCATTTTGAAAATCTTCTTCATTGAGTCCATTTCAGAATCTCAAACGTCTGTAGCTTTTTTATTAGCGAACAAAATCATAAAGTGTGGGTATTAGTTTTCTTAATTAGATCTTAAGAAACATTTTGTTACTTAATTTATTGTGTTTTTCTAGAATTTTCTGTTTTGTACCCCGAGCACCTCCAGTTTCAGTGATGGGAGACAGAAACATTATGTAACATTATCGCATATGTATATAAGGTCATTTTTCAATGTTGTGGCGTCAAAAGTGCTGACAACCATTATGTTTGTTAAATCGTAAATAATAAAAGAAAATTCCATTTTTGTCTTGAATATGATGCGTTTCGTCTCATCAATGCCTAGGGTCATTTGTGTTGAGGAAAAAAAGAGTTCTAGCTAAAGAGATTTATCTCCCTAAAGAAGATCAATGGTTCTAGACAAAAACAAAATTAGAGGTTTTATTTGTTTGATAAATCAGGGAATTTTTCTGTCAAACACGTAATATATATTTTTATTAACAGTCTTAATTTAAATTAACAGTCTTATTTTACGAGGCTATGAGCAACAATGCGAGAGCAACCAGACATCTTTGCCACATGTATTACTCTTGGTACGTTGGAAATCTGCCAAAAACCTTCGTAGGCTCAGCTTGACATACACGTAGCATTAGTACAGTATACTTCCTAGATGTTATTTGTTGATTTTCAATGTTCTGACTCAAAAGACTCCCGAATAGAGTGTTTACATATTCAAAATATTGTAATGATAATCTTCCAGACTTAAAAAGCAGTTTGACGTTTTTTCAACGTTATTCATGAATGCCTGATCAAGTTTGAAACTTTTTTGCATTTTTGCATGGTTGTCTTGTCAGACATGTGGCCTTTATATACTCATACTTTTTAAAGTAATGAGTTCACGTCAAATTGGTTAAATTTCTATTTAAAAAGTGTAAAGTTTCTATTTTTGTTCAGTATATTTTATAAACATCACCAGAGTGTCAGACAGTTACAGACGTTTGGTTGGGTCTGATCTGGGGACAAACTGTTTGCACAGGTTATTAGCCGCACCTAGCACGCAAACCATTAAAACTAACAAATCCTTTTGTGTCACTTTGGGACAGTTTCAAGTGTGTCCCTGTTACTTTCTACACATCGAATTGACATCGTTGCACTGACCCAATGTCCCCGGCCACTGCCAATCCACAGTATCAGACAAAGAGTATTAGAACTTCCAAACAGTTGAACAATTCCATTTGACTACATGATAAGGTAGGGATTCAGATTTTTTTCAGGATTGGTGGGCCGAACTGACCCATGGAGCAAAAAATGGTGGGTCATTTTCTGAAATAATGGACCCAAGCATATCAAACTAACCACAGTTGACATTTGGGTAGTTTACTTTACCTACACACTGACACAGACACTTGTATGCATTATCTATATTGACTGCTGATTATACAGTAAAACCTGTCTTAAGTGGACACTCAAAAAAGAAGACCAATTATTGCTTAATGCAGGCCTGCTTAAGACATGTTTAACTATATTGACAACCTACATGTACTTTCTGTTTTGTGGAGTTCGTAGACTCACTGTAAGATGAATATTTTTATTAAAGTGAGATATTTTCACAACTAAAAAGGATGGGTCCACTGGGCCCACTGCCTTGGAAAGTGATGGGCCATATTTTGTAATCAAGGGACAATGACCCGGGTCCACTATAAATCTGAAGGCCTGATAAGGTGTGAAAAACAGAACTGAAATGGCAAACAGTGTTAATCCAGATCAGGCTGCTCCTTCAGTAGCAGTCTGATCTAGGATTCCAATGTTTGATCATGTCTATTTCTTGAAATATTTTGAGTGAATATGGTGAAAATTAACCCTTAAAGCACCTAATAAAGAATGCATCTGAAAATGTTGTCTGCTGAAGTCGTCTGCTGCAATAATTGCCTGACATTACTGACAAATTAAGTATAGAGGCAAACAGCGTGGACCCAGAACACACTGCTCCTTTAGGAGCAGTCTGATCTGTGTCCACACTGTTTGCCATAGAGGCATCTTAAACATTTCAGCAGATGAGAAAAGCACACGACTTGTGTTGCCATTGGCGCTTTAAGGGTTAATAGTATTTAAACTCACATTTTCTCGTAGTAAGTCTTTTCTTCTTCCCTTTGGTTCCGCTATATAAGAAAAAACGTGGAGCAGAATTTTAGCAAGCTCCTTTCTAAGCAAAGAAATAAATGGAAACTATTTCTGCTATTTTGGTGAGTGACTTATTCAATTGAGAAGTCTCACTTGCCAGAAACTGCACATTGATATACTCTGGTATTTAGTGGGGTTATATACCTAAATTTTGACCTGAGCTTTCGCCAATGTCCTTTTCTGTGCCTGCCGCCAGCAAAGGACTTCTTAGAAAGGTGAATCATACTAACATTGAATAGAATTGTCAAACTTTTACATAGTTTGCTCCTTTACCAATTCCATGACATTGGCACTATTGCAAAGAGTGTATAACAAAAAATTTATTTCACAACCAAAAAATATGATGTGGGTAAGAAAATATTAACTATGCTTAGTTTGAGCTCTTAACTATATTAAGCATCATCCTACATCCGCTGACCAAGTTTAAAGCTCCTAGCTATAGTAGTTTTTGAGACAACTTGACTAGACAAAATCATTCTAACCCTTTAAAAGGGACATATCTTCACAAAGGGAGTTGATTCAGACAAAATAAAAAAAATATGTGTCTGCTTTTTTTATGAAGAATCCATAGGATACAATTTTTTTTTTTTTAAACTTTTTTCTTGGAGTATTCAGACCTGCTTAGAAATGTATTAAATAATACAAAACTGATATAAAAGCGTCTATTTTTGAAGATATAGCCTTGTTTTAATCCTTATACTTCCAATACTAAAGACTGAATGCATAGAAATTTAGATTTCCGTTTCAGATGGTCATTTTGATATGTAGTTTTTCTCCAAAATCTGAAGTTGGAAGAGAATAGCAGAACAAAATTATTTTGTTCTGCTATTCTCTTCAAACTTCAGATTTTGGAGAAAATAGTTTAGGGTAGGGGGTAAAAATTAGGATAGGTCGGGTAACCTGAACCACACTTATTTTTTTTCTTGGCCACACTCACTTTTCAAAGTTGTTATAGCTGGTCCCAGAGCTAGCTCATAATGCTGGAGGGCTTGTTCATATTCTTCATTTTCCTCCTGTAAAATATATGTACACTACAATATGAGTTACATGGGTGAAAGTTCAAAATTTCGAAAATCCTGAACTTTAAAAAATTAGAATTTAAAACTTGCTGTTTGCATTCAAATTATATTAAAATTCCAAGTTAAATGGCCAAATAACTTTAGATAAACTGAAACTAAATCAGAACGGCTATCATTTTCTGCAGAATTCAGCATTATGAGGCTGGCTTTCTATGGAAAGTCAGCCTAAAAATCCTGAATTCAGGAATTTTCCTGAAAACTTTTCACGCATGGAGTTAAGGTCTTTAACGCTTTATGGATTGATGGATTCTACCTTTCAGTTTTATACAGGAAACTTGGGATGGTCAAAAGTTTATACTGAGGCCATAGGGGTCACAGATTATAATTTCCAAATAGAATTGTATTTCTTTCTCTGCAGATTGTTTTTTCTCCCACCTTTGCCCATGTTAGATAGGCTGTCAGCTCATGCAAGAAATTTCTATCTTACATGACCACGTGACTGCTTTCTTACATGGGCAGAGTTAAATATTCTTTTATCTTGAAAAAGGATACTTAAAGGACCAATATATTGCGCCTAGGTAACCCAAAGGTACCAAGTAAGGTTTAGCGTTGCTCACTGACGTCATATAACGTTAATGAGTCACCGAACGTGCACCGCGTGACGAAAACGGCAATGTTACCCTTATGGCACAGGGAGCCAAGCAGGAATTTATTTTGCATATTGCAACTTGACTAATGCTCCAAGGGTGTTTTCCTGGCAATAACAAGGTGCAAACTATGTTTACACCCGTATTAATGCCCGATAAAAACACTCGTGAACTCAGAAATAATGTAAACCCAACAAGTAAAAAGTTAGAAATTTCAGGTTTTCATTGAGTTTTTATGTACTGATAGAAACCCTTCGAAAAGTGGGAGAAAACGATCCATCATGAGCCTGTCCATATAGGATAGAGAAATCTCTATCCTACATGCACGCTCATGGTGGATTGTTATAGTCCTAACAAGCAGTGTTGACTCTGATGGAATGCCGCATTTATGCGACATATCATCTGGGTCTTCACAATTTGTCAAATTACTCATTTATGAGTCACCAGTATATAAAGGGTTAATGCTGCCCGCATACAAAAGTCAGTTGCAAGTCAGTTTGTTATCCAACTTCTATAGACTGTAATCTAGGTTCAGGCCTAAAACATATTTTTGATTCTCTGAACTGATGATTTTGTTTGATTTTATTTTTTACGTCCCATCAACAATCTTTCAGTTAAACAGGGACGGGTCTTCCTGGGTTGAACCAGTACTAAGCTCGGATAAATGTGTCTTGCTCAAGGACCACAACACAGTGATGTCGGTGTGAGGCTCAAACCCGCGGCCCTTCGGTCTCAAGTCAAACAATCTACCACTGAGCAACTGCGCTCCCTTGAACTGATGAAATTGGGACTGACAGGTCCAAAGAATTTAATTTGGCAAAGCATAATCAGTTTGCTTAAGACAGGTGTTTGCTTAATACACGTTATACACCAAAATAACATTTGGCATTTTTTTCTTCAAAAAAAGTATCTGTATGTGTAGAAAAACTTTATGCTGTTTGTTTTATTTGATTCATTACCTCCCATGAACAATCTTTCAGTTATGTAGGGAGGGGAATGCATTAACTTCTTGGCAGTCTAGCAACAATGATTTTGAATGATTTGGCAAAGGGGTGAGTCCAGGATTTCTTGATATGGGGTTCACAAAAGGTACTCGATTGGTAAAACCTGTGTAAAAAAAAAAACACTCTAAAATAGACAAAATAAAGGTCTTAATGTCAACTGGTAGCTTAATGAAGGGCGAAAGTATTGCAAAATGCTCCCTTTGGAGCATTCTGCAATACTTTTGACCTGCATTAAGTGATAATTGGTCTTGAAAAACAATTTTCCGTTCTTTTGAGAGTGGCCGTTTTACACAGATTTTACTGTAGTTATCAATTTTTCCTGATTTTTCTGAAAATCTCCATAAAATTAAATAATTTTGTCTCAAAGGGGGTTCAAGCAAACTCCCCCGACCCCCTCTGGATCCTCCACTGTGGCAGTTACATCAATAAATGAGTGGTGACATGAGATTTCCAACAATGTGGTATGTGCCACCAGCAAAGGCTCAGACCAGCCTGCGCATACGCACAGTCTGATCAGAGCCTTTGCTAGTCGCTTGCATATTCTATGACTGTTAAACTACTAACTGAAAATTATTTGGAGTTTCTAAGCTTAACAGGAGGCTGCACAGGCTCATCTGAGTCTATTCATGTCAAAATGCCACATTGTTGGAAATCACATGTTGCAGCTCAATTGGAGTCTACATATGAGAAAACCTGTTTTTGTTGTATACAACCAACAAAGGTGGGTACAAGCATGCACTTCTAAGCCGCCTGATGATGACTCTTCACTATCTGGAAAGTATTACAGTTGAGACCAATGAACTTGCACGTCTGATAGACTTGTGCATCTCGCATTTTTGGATTTCGGGACTTGTTTACATTTTTTGAGAAGAACGGCTCAGTAAAGAAATCTTCCTTTCATTCACCAAAAATGCAGAATAATATCAAGAGAAAAATTTCCTTGTAAAACATACCTGTAAATCCCTCTTATTGACATATTACATCATCCTAATTAGTTATTCATGAGGTTGCCCACTGATCCAGTTTTTCCCTGCCAAAACGAGCACCATTCAACTTGGAATCTTAAATGCCCTTAACAAAAGTTGGTGATAAATGACCTCAATGTAAGCTCAATTCCATTCCAAATCATTGTATTTAATCTGATTTTTCAAGGAAAGCCCCGTGATGACTTCATATGATACAAATGCGCAAATCCATCAGACACTAACATGGAGGCAAGTGTGTGTATGTTGGAATTCCAGAAAAACTTTTCGATACTTTCTTTAATATTTTTTGCACTTATATGACTAGGATGTTCAAACAAACAAGGCAATGTTTCATTTGATCTGGTGGGGTTTGTATTGTTGCCCAAATCGCTAATCGATGTTTTAGGCCTGCATGCTCAACTCACTCAAGCATGAAACTTGTCCTGGTCATAAATTTTCAAAATGCCAATTGTTGGCATTTTGGAATTTATAATCATGACAAATAACTTTGAAATTTATAACGATGACAAATAACATTGCTGTTTTGAGCAAGGAAATCTAACTCCTCTGTTCATATTTCAATATTTACATTTTCGACGCAATCCTTTAATGAATCTTTAGATTTTTGCAACCGTTCATAGTCTCATGAATTACACAGATTTGATTGACAGCTGCCGAGCTCACATGCCCATGCAATACGCTTCGAACGTCGAACTAATTCGCCAGAAGTGATACTGGTGTTGTAATTGACAGCGAGCCACACCGGAGTCGCACATGCAAAACAATCCTCTTGTTTGCTCCATTGGCTGTCCTTGTTTAAGCTGGCTGTTCCGCTTTTCCATTTTACACTCTGACTAAACCGTTAATACGATTATATTTTAAATACAAAACTGTTTTAACTCCTATTTAAAATTAAAAATCATTTTCATACTTTAGATATTTATAATAAATGTAAATATAAGCAATAAATTCAATTTTGGGGCTTCACTTACTTTACACGAGACCCGAAGTATTCATGATTCCATGAAAGTTCCAAAAATCAAATTCATTTCTTAAATATTTATGAAGATTTCAAAGTTCATGCTCATGTTAGATTAGTATGAAAAAGTATTCTCACCCCAGGCTCTAGTAGCTTTGGGTGTTACCTCTTAGTTGAAAAGCCCTAAGATGGGGTTTTCTCACAGGGGCCAGTCCAGTTAAAACAATTAGTCAGCTCCGACATCCCCCCTCCAATTCAGTTCTTAGAGCATCCGCTTGCGGAGAGGGAGGTCGCGGGTTCGAATATGGTGGCCGTACCATACCAAAGGTGTAAAAAATGGTACTGGCAGCTCCCTTGCTGACACTCCCATAAAAAGTGGTTGTGCTAGGAAGATAGAGTAAGGCAGGTAAGTATCTGTTAAAGATATTTTGTTGCAAAATAGTTTGTGAGCTAATGTTGTCTATTTCATTATAAGTGATGTTAAATAAGGATTCTTTATCTTTATAGATTACAAAATAAACATATGAGCCACGACATGAGATTTCCAACATTGTGGTATGTGCGGCCAGCAAAGGCTCAGACCAGCCTGTACATATGGGCAGTCAGATCAGAGCCATTGCCAGTCCCTTGAATATTCTATGAGTGTTGAGCTACTGACAGAACAGCATTTAGAGTTTCTAAGCGTAAAAAGAGGCTGCACAGGATCGTCTGAGTCTACATTTGTCAAAATGTCACATAGTTAGAAATCACATGTCACGGCTCATATAAGTTTGTGGCATACTGTAAAGACAGAACTGGCCCCTGTGAGTTTTCTAGCAACAAGACTCCTTGTTTTAACTGTATCTTTTATCTTCTTACAGTAAAACCTGTGTAAAACGGCCACTTTCAAAAAGACCGAAAATTGGTTTCCAAGACCAATTATCACTAAATGCAGGTCAAAAGAATTGCAGAATGCTCCAAGGGGAGCATTCTGCAATGCATTGGACCTTCATTAAGCTACCATTTGTCATAAAGATCTTTGTTTTGTCTATTTTTGAATGGCTGTTTTACACAGGTTTTACTGTACTTACTTCTATCACAGCTGCCTGTATGACTTTAATGGTCGCTACCATTTCATCACAGCCATTGAATAAATCCACTGAAATAAATAGCAACAACAAAAGTCACACTGGGCATCTGAACATCTCAAAAACCTATGTGTTTGCATGGTGCTATATGCTCCCATTCCCATCAATTTGATATACTTTCAGAAAAAAGATTGTGTGTTCATCATCCTCTTCAGGGGACAAAATATTTCAATATTGCACTTGTCCTGCAGGACGAGTGACTTACAATTTTCACTTGTCCCATTTGTCCTTTAAAAGCATATGCAATAAAGAACATAATGGAGTAATATGTAATATGACTTCCTTAAGTAATTCTTCCCAAGCACTGGTCCTACTCATCCTTTCTAGATTTCACTCGTAATTACAAGCAGACGAGTGGAATTTTTGTCCCCTGCTCTTTAATGTGATATGCAACATGACCATATTCTGATAAAGTTGAATTTTGTCCTCTGTCCCACCCCTTAGTCCACCCAGGGGGCCGTAACAGGCCTCCAAACTTAAATCCCATTTGATATCTTTCATATTTATTGTATCTATGTTTGCATGCCAAATTTCAGTAAAAAGTATTGAGAACTGACTGAGTTATTGCAAAAGGGGTACTTTCATCTGTGCCCATGCATGGATTTTCTTCAAACTTTGCATATTTAAATAACTCATTATATATGTACTATGAAAATGTATTTATCGAATTAGATAGTTAAGAATAAGGCTTTGGAAGCAACCCTGTACTCCATCTTTGAGGTGGTACCTGTCTCTAAATTTCCATGTCCTATATCTATAGTTTTGTTTATTTTTATGATTTGTCATCTAGATTGAATCCAAAATACCATAGACATTATTTTAATACCACGAAACCATTTGGATAAATTATGGTTTACGTTTTCAGAAGAAGTGATTGTAAAATTTCAATATTTTTTTTCAAAAATTTACCAAACATTCAACATTCAATTCAAAAGATGGATATGTTCTAGTCTTTGTCAAGACATCATATTATCACAAAAACATGCCATATAAATACTGCTGATCTGAGCCAAATATCATGAAAATCCAAAACCGGTAACTTTGTCATTTCCTACCTCTTATGGGTATAGGTCAGTTTTAGCAAAATTAATTATTTAGTTCAAATGAATCAGTAACTTGACATAAGGAGTTTTTTTTAAATCTACTTCCACTTTTCTTAAAGAAAAACATGTTTAGACAATTTTAAATGATTCAATGGTCAGAAATGCCGAAGGTCATGGCCCTGTCTTATGGTACTATGGGGCCAAGACAATGTGTATCACTTCCTCAAGTCCTGCATGATATTGTTTAAGAAATATAATATCTTAAAAATAAACTTGTGAAAACAAGAAGACTAAATATTTCCTTTACATTCCAACTGAACTAGAAGAACCACATTTTGGTGCCGTGACCAGGATAACGTGTAACTGAGTCTTATCAAAGGTATCATAAAACATTGTTCTACATGAAAAAGTGAGGTCCAGAAACAAAACTGTATGCCTAGAATATACAGCAAGCAAAAGTATAAATGTTGCTATTTGATGGAAATCAGCATCAGCTTCACAAAACAGAATGAACAGAGAAGATTTAAGCATTAAATTAGCAATCCTTTGAAACCAAGAGTTATCTGTGACCAAAATGGTTAATTTTAACAAATAGGTTTGACAGGGGGTCATTTTTGTGAAGCATGTTTATTTATTGAGTCTTACAATTATTAAATCATAGATATAAGGATCTTCCCCTTTATGAACTGACTTGTCATAAGGTTTCTCTTTTGTATGAATTAAAATTCTTAATAATGTTACATATTAAGTGTAACATTGGCTAGATGTAGTTTTAATGTTAGAAACTAGATGTGTTAAGTGCAGGTGTCAACTGTATTGTATCATTTTGGCTAATATTATTGTGTAAGCACTTCATTAAATAAGAATCCTGGCACTTAATATCAAAGAATATTGTTTTTTTCTTTTTCCAATCTATAATAGGGGAAAAACACTGAAAATATCAACTTCAACCAATAAACGTACTAGCATGATGATTCAAACTAAGCAAGTATTCAAGTATATTTTACACTGAAAAAAATTATTGTATTTTTTACATTTCGATGATTTAGGGCCATGTGTTTACATCAAGTTAAAAAAATATGTTACCGGTCCTTGAATTTCATGAAATTCGGTCTACATATTCTTAACATATATAGATAGTTTATATGTTGAAATAGTATCTTGACAAAGACCGCAACCTGTAAAAATGTAAATTCCAAATTTGACTGAATACAAAATATACAGTCGAAAATTGGGGTGCCATGCTATAACTAGAGGACCTGAAGGTCCTGAGGCGCTCACCTGATCTCCTTAATAATTGTAAAACAGGTCAAGGTGAACTACAGCTTATAATGAAACATATTTTGTTTTACCATATATGGGGGTTGCAGCCATTTTGGTCCAGTAACCTAAACAATCTAACAGCCCAGTGATTTCTGAGAAAAGATGTTTAGATAGGTATGTAGTGGTCCAAATGAGAGGCCTTGGATTAAAGGTCACAGGTCAGCTTGACATTTGGTACTTATATAAAACCATTGTCTCATTAGGTTAAATATTTCTCACAGGTATTATGATTTTGGCTAAAACAGTTATAGAAAATGAACATTTTAAGATTTTCCCATTATAAATGCATTAGGAATCAAATTTGACCTTGCCATAAAGTAGGTCAAGGTCAACCTAGATTCATCATTTGTGCAAACCTGGTAGGGACCACATCCTAAATGCTACATAGTAAGTCCCAAGGCAATTGGCATTTTGGTTCCAGAGAAGACACTATTTAAATAGTTTTTACCATATATGTGCTTGGTGGCCATTCTAGTCATGAGACCATAACAATTTGTACAAATTTTGGCTAACCAATCATAAGGAGTAGTCATATGAAATTTGATTTCCATTGGACTAGTGGTTTCTGAGAAAACTATGTTTAAATATGATGATGGGACTCCAATATGAGCAACATTGGCTGAAAGGTCAAAGGCCAACCTTGACCTTTGAAACTTATTTATAGCCATTGTCTCATTAGTTTTAACATATCAAGAAAGAATAATGACTTTGGCTTCATCAGTATTCAAAAAATCAAAACATTTCCCATTTAAATGCATTAGGAAGCAAATTTGACCTTGACGTTAAGTAGGTCAAGGTCAACTCAGGATCATTATTTGAACAAACTTGGTAGGTTTAACACCCCTTATGCTACATACCAAGTGCCAAGGTCATTGGCCTCCTGGTTCTGGAGTAGAAGATTTTTAAAGGGTTTTTACCATATATGGGCATGGCCGCCATCTTGGTCATGTGACCTAAATGTTTTGCATAAATTTTTGCAACCTTATCATAAGGAGTCTTCACATGAAATTTGAGTTCAATTGGGCAAATGGTTTGTGAGAAAACTAAGTTTTAAACCACAATATGAGCGACCTTGGCTGAAAGGGCAAAGGTCAACCTTGACCTTTGAAACTTATTTATAGCCATTGTCTCATTAGTTTTAACATATCAAGTAAGAATAATGACTCTGGCTTCAACAGTATTCAAAAAATCAACTTTTCAAAAAATTTCCCATTTAAATGCAGTAGGAAGCAAATTTGACCTTGACGTTAAGTAGGTCAACGTCAATCTAGGATCATTATTTGAACAAACTTGGTAGGCCTAACACCCCCAATGCTACATTGCCCCAAGTCCCAAGGTCATCGGCCTTCTGGTTCTGGAGAAGAAGGTTTTTAAAGGGGTTTACCATATATGGGCATGGCGGCCATCTTGGTCATGTGACCAGGACAATTTGAACAAACTTTTGTTCCTGCATCCTAAGGAGTCTCCATATGAAATTTGAGTTTAATTGGCCTAGTGGTTTCAGAGGAGATGTTTGAAAATGTTGACAGACGGACGACAGACGACGGACGGACGGACAACGGAGTGACTGGTATACTATTAGCTCACCCATGAGCCTTCGGCTCAGGTGAGCTAAAAATGAATGCCCACCCAATATCCTAATACATACAAAGCCATTTAAGTAACAGCGAACTTATCAATGATATAGCTATTTAATAAAACATTTCTCCGCCCGTTACATGATATGTCAACTACTTTAGAAATGATTATAACTGGGTACCCTAAGGTATTATAGTGATATCATTCATGACTTTATAAATTAGCAATGGAATTGCATAAAAACTCAAATGCACCATAAATATTAAAGTTATACCCCAGACAATTAAATCACATACTATTTTCAAAATCCAAGCGTGGGCAGACTCCCATGTTAATTTCCCATACCATGCAAGAGCCCCTTTAAATATTTGACCTTTGACCCCACCTAAGGGGTCGGGGGTGGGGTAAAATTTTAATCACTGTCATGCTTATCTTCAGGCACTGGGTAATCATGGACTATAGTAAGAAGTTGTCAGATATTATAGCTAGCTGCTTTGGGCAAATGTTAAGTTAATTACACAAAAAGCCAATATAGCTTTAGCATTAGCCGAAACCTAAGTCAAAAAAGGGCCATAACTCAGTCAAAGTTTTGCGGATGACCTCCAAATTTTTTTATTTGTTTGATTTGATTCTTTACGTCCCATCAACAATCTTTCAGTTAATTAGAGACGGGTCTTCCTGGGTTGAACCAGTACTAAGCTAGGATGAATGTGTCTTGCTCAAGGAACACAACGCAGTGGCGCATGTGAATCTCGAACCCGTAGCCCCTAGGTCTCGAGTAAAGCACTCTACCACTGAGCCACCACCCTCCCCAGCCTCCAAATTAGAACTTGACCTGCATTTAGTGATGCTTTGCCATTCTGTAAATTATGAATGAAATTGTTGCATCCCTTCATCAGTTATTGATCGGAAACCTCAATTTAGCCAAAAAAAAAATAAGTATAAAAAGGCCCATAACTCAGTGGATGACCTCCCTTTTCAAACTTGACCTGTATTTAATAATGCTTTACCCTTCTGTAAGCTTTGAATAAAATTGATGCATCCCTTCAAAAGATATCTTTCTGAAACCAAAAGTGTGACAACACAGACATCGACACCAACAGAGACATGATCCCTATGCGTCGACCATGATTCGCAGGCGACACAAAAATTATGTCAGGTGACGACCATGTATGTGACTGTCAAATCTATCAATGTACAGCCCAAATGTGAGTGCCTGACTAAGATAACATGGGTAAGATATTTATATCCCAGTCTTAAATCTATTATAATATTGAGCCATGTCAGATGTGGGATTTCCAACAATGTGGTATGTGCGACCAGCAAAGCCTCAGATCAGCCTGCGCATATGTGCAGTCTGATCAGAGCCTTTGCTAGTCGCTTGAATATTATATGAGTGTTAAGCTACTTACTGAACATCATGTGGAGTTTCTAACCTTAAAAGGAGGCTGCACATGCTTGTCTGAGTCTACACTTGTCAAAATACCACAATGTTGGAAATCACAGGTCACGGCTCAATTCTAAATATGCTTATCGATTGTGCAATAAGTAAATCTATGTATGAGAGTATAGTAATTGTACTTACAGAGTTCTGTTCTACTATCAGTTGACTCTGACCTCTGTATGACACCATCAACCAAAGCACCTTCATGTTTCCGGGGTTTTAATTGTAGTTTTAATTCTTCTGCTCTGCCTATGTACTCTTTTACCTGTATGAAAAAAATGCTGGCTCATGAAGATAATAAACATAAACAGTCAGTATAGCTCTTTGATGCTTCTGCAACAGAGTATATCAGAACCAATATTTAACCCTTTGTAATCGGGAAACCCCTAAATGAGTACTTTTGCAAACAGTGAAGACCCTGATGAAATGCAGCATTATGCTGCATTTTATCTGGGTCTTCACTGTTTGTAAAGGTCAAAAAAACTCTTCAAACAAAAGAATACAATATTTTATAAATATTATAACCTGATATCCCTAGGTCAGTTAAGAAACCTTTTCTTTGTGAATTGTCTCATCACAGCTAGTTAATTTGATTAGATTGTTTCCCTATGATGATATACATGTATTACCTAAGTTCAGAGGCCTCTACACAAGCCAAGCAATATTCTAGTTTATAACAACAGCAGAATGTAGGGCAAAGATTTGGTCTGTAAAATATATATTTAGGCCATCTGCTGGCCTCGACTGCTGTCAGTTTTAAGGTGGTGATTCTGTTATTGTTGATTCATTGTTTGTTGTTGCTCCCATTTTTATGGGTGAAAGTTCAAAATTCCCAAAATCCTGAACTTTTGGAACTAATCCACTAAATATTCACACTTTTAAGTTTCAATGGTCAATTGTTCTTAGTCAGACTGAAAATAAATCAGTGAAGCTTAATATGATCTCCCTAATTCAGGATTTTGAGGCCGACTTTCTGTGGAAAGTCGGCCTTAAAATCCTGAATTCAGGAATGATCCTGAAAACTTTCACCCATGTATTTTAGTGGGAGTTTTGGGTCTTGTTTTGTTAAGTAGTTCTTAGTGTGTTCTCTTTATTTTGCAATCATCCCTCTGAGGAAGAGATATCTGGTTGCATTATTTTAATTGTGCCATTGCTACCTTGAGAGTATCTGTGTTCTGTGTCTCTTCCTCATGGTGCCATGGGATGGTCTGTGATTTTGCCATTTCAAGGCCCTGAGGTTATAAAACTTTGTTCATCCTCAACTCAACTGACCATGAAATTTCAAGTGCTCATAAAAACTAAAATACCGACAAATAAAGAAGTTCCTTGCTTTAAGTCTCTCAGATGTTGTATTAAACGTTGAAATGCCAACAAAAGTTGAGCCGTGTCATGAGAAAACCTGTATCATGTCAGACACGTAAACTAGCTATAGGTTCATGGTTTAGAATACAGAAAAACAAAGCGGGGCATATTATTTCAGCAGGGAACGACAAGGGCACCTTTCAGCCTGCACAGCTGAAATGGAACCTTGTTGTTTGGATACCCGTAAAGCAAGTCTTCTCCCGGCAAGGCTATTCATAAGATGTATTGCATGCAAGAAAA
The DNA here is from genome assembly GCA_964019695.1 of Loripinus fragilis. Classification (NCBI taxonomy): domain Eukaryota; kingdom Metazoa; phylum Mollusca; class Bivalvia; order Lucinida; family Lucinidae; genus Loripinus; species Loripinus fragilis. The sequence continues at coordinate 82,514,151 of OZ026522.1, read as the reverse complement.
TGTCATGCCAACGCCATAAGAATCCCCTTCAGTGGGGCACATAATTCATCCATGAAGAAATGACTAAATGAGATTATTCATTATAATTCAGAATCAGGTCTCAAGGTTATAAAACTTTTTTCATACTCAGCTCAATTGAGCATGAAATTTTAACTGCTCATAAAATCTAAAATGCTAAAAAACAAAGACTTTCTTCCTTTCAAACTCTCAGATTGTGTGTTTATGATGCTAATAAATGTTAAAATGCCAACAATAGTTGGCATTTTAACATTTATGAGCATGATAAATTTAAGGCTCAATTGAGTAGCTAATAAGCCTCTAACATACTTGGAGTATATTGATCATTGAAAAGAAAGCAGTGTAAAACCGAATAGCATCAATTTGTTTTGGCAGACCTTTCAAATATGAGCCAAATCCACCTCCGAAATCTAAGAAAATGCATGTATAATTTGACACAACCTGGTAATTCTACAGACTTCCTAAAATTATTCCATGTCACTGCCTTTAGGTCGTGGTCTTTATAGTTGCTCTGGGATTTGTTCAACAAAAGTCTGTAATCTTGTGTTTGTAAAATAATCGCACTATTGTCTCGTTGGAAACTCCATCAATGGCTTCCATGATTACTTAAGAAATAGATCAGCTCTAGCAGTGAATTGTTGAGTAATAATTCAGTTGTAAAGAAGATCAAATAACGACCGCATAGCGCGAGTGATATATCTTTGTACAACTGACCAACACAGTGAATTATTACTGAACAATTCGCGCACTGGAGCTGATCTATTTCAATTCTAACACACAATTAATGACGAAAACACATTTGAAGTCTTCAGCTTCTTCCAACTTTCAGCCATTGTACTGAAGAACTCCCGCCAATACTTAGATTACGTCGCATTTGTTTACGTGTTTTTGTAACGTCTTTCAATCATAAAAACTACATTACACCGTCTAACGCCATGAATGATGTAATTTTCCAGAAACAAATAGCCAAAGCTAGCACGCACTTTCCTCGCACTTTCAAAACTGTGAATTATTGCTTGATATATCACACTTTTTAGCATTGACTCTATAGGCGATGTGTGCTAGAATAAATTATTTACAATGCGCATTGTTGTGAATGTGCAGGTGTAATAAAAAATTTGCTGTATAAACCTATTGTATTTGCTAAAATTCCGCCACAGAAACCAACAAAAAAAAAACAGATTTGTGCATGTTTTTGGTTCGGCTTTTGAGGTTTGATTCGATGTCGGCCTATATGTGAAAGCACTCATAGGCTTTAAGGCATTCTATTTTTTCTGTTCCGTTTCGTGTATATGTGAGATGGACTTAAGGACTAAAATATTTACCTTGCTCCTTAGTTGGTTCTTTTTACTTTCATCTTTTTCATCTAAAAAAGATATAAGCACCATGTTAACCCTTTTCTTCATGAATATTCATGCTAAGCTCCACCGACTATGAATAATTATTATATAATTTATCTTTTGCGTTTGTATATAGAACGAAAAAATTACTTGTCACGTCCACTAGAGTAAGATCATATCAAATCATATTTCCATAAGCAAACAGAGTTGACCCTGATCAGGCAGCTCTTACAAGAGCTGTCTGATCTGGGTCTGCTCTGTTAACAAAGTTTTAAAAGGCATCTCTATGACATAAAGGGTTGATCCATTTGGCAAATAGTGAAGACCCAAACGAAATGCTGCAAAATGCAGGATGCATTTCATCAGGTCTGCACCAGATCTTAAGGAACGATCTTCATGGATATGAGTACATCCTAATTTGGAAAATCAGACCGGTTAACCCTTAAAAGATATAATGGGCAATACTATCCTTATTAAATCAATCTTTATGGGAAAATCCATTAGAATACAAAAAGTTCAGAAATTCACCTAATTCTAGAGAGCTTACTTATATTTATTCTACAGAGTAACCAGAGGTTTTGATAAATTTGGTATTGTAGATTTCCTGCAAAGAATTACATAGGGGGGTTTACAGGGATTTTTTTGCAATTTTAGGAAGGGACCCTAGGGCTTTCAGATTGGGAAAAGTAGCATGGTAAACCCCTGAATTGGGAAATTTGTTATAGTGCACAATTGTGTCACTTTTGGTCAATAAAAAAACAAATTAGCTATTACACATACTATCGCCATTAAACTGAAGAAGATTGTCACCATGTGCATGATGTGGCTTGCGTGTGTGTGTGTGTTGATTGAATAAAAAAACCCTATCTTCAAAAAAAAAAAAAATGAAAATTGGGATTTTTTTCAAAATTGGGGAAAAAGTTACCTGTGTTAGAGATATATACTTTTGGTTCTAGTTCTTGAATATACAGTAAAACCTGTGTAAAACGGCCACTCAAAAATAGACAAACCAGGATTTTAAAGACAAATGATAGCTTTATGAAGGTCGAAAGTATTGCAGAATGCTCCCCTTGGAGAAATCTGCAATACTATTGACCTGCATTAAGCGATAATTGGTCTTAAAAACCAATTTACAGTCTTTTTGAGAGTGGCCATTTTACCGCAGGTTTTACAGTACAGATGTTGTAAGGAGCAATTACACACAGAATCAGGCAAGTGAGCGAAAAAAAAATACGAAACTAACCTGCATATATCGTTACTGGAGCCAACAAATAATGATAGATATGGGCAAAGACACGAGAAAAACTGTCTTCAGGGGTTTTCGAACAACAAAGGCACAGACCAGCCTGCGCATCCGCGCAGTCTGATCAGCACCTTTGCTATTTCCTTATTGAAAAGAATCATATACAAACTTGCTTCAAGTGAAATTTCAATTTTCTACCTAATCTCTGTTGCTGAGGAGACTGATTTTAGTCTTACTTTGCCGTAACACTGAAGGCAGGTTTTCTTGCGTTGCAGCCCATAAAATCTTCTAATAACAGGTAGAAAAAGTTTGTCTTATGGGAGGGATAAGCACTACCAATACTCATAGGTCCAGATTAAAATTTAATGTGTGTTAAATAGAGAATCTTACTAAATCTATTCAATGAGTTGAGAAAAAGAGATAAAATGCAATGCTTGCCGAGCATTTTATCTCTTTTTCGTGACAAGTTTAATGAACTCAATAATACGGTAGCACGAATGTTAGATTCTATTTATCACAGGACATTAAAATTACTTAAAATCACATTTTTGGCACGAAAATGTCAAGATTCGCCATCTTTTACGCAACGTTATAATGGACGTCGTTACTTTATGCACTAATCTGTAAACCACTAGTGGTTTATTGATTTACTGCATGGCGTTATTTCACACCCAGACACGACATCATGTGATAATATGTGATTTTCTCTTATCCATTAGTTTAAACATGTGTTATCTCATTGAGATGGTCCTTTTGAGCACCCATAACATATCTTTTAGTTGAGAAATAAGAAAAATATTTTTATTTAATAAGCATTCTAATCTGCAGGTCTATATTTATCTTATTCCAACTTTAACAGTCCTATTTGAATCAGTGGCATTGAAGAATAATCTTTATGAAAGTATGTGGCTGGCCCAGGATTCTCTATAGCAGTTCTTTGGCTGATGTCAGGCCCACTGAGGTTTACCTGTGGGATTTCTTTTGCTCTGGTATTTGGTTTTATGTACTGATAAGTCCTTATCTTTGCTTTATCTCATTTTTATATCTTGATTTATATGTTCTAGGAGATGAGGCATGGATAAGTTAGGAGTTTTTCATGCAAACCAAACATTTATGTGTCTTGATCCACATCTGAACAAAGGGTGAGGTTGGCGCCGTGAAACCAAATTAAACCCTCCAGTAAAATACTTTTACTGACTGTTCCAAGGCTGTACTTCTTATGTTTTGTGTTTGTCATGCTTTCGCATCTGTCATTGCTGCATTGTGGTCACCTGCTGGGAAAAGGGCTGACCTCTTGGCTCTTGTTTGTGATGTTTAATTGTGATTTTGTCACTTTCCCATGTGGTATCCTGGGTCAGGTGTGGTACTTGATTATATTGATTCCTGATCTTTGCCGTCTTTCTACTTTAAAAGTCTGATTACATAATCCAACTTGCTACCAACTGTTTTCTACTGACCAGCTTTTCAAGAACGGAAGTACTGCATGTATTTGGGCCAGGGCATGACATTTTGGTACTTATCCCATTTAAAGCCCATGCCCACCAGGTCTAAATTTTGGTTTTCATCTACATCCATACTTTATACCAGCAGCAGGTTTGAGCATCAGTTCAACACTGGTTAGGCGGCAATCAATAATATTAATACTATCAACCAACGTAAATAAAAAATTGTTATAAACAGAGTTTTTGATTGCCATTTGTCGCCAGACTGGCGACAAATGGCAATCAAAAACACAATTTCTAGTGATTTTTGATCCACATTCGTCGATTGTTAAAAATGTTTTTGATTGCCTCATACCCGATGTGAGTACAGATTTGCCTGAGAATTTGTACCAAAATCTCATATCGAGGCTGATAAGTGTCTTACATTTAATGGCAGGTAAGAAGTATTCAACAGCCTCACAGTACAGTTTGACTGCCTCTGTTACACTCCCTGCTGTATCCTTGGCAACTGCCTCTTGTATTAAAGCAACCTGCAATTTTTGAAACAAAAATTTGTAAGTTAAGGGGGACGGCAACCCTCATGATTACTATGTTTTCATGTAAGATATTAATAAACCATGAATTGTGATACCAGTTTCATCTAAATAGGTTGAAGAATGTGGAAGTTGTGGGCTTTTGAATATTTACAAATGGACTGTAATGGAAGCTGCCATACTTTAGGCTTAGTGACGTCACTAAGCCTTATTAAATATGCGTAATCAAAATAAAAGACAAACCAATGGATTATTTGCATTAATCTTTAATGAAACATTCTCCTTATGTATAAAGCTTCATATCTGCTGAAACACAGATGATGTGATATTAGTGATAATAGTGATATCAGTTGAAACAATTCTGAAAACTAATTAAATATTCAAAATGGGGGCTTATTGTTGGCCATATTGAATTCTTAAATGCCCATAACTTGCCCATTTTTCAACCGATTTTGATGATACTTGTATCAAAATTGGTGGTTCATAGAGCTCTTTCTGATAAAACATACTTATCATTTGGGTTTCTGTCCCCTTTAAAGTCACTGTGAAAATTCACACTTTTTTCAAATGCATTTATAACTGAGCTTACAGTATAGCAGGAATAATCCTGCATTAAAAGTTTGTGAATGTTCTTCAATTAGCCTGTAATTAATAACTTTTCCTTGTCCATGGGGTATGGCCATTTTCAGGTCAATAAGCTCTACACAAGAAAACTGGAAGCACTTCCACCTGCTTACACACTACCTAAGCAGGATTATTATTCCATGATAATGGCAAAAAATAACAATGTTTCAGAGTAATCTTTTAGCAGTGTGTGCATTGATGAGTATATTTTGATACCAGGCCGATATTTAATAATTATTTTTAGAACTTAACCCTTAAAGCACTAATTATTACAAGGGTCAGTCAAAAATAACTGAAGAGTTGATTCATATCTCATATGTAGCTAACATACACTAGTGAAATTTGGCTTATGCATGCAATGAACTGTCCTGAGTCAGAATATGCAATATACAAGACCATGCAAAGTATAGATTGTTGTTGCTTACAGCACCCTAGATAAGCAGCGTATTTGCGTAAATATGCAATTAAAATCCTCAAAAAAGCTATTAAAATGAAATGTGTGCGTACCGAAAAGCAATTCTAACGATCGGTATGCAATTACATGCGATGTCATTGCGTACCATTTGGTCCATTTCCTTTCCATTTGGGTAATAAACAAATGCCAGTCGGGTATTGATTTTTTTTACCAGCGAGCGCTCAATATAACTCCAGTTTTATGAAAAAATCGGTGCCCAGTCCAGAATTTCGCGGAAAGACCCTGTGATGAAAGTGAAACTTTTGCAAAGTGTACACCCTCGAATGTCAACAAGGGGATGAGATTTGCTTCAGATACAATAAAATCCGCTAGTTTGATACTTTAGAAAGGCAGACGATGGGAGTGAATAAATATGCAAGCACATTTCCGATGGCTTCATGCAATAAGAAAACCTGTAATTACAGAAGAAAAAAACGTGGCGAAAAAAAAATATGACAAAACGCATTTGTTTTTGCAAGTACGCAATTGATGATAACCAGGTTGCGTAAATACCCAATTGACCCAAAAGCTTATCTAGGGCGCTGTGCTTAGCAACCGAAGAATGTGAAATAACGTCATGAGTTTACGATGGAATATAGCGTTGCCATGGAAACACTATACAAAATTTAAGTCACATCAACTTGTGCATTTGTTGCAAATAAACCATGTGAATGTATTTTGTGAAATGCATCAACTGAGATTGAGGCGTTGGAATTTTATTACATAAATAAGAGGAAAATTAACTAAATTTTCTGAAAATTTCACACCAAAATATACCCCACCCACCAGTTACGGTTCATTTAAGAGCAATATTTTCAACTAAGTATCATATCATATGACCATTTCATTGTATTTAGTAATAGGTTTTGACATATGAATGCATATCTTGAATATTCCAAGGAATAAACAGTTGCCATAGCAACAAAATCTGATATTTTAGTTAAAATTGGAATTTCCATCGATTTTTGGTTGCTAGGCAACGAACATTGCATGTATTGTATTTACGATCTATTACACTTCTTCAAAACATTGCTAACACATTGTTTAATACAATTGGAGAGATGAAAGGTCCGTTATTATACTGTTTTAGAATTAAAATGATTTTAAATTCATGGCTGCTTAGTCAGAAGTGTCGTCAGTGCGAACGCACATCACTGAGAGACGGTCTTGGGTTGCCTAGCAACAGCACATTGAAGATGATAAGACGTCAACTACTATTTGTAACGAAGCAGGAAGGTTCATTCTATATGCGTATAAAGTTTCAGCCAAAACTGCCGACCCAGTAAAAAAGATACCTCTATAATAATAATAAAATTCGCTAAATGGATTGTCACCAAATGAATACCCACAACATTGAATAAGTACCCGAGACTCATTTTTATCTAGCACTATGATCAAAAAGGTCAGGGGACAAAAATTCCACTTGTCCACTTGAAATTTTGAGGGAAATCTAGACAGGGCAAGTAATTCTTCACAAAGCACTCGTCCTGTAGGACAAGTGCTTTAGGAAGAATAACTCGAGGAAGTCATATTACATATTACTCCCTTATGGTCTTTATTGCATACACTTTTTAAGGACAAGTGCATGTGTTTGCAGGACGAGTGAAAATTTTAAGTCATTCGTCCTACAGGACAAGTGCTATATTGAAATTTTTTAGTCCCCTGAAGGTAAAGCAATAACAATGTATGTTTTTACAAAAATGTGATAGTGAAGAAAGGATAACTTACTGCCTTTGGTAGACTAGAATCAGATGGGGCATGTTTGAGATCAAGGAATGGGTGGGTGAAGAAATCATCAAAAGTTATCCGCTTCTTTGGGTCCCTTGTTAACAGTCTCAGTAAAAGATCTCTACAATTATCCGAGACATTTACACCATACGGCAGCTGAAATTTTAAAATATAAGCCAGAATCTAACAAAAATAAATCTGCTAATTTATGCATTCAAGATCAGTCCAGATAAAGGGTCAATTTTTTTCTTGCTACTTCACCATGCGATATGTTGTGCATACTCAAATGAACCATCTCTGTGAGTTGAGTGACTATACAATATGCTTTGGTTGAGATAGGCTAAAGTCCGGTAAATTCGGACAGTCGGCTAAATACGGAAAGCAGCCATTTTCCTTTCATATTCTAGTTATTGGAATCAAAATCAATTAACCAAGCAAACAGTGAAAATCCTGATGAGACGGCTCATTAGGAGCCGTCTCATCTGGATTTCCACTGTTTGCAAATATATGTCCCAATTTACCTAATGTCCGAAGTTACCTGAGTTTACCATATAGAGGACTTGACATGAGTGCTGATTATTATCTAATCTGTTAAAGGTCCTGTGAACCTTCAAAAACATTTTCGAAACTCTTCATGATTTAAATGACAGTGATGAGAAAACCAAAATCCTGAGAAACCTTAAAATTTCAACAGAGCCAAAAGTTATGTAAGTTTAAAAATTATGCAAATTAGCATATAAGATCCACCCATGTTATTGCTTTGAAATGATTTTTTCAAAATGTCATATTTTATGTAATGGGATTTCTAAGCAATTAAAAACAGTATAATTAAGCTTTTATATGCAAATGTTGTATTTTATCATATTAAATCATTTTCAGCAAATAAAATATTAAAATAATGTTAAAATAAATGAAATATATTAAATTTAATATTTCAAAAAGTTCAAATGACGTCATATGAGCCTCTTGCATATTTTCATCTAATCAGATTTTGAAACCTTCATTACCTGTTTGCTATTTGGAATTTTTTGATGGGGCTTTTGACATTCTGTTTCTCTCATTACTGGCTTTTTAATCAAAAGGAGTTTTCAAATAGTTTGAACAGAATGATAAGATGAGGGGCTTTGCCCAGCATCTTATAATTTTTCCACAGAATTTCATAAATTAAATAATAACAAGCAAATTCAGAAAATTTATGTCCCCCCCCCAGCCACTTAATGTTTGTCTTATAATATTTGAGCTATCCTAAAACAAGTAAGTTAAACTGACTAAGTACACAAAACAGAAGAAAAAAACTTAATCTGAGAATTTTATCCTAAGCGCATTCATATCTTGATAGTAATAAATGTCTAAAAAGTGACTAAAATCAATTAGTGAAAAAAAATAACAAAAATTATGCGAGGAATATATACATAATATTTGCCCATCTTCAGACCATGACCAAAACATCTGTAAAGTTTCATTTAACCATAATCATAAAACTGTAGGAGGAGTAAAAAAAGTATCAAAAAACAATCTAAGGATTATATCCAAACAATATGCGCATCTTACGACCATGGCCTAAACACCTGTAAAGTTTCAAAGAAATTGGAGCAAAACTGTAGGAGGAGCTGCATACACAAGACACCTAAAATCAATTTTCCTCGGCCGGAATGTCAAATACTATGTCCCCTAGCTTTTCTTCGAAAATGCGGAATGTCGAATACTATGTCCCCTCGCTTTTCTTCGAAAATGCGGAATGCTGAATACTATGTCCCCTCGCTTTTCTTCGAAAATGCGGAATGCTGAATACTATGTTTCCTCGCTTTTCTTCGAAAATGTGGAATGCCGAATACTATGTCCCCTTGCTTTTTCTTAGAAAAGGCAGGGGAAAATTAAACATGAATGGTATATTCAATGGTCACGACACTTAAATTGCATTGAAATCACATTTCTGGGATAAAAACCTTTGGATTTTGCCCTAAGTAAATTTGAGGATGTTATAAACATCATTACATAACTTTACCTATTACTAATTTGCATATCTAACACAATGACAGGGCCATGATCAGACAGATCCGCACTATCAAGCTTGAGGATGTGGCCACGGTAAGGCCAAGCGAGCTGGAATCTCACATCAGTTGACCCTCAAGAAAGGAGCACCTAAAGATCACGTGTGAGATCTGCTATGCATGCAGCTAGCCAGTCACCTGGAAGGGGGCCCACTGATGTGGATGGTGCCCATGCACCTGCACGTTAATCAAAAATCTGATTATATGAACACACAAGATTTACCATTCTTAATATTTTACAATTTCGAATTATTGACTTTGATAAGGTAGACATGGATTAATTTACATGAAAAAGTGATATTCATGGGGGCTGCAAGCAACTTTGTACGGGATTTACTTAATACAGTCAACCCTCTTTATAATGACTATGTTTGTTCCAAGCTATCTTTGACGTTAAAGTGAATTTGCTGGTATAAATAAATGTTGACCAGTACCAGGGTTCCACATCATAATCATTTGGTAAAAGAAAATATTATACAAATGAATTTAAATGCTATTGTTCCAAATGTATACATCAGTTCAATGGTATAATGCATCAAAATGCACAAAGCTTCCCTCTTATCAAATGTGACAGAAACCTGTTCATGCAAAAGCCCTTGTCCTGATCCCCAAATTGACTGACACATGGTAAAAGTTCTGATATAATGAATTTATTTTCAATAAAAAGTGTATATTATTTCCCAGAACTTTCTGTCGGTGTCGTTAAGTGAAAATTCTGTTATAAAGAGGGAATTTTAATGGAAACGTATCCATTCCCAGCAAATTTATGTCGGATATTGAATATTCTTTTATAATGAGTGACGTTATAAAGTGTTTTGACTGTATTATAGAAATTAAGGTGGGGGTAACATTACATATTGAATCATCCTCGTACTTATGGTAAACGAGGCATAAATCATGGTACATCTACCTGCAATTTTACAAGTATATTTTGTCAGATAAATCTGCTTATAAAATACCTCTATAGGTTTTGGGTCCCAAATTTTCTCTTCCAGTTCTTTAAAGCTTCTGGATGCATAAGGAGCTCTTCCAAACAAACATTCTGTAAGGTTATACTTAGGTTAAGATAAACACAATTTTTGAGTGTAAAATTGTAAATAATGTCTAATCCATCAGTTAGAACATATGTTTTGGGTGCTCAAAAGAACCATCTCATTGAGACTGTTCTTTTGAGTACCCACAACATATGTTTCAGTTGAGAAATACGAGGGTCATCCAATAAGTTCTGACAATGGCCTCATATCTCAGAAACTGTTATTGAAATCAGAATTCTATTACCCAATGCATGTGGCCATGGATGTTGCCTACTCATGTTTGAAATATGGAGTTTTTATCATATCCTGATCCAATGCTATAAAAATTTGTAAACAACACTGTGAGAGCCCATGGCCGCAAAAACTCACGTTTTTAACTGATTTTTGCTGGGGGTAGAGTTAGTTAAAGATGCAGTATGCATCTTTGGAAAGTTATGTTAGTGGTTGGTGATGATGTCTGATTACTTAATTGACCCATAAAAGCAAATACCACAATGTTATTAACGTAGTTGTTCTGGACGTTCTTGGTTGCTAGGCAACAACAGAAAATTTGATTTTTGCCTCACTTTAAGCGCTAATTATAAAATAGCATATTTTGAACACTTATATAAGCAATTAGGACAAATTTGCATATTAATAGACACATGTTTCGATAAATCTGTTCTATAGTCTTCTTAAACACATACAAAATACTAACTTTCAATAAATGTTCTATACCAAATATTATACACTATTAGTACAACCCATTTCAAGGAAAATATTTCTTGCAAAATCGATGACATATCATAATCAAAACCCTGCTGACACCATAGTTGCAACCTAAATCGTTATCTATGACGTTCAAAATCAACACACATAATGTTTTTATTTATCCATATAAAAAGTTTTAAAAGGGAGTCTGTAATTTCTAAGAAATTTTGGCATGTGTACCGCATATAGGGTCCCGTCCATGACCCTTTACCTTGTGTTCTTTAGTTGCCTAGCAACTGTTGCGATTGCAACATGGAAAGTATTTAAACATGTGACTCAATTTCCTATATTCTAAATAATATGTGAAGATTAATTAAACACATCCTAGAGGAATTGGTTTTGTTTTATGGGGTCATTGTCAGAACATTTTGGATGACCCTCGTAAGAAAAATAATTTTTTAGTACGCACTCTTCACTAAAGGCCTGGTTATATTATAACACTTTTAGCATCTCTTCATCAACATTTTAGTCATTGTAAGTCCCTCTAATAGGACTTAAATGTGTTCCTAATTTACTTTGACGTACGCTGGTTCTTTATAGTTATTTTGATTTGATATTTCTGAAACAGGAATCCCTAGTAGTAGTTTAAATACAAAAAATTGAAATAAAAGTAATAGTTATGCCATGGGTTGTCCGCGTGTACGTGAAGATAATCCACGAGCTTTAGCAAGTGAATTATCTTACATACAGTAACAGGTGGATAAACATGGTATAACTATTTTATACCACCTACATCAGTGTAGTCCTTGCACATGATGAATATATCGTGCTTAAGTTGGTAAGGGTGGTGTAAAGACTTTTAATATAATTCATTTGCACTTGCTATAAATAATCGGGTGATAGAACAAAAAAAGACATAATCATTGTTCTAATTGGTTTGGTTACTTCATTTATAGGCATTTTAGCATGCCTCTATGAATGCAATGTATTTATTCTGCTATAGAGCATGTGTTTTTTTCTTCAAACCTAGATCTGGTCACAAATTTTTTGATGGTTCTGATCAAGAAAGTACCACTTCACTATTAAATCAACGACGAAAATCAAGATCTACTCTACTGATGGAGCTAGATGTTTTGGAAGAGAAAATGTCATCATATAGCTGAATTACATAATACAAGACAGATTTAATACATGGGGGGGTCTTTTGAGCACCCAAAACAACATTGATATCTCAAAGTGACAACTCTGAGCCTATGAAGTTTGAGTCAGGGGGCAAAATGTTTAAATATTGCACTTGTCCTGTAGGACCAGTGACTTATGACAATTTTCACTCGTCCTGCAAACACATGCACTTGTCCTTTAAAAGCGTATCAGATAAAGAACATCAGGGAGTCATATGTAATATGACTCCCTCGAATAATTCTTTCCAAAGCACTCATCCTACAGGACAAGTGCTTTGGGAAGAATTACTCCTCCTTTCTAGATTTCACTCGTAATTATGAGCGGACGAGTGGATTTTTTGTACCCTGTGAGTTAATAAATTAACTGCAGTCTACCATAGGTCCAGATAAACAACAATTTGAACATAAAATTGTGACAATTTTCTTACCCATTAGATTAACATTAGTTTTGGATTGTGACAATTTTCTTACCCATTAGATTAACATTAGTTTTGGATTGTGACAATTTTCTTACCCATTAGATTAACATTAGTTTTGGATTGTGACAATTTTCTTACCCATTAGATTAACATTAGTTTTGGATTGTGACAATTTTCTTACCCATTAGATTAACATTAGTTTTGGATTGTGACAATTTTCTTACCCATTAGATTAACATTAGTTTTGGATTGTGACAATTTTCTTACCCATTAGATTAACATTAGTTTTGGATTGTGACAATTTTCTTACCCATTAGATTAACATTAGTTTTGGATTGTGACAATTTTCTTACCCATTAGATTAACATTAGTTTTGGATTGTGACAATTTTCTTACCCATTAGATTAACATTAGTTTTGGATTGTGACAATTTTCTTACCCATTAGATTAACATTAGTTTTGGATTGTGACAATTTTCTTACCCATTAGATTAACATTAGTTTTGGATTGTGACAATTTTCTTACCCATTAGATTAACATTAGTTTTGGATTGTGACAATTTTCTTACCCATTAGATTAACATTAGTTTTGGATTGTGACAATTTTCTTACCCATTAGATTAACATTAGTTTTGGATTGTGACAATTTTCTTACCCATTAGATTAACATTAGTTTTGGATGCTCAAAAGAAACAGAGGATCTTACATGAGTGCTCATGTTTTATTGAATTTATTAAAACGAGTTTGGGAAAAGAGATAAAATACAAGGCTTGCCGAGCATTTTATCCCTTTTTTGCAAGGAGTTTAATAAATTCTATAATACAGGAGCATGAATGTTAAATTCTATTTATCATATGACATTAAGATTACTTTGAAATCTCATTTCTGCCGTAAAAAAATATAACTTTGTCATTATGTATGCAACGTTGTTATGGACGTCATAACGTTTCCCATAAATCTATAAACCACTAGTGGTTTATTGATTTTATTGCATGGCGTTATTTCACTCCCAGATGTGACATCATATGACAAACATATTTAATTATGCACTCTTATCTAGAGGCCTGTTTACTTTCCAGTGTTCTGCTATGTAAATTTCTAGGAGAGGACAAGTGTCCCATGTCCTCAGAATATTGTGAGGCAGTGCTGTAAAAACATGATTAAGGTGATAAAAATATGACCTATGCCCCACTGAATGAATTAATATGTCACATTCACATCTGTTTTGTTTTGATTTGATTCTTACGTCCCATCAACAATCTTTCAGTTATGTAGGGACAGGTCTTCCTGGGCTGATCCAGTTCTAAGCTAGGATTAATGTGTCTTGCTCAAGGACCACATGCAGTGATTCCCTCAGTCTCAAGCCAAGTACTCTACAACTGAGCCACTGCGCTCCTCACTTCTGTTTTCCAGCCAATTTGGTTTTCAAGTGTGATTTCAAATAAACAGTGGATCTGAGGCTGTATAGGAAACAATGCAGATCCTATCCAACTGGCTTTGAAAGAAGTCATTTGATCTGAATCTACACCGTTGTGCAGATCATGGTTCATATACCTCTGTAAGAAGCCAGCTGATCTGGATCTACACTGTTTTCTTAAGAGAATATATCAGTGTTTAGCAGGAAATGCTTAAGAAACATGCACAAATTTCTTGGGACAATGTCCCAACAACACCAAACTTAATGGAACAATTAGCTGATAACTGTATTCAAAATTTTCATTTGGGGAAGTATATCGTCAGATATATGGCCGGAAATTTAATTTTACGGTGACGCGCGAGCAGAGCCGTAAAGCGTGATTTCCGAACGCATATCCGATGACATACCTCCCCAAATGAAAATTCTGAATATGATTATCCCCATTCTAATGCACTTCTGCAGTTTCGTCTCAAATTGTAGCCTTGCCAGCTGCATAAACCCGCACGTCATTCAACAAAATGAGACGTAATTGATGGTGTCAAACTATTTCTAACAGTATATGACGGGATATACTGTCGAATTTTTTTTATGTTATCCAATCAGACGTCGTGTTACAAAATCAAGTGCATTAGAATTTGAATAATTATGCAGCAAATAAAGCAAAACAACACCTAGTAGGCAGAATATTCTATATCTAGGGATAATGCACATGTCTTACCATAAAGGATAACACCAATGGACCATAGGTCTACCCGAGCATCATACTGCCCTTTACATATAATTTCTGGTGCCATATATAGTGGCGAACCTCGTAGAGCATGAAGTCTATCTCCCTGGAACATATGCTTTGAAAAACCAAAGTCTGAAAGATTGTAAAATACATGTATGGGCCTGACAGTAAAACACACCTATGTATCATGATTAACCTTTATCATACTCGATATTTTAACCCATTTAAGCCTAATGGAATTTCCCACTGTTATCAATTGGGCCAGTCCATTTCCGCTTTAAGGGTTGTTGGGTTGTACTTTACATTTTTATTCAAACTTCAATAGAATATTCTGTAAGCAAACAGTGGAGACCCTGATCAGACACCGCATTCTGCGGCATCTGATCTGGGTCTGCACTGTTTGTCTATGTCCCACAAAAAGGATGCCAGGCTTATATGGGTTAATGTACAACACCCCTCCATAATTAACTTGCAAGATTGCAGTGATGTATTTAGAATCAGAGTGGAAAACCATATAGATCCTGATCAGCTGGCTTTAAGAAGCAAGCTGATCTGGATCTAAACTCTATATGTATCAACATACAGCATGGTAAGGGTCAAATACAGTATAACAGCACCAAATGCAGATCCAGGGGGGGGACAGGGGTCCGGACCCTCCCCCCCCCATTGGAAAAAGTTGGACCCCCCTCCTCCCCCTGGAAAATGTTGGACCCCTTCCGGAACCTTGAAAAATGATAGTTTTCTTTGAAATTAACCATTTGACTTCTGTAAAATAAGCTGAGGACTAAAAACTAACAAAAAAAAACGTTGTCATAAGCTGAGGACTAAAAAAAAAAACAAAAAAAAAAAAACGTCAGAGCTTTTTTGTCAGATTGACCTGGACACCCCCTGACGAAAATTCCTGGATCGGGGCATGTACACTGACATATAAAAAATACCCCATTATCATGCAAGCCAGTTGAAGAGATTTTAGTGTCTATCGCACATGAGTAGGTTCATTCTTAACCCTTTACCCCATATGCTATATCTAGAACATTGCATCATCTATAATTAATTCAAATTTTCAAATATTTTCCAAAAAGTATTTTTTACATTTCAATAGTTTTGAAAATATTATGGAAAATGGAATATTTGCTCCTCAGGAGCAAATGTTCCATTTTTCATAATATTTTCAAAAATCTTACATTTCAATTTTTCAAAGGCGTCCAAAGGCGCTTGTGTGGAGTAAAGGGTTAAACACTGCATGCACAGCCATCTAGTGGGACTAGAGGCTTAAACTTTGTCCTGAGACATCATTTACATTGCTCCTTTGTGTGTACAAAGGTTCTGTTGAGACTCTGTGAGTCTGTGTGTATCTACTTGCTAAGCTGATCTTTCGCTAATCGACGATAGAATAAGTACCAAAATCTTGTGTGCTGGCCCAAATCGATATGTCCAAGAGCATTGTATCCTACGAAATCCTACATGATCTAACCTGCTTATTTCAGAGTATTAGTCAGGGCCCTTAGGGACAAAAAAAAGGTCCCGTGTGAATTGTGTGCCGATTTATGGTGACCTATATCAAAACCTTCAATGGAGTCTTACCTTTAATTTAAAGGTGGTCACCCATCTCAAATCCGCGTCTGGGGCTAGTTATGACGTCATAAATATGGCGACCATAATAAGAAACTGCCCGTTAATAAAAGCTATAGATCATGTTGGTATGGTCATATTTATCCAACACGAACGCTTTTTTAACATGATATCAATTATTTTAGTCATATGATGGTTACATCAATGCTTTAATGCTTTACCTGACTTTGACAATGAATCATTTATTGATAACTATATTTTGCATGCAAAATACCTTAGATTTCCTAAAAATACGCAGCTTATCGGACCACCTTTAGACTGATGGCTGAGAATATTATTGCTCCCCCTGGGGAATTTTGCAAGTTTATCCTATCTAAAAGAGGATTCCAAGCTGTGTCTTTTAATAGATGCTTGCACTATGTGCGCCAAAGCGTTAGTCTCTGACAGCCTGTTACATATGTTACCATATCAAATTTAGAAAAAAATTTAAAAGTTTGAGCTACAGAAAGAAGGCTTATTATTTAAACTACTCATATGGTTTGCATATTGACTACTTTAGCTACATATAAATTCTTTTGGAGCAAAATTACAGCTTCTTGTGGTGTTATGTGCGTTACTTTAATTAGATTACCCTTTAAACATGAAAATTGTGACCAATATCATTAATTTTTAGCTGATGTGTGCATTTTCCAAAATGTTTTGATTATTTTGTACTAACAAACTCATTTTGGTTAGAGAAAATCCAAAGTTGCTTTGATACTTTAAATATAGTGTCTTATACCTGCAAATAAACAACCCAAAGGCTACACCCAATTTTAAGGAGCCGAATTTGGTAGGCATCATTTAAGAAAAAATATATGAAAACATTTGCTGCTGTTGGATATATTGCATATTTGGGATTGTCTTACTCATATGATTAAGAATTATAGAATTTGCAGGTTTAACAACAAGATCGAAGCACTTGTTAAAGGTTGTAACATATGTTACATGGCATAATAAATGAGCGAGGGCATTGACTTGATGTAAGAAATGATATTTCAGGATAAAATGAATATATTTCGCATGTTTTCCTAGCTAAAGCCTCCAGCCTCTGGTGCCTAAACCTTAGGTATTGATGATTATTGAGCCCCTGTACCTTTGTTACAGATGTTATGGATATTTGTTTTCAATATTTCCTAATATGAATAATTCTAAAATAAAGATACATCCTAGAGGAACATAGAAAATAAGGGTTTCACATTTAAACAGTACAATTTTGTAAATGTCCCTTTCTAATGTAAATATTCTAAACCAATCCTTAACCAAGTCATATACAATATTGATTATTATTTCTATTTCTCTGGTAAAATAATTGTCCTCCTCATCTCATAAAAATCAAAATAATCTTCAAACAAGATTTTGACTGCAAGCTGAGTAATGACCTGCTCCATCCCAAGCTCTTTTAGATATACTGTATCGTATGTACCAATTCAAGGTGCATCCAATAGGAGATGTTTGCACACTGTAAGCATGGGTGTTCGCCTGTAACAGCTTGTTACATATGTTACTTTATCAATTTGAGAATAAGAAAATTGAAAGTTTGAGCTTCAGAAAAAGACATTAAAACTAGTTAATCAATGAACATTCTTATAGTCTGCCAATTACTGGATGAATTTACTACATATGACAGCTGTTTACGGCTACATGTTGTATTATGTGCGTTACAAGAACTTAATTATAATTTAAAAGTGGTAATTTTGGCTATTGTCATTTAGTTTAACGACTTCTCTGAGTCAAACCATTTCAAACCATTTTAGATTATTATGATAATTTTACTCTTAATTTAATATTTCGGCCAAAGGCCATTATCAAGAAAAACATGCACTTCAATGTCAACTACAAGATGGTGGAACAGAGACGATGTAGTTGACATTGAAGTGCAATTTTTTCTTGATAAAGGCCTTTGGCCGAAATATTGAATTAAGAGTAAAATTATCATATGTGTTTAACATGTTTAACATTGTTCCCTATGGAATATAAATGAATATTGCTTTAGATTAGGTTTAACAAACCTATACTCAATTGATGAATACAAAAAAAACAAAGTTTGCTTTTCTATTATAAATATTTTGTCTTATGTGAGCTCATGCACAACCCTACCCCCAGTTTTGCAGAGGAGCAATTTTGTTTTCGCTGCTTAAATAAAACACATATAAAACAATTGCAGAGTGTTGATATTTTACATTTTCTTAAACAGTCTTGCTCATATATCATCAAGTTTCTAAGATCAGAACACTTATTAAAGATGTCAATGTGCCATTGGTGATGTCACAACCAGGGCTCTGATCGAATTCCATGCACTTTCAGGTGCTGATATTAACTAGTTCAATGTCAGGAAAGAGCAAGAAATCATATTGGCAGGCATTTAGCTATGCTGGAGACTCTATCCACGAAGCATCCTTTCACCTGGCTAAGTGCCCTTAGAAAGCACTGTGCACTAGGGTAATATAGTTGTAAATTGTCCTGACTTCTTAGCTCTCGTCTGTGATGTCTAACTGTGAGTTTGTTACTTTCCCATTGGTATCCTGGGTCAGGTGTGGTACTTGATTGTATCGATTCCTGATCTTTGCCGTCTTTCTTACTTTGTATTAGCCAGTCACCAATATTGTTTGACTCACTGCGTTGATGTAGTGGATATTTTGGAGAGAAAAAAAGCTGAATTGCAAAAACTACCACTTCCAAGAGCTGTGTTTCTCGAAGGTGTCAATCGTGCCCAGTACCAGTGCATCATTTGGAAAACCTCATCTGTCATTAATCCTGACAAATCAATGCCTGACACTTATGGTTAGAGGCGGGACTGTAATAAATATTGTCCCGTTATGATGACATTACCCATGTGCAGATCCAAATGGGGAAAGGGGATCCGGACACCCCCCCCCTGGAAAATAACAAATCAAATCAAATCAAATAAATTTTATTGGTATAAAGTCCAGTCACAGGACTGTCACCAGTCACATGTATACAGTTACACAAGAACAATCACAGACATATTACAAGTACAAATCTTGTCATCGATGAGACTATGAAATATGAAAAATATGGAAATTAATGTGTGTGTTTAATAGAACAGACTATTAAAATTGGCAATTTTCAACATCGAGACCGTCTCAAGTACGTATATGGGTTTCTCAAGAAATTAGCATATGGACACCCCCCCCCTTGAAAAAAGTTTGACACCCACCCCCTGGAAAATAATGGACCCCCTCTGGATCCTTGGTAAAGTATAAGTAAAGTTTTCTCAGCAATAAAAACATTGGACCACTCTGTAAAATAAGCTGAGGACAAAATAAAACTGACAAAAATTCCTGGATCCGCGCATGTTGCCTCCTGCCCCCGAAACCCCTCTGCAGCTGATGAAATGTGGTTGCAGCATGTCAGTATGGGAAACATCTCGGTGTAAGTACAAAGTAAACCATTTATATTGTACTGATTTGTGTTGCCGTGGAGCAGAAGAGGACTCATGTAAAATATTGCCAGTGGCCAATATGCTTAAGACTTTTGAACAACTATTTCATGTGGATTCAGATATTTCTTTAGCTGTATCAACAAGAATGCCTTATTGTCCCATTTTGACCTTTGAAGACGATTATACCTATAAGCATGCGAAAGATGAATCAGATTGTAACAGTTTTCTATTGGCCGTGCTATCGAAGTACAATGGGTAACTTGTAGAGGGTTTATCAATATTTCCATATCATGAACTATTAAGTAGACTCTTCTAACGTTTGATCCTTCAGGGTCAAAATCGGACTATAATGAATATGGTTGATAGTGTATGCAAATGATTATTACTAGTATCTTTTCTTTGAGTGTAGGATAAGCAGCTACAGATAAGCCAAAAGCTTTGAAGCGTTACTCTATTTACAATATTGATATGTTGCACTAGAAAAAATGGTTTGGGACATTTATTTACATTTACTATAAAGGCTTTGACATACACATATGTTCTAGCCGGACTGGCTCATTTTATGTATTCTGCATCAATCGTTTGAAATAGAAAGACCCAAAGGTCATTGGTCAGAGGCCGTGGTACATCTATATATATAAGCATAAGAGATTATATTTACACCGTTCCTTATCAAAAGCACTATGTGTTTTTCATTCCGCTGTCTTTTTATTTGTAAATCGTGACGGCATTTACGTCCCACCCTCAAACTGACTTCACACTATCTGAATATCTTTTGTATGTTACGATTTAAAAGAGTTTGTATTCAGTCATAATATATTATAAGGCTGCCAGTTTATTAAAGAAGTATTTCCATGCGTTGGAAATGGATAAAAAGCATTTATATGTGGTATTTACATATTAGCATAGCTCCAGATAAGGCTGCATATTGCGTATTTACGCAATTTCGTGGACCTGAAAACGCAATTAAATTCATTTTTGTGCGTACAAAAACGCAATAAAATCCTTGATACTCAATTCCGAACTTTTTCGTAGCGTATGACGCTATAGTATTCAGTTTGCCATTGTCGTTTTTCGCATCACAAGCTGTTGTGGGTACAAATTTATACACGGCGTGGCGCCGAATCTAGTTAATTAAATTGTAAACCAGTCCAGGAACATTCTTATCGGTGTTTAGCTATACCCAATATTTACACAATTACGACATTCGTCTCGCTTTACATTAAAAATGGCGTAACGTGGGTGAAAAAGCCTTAGAGCAATTGAATATCATATCATAACTAACTCTAATACCGCGTTGGTGGTTCTAAGAACCAAAGATGAATTGATAGATACGTTGGATTTTCAAAATAAGTCGGAAATAGCGATCTCAGATATACTAATATTGCAAGTGTGCTTTCTGAAAGTGAAACCGAAAGTAAATAAAAAAAGTCAGGAGAAACAAGGCCCGGTTTCATTTCTTATTTGCTTTCAGATAGATACCCAATACAAAAACTTGAAATACCCAATTTAAAATTTGAAATACCCAATTAAGCCAAAAAGAGGTGGGTAAATACCCAATTGCCTAAATTCCTTATCTGGAGCTATGCATATTAGGCGTCATTTCAATGACGTCATCCTTTTGTTCTGATGCGAAAACACTATGGGCGACATGTTAATTTTAATTATTAACCTCCAAAGATTAAATTTGGTGCGTTTTGACTGAAATTGGCAAACAAAATGCAAGAAAGTCCTGATCGCCATAGACTACAATGGACATACTGTTTAAATTGCACTAATACAATATACATTATTTTGTTGACGTCATAATGACGTCCAAACGTGAAACCCAGATGGGTGACCAGGTGATTTTCATTAGTAATCTCCTAAAGTTTGATTTGGTATAGGTCACCATAAATCAGCATCAAATTCGCAAGGGAGTCCTGATTGCCCCTGACTATATGTTCTGTGGTTCAAATTCATTTGTGTCACTTACCCTAATCTTACCTACTGTCCTGCCAGCCAAGAGTGGCGTCATGTTTTATTTACAATTGTTAAGTAAAACATTAACTTGTACACTCCACTTGAGCTAATGTGAATCAAAAGATCATGTGTGTATTAATCCTATCCTGCAGATAGGATTAATACACAAGTGATCTATCGATTCTAAGTCCTTAATAACTTTGAAACAAAACATGATGTCACTGTCACTCTTGGACAGTATCATCTTTAGTATTTCAGAAGAGGTCCAGTGTATGTTCTGAGGCTTCAAAACCATATGAGCCACATAATTTTTACTATTTTAACCACTGGTACTTCAGAACTTGTGGAGAAAATGTTCTGATGCTCTAAAGCCATGTGTGCCACATAGGACATCAGGCACCTAGCCAGCCTTCTAAGGCTCTATTAGTGTTGATTCACCCTCTTGCTAGAGGGTCCGGAAAATTTTGATAAAATTGTTGTAATCTGGTGCATTCTGAGGTGTGTTATTAACAACCTAAAAATCAACAATTTTAAGAATAATAAATAAAACAAATATAAATTTTCGCCACATTTTTTCTCTGATACCACCTAGAACATATGAATCTAAAAGGATATTTCAACAGAAACAATGTTCAGTTCAAAACCGCAATATCCATCCCACATTAGTACAGAATATACCACAATCAGAGTTCCTCCAAAGCATAAGCATAAGCTCTCGAAACACAGGAGAGGCATGGCTAAAGATATATTTTACTTTTCAAAGAGACAATTAATCAATCATGTACAATTTTTGATGGATAGAAAACAAAACAGCAGAATGAATGTTTCCTCAGCTTCACCCGACCTACAGACAAGTTTGTTTAATGTTTGTCTGATGAGTTTGAAAACAGTTTTACCTCCATTGCGACAGTTAGAGTTGGTGTGAAGTATTTTCATTGCCAAGGGGTAGTGCAATGATTGGTTATAATGAAAATCATATATTTATTTGAAAATTTGATGAAAATACAGAATGTGAAAATAGTATAAATAATATGGCAAAATTTATTGTTATGGCAAACAAATTAAGATTGGAAATCGTTGGCTCCAGGTAAAATTCAACAACAACAGAGAATATGTTCTCTTCCAGTAAATAAGATAATGCAGTTATTTTGAAATCAAACAGCAGTCAGTCTCTTGGTTGCATACCAATGTCGAGTCAATGTTGATGTGTTGTAATCAATAAATCTGTGATGATACAACATTGTAAAGGCATTTGGGTGCTTAAAAAAATCTGTTTATAAGAGATGAACGTAATTGTGTTGTTCTAACAGCGATATAACGCCAGTGAGGATATATAGACATCACAAGACTTACTTTGTGATTTGTTTTTTTTTTCTCAATTTGTTATTATACATGTTTGTCATGTTGAATCTTCTAACTAGCCAAAGGCAATGAATAAGACGATTTGCTAATTAAATTTTAGCTATGGTAATGAAAATCTGCAAGGAATATTATTCTGTGTAGTCGATGACAGTATTTGTAAATCTTGACAGATATTTTTTCTTTCTTCTATTTTTTGGTCAAGTTCATGAGGATTCAGCCACATACTCGCGTTTAGGTAGCTACTTGCCTGGACATGTACTTGCTATCTAAAGCACTGGTACTTCTTCAGCAGTGTATAGAGAATGTTCTGCGGTTCCAAGCCTTTGGTGGCTTGTGCGGATCCAGAGGCGGGACAGGGGGTCCAGACACCCCCTGAAAAATCACAAAAATATAGGGTTTTCTAGTAATACAGGTCCGGATCCCCTAAAAATCGCAGATACC
Source organism: Loripinus fragilis (assembly GCA_964019695.1). Classification (NCBI taxonomy): domain Eukaryota; kingdom Metazoa; phylum Mollusca; class Bivalvia; order Lucinida; family Lucinidae; genus Loripinus; species Loripinus fragilis. The sequence continues at coordinate 82,490,466 of OZ026522.1, read as the reverse complement.
AAGCCAGCATTCAATGTTGGGCTATCGTCGGCATGCCAGCGAAACGGCATCTAATGGCGTTTTGCTGGCAGTCCAATGGTGGCCTGCTTATAGTGGTACTTGGATCCTCCCTCCCCTCATCAACTAAAAAAAAAAACTTGGCAAAGTTGGACTCCCTCTGACAAAACTTTCTGGATCCGCGCATGGGTGGTACAAGACAAAATCTTACCTGCCATTTTAAGCACTGGTACTTCAGAAGAGGTACAGAGAATGTTCTGAGGCTTCAAATCCATGTGTGCCACATTGTGTTCATGAAGATACTTCATGGCTGATACTGAAAACAAGATAATACATGTTCAGATAGTCGACAGATGCAGGGCTCAAGATATCTATTTGCTGTATTTGTCCCTTAACCCTTACAATGCGAATATTTTCATATACTACACTCCTCCCCAATATTCATCCAATCACCTTGCCAGATTCCAGTTATAAGCATATATTTACATTCCCGAAGTAAACCTTTAATGAATCTTTAGATTTTTGCAACCCTTCAAAGCCTCATGAATTACACAACTTTGATTGACAGCTGCCAAGCTCACTTGCCTGTGCAATACGCTTCGAATATCAAACTCATTCGCCAGCAGTGATACTGGTTTTGTGATTGAGAGCGAGCCACACCCGAGTCCCATGTGCAAAACAAGCCTCTTGTTTGCTCCATTGGCTGTCCCTGTTCAATCTGGCTGTTCCACTTTTCCATATTACACTCTGACTAAACCTTATTTACGATTATATTTTAAATAGAAATTTTTTTTTTCCTAAATCAAAAATAATTTTTCATAGATTAGATATTTATAATAAAAATATGAACATAAGCAATAAATTCATTTTTTTGAATGTTCATGGAATCATGAATACTTCGGGTCTCTTGCAAAGTTAACGTGAAGCCCTTCTTCTGGCTTCACGTTAACTTTGCAAGAGACCCAAGTATTCATGATTCCATGAACATTCAAAAAATTGAATTCATTTCTTAAATTAACACCATCAGGGCTCTCACACCCCTTTTTGGGAATGGGGCCGGGGCCCTTGGAATTGGGAAAATTAGCGGCGTTTCCACTAAAATTGGGAAAATCTATATTGTCTATATGTATGTAGTTTCCATTGCTAGATTGATTCAAATAGTTAACCTTACATTGTTTCTTGAAATTATATATAAAATAAGCTTTAATAACTAGAGCGGGTGAGGGTATAAGTGAACCATAGGTAGTTAGTGAACCATTTTTATATCCCACTTTCTAATGCATAGAAGCTTATTGTTTGACATTTAAAAAGTTTAACCTAATGCGTTGTTTAGTATCTAGGGTGTGCTATCTCCATATTCACTATGTAAGTTTTTAAAAAAGACTTTATTTTTTATGTCAATAAATTTGACGATTCTTAACCATAGTGTTAAGGAAACAAAAATTTTATCTTAATGATCAACACCTTAGGTGTAGTGTTTTTGTCATGCTTTTTGATAAAAGCCGGTATCTAATTGAATTGTTAACCCAAAACGCTTCTGCGCTGGTACCTAGTGGTGTTCGATTAGTCTATAGAAAGGGTTCACTAATACCCGACGAAAATTTCTCACGGAGGGTATTAGTGAACCAAGTAACATTAACATTGAATAAAGTGTACCTTATCAGTTTATTTATGCATATTGCACTTCTTGTATCATGAATGCATAAGCTAGTTTTTGAAAGAATCCCCAAGAAAAAAATGGAAATATATGAGCAATAGGCATACATCCCCTGCATGACAAATATGCCTTGAGAATGTTTTATATTGTCTGATGGAAACTTGCTCTTGTTTGGCTTGTGTATGAAAAGAATAGGCCGTGTTAGTATCACATGTTATACTCTACTGAAACAGACGATTTTTGTAGGTTCATTTCATGTTCTAAAACGTTTGTTACAGAGGAAATAAACTTAACATATATATGAGGACGATTTTCAAAATGGCTACAACAAATATGCCATCGCAAGTCATGTGTTGTCTGACCATATTATATGTATTTAGCTAAACACATGCAATCATAATCAAATTTTTCTGTCAATAGTGTAAAGCAATAAGCTTTATAAAACGCATGCTGTATTAACTAGTTATAACACTTGGCAAGGTAGTCCAAGGCAATCTAAAATGAGCTGACAAATTTGCACTGCCTTGGAAATGACATTCAGACAAAACTTTGCTACATGCTGCTAACATGATTGAAGAACAAAGTCAGGCCATTGTGGAAAGCTGCTTCTGCGTTTCAAATAACAAATCAAGGTTCAGGGTAGTTCTACATTTACTGGTGAGTGCAGGTCTAATCTAAGCCTTAATTGTATGTCTATATTCATCTCTATGGTGTTCCTAAATAATGCCATCGTCTCCTGTCCACTAATACCCGACTGGTTCACTAACTGCCTCCATCGTGTATAGTTGTACAACGCTATTTATGTAGCTTCTTGAACTGTTTAGAAGCTGTCTGTCCACTGTCTAACGACAAGAAAGAACCAAACTCTCAATTTGAGTAGCAGGATGTTTGAAAAGTTCATCAGATAACATATTATATAAAATATCGCTTAATGGTTCACTAATACCCTCACCCGCTCTAGACAGTATCTTATTCAGGAACAATTTTGGTTTCATATATATCTCATTTTCTCCATCGGTATTAAGTGGGAAGATTCTAATTAATTGAAAACCCACTTATATGTTTTAAAATACAGCTTAGAATAGAAGAAATAATTCCTCGTCCCATTGAATTTCTGAAATGCAAAAATGGCAAAACATTGCAGGAAAAAAGTTGTTTGAGTGAGTGTCTGATAATTGAATCCTTTCTCAATAAATTTCTGAATTGCAAACTAAAGCTTTATGGCTTAGGAGGCAAAACTTAGCAGTAGAAAGTATGTATGAGTGATTGATAATTTAATCCCAAGGTGTTCGGCTTTTTCGATATACGGCTGTACAAAGCAAGAAGTTATGGCCGAAAATAATCGGCAGAAATTGACCGGGTACGAACGATAAAAAAGAGACTGAATCGTCATTAATTCTTGTGAACATCTCTTCAAATGATAGCAATGCATAGTATACTTTTTATTTAATCAAAAAATGAAATGATGTGCAGTTTACCGCAACAATATTAGCCAGGACAACGGACAAAATACCTTCGCATCGATTTTGATTCGCACCCGTATAGCGGTAAGGGAAGTAACTCGCGCATTCAAAAAAATGGTACAAGGGTTCGGTGCACAATTAATCGGTCCCATTCAACTCCATGTCAAAAGGCAGAATTCGAGCATCTGCAAATTTTTCCAGGACATTGCTTGGACTTTTTTCTGTCTGTGAGTGGCAAGATCTGTCATTCACCTATCAAAAAAGTGAAAAGACAACCTACCTTGATAATCTCGTTTTCTCAGCATTCTCCGTTCTTTGGGGAACAGTCAAAAAATCCGGGCTGAAATCCGACCCGCGTCAGACGTTACCTGGGGAGTGCGCCGGGGAGTCTGTGACAAAATAGTCCACACAAAGATGCATTTTTCTACATCAACTTGACAAACATAGACCAATGTTGAATCACATGTACATTTAAAGTCGAATAAAGCACCCATTTACGCCATAAAGGGCCCAGAAACGGCAAGTGCTAAATTTCTAAAGGTACTATTTTCGTGGGCTACCAAACCGGAAGACTGTAATTGTGTACTAACACCTTCAAGAATCTGCAAATTTTCGAATTTTTAAATTTTGTCTCTGTGACATATCAAACTCATATAGTTAAGCAAATAATCGTCCAAAAAGACTAACTCAGTCACCAAAAAGCGATACAAATCTAGGATTTCATATGTGACCCCCCTCACAAGCTGACACAAGCAAAAGTTCAATTATTCAAACTAGTCTGATGAAAAAGTTCATAGTTTCAATTATTTCAATGATTCTCAATAACCCAAAAGCAAATAAGAAAGTTTAGGCATCTGTAAGAGTCATTAAAGGATAATCTCACATAAACTTTAGTTACAAAATTTAAAAACTGAAGCTAAAAAATCAAATTTTTAAGTGATTTTAAGCAAAATCGCGAACAGTTTTGAATCACATTCAAATTCGCCCCCAAAACCAAGCTACGTTGCACCCAAGCATGCTGAAAACAGCAATTTATACCACTTACTTTGTGTCTGAAGTAGAGCAGCTTCACTGATGAGTGCCTGATGCTGGACGAAACACATCATTTCATTCTAATCATGGTCTACACTGCTAGGTCTGAATGTGAAATATTCCGTAATTTACATGCTACCAAAATGGCCAGAGTGGGAAAGATTTGAGACCTAGGTCTAGATTTAATGCCCATATCATAATGGAAATTGCTCGTCCTCTTTTTTTGATGAAACTATATCCCAAATTTGAAATTTCTGAAAAGACTGTAAGTAAAGATTACTCATTAGAACGGCCTCGTCGAACGAGAAATATCACAACCCGCTTAAGCACATAATACGAGTATCTGTGTGAAAGTGCTTCATTGGGGGTTAGGTAACTAAATGAGCTTTAATAACTGTGTTATATCATTATCTATGTGAGGCGGTTCTAATGAGTAGCTTCAATAACAATTTTGAGTGTGAGGCGACTCTAATGAGTACCAAACAATACTACTGCTTGCATGGTCGAAATAAGAACAAAATTTGATCTCGGGTGAAGCTGGGGGGGGGGGGGGCTGCAGTTGATTTGTTTAGCTGAAAAAGTTTAAGTTTGTGTTCAAATTAGTACAGCCTCGACCCGGTGAGTTGAACAGCCAAATACAATTGAATTTTATTGGTCTAAGCAATGAGGCCAGGGAACCTGCTTGGGGGAATGGTCCCGACCAGTCCCTGCGGATCCTCATCATTAGGCCTTTAAGTGCCATCTCTATGAGGCGGTTCTAATGAGTGTAAGTATCTTAAGAGTGTTTTAATAAATACCAATATGCTAAGTCACCATACTGGTACAGTTAAAGTGAGTAAGCACTCATAGCACATTTCAGTAGAAAAGGGAATACAATCACAAAAATCAACTTGCACAGCAGTGCTAGCCAGTCTGCAAAAACGGAGGATCACGGTCAGCCTGCTCGGATTAATTAATCAAATCCTTGTCAAAACTGTTTGTTTATGGCCATTTAATTGCATTTTCTGGTAAATAATGCAATTTGAGTTTTTCCTTGAGAGAACCAGGCTTTAAAAATGATTTTAAGAAAAATTTAAAATTTAAACTAAAATTCAATAAAATTTTAAAATTTAAATTTAAATTTCTTCCAAAAATAATTTCAAATTATTTCTATTTTGGTTCCCGATCTGTGTGCGAAATTTCATCTGAATTCATTGAAAAATGACTGTTTTACAAAGATTTTCGTTTTTTTCACCTTCTCTCTTATAGGGTTCGGTGCACAATTAATCGGTCCCATTCAACTCCATGTCAAAAGGCAGAATTCGAGCATCTGCAAATTTTTCCAGGACATTGCTTGGACTTTTTTCTGTCTGTGAGTGGCAAGATCTGTCATTCACCTATCAAAAAAGTGAAAAGACAACCTACCTTGATAATCTCGTTTTCTCAGCATTCTCCGTTCTTTGGGGAACAGTCAAAAAATCCGGGCTGAAATCCGACCCGCGTCAGACGTTACCTGGGGAGTGCGCCGGGGAGTCTGTGACAAAATAGTCCACACAAAGATGCATTTTTCTACATCAACTTGACAAACATAGACCAATGTTGAATCACATGTACATTTAAAGTCGAATAAAGCACCCATTTACGCCATAAAGGGCCCAGAAACGGCAAGTGCTAAATTTCTAAAGGTACTATTTTCGTGGGCTACCAAACCGGAAGACTGTAATTGTGTACTAACACCACAAGTGGGTTCGGTGCACAATTAATCGGTCCCATTCAACTCCATGTAAAATGGCAGAATTCGAGCATCTGCAATTTTTTCCAGGACATTGCTTGGACCTTTTTCTGTCTGTGAGTGGCAAGATCTGTCATTCACCTATCAAAAAAGGGAAAAGACAACCTACCTTGATAATCTCGTTTTCTCAGCATTCTCCGTTCTTTGGGGAACAGTCAAAAAATCCGGGCTGAAATCCGACGCGCGTCAGACGTTACCTGGGGAGTGCGCCGGGGAGTCTGTGACAAAATAGTCCACACAAAGATGCATTTTTCTGCATCAGCCTGACAAATATAGACCAATGTTGAATCACATGTACATTTAAAGTCGAATAAAGCACCCATTTACGCCATAAAGGGCCCAGAAACGGCAAGTGCTAAATTTCTAAAGGTACTATTTTCGTGGGCTACCAAACCGGAAGACTGTAATTGTGTACTAACACCAAGTCAGAACGTCCCCTACCGAGTGCGCGAACAAAAGATCGTTGAAAAAGGAAGTCAGACGTTGTTCAGGGAATAAAAAGTAAATAATCAGCACACTTTTATATGTTTTCCAACTGTTTTAATGGAAATTTTCAACTGATACATCTGTAGTTTGTTGGGACCAAGTAGGCTTGGTCAGATTGGGAATTTTTCGTCTGGAATTGGGAAAAAAACATACTTTTTGGCATTGGGAATGGGGCCGAATTTCGGCCCCAAAATCAGGTGATCGAGAGCCCTGACCATACACCTACCTATCTGTCGCAAAAATTTACGAACAACATGTTCTGGGAGCATTCTTTTGCTCCTGATGAAATGAGACATATCCCCTCCACTACAGTACTCCATGATGAGGTAAATATAGTTGTCATCCCACTGTAAACACAGAAAAGAAATTTAGAAAAATAAGAAAAAAAGTAATTTGTAAGATCATTATATTGGCTATCATAGTTTTAGATAAGCACGGCCTCCAATCTCGGCCTCCTTCTCCAAAAAGAGCAGAGCGTAAAGTGAGGCGAAGGCCCTTCCGGGAAGCAGGCAGTGGGCAAAACAATGGAACACGGTAAGTTGTGTTGACACATTTTCAATCATAAGTAAATTTTCAGCGCAAAACTCGAAAATCTAAGAATGCTATGCTTCGGGCAATTGTTCAAGCTATCCGTAGAGCATGCTGTTTGCACATTTGAACTTAGTTTGTAAGCGTGAGAGTTTTTCTCCCGTTGCACAGTTGTCCAAGAAACGGTGGTTCCCGCATGGTTTTGCCTTCTAACCAAACGTATAGTAGCGGTTGGACCCTTATTCATACTACCGAGGCCCCTCCACACCCATGTTGTCCCAAATGCAATTTTTCGAGATATTTCAATGATAATTGAGTGATTTAGAGCCAAATTTCTTTAGGAGCAGGAGGCGAAGGGCAGGAGAAGCAGGCTGGGAGAGGAGAAGCAGGCGGCAATGAAATCAAAATTTGCATTGATTTTGCTTATTTTTAATAATATACTTATCCAATCGGTCGCTGGACATTTCGGCACATAACGATTTCGGCCCATGTCAATTTGGGCCCATAACCAAATCGGCCTATACAATTTCGATGTTCGAATCAAACTTTAGCCACTATTGTACGAACTATAGTTCGATTCGAAGTGCGCCACTGTCGTCCGGATGAGAGTTACACATACACACACAAATATTTTAAGCCGCATCTTAATCATGCGATCGATAAAGCAGCCAACAGGGCAAACATTTAACGCAACTTTGTAGGGACGTAATAGTTGGTAAACATTATTGAGAATAACTCATTTATAAATGAATATTCGGAAGACATTTTGTATATCTTATAAACATTTATTTGCGGAAAAAAAACATACAGCTGTCAACGTTTTTTGATAGCGAAAATCTCAAAGAAGACTGAATGCATCACCAGGACAAAATGGGTTTATAAAAATGAGATAAGTAAGTGACAAACCAAATGCTGTTTTTATATAAAAACATGGGTTTATAGGCCCCCATCGGTAAAAAGATGTGTTTAAATATTTAATAATTATGTTGATTTAAGTAAGAGTCTGTCAATTTGGACTATCTATTTATGATTTATAGGCGTAGGAGTCTCGTAGAACGGTCAGTGGGGCGCCCTGATGTTCAAATTTCAAGGAACACTTGGTTTGAATTCCTTTTTTTTCTGCGTCTAAGTCTTTCGCACCATCAGTAATTGTTGCTCTTAATCAAGGCTTGAGAGGGGGTGGGTATAAAACAGAGGTTCGACCCAGTCTGAGATTTTTGATAATCCTTTTCCCAAGAACTTAGGGAGAAATTCACAAGTATCACTAATCTGTGAGCATTACATGATTCCAATGAGAAAAAAAGTGAACCACACATTACGTTGGTTATGGCATTTAAAGCGAAGTAATTTCGATTTATTTAAATGTTTTGAAATATTCATACATGCAAGTTTGATATAGATTGGATAAGTATATTATTAAAAATAAGCAAAATCAATGCAAATTTTGATTTCATCGCCGCCTGCTTCTCCTCTCCCAGCCTGCTTCTCCTGCCCTTCGCCTCCTGCTCCTAAAGAAATTTGGCTCTAAATCACTCAATTATCATTGAAATATCTCGAAAAATTGCATTTGGGACAACATGGGTGTGGAGGGGCCTCGGTAGTATGAATAAGGGTCCAAACGCTACTATACGTTTGGTTAGAAGGCAAAACCATGCGGGGACCACCGTTTCTTGGACAACTGTGCAACGGGAGAAAAACTCTCACGCTTACAAACTAAGTTCAAATGTGCAAACAGCATGCTCTACGGATAGCTTGAACAATTGCCCGAAGCATAGCATTCTTAGATTTTCGAGTTTTGCGCTGAAAATTTACTTATGATTGAAAATGTGTCAACACAACTTACCGTGTTCCATTGTTTTGCCCACTGCCTGCTTCCCGGAAGGGCCTTTGCCTCACTTTACGCTCTGCTCTTTTTGGAGAAGGAGGCCGAGATTGGAGGCCGTGGATAAGGCAAAAAAAAAAATATGTGTGTTTCAGGTTAAATGAAATTTAAAATAATAGCAACAGTAGGAAGATTTTTTTTTTTTTTTGTTAAAAGTTTTTACATGGGGAAGAAGGGGAAACAATATGGCGGAACCGGGAAATCCCCTAAAAATGGGCATAAATTAGGCACGGTCGGGTAACCTGAAACACACAATTTTTTATTTTAGGCCTAAACACAATTTTTCAGCGTAAATTGTTAATATTTTCTTACCCATCATTTTAAGCATGTGTTTTGGGTGCTCAAACTAACCCTCTCATTGAGACCGTTCTTTTGAGTACCCACAACATATGCTTTGGTTGAGAAATAAGAAAACTATTTCTCTGTTACACACTCTTAACTAAAGGCCTGGGCTACCTCATAATATAATGAAAAAGTTAAAGCTCAAAAATTCAAACATCGATTATTCGAATAAAATTTGAACACACTGGATGCAGAGATTAGGGCCATTTAATTAGCTATTTTACTAACTCTATATAAGAAACACATGTTTAAGGTGCTTAAAAGAAATTCCTCCAAAACGTTTTGTTTACGCACACTAATGTCATAAAACATATATTTGACAGGAAAAAGCTGATAATTGAGCCGTGACATGGGATTTCCAACAATGTGGTATTTTGAAAAGTGTAGACTCAGACAAGCCTGTGCAGCCTCCTTTTAAGCTTAGAAAAAACAAATGATGCTCAGTCAGTAGCTGAACACTCATAGAATATTTAAGGGATTAGCAAAGGCTCTAATCAGTCTGCGTGTATGCGCAGGCTGGTCTGAGCCTTTCCTGGTCTCACATACCACATTGTTGGAAATCTCATGCCATGGCTCAATTATCATTTTTGGGGGTTATATATTTTCTGTCTACCAGTACCTCCCTATAATTAAAACTACTGATAATTCAAAACAAAACCTCATAAGCAAGGACTTTGAATTTACGAGATTCACTTGTACATATAATTGCATATGCAAAAAGTCACTCTTTAAATATACATGTATTTATTCAGAGTGGCCAGAGGTCTTAACCCTTAAAGCGCCAAGAAAAAAATGCATCTGAAAATGTCGTCTGCTGAAGTCGTCTGCTGCAAATAATTGCCTAGTATTACTGATGAATTAAGTATAGAAGTAATCCGCGTGAACCCAGAACAGACTGCTCATACAGGAGCAGTCTGATCTGAGTCCACACTGTTTCCCATAGAAGCTTGATAAACATTTCAACAGACAAGAAAAGCAGACCACTTTTGTTGGGATTCACACATTAAGGGTTAATGCTTGGTCTGAGCCTCCATCTGTTTCTTTTCTTTGTGCATGCAAGCAATGAAGGCTCTGACAAGACTGCACATATGCAGAGGTTGGTCTGAGCTTCCATGTGTCGCCTTTGCGATAAGGCCAAATTTAAAAAAAAATCCTGTGTTTAGGGTAACCCCACCTTACCTAAATTTACTGGTGAAACCTAGAATTTTTTTCAGGTTTTCAGGAAAAAATATAATTTTATGCATTTTGAAAGGCATTTCGCCTTTCAAATTGCATAAAATTATATTTTTTTTTTCCAGAAGTAAAAAATACTCTTAAAATAAATATGTGTGCCTACCCTACCTAAAATTTTCAGACCTGTTACCCGAAACTCATATTTTTTATCTGGCCTTGGAGACAAATTTTCATGTGTTGGCTTGTTTGAGACTGATACGAAATAGGTCATTCCAGGTTTGCCGATACATATGGGGCCTCATCTAGAGAATACCTGACTTTGTTGCTTATTATTCCCTCTATGACCAGTATTAAAAAGCTAAACTTGCCACATGCAAAATTTTAAGTTTCTAGCTAGTCTCTGTAGCTGAGAGTCTAGTGTGAACATGACTTGGTCGGAAGCCCGGTTTTCTTACGACGTGGTCCATATCCTACAGAGACTTAACCACCGTGCCGTGTTTCCTGTTTTTGTCCTGACAAATAGACCCTATACTGAAAATTTCATATCAATCAAGTGCAACCTTAGAAATCTTAAAAAACGGCCCAGATTGTTTTATTAAGAAATATTGCTTACGGTAAATGTTCTAAAATTTGAACACTCGTCGCCTGCCAAAACAGCCTAGACAATCAGTGAAAACCCAGATCGACTGCTTCTGAAGTCCAATCAGGGTCCTCCCTGATCGCTATTCTGACATCCATTTTGTGAATTCCCCCCATGAAAACCAACATTTTATTTGAGAACAGAAAGAGAGAAGTGTTCAAAATTTTAGAACATTTACAGGGTTTTTTTTAAAGCCTTATCTAAGACTTTCTTGGTATCACCTACCTGGAAGTCTTTAAGTTCCACAATGTTTTCATGATGTAGTTTCTTCAATAGTTCTATCTCTGTCAGAAGGTTTTCAGTTGAAGCCTTATTCAAACTGCTCTTTAACACACACTTGATAGCTGCCACAGCCCTAGGCCCATCCTTAAACAGAACCCGAAGTTTAAAAAAAAATCATGTTAAAATAAATTGAGCATGAAATTTATCATGCTCGTAAATGATAAAATGCCAACACTTGTTGGCATTTTAACATTTATAAGCAAGGTAAATACACATGCTCATATAAAAGGCTAAGTTTCCTCTGCATGGAGCATGGTTTACAACTTACAAAAATTAAACTTATAACTTGACATGCTTAAATTATTCAATTAGCTGTCACCTATTTTTCAACTTAAAGCTTCATATCACAGTGCTATTAAGTTCTACCCTAATTAGATTTAATGTAAGTCTTGGACCCAGTTTGAGTGTATGTGTATTAAATGGTTAATTTAAACATTTGTTTATTTATAAACCCACTGGATAACTAAAGATGCTGGCTCTCCTTTAACTTTTTACCAACTAGCCTGGTCGGATAAGGACTTTGTGAAATGAGCCGCGACATGAGATTTCTAACAATGTTGTTTTTGCAACCAGCAACGCCTAAGATCAGCCTGCTCATAAGCGCAGTCTGATCAGAGCCATTGCTAGTCGCTTGAATATTCTATGAGTGTTAAGCTACTGACTGAACATCATTTGAAGTTTCTAAGCTTAAAAGGAGGCTGCACAGGCTCGTCTGAGTCTACACTTGTCAAAATGCCACATTGTTGGAAATCACATGTCGTGGCTCAAATGTACTTATCCTGACCTAGCTAAAATTTACTCATTTTCAGATTATTAACGAAATGTATAGTACAGCAGCCGACGCACACGCAAGTGTCAAAAAGCTGTGAGTGTGGTATGCATGTGCAAAACCTGTAAAAAAAATTGTTTTTCTAAAGTCGAGCACTGTAGGGTTCTGTGAGAAACATTCCGTCCTACATTTGATAATTCTTTCCCTTGAACTAGCCTGATCGAGCAACCAGGACTCAGAATTGACTTGTCCAGACCATGACACTTCTAGTACAGGTGCTATAGGAATATGCTTACTGTAGAGCCATGTGGCTCTATTTTTCAAGGGAATCACTGCTTCTTGTCATATTGGATTAAAGGATGGCAGTTAACAGCATTACAATGTCATGTGTGATTTCTTTCAACAGTGAAGAAAACTGGCTGGGCAACTTGAGCTATATCATCATGCTCTTCATTGTTGCATTGCTATAGCTAAGAACGTGTGTTTAAACTCATTCCCGCAAGTCACGACTTTTGTCATCTGCTATTTCATCTGCTTATCTTCTTAGGTAGTCTTTATTATGAACAATATCGACCCAGATCAGACTGTTCCCTGGAAGCAGTCTGGCTAGGGTTTATAGTGGTTACTTTCATGATAAGATCTCCCCTGAATTGCACTTGAATATATGCAGCAGGTTAATAAGTAGACATTATTTTCAGGACAAACTACTGGCATGTTTAGGGTTATCTCTTTAACCTTGATCCAAAAGTAATTAACCCCAGTGACCTCTAAGCTGATTGGCTAATTCACCATGATTTTGTAATGGCAAATAGAACCAGTTCTATCCCCCATGACATGTCATCCTGACTCTAAAATCATATATGACTCTGTAATATCAGTGTTTACACGAGCTGATTTGTAATGTATGACTAAGTCAGGCTGACAAAATCATGCCGTCTAAACACCCCTTATATCTATATTCTGCTGACATATGCATAGTGCGTAGGTTTAAATAAACAAACAATTTCAGCGTAAAATTGTAAATATTTTGTTACCTATAATTTTTAGCATGTGTTTTGGGTGCTCAAAAGAACCGTCTCATTGAGACGGTTCTTTTGAGTACCCACAACATATGTTTTGGTTGAGAAATATGAAAATTATTTTTCTGGTACGCACTCTTAACTAAAGGCCTGATAGTGTGTAAGAACCCCTGTTAGGAATGACAGACCATTTTGAAATTAACAACATTTTTAAAATCTGGTTAATCATTCAGAAACTTCAATCCATAATCAAGAAAATGGTGTTTAAACCCATATAGAGCAGCGGCATGTATTATCAACACATTCAGCTATAAATTTGATTTTTTCATTAGTTGTTGGGAATAACAACATCAACTGATTGAACTGAACTATTTTTATTGATACAATCATCTGTCAGTATGATAAGCCAAAGAATTCTTGTTTATTTATTCTCATTTTGAAAAAAAAATGATGTATTTTAATATATACTTTAAGGCACCAGTTATCAACACCCAACACCAATAATCAACACCCCTTACTGTTACACCCTTCAATGATGATGATAATAAATTATGATGGAATAAGAAAACCACTAAATTTGAGCATGATTATTTTGTGGAAGTTACTTTTTAGAAAATCTGATAAAAAATGGAGATGAAAAATCAAGTTTCCAACGTTTTATTACCCCCAAAAAGAAGGGAATGTATATTTCAGAAAAAGTAATTTGAAAATTAAAATTTTTGCAATTTTCACCACCATAAATGTGAAAAAATCTAAAAAGAAAAGATCACCATTACAAAGTCTGAGTTGGTTTATATGCCTTTTAAATATGTTTCCCTTAAATTTTAACTTGTTTTAAATACTGAACTTCTAAAAATGGATTTTAAGGTGTAAAAATGGATTGAGGTGTTGATTATTGCTGCCATGCCAAAATTAGGCCACCAATTATCGAGACCCTGGAGATCACATGACCAAATGATATTTTGAACAAAATGACAATGACAGCTTATAAAATTAATTGTTGTAACCTATTTCAAGGTACTATATTGATTGTAGGTGCTTTGTGCAAAGCAGAATACTGAGAATAGGTCTCGAGTTTGAGTTACCGTCCTTACAGTTTTGTATAAGAGGCTTGTTTTTTCATGGTAGGTAATAAAAATAGTCTAGATGTTCTTCAAACCCTTACATTTATGCATTATTTACACTATTTTTTCAAATTAAAATGTAATTTTAACATTTTAACACCAAAATCCCACAAAAGTCTCATAAAATTAAAGAGAAAACTATGGGGTGTCTATATTTGTTGCATGTCGATGATACATGCCACTGCTCTATATAAAAAGTTAAAATTAATTGTTTTAATCTGAGCGGGGTCACACATTTTGTATATCAAAAATCTATCTAGGTCAGGGGATAAAAATATTTAAATATTGCACTTGCCCTGAAGGACGAGTGACTTACAACTTTCACTCGTCCTGTAAACGCATGCACATGTCCTTTAAAAGTGTATGCAATAAAGAACGTTAGTGAGTAATATGTAATAGGACTTCCTCAAGTTATTCTTCCTAAAGCAATCGTCCTGTACACTTGTCCTACAGGACGAGTGCTTTGGGAAGAATTGCTTGTCTTTTCTAGATTTCATTCATAGCTACGAGCGGACGAGTCCCCTGTAGGTGTATTGATCCAATACAAACCATCACCGGTCAGCTATTTTCGGGCTACTCACAATGTATTAAGCCTTGAATAGTGGTGTTATTTATAGCATTACCGCTCAAATTTGCTCACATGTCCTAAAGGGAATGCTCCACCAATTTATCTGAGCTATCTAGACATAAGACAGTGTTTCCGCGAGAGTGCATTTCTTGCGTTTTTGATGCAATAAATTGACTGCTGAAGCACTGACAGTTTGTCTGTGCGTTTTTCGTGACGCACACAAAAACAGCAGCGAGAACGAAACTTCATCTTCTTTATGTGCCGAGATCTGAGGACTTCAATTTACCTCTATGATAACACTTCTATAAATAGTGTTCCTGTGGAAAATAGACCTGTGCACAAATATCTTTGCTGGGTATTTCCATGACGTATCTGATTTATTTCAAAAACGACGACTGCTCATGTCAAGTCATTTGCGATTCGCACAGATGGGGTTTCGTTCCAAATAATTTTGGCTTGTTTCGCTCTCGCTGCTATTTTGGGGCATTATGCAGCATAAATTTTTAAAAAAAAAGTAGTCTAGAAAAGAAAGTTTTCATTGCTCCAATACACCAAAATATATAAGATAACCATTTTAAAAGAAATGAAACCAATGCATCACGTCTATTTTTAGACTGACTGTCTGCGCATGGGTAAAGCGCTCAACTGTTAAACAACAATGGCTGCCCCGTAATGAAATTGCAATGGTGGGCAGACGCTTTTATTTCTTGGCCTCTGGAGGATAGGGCTTTAACTACAAGCAACACATCATTGAATAATTCCCATGAAACAGAAAATGTAACAAAAGCGGTCGATCACAAGCCTATTGATAGTAAAACATTCACCGAATTTCGAGAACTTTTATCTTACGATAGGGGACATTCTTCAAAAACCTTTAATATTGACGCATGCTCAGACAAAAAGTGATTATACATTAAAAAAGTTCTGACCCTCTAAATTTGTCAATGACCCCCAAATTTTCAAACAAGGGGTCATCAATGACCCCCAAAAATTCTGATCTTGCAGAAACACTGATAAGAATATGCCATTTCCTGGCACTGATTTAGTAATTGGACCCGATTCTGTAAGTTTATGGACCAGCTCCAACGAGCTTTCAAGACTCTTAAAATCAAGAGTCAAAAAAAAGAATTATGACACAATTTCACGTGATAAACATTTGTTGACATTTGGTAATAAGACGCGAAAACATATGACTTCTGTTTGTACCTTTCGGTAGGCTTTAAACACAGTTGCATATGTGCCACTTCCAAGTTTCTCAGTGAGAATAAAGTCCTTTGGACGAGGAGTTGGTGTCGATGGCGTGGAAAGTCTGGAAGAAGACGGTTTCGATGACTGGTTGTTGGCTCTGATCTTGGAATCTATCTGAACTTGGAATAATTTCTGATTCCAAGTTGAGACATAAGCATCTCGAGATCATAGGTGGCATATCCTGGCGGAGTTCGTGCGTTAACCAGACCATAGTCCAGTCCCTTTAGTCGGACCATAGAGCGTGAAAACTCTCTCTGGTTTTATGCACTGCGCATGTCTGGTTTCACTAGAGAAACCAGACTAAATCTGTGGTCGGACCATAGTTGATTGGTTCCCGTCCTCCAATGCAAACTTGGAATTGCCGGACACCTGTATGTTTTGTATCGATGGCTGTGATTGGTTGACTGTTTTACTGGGGAGAAACGCTGACAGTCGGAAGAGCAACTATAGTGTCTATGGTTAACGCTCGAACTCCGCCCCTATGACGCAATGGAGACATTTTGTTTAAAATTAACAGCTGATAAATACTGGAAATGAATTGCTTGGCTGGTGCAGACATATTTGCTCGAGTCAAGGTATAGTATGATATATATTGTATGACAGTCAGTAGAAATGGCGGAACAGGAAAGCATCAAATTCCGGTGTCTCACCGGCGGAAAAGCTTTAGCCTAAAGTTTAGGCATATTTCGACCGCCGCCTAATTTCGACAACCTAATTACTTTGTTTCACAAAAATCTTGGCGCACCTCTGGTTTAGCGGGCGCAGTTTATGATGTAAGACTAAAACTTAACATTCTGCATGTTAAATAATGGGAGCTGCACCCCCACACCCCTGCTTCCTTTTCGTGTCATTTGAAGCCTGAAGGCCATGTTGTTACAATCTTTTCGGATTCTTATATGGTAGAAACCCCAATTCAACAAATAGAATAGAATGCACCCGGTAAACCAGAGACTACCCAAAATCTTAATAGTCTGAATTTATAGCTCTATATTCTATCTATCTAATGTACTTGCTTCACCCATACTTGCATGAGCATTACACCAGGGAGTGCTAATTTTGATAAAATAAAAAAACAACAACAACAAATGGCAGAAAAAAACACACAAAAACTTTTGGCTGAATTTTTGTTTAAATATGGTGTGCCCTAACTCCTCTGTGAACTGGATATTGGCCCTTACTCTTGCGCTCTTGCGCTGATAGATAATAAAACAATAACCAAAACAATAGGACTTGAAAGTAACAAACAGTTAGGAACCTGACCAGGCTTGACAGAATATGCCTGGCATTCTGTCAGGCCTGATCTGGACCCAAACTGTTTGAAAACTTTATAGACATAGAAATTTTTTCTAAAGACACCAGGTGCCTTCGGCGGCTTCGACAACTCCGGAAGGGGGTGGTTGAGGTGTCTTTAGACTGTAAACACTTGCTGTTTCCGTAGGGCCTGCGGTAGTTTCCACCCCATGTCGAAGAAATACGAAATTAAGCAAACGTCACAGGGGTCTGTTACTCAACACCGTAGGTGTTTTAAACAACTTATTGTAAGAATATGCTAACAGAAATGTCGTTATATTCGAATATATTTATGTACATTTGAAATAGTTGATATTTAAAATTTTTAGCGTAACCGCCCAAGATTACGGAAACTAATTATTCTACAGGTTCCAAACATTTTTTTTCGCCAGCTTATGGATCCTTGAGGACAGACAAATGCAGGTACCAGCACTTAGGCCTTAGCAACTGTCAAAAGCTTCGAAATATCTGAAATTTGCTATTTTGTGGAAAATGTACAACAGTTGACAGTGATCGATTGCCATTATATATAATAATAGATTGGGGACGTTCCCTGATGATGTGATGGTGCAGAAGCCTCGAGGCAGAAGCGGGGGATGCGCTTACCAGAACTCAGGGGATCTAAAGTGAAAGTAGACCTCAGGCTCAGTGTAAGTGTTCTCAATTTTCACGGCTTTCTCCTTTCTTTTTCCCTACTTGCAACTTGTGCAACAATTACTTCACAGTACTACACACTGTGCAGAAAAACTTCCAAGCCATGAATGTAAACAAATACATGTACATACAGACTCCCATTGGATTATTGATTTTTTGAAGTTATAGGTCATCATTACGCTGTACAATGTGAGGTACTGTTCAGTCATGCTTTCCAACTGTTTTACTGCGGAGAAGCCAGTTTTCAACCACAGGATGGGATTCCGCTGTAGGTATTTCTTTACCAAATGCCATTATTTAATATAATGACACCTGCTTGATTATTTTCATAATCGTTTAATTATTGATTTGGGCAGAGTCCCGAGAAAATCTGACTTCGTTGCATGCGAACAACAAATGCGCAGACCTGCCTGAGCATTGGCACAGACTGATCAGCGCCTTTGTTATTCCCTCTGAGGAAAGTATAATTGATAAACTTGCACAAAGTACACACAACATTTCAGCATTCTAGCTCATAGTCTCTGTAACTGAGCAGGTTGGTTTGAGTGACATGGTCTGAACCCCCGAGACAGGTTTTCTCGTGTTGGGGCCCATTTATCAAAATCATGCTCTCTAAGATCCAGTTTTAACCCCCTCAAATTGACAAAAAATTTTTTTCTAATTTCTAAATCAAAGAACATGTCAGGCGATAAAGTATGTTGAAAATGTTTTGAATTAACATGATATGAGCATGCATCCTAAGTTGTGAAGTGCTTGATGTCAATGTTGTTATTCCATTATGGATATATATACATGTGCCACCTACAGGTTCCTAAATCAGCCCAAGAATTTTCAGTTCCCTCAACATTCATTTGGCGTAAAGAAGCCTGAGCAGAGAAGTTTTCAGCCGTCGTGGTTCAACAGCAGGCTCTGGCTTTATTATGTCATTTGTGCATGTTGGCTTGTCTACAAGGAAATTTGCACGTCAAAATCCAGACAACATATACATTTTGATGGGTATTCTACTGAAAAGACGTTTATTACATTTTGTATATCTTTTTGAAAATATTAGTCTTTGAAGTGCCACCAAGTCATGATAGTGCTAATAGTAAAGCCTGCCTGGACATGTAGGTGAAATAATGTCAAAGAAGCATGCAGAATCGTGGCTGTCTGAAAAAGATTTTGTCAAGAATTCAGTTTCTTGCGTGTCAAGGAATATCTTTTCGAGCGAAAGTTTGTGACCAAAACGATTGAAATCTGGTCCAAAGTTCCAAACTCATCAGTTTGACAAAGAAAGCATTAAAAACGCACATAAAGGTGCTTAAAATTCAAAAAATTCTCTGGGGAGGTCCCTCAAACCACCTAATGAGAGGGAGTCTTCCCCCGTCTCGTCCTCTCCCCAGTCTTGTACCTATAGCACTCGATGGTCTCTTCTGCCAGACCACTTTCAAATGCTCTGCAACAGCCCTGGTCTTGCTGCCAAAGCCAATTTGGCTCTTACAGTTACTTTAGGGTTATTCTCCTGGCTAAGGTAGATTTTAAAACAAAATGTAGACAGATCTATATGTGTCAAAGGCATTTTTCGGTTATAAGTTGAACTTTGCTGTCATCCAGTCATATGAAATATCGTCTGACTGATGCCGTCATTTGCTCATCAGTGGATTTACCTGTGGTCTGACAAGAGGAGCATAGTCAAAGGACCAACTGTCAGGTGTGAAATTTGCGCAGAAAAGTCGCTGCTTGTGCCGAAAACACTGTTTTAATCGAATCAAAAGCAGTATTGGTAAATTGTTAACCCGCAATTGTTATGCTATTTACTGCACTGTCACAGTCAGATATTTTGTGTGCAATGCGGGAACTATAGTCCTGCCGCAATAATAAGAAACACGAAAATCTGGAATATTATTTTATTACTTGCATTTTTCCGACAATTTAGCTCAAATCTGGATTTAGATTATCCTGCAGTGTCAGAAGAAAATTGTTTGAAGAATATACTACCACTGACCTGACCCCTAATCTCTTGGGAATTTGGACATTTTTAGGCTTTCTGAAAAGCGGGGGGAATTTAAACGGTGTAACAGCCATGTGGCAGCCTGTATATTTGTACTTCAATTTCTACAGTTAACTGTCAAAAGCATCAAACTTTTTTCCTTTTATCTTTTACTACTGGCACGATCGCACTTTTAAAAGCGAGTTTGCTTTGTACAAGTCAGTTTTATTTTTCAGCACGATAGTATCGATTCAATCAATGTAGATCCAGATCCAACTAATCCAATACGATCAGTTTGATCCGGTTAAATACTGTTTCCTATGTTTGTAAGGACATTTTCTACTAAAACACCGTGATGTGGTTATTATGGACAGTTTGTCAAATTCTGCCTGAAATTATTCACGATTATTGAATGCTCAAGGTCATATAAATTGGAAACGTACATCCAAAGTGATTTATTCGCAATTCTTATTTATGCAGCAGTACCTTATATGTACCATACTCTTTATGCTATACTGAACAAAAGTGAAAACGCTACACTACAATATTCTATATTTTGTGAAAAAGTATTTGACGAAAAGTATTTACTAAAGCTTAATAATGTTTTCCAGACCTCCAGCAAATGATTCGTCGAATTTCCACCAATTTGTCTCTTTTGAAGTCTGAGTTATGTTCCTTTTTGTGTTTAACCATTCCAAGGTGGTACTTCTTTTGTGGATCATTTGTGTTATTTATGTTTTGTGTTTGTCATGCTTTCACATCTGTTCATTGCTGCCTTGTGGTCACCTGCCGGGAAAGGGCTGGCCTCTTGGCTCTTGTTTGTGATGTTTATCGTGTTTTTGTCACTTTCCCATGTGGTATCCTGGGTCAGGTGTGTAACTGGATCGTATCGTTTCCTGATCTTTGCCATCTTGCTTACTTTATTTACTGAATTATGCAATTGCGCATGGGCAAAAAACATTGTTATGTTTATCAGAATTTATCATACTTATGCTGCAGTAAAACACAAGAAAGCTGACTTATCACTTGAAAGAAGCGCAGAAATCAATTTCGAATTTATCAAATTTGTAAAAAAAATATAAATCGTCTCCCTTTGACGAAAGATGGGGAATATTAAATGTTTGGTAATCTTCGATTTATCACGATTTTCAATAAATTATTCTTGCCAGATCAGGTAGACCTATCAGCATATTGTTCCTACCATTTCTCGACCAGTAATGTTCTCAGACTAAGATGCAACAACACATTGATTTTCCAATAGAGATTTCAGGGATAAAATTTAAAGCTTGGCCAATTTGATGAAAACCCTGTTTTCTAAGGTTGCTTTTCTAAACGATCAAAAGATTTTTTTGATAAATCTTTCACTCATTTCTGGTTGTTACAAGTCTAGACTACCATTTCTTTCAGTCGGATTTCGTTGGCAGTGGATTTCTGAAGGCCTAAGCTACATTGTATGTGAGCTTTCCGTTCAAATTTGTAAGCTGAAAAATTGAACCCCTGTCAGATTTAAATGACTTTCGTGTGTTGCTTTACTGGCGTGCATCATTTTGCATATAAATGGCAAACAATTCAGGTGTAGCGTTTTCGCTTTTGTTCAGTATATAATCGAGTGATTTAGTCAACCGTTGCATATTATTAATAAACTGGGTCACTTTATGTCCATTCTACCAACAGTAATACTCACCCGTTGAAAAGAACCAAATATATGCCAAAATTCCATCTAATTACAGAAAAACACAGCAAAAACATCAGGTTGAAAATTTTGCCAAAAATTACTGCAGCTTTTTATACACGCATATTGAAAAGTTCAAGAGAAAAAATAACGTGAAAAGATGCTCTTAAAGTTGATTTTTTGCGTTTCTCATTAATGCGGCAGTACTATAGCACTGGTGTAAGTTTGCAACTAGGATCTGATTTCAAAAGAAGAATCTATTTTGCTTTCCACGGTTTCTAAAAAAAGTGCACTCGCTGGCATTTCAATTAGTTTTACATCTGATTTGTAGGTACTGCCTTCTGGGCAATGCAAATATAGCCCGTCATGATACCGGCATTGAAATACTGCGGTGGTGCGAAACCTCGGTTAAAACGGCCCACTTTGCAATCAAAGAAAAGCTCAAAGAGAGTGCTGTTATAAAGAAAGATGGCAAAAAGCAGATGACAACAGGGGTGAGAGACCTCTGTGTGAAGATTGGAAACCTGGCAGATCATGGCTGGTTTTGTTGTACAGTTGAAGAGCATGGAATCTGTTTTGTTTGTTTTGTTTGATTTGATTCTTTATGTCCCATCAACAATCTTTCAGTTAAACAGGGACGGGTCTTTCTGGGTTGAACCAGTACTAAGTTAGGATAAATGTGTCTTGCTCAAGGACCACAACGCAGTGACGCCGGTGAGGCTCGAACCCGCTGCCCCTAGGTCACGAGTCAAGCACTCTACCACTGAGCCACTGCGCTCCCATGGAATCTGTACCAAATTGCAGTCTGTAATCAGTCCATTCAAAGCCTCTATTGTCGAGAATTAACTTTTTTTTAAAAAAATCTTTCAGAAACCATGGCAGAATGTCAAAAGTTATGATTTGGAATTTGGAGGCATTCTGTAGGTCCTGATCTGAGTCCGGTTATCAGCAGATGACAAAAGTCACTGCTAGCAGGAAAGGGTCAATATATATTTTTTGTGGTGCTAGTGCTCTGTCGGTTTTATCGATGGAAATATATGTAGGTGAGCAGGCAATTTTATGATAGTGTAATGTAGAGCTGCAACGACTCACTGAAAGTGTATTGTATCAAGATACTTTTTCTGACGATGCGCGTATCATATCATGAGGTCATTTCATGATACATAAACGATACAGCATTTCGTGTTATATATTACATGCAGATTAAGAAATGAATTTAAAAATATATGTTTTTGTTCAAAAGGAATGTTTTTCCTTTTTAATTTTTTCTGCTTAAATTAGTATACCCTTTTCCATGATAAACTTTTGATCTATCCTGTTTTGAAACAGTATCAGCTGGTTTCTGAGAATCCAGCTAATCTTAATATACATGGTTTTCAGCTCTGCTTTTAAATACATGCTAATAATTGGAATATTTTAAATAAATTTGATAAAAACTGGAAAAGAGTGTAGTACATAAAACATCCAGTATGACAAAGATTAATTCATGTATTTGGGTATTTCTCCTAATCTCATAGATCTTTGTTATTTCTAAGGTTCTCAAGTTGTCAAAAATGTATCTCGACACATATCGTATCGTGAGGCAAATATTCTGATACATATTGTATTGTGAGGTAACTGTATGGTTGCAGCCCTACACATACCATGAGTCCAGTCCCCAACATTGCACAGCCCCTAACATTGCACACTAGACAAAATGCGGACTCGGTGAATTATTATCACTTTTTTGGGTAGATAAATGATCCTCATGTCAACCTCAGTCATTGAAGTCAATAATTGTATAATATTATACCGTGTATTTATACCCCGCCACTTTAAAAAGTGTGGGCTATTATGTTATGCCCTCTGTTCAAAAAATTACGTTAAGTGTCCGTCCGTGGGCACAAATGTCCGTCCATAGTCACCACTTTGTTTCCGCTCTCTATCTTGAGCATTTTTTTTGACGGATTTTCTTCAAGCTTTGTTTTAGAGTTGATATTGGGGAAAAGTGGTTTGGGAATGTAGATGGGTAAATTTTGTCAAGTAAACTCAGAGTTATTGCCCTTGATTTGTGTTGAAAATTGGTTTCAGTGCACCATATTGAGCAATTTACGTCCTTTTTTCTTCAAACTTTGTAAATGAATATGAGTTGATATTGGGGAAGAGTGGTTTGGGATCATAGATGGGCAAATTTTGTCAAATAAGCACAGAGTAATTGCCCTTTATTTACAAAATGTATGTGGAAAATTGGTTTCCGTGATCTATCCTGAGCATTATTTGATCAATTTTCTTCAAACTTTGCATGAGAGTTGTTATTGGGAAGGAGCATGTTGTTTAATTCAATCAAATGACTACAGACTTATGACCCTTGATTTGAAAATATGATGAAATTTTGTATAAAAATAAGATCTAGGTTAGAACAACTGCATTTAAATTTTCATACATCTTTAACTGAGTTATGGCCTTCGATTTATGGATTAATTTGTCTTTGCATTGAAAATATTTCGAGGCAGGGTATGATGCATGCCTACAGCTGCTCTTTTATTTTTTCCTAACTGTGTATAAAATGACATGTATGCAAAATTCCAATTCTCGGGGTTTGCATGGTCATGTTCCCAAGATGCGCAAGATGCGGAGATAAAAAAAACATATGACCCCCCCCCCCCCCCCCCCCCCACAAAAAAAATATGCAAAATTCCAATTCTCGGGGTAAGCATGGTCATGTTCCCAAGATGCGGAGATAATAAAAAACCTGACCCCCCCCCCCCACCCCCCAAAAAAATTTGTTTATTAAAGACGTGAGTATTATTTCAATGGAGAAATGATATTGTGTGAGTACATAGGAGATTGTTTCAACGGATGATTATTTCAAGGAGGATGGGTACCGTACATAGAATTAGATGATTTTATGGAGGCTTATTTCAAGGAGGATGGATACCGTACATATAATTAGATGATTTCAAGGAGGCTTGATACTGTTGATTACTCAGAAGGTATACTCATTTAGAATATTTCATTTTCATTGGAGTATAATTAGAGGAAGAATATGTTGTGAATACATAGGTGATTGTTTCAATGGTAGATTATTTCAAGGAGGATAGATATATATACATTTGTGATATTTTAATGGATAATTATTTCAAGGAAGTAATGGTGGATGGATCAATAGAGTATTATTTCATGGAGAAAGGATATTAAGTGAGTACATATGAGAATATTTCAATGAATGATTATTTCAAGGAGGATGGACATTTTTTATTACATAGAAATTATACTTATTAAGAGTATTTCAATGGAGCATTATTTGAAGGAGTAATGGGGGATGAATCATTGTGTTAGTACATAAAAGATCATTTCAAGGAGGATGGATATTATTTTTTGATACATGTACAAGTACCTTGGAGAATTATTACAAGGAGTAATGGTGGACCAGGATCATTTGAGTATTATTTCAATGGAGGAAAGATATTGTGTGTGTACATGTACATAGGAGATTATTTCTATCGGTGATTATTTCAAGGAGTATGGACATTGTTTGATTACATAGAATATACTCATTTGGAATCTTTCAGTGGAGTATTATTTCTTTCTTTCTTTCTCTATATACTGCCAGACCCTCTTGCGAGTATTATCGGCAGGTGTACTTTGTACACTCGGGTTGCAGGATGAAAGCCTACAAGTAACCATATCTAAATTACTGTACGGTTCTTTAACCTGCACAGGGGGTGACTTTCCCTGCACAGGGGACATCCAGTTAACGTCTCGATCCGAAGGACGATGCACTTATCGAGCCTCATCCCTGCAAATGACACTAGAGAAAGCGTGTTTGGAGTAATGGAGGATTGATTGATAGAGGATTATTTCAATGGAGGTAGGATAATGTGTGAGTACATAGAATATTTCAATGGAGTATTAATATAATTTATTTCAAGAAGTAATAGAGTATTATTTCAATGGAGGAAGAATATTGTGTGAGTACAAAGGCGATTATTTCATTTTGTTGATTATTTCAAATGAAAATGAAAATGAAAATATATGGGGTCCTCATTTGAAATAATTTTTCGATGGATATGCTCATGCATTTGGGCTTATAGAAAAATGAAATGGAAAATATACTCATTTAGGCTTATTTCAATGTGGAGGATAGATATTGTGTGATTACATAGTGGTGGATTATTTCAAAGAATAATGGAGGATGAATCAATAGAGTATTATTTCAATGGAGGAAGAATATTGTTTGAGTACATAGATTATTTTGATGGAGGATTATTTCAAGTATGATAGATATTATTTGATTACAAAAAAAAAATACATTTGGAATATTATTGATGATTTCAAAAGTATAGCTAACAGTAGCATAAGTAAAGTAGGGTTTTGTATCAGAAATGAGATTTGAATAAGCTTAATTTCTGAAAATAGTGTCATAGGCCTATTCTATGTCACTTATCGAGAAGAGATCTAGCAAGTTATCGTTTCAGACTTATAGGTTGGGACCAGTTATTATTGATATTGAGTTCTTTCGTATAAGCTGCTGAGATAACTGCGATATCGCCAGTTTTGTATCATCAATCAAAGTAATAAGAAATTGACAATAAACTTAGATAAATGAGATTATGATAAGCTGATATGTGACAATAGTGTCATGGGACTATTCTAGAAATTTATAGTTTCAGACTTAAACGTTGGGACCAGTTATTATTGATATCGAGTTCTTTCGTATAGGCTGCTGAGATAACTGCAATATCATCACTTACTTAGCAATGGAAGTACATGTAATTAGAAATTAACAATATAAGTAGAAAGTGTTGGTCTCTTTTTATAAGTTGGAAGAATGATTATCATCACCAAAGGTGTGCACCTTCCATCTCGGTCGGCCCTCAACCTGCTCTTTGAGTTTTTACAGAATATTAGGGATGATTTATATGTCTGCTGCCTATAATGTAACTAACAAAGTGGTCCATAAGTAGCTGCCCAGCCTCTTTCCAGAAATTGAAATAAAAGAGAAGCAGATTGATGGACACTAACAGTTCTCTATGTGCATTTAAAAACATTATATATATATATATATATATATTTGAGAGTAAAATTAATTGTAAACATTTTCATACCCATCAGTTTCAACATATATTTTGGGTGCTCAAAAATGTGAGAGATGATATAAGGAAGGAGTGTTATGGGATTGCATATCTTAATTTGTAAAATAAATACAGAGTTAAGGCCCTTGATTTGAATCTTGAACAGAGTTAATGCCGTGATGTATGTGATTTTTTATACATGTATCTTCAGTTTAAATGGTGAAAATATGATGAAAGTTGTATTTCCCTGATGTATACTAGATCTATGCTGAGACAACTTCAGTAAGTTTTTTCATAAATTTCCCCTTCATGACTTCATTCAGAAATTTTTTACCTTTTAATCCAACCCACATGTTGAGGGTGTGTGTAAGGAGAGAATATGTGCTTGCATGGAGCTCTATGCTCCATTCCCTTTAATTTGTTATGCAACATGACCATGTTCTGAAAAAGTTGAATTTTGACTTTTTGACCCACAGGGTCTGGTGGGGGAGGGGGGTCTGAGGGCTTAAGATTTGCTACCAAGTTGTTGCAATTGTGGTTACCTTTAATTTGATATGCAACATGCCCATGTTCTGTAAAAATTTAATTTTGACCCGTCCCCTAGGGCTATGGGGGAGGGGTATGCATGCAAAATATTTGCTATCATGTTGCTACGTATTTAGCATATTCTGACACCTCTAATTGCATTTCATTTAAATATTCCAAGATTGGGCTTTCCCAACTTGGAATATCACTTATGTTAAGTGATTTGGTGTGTTACAGCAATAATTAGGTAAATTTACAGTGAAAATGATACTTATTGTGGAAATAGACATATTTATTTAGGGTTTTAGCATAATTTGTACTCATCTAATTGGATTTCATGGAAATATTCCAAGATGGGGCATATCTCAACTTGGAATATCACTTGTTTCAAGTGATTTGAAGTATTTTCGCATTAATTAGGTAAATTAACTGTAACAAATTAGACCTTTTGTGAATACAGACATATATATTTAGGTTTTAGCATATTTGGACACATCATATAGGATTTTATGGAAATATTCCAAGATGGGGCATTTCCCAACTTGTAGACCGATGGCTGAGAATGGGTTTGCTCCCCCCCCCTAGGGAATTTCGCAGACATATCCTATCTTGTAGAGAATTGAAAGCCGCATCTTTTAAGAGATGTTTGCACTCTGTGCTCCGGGGCGTTAGTCTGTAAGAGCCTGTAACATACGTTACTTTATAAAATTAAGAAAAAGTAAATTGAAAGTTTGGGCTACAAATTAAAGACATTAAAATATTATTTTTTAAAAATCATTCATATAGTCTGCATACTGGATATCTCAACTGCATATAACAGCCGTTTGAACAAAATTGTGGCTTCCTAAGGTGTCATATGCGTTACATAAATCAGATAACCCATTAAAATTTGCAAGTGTGGCTAACATCATTTACATTCACAATCTCTCTGTGTGTTTTGCAAAATGTTTTTAACCATGTCTGACTAGCTTATGCAATTGGCTAATAGAAAAATCAAAGTTTGTTTCCCTATCTTAAATGTTTTTACTGTAATAAGCAATTTACCAACCCTACCCCTACTCAGTTTTAAGGTGAAAAGTTTGGTATTAAAACTAAAGTAAAAATAGTTAAAAAATATTTGCAGTTGATGAATATGTTTCATTGTTTGGCATTTATTTGCTTATATGAAAAGACTCATAAATCTGCAAGTTTGTTGCAAAATTTTTAATATCAGAGGCTGTAACATATGTTACCTAATGTAATAAATGGGCAAGCTCATTGTCTGTATGTAAGATATGCCTAAAAATGTTTTAATCTCCTCAAGGGAATTTTGCAGACATATTCCTTCTTAAAGAACAACTCAAGCTGCATCGAATAAGGGATGTTTGCACTCTCTAAGTTGGGGCGTTAGTCTGAAACAGCATGTTACATGCGTTACTATATCATATAAATGAAATGTAGTTTGAAAGTTTGAGCTAAAATTGTGAAAAAACTCTCAGCTGCTGGATATCTTACATTGTTTATGAATTTTAAGCTGGCTCGTATGATAAAGACTTATAGATCTGCTAGTTGTCACCAAGTTTTAAAGATCAGAGAGTGTTACATATGTTAGCGTGATAAGTAAAATCATCAAACAGTATTTTGACATAAAGCTGAGTAAGGGCCTGCTTTATCCTAATCCCCTTTGGAATTCTGCAGACATATTACATCCTATGTAACCCTTCAAGGTGCATTTAATAAGAAATGTTTGAACTCTGTTAGTCGGGGCATTAGCCTGTAACAGCTGGTTACATATGTTACTATATCAATTTGAGAATAAGAAATTAGAATGTTTGAGCTACAGAAAGAAGACATTAAAATTATATAATAAATTGGCATTCTTATAGTCTGCATACTGTATGTCTTTACTACATATGGAAGCTGTTTAACATTTATATGGCTAACTGTGGTGTTATGTGCGTTACATGAACCTAATTATAATTTAAAAACCATAATAGTGGCTATCATCATTTAGTTAAACAACTACTATGACTTGGTTTCAAACTGTTTTATTAGATTTTACAAACATATTTACAATTGATGAATAGGAAAAACCAAGTTTGCTTTTCTATCTTAAATATATTGGCTTATAGGAGCTTATACACAGCCCTACTCCCAGTTTTACTGAGAAGCAAATTTTGTTATTACCGTTTAAGTAAAACACATGAAAGCGATTGCAGCGTGTGGATATTTTACATTTTCTTAGTCTGTCTTGCTCATATATCTGCAAGATGTCATTAAGTTTAAGATCAGGACACTTAATGTGTACTTAAAAGTCTTTGGTGCGAAAACACTAGAAATTATATTCATTTCTGATTATCAAGCCCATAGACTGTTGTTACAGATGTTATCAATGACCTTTTGGACACATTTCCTAATACTGTGCATATAATGCTAAATATAGAGCCACAAATAAAAAAGATTGTTTTACATTTGTACAAGACAATACAATAAATGAAATGGTCCAAACTAATTCTCATCGATTTAACACTCATGTTAAACGTTTGTCATTGTCTGCTTCTGTGGTAATCATTATTATCACACGCCTCCTTGCAACTAGTAGAATCATCACACAATATTTCAATCATTTACTGTTATACAGTTTTACCACCAGTCCACTCAAATTTGATGAGCCATTATCAACTTTCCAATTTTGCCATTCATGGCTTGGAACATTCGGAAACTGATATGAATTCCTAATAGTTGGCTCTTTGAGTATGTGTTTCAAGTGATACTCTGCAAGTAGGAGACAGACTAAAGCTTTCCAAGGAGGAAAACTATGCCATTAAAAGCAATGAGTACCTGGACTGATGTACCTTGACATATCTATGATAAAGAATCATATCTTAGCTGGATAACATTTATAAATGAAGCCTTTCCATACATGCAACAAACATATTTTCATCTAATAATGTATCTGCACTTATTATCTTTCCCCAAGCATTCAAAAACTTATTTGAAGTCTTAGTACTTCTGAAGTGCTGAAACCGAAGTAACTCTTTCCCTTCAGATAAACAAACTAGATGTATCATAGCAGGTAAAGCAATGAAATGCAGGATGAATAGAGCGCAAATTAGACCCTTTCACTTCTATGATTCGCAAAGCTTCTAAGATAAGAGCGCTTATTAAATGATGTAACATATATAACTCGTCATAATAAATGAGCAAGGGCATTGTCGTGACATCCTTTTTGATTACACAGTCAGAGGCAAGCATTTTCAATTTCAGTGTTTTCAATGGATCATGAAATGGGGCAACCTTATCAACTTGTTTACTCTGTATAAATCTTCCATAGAGCATAATATAGAACTACTGATTATCCAATTCTATCCATAGTCCATTTTCCTTAGCTAATGATATGGCTGCAAATACTGAGAAATCAAAGGTTTTACATTATTTTAAGACTTGCTTCAATGTACTGACATCAAAAAACAACCAGCTGCAAACATAATTGATGGCAATGTCCAACTTCATGTTCTTTCTCATATCAAGGTGTAACAGAAATTGTTTCAGACGGTCTACCAAACCCATCAAGAGTCAACATTGTAACTATAGAAAACTTATAAAGTTCTTTGGGCGCAGCAAAATACTATTGATCTTAGACCTGAGGATTTTGAAAGTACCAAAGGACTGAAAAGGTTCCATGGCAAATGATGCAAAAAAGCAGCCTATCAAATTTCTGTTTGACCAATGTCAGCAATCTTAAAGTATTCTTAGAGATACACGGTAGAGACATAGCTTTTGCAAAATCAGAGCAAAGTTATTATTTGACTAGCACGGATGCAGAGGCAGCTGCAGTAAGATTGCTCTTGCCATTTCACAGGAAGAGACATATACCAGAGTCATACTCCATTGTATGCAAATATTATGTGAAATGGCATTAAACCCATATTTAATCAGGTGTTTGATCCCATGACACTGACATGCTGTTTCTGCTTTTGAAGAATGCTAAGGATTTAAGTTATAGCTAAGTCAATTTGTTTGAGGCTGGCACTGGCCACACATACAAAGAAAATTAAGTCTTTCGATGGCATAAAAGGAGGATCATACGAAATGCTTATAAGTGATGTTTGTCATAGTTACCAATTCTAAAAAGTAATCTTAATTAATGTAACACATATAACACCATAGGAAGCTGTATATTTGTTAAAAAACACTTTCTTATATATCAAAGGTATTCAGCATGCAAACTACATGAATAGTTTAAATAAATAGATAGTTTTATGTCTTCTTTCTGTTTCTCAGACTTTCAATTCATTTATTCTTAAATTTATGGTAACATACGTAACATACCATTACAGGCTAACCCCCTGGTTAATAGAGTGCAAACATCTCTTATTTGGTGCAGCTTGAATAGTTCTTTAAGGTAGGATATGTCTGCACAATTCCCAAAGGGGTGGAGAGGAACAGGATTGTACTCAGTTTGCAGTCCTAATACAATGCCATGATTCTACTGGTTGTGATGAAATGGGTGATTATTTTGCAATAGAAGCAGACACAATGATATAAATTGTGAGGGTGACTTGAATAAAGATTGTTTTTGAATAATTATATTTAATAGGAATATTTATTAAATTGTGTCAATTAAATGAGAACTATTACTTTCTAATTATACATCTATATGTTTTAATATTATAGGCATTAGGTAATATGTGATAAAAAGATTATATATAACATCTGTAACACAATTCCATGGGCTTGTTATCAGCAATGACTATAATTACTAAAACTAAGACACCAGAGGCTAGAGATTAACTGGAAAACATGTGAAAATAGTTTTTTCTGAAATATAATCTCTTACTTCCAAGACAATTTCCTTGCTCATTCATTATGCCATGTAGCATACGTTACATACTTTGATGAGTGCTCTGATCCTGATGCCAAACTTGCAAATGTATGGTTCTTTATTGCATTAGTAAGACAGTGCCAAAAATGTAAGATAGCCACGAGCGTCAAACTTTTTTATAAATTTTTCTTCAATAATAATTCCCAAAATTAGATAATTAAAATTGGGGGTAGGGTTGTTTAATAGCTCATATAAAACAATGTATTTGAGATAGAAAAGCAAACTTTATTTTTTCTATTAGATGAATAAGTATTTTAGCAAACTAAGATTAAAAACATTTGTAAAAATGCACAAATCGATCTTAAAATTAAATGATGTTAGTCACGATTTCAACTTTCAAAGGGAAATTTAATCTATGTAACGCATATAACACCATTGAAGGCTGTATTTTTGTTTAAAATGCTGCTTTTATGTAGCTTAGGCATCCAGCTTGCAAACTACATAAGAAATTTGCATAATTAGATGGTTTAATGTTTTCTTTCTGTAGCTCAAACATTCATTTTGATTTTTTCCTTAGTTTGTTACAGTAACATATGTTACAGGCTGTCAGAGACTAACGCCCCGGAGCACAGAGTGCAAACATCTCTTAAAAGATGCGGCTTGAAATTCTCTTCAAGATAGGATATGTCTGCAAAATTCCCTAGGGGGGGGGGGGGGAGCAGGACCTTTTTTAGCTCGAAGTCTATTGGAATATCACTTGTTTCAAGTGATTTGGTGTGTTCCATTATTAATTAGGTAAAGTTACCATGACAAATGAGACATTTTGTGGAAACAGACATATCAGTTTATGTACTTAGCATGTTTGGACACATCTAAGTGAATTTCATGGAAATATTCCAAGATGGGACATTTCCCCACTTGGAGTATCACTTGTTTCAAGTGATTTGTGTGTTTCAGCATTAATTAGGTAAAGTTACTGTGACAAGTGATACACATAGTGGAAACAGACATATATTTATTTAGGTATTTAGCATATTCTGACACCTTTAATTGCATTTCATGGAAATATTCCAAGATTGGGCATTTCCCAATTTGGAATATCTATCACTTAAGTTATGTTAAGTGATTTGGTGTGTTACAGCATTAATAAGGTAAATTTACTGCGAAAAATGATAATTATAGAGGAAACAGATATATTTATATGGGTTTTAGCAAATTTGTACTCATCTAATTGGATTTCATGGAAATATTCCAAGATAGGGCATTTCCAAACTTGGAATATTACTTGTTTCAAGTGATTTGGTGTGTTTCAGCATTAATTAGGTAAAATTACTTTGACAAATGAGACCTTTTGAGGAAACAGACATATTTATTTAGGTTTTAGCATATTTGGACACATCTAATAGGATTTTATGGAAATATTCCCAGATGGGGCATTTCCCAACTTGGAATATCACTTGTTTCAAGTGATTTGGTGTATTTCAGCATTAATTAAGTAAAGTGACTTTGACAAATTAGACATTTTGTGGAAACAGACATATATATTTAGGTTTTAGCATATTTGGACACATCTTATAGGATTTTATGGAAATATTCCAAGATGGGACATTTCTCAACTTGGAATATCACTTGTTTTAAGTGATTTGGTGTGTTTCAGCATTAATTATGTAAAGTTACTGTGACAAATGAGACCTTTTGTGGAAAAAAAACATATCAATTTATGTACTACTTAGCATATTTGGACACATCATATGGGATTTCATGAAAATATTCCAAGATGGGGCATTTCTCAACTTGGAATATCATTTGTTTCAAGTGATTTGGTGTGTTTCAGCATTAATTAGGTAAAGTTACTTTGACAAATGATACCTTTGTGGAAACAGACATATTTATTTAGGTTTTAGCTATTTGGACAAATCTAATAGGATTTCATGGAAATATTCCCAGATGGGGCATTTCCCAACTTGGAATATCACTTGTTACAAGTGATTTGGTGTGTTTCAGCATTTATTAGGTAAAGTCACTGTGACAAATGAAACATTTTGTGGAAACAGACATATATATTTAGGTTTAAGCATATTTGGACACATCATATAGGATTTTATGGAAATATTCCTAGATGAGGCATTTCTCAACTTGGAATATCATTTGTTTCAAGTGATTTGGTATGTTTCAGCATTAATTAGGTAAATTTACTTTGACAAATGAGACATTTTGTGGAAACAGACATATATATTTCGGTTTAAGCATATATGGACACATCATATAGGATTACATGGAAATATTCCAAGATGGGGCATTTCCCAACTTGGAATATCACTTGTTTCAAATGATTTGGTGTGCTACAGCATTAATTGGGTAAAGTTACTGTGAAGATGATACTTATTGTGGAAACAGACATATTTATGTAGGGTTTAAGCATATTTTTACTCATCTAATTGGAATTTATGGAAATATTCCAAGATGGGACATTTCCCAACTTGGAATATCCCTTGTTTCAAGTGATTTGGTGTGTTTCAGCATTAATTTGGTAAAGTTACTTTG
Organism: Loripinus fragilis; assembly: GCA_964019695.1. Taxonomy (NCBI): domain Eukaryota; kingdom Metazoa; phylum Mollusca; class Bivalvia; order Lucinida; family Lucinidae; genus Loripinus; species Loripinus fragilis. The sequence goes on along the minus strand of OZ026522.1, from coordinate 82,455,973 downwards.
ACAAATTAGACATTTTGTGGAAACAGACATGTATATTTCGGTTTAAGAATATTTGGACACATCTTATAGGATTTCATGGAAATATTCCAAGATGGGGCATTTCCCAACTTGGAATATCACTTGTCTTAAGTGATTTGGTGTGTTTCAGCATTAATTATGTAAAATAACTGTGTAAAATGAGACCTTTTGTGTGAAAAAACATATCAATTGATATACTTAGCATATTTGGACACATCTTATAGAATTTCATGAAAATATTCCAAGATGAGGCATTTCCCAACTTGGAATATCACTTGTTTCAAGTGATTTGGTATGTTTCAGCATTAATAAGAAAAAGTTACTGTGACAAATGATACCTTTGTGGAAACAGACATATTTATTTAGATTTTAGCATATTTGGACAAATCTAATAGGATTTCATGGAAATATTCCAAGATGGGGCATTTCTCAACTTGGAATAGCATTTGTTTCAAGTGATTTGGTATGTTTCAGCATTAATTAGGCAAAATTTACTGTGACAAATGACACCTTTGTGGAAACAGACATATTTATTTAGGTTTTAGCATAATTGGACAAATCTAATAGGATTTCATGGAAATATTCCAAGATGGGGCATTTCCCAACTTGGAATATCACTTTTTCAAGTGATTTGGTGTGTTTCAGCATTAATTAGGTAAAGTTACTGTGACAAATTAGACATTTTGTGAAAACAGACATGTATATTTCGGTTTAAGCATATTTGGACAAATCATATAGGATTTCATGGAAATATTCCAAGATGGGGCATTTCCCAACTTGAAATATCCCTTGTTTCAAGTGATTTGGTGTGCTGCAGCATTAATTGGGTAAAGTTACTGTGAAGATGATACTTATTGTGGAAACAGACATATTTATGTAGGGTTTAAGCATATTTTTACTCATCTAATTGGAATTTATGGAAATATTCCAAGATGGGACATTTCCCAACTTGGAATATCCCTTGTTTCAAGTGATTTGGTGTGTTTCAGCATTAATTTGGTAAAGTTACTTTGACAAATTAGACATTTTGTGGAAACAGACATGTATATTTCGGTTTAAGCATATTTGGACACATCTTATAGGATTTCATGGAAATATTCCAAGATGGGGCATTTCCCAACTTGGAATATCACTTGTCTTAAGTGATTTGGTGTGTTTCAGCATTAATTATGTAAAGTTACTGTGACAAATGAGACCTTTTGTGTGAAAAAACATATCAATTGATATACTTAGCATATTTGGACACATCTTATAGAATTTCATGAAAATATTCAAGATGAGGCATTTCCCAACTTGGAATATCACTTGTTTCAAGTGATTTGGTATGTTTCAGCATTAATAAGGTAAAGTTACTGTGACAAATGATACCTTTGTGGAAACAGACATATTTATTTAGATTTTAGCATATTTGGACAAATCTTATAGGATTTCATGGAAATATTCCAAGATGGGGCATTTCTCAACTTGGAATAGCATTTGTTTCAAGTGATTTGGTATGTTTCAGCATTAATTAGGCAAAATTTACTGTGACAAATGACACCTTTGTGGAAACAGACATATTTATTTAGGTTTTAGCATAATTGGACAAATCTAATAGGATTTCATGGAAATATTCCAAGATGGGGCATTTCCCAACTTGGAATATCACTTTTTCAAGTGATTTGGTGTGTTTCAGCATTAATTAGGTAAAGTTACTGTGACAAATTAGACATTTTGTGGAAACAGACATGTATATTTCGGTTTAAGCATATTTGGACAAATCATATAGGATTTCATGGAAATATTCCAAGATGGGGCATTTCCCAACTTGGAATTTCACTTGTTTCAAGTGATTTGGTGTGTTTCAGCATTAATTAGGTAAAGTTACTTTGACAAATTAGACATTTTGTGGAAACAGACATGTATATTTCGGTTTAAGCATATTTGGACACATCTTATCGGATTTCATTGAAATATTCCAAGATGGGGCATTTCCCAACTTGGAATATCACTTGTTTCAAGTGATTTGGTATGTTTCAGCATTAATTAGGTAAAGTTACTGTGACAAATGATACCTTTGTGGAAACAGACATATTTATTTAGGTTTTAGCATATTTGGACAAATCTAATAGAATTACATGAAAATATTCCAAGATTGGGCATTTCTCAACTTGGAATATCATTTGTTTCAAGTGATTTGGTATGTTTCAGCATTAATTAGGTAAGTTTTCTGTGACAAATAATACCTTTATGGAAACAGACATTTTTATTTAGGTTTTAGCATATTTGGACAAATCTAATAGGATTTCATGAAAATATTCCAAGATGGGGCATTTCCCAACTTGGAATATCCCTTGTTTCAAGTGATTTGGTGTGTTTCAGCATTAATTAGGTAAAGTTACTTTGACAAATTAGACATTTTGTGGAAACAGACATGTTTATTTCGGTTTAAGCAGATTTGGACACATCTTATAGGATTTCATGAAAATATTCCAAGATGGGGCATTTCCCAACTTGGAATATCACTTGTTTCAAGTGATTTGGTGTGTTTCAGCATTAATTAGGTAAAGTTACTGTGACAAATGAGACATTTTGTGGAAACAGACATATATATTTTGGTTTAAGCAAATATGGACACATCATATAGGATTTCTTGGAAATATTCCAAGATGGGGCATTTCCCAACTTGGAATATCACTTGTTTCAAATGATTTGGTGTGCTACAGCATTAATTGGGTAAAGTTACTGTGAAGATGATACTTATTGTGGAAACAGACATATTTATGTAGGGTTTTAGCATATTTTTACTCATCTAATTGGAATTTATGGAAATATTCCAAGATGGGACATTTCCCAACTTGGAATATCCCTTGTTTCAAGTGATTTGGTGTGTTTCAGCATTAATTAGGTAAAGTTACTTTGACAAATTAGACATTTTGTGGAAACAGACATGTATATTTTGGTTTAAGCATATTTGGACACATCTTATAGGATTTCATGGAAATATTCCAAGATGGGGCATTTCCCAACTTGGAATATCACTTGTCTTAAGTGATTTGGTGTGTTTCAGCATTAATTATGTAAAGTAACTGTGTAAAATGAGACGTTTTGTGGGAAAAAACATATCAATTGATATACTTAGCATATTTGGACACATCTTATAGGATTTCATGAAAATATTCCAAGATGAGGCATTTCCCAACTTCGAATATCACTTGTTTCAAGTGATTTGGTATGTTTCAGCATTAATTAGGTAAAGTTACTGTGACAAATGATACCTTTGTGGAAACAGACATATTTATTTAGATTTTAGCATATTTGGACAAATCTAATAGGATTTCATGGAAATATTCCAAGATAGGGCATTTCTCAACTTGGAATATCATTTGTTTCAAGCGATTTGGTATGTATCAGCATTAATTTGGCAAAATTTACTGTGACAAATGATACCTTTGTGGAAACAGACAGATTTATTTAGGTTTTAGTATATTTGGACAAATCATATAGGATTTCATGGAAATATTCCAAGATGGGGCATTTCCCAACTTGGAATTTCACTTGTTTCAAGTGATTTGGTGTGTTTCAGCATTAATTAGGTAAAGTTACTTTGACAAATTAGACATTTTGTGGAAACAGACATGTATATTTCGGTTTAAGCATATTTGGACACATCTTATCGGATTTCATGGAAATATTCCAAGATGGGGCATTTCCCAACTTGGAATATCACTTGTTTCAAGTGATTTGGTATGTTTCAGCATTAATTAGGTAAAGTTACTGTGACAAATGATACCTTTGTGGAAACAGACATATTTATTTAGGTTTTAGCATATTTGGACAAATCTAATAGAATTACATGAAAATATTCCAAGATTGGGCATTTCTCAACTTGGAATATCATTTGTTTCAAGTGATTTGGTATGTTTCAGCATTAATTAGGTAAGTTTTCTGTGACAAATAATACCTTTATGGAAACAGACATTTTTATTTAGGTTTTAGCATATTTGGACAAATCTAATAGGATTTCATGAAAATATTCCAAGATGGGGCATTTCCCAACTTGGAATATCCCTTGTTTCAAGTGATTTGGTGTGTTTCAGCATTAATTAGGTAAAGTTACTTTGACAAATTAGACATTTTGTGGAAACAGACATGTTTATTTCGGTTTAAGCAGATTTGGACACATCTTATAGGATTTCATGAAAATATTCCAAGATGGGGCATTTCCCAACTTGGAATATCACTTGTTTCAAGTGATTTGGTGTGTTTCAGCATTAATTAGGTAAAGTTACTGTGACAAATGAGACGTTTTGTGGAAACAGACATATATATTTCGGTTTAAGCAAATATGGACACATCATATAGGATTTCATGGAAATATTCCAAGATGGGGCATTTCCCAACTTGGAATATCACTTGTTTCAAGTGATTTGGTGTGCTACAGCATTAATTGGGTAAAGTTACTGTGAAGATGATACTTATTGTGGAAACAGACATATTTATGTAGGGTTTTAGCATATTTTTACTCATCTAATTGGAATTTATGGAAATATTCCAAGATGGGACATTTCCCAACTTGGAATATCCCTTGTTTCAAGTGATTTGGTGTGTTTCAGCATTAATTAGGTAAAGTTACTTTGACAAATTAGACATTTTGTGGAAACAGACATGTATATTTCGGTTTAAGCATATTTGGACACATCTTATAGGATTTCATGGAAATATTCCAAGATGGGGCATTTCCCAACTTGGAATATCACTTGTCTTAAGTGATTTGGTGTGTTTCAGCATTAATTATGTAAAGTAACTGTGTAAAATGAGACGTTTTGTGGGAAAAACATATCAATTGATATACTTAGCATATTTGGACACATCTTATAGGATTTCATGAAAATATTCCAAGATGAGGCATTTCCCAACTTCGAATATCACTTGTTTCAAGTGATTTGGTATGTTTCAGCATTAATTAGGTAAAGTTACTGTGACAAATGATACCTTTGTGGAAACAGACATATTTATTTAGATTTTAGCATATTTGGACAAATCTAATAGGATTTCATGGAAATATTCCAAGATAGGGCATTTCTCAACTTGGAATATCATTTGTTTCAAGTGATTTGGTATGTATCAGCATAAATTTGGCAAAATTTACTGTGACAAATGATACCTTTGTGGAAACAGACAGATTTATTTAGGTTTTAGTATATTTGGACAAATCTAATAGGATTTCATGAAAATATTCCAAGATGGGGCATTTCCCAACTTGGAATATCACTTGTTTCAAGTGATTTGGTGTTTTTCAGCATTAATTATGTAAAATTACTGTGACAAATGATACTTATAGTGGAAACAGACGTATTAATTTAGGTGCTTAGCATATTTGGACAAATCTAATAGGATTTCATGGAAATATTCCAAGATGGGGCATTTCCCAACTTGGAATATCACTTGTTTCAAGTGATTTGGTGTGTTTCAGCATTAATTAGGTAAAGTTACCGTGACAAATGAGACATTTTGTGGAAACAGACATGTATATTTCGGTTTAAGCATATTTGGACAAATCATAGAGGATTTCATGGAAATATTCCAAGATGGGGCATTTCCCAACTTGGTATATCACTTGTTTCAAGTGATTTGGTGTGTTTCAGCATTAATTAGGTAAAGTTACTGTGACAAATGTGACATTTTGTGGAAACAGACATATATATTTAGGTTTTAGCATATTTGGACACATCTTATAGGATTTTATGGAAATATTCCAAGATGGGGCATTTCCCAACTTGGAATATCACTTGTCTTAAGTGATTTGGTGTGTTTCAGCATTAATTATGTAAAGTTACTGTGTAAAATGAGACCTTTTGTGAGAAAAACATATCAATTGATGTACTTAGCATATTTGGACACATCTTATAGGATTTCATGAAAATATTCCAAGATGGGGCATTTCCCAACTTGGAATATCACTTGTTTCAAGTGATTTGGTGTGTTTCAGCATTAATTAGGTAAAGTTACTGTGACAAATGATACCTTTTGTGGAAACAGACATTTATATTTAGGTTAAAGCATATTTGGACACATCATATAATTTCATGGAAATATTCCAAGATGGGGCATTTCCCAACTTGATATATCACTTGTTTCAAGTGATTTGGTGTGTTTCAGCATTAATTAGGTAAAGTTACTTTGACAAATGTGACATTTTGTGGAAACAGACATATATATTTAGGTTTTAGCATATTTGGACACATCTTATAGGATTTTATGGAAATTTTCCAAGATGGGGCATTTCCCAACTTGGAATATCACTTGTTTCAAGTGATTTGGTGTGTTTCAGCATTAATTATGTAAAGTAACTGTGTAAAATGAGACCTTTTGTGGGAAAATAAACATATCAATTTATGTACTTAGCATATTTGGACACATCTTATAGGATTTCATGAAAATATTCCAAGATGGGGCATTTCCCAACTTGGAATACCACTTGTTTCAAGTGATTTGGTGTGTTTCAGCATTAATTAGGTTAAGTTACTGTGACAAATGAGACATTTTGTGGAAACAGACATATATATTTCGGTTAAAGCATATATGGACACATCATATAGGATTTCATGGAAATATTCAAAGATGGGGCATTTCCCAACTTGGAATATCACTTGTTTCAAATGATTTGGTGTGCTACAGCATTAATTGGGTAAAGTTACTGTGAAGATGATACTTATTGTGGAAACAGACATATTTATGTAGGGTTTTAGCATATTTTTACTCATCTAATTGGAATTTATGGAAATATTCCAAGATGGGACATTTCCCAACTTGGAATATCCCTTGTTTCAAGTGATTTGGTGTGTTTCAGCATTAATTAGGTAAAGTTACTGTGACAAATGATACCTTTTGTGGAAACAGACATTTATATTTAGGTTAAAGCATATTTGGACACATCATATAATTTCATGGAAATATTCCAAGATGGGGCATTTCCCAACTTGATATATCACTTGTTTCAAGTGATTTGGTGTGTTTCAGCATTAATTAGGTAAAGTTACTTTGACAAATGTGACATTTTGTGGAAACAGACATATATATTTAGGTTTTAGCATATTTGGACACATCTTATAGGATTTTATGGAAATTTTCCAAGATGGGGCATTTCCCAACTTGGAATATCACTTGTTTCAAGTGATTTGGTGTGTTTCAGCATTAATTATGTAAAGTAACTGTGTAAAATGAGACCTTTTGTGGGAAAATAAACATATCAATTTATGTACTTAGCATATTTGGACACATCTTATAGGATTTCATGAAAATATTCCAAGATGGGGCATTTCCCAACTTGGAATACCACTTGTTTCAAGTGATTTGGTGTGTTTCAGCATTAATTAGGTTAAGTTACTGTGACAAATGAGACATTTTGTGGAAACAGACATATATATTTCGGTTAAAGCATATATGGACACATCATATAGGATTTCATGGAAATATTCAAAGATGGGGCATTTCCCAACTTGGAATATCACTTGTTTCAAATGATTTGGTGTGCTACAGCATTAATTGGGTAAAGTTACTGTGAAGATGATACTTATTGTGGAAACAGACATATTTATGTAGGGTTTTAGCATATTTTTACTCATCTAATTGGAATTTATGGAAATATTCCAAGATGGGACATTTCCCAACTTGGAATATCCCTTGTTTCAAGTGATTTGGTGTGTTTCAGCATTAATTAGGTAAAATTACATTGACAAATTAGACATTTTGTGGAAACAGACATGTATATTTCGGTTTAAGCATATTTGGACACATCTTATAGGATTTCATGGAAATATTCCAAGTTGGGGCATTTCCCAACTTGGAATATCACTTGTCTCAAGTGATTTGGTGTGTTTCAGCATTAATTATGTAAAGTAACTGTGTAAAATGAGACCTTTTGTGGGAAAAAACATATCAATTGATATACTTAGCATATTTGGACACATCTTATAGGATTTCATGAAAATATTCCAAGATGAGGCATTTCCCAACTTGGAATATCACTTGTTTCAAGTGATTTGGTATGTTTCAGCATTAATTAGGTAAAGTTACTGTGACAAATGATACCTTTGTGGAAACAGACATATTTATTTAGGTTTTAGCATATTTGGACAAATCTAATAGGATTTCATGGAAATATTCCAAGATAGGGCATTTCTCAACTTGGAATATCATTTGTTTCAAGTGATTTGGTATGTTTCAGCATTAATTAGGCAAAATTAACTGTGACAAATGATACCTTTGTGGAAACAGACATTTTTTTTTAGGTTTTAGCATATTTGGACAAATCTTATAGGATTTCATGGAAATATTCCAAGATAGGGCATTTCTCAACTTGGAATATCATTTGTTTCAAGTGATTTGGTATGTTTCACAATAATTAGGCAAAATTAACTGTGACAAATGATACCTTTGTGGAAACAGACATTTTTTTTTAGGTTTTAGCATATTTGGACACATCTAATTGGATATCATGGAAATATTCCAAGATGGGCCATTTCTAACTTGGAATATTACTTGCTTCAAGGGAATTGGTGTGCTACAGCATTAATTGGGTAAAGTTACTGTGAAGATGATACTTATTGTGGAAACAGACATATTTATGTAGGGTTTAAGCATATTTTTACTCATCTAATTGGAATTTATGGAAATATTCCAAGATGGGACATTTCCCAACTTGGAATATCCCTTGTTTCAAGTGATTTGGTGTGTTTCAGCATTAATTAGGTAAAGTTACTTTGACAAATTAGACATTTTGTGGAAACAGACATGTATATTTCGGTTTAAGCATATTTGGACACATCTTATAGGATTTCATGGAAATATTCCAAGTTGGGCCATTTCCCAACTTGGAATATCACTTGTCTCAAGTGATTTGGTGTGTTTCAGCATTAATTATGTAAAGTAACTGTGTAAAATGAGACCTTTTGTGGGAAAAAACATATCAATTGATATACTTAGCATATTTGGACACATCTTATAGGATTTCATGAAAATATTCCAAGATGAGGCATTTCCCAACTTGGAATATCACTTGTTTCAAGTGATTTGGTATGTTTCAGCATTAATTAGGTAAAGTTACTGTGACAAATGATACCTTTGTGGAAACAGACATATTTATTTAGGTTTTAGCATATTTGGACAAATCTAATAGGATTTCATGGAAATATTCCAAGATAGGGCATTTCTCAACTTGGAATATCATTTGTTTCAAGTGATTTGGTATGTTTCAGCATTAATTAGGCAAAATTAACTGTGACAAATGATACCTTTGTGGAAACAGACATTTTTTTTAGGTTTTAGCATATTTGGACAAATCTTATAGGATTTCATGGAAATATTCCAAGATGGGGCATTTCCCAACTTGGAATATCACTTGTTTCAAGTGATTTGGCGTGTTTCAGCATTAATTAGGTAAAGTTACTGTGACAAATGATACCTTTGTGGAAACAGACATATTTATTTAGGCTTTAGCATATTTGGACACATCTAATTGGATATCATGGAAATATTCCAAGATGGGCCATTTCTAACTTGGAATATTACTTGCTTCAAGGGAATTGGTGTGCTACAGCATTAATTGGGTAAAGTTACTGTGAAGATGATACTTATTGTGGAAACAGACATATTTATGTAGGGTTTAAGCATATTTTTACTCATCTAATTGGAATTTATGGGAATATTCCAAGATGGGACATTTCCCAACTTGGAATATCCCTTGTTTCAAGTGATTTGGTGTGTTTCAGCATTAATTAGGTAAAGTTACTTTGACAAATTAGACATTTTGTGGAAACAGACATGTATATTTCGGTTTAAGCATATTTGGACACATCTTATAGGATTTCATGGAAATATTCCAAGTTGGGGCATTTCCCAACTTGGAATATCACTTGTCTCAAGTGATTTGGTGTGTTTCAGCATTAATTATGTAAAGTAACTGTGTAAAATGAGACCTTTTGTGGGAAAAAACATATCAATTGATATACTTAGCATATTTGGACACATCTTATAGGATTTCATGAAAATATTCCAAGATGAGGCATTTCCCAACTTGGAATATCACTTGTTTCAAGTGATTTGGTATGTTTCAGCATTAATTAGGTAAAGTTACTGTGACAAATGATACCTTTGTGGAAACAGACATATTTATTTAGGTTTTAGCATATTTGGACAAATCTAATAGGATTTCATGGAAATATTCCAAGATAGGGCATTTCTCAACTTGGAATATCATTTGTTTCAAGTGATTTGGTATGTTTCAGCATTAATTAGGCAAAATTTACTGTGACAAATGATACCTTTGTGGAAACAGACATATTTTTTTAAGTTTTAGCATATTTGGACAAATCTAATAGGATTTCATGGAAATATTCCAAGATGGGGCATTTCCCAACTTGGAATATCACTTGTTTCAAGTGATTTGGTGTGTTTCAGCATTAATTAGGTAAAGTTACTGTGACAAATGATACCTTTGTGGAAACAGACATATTTATTTAGGCTTTAGCATATTTGGACAAATCTAATAGGATTTCATGGAAATATTCCAAGATGGGGCATTTCCCAACTTGGAATATCACTTGTTTCAAGTGATTTGGTGTGTTTCAGCATTAATTAGGTAAAGTTACTGTAACAAATGAGACATTTTGTGGAAATAGACATGTATATTTCGGTTTAAGCATATTTGGACACATCATATAGGATTTCATGGAAATATTCCAAGATGGGGCATTTCCCAACTTGGAATTTCACTTGTTTCAAGTGATTTGGTGTGTTTCAGCATTAATAAGGTAAAGTTACTGTGACAAATGAAACCTTTTGTGGAAACAGACATTTATATTTAGGTTAAAGCATATATGGACACATCATATAGGATTTCATGGAAATATTCCAAGATGGGGCATTTCCCAACTTGGAATATCACTTGTTTCAAGTGATTTGGTGTGTTTCAGCATTAATTAGGTAAAGTTACTGTGACAAATGAGACTTTTTGTGGAAACAGACATGTATATTTCGGTTTAAGCATATTTGGACACATCATATAGGATTTCATGGAAATATTCCAAGATGGAGCATTTCCCAACTTGGTATATCACTTGTTTCAAGTGATTTGGTGTGTTTCAGCATTACATAAATATGTCTGATTCCACTATAAGTATAATTTTTCGCAGTTAATTTACCTAATTAATGCTGAAACACACCAAATCACTTGAAACAAGTGATATTCCAAGTTGGGAAATGCCCCATCTTGGAATATTTCCATAAAATCCTATAAGATGTGTCCAAATATGCTAAAACCTAAATATGTATGTCTGTTTCCACAAATGGTCTCATTTGTCACAGTAACTTTACCTTATTAATGCTGAAACACACCAAATCACTTGAAACAAGTAATATTCCAAGTTGGGAAATGCCCCATCTTGGAATATTTCCACGAAATGCAATGAAAGGTGTCAGAATATGCTAAATACCTAAATAAATATGTCTGTTTCCACTATAAGTATCATTTGTCACAGTAAATTTACCTCAATTAATGCTGAAAAACACCAAATCACTTGAAACAAGTGATATTCCAAGTTGGGAAAAGCCCCATTTTGGTATATTTCCATGAAATTCAATAAGATGTGTCCAAAAATACTAAGTACCACAATTCATATGTCTATTCTCACTATAAGTATCATTTGTTTCACGTTTTTTACTTAATTAATGTTAAAACACACCAATTTACTTGAAACAAGTTATATTCCAAGTTGGGAAATGCCCCATCTTGGAATATTTCCATGAAAACCTATAAGATGTGTCCAAATATGCTAAGCACCTACATAAATAAGTCTGTTTCCACTATAAGTATCATTTGTCACAGTAATTTTACGTAATTAATGCTGAAAAACACCAAATCACTTGAAACAAGTGATATTCCAAGTGGGAAATGCCCCATCTTGGAATATTTCCATGAAATCTAATTAGATCTGTCCAAATATGCTTAAACCTAAATAAATATATCTGTTTCTACAAAAGGTCTCATTTGTCACAGTGAATTCACCTAATTAATGCTGAAAAACACCAAATCAGTTGAAAAAAGTGATATTCCAAGTTGGGAAATGCCCCTTCTTGGAATATTTCCATGAAATCTTTTAAGATGGTCCAAATATGCTAAAACCTAAATAAATATATCTGTTTCTACAAAAGGTCTCATTTGTCACAGTAATGTTACCTAATTAATGCTGAAACACCTTATCCCTTGAAGCAAGTGATATTCCAAGTTGGGAAATGCCCCATCTTGGAATATTTCCATGAAAACCTATAAGATGTGTCCAAATATGCTAAGCACCTACATTAATACGTCTGTTTCCACTATAAGTATCATTTGTCACAGTAATTTTACGTAATTAATGCTGAAAAACACCAAATCACTTGAAACAAGTGATATTCCAAGTTGGGAAATGCCCCATCTTGGAATATTTCCATGAAATCTAATTAGATCTGTCCAAATATGCTTAAACCTAAATAAATATATCTGTTTCTACAAAAGGTTTCATTTGCCACAGTGAATTCACCTAATTAATGCTGAAAAACACCAAATCACTTGAAACAAGTGATATTCCAAGTTGGGAAATGCCCCATCTTGGAATATTTCCATGAAATCCTTTAAGATGTGTCCAAATATGCTTTAACCTAAATAAATATATCTGTTTCTACAAAAGGTCTCATTTTTCACAGTAAATTTACCTAATTAATGCTGAAACACACCAATTCCCTTGAAGCAAGTGATATTCCAAGTTAGAAATGGCCCATCTTGGAATATTTCCATGATATCCAATTAGATGTGTCCAAATATGCTAAGTTCCTAAATTGATATGTCTGTTCTCTCTATAAGTACCATTTGCCACATGTTTTTTTTTACCTAATTAATGTTTAAACACACCAATTTACTTGAAATAAGTGATATTCCAAGTTGAGAATTGCCCATCTTGGATTATTTCTATGAAATCCAATTACATGTCTCAAAATATGCTAAGCACCTACAAAAATATGTCTGTTTCCACTATAAGTATCATTTGTCACAGTAAATTTACCTAATTAATGCTGAAAAACACCAAATCACTTGAAACAAGTGATATTCCAAGTTGGGAAGTGACCCATCTTGGAATATTTCCATGAAATCTAATTAGATCTGTCCAAATATGCATCGTACCGTAATTGATATGTCTGTTCTCTCTATAAGTACCATTTGTCAGGTAAACCTGGGTTTTATGAGGTGAGTTTACTCGGGCGGGTAATATCGTGCCAACCCTGACCCCACTCTTCTGGTTTCAGAAATATCCAAATGTCACTAAATGCAATTTCAAACTGAAATAATGGTGAATTTTATTTCGCAAAAATTTTATATCATATCCAGTAAATATATCCAGCTAATGCAGTTAACTATTACACAACAATCATATAGTAAAAACCTTTCTTTTAATATCAAATATTATTGCAATTATAATAGAAATCCAGGTTACATCCAAATCACAGACACAGGGAAATTTTATAATAATAATGTCTGGAAATTACTGAGGTTGGGTGACAAATTCCACCCCCGGTATTTACCAGTGGCATTTACCTGTATTTCCCGGCATGGAAAATAAGTCTCAAGTTGGAAATACTGGCAAATATAATGTTTTTGCGGTGAAATGGCAAATTTGTTTTTTAGCTGTAAAATGCAGCAGATATCTTTAGGAAGTTGACCTACTTTTCAATAAGTGTGGAAAACATTGTTGATGCTGACAAGCTGGTATATGAAAGAAACCAGCTGATCAGGATCTAGGGTTTTTTTTAAAAAAAAAGATTCAAAAGAACAAGAGTTAATTTTGGGATCAGCAGCCTTAGTGAAGAGGTAACAGAATAGCCAGGGGCAAGGATGAACAGTATGATGTCATGATTGACTTCATATTTTAACTTAAGACAATTAAAGTCCAGGTGACTACAAACAGAGGTGTCTTTTATTGAGTTATAGTTTGGCTTCAAACTTCAGGTATCCCCTGGAAGTCAGAAAAATGGTGTAATATCAGTATTGAAACTGAAATTTTCACACCATTACCTAACTAATCATCATGACTTTAAACACTCATCCAAATACCCAACCTTATCTGTAGCTATGCACAAGCCAACTGATGAGTACTTTGGCAGGTACGAAACAGGGTTTTTATTCTTCTAAATTTTCGCTTAATTAAAATTTAATGTTAAAGAATTAGACTTATACCTTAAACTAAGATAATTTAGCTGATAGCTTGATTTTTACTTATAATAAGGCCAAAAAAAGAAAATGTCTTGTTTCCGGTTACCCTACCGACCCTAATATTTTGGGGCCTACTCAAACTTTTTTGAAGACTTTCGGGATATTAAAGTCTATTTTTAGACTATTTTTAAGGATTTCATACTTTTTCCATACAAAAAAGTTTTTATAAAAAAAAAAGTTTGCCTACCTACCGACCCTAAAAATTTTGGACATGTAATCGGAAACAAGACATAATTTTCTTTGGGCCTAATGTGTGGATATTCAAATTACCTTATGTCAGGCCTGATCAGTGTCCAAACTGTTCGCAAAAGTTATCAGCAGACAACACTAGTAGGCATAGAGTTAACCCTTCTCATTTTTGTACCCGTAAATAAGTACTTTGACAAACAGTGAAGACCCGGATCAAATGCTGCTTGATAAGGTGGCATTAAATCAGGATCTGCACAGTTTGCTTAAATAAAACAATCTTCAGGGACATTTACACATGATTTTATAGAAAGTTTGACATGAGACCCCTTAAAATACAAAATGGACTATTCCATTTTTCTTGTATCAATATGTATGGGATAATCCATCAGAATGAAAAAGGTTATCTGATTATGCATTCATTCAAATATTCACTTTACTATGATAATGAACTTAGAATAACTGAATTATACTCCAATATTACACTCTTATCAAAGCTGCCATTTTGGCCAAATAAAAAAATATGATTGGTTCAGGTTACATCTTGAACAAAATTAGGGTAGGTAGGTTGTTTACTTTTTTTGAAAACTTTTTTTACTTGGAGTATTCAGACCTGCTTGGAAATGAAATAAGATAACTGATATAAAAGGGTCTATTTTTGAAGATTTACCCTTGTTTTAATCCTCTTCCTTCCAAAACCAAAGACTGAATGCATAGAAATTTAGATTTCCATTTCGGATGGCCATTTTGATATGTATTTTTTCTCCAAAATTCTGAAGTTGGAAGATTTAATTTGTTCTGCAATTCTCTACCAACTTCAGAATTTGGATAAAAAAAAGTTTAGAGTAGGGGGTAAAAAATAAGGGTAGGTTGGGTAACCTGAGCCACACATATTTTTTTCTTGGCCTTAGATTGATGGTACTGGCATTTGTTTTTTGTGGGTGAAGGTATCTCATTACATATTAGCACTTATAACAGGCTGAGTAGCTAGATTTGGAACTTTGAAAGGTTTTGGAACTTCATTTTTGACATAATTCATTAAATATAAATATATAGATATTATCTGTTGCATGTGTTACAAATTTGTCTGAACCCATAGCCTCTAGTAGTGATTAATATTAAACATCAGACTCCTAACATTGGTGTTATCTATCATGAAGCAAATTACATTGTACTTTCACATCATCACTCAGAAATTTTTATGATACTGAAAAAGATTTGTAATGAAAAACATTGTGTTTTTTCAATATTCACAAATTTCCCAAGGAAATACATAGGTACCCCTTCCGTTAGCCACATAATAATAAAAGGGATATTATTATATGTTGCCCCCTGCTCACCAACGGGGAGGTGGAAGTAGGATTTTGAACAGGATTTTTTAAAGTTTAATGTCTGCAGCACTGATACAAAGCATATTTCATAACTTTTTAGCCTATTTTGTTTTAAAATAGGCTTTTTAAATACTGCACTGGAATTCATTGGCATATATCTGTGTATACAAGACAAATTTTACTAATACCTGAATACCTTATTCATACATATAGGACCAAAGCCATATATATTTTTAGGTTCTTTCGTACTCCTGAAATTGAGTCAGTTATTTTTATACTGTATGCCACAGGGTCTAGGTATATAAATATACTTCTACTGCCTTGGGATATAAGTCTGCTCTTACAGCGATGTGGTAGTGTTTGCCTGTAGATCAAACAATATAGGCATCACACATGTTTTTTCATGCATTAACATTTGCCGGGTCCCGAGGAAGCTGTTTGAACATGAGGCCATTTGGCCAAGTGTTCAAACATCGTCCGAGAGACCCGGCAAGTGTTAATTCAATGAAACAAACATGTGTGATCGTTATTCTTGCATATTTTACCTGATTTCAGCATAAACCGCGCTGCAAACGTCGCTTAAACATTAATTATCCCTTCTTTTACGCTTGATTTCTCTAAACAAAATGGCATCATTGTCAAACTTTCAAACGTCATTACGTCGCCACAACGTCATATATACGCATGCAACATTTTCGAGAACGAAAGCACCAGCGAAATGGTCAGTCACGGCCACAAAGCTTTCCCGTGTAACGTCATGCATACAAATCAGGGCCAAGCTTAAGCTTTTTCAAGTAAAATTCATGTTCAAACAGCACATGAATCTCACGATTTGAACATGGATTTTGCGGCTTTGAACAGCTTCGTGGAATGATTTCCCATGCAAGAACCTGGATTTGATTCCTAGCTGGAACAGGTTTAAATATTTCGGCCCTACACCAATGGTTCCATACTTTTGTGGAGATAGAACATGAAATAATTTCTTCAGTCATTCATTCTCCTCCTTCCGCCGAGAAGGGTTGTTGTCATTTACAAGTGAAACAGAAAGTACATGTATGTGCACAAAGTACTGGTTAACCGCTCAGTCAAGCTTGACCAGAAATAAGTGTGGTTAGATGAATTGACCAACATCAGGTTGATGGAGATATAAGAATCCAGGAAAGAATCAAACCAAAAGAACATATGTGCATATTATAGTGTTCTTGTTACAGCTCAAAATTAAAGCACCCGCAACATTTCACCAGTTATATTGATTTTTAATCCTACCCTACAATAACCCCACCCAAATGGTGAAGCCTTGACTGAGGATACAATTAAGAGCTACATCGAATATCGCCATATGTTGAAGAAAATAGTGTCAGTGCTGTAGCAGTAAACAGTATCCAAGTAGCTGATCCACAGCTAGAGGGTTCGCCCAAGACCCCTTTAAGACAAAATTATTCAAATTTCATGGACATTTCAGAAAATTCAGGAAAAAATAACAAATAATCAGGTACAATAAACAAATCGAACCCCCACCTACTTTGTGTAGTGACAGTGCCATTCCTAACAGCCTCGCTGTTGGGTTAACTCTTTAGCGACATGGTTAGAGTGGTCGACTGTCACACAGGAGTTCTGGGTTGGAATCCTGGCGGACCCAGATATTTTCCCCTTGGAATTACTTCACTGGTGGCAGCGGTAATTCGGGAGCGCCTGAGTTGGCCTCTGGGAGCGGTAGCGGGATCCCCTAGGTTGTGGTTGATGCCCGGCTCTCAGAAAATAAAAGGGGGAAGAGTGTAGTGACAGTGCCATTCCTAACAGCCTCGCTGTTGGGTTAACTCTTTAGCGACATGGTTAGAGTGGTCGACTGTCACGCAGGAGTTCTGGGTTCGAATCCTGGCGGACCCAGATATTTTCCCCTTGGAATTACTTCATTTGTAAAATTGAACCCTTAGCTATCAAGAAATCCTGGATCCACCCCTGTATCCGATTCCCCACTGCCAAATATGAAACCATGCACTACTGGATTCCAATGCCAGCAAAAATGTCCCGAATCACTTAAAAATGGTTGAATGGGACGTAAAGAGCAATACTAACTTCACCCCATCCCACCCACCCGCCATACCACTACGAGAAACTAAAAACGTTGATTTTTAGTTTTACTCACGGAAACTATGCTAGATCTAACACAATGCTAATGATAATAACAGTATTCAATTAGCCATTTTGAACATTTATCTGATGTAAGGTAAAAAAAAGCATTGAAATAAATTAATAAATATTGGAAATAATGTTGTACTGTCGCATTCGATCCAACGAAAACATTTGAATTTCCGGTGTTGATCTTAAGATCATGTCTTTGAATTTGGAATTCCAAGTTCAACCATAGTCCATCTTAAGATCACATAGATTCCAAGATCAGAGCCAACATGGTGAGCGGACGATGGTCGCGCCATTTCCGCATTCCATTATTTTATCTCCCAGTTTGAAGATTACTTTCGGTTTCTCGACGGTATGACTATTCATCGAAATTGAACATTATTCGCGACTTTTTTCTAGATCCCCTGGGCCAGTCACTTAAAACATTTAAACATTCGAACACGCATCTTTATCTGCCTAGCTGTACGTTTGTCCGTCTGTCTGTCTGTCTGTATCCATACGTTTGTTAGAACTTTAGTCTAGAAGGGGTATTTATTTGTCTGTACATATCTTAAACCTAAAAGCGCCAGCAAAGAAAGGCTGCATCCGAAAATGTTAAGTCGTCTGCTGCACATATTTGACAACAGTATTGGTAATGTACACACAAACTCAAACTGCTCCGGTCTGATCTGGTTTGGTTTCATGCATAACGTCCCAGACAGCAGCTATGGCCCAGGGGGTACTCTGATATTTTCTTACATACGTAGGCTCGGCCTGAGACTCGGGTCATTTTTTGTGGTTCAAATTTTGAATTTCATTATTTTTTATATTTTTTTAGGGGAGGGGGGTCAGAAAAATGAATATTTTTTGGTATTAATATTTTTTGTCATTTTGGTGGTCATCACAAAATTGGACTATATTTAGGGGTCATTTCTATGTATTTTATGGTCTTTTCTTGAGGTCAAGGTACAGAATTGGGGATATTTTTTGGAGTTGTAAAAATTTGAAATATTTTTTGAGAGGGGGGGGGGGCTTGAAATTCCTAATATTTTGGGGGTGGGGGGTGAACGGTAGATGCTGGGCCCGAGCCTACGTATGAAGATAAGATGAGAGTCCCCCCCCCCCCCCCACTCTGGAGTCGGGACGGCCATTTTATCTAACCACACCTTTTCCCAGGCAAGTTTGACTATAAGGGGTTAACCAGTACTTTTGCTTGTATGAATGATGATGAATTAATGTTGATCCCGGTAATGAAGATTTTATTTATAAGGAATTGTGCAATTAAACTCTTCTAAAAGTACTGGGGCAGATAATATTAATTCCTGCTAGATTTGTAAAAGATGCAGCTTCTGTCTTCAAAAACATATTGGGCATAATAGTAACCTTTCAATTGAGAAAAAAATGTGGTTCCAAAAGGTTTAAAATGCTAGGGGTGTCCCTCTATTTAAGAAAAATTAGAGATGTGAGGTTGGTAACTTTTGACCCGTCAGTGTGTTGTGTGTTGTATCCGAAATCTTGGAAATGGCCGTTTATAAACACATAATTGGAAGATAACATTGTGAAGAAAAAACTTCTATTTGACTTTCAGTCTGGATTTAGGAGTGACATCTCAACTGATTCATGTTTGACATACTTGACTGGTTATATTAAAACACACACTTCTAAAAGTGTATACTGGAATGCTCATTTTGGATCTTCAAAAAGCTTTTGATACTGTTGACCATGATATTTTGTGCAAGAAATTAAAAGCTATGGGTATTAAGTCTGTAGATTGGTTTAGGTCTTATCGATATCATTGAAACCAGATTCTCAATGTGAACGATCCAGAGTCTGAACCTTCACTTGTAACTTGTTGTGTTCCTCAAGGAAGTATTTTAGGTCCTCTCCTTTTCCTTTGTTATATAAATGATATGGAACTCAGTATTAGCTCAAGATAAGATAAGATAAGATAAGAAAATCTATTTTAAGACGGCATGACAATAAAACAGAGAAACATAAGCTCTAATGAGCTTTTGACCGTCTATAAATTAACATACAATTATAAGATAAGATAATGTTTCGACAATAATTACAAGGGATAACCTAAAAAAAAGATTGAAATAAATTAATGTATATCTGAAACATAAACATATAAAATTTTAGCTATCTTAAGGCATTAAGACTTCATACATACTAAACATTAGCTAAAAGATTAAAGAAGCAAATGAGTACTTTACAATTAAGAGAGTATATGCAGCACATAAGAGCAAATTGCAAATAATAATAAAACTAGGGCATTCCTGCTAAAATAAACAAAAGCACATATATATTATAGCACAAAAATACATCACTCAGAGTGTGAATTGTTATTATATGCAGATGATAGTGCAATTCTGTACTCAAACAAGGATTACAGGATGATATCTGAAAAACTTAGAACTGGAGATGTGCAACAAGTGGTTAATTGATAATAAGCTTTCTTTGCATATGGAGAAAACAGAACGCATCTTTGGTTATATAAAATGCTAATTTTGAATTGCCCAACAACAAAATACTGCAGTTTGACTGCACATGCTTAACCCAGGTCTCTGTAAATGAAACAAGTGCTATTTTTAATAATAGTTTTTATTGAATTTGTACAAGTATGCATAACTAGTAAAACTATTCTTGTTCGAGAAGATGACAAAGTAAGTAAGGGTGAAAAGATCAGGAATCAATACAATCAAGTACCACACCTGACCCAGGATACCAATTGGAAAGTGTCAAACTCGCAGTTATACACCACAAACGAGAGCCGAGAGGTCAGCCCTTTCCCAGCAGGTGACCACAAGGCACAAATAAACAGACGTGCACAAAGGCATACAAACACAAGACAGAAAAAAAGATCCAAAAAGAAGTACCACCTTGGAACGGTCAGTAAAATATTTTACTGGAAGGCTAAAACCGGTTTCACGGTGCCAACCTCACCCTTAATTCAGATGAAGATCAAGACACATATATATTTGGTTTGCATGAAAGACCCCTAGCTTATCAATGCATCATCTCCCAGAAATTATAAATCAAGATATAAAAAGGAGATAAAGCAAAGATAAGGACTCAACAGTAAATAAAACTGAATACCGGAGCAAAAGAAACCCAACAGGTAAACCCAGCGGTCGGGACAAACAGTCGAAGCATCAGGCCTCTACCATCTGATCAATAGATAAGTCTTTAAGTCGGAGCCGTCAAAGAGTCTGAAGTCCGACCCACCGGCGTGCAATTAAATAGGAAAGCAATGTTTCCAACCGTAAATGGGTTGAACACCAAGCATACAGTCTGTTTAAATACATTAATGTTAAAGTCATGGGAAATTATTTTAATGAACTGCGCTGAAAAATTATTAGAGCCAACAATCTTCTTCAATTTATACACCAAGTCACCATAGAATTCAGGTTCCGAAAGTCCTTGGCGCAAGAGAGATTTAAGTCCAACTTGGAATTTAGATATTAAATCATAGTATCGTCTATAAAATTTAGAAAAGGTTTTCCGAAGTTTATGATGCTGAAAGCCTTGTTTAAGAAGTTTCTGAGTTAACAATTTATTTCGGGTGTTGAAGTCAGTAACATAGGTAGATGCTCTAGCAAAACGAATGAGTTAAGTGATATAGACTCCATAGGATGTAGAGCGAGGAACATCACCATCTAAAATGGGGAAATCGACAATTTTAGAATCAAAGTCGTCACGTTTATCATAAATTTTGGTAGAAACAATATCATTAGAAATTGACAAATGCAAGTCTAAAAATGCGGTTTCTTTATCAGAGGTATTGGCTTTATTAAGTAGGAGCTATGAAGGGTATATTTGACTTACCATAATGTCAAAATAAACATGATTAAATATTATTATTATTTAAAGTATTGTCCAAATATCTGGATGTAGTGTTTAATGCATCAATAACATCAGCATGCTTATCATCAGAAAGAGACATCATAAAGTCCCTATCATAACAAAACAGGAATAAATCGGCAACCAGGGGAGCACAATTAGTGCCCATAGGAATTCTAACAACTTGTCTATACAGCTTGGTGCCAAATCGAATAAAATGTTGTCCAACAAAAAGTTCAGCGCTTCACATACAATTTGACATGACCATGCATGATATTTTTTAGGGTTTTCCGAAGTAAAAAATGAATTTCTGTCATTACATGCAAGGTAAGGAGAGCCTTCTCTCTGGAAGGTTCTTTCAATAAGATCAATAAGTTTATCTTTAATTAAATTATGAGGTAAAGTAGTGTAAAGAGTAGAAAAAATCATAAGTGGACAAACTGGTCGCATTGAAATCTCTAGCTTTAAGTTTATCTAAAATTTCAACAGAATTTTTAATCGACCAAAATAGGTTTTTACCGGATCTCTCATATACCTTTTCACAGTACTTGATAACATGCTTTTTAACAGTTGTAAGACACAAGGTTAACACTTTAGAAAGTTCTGTTGTCGTACAAGAACTAGAATTAGCAATAAATCTTGCTTTATAGGGTTGGGTTGGAGTTTAGGTAACCAGTACAACGTAGGAACTTTGTCATGGTTTTCTTTAGCTTTGACATCGAAATGTAGGGCTGTATGACAACCATGCCCATCGACAATAACCCTCTCACTCAAAGTAGTCTGCATATTATAACCATTAGTGTCAACAAGCTCATGCTTAAGAGTATTAATATAATACAATCGTCAAACAACTACAACATTGTTAGCAGCTTTATCTGCTGGAACCAAAAGATAGTTCATATGAAAATCCTGGATACCTCGTTTAAGAAGACGAAAAGAAGATTTAGGTTTAGGGGGTAAAAATGTGTATAGCGAGAGTAAAATGAAACACGAGTATCAATAATTTTAAAAATGTTAGTCTTCCATTCCTTCAAGGCATCAGGTTCAACATTCTCATGTTTGCACCAGCGTTTACTTAAGTCATTTAAAGAAACAACGATCTC
Organism: Loripinus fragilis; assembly: GCA_964019695.1. Lineage (NCBI taxonomy): Eukaryota > Metazoa > Mollusca > Bivalvia > Lucinida > Lucinidae > Loripinus > Loripinus fragilis. Next base: position 82,433,090 of record OZ026522.1, on the reverse strand, counting down.
TCTACGGCATTTAGGGAAATCAATATTAGAGGGAAATCTATGTTAAGGACCTTTAGAAATAATATTGCGAACTCTAGCGAACAGGAATGGCATTTAGATCGCCTGTAATCACATGCCCTTCAAGGGGATATAAATAATTAGAATTTTGACAATCTCAGGAGTCAAGAGTATTAGAATCTGTATTTATATCAGTTACAATTTTACTAAAATTAAATATAGTAGACCTAATTGGTTTGCTATATTAATAACAAATAATAGGAGTTTCAGAATTATTAAAGTAATTTGGAATAGATGAAATCACTAAATTATCGTTAAAGATACTATGTAAATCAATAAACTCCATACCTTTGTTAATTAATGGAACTTTGATAAAATGTCGTTTATGGTTGACCTCAGAATCGGTACAAGGACTGGGGAAATGTTGAACATAACACTTTTTAAGAAGTGCTGTTTCATATAATTTGTTTTATCTATAGTAAAGTTTATTAGCCTCTAACTATAAATTACGTCAAACTGAGATAGGCAAGGAACTTAAAAATGAAAATATGCCATGCCGACCATGATTATTTAAACATATAGAAATATCCTTTAGAGAAGTATAAATGCATTTTTCAGAACAAATTTTGCGCTTAATGTTGCTTTTTTATGTCGTCTTTGGGAATCAAGATTTTTCATTTATTACATTTACTAGAAACTTTCTTTCTTTCTCTCTTTCTCTATATACTGCCAGACCCTCTTTCGAGTATTATCGGCAGGTGTACTTTGTACACTCCGGGTTCTTACTCTTAAACAAAATGTGCAATCATTAATTTTTATTTTGCACTGTATTCTATAATACGTTTGTTGTTGTTGTTGTTGTTGTTGTTGTTGTTGTTCAGTTCTTTAACGCCGCTCTTGAACCCATTTATGCATAATGGAAACTCCCACCCTTGTCAACTGGACGAATCCATTTCGAATTTAAGAGTTGTCGGGAAGTAATTTACAACATCATTCAAATTTTAAAAATACATTCTGTAAGCAAATAGTGCAGAACCTGATCAGATGCCGCATCTTGCAGCGTCTGATCTGGTTCTGCACTGGTTGCCGATGACTCACAAAATGGACGCTTTGCTTATATGGGTACATGTAATGTCGTAAATATTAATATTACCGTCAGTTGGCGAACAAGCTTGCTTTACTTAAAAAAGTGAGCTTTGGTACTTCTAGTATAGATAAGTGATAAGCGAAGGCTTGGGTGAATCTGTCTACACCACTGCAAAGTCTTCTTAGAGAATAAGTCTCTGTTTGCGACATAATATTCATTTATATTCCATAGGGAACAATGTTAAACACATATGATAATTTTACTCTTAATTCAGTATTTCGGCCAAACTGAAAACCTTTGGCCGAAATATTTAATTAAGAGTAAAATTATCATATGTGTATAAGATTACATGTACATGTAGATTCAGGCAAAACTCTAGACATTATGACCCCACTAAATAGCCACGTAAAAAACTTTAAAGAACAACTTTAATTAATCATTAAGGAATAATTAACATACCTACGTATTTTACCAGATTATTTTAGTCACGTGGTGTAAAACCCTGTTTTTGTTGTCTGTAAGCAACAGATACGAAGACCACCTTGCGCATTTTCGCAGTCTGATTAGGCGGCCTTCCATGCTTAGTAAGCATCCAAAAGCGGCCACACTCGGCCCACCAGCGAAACGCGAATTAAATGACATTTCGTTGTTGTGCGATAGTGGCCCGAGACGTAATGCAATATAAGGTTTGTTATATGCTTACCGGAAACCGCAATAGCACATTCCTTCATCCAAACTTTCAAGATTGTGCCTAGTCAGAGTAGCCGAGTAGATAGATATATGTATTCCCTAAGACCGATTTTCTCGCGAAGATGTCCATTTTATTAAATCATAATCTTAGAGTGATGAAACCTAAAGGTAACGGATAAATTGCCTATTTTCCAATTCATGTCAGGTTCAATATCGCAAGCTTCAGTAAAATCAATCAAGAAAAGCATATAACAGCGTATTTCACATCCAAAAGCTATCACTAAGTTAAAACACCTCCCTTGGGGAAGCAGAAAAGGAATAAAGCTAAAAGAAGCGATTCTTGATTAGAGTTTATTCTGTAACTTTAACTCGAGAAGGGATATAATGGCGAGTGCGAAATGGGCACCCTCTCCAGGGGAAAATTTGCCGCTGTGTTACATTTGTGGACGCAAATATTCTAAAGCATCACTTCCTATTCATGAACCAAAATGTTTAGAAAGATGGCATATTGACAACGAGAGGTTGCCGAGAGATCTCCGTCGTCCAGAGCCATTGAGGCCTGAAGATATCACAGCCGGAAGTGCGTATGCATACGATGACCTGATTGATGCAACCTGGGAAACGTTACAAAAGAAGGATATACCTTGTATGAACTGCGGACGTACGTTTGCGGCAAACCGATTGTTGATCCACCAAAGAGTCTGCAATGGGCCAGTGCATAAACAAACAGGTCAGCATCCAGGAAAGGGAGGCCACCATACAGGGAAGACGTCTCATCATCAAGGACAGGCCGTGAAAGTGAATGATCCTGGTAAAGTAAACCATCGTGCAGGGAAGGGAGCTCACCATACAGTTAAGACGACCCACCGTCAAGGACAACCAGTTAAAGTGAATGATCCTGGCAAGGTTAATCATCACCCAGCAAAGGCACACCAAACTGCTGGTACTACAGCTACAAAACCGACAGGAGGACAAGGTGCTCAACGAGGAGTAGCTGTTCCACGCGGTCCGGTGTATGTCAGGTGCTACATCTGCTCTGAAAAGTTTGGGACTAAGTCTATTGGTATACACGAGCCACAGTGTTTAGAAAAATGGAAAATTCAAAATGACAGATTACCAAAGTGGCAACGACAGCCTCAGCCCAAGAAACCTCAAGCAATGAAACCCATAACTGGCTCGGGGAAGTATGATATCGATGCTATGAACGAAGCGGCATGGCGAAGTGCTCAAGACCAGCTAATTCCATGTCAAAATTGTGGCCGTACATTCGCACCAGAGCGCCTACCGGTGCACCAGAGGGCGTGTAGACCTAAGGTCTAAGTTTCTCAAACTTATGAGATACATGGACTAAATTTAACTAATCTTGTCTAATAAGTGTGGTTTCCAGTGTCAGATTTATCCATAGACATGCATGTTTTTGTGTTGTGGCATCCCAGTCGCATACATTATCGGGGAGCTATCGGCCCACCAGCGAAATGCCATTCAAATGGCGTTTCGCTGGGGGCCGATAGTGGCCCGCCTGTATATGTTTACTGTAATTTTCATTTGTTTGAACTATTTTACAGCAGTGAATTTACGTTAATGAGAAAGTTGGCTTTCAGAAAAATTAAGATGGCTAGATTTACATTATTAATGATTACACCTAACCTTCTAAAGCTGTTTTAATATTTGTTGCCTATTAACGGATAACAAGAGCTCATCTTAGGAGATCCAAAAATATCATGTTTGGATATCCAGACACTAAGAATTGATTGTTAAATACTGTACAATATTGGTTTAAAAACTCTTCTGCATCAAGGCATATTGGAGCCATTAGTTTATGGTGATTTAGTTTATAAATTTTAAAGAATTGTTGGAAAGACTAATTTAAGTGATCAATTTAAAATATAAAAAGTGGGATACAACATCGAGCAAATGCGACAACCTGCATGCCTGATTGTAAAACCAATCACGGTTTATAGCTATGGTTTCCTCTTTAATTACAAGGCGGTAGGTCAGGCCTCAGACTCAATGGCGGCCCTGACCTAAAACTTTATTTAATCCGTTGGTTGGTGCCTGATGCTTGTCTTTGGCTGAACTCACCGTGGCTCAACTTGTAGTTTACTTTAACTCTGACTATCTGTGAGTCATGTAACATTTTCTTTGTTTCATCCTAGTGTGTTAATTTGATCAGGTTGTTTCTCTGTGATGATGCATTGCATAGGAAGCTTCCATGCGAGTTAAACAATTTTTGAGTTTTAACAGCTTGGCGCCAGTAAAATGCATTTACGCCCCCACTCTCACTGGGTGGCTGAAGCTGCTGTCCATTTTAATGTTGTTGATTCATTGTTTTATGTATATCTCCCATTGTTTCTGGAGGTTCTGTGTTTGGTCTTTATTTTGTTATGCATTACTTAGTGTCCTTCTAGTTTTGCAATCATCTTGCCGAGGAAGAAAACGCTGGTCGCTTTTGCTTTAATTGTCTTCCTGATGTCTTGTGACTGCCACGAGTTGGTATTCTGTGGCTCTTGCTCGCGGTGCCGTGGGTTGGTCTGCAATGTGTGGTTGTGGTATTTCCTGACCATACTCAATTGCTTTTTTTTACAGCAACCGTTCTATTAGAAGCGAAGCATTTTCTTTTCTCGTGTTTTCAGTTGACTCAGCTTAAAACCATCATGCACTTATATGTCCTGAGCCAGCTCATGAGATTTTCTCAAATTTATATGATCTTATTAGCGTAATTTGGTTACTCTTCAAACTAGCATTTACAAGTAGGGTACCCTATATGCTGGGTCAAAAGGCATACTATTTTATCTGAATCTGTTGTATGCTCTGGTGAGGCTGTGCGGAATGCACAGGGCTCATTTAAGCTTTGGCAGCTCGCCAATACGATACGTACGCAAACCTCGATGAGCTGGTTCGTATTTCTGAGAAATTGAGAGTAAGCAAACAGCAAATCGGCATATACATGTATAATCCAAAATAAGTGGTTAGGTTAAGCTCTTGGTCGTGTCAGAATGTTTGTGATTTACTCAACTGTCCTCTGAGTAATACGTTTATTAGATTTTGTTCTGCACTAGACAAGTTGTACAGTCAAACGGCCACTCAAAAATAGACAAAGCAAAGATCTTAATGACAAATGGTAGCTTAATGAAGGTCGAAAGTATTTCAAAATGCCCCCCCCCCCCCCCTTGGAGCATTCTGCAATACTTTTGACCTGCATTAAGCGATAAGGGGTCTTGTAAACCAATTTTCTGTATTTTTGAGAGTGACCGTTTTACACAGGTTTTACTGTATAGGTAACTTGTAATTGTGTTCATCTTGATGCAGAAATGTTTTAATTTTGCTATTACTGAGACTATGTGTTGTCTCTGTATGGAATTAATCGAGATTATATGGGGCCCGACGCGCGATTAAACTGCGAACAACCAAGACGCAGACCAACCAGCGCATTTGATATTCGCTTATTAGAAAGTATATTATCGAAACTGCGCTCTTAGAAGTATATGAAACTATGAACCCAAGCATTCTTCATGTCGACAGCAAAGACTCTGATCAGACTCAGTTGATGCCTAGGATGATCTGATTCTTTTCATGACGCATAGCCACATTGTTTTTTTTTCTAAGATACGTTTTTAAAAATACTTCTAGGTGTATCTATACTGACGGACTTTAAATAACTTAACACTTACTTTCTTTTATACAAAATACAGTTGAAGGTAAACTTCCTTTGCTTCGATGATGTCATCATGAGTTGGCTTCTTCAACCAACACTTTACTTATAAATGTACAGCTTAACTCGACGATGTTTCTGCTTCGTATGAATTTAAGTCACTGAAAACATTTCTCAAGTAAACGTGATTTTAACGCATTGAATAAAAGGGCACAAACATAGAAACGTCAAAAGAGCATACACGGTTTATCACATACCTACCAATCAATATGAGAATGATTTGTTAATGCCGAACGAAGTTCATGACACAAAGACGCTTATCGTATTTTCTGATTTAAAGAAGTAAGGAGTGTTCCACTTTTAACATTTTGTCACATGAATTAGTTGACCCCTATATCGTAAAGTTAAACATTTTAATGCTTTAAATTCATTTTAATTGGTCAAGTATTTCAGGTGTTGCTTACAAATGAACACCCTTCAACATACAATGAAAATGACTGTCTGGCATTCTTATTCAGGATATAAATTAAAGGTGCTGTCAATTTGTTGCGTTTTTAAAGTATGTCAGTATATGTGCTTGCTTCTCTTTCTCTTGGTGTCAACGGTCATTAGTGATCTTTGAGTGTGGCATTACCTAGACATATTAGCTGGAACAGGTCGTCAAGTTACCTGCATGAATTATCAACTAGAATATTATGATTTTACGGTATCTATCAATTCAATTTTCATAAAATCAACACATTTTAGGATATCATTAAATTGAATCATGGATATCTCAATATCGAATTATGGATATCTATATTCAGCGTGAATTATAAATATCCAATAATTATTCAGGATCCTAAAAAGAATAGTGTATATACAAAAGTGAATTTCTGATATCGATAAATAAGGAATAAAGAGTAAAACAACATCCAATTGAGATGCACCAATTAGTCATCATTGTTGATTTCTTTACTCACGAGGGAAGTTCATTAATTTCGTAGAATATGGTGTTTAACTCACAAATTGGATGGTTGTTGCAACATTAGTTTTCAATATAATCCCCCTTTACTTCAATGCATTTGGCACACTTTTCTTTTAAGCAGTCTATGGTTTTGAAATAAAGGTCGTCTGTTTGGTACCCAAAGTAAGCCTCTGTAGCAGCCTTCAGCTCATCCTCATACCGAAATTTCGGGACTTCAAATTTCGAAACAGACAATATTCACTTGTGGCCAGGTCTGGACTCTATGACGGGTGATTTTTAAAACTGCTCGAACTTGAAAATATAAATAGCCGCTTGTGCAACTCTGGACGAGTGCACAGGGGTATTATAATGCAAAAGAAGGACACTGGCGGCTAGCTTTCCCCTTCGTTTTTCATTAATAACACCTCTTTAAGATTATTAATGGTATTGACAGAGCATTTTCCTGTAATTGGTGAACCAGCAGGCTTGTAACTTATCAATATAATCGTGCCATTACCTTGCCGGCTGATGGTTGGGTACGACTTTTCTTAGGGGAGGATGAGCCAGGGCCTATTTTTAGTACCTGGGTCCAAGTGGTGAACAAGTAACCAATAATTAGAGGTTTGTGATGTATGGGAGACATTAACCAAATTCTTGCCGGATTAAATCGGCGAGAAACCTGTATTCGGGATTTGCGAGCATGTAAGGCTAACACTAGTCGACTCAGCTATTGACACCAGTTAAATTATTGAAACTTTGCCTGCAGCAAATATAGATATCGTTCTCTTCCGAAAATGAACAACAAAGGCGCTGGTCAGACTGCACAAATGTGCCAGCTGGCCTGCATCTTTGTTGTTCAACAAAATCAGGTTTTCTTGCGCGACGAGTCCCAATTTACTTTTTTGAAATGAAATCATTAAATGACTAGATCTATTGTTAAACGTCACAAACTCTTGGTTCGATTCCCGGCTTCTCCATAAAAACCACTTTGGGTGTTCCCGTTATAAAACCAACACAGATCTTAAACCAACCCGGCGACACTGGTTTATACCCAGGAAAGCCACAAAAAGTTTTAATACAAATTTATGGCAATCAAACCTGGCATAGTTGGAGCTGGGCTTTGCATAATTGAGCCGCGACATGAGCTTTCCAACAATGTGGTATGTGCGACCAGCACAGCCTCAGATTAGCCTGCGCATACGCGCAGTCTAATCAGAGCCTTTGCTAGTCGCTTGAATATTCTATGAGTATTAAGCTACTGACCGAACATCATTTGGAGCTTCTAAGCTAAAATAGGAGGCTGCGCAGGCTCGTCTGAATCTACACTTGTCAAAATGCCACATTGTTGGAAATCACATGCCACGGATCATATGTTTTGTTCGTTGACCTTTGTTCTTGAGACTCTTTTCCTCGTGATGTCGTCGGTTGGTCTATGATCAGTGATTTCCAGACCATGTTAACTTGTTTTACCAATTTACTGTATTTGCCGAATATGACCACAGCGGTGTTTGCTGATCTGCAATATTCATAATTCGTTAATATACTGACGGACTTTATATACTTGGATAGCAGCTTTAATTTATGTCTCAAAAAGAAGACAAAAACAATCATTTTGTATGCTAAAGAATATTCATTTGTAAGTAACACATAAAAACGCCCAAAACTAATTGAAAATGTAAACTTTTTGAGATAGGGTTCAATTGTTTCGTGTAATAAAATGTTGTCAGTGAAAGAATCCCTACTTTTTAAAATTAAGAAACACGAGAAGTATCAAATTTGTGTCATGAACTTCGTTAGTCATCGAGGAATCATGCTCTTATTGTTTGGCAAGTCTGCGATACAGCATCTTTCATTTATATCATTTCATTTATACAATATCTTTGCTTATTTGCCGTTTATCTTTTTGTACCCTTTCATTCGATGGCTTAAAATCTGCTCTACTTAAGAAAGGTTTCATTGACCTAAATTTATACGATGCAATAAAGTCACCAGATTTAGTTGTAAAATTGAAACTAAAGTGTTTCCTGATGAAACCAGCTCATGATGACATCATCGAAGCAAAGGACGTTTACATTCAACTGTCAAGGGAAGTTAGTGTTGCGTAATTTAAGTCTGTCAGTATGTATGAGCGGGTTGTACAATGTTGCCTTACATGTAGTTAGCTGGTTAGTCTTAGCAACACTCTATTCAGTCAAGTTTGTGAATATTTCGGGTATCTTTATTTTATATTTCAACCTCTCAGTTAGAAATGAAATCTCTACCTTAGCCTCCTCCTATCGTTCGGCACAATTGCCAAATGGTATGGTCAATTTTGATCGGGGATCCGTTTACGTATTGACATCGTTTATACCTTTCAGTCAGCTGTTTTCCTTGTGGTTATTATCAACCCGAACCGGAAATTTCTTTATGAGCAGTCCAATCATTGTAACACAAAACATTGGTTGATTGGAGATGCGGAGAATTCGCTTTCCCTAGTTGTGAAACGTTGCAATTCGTTAAGTATATAGTGTGTATTTATTAACTAATCTATTTATTTGTTATTACTATGATAGTTACATATGATTCACAGAATCGGACAGTGTATGTCATTATATTTATTTTTAAAAAGAGATATTTGGCAGAATAAAGTCAGTGCAATGGATTGTTAGTTATATTGTGGATTTTTATTTATTTGTGGACTGGCAAGAGAATGGAATCAACCCATATAGACCTAGCGTCCTTTTTGCAGGACCTTTTTGTTGGACATGGGCAAACAGTGCAGACCCAGATCAGACACCACAGAACGCGACGCCTGAGCAGGGTCTCTAATGTTTGCTTGCAGGGTTTTATATTGAAATTTTAGTAAAAACTAGAAATGATGTTTATGAAACATTAAGCCCCCAACCCTTTGCTTGTCAAGAAGGGTTCATAAGTTTTCAATGCCCACATTTACAAAGGGCAATCACTTAAACAAATAAAATAACTTTTTTTTTTAATTTTCACCAGGTAATCTACTCATCATCTTCTACCAACTGACCATGTTCGAAGCACCTACTACAATAATTTTCGAGAATTCATGAAGACAAGTTTTCAATGACCAAATTTGCAAAGGGCAATAACGCGAAAAAATAAAATAACTTTTCTTTTTAATTTTCACCAGATTATCTGCTCATTATCTTCTAACAGCTGACTAAGTTTGAAGCTACATGCTGTAATAGTTTTTGAGATATCTCGATTACAAGTTTTCAATGCCAAAAATTTGCAAAGGGCATAACTCAAAAAAAAAATTAAAAAAAAAATCAGCAGATTATCTTCTCATTATCCACTATTACCTGACCAAGTTTGAAGCTCATAGCTGTTATAGTTTTTGAGATATCAAATGTTCTATGTCCAAATTTGCAAAGGGCAATGACTAAAAATATAGCGTTTTTCAATTTTCACCAGGTTATCTACTCATTATGTTCTATTAGCTGACAAAGTTTGAGGCTCATAGCTCATAGTTTTTGAGAAATCTTAATTGCAAAATTTCATTATGACCCTTTAAAAGGGGCATAACTCCACAAAGGGGGATAATCCAGACTTTAAAAAAATACGCGTCAATTATTTTTTGATGAGAAATCCATATATGAAATTTTAAAACTGTATCTTAATAAATTTTATAAAGGACGCACGGACAGACGCACGCACGGACAAGCCAAAAGCAATATGCCCCTGCAACTTTTTCAAAGTTGGGCGCATAATTAAAAAAACACCCAACAAACCTCAAAACGGAAATGAACTAGTCCCATGGATAAGAGTGGGAAATTCCGCTCGGCTTAAATGTGTTAAGTTAAATGAGTCATGTAATGAGAAAACAAGTTTTATAGATTGCTAAGAATGAACACACACACCAGCCTGTGCTTCTGCACATGTAGTCTGGTCAACACCTTTAATTATTCGCTATCTGGAAAGTACCAGGCCCCGAGGTTGTAAAACATTTTTTCATGCTCAACTCAACTGAGCACGAAATTTATCCTGCTCATAAATGTTGAAAAACCAACAATTGTTGGCATTTTAACATTTATTAGCATGATAAATACAACATCTAAGAGATTTAAGGCAAGAAACTTCTTCATTTGTCAGTATTTTGGTTTTTATGAGCAGTTGAAATTTCGTGCTCAGTTAAGTTGAGCATGAAAAAAGTTTTATAACCTCGGAGCCTACTTGTTATATCCAATTTTCCCGAAGTCCAGACGGTCTGTGTAACTAAGCAATGAGGTTTGAACCTTAAATATATATAGCCGCAAGGCATATTTTCTCATGGCATGGCTATATTTTAATGCTGCTTTTTTAGAAATAAAACACACACACACACACACACACACACACACACACACACACACACACACACACACACAAAGTGGCATCACTTTCAAACGCATACAATAGAAATGTTTGCATTTAGGAGGCGAGACTCAGTGGTTCATTTGGTAGATTGTAAGACTTAGAATCAAAGGTTTGCTAGTTTGATACTTGCCAGAAACAAAGTGTCGTGTCCTTATCCTCTGTTTAGTGATGGTTTAGCAAGGGAAGACAATGAACGTCCCGACATGACTGGAAAAATATTTTTGAATGAAAAGTATAAACACAAACAAAATAGGTTTGAGAAACTTTAAATATTATGCGTTTATTTTGTTTGAGTTGTTAATTAAAAGTATCTTAAATGTCACTCTATGCATGTAATTGAATATGAAACAGAGATGGGAATAAATACGGATAAATGTTAGAGAAAAATGATACACCACCCCGAAGGTAGTTCGTGTAAAAGGCAGACATCCAGCCTTTGCTAAATTTACACAAGGTTCTGCCCAGGCATGGATTTTGATGATATTATCATGCATAATGACTGTAGGGCTTGAAAGTAAGAAAGAAAGATGGCAAAGATCAGGAATCGATACAATCAAGCACCACACCTGACCCAGGATACCAATGGGAAAGTGACAACTTCACAATTAGACACCACAAACGAGAGCCAAGAGGTCAGCCCTTTCCCAGCAGGTGACCACAAGGCATCAATAAACAGACGCGCACAAAAGCATAACAAATACAAGATAGAAAAACATAAATGATCCACAAAAGAAGCACCACCTTGCAACGGTCAGTAAAAATATGTTACTGGAGGGCTTAAACCGGTTTCAAAGGCAAAGGCTCAAGGTGAGATATCACCCAGTTTCCAAAACGTTTTATCTCCTGAGCCACTGGTTCAAATTTACTTGAGTGTTTCCCATAATGCACTCTACCAAAATTGCTCCACCGAACAAAATGGTTGCCAGAGCTAAAAATAAAAAAAAATCTTTAAAAGACATCTCTTCCTGAATCACTGGTCTAAATTCAAAATAGTTTCCCATGAATGTTCCTCATATTGCCCTCTACCAAAGTTTTCCAAATGCTTCTTTTCTACCTAACAAAATGGCACCAATAGTTAAAAATAACTAGAAATTGCGTTTATGAAGCACTGTGCCCCTAATCATTAGAGTGTCGATAAGGATGATCTCACCACCCTGTATCCACTGACCAAATTTGAAGCTCCTTTAGCTATATTTTTTCAATATCTGGATTACAAGTTTTCAATGGCTAAATTCGCAAAGGGCAATAGCTTGAATAAAAAAACTTTTTTAAAAAAAACTTTTACCGAGTAATCTACGCATCCTCTATCAGCTGACAAAATTTGAGGCTATTGGCTGTAACGGTTTCCGAGATATCTTTATTACAAGTTTTCAATGTCCAAACTCGCAAAGGGCAATAATTCAAATAATAGAATAAAAGTTGTGTTTTTTTTTATTTCACCAGGTAATTTATTAATCATCCTCTATTAGCTGACCAAATTTGAAGCTACTACCTATAATGGTTTTTGAGATATATTTATTACAAAATTTAAAATGTCCATTTGCAAAGTGCAATTAGTGGAAAAAAATAAAAGAACTTTCTTAAAATTTGCACCAGGTAATCTACTCATTATCTCTATCAGCTTACTAAGTTTGAAGCTCCTAGCTGTAATAGTTTTTGAGATACCTTGATTACACAATTTCATTCTGATCCTTTAAAAGGGGCATAACACCACAAAGGGAGATCATTCAGACTAAAAAATACGGGTCAGTTTTTTACTGAGAAATCCATTTCCCAAACTTATTTTTTTGACGGACGGACGGACCGACAAACCCAAAGCAATATAATAATATATTTAAACGATATCTCCTCCTATACCACTGGTCCAAATTTAAGATAATTTCCCATGGGTTAAAGAAAAAAATCTTTAAACAACATCTTCTCCTGGACCACAGATCCAATTTTGCCCTGCTATATAAGACTTATGTTCGCTGTCACATGAAATATTGTGTTCAAGCTTGGAACCCATATTATAGAAAGGATATTGACATTTTAGAGATATTCAAAGACGCGCTACTAAGATGGTACCTGAATTGAGACATTAATCATATATTGACATACTTAAAAGGTTACAACTTACCTCTCTTGAGGATAGAAGAAAACGTGGTGACCTTATAGAGACATATAAAATCATAAGTGGAAAAGAAAATGTAAAATGTGATAAATTTTTCAAGGTGGCTGATAGTGATTTAAGTAGTATAACAAGGGGTAACTCTCATAATCTTTATAAGCCAATGCTAAATAAAGGAATTTTACTAAGATCATTTTTTTGTCAGTATTCGTGTAGTAAATTCTTGGAACAAACCACCACAGGAAGTAATTTCTGCAAAGACAGTCAACTTATTTAAGAATCTACTGGACAAACACAATTCAAGAAGACATGGGGCACAAGAGGCATTGCCTAATGTACCCCCCCACCCCATTAGCCTAAAGTAAAGTAAAGTAAATTTTAATTAAAAGATATTTCTATTTTAAGCTGTGACGACCATTTTGTTCAGCGAAGTGGCGCCGTTTGTGCAGTTTGGTAGGTAGGTGGCACAATGAACAATATTTCTGTGATATTATGTTGAATTTCTACCAGTGGTTTAGGAGGAGATGTTGCTGAAAGATTTTTCTTCTTCTATTTTTAGTTGTGGTGGTCATTTCGCTCAAAGAACGGTAGGGCTTTGATTTTGGTGTGTTGCAGTTCTTTTCAACATTTTATATTTATATAAAATTTGACTAAATATGTGAAGAAAATATTCACAAATTATCACAAGATTTGAAGGGTCCACAACTCACAGATAGTCAGAGCTACAGAAAACCCCCCAGTTAAGCCATGGTGGGCACAGCCAAAGACAACCATACTGCACCAAGGCTTTACGTCAGGGCCGTCATTGAGCTTGAGGCCTGTTCGACCGTCGTGCAATTAAAGAGGAAACCAAAGCTATAAACTTGCAGTGATTTGGTTTTCAACCAGGCATGCAGGCTGTCGCATGATATCCATTTTGTATCCTACCTTTTTATAATCTTTTTAGATCACTAAAATTACGCTTATCAATAATTCATTTGAGTTTATAAATCAAATCACCATAAAATACTGGCTCAGATATGCCCTGTTGCAGAAGACTTTTTAAACCATTATTGTATTTAACAATTAACTCTGAGTGTATGTAGTATATTTAGAAAAGCTATACAAAATGTATGATGTTTATCATCTTAGCAGTCAAAAAAATGGCTCTAGTGTTGAAGTAATTAACATTTAATTAGAACATACTATCGAAAAACGAATAAGAGTCAGGTGTTTATCAATAGTCAAATGACATTATCTAATTCATTATAAATAATTCTGACCAAAGGTTTCAGATACCCTAATCCTCAGTCAAGGTCGTCTCAAGAGGTAAAACATAATCTGTATCCTCATCATATCTCCTGAACCCCTAGTCACATTCTTTCACAAATATTTCACACACAAATCCATGAGCTTACATGCAAACTGACAGTTTCAGACATCCTGCATTAAGGTTACTATGAGAGCATGAGGTCAAAGGTTACATGCACATAATTTGTGACCGCTCCATATCTCAGCTGAACCCTTTGAGCGATCATAAGGCCACCTCAATGCGGCGATGTATAGAGTGGTTTCAGACTCCCTGCGTTAAGGTCGAGGTCTTTTCAAGAGCTCAATTGACATATATACAGAGTTTGTGTCTGCCCCATGTTTCATGACAACAGGAACTGCCTGGGCCAATTCCGTTGAATCGGACCTCGGATGTACATCGAGGATATACTTTGATAACGTGACGCTGACGCTACACAACGTAACGCTGACCTCACATAAATCATTGCATCATGACACCCTGCATCAAAGTTACTATGACAGCAGGAGGTCAAAAGTAACATGTACATAATTTGTGACCGCTCCATATCTGCTGAATCCTTTGAGCGATTTTGAAAATTCACATATATGGCCACCTCAATGACACGATCTATAGAGTGGTTTCAGACTCCTTGCTTTAAAGTCGAGGCCTTTTCAAGAGCTCAAATGACATATATACAGACTTTGTGTCTGCCCAATATCTCATGACGATAGGAACTGCCTTGGCCAATTCCGTCGAATCAGACCTCGGATGTAAATCTAGGATCTACTTTGATAACGTGACGCTGACGCTACATAACGTAACGCTGACGTCACAGAAACCATGCCAGCACAATAACAAGTGATATTGCAACAAAACAAACGGTATAAATTTTAAAAAATCCAATAAAATATCGCTTAAGCGATTTACTATTAAAAGAATACATAAACTTCATTTTTTTGGCTGATTAAACTTTTATGGTAATCAGAAAAATGAAATTTAATAGGGCTGACCCCAAATGGTATAGAACTAAAATTTTCCTTGCGCCAGTTCCGGCTAACAAAATGGATATTTTTCGTACATAGTACTACGCATAATGCGCCTTACATACACCTGAGGCTTGATTTGATTCTCAAATTGTGCTGGGCTTTCCCGATTGATCTCATGAATAACAAGTACTGTGCCAGGGGTGTGATATTTGTGGGCTGAGACACTCAGAACAACTATGATATGGTTATAGAACTTTATATAGGTATGAATACAACAAGATCTATCTAACAACTACTGCAGGTATCAGAGAGGCTGTAATCAAATATAGCACTTGAGAATCTTATAGACTTGCAAGATATACTACATATCTTTACATCTCCCTCTTTAAGATTTTGATTAATTAAAGTTATTAAATTTGAAAATTTTAAGTTTTCAGTAATGATCTATACTTCTGTATGTTTGCAGCAAGTCTATCAAAGTTTTTGTCTGAAACATTATTCTCACAGTTTTTCTTACTAATCCTGAGGTCGTTTATCTATAATCACTCCTACGAATAGGGTAAATTTTCTCCAATAAAACCAATTTCTCTCAAAGTCCATAACGCATTACCTGTACCGTTATCTCAACAAGCAGAAACATGATAACATCTGGTTATAATTTCTTCACTGGTAAACTGACCAAAATTTTATTGAAGCATAGACTTGATTCCAGAGGTGAATTTGATGTTACGTGTTGTAAAACTGTTTTCTGAAGACATTTATTTAGTCAGGACAAAGAAAGCTGGTGGTTAGGAATATACTTTGTATTTGCTATCCCTTACATTGTTCGATTGTTTATTTAACTCTTTAGTTTCGTCTGCTGATAACCTTTGCAAAACAATTTGGACCCAGATCAGGTCCGACATTGTGATCCAAACCAGTTGACACTCTGATGGGATTCCTGTATGAAAAATTAATTTTGAAAATAAAAGCGCTGCATGCATGCAACACACCCCGCCATGGGATATTTTCAATGCAAAGAAAATCATTTTGAAACTAGACATGCAAAGCTTGAAGAAAATCGATAAAGAAATGCCAAAGATAGCGAGTGAAAAAAAAACAATTTATAACGTCAATCAAGGCCATAACTCTGTACTTATTTGTCGAAATTTATCCATCTGCAATACCAAGACACTACTTTTCAATATCAACTCTTATACCCAGTTTGAAGAGAATCGGTAAAAACTGTCAAAGAAAGAGAGTGAAAACAAATTTCTAACGTCAATCAAGGGCTTTAACTCTGTACTATAAGTCAAAATTTACCGATCTTCAATCCGAGAACATTCCTTCACAATATCGACTCTCATACCAAGTTTGAAGAAAATTGGTATAGGAATGCCAAAGGTAGAGAGTGAAAACCAATTTCTAACGTCCATCAAGGGCCGCACCTCTGTACTTATTTGCCATAATTTACCCATATGCAATCCCAGGACACTCCTACCCCAACTCTCAAAGCAAGTTTGAAGAAAATTGGTTAAAAATGTTCCTAGCAGAGAGTGAAAACGATGCGCTGACGGACGGATGGACATACGGACAGACGGACGGACACTCGAACGCAATTTTTGAATGGATGGTAAAACATGATACCCCACACTTTTTAAAATGGCTGGGTATAATAATCAGCAGACGATAAAAAGCTTGTAAACATAATTGCTAAGCCATGCAATGATTTTATCTCACCCACACTCAAATATGCAACTTTGAACCAAGAAGTTTGCTAGAATGGAAATTAATAGGTAAGATCCCTGTGGAATGTCATATATGATATATACGCAGTTTTAAAGTCTTAAATGAGATACTGTGATATCGGCGTTCGTATAGTCTGTGGTGCGTGAAACATTTTCTTTAAACAACAACTCCTAAATTATGAACCACTGGTCCTCGATCGATCATTTATGATAATTTCACAGGAATGTTTCCCATAATATCCTCAACCAAAATTGCACGAATGGTTCTCTCCCTGAACCACCACTAATCCAAATTCAAAATAATTTCACAGAACTGTTCCTCATAATGAGCAGTACCAAAAAGCACAAATGGT
The DNA here is from genome assembly GCA_964019695.1 of Loripinus fragilis. Lineage (NCBI taxonomy): Eukaryota > Metazoa > Mollusca > Bivalvia > Lucinida > Lucinidae > Loripinus > Loripinus fragilis. Next base: position 82,415,907 of record OZ026522.1, on the reverse strand, counting down.
TCCGCTTTGCCATACAAAATGGGCACCAGAGCTAAAAATAGGAATATCTGTAAAACAACATCTCCCCTGAACCACTGGTCTAAATTCGAAATGTTTTACAGAAATGTTCTTCATACAACAACGCCTTCTACCAAAATTGCACAAAGCATTACGCAACGCTGAACAAAATGGCCACCAGAGCTAAAATAAAAATGTCTAATACAACATCACTTTGTTGACCACTTACCTAAATTTAGAATAATTTCACTGAAATGTTTGTCATACTGCCCTCTACCAAAAATTGCACAATCCATTTTGCTTCGCCAAAAACAAAATAGCCGCCAGAGCTAAAATTAGAACTATGCTTAAACCACATCTCCTTAATCACTGACTCAAATGCAAAATAATTTCACAGAAGGCCCTCTCAAAACTGCACAAACCGTTCGGCTACCCAAAACAAACTGGCTGCTAGAGATCCAGGGCTAAAACTAAAAAATATCTTTATATGACATCTCCTCCTGAGCCACTGGTCCAAATTCAAATAATTTCACACAAATATTTCTCATATTGCCCTCTACCGAAATAGCATAAATGGTTTAGCTCAATTTAACAAAATGGCTGACAGAGTTAAAAAAGCAACAACAAATATCTGACAGCAACATCTCTTGAACCCTGGTCCTAAATCTAAATAATTCTACACAAATGATCCTCATATTGCCCAGTTCAAAAATTGCTTAAGTGGTTACGCTCTGCTGAGAAATAGCCACCAGAGCTAGAATAGAAATATATCTTTAAACGGTATTTCCTCATGAGCCACTGGCCCAAATTAATTAAGAATAATTTCACAGAAATGTTCCACAAACTACCCTCTAACAATATAGCACAAACCGGTGAGCTCTGCAGAACAAACTGGAAAACCAGAGCGAAAAATAGAATTATCTTTAAAAGAAATCCCATCCTGATCCACTAGCCTAAATTTTGAATAATTTTAGAGAAATTTTAATCATACTGCCCTCTTACAAAATAACACAAGTAGTTCTAATCCGCAGAATAAATGTCGGATAGAAACTAAACTTGGCGGGATACATTGGGGATACATGAATATTCAGAGTTGCTAAAATTGTTCCTTTCCGATATTTAAGATGTCAGACCGTCATCCTGAAGATGTAAAGATGACATCTTCTCTACTGAGCACTTAGTGGTATGCATCCAGGCCACATTACGATTCAGAATTGCAGTAATTGTTCCTTTGTTCTTTCCAAGAAGGCCGCCATCGCACCCATCTTTAAAAATTTGTAAACAATGTGACCTTGTCCTCTCCAAAGTTTAATGATGGATTGAACAGAAACTTTGTGAGAGGTATATACTATCAGGGCAGCACAGAGACTCAAAAATACTAAATCGATTCCATTCTGATGTCAAAGATGTCAGCCATCTTGAAAATCTTCAAACAAAATCGCTCACCAAACGGAATGTTGGATTGAACCGAAATTTGGTGGGAGATATCGTTACAATAGGAAGATTTAGAATAGCAAATGTTGTTCCTTAGTCAGCCATAGCAGTCATCTTGAATGAAGTCCTCACCCAAACTATGTTAGATTTGAATGAATTGGCTGGAGGCATCAGAGCATATTTTTTTTTATATTCTTCTAGCCAAGATGGCCGTAAAATTCTTCAAAACACATCTCCCTCCGAACAATATGTAAGAGACATGGGGGTAACATGGAGATTCAGAATTGCTAAACACCTTTCATTCAGATATCGAAGGTCATAGGCTCTACTGACGGCGATTTCATTTTTTTTTCAAACAACATCTCCAGAACCATATGCCGGATTGTACGGGATCATCAGGGCTACATGTAGATTAAGAATTGCATAAATCATTATATGCTTGTATCCTACATGGCTGCCAAAATGGCAATCTTGGAACTCTCTAACCTACATCCCTCCCGAAATATTATTCACACTACACTGAATTTTGATATGAGGCAGCGCAGTTACATTCAGAGATTCAGAATTGTTATATGCAAATTGACCTGACAGCCAAGAATGCCACCATGGTGCTAAATAACATGTCATGACCAATCTCATCCAGTTGAGCGATTCTGGTCCACTACGGTATCAATTATATATATGCAAGCGTTAAATGCTCAGACAAGCATATACATACGCAGCCTTGCTAAAGAGCCTTCGCCGTTCAACTGCTCATTTCAATGACTCAGACATTTTGGCCCCACTGGATAGCTTTGCATGCACGAAACAAGTACTATTACATAGGATGGTTCTTCTAACCGTGCATGCTGGATAATTTTGCTTGACTTTTTGTAATTTGCTTTTTCATTTCAATTTTTAAAACATCATTTGAATATCAAACAGTTTGGATCCAGATCAGCACTGGTGGTTCGTCGTGCCTTATCTGCATTCTAACTGTTCGTAAAAGCTATAACATGTATAAGCAGACGCGAGCTAATGCATAGCACATGAAACGTAACATTGATTGATAGAATGTGACCAGAAGCAATACTTTTGAAAAATTAAGATGGCAAATAAAGTCTATGAATCTCGTCGGGCACACTGTGTTACGAAAGTGCTGATCAGACTGTGCAGGCGATCCTGTACATTGTTTGTCGCATACACTTAATATATGTTATCTATTGGTGTGGCTCACAATATGATTTGAAGTATTTCGGGTATTAATGGGTTTCAAATATGATTTTCATGATGGCATAAGCATCATTTTCTTTGATCCTAGACAATGTAGACACAAATTAGACCCTGCAGATGTTTGCTAATAAAGAATTACAACAGTCATCCCTAAACTTTAATATGTACAAGTCCAATAGAGAAATATGTGTATGTGTCAAACATATACATTGCATGCCTTAATTATGCTGTACTTTTTTTTCTAAATAAAGATGTACAGTATCAAAGTACGAGTTATATCTATATATTAATGTTGTTTGCAAAATCAATTTAACCCTTAAAAAGATCAGACAATCTTGCCTGCTTCATATTGCTGCATTTTCAAATTACATGCAAAAATTTGGATCATGCAGTCTGCCCTGGGTCCACATTGTTGGAAGTTTAACTTCCAACGTATAACAACAGACGACACTACCGAAGACTTAACTCAAATATTGCAGTGAACGGGTTGATGAAAGATTTCATTTCAGAAAATAATATTGGCTAGTCTTTACTTTTCAATGCTTCAAACCACAGTTCCCATGTGCATACAATTTGTTCTGACCTCTCACCAACAGTAATATCTGTTCGAGATCAGGAGTGAAAATAAACAGAAGAGAGATTAATAGCTTTCAGTGGCCGATCAGATCTGATCAAAAATTTTACTCTATTCGTAGATCTGTAATCAAGGATTAATGTATTTCTTCATGGAAAGTGGATTTATCAGTAACTTAGGTCTGTAAGCTGTTTGCTCAAAGAATATTATCACTGTTATCAGTAAAGATAGAATTAATGGTTTACATTATAACTGAGATTCTGTCTATTTCACTATATACAAAATAAAACATTCAATTACCAGAGTCACAGTATCGATTCACTGTGCGCCTGAAATGAGTGAAATCGACTGTATCGGTAGAATCGAGAGTTTTTGGCGTAAATTTGTGAGGGGGTGGTAAGTATTTTCGCATGTTTTCTTATAGTTAGATTTGTCCTCCCGCCGTGGATCTCATTATATTTCTTTGATATATGCATACATGTCATAATATCGTGCAAAAACAACGACAGTGTATCGTGGGAGCGCAAGAAACGCATTCTTTTAGAGGGATAGTTGTCAAAAAAGCAAAAATCCACAGCTTTTTATCTTCCCGTTTCGAATTTAAACAACTTAGCTAAAAATGATTTTCACCAGAAATTCGAGAGGCTTTTAATCCTACAATACCAGGAATCTCAGACTGATCCGTTTTTTCGATTTTGAGATATTTAGCTATATATGACTGAACCCCCTAATAGCGGTGAACTAGAAACTGTATCGGTAGAATCGACGCACTGAACGAAGTAATACCGATACTCATAAGAGGTACTGTGCCCAGTGAAAGGGAACAATTAAGACAGTTTCGTCTATTCTGGGCCAATTTCAAGCACTAGTAGGACTGAAATATACGTAAACTTTGCGCATCAAACCCACAACCTTTGTGCGATAAAAATATAATAAAAGCTTGTCAAAAACTTCAGTTTGTAAACAAATACACGCTTGGCACATTCTTAAAAATTTTTGGACGAAAATACTTGTTTGTTTTCCTGATTTGATTCTTTACTTCCCAGTCAACACGTTTTCAGTTATGTCGGGATGGTTCTTCATGGGTTGAACCAGTAGTAAGCAAATATTAATGTGCTTTGGTCAAAGACATAAAGCAGTGACGCCGACATGGGTAGACCAGGGAGCTCCTTGGTATCGAGTCAAGCATTGTACAACAAAGTCACTGTGCACTCTCCATGAAAATGCTTTGGCCGTTCTTCCTCTTCAGTTGATTTAAAAAGGTTGGTTGTCAGTAACTTGCAAAATATTAACAATTATGTACAATTAGCATGAAAGTGCCTTCGATCAGCTTGAAAAGTAACAGTTTGGTAAGGATAATGAGCGGGCTCAATACGTCGTATGTGCTGCTCATTTCTTCAGGGTTTCCAACCAGATCTTGCTAAAATCAGCCTTGTTATTAACAGAGACTAGATAGAAGCTTGAAGCTTTTAGTGGGCCAAGTTTAGCTGCTTAGCTATTATACTTTCCATGGAGCAAATTACAAAGGCACACATCAGACTGGCCAGATGCCCAGACTGGTCTGCACCTTTGTTGTTCACATGCGACAGAGTCAGGTTCTCTCAGGACAGAGACCCAAGTTTGATGTGAGATATGAGGAAGGGCTTTAAAACCCTAACACGTTATAATGACAATAGATAATTCTTTATAGTGATGAAGACCCGTGTATATATTTGTTGCATTGTTGCTCCTTCGTCAAATAAACATACACGCTTTTTGAGTCGCATAATCAACACATAGGAATCTTGTGTCCGTTGGCGTCGATGGCAGCGTCGTCGTTGTCATATTCCGCGTTGTCACACTTTTGGTTTGCCATGGATAACTTTTGAAGGGATTCATCAATTTAATCATTCATCAAACTTTGCAGAAGGGTAAAGCATCAAAAATACAGGTTAAGTTCGAAAGTGGCGGTTATTCACAAACTTTTTAAGTGTTAATGCCCTTTTTTGACTTAGATTTTGGCTAAATTTTGGTTCATGATCAATTACTTTCGGAAAGATGCAACACTGTCATTCAAATTTTAAACTGATAAAGCATAAAATACAGGCCAAGTTTGAATTTGGAGGTAATTCAACAATTTTTGACTGAGTTTTGGCCCTTTTTTGACTGAGGGTTAGGCTAATGCAAATTCTATATTGGCTTTTTGTAGAATATACATCACATTTCTCCAAAACTATTATATCTTACAATTTCTCACTATAGGCCATGATTACCCAGTGCCTGTAGATAAGCATAACTGTGATTAAAAATTTACCGCTTCCTCCCCCCCAGTGGGATCAAAGGTCAAATATGTAAATTTCGCAATAACTTAGTAGTTGTCAATTTTTTTTTTACTGAAATTTCGCATGCAGACAGAGTTACAATAAATAAGAAACATATCAAACGCCATTTTCGATCTAAGGCCTGTGCCAGATCCCCTGGGTGGACTTAGGGGGTGGGGTCAAAATGGCAAAATTCGACTTTTTCGGAACATGATCATGTTGCATATCAAATTAAAGGGAAACATGAATGCAGCAACATGGTAGCAAATATTTTGCCCGCGGAGCCCCCCTCACCCCCATCCCCTGTCCCTGGGGTCAAAAGGTCAAAACTCAACTTTTTCAGAACATTTTCAGATTGCATATCAAATTAAATAGAATCAATCACGAATGCGGAAACGTAATAGCAAATATTTTGCCTGCAGACCCCCTCCTACCCCCAACCGACCCTGGGGCTGGGGTCAAAATGTCAAAATTAACAAATTAAATGGAATCACAAATGCAGCCACATGGTAGCAAATATTTCCCCCACAGCCCCCCCCCCCCCCCTTAGGGCCCTGGGGATCAAAAGGTTAAAATTGAACTTTTTCAGAAGATTGTCATGTTGCATATCAAAGGGAATCGCGAATGCAGCAACATTGTAGCAAATACAGACAGAGGTACAATAACTTAGGTGGTGGAATCAAAATGTCAAAATTGAATTTTTTTAGAACATGGTCATGTTGCATATCAAATTAAAGGGATCACAGATGCAGGGAACCATCTCCGACCCCCTCTAACCCTGGGGGTCAAAAGGTCAAAATTCAATTTTTACAGAACATTAGCATATCAAATTAAATAGATTCTCGAATTCAAAAACATAACAGCAAATATTCTGCCTACATACCTTCTCCCTACCCCACTCGACCTTTGTTGTGGGGTTAAAGGTCAAATTCAACTTATTGAGAACATGGTTATGTTGCATATGAAAGCAGCAACATGCAAATATTTTGGCCGCAGATCCCCTCTCCCCGCCCCTCCGACTCTGTGGTCAAAAGTCAACTTGTTCAGAACATGGTCGTGTTGCATATCAAATTAAAGGGAATCACAAATGCAGCAGCGTTGTAGCAAATATTTTACCCGCAGACCCCCATGGTCATGTTGCATATCAAATTAAAGGGAATGGAGCATAGGGCACCATGCAACCACATATTTTCTCCTTACACACACCCTCAACTGTGGGTTGGATTATAACATAAAATAAATTCTGAATGTGATCATGTTGTATATGAAATTAAGGTGAAAGAAGTATAGACTTACATAGAAGCAAACAACTTTACATTACACGAACCCCTGACCTATAGGTCAGGTCGAAGTCAGACAGATAAGTTTATTTTGTATTGAACTAACCACTGAAAACTAGTTGATAGGTTTTAACCTTGATCTGTATAATACCAAAGGTGAACTTAGGGGTTGGAGAAATGGGATTTATGTTTTGTGATTTATTAGTTTCTCTAAAATAACCCTTCGCCGGGAAAATATATTCGACAAATTTTCCTTTTTTGACTTCTGTCTTGCAAGGCGACACATCAATTCTCGCAATTCTATATCTTAAAAGCGCTAGCTTTGATTTTCATGTAGGAATGTAAATATATAAATGTTTTGATGTATCTGCATGTGCATGCATGCATACATATATGTGTGCATGTATGCATGCATGGGTGTATGAACATTTAGGAGCATGTACATGTGTTTCATATGTACACTCATATGTGTGCGCATGCATGCGTGTATGTACATTTTTGCAATAGCACTCCACAAGTATTGAAGTTATCATCGCTGGCTTTGCCCCCCCCCCCCCCCCCCCCACCATATTAAAAATCTTCCTACGCATATGAGCCAAGCAGCAATTCTTGGGTCACCGTTTGAAACACAAAACTATTTTACTTTCACTCCTTAATGTAAGGAAGGATGCAAAGATCAGGAACCGATGCACTCAAGTACCACAGTTGACCCAGGCCACCCCATCGGAAAGTGATAAAACACAGTAAAACATCACATACAAGAGAGCCAAGAGGCCAGCCCTTTCTCAGCAGGTGACCACAAGACTGCAATAAATAGACGACAAGATAACATGACAAACTGGAAACATAAGTAACAAAAAAGATCCACAAAAGAAGCACCGCCATGGAATGGTCAGTAAAAATACTTATACTTTTAAGTCAAGTCTCCTTTCCCACATACTCGCAGCACACGCCAACATCAAGATTAATGCAAACCTAGAAAAGACACAAAGCAATGCATAGCAAACCATAGAACAAACACAGAACCTACAACAGGAGCAACCATCAACAACGAATCAACAACAGAATCACTGCCTTAGAATGTACAGCAGTCTAAGCCACATGTCATCATTGTTTGTTAAATATAGTCGCACAACTGAACCATTTTCGTTTCAGTAAACCAACACTCGTGAGCTTCTATAGCACAATGGAAAATCCAGGATACAAATGCTACTACTGCCCTCTCTATTCTGAATTTGATACAGTCATATAACACTCCATTGTCACTCATTCAGGAAACACTTTAAAGTATCGAAGACAACTTATACATCTAAGTAGTGTCCACAAGTGTAAACTGACAGGTGGTGGCCATTTGGCGGCCATCTTGGTTATTGGACAAAGCCCATATTCAAACTTGGGCGAGAGTTTGATAAAAGTAATATATATATATATATGAAATTTGGCAGCAATCGGGTTATAAATGACTAAGGTAGAGTGTCTATAAGTGCAAACTAACAGGTGGCGGCCATTTCGTTGGCCATCTTGGTTAACTTTCGTTGGACAAAGCTCGTATTCAAACTTTAACAAGAGTTTTATGGAAGCAATCCATACATGAAATTTGGAAAAACTCTGATAAAAAAATGAAGTAGTGGACACTGATAGGCGTTGGCCTTTTTTTGCCATCTTGCTTATCGTTCGACAGATAAAAAACGTATTCAAACTTTTATTTTCTTGTCCTTTGGGGTCATGGGTTTCATTGTGGAACATTGAAACTATTAGAGGGTAACTGATGAGGCCTAAATGGCCGAAATTAGCTAGTCTGGTCCAGAAAATCTGCACACTCTTATTTCAGTTCGTTGGTGCATTCTTTGCTTCCAATGGATAACCTTTTTAAGAACACACTTGACTTCACTACAGCTGGTGATTGGAACTATGTGGCGGTGGTAGAACGTCTCCCTGCCCTTTACTATAGTGAAGAGTTTATTTTCTTGTCCTTTGGGATCATGTGTTTCATTGTGATTTCATTAGAGGGTCACTGATGAGGCTTAAATGGCCGAAACTAGCTAGTCTGGCCAAGATAATTTGCACCCTAATTTCCGTTCTTTAGTGCATTCTTTGCTTCCAAAGGATTTCTTTTTTAGAACATATTTGACTTCACTACAGCTGGTGATTGGGACTTTGTGGCGGCGGTAGAACGTCTCCATGCCCTTAACTATAGTGTAGATTTTATATTCTTGTCCTTTGGGATCGTGGTTTTCATTGTGGAACTTTGAAACTGTTAGAGGGTCACTGATGAGGCCTAAATGGCCGAAACTAGCTAGTCTGGCCCAGACAATTAGCACATTCTAGTTTCAGTTCTTTGGTGCATTCTTTGCGTCCAAAGGATCACCTTTTTTTAAAACTTATTGAAGGAGAGTTTGATGGAAGCAACCCATATATAAAATTTGGAAGAAATCGGTTATAATGACGTTAGAGAGACCTGTCATGGCGGCCATTTTTACGGCCTTCTTGCTTATCGTTCGACAGAAAAAAAAACTGTATTCAAACTTAAACGAGAGTTTGATGGAAGCAATCCATTTATGAAATTTGAAAGAAATCCGATTAAATATGACTAAGTTTAAGTGACCACGACAACGGACGGACAAACGGACGGACAGACAAGCCCAAAACAATTGAGATAATGTTTTGTTAGCTAGTTTGTTGATAGGTTTGTCAGTTGTTTTTTGCGATGGTGGCATGTGCACGTGCGTTTGGTGTGTGCGCGCGTGTGTGCGTGCGTGAGAGTGTGCGTGCGTTTGTGTGTGTGTTATTGTTAAGATGTTGTTACGAAAATTCACAGTCTATTTTTGTAAACATCCAACCTTCATAAACATTCATGTAACAAAGAGATACATGTATACCTCTACCACGAGGGTGCTACATGTACATGCAGGTTTCATGTTTAAGCCTTCTATTTGCCTGCTTTCAATACGGCACGGTCTAGGACCCATAAAGACTTTTACAATTGCGTGTGTGCATGCGTGTGTGTGTCAAAGTGATGACGAGAGAGGGTTGCGGAATATATTTTCGTTGAATCAGCGGATATATAAAAAAAAATATTCCTGTAGGCTAGTATATATCATCATAGCAATGCAAATATTCCACGTGTTTCTATAGGGGTACACATGGGTATATTCATAGGGAAAAAACAACTAAGTTATTCTTTTGTATAGGGGATTTGGGCTTCATTTACAAATAAGGGCGTCTCCCAAAAATAAGTTTAGTTACGCGGTGTGCATTTAAATCCACATGCTAAGTGCCGTTCTTCTAGGTTCAATTTAAAGCTGTTTAAAAAAAGAAAAACGGGGGTCACTTAAACTCTGGAAACACATTAATTGAATTCTGCCTACTGGTTATACATAATAACACACTGGAACACTTTAAGTTTTTTAATGAATTTTTTCAGCAACCGGTATCATCATTGAACTTTCAAGCTGTTTGTTAACGTTATTAAATTACTTTGACGTAACAAAAAATTTATTTGGCGTAGCGCACGTATAAAGTAAAGCATTTGGCGCTCTTTATGACGCTACTTAATTAGATTACTTGTAAAAGTTAATTTTTAGTTAGAAACATTTTTCATGCTCAACATACATTAGCATGAAACTAGCAATGCTCAAAAATGTTAAAATACCCAATAATTGTTGGCATTTTAACATCCATTAGCATGACAAAGACAGTACTTTTATGCAGTTACATAATTTGACTGTTTGTAAAAGGTATGTAAAAGATTTTTCAATCGACTCATGTTTATCGCATACGTGACAATATCAATCTTAAAACATTCATGAAACTCGTCATGCTTATAAATGCTAAAATACCAACAATTGTTGGCATTTTAACATCCATCAGCACGACAAATCAATCTTAAAACATTCATGAAACTCGTCATGCTCATAAATGTTAAAATATCAAAAATTGTTGACATTTTAACGTCCATCAGCATGACAAAGACAGTACTTTTATGAAGTTATATAATTTGAATGTTTGTAAAATATTTTTCAGTCGACTCATGTTGTTTATCGCATACGCGACAAGATCAATCTTAAAACATTCATGAAACTCGTCATGCTCATAAATTTTAAAATACCAACAATTGTTGGCATTTTAACATCCACCAGCATGACAAATCAATCTTAAAACAGTCATGAAACTCGTCATGCTCATAAACGTTAAAATACCAACAATCGTTGGCATTGTAACATTGATCAGCATGACCAAGACAGTACTTTTATGAAGTTGCATAATTTGAATGTGTGTGAAAGTTTTTTTTAGTCAACTCTTGTTGTTTATCGCATACGCGACAAGATCAGTTAACAACTATCTAGTAGAGCAAGATGCCTAAAATTTCGGCCTGTGTATTCTTACATGTCCCGAAGCTATCAATCCCTTCCATTCTCATCCTAAGCTTTAAAATATGAGCCAGCGCATGAGATTTCCAACAATGTGATATGTGCGACCAGCAAAGCCCCAGACCAGCCTGCGCATACGCGCAGACTGATCAGAACCTTTGATAGTCGCTTGAGTATTCTATGACTGTCAAGCCACAGACTAAACACCACCTCGAGTTTCTAGCTTAAAAGGAGGCCGCAGAAGCTCGCTCGAGTACACACATGTTAAAATGCCATTCTGTTCGAAATCACACGCACTGGCTCATTATAGATTTTGACTCTTTTTCATGTACAACCACACAATTAGCATGATATATATCATGCTCATAAATGTCAAAACCCAAATGTTGGCATTCAAACATTCCACCAAGCCTTCGCTGCCTGCAAACCCATTTATGAAGGTTTTGGCCTCTTCACGAGAAAGATCCTACTTTGCTGCATGCGAACAATACAGACGCAGATCAGTCTGATACTTGCGCAGTCCCATCAGCGCCCCCATTGTTCACTTTTTCGAAAGCCTCTTCGAGACAAAACCTGCATTTGGGTCCTACGACAAAGTGAGACCCAAACAAGTCCCGCCAGCTACTGAGAGCAGCCAAAATATCGAAACCTCGCTTGTAGCAAGTTAAGATATCATAAGTTCTACAAACCAAACAACAAAGGCGCTGATCAGTCTGCGCAGATGCGCAGGCTGGTCTGAGCCCATGTTGCTCGCAAACCCCCGACTCCGAGGCCCATATTGTGCCATATGCAGCCTGCTACATGAAATACTTCTTTATTCAAGCCAGTCCCCCAGCCCAGCAGACTGAATCAAATTTCAAAGGCAAAATTTTCCCTCTTGGCCACAAACCCCAAAGAAAGTTCTATCGTGTTGTAGGCAAAATCTCAAAGACAATTGGAAGAGGTTCCAAGATGAATAATAAGACACCTTTCTCCACAATGTACATGTGCAGCCAACTAGTGAGATGTTAAATCCGCGTTCATGCCCAACTCAACCAAGCGCCCACAAAAAATAAGTTATCAACAAACAAGGAAGATTCCAGCTTTAAGTCCCTCATGATTATATATTGCTGGTCATAGGTTTTTATTAAAAAAAAGTCGCACTTCTTTCTCTAAACATCATATTTGTATAAATAAACAGTGAAGACCCAGATGAAATGCCGCATTATATTTGGGTCTTCACTGTCTGCCAAAGTACACAATTAGAAGTCAATCATGGTATACACAGGGTGAAATAAATAACCTACTTTCTGCTCTAAATTCGAAGATCTATGACCAACATTTGCTTTCACTTCGTGCAGTCGGTAGTTTTTACTTCGTACATTAAATAAATAGCAGTCGATTCTACCGATACAGTTTCTAGTTCACCGCTATTAGGGGGTTCAGTCATATATAGCTGAATATCTCAAAATCGAAAAAACGGATCAGTCTGAGATTTCTGGTATTGTAGGATCATAAGCCCCTCGAACTCCTGGTGAAAACCATTTTTAGCTAAGTTGTTTAAATTCGAAACGGGAAGATAAAAAGCTGTGGATTTTCGCTTTTTTGACAACTATCCCTCTGAAAGAATGCGTTTCTTGCGCTCCCACGATACACTGTCGTTGTTTTTGCACGATATTATGACATGTATGCATATATCAAAGAAATATAATGAGATCCACGGCGGAAGGACAAATCTAACTATAAGAAAACATGCGAAAATACTTACCACTCCCTCACAAATTTAGGCCCAAAACTCTCGATTCTACCGATACAGTCGATTTCACTCATTTCAGGCGCACAGTGAATCGATACTGTGGAGTTGGCTTTCTTGAGAAAAGATTTTCATTCAGAAAACAAGAATTTTTCTCATCTTCTGCCGAATCTAGAGAAAAGTACCTTATGGCTTAGACGGTTGTCAAAGCAAAAATGTACTTTACAAGACATAATAAGCACACCTGATAATTATATGCTTTACCGTAGTACCTCTTGTAAAGATTACGTATCTTTACCACTATTTTGATCATATGGGGATTATTGTGCCCCATTTATTCACTGACACAATATAATCCAGTTTCAGAATCACTTCATCATGGAATAATCTTCTAATCGTTTGGGTAATTTAACTTCTCTGCCACTTGATGTGTATTTCTTTGAATCATCCTGTGGAACAGTATTTGAAGATTGTTCATCTGAACTTGAATTATTGTTATTCGACACTTCTTGCTGGCAATCATAGAAGATTTCAGGTTCATCAGAGCGATTTTCAGTCGTTTTCATCAGATGTCGCCGATTTCTTCTTAGCTTTTGCCCTCGTTCTGTTCGTATCACATATGACCTAGGAGTTTTGGCTTTGCTTTCAACTGTAGCAGGTTCCCATTTATTTTCGTTTCGTACTCGAACCTGATCATCTGGGTTGAGCTGCTGCAATGGTTTAGCTCCACAATCATAATAGTATTTCTGTGTATGCTGTTTTTCTTTCAACGCATTTTGTACTTTTACTCCATCGTACTGAGGATTAAGAAGCTTTTCGTGAACAGGTAACTGAGTTCGAGCCCTTCTACCCATTAGCATTTGTGTTGGAGATAAATTTATACCTTCAATTGGCGTATTTCTGTATTCTAGTATTGCTAAATACGGATCAGAGTTACTCTTCTTTGACTTTTTCAGTAGATTCTTACATATTTGTACATATTTTTCGATAAATCCCATACTTTGAGAATATCTTGGAGATGAAGTAATATGTTCAAATCCATAACTGTTAGCAAAGTCTCTAAACTCACTGCTCGAGTAAGCAGGACCATTGTCACTCTTAAGTATGACCGGAATTCCATATCTGGAAAAGTTTTCTTTCAGAATATTAATAACAGTTTTGCTGGAACTGCTAGAAATTTTCTTTACTTCGAAGAACTTTGAAAAGTAATCAGCTATGACTATATATGTTTCCTTGTCTAGCTCAAACAAATCTGTTGCACATATTTCCCATGGTTTTGTAGGAATTTCATGCGGTAACATTGGTTCTTTTTGCTGCGTTCCTCTAAATTCATTGCAAATTGAACATTGACTTATAATGTCCTTGATTGCGCACTCATTCCAGACCAAAAGAAAACGTCTTTCAATCTGTTTATGCACTTATTTATACCCAGGTGACTTTTCTGGTGTATTTGCTCAATTATAGTTTTTTGCATTGACCTTGGAACTATCACTTTTTCACCCTTAAGCAGTAATCCATCAAAATATGAAATTTCGTCTCTAAAATTCCAATATTGAGTTATCCGTGGATTTATCTGTCTCTTGTTCTCAGGCCATCCCCGTGAAACAGTGTCCTTAAGGATAGTTAATTCCATGTCTTTGAGTGTTTCTTCCTTCAATTCAGAAAGTTTTGACTGTGAACATGGCAAGTTTTCTATGGAGAACATACTGTACTTCTCATCACATATTGGAGTTTCATCTTTACTTATGCATGCTCTGCTTAACATATCAGCTATGTATAATTCACGTCCGCTTTTATACTGTACTTTCAAATTGTATTTCTGTGCCTTCAACATCATTCTTTGTATTCTAGGTGACATTTGAGATAAAGGTTTCTTGAAAATACTTTCTAAAGGACGGTGATCCGTTTCAACATGTATAGGTCCCTTAGCATATATGTATTCGTGAAATTTGGTTGCTCCGAAAACTAATGCTGCCATCTCTTTCTCTATCTGTGCATAGTTCTGTTCACATTTATTTAGAGATTTTGAAGCATATGCAATTGGATGTCCATTTTGAAGAATACACGCGCCTAGTGCATCTTTTGAACTGTCAACTGATAATACTATGTCTTCATTTTCATCATAATACGCTAAAACAGGTGCGGTAGTTATAGCTCTTTTGAGCTCATCAAAGCTTTGCTGCTCAGCTTTCTCCCAATGCCAAGCAATGTCTTTTTGTAAGAGTTGTCTTAGCGGTTGGTTTATTCCTGATAGATTGGGTATGAATTTTCCAAGATAATTAACAGTTCCCATAAATCTTTGAAGTTCTGTTCTGTTCTGGGGCTCTGGAATTTCCATTATAGCTCTCAATTTCTCAGAACTAGGCTTCAAACCATCAGGTCCAAATGTGTGTCCAACGTATGCAACTTCTGTAAGTCCTATTTTGCATTTATCTCTGTTTAGCCTCATATTAGCTTGTCTTATCCGTTCTAGAACTGCACAAAGACGTTGATTATGTTCTTCTTTATCTTGACCCCATATCAAGATATCATCAGCAATCACTTCACAACCGTCAATGTTTTCTAATATTTGAGAGATTGTCCTTTGAAAAACCTCACTTGAGCTTTTGATACCAAAGGGTAAACGCAAATATTTATATCTTCCAAAAGGAGAGTTGAATGTTGTGTATTTCTGACTGTCTTTTGTCAAACGTGTTTGCCAATAACCATTTGATGCATCAAGAACGCTGTAGATTTTCGCATTCTTAACTTTGGCTGCGACTTCTTCCACTGTTTTCAGAGGAAAATGTTCTCTTAAAATGCTTTTGTTTAGTTCTCTGGGATCTAAGCACAATCTAACACTTTTGTTCGGTTTCTCAACAACAACTAAAGAATTCACCCATTCTGTAGGTTCTGTAACTTTTTTAATGACTTCCATTTTCTCAAGTCTGTTCAGTTCATTTTTCACTTTATTTTTCAATGCATACGGAATTTTTCTTGGTGGATTGACAACAGGTTTAGCATTTTTATCCAAACGAATTTTATACTCTGTTGGTAAACAACCAAGTCCTTCAAAAACGTCACTATAGCTGTCAAGAATTTCTTTTGATGTAGCAGTCTTACTGTTTAAGTTTAAGCTGTATAGTCTAGAAATTAAATTCAATTCCAAACATCCTTTAAGTCCAAGGATTGGCATCGATTTGTCCTTCACTATTTCGAATTCCATTGGTATGTACTTGTCTTTTGTAGATACAAGCAAAGTAACTTTCCCCACAGTGTTTAATCTATGACCTGAGTATGATACTAATCTTGATTTTGATGCTTTAAGTGGCTTATGCTTAATCTGTTTATATACATGATATGGCAATACATTGCACTGTGCACCGGTATCAAGTTTCATGTTGACTGTTTTTCCACATATTTTCATGTTTACTTTCCAGTCTTTCACATTCTGGTCAGTTTCTACTGAGTCTAAGAATATGTCTGAGTCATAGTCATTTTCTTGCAGTTCATGCATTTTCTTGTTTTTACACACTGTAGAAAAATGGTTCTTCTTTTTACAATTGTGACAAAGTTTACCAAAAGCTGGGCACTTACGTGGTTCATGTTTATAGCCACATTTTCCACATTTCTGTTTTATTGTAGATCCAGCAGGCTTATTGTCTGTATTTTTCACTGACTTGCTTTTCACAATGTTCTTTTTGACAAAGTCCACGTTGCTACCATTTGCTCCACTTGACGTACTCTGAATGACTTTCATTTGTTGTGATGAGGTTTCTGCTGCACGGCAAACATCTATTGTTTTCTGCAAGGTTAATTCTGTTTCCCTCAATAATCTGCTTCGTACAGAGTCCTTTATTACACCACAGACAAGTTTGTCTTTGATGAGGGAATCTGTTAAGTCTCCAAAATCACATGATTTTGACAAAATCCTGAGTTCTGTGACATATGAATCAATTGATTCTCCTTCATTCTGATTCCTTGTGTTGAACTGATGTCTCTCATAAGTAAGGTTACTCTTTGGGCTGCAGTATTTCTCAAACTTTGACAAGACTTTGTCTAATTTCTTGTCATCCCCTGGAGTGTCACCTTCTTGATTCCATCGAAACGTATTGAAAATTTCAATCGCATCAGGCCCTATAACATGTAATAATGTGGCACACTTCACTTCCTCATCTGAATTACTTATTCCAGCTGCAGTTAAGTAAATCTGAAATTGTTGCTTGAATTTTCTGTAATTTTCTTTCAAATTTCCAGTTAACAACAACTTTTCTGGAGGATGTAGATTTTTAGCCATTTTAATGTTAATTTGTTAATCCAATCAATAAGTAGTTAATCCAATCAATAATTAGTTAATCCAATTAACTTCTGACACCATGTAATATTTGTGGGCTGAGACACTCAGAACAACTATGATATGGTTATAGAACTTTATATAGGTATGAATGCAACAAGATCTATCTAACAACTACTGCAGGTATCAGAGAGGCTGTACTCAAATATAGCACTTGAGAATGTTATAGACTTGCAAGATATACTACATATCTTTACAAGGGGTATCTAATAACCAGTGCATATTGGCCATTTTCATTGTACACTATATTGAATCAACAATGAAATGTGATTTATCAAATATTTCAAGAAGTGAATGTCGTTAGTGTAACTTATGAATTTTATCCCTGACCTTACAAATAATAACAGCCAAATCTAGCAACCACATAACAACAATGCCTATTAACAGAACAAAACTCTTATCAAGTTTAAGTACGCTTCTAAAACGATAAGAGAGTATGCTAAAGTAATACCACAATCACACACTGCAGACCAGCCAATGGCATGAGGGTGTGGATGGGGTATAATGATTAGTGAATAATGACCCTTTTTTATAATGAATAGTGAATAATTAACCCAAAAAAATAATGAATAGTGAATAATGAGGGCCTATAAATTAACGAATATTCCTATTTTTTAATGAATTGAAGAAAATATATTGAATAGTGAATAATCAGATTTCTTTGCCACATTTCTTACTTTTAAAGAATAATTGGTCTTATTTTAATGAATAACCTAAAATTTTAATGAGATGAATAATGGGCTAAATTTTTAACGAATAGTGAATACCAGACCCCCCCCCCCCCCATCCAGACCCTCGTGGCATCGTGAGAAAGAGTCGCAGAACACTAACAAACACAAGACACCAGGAAGACAATAAAGTATCCAGCTCCATCAAGGTATTTGCAGAAATAGAAAGGACACTACGTATTACATAACAAAACAAGGACCAAACACATAACCCCATCAAACAACGAGAGCAACAATAAACAATGAATCGACAACAACATAACCACCGCCTTAGAACGGACAGCAGCCTAAGCCACTGGGAGCCTAAATGCATTTTACTGGTACCAAATCTTCGCCCTAGATTCTGTTGCTGTTAAAACACAAAAATGATTTAGCTCGCACGGAAGCTTCTTTACGTGCAACGTATCGTCACAAAGATACAACCTAATCAAATTTACACACTATAATGAAACAAAGAAAATCGGCTAATGACTCACAGATTGTCAGAGCTAAAGAAAACCTAAGTATAAATGAAGAAAAATAATACATACATAAAAACTACAATGTGTTGAGCTACATTACCTTATCTGCTGTAGTCAACAAAACCTACCTTCTTCAAAGGACGAGTACGTAAACTTATCCGTTAGGAGGAAAATCTGTATTACTGGGACAAATTTAATTCTAAGGACATTTTCTTAACTGTTAGAACCTAATTGAAGACTCACATTCAGTATAAACGGTAGATAACCTAATTGAACGACTCACATTCTGAAAAGACAGCAATAATGTCTTAAAAATCAAGCTTTGGTATCACAGAGTAGGACCATATGTTGACTAAGCATACTAGGAGTATGAGGTAGCCAGCATTTAAAATGGAAAGCTGGTTAGAAGATTCCAAAGTTGGAAAAAAAATCCTCTTTATAAAAAGCAGTTCCTATTGGAAGTGCAGTCAAATCAAAACCTACTGAGCCTATTGGTTAAGTGCAAAATACGTGTGCTTAAAATTAGAAGAAAGAAAGAGGAAGATAATAGAATAGAAATAAAGAAAGAATGAAAGGGTCGAAAAATTGGGAATGAAAAGCAGATTTTTTGCATGAGCAGTACTTAGTCATTTTTAGAGTAAACGGTGTAAACTGTACTTCTTAAAACACTGTATGTACACTTTTATTTCCATGCAAAATTTTATTTAGCGTAAATTTGGTGACTATTCAGGGCCAAATAACCACACCAAACCCATTTTGACTGCTTTTTTTCAAAATACTCTGCTCTTCCTATGTATATCACATAAAGTGTTTGACACGTAGCTCACCTGAGCTGAAGAGCTGAATGGTCAATTAAACCAATGGCTCGTTGTTTTTCCAGCAACATTTATAAACAGCGTCTCTTCTGTAACAACTATGTTAATTTAACCCAAATTGCGCATGGAGACTCCTTAAAGTAGGACAACTGAGGTTTTGTGCAAAGGGTTCTTGTCACATGAACAAGATGGACGTAACGCCAATTCATAGGAAATACCATTTAATAATCTTCTAGTATCCCCAGAACCAGACGGTTGATGACCTTGAGTCTTGATATGTAGCATTGAAGATGTTGGACCGTCCATGTTTGCTCAAATGATGATCCTATTTAGGTTGATATTGACCTACTGAACGTCAATGTCAAATTTGACTCCTGATGCTTTTAAATGGAAAGTATCTTGTTATAAAACTGGTGACGCCAAAGTCGTTAGACTTACTAGGTAGGTTTAACCCAATGAGATACTGACTATATCTAGGTACTGTCGTGCCAACCAAGAAAGTTTTATAAAAAAAATCCTGGTCGCTTGACCAAGATGGCATCCACTCCTTTCGAAAATATAAAATATGTAGGCCCTACCAAGTTTGTATAAATTATAATCCTATGCTGACCTTGGTCTATTTTATTGCAAGGTCAAATTATTTCCTATTGCATATTAAATGGCAATAGTCTTGAAATGTTTGACTAACAAAACAATGATTGCAGATAAGCACTTAAGGTCATGGCCGTTTATATTTGACTGCAAACAATATGTTTAAGCATAATTTTATCATAAACCAAAATGCCAATTGAAGTCTAATTTCATATGGAGCATCCATTAGATACAACAAGCAAACTGTGACGAGGTGGTTTAAGACACATGACCAAAATGGCTGCAATGCTCATATATGCTAAAAACTCTTTCAATCTTTTTTTCCAGTGACCAAAGGGTCAATGGCCCTGTGCCTGAGTATTTAGTTTATTTAGCATAAAGGATGTGAGCTCTACAAAGTTTGTTCAAAATACGAATTATGTTGGCATTGTCATATTTTATGGTCGGATCAATTTTGACTCATGAGTATTTTGAATTTGACATTAGACAGATAGAGAAGGCGTGGTCTGGTTGTTCGTGAGTCAAGGTATCTTACAGTACACATGTTGCTTGTTAGCTGCTAGTCACCTTTCTGGTAAAATATGATATTTATTTGAGAAGATTTGATTTGCCTCGGTCGAGTCAAATGTTTTAAATAACCTGCCAAATATATCTATCTATCTATCTATCTATCTATCTATCTATCTATCTATCTTGCTCCCCGATGACATGTATTCTTATAGGTTAGAAAAAAGTCTCTAACGTATATATACATTTTTTTTAAAACGTGATAATATACTTAGAGAGAAAAAAGAGATTTTGACTTGAGTTGAGTTGAGATAAATCTTGAAATAAGTGATTATTCTTGCTTGACATGTTAAACCAAATAAGAAAACGACTTAATAGTTGACCATTATTATTAAAGATCAAAGTTGATCTTTTACCATTCACTGAAACCAGTGTAGCCCAAATCAGATTTCAAAATATTTTATTCAAAAACCTGAGAGTCATTTATATTCAAATTTCATATGGAGCAGACTTTGCAAGAGAAAACCTTAATATGACCAGGTAAAGTGGCCAACAAGGCTTCTATGCCACGTTACATGTAGGTGCTAACTTTTCAAATGTCTTCAGTATAAAAAGAAATACTGATCGTTCCAATGTGGTGCTTCTGATGTGGATCATTTTTGTTATTTATGCTTCGTGTGTGCTTTATTTATTGTCTGTTCATTGCAGCCTTATGATCACCTGCTGGAAAAGGGCTAACCTCTTGGCCCTTTTGTATGTGATGTTTTCTTTTGTTTTTGTCACTTTCCCATGTGGTGTCCTGTGTCAGGTGTGGTACTTGATTTTATAGATTCCTGAAATTTGCCTCCTCACTTACTTTTCTTCACAACTAAAGGCCCAATCACTTTGGCTCATGGTGTGCCATATGGGTAATATGAACTCTACGTTTTGTCAATGCTAATCCTAGGTTGATCTTGAAATTTTAAAACATTATAATAAGGAGATTTTATTGCTTGTGACCCAGTGTCAGGTGAGCGCTATAGCACCGTACATGGCCCTCTGTTATGATATATGATATACTTAAGAGATTCAAACGAAGATATACGAAATCTGGGAAATATAATTCAAATGTTAACATCTATATTTCATTAATATCTTTACATGTTTTAGACATGTTGACTGACTCTAGAGACTGCAGACAAATGTTTAGATGCTTTTTTAAATCCTTATATAATATACATATCAATCAGGTGTTCTAGTATTTCTACAATCTCTAGATACTATATCTTTGTCATTCTTTCAATCTGACAAATGCATTTATATTGAAAAGACCTACCTGTAGGACAAACTTGACTAAGTGTATTTAAAGAGTATCTATTAATGGTCACTTTGCTGTCAAGCCTGTAGACTGGAGTATGTGCCCCCCCTACCTTGGTGGTGGTGGTATGGTATCCATTCTCTTAGTAAACGTCTATATTTAGCATTTAAATAAAATGAAGTGGCACTAACTGAAATATCCATAGCATTGCTTTGAACTACTTGACGCCGTGTAGAAATGTAATGACGTCAGCAGTGTTAGTTTAATTCAAACAATATTTTTATTTAAAAAAATGCAAAGACAAATCTATAATGCATGAATATACAAGCATATGGCAGGATATATGCTTGCGTCAACATGGTCACGATTCAAGCTTCTAAACACCATTTTCTGTATAAATGAAATAATGCCAAACTTTGACTATATTTCCATAATAACTGAAAAAATAACTTTTCTTGCGGCGATTGGATTTATTCATATAAGAAAAGAATTTCGTTTTTCAAGAGTTCATGAAATAATAAACGCCATGTGTTAAGTTCAAAGTAAGTGACTAAAACTTTGATATGAATACATGGTAGATGTTTTCGTCAAGGTCAGCAGATATGCATAACGTTCGGCTGTAATCCTAGAGCTCAGATTATGTTTGGTCACTTTTTCCGCAATTTTGGCGTAACTTCTACTCTCCCCCCCCCCCCTTCAGTGTCGGGAGACGTTTTGTCTACCGCCGTGCGTTTGTGTGTCTGTCCATACGTTGGACTGGCTGTTCGTCACAAAATGTGTCCAATCTTGTGAGACTGCAGATGTTTTGTCAAAGTCAGCAGATGTGCATAACGTTTGGCTGTAATCCTAGAGCTAGTTTTGTCACTTTCTCCGCAGTTTGGGCGTAACTTCTACCAAAGCATATAGACACTGGGTATCTTGTAAACACAACTCTTCCTACAGTTTTTGCCTGCTCTTTTCGAAACTTTGAAGGCGTTTTTGTTAAGGTCTGAAAATGTGCATGGTATTTGGCTGTAATCCTCAGATTATTTTTTTCTCTCACTTTTTTGCAGTTTTAACTTAGTCATTTTTTGGCTTAACTTCTACCAAAGCATACAGACAATGGGTATCTTGTGAACGGAACTCCTCCTTGCGTTTTAAATAGTAGGATCTTTTTTGAAACTTTGCAAATGTTTTGTCAATGTCTGAAGATGTGCATGACATTTGTCTGTAAGCCTCAGATAAATATTTGTTACTTTTTTCGCAGTTTGAACTTAGTCTTGTTTGGATTAACTTCAACCAAAGCATGTAGACATTGGGTATCTTGCGAACTCAACCCCTCCTACAATTTTACCTTAATCATTTTAAAACTTTGCAGGTGTTTTGTCAAGGTTATTGTTTTTGCCAAGGTCTGAAGATGTGCATTGCGTATGGTTGTAATTCTCAGATAAATTTTTGACACGTTTTTCGTAGTCTGATCTTTTTGAAAGTTAGCAGGTGTTTTGTCAAGGTCTGAAGATGTGCATGACGTTTTGGCTGTAATCCCCAGATTATGCTTTTTTTCACTTTTTTCACAGTTTGAACTGAGTCATTTTGGCTTAACTTCTACCACGGCATATAGATACTGGGTATCTTGTGAATGCAACTCCTCCTTGAGTTTTAGGCGGATCTTTTTGAAACTTTGCAAGTGTTTTTGTCAATGACTGAAAATGTGCATGACGTTTAGCTGTAATCCTCAGATTCATTTTTGTTACCTTTTTCGCAGTTTGAACTTATTATTTTTTTTTTTTGCTTAACTTCTACCAAAGCATGTTGAAACTGGGTATCTTGTGAACGCAACTCCTCCTACAATTTTACCCAAATCTTTTTGAAATTTTGCAGACGTTTTTGTCAAGGTCTGAACATGTGCATGACGTTTGGCCGTCACTTTTTGGGCGATTTGATCGAAGTCATTTTGGCGCAACTTCTACCAAGCATATCTAGACCCTGGGTATCTTGTAAACGCAACTCCTCCTACAATTTTAATCGGCTCCTTTTTCAAAATTTTGCAGATGTTTTTGTCAAGGTCTGAAGATGTGCATGACGTTTGACTGTAGTCCTCAGATTCATTTTGTCACATTTTTCGCAGTTTGAACTTAATCAATTTTGGCTTAACTTCCATTGAAGCATAATAGGCACTGGGTATCTTTTGAACGCAACTCCTCCTTCAATTTTACCAGTATCTTTATGAAACTTTTGCAGGTGTTTTTGTCTTGGTCTGAAGACGTGCATGCAATTTTCTTTATAAGTAAATATGATAATTGACTTTTTGCAAAATGATGGTTGTGCAATAGTTTACTGCATTAGCAGGATATCTTTGTTGGATATGAAATAGATTTTTTACTAAAACAAAACACCATTATTTCAGTTTGAAATTGCAGAAAGTGTCATTTGGATCTTTCTGAGGATATCTGTTTTCTGTTGAAAAAACAATTCTAGTTTATTAATATTATTATACTTTAGGCGACAAATTAACTTTGTATTTAATGATTGGATATATTACGGTCAAATGCGAAATCCAAAAGCGAAGTTTGTTATGCACGTGCAAACTAGTCGTACATGATCGCTCTCAATCCCAGCTACGTTGTCACCAGTGTCGGGTAATTTCGTTGTTCGTGCAAGTGAACTTGGTAGTTGTCAATCATATTCCTGTTATTCATGAGGTTCTGAACGGTTGCAAAAAAAAATCTAAGTCTCATTAAAGGCTTCCTATAAAAATGACAAGATTTTGATATATCCCAATATATTCACCATTGTGGTGCGGTTCGAGACCCGATACGTATTTGTGCACGTATGCGTGCGTGGGTGGGGTCTGTAGGTAGTTTAACAAGATAAACATGATACATTGAAAAGGTTATAAACCTTGTATTATTTACAGCTACACCTATCAACTCCTTCGTTCATAGTTATGACTGTTGCATCGGCAGTTGCTATGATCTTAATCAATCACTATTGATAATTCATCGATATTTACAGAACTTGAGTTTACAAATAAACGATGCCCCATAGCGATGTATTGAAATATGTGTATGCGATGAACGTTAAACACGTATTTATCTATATGCATACAAAAGGCCATAGAGTCTAATCAGCGTTTGTGATGGCATAATTTGTGTAGTGAGCTTAAAGGCTATGAAGAGAAAGATAATACTGTCTGTACCACATTTCACAGAGCATGTTTTCTCACATATTACTGAGTATGGACTCACATATGGGGCCATGTCTCACTAAAATATATCTCAACTAAAATGCTTGGTAAGACCTTCTTTGTGACTAGGTTTGTTTTGTAAATAAAGTGGTGGTGGTGGTGCTGCTGCTGCTGCTGTTTTTTTTTATTTATTACGATTTCGGCGGGTATTTGTTTAATTTAAATTGGAAATAATGCAATTAATCATCCTCGGACGGTTTTCTTGCAATGTAATTTGTATATGTTTTGGCCCATTTTACTCCTCAGAAGATTTCTTTACGATGTTATGATTTTCCATAGACCGTTTCCATAAGAATCTCGGAAGAGGTACCCTATCTTCGCACGTGTTCGCTTGCAAATCTTCGCACTTGTTGGCTTGCGAAGATGGGGGTACCCATGCAATTTCAATAATATCGGCAGATAGAGTCAGTTAAGTGTAAAGAACCTCTGTAATGTAAAAAAAAAAGTCCCTAGATGCTCGAGAAGATCGTGTACCATTCAAAACGTTCCTCCAATGGTTTCCATTTAATGAAAAAAGATCCGCATATCATTTTTCATGCAATGTAAAGATTCTCCCTAGAGTGCAACGTAAAGCATTTTTCAATTTATAGATTCCATGCAATGGAATGAAATTCTTCTAACACGTTTAATGTAATAAAAGGAATTTCCTCAGAGATACTAAGCAAAGTCTTTTCCTCAGAATGTTTCAAAGCAACAGTATTAAATATTTTCTCAAATGGGTTAAATTTAATGCATACTCGTATCTTGTTTAGACTATCTTTCGTGTGTAGATAGATTTTATAAGGTAAGGCTTCTTAAATGGAGTGTTGTCGCGAAAAAAAACATTAGGGCCAGCACATGGGATTTTGGTGAATCACATAAGTCACCAGAACCTTTGTATCTCGCATACACAAAATACAGTTGAATACTGGCCACAAATTAGACCTTCATCCCTCTTGGATACGTCAACATGGGCCACATGGGCCTTTTGAAGGTGCTTTCCATCTCGTGTGCTGGCTCATTAAGTGACATGCGCTACATAAAAGCTATTTGCTTAGTTATAGTGCCCATATTTCTGTTGATGAAAAACACAGGTCCGGATCAGAATGCGAGTATAGCATATTACGTTATCTTTTCACTTGACAGCGCTCAGGTTCAATGACGGATAACGCATGATTGCATTCTAATATCCGATTTAGCAGTTTTTGAAATTCCAAAACACATGTCCTTATTGATTCCTTATCATAACGCGCGATCAATATAGATCAACGTGTACTTCATACGTGCGGAAACGTAACAGTCTTACGTAGGGTCATCATGGCAAAGTTTGGAACAAAGAATATTTGGATTAAACGTCATTATGATAAATATGCCAGGTGTGTTTCTATTCTTGAATTAATATTAATTTGTTTCATTATTATTTATTTGTATGCCTTTGTTCAAGAATAATTAGTTAAGCAAACAACTGTATGCAATGTTAATTTAGTTATGGTGGGACGCTGATTCGGCGCTGTTAGTCTGATATGGAGGCACTCAAAGGGGTTTGGGGAACATGAGAAAAGACGAATTTGTTTCAGGGAACAATGTAACGAAGGTAAAAATTTGGGGGAACAAATACGATTTGGGAAACGTAGAACTTAGAAAACATTGGGGGGGGGGGGAACAGGGAACAAGTCAATTTAAATCAGGGGAGCAATGAAAGAGGTACTTCATATGGGAGAGTCTCAACAAGCGGCTGTAATAAAGACGTCCATTGTTTATCATCACGAGTGCGTACATCATTGTACAATGGCGGACTCGGTGAGTTTCGACGTATTAAGTGAAGGGTTTAATGGAAGCCCAAAACTGGTCTGGCTTTGCCACAAGCCATGTCAAAATCTTATTTAGGACCCCGACCCAAACGGGGACATCGAACATAAAATTATGAGTATACAAAATAACAGTACAAATATATGTCAGGTGATGGATTAACGTAGAGAAAAGAATAAACCACATAATACTAATTCAACTTCCCCACTACCAAAGGCCACCATGTAGGCTACATCACTCGGGTGTCGAAATTAAAATATAGCATACATTGAGCTCATGCTCACAAATACCCCTGGTGGCAACCAAGAGAGACGAAGGTAAAATTATTATAAAGCAAAGAAAACCTTCACTCAAATTCAGTGACACGAGAATTACCGTCCTTGTTTTCTTATCAGCAATATACTGGCATCGAGTATATGAAACGTGTTTCATACTCAGCTGAGCATGAAAACCCTGTTCACAAATGTAAAAATGCGAACAAATATTGGCCATTTAACATTTATTCTTGCAAATCTATTATAGGGTCTGGATGGGGCATAATGATTTGAGAACAATGGCCTTATTTTATCATGATTGGAGAATATAAAGAGCAATAAAATTAATGATTAGAGAATAATGAGGTCCTAAAAATAAAGAATAATTTTATTGTTTTTAAGATAGCAGGAAAGAAAGAATACTGAATAAAAGGTTTAAAACCAAATATGACTCCAAAATGTTCTTAGATGGCCTTCCTCGCATTCTAGATTTTCATTTTTCTTGGGGGGGGGGGGGGGGAAGAGAGAACCCGCAGATATCCAGCTCATGGAAAGAGGAACGCAGTCTCGCGAGACCTGTCTGGCTAATCTCGTTCAATTCTCCCGCTCCTGTAGTGACACAATTTAAAAAGAAAATCGCAAAAAGCCAAATTTTTGAAAGCTTACCGTTTCTCTAGTAGTCAATATTTTCTGGATGTAAAGCCCTAGCAGTGATCGCATAATATAATTTTAATTAAAATGGCGCGGGAATGGCGATTCAATCCCAGTGTGCACAGAACAAAAGGCGACTGGTTAGTGCGTAGACGCTACCTGTCGGCGAAAATGAGGACTAGAACTATTTCTTACATGTTGGGATGGCAATATAAAATTTGACTTATGTCACTCATTACAGAGAGCTCAGAAAAGGACTATAGCAAAATAGACTTATAAGCCCCCCCCCCACCCCCCGACACACACTCCCCTGGTGGCTTAGGCTGCCGTCTGTTCTGTGGTTGATGATTCATTGTTAAATGTTCCTCTCATTGGTTTGTGCGGTTGTGTGCCTCCAATTGGTCTGTGCGGTCGTGTGTTTAGTCTTTGTTTTGTTGTGCATTACTTAGTGTCCATGCATTCTAGTTTTGCAATCATCTCTACGAGGAAGAGAGAGCTCGTTGCTTTACTTTAGTTGTCTTCCTGATGTCTTGTGAATGTTAGCATTCTGTGGCTCTTCCTCATGGTACCTTGGGTTGGTATGTGCAGTGTGTGATTGTGGTATTCCTGATCGTACGCACTTACTTTTGTATAAGAATACATGTCTTTTTAAACCAGTGAAAATATGTAGGAATCATTCTGGAGAGAAATTGAGAGAGTAATTTACTGTTTTATATGCAAATAATCCTCTTCTTTGGGACATTAACATTTCCAAAAATAATAACATTTCAGTTAGTATTGTAAGACCATCAGAATCCTAAGCAGTCGACATTTTCAACGCATTTTGCAGGCGCCTAAATGGTTAATTAGTCTATCTCAATTTCTTTTTGCACCCAAACTATTCCACGCTGGAATCCACAGGGCGGGTGGTACTCTCATTTTATATGTGTTGCTTTAATTGAATAGCGAAAACTGATCTAGAAATGGGTCCACTCCGCCCGACCGTCTGTCCTAGTAATCTGTTACTCCAAAAAAAGTTTCATTCCTTTTTATTCAAACTTTGCATAATGATTGTTCACATGCTGAAGATGTGCACCTCCTATTTTGTGCACATTTCATGAATATTTACTCAATTTCGAGGGGTGTTGAACTTAGACAGTTTTCCTTCCAAAAATGCTTAGATGGTGCTTAGTTTGTGTAATCTGTAACTCCAGCAGTTTTCATTTCTTTACATTCAAACTTTGCATAATGATTGTTCACACATTGAATATGTGCACCTCTCATTTTGTGCACATTTGATAAATGTTTTCTCATTTTTGACAGGTGTTGAACTTATACATTTTTCCATCCGAAATACGTAGAGGTGTCTGGTTTGTGTAATCTGTAACTCCAACAGTTTTCATTTCTATATATTCAAACTTTGCATGATGATTGTTCACACATTGAAGATATGCACCTCCTATTTTATACACATTTCATATGGGGTTTTTTCTTCATTTTTGGGGTCTTGAACTTAGATTTTTTTCAGTAAAATGCTTGTTAAGATGGTGTCTGGTTTGTGTAATTTTTAACTCCAACAATTTTCTTTTTTTTTTGTAGTATTTAAACTTTGCACTATAGTGATTGTTCATACATTGAACATGTGCACCTCCTATTTTGTGCAAATTTATTAAATGTTTTCTTATTTTTAGGGCTGTTGGACTTGCTTAGGGGGTGTCTGGTTTGTGTAATCTGTAACTCAAGCAGTTTTCATTCCTTCATATTCAAACTTTGTACGTTGAAGTTGTTCGCACATTGAACATTTGCACCCTACATTTTGTGCACATTTGATAATATTTTGGGATTGTTGAACTTAGACATTAAAGTTTACGTCTACACCACCTTTGGAGTGCTTACATTTTGTAAGTTGTGTGTAATCTGTAATTCAAACAGATCTCATTCCTTTATATTCAAACTTTGCACTATGATTGTTGACACATTGAAGATGTACACCAGCGACGCATGTCCAGAGCAGAGTTTGGTCTTGTTTCATCATACGTAGGCTTAGGCCCATCATCTTCTGTTCACCCCCCCAAAATATCAGGAATATCAAACTACCCAAAAATATTTGCTATTTTAGCAACCCCAAAAATATCCCCATTCTGTACATTGACCTTAAGAAAGGACCATAAAATCCATACAAATGACCCCTAAAACCAGTCCAATTTTGTGATGACCACCCAAAAAATATCCATATAATATTTAAACCTAAAAATATATTCATTTTTTTTTCTGAAAACCCCAAATAATATTGAGAACCAAAAAATGGTCCGAGCCTATGTATAAATGAAAATATCAGAGTACCACCCTGGGGCTGGAATAGTCTTTATCCTTCGGTGGTTGGTCAGAAGAGTTTAGGGCACTCCTTATTTAGTCAAAAACGAAGCCAAAGTATGTTTGTTTTTTTGTTTTTGTTTTTTGTTTTTTAGGGGGGGGGGGGATCTTCGAAATTTCTAAATTAGAACTCCCTGGCATAATGTTCCTAATCGATCGTGTCAGTAGACATAGACAGAGATAGACAGACAGACATACAGACAGACAGACAGACAGACAGACAGACAGATAGGCAGGCAGACAGACAGACAGACAGACAGACAGACAGACAGACAGATAGATAGATAGATAGATAGATAGACAGACAGATAGATAGATAGATAGATAGATAGATAGATAGATAGATAGATAGATAGATAGATAGATAGATAGATAGATATATAAATAGATAGATAGATAGATAGATAGATAGATAGATAGATAGATAGATAGATAGATAGATAGATACAGAGAGAGAGAGAGAGAGAGAGAGAGAGAGAGAGAGAGAGAGAGAGAGAGAGAGAGAGAGAGATAGATAGATAGATAGATAGATAGATAGATAGATAGATAGATGGGTGGATGGATGGATGGAAGGGTGGGTGGGTGGTTGGGTGGGTGGGTGGGTGGGTTTGTGGGTCTGTGGGTGGATGGATGGATGGATGGATGGATGGATGGATAGATGTCCATTGACAAAACACGGACCAGTCACGGACTCACGGACCAATATAAAATTGGTAAAGAAGTTTTATTGAGATTTGATTATTTTTTATAAGCCTAATGGTCCGTTATTTACCCAAAATCAGATGCATGTTAGCGGTATGTGACGTTACTCTGCATGTTATAGGTCCGTGACATTAGTCTGTAAATGTTCCAGTAGTGGAATGGTCCGTGAATGGAATTGTCCGTGAATGGTGATTGTTAGCAATTAGCGGGCATGTTATAGCGGAATGTGACATTTGACGTAAGACTGTGTGACACTTTTAATTCGTCTGAAATTGCATTGTTATCCTTTTTTTAGCAATGCCATGCATGCTTGTATATATGTTCATAATACCGTTTGTTTGTTTCCATGTTTTATATATCAGTTGTATGTTCAGAGGGTCATATGGTAGACTGGCCGTCGAGCTAAATATGTCACCCTCTTGAAATATTGTATAAATAAAAATAGGTCCGTGACATTGGTCTGTATATGTTCCGTGAGTGGAATGGTCCGTGAATGGAATGTTCCGTGAATGGTGATCGTAAGCATTTGATGGGCATGTTAGCGGTATGTGACGTTAGTCTTTAGGTTATAGGTCCGCGACATTAGTCTGTATATGTTCCGTGGGTGGAATGGTCCGTGAATGGAATGATCCGTGAATGGTGATTGTTAGCAATTGATGGGCATGTCAGCGGAATGTAACGTTAGTCTGTAGGTTATAGGTCCGTGACATTGGTCTGCAGGTATATGTTCCGTGAGTGGAATGGTCTGTGAATGGAATGGTCTGTGCATGGAATAGTCCGTGTAGAAAAAATTGAAAATACAACAAATAATGATCTCATTTAAGATCTACAATCCTTCTTCTACAAGAGTTTTCTATGAGGAAGAACAGTTATTTTCTTATTTCCGAGTCCAAGATGAAGATGACACATTATATCTTACGCTTCTAGGATCTATCACATGCAGTGGGCTTACCGTATTTGCAATGGCATAGGCCCCACAGTCATTTCCATTAGTCTGTTTTGGGCATTTCATATGTCTCACAAAGATCTAAGGTAGGGGGAATACTCATGATCTTTGCAACTGCCCTGTCAGAAGCAGTTGAAATATATACAAAATGTATTTCTCCGCTACTCAGGAGTTGGTATTTGAAGTTGCACAGCTAATCTCTCTGAACTTTCATCAATGAAACGTTAGTATCTATGACGACGTGACGTACAACGTAACGCTCGCCACGTAACATTATTGTTCTGTCACGGAAAGTAGCCCGTGATGGTCCGTGCTTTGTCAGATCAGTTCGTGAATATTGATCCGTAAGTCCGTGTTTTGTACTTTGGTCCCTGATTTGTACTTTGGTCCGTGGTTTTTTAGTAGTCCGTGACGGTCCGTGGTTTGTCAACCACCTGGATAGATAGATAGATAGATAGATAGATAGATAGATAGATAGATAGATAG
The DNA here is from genome assembly GCA_964019695.1 of Loripinus fragilis. Taxonomy (NCBI): domain Eukaryota; kingdom Metazoa; phylum Mollusca; class Bivalvia; order Lucinida; family Lucinidae; genus Loripinus; species Loripinus fragilis. Next base: position 82,383,871 of record OZ026522.1, on the reverse strand, counting down.
ATAGATAGATAGATAGATAGATAGATGTGTGTATGTGTGTGAGCGTGTCTGTCTTAGTTCGTGTATGCGTGCGTGCGTGTATGCGTGCGTGCGCGCTAAATTCTCCTTTAAATGCTGTGGGTGTCTAGGTCGAGATGGGTGCGTTTTGGTGTTTAGACAGACCTTATATGTTCTATTCTATTCATTAAAGAATTCATTTCCGGTTTCCAATGTAAACAATAAATATTGAGACGAGGATCACATGTTCAGAGCATTCAGCCGATAATAGGCAAGCACAGGGTTATTTGATACTTGTCACCACTCATGTTCAATATACATGATTTCCTTGATTGTGTTTAGCAAATCCTACTGTGATTTTTCTTGTACACTGTCTTAATCTTTGTGAAATAAACCTTCGTTGCCATGCAAAAATGACATGAAAGTAAAATGCATGAAAGAGTGAGAGATCTGGCAGTTCATTACCAATTCGTGTATGTTTGTCGCAAAACAGAACTTACAAAAAAGAAGACCAACTCTATAGCGTCAATGTACCAAATATATGATATGCGGTTGTAGTTTTTTTTTTTATTGGCCCTTTGGCCAAAGTAGTATACACGTCTCTCAGGTATCAGGAATGTTTATTTCTTGGTAATATAGCTACTCCTGCTCCTAGTAAAATGAATAGAGCATGTTTACCCATCCTTAAGGTCCTTAGTGCATCACAAAGTAGTCTCCAGGTCCTGTAGCGCAATTGGTAGCAACTATAGCGGGTCCGATTGCTGATCTAGGGGTTGTGAGTTTGAGCCCAGCCCTCCCTTTGGTGTAGATCGATCGTGTGATATTTTCGAGTCATTGGTCTCCTTCCTATAATTCATGAAGGGCTGTTGTCAGTTACAAACAAAAGTATGTGCATGGAGTACTAGTTATATAACTGCTTAAGGTAAATTTCCTCTTCTTGGTGATCCTAATGACCTGCATTTGTCAGGGTACAATGACATGAGCCAGTCTTTCTCCCATTGTGGGAAAGCATCCTGCTCATCTTGAAGTGCCTTTGTGTCCATCGCTGAGTTACATGTAATAATGCAGTTAAGGAAGCAATCATTTGCAAACAAACATGGTGCCTCTTTGACTCTGGATGGTAGCTAGGTCATTGATGTATATAATTATAAACTACAGTAGAACTTCAATGGCTCGAACTCTGATGGCGCATTCACCTGGGCTGGCTAAAACTATCATCATAGTCCCTACATGTCATTTTAGGCATAATCCATCCTAGATGGGTGGAACTACCTTTGGCTAGAACTAATTTTCATGGTCCGAAGCCTGTTCAAGCCATTGAGGTTCTGTTGTATATAAAAATAACAGGGGTCTGACTTCAGGAAACTGTGCATTGAGGCACTTCTGAATTTACTGATGATGTAGTGGATGCTTGACCTTCATGTGGGACTTGTTGGGTCCTGCCAGCTCAGAAGCTAGATCTGTATCCAAGACAGGGTCTTCACTTGTACACCATAGTGGTGGAGCTTGGCTGCTAGTCCGTGGTGAAGAAGGCCTTTGAAAAATTAAGTAGTTTCTTCTGTGAGTTGTTTAGTTTGCTGGTAAGGTTGTTGATGGTGAGTATGAGCTGAGACTCACTTGATCTGTTCTTCCTGAAGCTAGGCTGGAAGTCTGAGAGTATATGGTGCTCTTCAAAGAACTTAATTCTAGATGTGGTTGTGCAGGATGTATTTGATTTCCTTGCAGCAAATGGATGTTAAGAACGCTAGTCTGTAGTTTGAGTGCCTAAATTCTTGAAGATCAGTGCAATGTTAGCTGTTTCCCACTTGTCAGGAATCCGACCTTGTTCTAGTGAATCCTGCAGGCACATTGTAGCTAGATGCCAAAGCTAGTGAAATCAGGGATGCCACAGTGCTCCTTGAGGAATCGTAAGGATATTTCAGCTGGTCCCGTGGTTTTATGAGGCTTCGTTTGGGCAGCTTTAAGAATATCAAGAAACATTTAGCAAGAATGATCAAACAGGCAGTCTTCTACAATAATAGCTAAAACAAATTGGACACATTGAAAAACATGGCTGCAAGGTGTGGCCAGTTTCTCTTATGGTAATGTAACCTTTGTAAGAAATATTAAACAAAACTCAGTTGAGTGATCCAGGGTCACTTGGCCCTCTTGTTGATCTTTTGGGATGCTATGGAAAATCCTAGGTTCCACTGCAAAAATAATTTTGGTTATGTGTTACCTGACACACAACATATTTTTGTTTTGGCCTTAGGCCATAATTTATTTCTCTTCATGAAATTTGATCCCAACAAATTAGTCACTCATCAGTGCTTCTCTAATATGTCTTTAGAAAGACTAGTAAAATGTTGCCTTTTCATTTCATTAAAGCAATCATTGGACATGCTTTTCTACCATGCTTACAGATATTTTGTTGATTTAAGAAATTAATTTAATTTATTTGAAAATGATTTAACATATGGTTAAACTTAAATATGCCAACCTTAAAGCATGTTTCTATCGCTTTTTTGATGAAATTTATTCAAATGTTTAAAATAGGTAAATGCCATGGCTGCATATGCTGTACAAAACCCTTAGATTTAGATAAACAAATATTTTGAGTGTAAAATTGTGAATATTTTTAGGGCCCCACCAAAGAATGTTGGCGGAGCTCTATGGAGCTCTATTGTTTTCGACTTGTCCATCTGTCTGTCTGTCCGTGGTCACTCTAACTCACTCATTTTTTGTCAGATTTCTTCCAAATTTCATATATGGATTGCTTCCATCAACCTCTTGTTCAAGTTCAAATACAGGTTTTGTCCCGCATCGGATAACCAAGATGGCCGACAAAATGGCCCCCACATATCAATATCCGCTGTCATGGTCACTCTAACTCAGTAATTTTTAATCGGATTCTTTCAAATTTCATATATGGATTGCTTCCATCAACCTCTCGTTCAAGTTTGAATACGGGTTTTGTCCGAATTCCGATAACCAAGATGGCCGACAAAATGGCCGCCACATATCAATATCCGCTGTCGTGATCACTCTAACTCAGTCATTTTTAAGCGGATTTCTTCCAAATTTCATATATGGATTGCTTCCATCAACCTCTCGTTCAAGTTTGAATACGGGTTTTGTCCAACTTCCGATAACCAAGATGGCCGACAAAATGGCCGCCACATATCAATATCCGCTGTCGTGGTCACTCTAACTCAGTCATTTTTTAATCAGATTTCGTCCAAATTTCATACATGAATTGCTTCCATCAACCTTTCATTCAAGTTTGAATATGGGTTTTGTCCGACATCAGATAATCAAGATGGCCGACAAAGTGGCCGCCGCCTATCAATGTCCGCTGTTGTGGTCACTCTAACTCAGTCATTTATAATCAGATTTTTTCCAAATTTCATATATGGATTGCTTCCATCAAACTCTTGTTCAAGTTCGAATACAAGTTTGGTCCGACAAACGATAACCAAGATGGCCGACAAAATGGACATCACCTATCAGTTTTCTTTTGTGGACAATCTACCTTAATCATTTATTACCCGATTGCCTCCAAATTTCATATATTGATTACTTTTATAAAACTCTTGCTCAAGTTTTAATTTGGGCTTTGTCAGATAACCAAGATGGCCGCCAAAATGGCCGCCACTTATCAGTCTACACTTGTGGACACTCTATCTTAGTCATTTATCACCCAATTTCTTCCAAATTTCATATATGGACTTCTTTGATCAAACTATTGTTCATGTGTGAATATGGGTTTTGTCCGATGGATGATTATCTAGATATTTGCCAAAACGGATACCGGAATCCCCTTTTTCGTTGTAGGGCATTAGGCCGGGCCCTTTGTCGGAGTTCGACTGTTCTAGTTTATTTGATCAATTTATTTCAGTATAAAAGATCAGCAATATATGTTACAACAATGTAATATCAAATATACATGCTTAAACATACATTTAAAATTGCTCACATTAAGTTTATACATTCATCAGTTTAAACAGACATGAAACATAGGTATCAAAAAGGATCCACAAAAGAAGCACCACCTTTGAATGGCCAGTAATTTTTTTTAACTGGAGGGCTTAAACTAGTTTCATGGCACCAAATCTCACTCTTATTTCTGAGGTGGATCAAGAAAAATGGGTCACAATCTGTGAAAACTTGCCTTAATGACATTTATGACTTTTTATGTAAAAATCATTTGAAAAACACCCAAAATTAAGAAATTTGACATGTTTATATAATGCCTTAAAACCTATTTAGGTGGATAGTAGAATAAAACTGGCAAATATTATTGTTTCATCTGCCCAGTTATCATGCAATATGTTGCCATGGCAACAACTTTACCTTAGCAAGTGTCAGAATTTTTAAAGTATGGTCAGTGGTTTTCAGATCATGCAAACTTTAGGCAAAAAAGGCTAAAAAGTTGACACTGAATCATTTTTGCCTAAAGTTTGCCAAGCCTGATCATCGTCTTCACTGTCCTCCTGAAGATAATGTAGGTCATAAGCTGTCCATAGAGTGCACAGTGAAGACTGATAGCCGAGATGATCTGAGTCTACACCAGATGCACATGCCAATGTGGTTTTGTCTAAATTTAACCCTTGTCATGCTGGACCCTGATACATCCTGTTCTGAAAACACTCTAGATCCAGATCAGCTGGCTTCTCAGAAGCTAGCTGATCAGGATCCACACGTTTTTCCACTCTGCTTGTGAATGCATTGTACATGCTTATAACTGGCATCTGGCAAGTTGATTGGATGAAAATTGGGGAAGAGTATCGAGTGTAGTACATAAAAATATATGAGCTGTCTATTTGGCCATAGACTGGCCCCTGTCTAACTGATAATTCATATTACAAAAAAACTTAATCCAAATTTTGTAAACATATTTTTTTTTAATAATCCTATTTTCTAATTTCTTTTTATCTCTCTGATAGGGGTATCTGAGTTAAAACCAAGAAGGGAGATTATATCAGAGAAAACTTTGTCCAGTAGCAGTAGTTTACCTTGAACTCAAGGCCTCAAGCCAGGTTAATTTGGCAAGAAAAAGTTTTAAAACTAAAATCGGGGCTTTATAGTTAAGAGTGTGTGCAAAAAAAATAGCTTTCTTATTTTGCAACCAAAACATTTGGTGTGGGTACTCAAAAGAACCATCTCAATGAGCACCCATAACACACGTTAAAACTGATGGGTTAGGAAATATTTAAAATTCTAACACATCTTGCCTATATAGCCAATGGTTAAACTCAGTGATTTATTGGTTGATAAATCACTGCACGGACGAACGTGATGTCATTCAGTCGCCAGTTTGATTTTCATGACGTCATCTATCACAATAGACGGCGTAACGTCGTTTTCACAACTACTTGACGCTCAAAATATACGTAAAAATACGCGTTTCAGTCTGAACAAGAGTTGCGGGAAACTCTGACAGTCTGTATAAGATGGAGGAATTGTTATAGACTATGAAGGATTCGTTCGTATTTTTAATCTTTTTGTGTGTTAGAATCGAAATAAATTCACACTGACAGTGATTTGTTTCTTAATATATCACTGTCTGTCGGTCAGTCGCAAGTGGATAAATCATTCGCGTTTCGCGCTCATGATTTATTCACTTTAACGACTGACCTCCAGCCAGTGATATATTAAGCAACAAATCACTGCGAGCGCGAATCTATTTCTTAAGTTTATGCTAAAAATTTTTGTTTATCAAAACCTGTGTGAAATTATAAATATATGAGGGTCTGGATGGGGTATAATGATTAGTGGATAATTGCCTTTTTTTATAATGAATAGTAAATAATGAGCCAAAAAAATAATGAATAGTGATTAGTGAATAATGAGATCCTAAAAAATAATGAATAATCCTATTTTTTTTAATGAATTGAAGAAAAAATTAATGAATAGTGAATAATCAGATTTCTTTGCCACATTTCTTACCTATAAAGAATAATTGGTCTTATTTTAATGAATAACCCAAGATTTTAATGAGATGAATAATGGGCTAAATTTTTAATGAATAGTGAATACCAGACTTCCCCATCCCCCCATCCAGACCCTCATATATTGCTTTTTGTGTGCTTTAGAATGCCCCCTGCAGCTGGAAGAAAGAAGACAGTGGTATGTTACATATGTGGCAGGGAGTTTGGGTCTCAATCAGTTACCATACATGAACCACAATGCTTGAAGAAATGGAAGGCTGAAAATGACAAGCTTCCCAAAGGCCAGAGAAGGAAAACGCCAGTGCGGCCAGACTTCCTGCCTTCTGTTGGAAATGGTGCCAATAACGATGTAGAAAGATTTAACGAAGCGGCATGGCAGAGTGCTCAGAGCCAGTTGCTTCCATGTGAGAACTGTGGGAGAACTTTTGCTCCAGATAGATTGTCTGTTCACCAGCGATCATGCAAGCCTGGTAAGTTAAATTTATTCAGCGTTAATTCTGCTGCATTTCTCCATTCAAAGTAAGTAATGGTGCAAAGATCAGGAATCGATACAATCAAGTACCACACCTGACCCAGGATACCAATGGGAAAGTGACAAACTCACAGAAGACACCACAAACGAGAGCCAAGAGGTCAGCCCTTTCCCAGCAGGTGACCAAAAAGCACATATAAACAAACGAGCACAAAACATAGCAAACACAAGACAGAACAAAAACATAAAAGATCCACAAAAGAAGTACCGCCTTGGAACGGTCAGTAAAATATTTTACTGGAGGGCTTTAACCGGTTTAACGGCGCCAACCTCACCCTTAATTCAGATGTGGATCAAGACACATAGATATTTGGTTTGCATGAAAGACCCCTAACTTATCAATGCATCATCTCCTAAAACATATAAATCAAGATATAACAAGGAGATAAAGCAAGGATAAGGACTCAACAGTAAATTAAACTGAATACCGGAGCAAAAGAAATCCAACAGGTAAACCCCGGTGGGCCCGACAAACAGCCAAAGCATCAGGCCCCTACCATCTCATCAATAGATAAGTCTTTAAGTCGGAACCATCATAGAGTCTGAAGTCCGACCCACCGGCGTGCAATTAAAGAGGAAAGCAAAGTTGCCAACCGTGATTGGGTTGACTACCAAGCATGCAGTCTGTTGCAATACATTAATGTTATAGCCAATCTTTTTATAATGGGAAATTATTTTAATGAACTGCGCTGAAAAATTATTAGAGCCAACAATCTTCTTCAACTTATACACCAAGTCACCATAGAAATCAGGTTCCGAAAGTCCTTGGCGCAAGAGAGATTTAAGTCCAACTTGGAATTTAGAAATCAAATCATAGTATCGTCTATAAAATTTTGAAAATGTTTTGCAAAAGTTTATGATACCGATAGCCTTGTTTAAGAAGTTTCTGAGTTAACAATTTATTGCGAGTGTTGAAGTCAACAACATAGCTAGATGCTCTAGCAAAACGAATGAGTTGAGAGATATAGACTCCATAGGATGTAGAACGAGGAACATCACCATCTAAAAATGGGAAATTGACAATTTCAAAATCAAAGTCGTCACGTTTGTCATAAATTTTGGTAGAAACAATATCATTAGAAATTGACAAATGCAAGTCTAAAAACGCGGCTTCGGTATCAGAGGCATTGGCTTTATTAAGTTGGAGCTCTGAAGGGTATATTTGACTAACCATATTGTCAAAATAAACATTATTAATATTTAAAATATCGTCCAAATATCTGGAAGTAGTGTTAAGCGCATCAATAACATCAGCCTGCTTATCATCAGAAAGAGACATCATAAAGTCCCTTTCATAACAAAACAATTATTACAACCTTAATAGCTTCCTGTAGTGTAGTTTAAAACTAATAGATGAGCTGGGACACAGCAAGGGTACAACTTGGTATATACACCCAGTGAAGACACAGATCAGCCTTTTGCATCCACACAGTCTGTTCAGAGTCTTTGCTATGCTTCTATGGGTAGCCAAGGGCCCAGTGTTTCTTCAGGCAAAAAACTAAGACTCTGATCAGACTGTGTGGATATGCACATACTGATTTTAATCTTTGATGTAGGCACATGTCAAATTGTACCATATGCGGGATACCAGCTCATTAATAAACAATAGGAAATTATTGAGCTTTGGCATATAGTATATTTAAGAAATGAATTCAATTTTTGAAGGTTCATGGAATCATGAATACTTCAGGTCTCTTGCAAAGTAAGTGAAGCCGGAAAAGCGGAACAGCTAGTGTGAACAGGGACAGCCAATGGAGCAAACAAGAAGCTTGTTTTGCACTTGCGACTCAGGTGTGGCTGGCTGTCAATCACAACACCAGTGTCACCAGTGTCACATCTGGCGAATGAATTCCATGTTCGAAGCAAATTGCATGGGCAAGTGAGCTTGGCAGCTGCCAATCAAATTTTGTGTAATTCATGAGGCTATGAACGGTTTCAAAAGTCTAAAAATTCATTAAAGGATTGCTTTTAAAATGTAAATATATATGAATATATCTTAACTCCATGTGTAGTATCACATAATTTATAACCAGCACATGAGATTATGGTAAATATATTTATCACATATACTTAATTAACTTGGAATAGTCCATTGTACATCTCTAGGGGTGTCAGGCTATAATTTAAAAAAAATGTATATTTTGTCTGAAGATTTGTTTTACCTTAACAAACAGTATAAACCCTTTTACTTCACTGTTTGCAAAAGTACCCATTTAGGGGTTTTCCGAACACAAAGTGTTAAGAGCTCATGTGCAGCTATCCATTGAATTGTTGCTAGAAGTCTAATTTTTGGTCTGAGCCTTCATCTACCTCCATGTGTGGGATTAGCCAAGGCTTAAATATTTGGCTTGCCTGCATGCATAAGCAGGTTAACTGAGCATTCACTGGTCACATATAAGCTCAAAAATCCCACATGCTGGCTTGTTTGTCCTTTTCAGTAAAAAAAATCAAGACAAACCAAATTTTCTACAAAATTTCAATGAATTGGATTTGGTGTAATGTAACACTCACATGGAATAAGGCTCATTTTTGTGTGTTCAGTTTGTATTAAGTTCAAACCTTTATCAAAAGAAGGGCCCTGCTGTTTAATTTGTTTGGTTGAGGTTTACATCCCAGTCAACAGCTGTGGTCAGTTCACCTAACCGCACTTTTTTCCTGGACAAGCTTGACTAAGTGGTTAAAAGTACTTAGTGCACATACTTTTGCTTGTAACTGACAACAAACCTTCTTGAATCAGCGGAAGGAGGAGAATGACCATAGAAATTATTTCATGATCAATCTCCACGAAAGTATGGGACCGGACCTTGATTGAACCTGCGACCCCTGGATCTGAAGTCAGGCTTGCTACTGACTACGCTATGGGCCCCGATGCCCTGCTGTTTAAGTGTTCAAGAGTATTAACTCTTTAAATGCTGGGGTGTTTAAATGGAATCTTCCAGTTATCAATAATTCAGTTTGCTAAAGAAAGCAAATAGTTCCTGATCACCAGACTGCCTCTCTACGAGTAGACTGTATAGATATTGTTTGCATATGCTTTTCCTGTCTGACTCTGTCTGTCAGCGGCAACTTTTGTCGTCTGCTGATTATCATTGTAAACAGTTTTAAACCAGATCATGCCCAACAAAATGTCGAGCCTGATCTGGATCTAAACCGTTTGACACTCTGATAGTGTTCCTGAAAGAATTTTTTGAATATTAAGTTAATTTAGTCGACAAAAAAAATTAAGAAAAATTACCCAGCATGCAAAGAGTTAATGAACAACTTGGCCACTATGATATTGGCTATTTCTGGTAACACTGTTTCAAATGAAATAGTTAAAAACCAACAGATGATTAACCATTCTGACTGCAAGAGGGTTAAAACTGCAAGCTTCAGTTGATCAAAATTTCCTGATCAACTGAAGCAATAATAATCTCCCTTGCAGTGAGAATATAGGGATCACACATGTTTTTTCAATGAAACAAACATGTGTGATCGTTATTCTTGCATATTCTACTTTATTCCGACCCAACACTAAAAACACTGCTAAAACATTAAATTGTCCATTTTCCTACACTAAATTTCTCTAAACAAAATGGCCTCGGATGTAAACTTTTGAATGTCGTCACAAGGTCATACCCATACGCAACATTTTAACGAATAAAAGCATTGGTGAAATGATCAGTTTGGTCTGCAAGGCTTTCTGTATATAACGACATGCAAATAATGCAGGGCTCATTTTAAGTATTTTCAAGTTCAAACCCATGTTCAAACAGCACATGAATCTCCTGATTTGAACGTGGATTTTCATTTATTTGGCAATGGGTTTAAACAGCTATACGAATAGATATGAGTCACAATCTGTGAAAACCAGCCTTAATAATGAAGTCGTCAAAATTTAGTTAATAATACGCTCTTAATCTACGAAATGTTAGGAAGTTATCCTGCAATTTTTATGAAGTTATCTCCATTATTCATGGAAATACGGTCTTTTGAAAATATTAACTGTATCAAATTTACCACGCTACGTCAGAAATGTCATGACATTACTAATGACGTCAAAGTTAACTTCATGATTTGCGGGTTTGTCGGGTGCATAAAAAACATGATATTTCTAACTTGCCTACTTTCTTTAATATCCTTAGCATGTGTGCAATAGAATTCGCAGAAAAATTGACACTGATTCATTTTTGTGTAACGTTTGTATGATCTGAAAAGGACTGGCCATACTTTAAAAATTCTGACAGTTGCTAAGGCAAAGTTCTGACAGTTGCTATGGCAAAGTTGTTGCCATGGAAACATATGGCATGATAACAAAGAAGTTTAATCAGAAATAATTGCCAGTTTTATTCTACTATCCACCTGAATAGGTTTTAAGGCGATATATAAACATGTCAAATTTCTTAATTTTCGGCGTTTTTCAAATGATTTTTACATAAAAAGTCCTAAATGTCATTAAGGCCGGTTTTCACAGATCGTAGCTCATATCTATACTAGAATGTTGGTTTTCATTTGGACAAATTTTTCGCGACCGAATTGTTTTACCATTCCTATTGTTTCGATCATGGAATTTGAACATTTAATTTATAAAACCTGTATATTGCTTGAAATTATAGACACTTTTTCAAAACTTATGGAATTAATCTCTTTTATAAATATGAATACACATGTTATCGTATTTATTAGAAGTGTTTCTTTGAGACATTTCCATTGAGTATGACAACATAAGTTTTCTTAGTGAGAAATACTGAAATCATAGGTCTTGTTTAGCAAAAAACAAACTTTTTCAGCGTAAATTTGTAATTATTTTCTCATCCAACAATTTTAACATATGTTTTGGTGCTCAAAAAAATTGTCTCATTGAGACATTTTTTGAGTACCCACATTATATGTTTTGGTTGAGAAATAAGAAAAATCATTTTCATTTACGCGCCTGTGAAATAACATAAATATAGTGACTATTATTATCTTATCAAGGGATTTGAATGCATATATTTACAATCGTATGCATAATAAATCTTCTGTTAATTAATCGAGGATTTTAGCCTTCTTCTCCACTAAATTTGTGCCACTGTTGAAACTTACTTTTTAATTGGTTTAATAAGTGGAATTTTGTTAGTTGGGAGGGGGGTACACCCCCCTTCCTTATGCATTAATTTTTTTCCTCAAATGTTGTTGCTATACGTAGTACATTCTTTTCCCAAAATAACTGCACTCATACGTGAATGTCAAAATGTGACAGAATATTTGCATGTGAAATTATCATTGCAAAATGTTTATGAGGATATATTAATAATAGTCTTGAATAAAGTTATTTATATTCATTCGATGGAAAGTTTGCCTTTCATGGTTATAATATGGGTTCAAAATGCAGTAAGTACCGGTTATTTTAAATTTGTTTTGAAATATATGTTTAACCCTTTGTATTGGGGCTACCCCTAAATAAGTACTTTTGCAAACAGTGAAGACCCAGATGAAATGCCGCACTACACTGTTTATATAGGTAAAAAAGGTCTTCAGACAAAAGAATACAATATTTTTTGAAAATTATAACCTGACACCCTTAGATATGTGCAATAGACTATCCCAAGTTTATTGTTTCAAACCAGAAGGAAGAATCCATTGGTATACAAAGGGTTAAACCCTTCTTGAATGATGGAATCTTCCATCCAGTTTGATACAACTAATCAATTGACACCATTACACTTTGGTAGAAAACAGGACTTGGACCAAGAGGCTGTTGTTTTGAATCCACCAGCTTGCAATTGGTATTTTGTCTTTGCTTAGTGCTGGTCCAACCCAGAAAAATGACCCCAACATGACTGATTTTTTTTAGACTCGGATGTAATACATTGAGATATTCCGGGTTTGCGCCCCACTGGAGGCTCTTTGTGTTGTGTACTTCAGCAAGACACTTTATCCTCTGCTTACTGTAAGCCCAATGTTTACTGTCATTGCCCTGGGCCCTGTCACCTGTTAAACTAACGGTACCAAGAGCCAACTCACGACGGTAAACATTGAAGGCGTTATAGTACTGGTTCAACCCAGGAAAACTTCCCGACAGGACTGAAAATTGTGGACTGCTCAAGTCATGAGCATCAACTGAAACAAAAAAAAAAATCAACAAAAATACCATTACATATTTTGGTAGATAGATTCTCCCTCCTGTCCGTGAAGTTTGATCCTCTTTATCTAAGAAAACACTTAATTGTAGCTGCTGATTAGATGACATTATTCTGTGGCATCACTTCTGGGTCTACACTGTGTTTCCAGTTTGAAATAGAACTAGACTGAAATTGTGTGAGGCTAATAAAATATAATTAAAGGTTTTGTGATTTTAAATATGATGAGATGTAAATATATGTCTATAGTGAAGGCATACGTTTAGATAAACACAATTTTTGAGAGTAAAATTGTAAATATTTTCTAATCCATCAGTTTGAACATATGTTTTGGGTGCTCAAAAGAACTGCCTCATTTGAGAACCCACAACATAGTATTTGTTTGAGGAAATAAGAAAATTATATTTTGGTACACACTCTTAACTAAAGGCCTTTGTGAAGGCCTTAGCTCATGGAAGATTAGCTACTATCAAAGAAGGAAATTCTGACTGTGAGGTCATAATATATTGGTACTAGATTTAAGTTATCAGTAGATCTTACAGCTATTGAAAGGTATGATAACAGTTTTGGGATTTACCTTACATCACTGCCATAAACAACTTGTGGAATAGTAGTGAGGTAAGGTAAATAGTAGTACTAAGGTAAATAGTAGTACTATTCCACAAGTCGTTTATGACAGTTACATAAGGTAAATCCCAAAACTGTTATAATTTTATTTCAATAACTGTAAAATTTACTGATTATAACTTAATTAAATTTAGTACCAAAACATATTATGACCCCACAGTCGGACTCTCTTGTTTAATAGTATGCACTAAAAGTTGTGACCATCGATAAATAAAGTCTTTACTTAAGTTTGCTTACTAACTTGCAGGTGACACTGAATGTGATGTGGCTGACTTAGACACAGAATTTTAATTGAAATTTGAGATTGACATATTCATTTAAACCAAGACAGATAATTAAAGCTTTTTAAGATGCTATGATTGGAGTCTCCATCTACTGGCCATGGTGCGAATATTAATGCTATGAACATCCAATGAATTTCATGAAGTGTGGAAAATCATAGACCACAATTTAAGCATCACATTAGTCCTCATTGGCTTCTTTAAATGCATGCTTTTGTCTGCTAAAGATTCTCATATGAATTTTAATCTGGAAAAGTGGTTATGACATAGGCAAAGTATACAGTTCGTGGAATAATAATGAAATAATGTCAATAAGGTCACACATGATTTCGAAGTATTAGTCTCATTTGACTACCCATGTCTGCAACCATACAGGCCTAGGTAAAAGGGCTATTATTTTTGCTATGTGTTAGTTACTAACTCATAGGAGGCCTCTTAGTCAACAACTGTTTGTTTCTTTGGGGGGGGGGGGGGGGATTCTGGCCTGGACATTGTATGCATGGATCCAGAAAGTTTTGTCAGAGGGGGTCCAACTCAACAAACTCAGCTTTGACAACATTTTTTAGTTGATGAGGCAAATACCACTTGAAATGGGCCATCAGGATGATGACTCGGTCTGCCAGCAAAAATGATGGCCCAACATTGAATGCTGGCTGGACGGCTTTGTGATTTTCAAGGGGATCCAGACCAGTATTCCTAAGGAAACCTATAGTTTTGAGATTTTAAATTGTCACCCTGACTTCCAAAATGGTTCAGTGTAAGGATTTTATTATTGAGTTGCAGTTTGGTAAAATCAACAAAATCACAGGTGTATCCACATGTCAAGTGAAGACACCAGTATTTAGACCTGGATAGATTTTTAGGCTGAACAATCTTCACAATGTACTAAAAGGGTAGTCCTCAAGCTGAGGGCAAAATCTCTAGTCAGACTGGGTGGGTGGCCGGGCTGATCCATGCGCAGATCCAGGAATTTTTGCCACGGCGGTCCAGGCCTGACTGCCAGAAAACAGCTCTGACATTTTTTGGGTTTTTTTTAGTCCTCACCTTATTTTACAGTTTTACAGTGGTTTATCAATGGTTTATTTCTAAGAAAACTTAATTTTTCCAAGGTTTCAGAGGGGGTCCAACATTTTCCAGGGGGGTCTAACATTTTCCAGGTAGGTCCAACTTTTTCCAGGGGAGGGGGGTCTAAATGCTAATTTGTATAGAAACCCATAGAACGTGTGATTTTCCAGGGGTGGGGGGGGGGGGGGTCCAGACCCCCTATCCCCCCCTCTGGATATGCACATGTGATCTGAATAGATGCTAGGTGCACAAAATGAGCCAAGACATGGGATTTCCAACAATGTGGTATGTGCGGGTCAGCAAAGCCTAAGATCAGCCTGCACATATGCGCAGTCTGATCAGAGCCTATGCTAGTCGATTGAATATCCTCTGACTCTTAAGCTATTGACTGAACATAATTTGGAGTTTCTAAGCTTATAAGTGGGCTGCACAGGCTTGTCTGAATCTATTCATGTCCAAATGCCACATTGTTGGAAATCACATGTTGCCGCTCATTTCTTTTCATCCAGCAACACAGATGCACACAAAACTCTATGTATTGAAATTTCAACCTCTAACTCTTTGCCTGCTTGAGTCGTTTGAAAATGTCAGACCTGATCCGGATCCATTACCTGTTTGACTCTTATAAAATCCCTGAAAGAATTTTTTGAAAACTACAATTTTGAAAAAAATAGCAGGCAACAAAAAAGTATGAAAAATTACCCAGCATGCAAAGAGTTAACTGTGGATGATCAACTTCAAAAGCAGATTGAAGTTTTCATTTTATATGAGGGGTGATCAGAAAGTTCGCGTAAAGTGCTTTTAAATTGTATTGCCTTTATTGATTGTAAAGAAAATTCACAAATATAAACTACTATTCTTTGCAAGTTCAGACTTACATTAAAATTTAGAAAATGTGACATCAGATGTATGAGCATGTGGTGCTGTTGTGACGTCACTTCACCGGAAGCGGCCCATCTTTACCCCTGGGTTGCCTTTCGGGTAAAATTCGTAGTTGTGCTTATATTGATTGTAGGTTTTCATGGAAAGTCTTTGAACATAATATGTGGGTTTTTAGCTCACCTGAGCCGAAGGCTTTTGGGTGAGCTAAAAGTATACCAGTCACTCCGACATCCGTCCGTCGTCCCTCCGTCTGTCCACAATTTCAAACATCTTCTCCTCTGAAACCACTGGGCCAATTGAACTCAAATTTCATATGAAGACTCCTTAGGACGCGGGAATGAAAGTTTATACAAATGGTCCCGGTCACATGATCAAGATGGCCGCCCCGCCCATATAAGGTAAAAACCCTTTAAAAATCTTCTTCTCCAGAACCAGAAGGCCGATGACCTTGGGACTTGGTATGTAGCATTGGGGATGTGGGGCCTACCAAGTTTGTTCAAATGATGATCCTAGGTTGACCTTGACCTACTTAACGTCAAGGTCAAATTTGCTTCCTAATGCATTTAAATGGGAAAAATTCTGAAAAGTTGATTTTTTTTAAAACTGTGGAAGCCTAAGTCATTATTCTCACTTGATATGTTTAACCTAATGAGACAATGGCTATAAATAAGTTCCAAAAGTCAAGGTTGACCTTTGACCTTTCAGCTTAGGTCACTCATAATTGAGTCCCATCAATATATTAAAACATAGTTTTCACACAAATCTTTGGCCCAATTGAACTCAAATATCATTGTGAAGACTCCTTATGATAAGTTAGCCAAAATTTATGCAAAATATTTTGGTCACATGACCAAGATGGCTGCCACGCCCATATTTGGTAAAAACCCTTTAAAAATCTTCTTCTCCAGAACCAGAAGGCCGATGACCTTGGGACTTGGTATGTAGCATTGGGGACGTGGGGTCTACCAAGTTTGTTCAAATGATGATCCTAAGTTGACCTTGACTTACTTAACGTCAAGGTCAAATTTTTTTCCTAATGCATTTAAATGGGAAAATTTCTGAAAAGTTGATTTTTTTTAAAACTGTGGAAGCCTAAGTCATTATTCTCACTTGATATGTTGAAACTTTTGAGACAATGGTTATAAATAAGTTTCAAAGGTCAAGGTTGACCTTTAACTTTTCAGCCAAGGTCGCTCATATTGAAGTCCCATCAACACATTAAAACATAGTTTCCTCAGAAACCACTAGACCAATTGAACTCAAATTTCATATGAAGACTCCTTATGATAGGTTAGCCAAAATTTATACCAATTGTACTGGTCACATGACCAAAATGGGCACCATGTCCATGTATGGTAAAAACCCTTTAAATATCCACTTCTCTTGAACCAAAAGGCCAATGGCCTTGGGACTTGGTATGTAGCATTGGGGATGTCAGCCCTACCAGATTTGCACAAATGATAAATCTAGGTTGACCTTGACCTACTTTATGGCAAGGTCAAATTTGATTCCTAATGCATTTATATGGGGAAAATCTTGAAATGTTTTTTCCTTCTATAACTGTTTAGGCCGAAATCATAATACTTGCAAGAAATGTTTAACCTAATGAGACCACGGTTTTATATAAGTTCCAAATGTCAAGCTGACCTGTGACCTTTTATCCAAGGCCACACATTTGGATTGCCCCATACCTATCTAAACATCTTTATTCAGAAATCACTTGGCTGTTTGATGGAGTATTCATTAGATTGTTTAGGTCACTCAACCAAAATGGCCGTAGCCCCCATAAAACAAAATATGTTCATTATATAAGACGTAGTTGATCTTGACCTATTTTAACATTACTAAGGAGATCAGGTGAGCGCTTCAGGACCGTCAGGTCCTCTAGTTATAAGGTTATTCTGATGCCCTATGTATTCACATTAACAAGTTTGAGATCAAGGAGCAAGCCAAAAAAAATGTCATTTTTTTCAGCATTTTGTTAAATATTAAATAAAAACTTATCTTCTAGTCAGTTTTTATTGCAATAATTATTATTTTTGACTTAAATATCAATATAAGATCTACTGTCGTGAACCAGAATATTTATCTAAGTATGTTGATAGTTTATTTTAAAGAATTGACTTGCCAAAACAGGCAATGTGCTCATAGAAGTTTGATGTTTTGACTTTTTTACAGTACTGTTATTCGTTTCGATATGGAACACAAGAATGTAGGACAAAACATCCCGGGACAAAACATCCCATGCCATTTTTTGCCACCCCGGACAAAACATCCCGCATCATTTTGTCACCCCGGACAAAACATCCCATGCAGTTTTTGTCACCCCGGACAAAACATCCCATGCCATTTTTGCCGCCCCGGACAAAACATCCCATGCTACTTCTGCCACCCCGGACAAAACATCCCACACTCTGTTTAAAGCCTATGAAAGTGCATAAAACATCCCATTTAGTTAATTGTCACTATTATTATTGATATTCTTAATGTACCATACCTATTGAAATGATTGGAGATCAAAGGTAGATAGATAATTAGACAAATTAGACATATGTTTCTCAATTATAATAGTTTGTTTGACCCAAACTGTAAATGATTTCTTTTAGGATGTAATTGGCTTCTTAACACACAAATTTAGTTGTTTGTCACAAGAAGATATTAATATCTTTAATTCAATTCTATTTACATTGTGAAACTGCCTTTCAATCAATTTAAGATCTAGTTTATATCATTTGGACAGTCATACTAGGGCATTCACTGCTAGTACATGTCATAGTAGATGAAGGTCACAAATGAGACTAACCCTGAAGAAGCAGTCTGAGTATGGGATGTTTTGTCCGGGGTGGCAAAAATGGCATGGGATGTTATGTCCGGGGTGACAAAAATGGCATGGGATGTTATGTCCGGGGTAACAAAAACAGCGTGGGATGTTTTGTCCAGGGTGGCAAATCTTTGTGGGATGTTTTGTCCGGGGTGTAAAAAAATGGCATGGGATGTTTTGTCCCGGGATGTTTTGTCCGGCTCCCAGAACACAATCCTTTTGACACAAATCTCTGAATGTTTGCATAGAAGTGGAATAAACATGTCGTTAGATATGTATATAATGCAATATGGGCTAACACAGAATAACAAAATATTACAAGAGGTTGAGTTTTGATTGGTAATGTAGTAAACCATCAAAATGCAACGTAAATCGTTATGCAATGTTGCCTTGACAACAGCTATAGGGAGTGTAGACCACTAACAATTAGTTACATAAATTACGTTTTGACCAATTAGCTACATTTGTGTTCCAGTATAAAGTGCTGTAATTCCAGCTCTATTAATCAAACAATTGTAGAAATGGCAACTATTTTCAGCGAACTTTCTGACCACCCCTCGTATTTCAACATATTTTGTGGGGGGATTATAAATAATCAAAAAATTAATATTCTGTAGCGTAACACTTGTAATTGAAAGGAATTAGGGAAAGGCGTCATATCTAAAGACATGCTGCAACTCTAGAATATCAATGTTGAGTACATGTGAAAGCTTCCAAGTGCTATAACACCTTAATTCCGGAATCTTCCATCAAATTTGATATAATGAAGTTTGAAGAGTCCATTATGTATTTTGAGGAGATAAAAGTTAGACTGAACAAATTACATTGTAATAATAAAAATTTCATTTATCATAAGACGTTGCGTCTGGGAGTGAAATAACGCCATGCAATGAGATCGATAAACCACTAGTGGCTAACAGATTTACGGGAAAGGTTATGACGTCCATAACAATGTTGCGTACATAATGACAAAGTTATAACTTCTTTATGCCAGAAATGAGATTTCAAAGTATTCTTAATGTCATATGATAAATAGAATCTAACATTCGTGCCCCTGTATTATTGAATTTATTAAATTTGTTGCGAAAAAGAGATAAATGCTTGACAAGCCTCACATTTTATCTCTTTTCCCCAACTCATTTAATAAAATCAATAAAACATGAGCACTTATGTAAGATCCTCTATAGGGGAAATACCCATCAACTAACTTTTTTAGTATCTATAATTTTATCTTGTAACATATTCTTATCTCTCCTGTTTGCATAAATTTCTTTCTAAAAGTTAAGTCCTTGCATGCTGGGTAATTTTTATCATTTTTTGTCGCTTGCAGATGATTTTTTAAAATTAACTTTTTCAAAAATTTCTTCCAGGAACACTAGCAGATTGTCAAATGGTTTGGATCCAGATCAAGCCCGATGTTCTGCCGGACCTGATCTGGATCCAATCTGTTTGCAAAGATTATCAACAGATGAAAAAATTCAATTCATGCAACAGCACCACGATATTGCAAATGCAACAGACGACAAATTTTGGGATATATATTTCGATTTTCAGAGAAATTAAATTAGGATTGACTTTTCATGTTGATCATCTGCTATGAAATCACATGTGTTAGTTATTAGGGACAAAATTTGAAAACATTGTCTGCTGCAAATTTTTGGAAGCATTTAATATACTAAAAGTAAATACCAGTATGTAAATTTATAAACAAATTGATTATTGATTAACCCGGTATTGATTGTCAAAATATTCCTACTCGACTGTAAGATACACTTTTTAAAACTTAAGCTTTGTTCCAAGGAAGTGAGATGTTATACTCAGACCATATTTATACTAAATTTTAAATTATAGAGGATCTTACATGAGTGCTCATGTTAAAATTGATTAAACAAGTTGGGGAAATGTGATAAAATGCAAGGCTTGCAGAGCATTTTATTACTTTTTCACAACAAATTTGAGTTAGATTCCATTTACCTGGTATCGTATATTAAGTGCTATTTTGAACTCATTTTTTTTGCGTGAAAACGTCAAGTTTTTGCCATATATATACAAAACAGTTTTATAGATGTCATTTCATAACGTTACCAAAATATGTGATCACTAGTGGTTTATGGATTTTAAAACATGGCGGATGCACTGTCATTTGATAAAATTTCAATAAGGTAAAGTCAGGTAACTTTGGACATCAGGTAAATTCAGACATACATTTGCAAACAGTAGAAATCCAGATGAGACAGCTCCTTATGAGCCGTCTCATGAGGATTTTCACTGTTTGCTTAGTCAATTTATCTTTTTATTAAAAAAAATAAAATATGAAACAAACAAGGTCGCTGTCCGAATTTTTCTGGTGTCCGAAGTTACCAGACTTTACCCTAAGGCCATTTACATTTTGGTAACTTATTACATATGTGTATTTAAGTCTTCTTTAAACATGCATGCACAGCTATCTAAGTGGGCAAGAGGTGTAAAGTTTGGCTTGAGCATTCATCTGCATCCCTTCATGTGTGTATGTGCGCAGTGAAGGCTCTGTCAAGACTGTGCATTTGCCGAGGCATGCCTGAGCCTTGGCTGCTCACAAGGCAATTAAAGTATACATGTACCAATATTTCATGAGAAGTTTCATTGACATTTTTCTTCCTGATTAAGGATGTAAAATTTCAATGAAATGGCAAATGGTGAAAACCCTTGTCAGTTGCTTATTATGTCTCCCTCCTGGAAGGGTCGTTTTCCCCTTGCATCTGTCTGTCTGTCCATCCGCCTGTCTGTCACAAAATCGTGTCCGCAATACTATTTCGTGTCCGCTCTATAACTTGATAACCGTAAGAGGTATTTCAACGAAGCTTCATATATTTGTAAAGCACATTCAGATTAAGTGTCATGCACAAGAACCATAACTCTTGGATGTTTATTTTTCAAACCTTGTAATATAACTAAATGCAATTTTTTGTTCGCTCTGTAAGTTGAACACTGTTAAAGCTATTTGGTTGAAACTTCATACACTTCTAGAGCACAATGAGACAATGTGTCATGCACAAAGAACCATAACTCTGCTTTGGATGTTTTTGAGTTATTTCCCTTTGATCATTTGCAATGCTATTTCGTGTCCGCTCTATAACCTGATGTAATGATAACCGTTAGAGGTATTTCAACGAAATTTCAAACATTTATAAAGAACATTCGAACAACGTGTCATGCATAAGAACCATAAGTCTTGAACACATATTTTTCAAAATTATTCCCCTTGCAACATAACTAAATGCAATTTTGTGAATTTTTATTCCTAAAAGGGGGAGATCCTATTTTCGTAGAAAAACAATTCTAGTTCCTTGTAATTGGATTTTGCTGAAATTTGTGTGGAACGTACACCAGGGCATTTTGGTGTTACAGATTTGTTCAATTTAAATGATGACACAACATCAACTAATATGGCTGCCTGATCTTAAAAGTTTATTTTTTTTTATGGCGTTAAAATGGGGAATATTCATGCAGTTGTGAATTTTAGCATACACATTGATATTGGGGGGGGGGGGGGGGGGAACCAAGAGGTTGCAAAATGAAATTTATGCTTTGTCGCGGCTTACCAGGGACTCCAATCCTTAAAAAGAGATCAAAATGCTGATTTCTCCTGAAATAGTTGGAATATTGTACGATCCTAAGAAAATCCTGAAGGTTGATTTTCAAAGTGTGCCCTTATAAATCAAGCAGAGGGAATATCAGTTATAGTGACATATCAGTTAATGACAAACCTTGGACCAAATAAACATATGGTATACTCACACCGGGTAGGCTGCAATCGAAAACGCTCTTCACAATCGACAAACGCGGATCAAAAATCGATAGAAACAGTGTTTTCGATTTGTCATTTGTCGCCAGTCTGGCGACAAATGACAATCGAAAACTCTGTTTCTAACGATTTTTGATCTACGTTCATCGATAGTAGTGCTTTTTCGATTGCCGCCTACCCGGTGTGATACTGGGTCCCAGCAAAAACAGAACATTTTCTATGCGGTTAACGTCCTCGCTTTGCAAGAGGCCCCTGGTTCAATCTTCATTGAGACACCCCATTTTTCTTCTTTTTTTTCAAATATAGGATATATAAACCAGGTTAGGCTTAGGTTATTTTTGAATGGCCAATGAGCAGTTCATTTGTTTAAAAAAATTGGGTTAGAGTGGGTTGTGCACTTTAATAATATCAGTTGATAAATCTTTAAAATGGACACAATTACGTAAATCTTTAAAATGGACACAATTACTGGTATGAACAGATTAGAAGGTTCACTGAAAAAGTAAGTATGAGCAGGAAATACCACAATTACACACTGCAGACCAACCTACGGCACCCCGAGGAAGAGACACAGAACACTAACAGCCGCAATACATCAGCAAGACAATTTAAGAAAAGCAACCAGGCCTGACGGTTACAAAACTTTTTTCTTGCTCAACTCAACTGAGCATGATAACACAACATTTGAGAATTTTTAAGCAAGAAAAGTTTTTATTTTTCAGCATTTTAGTTTTATTAGCTAAGTTGAAATTTCATGCTCAGTTGAGTTGAGAGTGAAAACAGTTTTATAACCTTGGGGCCAGGTCTGCAAGATGACAGCTATCCCATTTTTCATTTTTGAATGAAAATTGCTCAGTTCATCTGTTTAAAATTAATGTAGGGGATAGAGTGTTCTTGTGATGGCACTTTGGCATTAGTTGATAAATGGAGTGTATAATTTGGGCCTCACCGTAACAGAACCTGTCTTCAGGGTTTCCGACACAGTGATATTCAAACCTGCCTGCTCACCTACAGAGACTAGCTAGAAAATTGAAATTTCGCTCGTAGCAAAGTTAGATATGATAATTTCCAGTAAGGGAGTAACAAAGGCGCTGATCAGACTGTGCTGATGCGCAGGCTGGTCTACCCCTTTGTTGTTCGCAAACCTCAGAAGACAGGTTTTTGTGCCTCGAGGCACATATATAATTTTAATATCAGGACACAATTATTGAAAAATTAGTTCCATCTTGTAGATTAATATTCATGGTAATTTAAACCTTTAGTATGCCAATCATAATATCAAATTTTATTTAGACACAGCCACTTCAGTAGTTTTTGTCAGAAAATTGGACTTGATATTTCAAGTGAATCATCTCTATGGAGATGATTCACTTAAAATTTGAAGTCTCATTTTCAATGGAATTTTTTTATCAAATTGATAAAAGAATACATAAATTTACACGTCACGCTTTATGGTTTATTACACCTATTGACTCGGTCTTTCAGGTACTCCTGTTCAAACATCACAAAAATCAAAAGGTATTTTAAGTACAACAGAGCAAGACGAGGATTTTCGACCAAAAACAGCAGTTGTCACAAATCCAAAAGTTGTCACCAAGAATAACGCAGTACCTTTAGAGAAGCAAGGCACAAGGAGAGACTTGACAGACACTCTTGGTAACAACATTCCAAATCATTCTGAAACACAGAGTCAGCTTAGACGAAGATCTTCCTCAGAGAGAATGAAGCCCGAGAAGAAAACTAACGCTCCTCCAGGAACTAGTTTTGTATTGTGTTATATATGTGGACGAAAATACACAACAGCTTCACTGCCAATACATGAGCCGCAGTGTTTAGAAAAGTGGAAGATAGAAAATGATAAATTGCCAAAAGGAATGCGTAGGCCATTGCCGAAAAAGCCACAGGTTCTAACAGCGGGAGGTAAATATGATACAAATGCAATGAATGAAGCAGCCTGGCAGAGTTCACAAGCTCAGCTTATACCATGTGATAAATGTGGGCGTACATTTGCCCCGGATAGACTGTCGGTTCATCAGAGAGCATGTAAAGGTACTGGTAAAGGGGGAACAAAGCCTCCACCAGGGACAGGAAATGGCACAGAAGAGGCTGGACCAGTTGGCCCAGTAATCGGGCCAGGAGTGAGAAGAGAAGGGACGTTTACATCAGAAAATAAAAGTCCTCCTAAATCTATTGTACCACCGGGGCCAAAGTTTGTGCTATGCTATATTTGTGGACAAAAATTTGGAACAAAATCAATTACTATACATGAGCCTCAGTGCTTAGACAAATGGAAAATTGAAAATGATAAACTGCCAAAAAGTCAACGTAGGCCAGTACCGAAAAAACCTGAAATGGTTGGAGGAACAGGAAAGTATGATGTAGATGCTATGAATGATGCAGCATGGAAGAGTGCTCAGTCACAGCTTATTCCCTGTGAGAACTGTGGTCGTACTTTTGCTCCTGATCGCCTGGCTGTTCATCAGAGGGCGTGCAAGCCAAAGGATGGCCCTGCAAAAGGAGACACTCCAGGGACTGCTAATGGAAATTCATTTGGAGGAATTTCTGGTTCAGGGATTAAATCTGGAAGAGAGACATCCCCGCAGCGAGGGCCAAGAACTGTGATATGCTATATCTGTGGTAGGGAATTTGGGACAAAGTCTCTACCTATTCATGAACCCCAGTGTCTTGAGAAATGGAAGATAGAGAACTCCAAATTGCCTAAGGAGATGAGAAGACCGCTTCCTAAGAAACCAACTGGGCCTGTTACAAGGTAACTGTTAATCAAACTGTTTTTATGTTCAACCGACTGTATTCCAGTAGTTACCCTAAATGCAGACAATTACTGTTTGTCAGCCAAGAGTGACAGTGATCATCAGGGACTTATAATCGATAGATCAGTTGTGTATTAATTGTATCCTTAGGATAGGATTAATACACAAGTGATCTATTGATTCGCGTTAGCTCAAGTAGAGTGTAGTAGATAATGTTTTACTTAGCAATTGTAAACAAAGTACTAAGTATTACGTCGCTGTCACTCTTGGTTGGCATGACAGCAGCCCTTAGCCTATTCCTGCTAAGCTCCACCCACTATGAATGATACTTTAAAGAAACATTCATGTTGGTACATAGAACAAAGAAATTACTTGTCAAGTCCACTAGTGTAGGATCATCTCTAATCATAATGCCATAAGCAAACGGAGAAGACCCTGATCAGGCAGCTCTCAGCTGCCTGATCTGGGTCTGCTCTGTTTGCAAAAGCGTCTCTATGGGGTAAAGGGTTACCAAACAGTGAACCCAGATCTGACATAAGATAGTCTGATCAGGGTTAACAATTTTGCCCTAATTCGCAGCTTCCTTCGATCACTACTTTCATCAGGCTTAACATCGCTTTCAACAATCTGTAAAATGTCGCAAAAATCACACTGGTCCTGGGCAGGCTCTTCAGCAGTTAATCAGTGAGTAGATAGTGTTTACATTATTTGACCAGTAACCAACTTCAATCAAAGGTATGGAATGATTAATGATCTGTGAAAGTATGTGGTCTGACAAGAGCATGGATTCACTACCCAACTCATAACCTATAGAAGTCAGCGTATAAATCTGACTATAATATAGCTACAGATTGTGCTAAGCTGACCGTGGTAATGAATCATTTGGATGTAAAATGTATACTTATTCAGATTTTAGGTTGGTGAGTTAAAGTGTCCAATAGTTAGTATCCAAATTATTATGTTTCCAAGTAGTTAAAGTGTTCAAATAGTTAGTGTCCAAATAGTTAAAGTGTCCAAATAGGTAATGTGTCCAAGTAGTTAAAGTTTCCAAAAAATTATTGTCCTAATAGGTTTTGTTTGTTTGATTTGATTCTTTACGTACCATCAACAATCTTCCAGTTAAACAGGGATGGGTCTTCCTGGGTTGAACCAGTACTAAGCTAGGATAAATGTGTCTTGCTCAAGGACGTCAACCCAGTGACACTGGTGAGGCTCGAACCCGCAGCCATTCGGTCTCGAGTCAAGCACTCTACCACTGAGCCACTGCGCTCCCTGTCCTAATAGGTAATATGTCCAAGTGGTTAATGTGTCCAAATAGGTAAAGTGTTCAAGTAGTTAAAGTGTCCAAATAGTTAGTGTCCAAGTAGTAAGTGTCCAATTAGTTTAAGTGTTCAATTTGTTTAAGTGTCCAAATAGTTAAAATTTCTTTTAAAGTGTCCAAATATTTAGAGTAGATACATAGTAATGAATAATATGTTGAAGAAAGCAACCAAATAGTCCATGATGGGAGTGCTCCTCTAGGAACAGTCTGATCAGGGACTATTTTGTTTGCACATGCTTTTCCTGCCAGAGTAATTCGGTTCTGGTACACATACTCAGTCTCACATAGGCTAGTCTTTTTGTTTGTAGCAAACTAGTTTTATATAATAAGCAGGGTCAGATTCAGGATTTCTGGAAAGGTGGCTCATATGTATAAAGGGGAGGGGGGTTCATTTTGCTGATTTAATCTCATTTTTCTTAAATATCCAATGAAAATGCAATAATTTGGTCTCATTGAGACCATATTATTTCATTTTCATAGGATATTTAAAAATGGGGACAGGTAGGGGAGCTCGAGCGATCCCCCCTGAACCCCCTCTAGATCCACCATTGATAAGAATTGGATGTTCATGAAAGTATGAAACCCATAGGTTCAGTTCAAGGTAATTATTAAAGTGACACCCTTGGTATTTTGTACTTTCATGAACCTTCAAAATTCTAAATTCTTCATCTCTTATGTTTACACCTAACATGCATTGGCAAATGTGTGCATGTTTCGAAGTAATATGGTTCTAATAGATTGAAAGTGTATATGAATGCAGACACTGATCATATTTTCTGCATTCATAATGTCATCTGATCTGGATCCCCAAGTTGTTTTAACGATCTTCCTGCAGAATATTATGTATTCCTAATTTCTAGAAGGTTCTGTTGCACAATGCCGTTTATTACTCAGTGAATATTCAGGTAGAATATTAATGGAAAATGAAGTGAATCCTATATATAATCAGCAGGATAAATGTTAGGTACAGTGGGAATGAATGGGCTGATTTTAGATACACCCATTAACAACCTATATCTTCTGTTGCTGTTATGATGTAAACAAAACCAATGTGATTATATATAGATAATTTTCCAATATGATACCATATTTATCAATATAATCCTAAAAAAATTCTGTTAGAACTGCCTTTGTTCAACACTAAGATTTTCAATGAATGAATACAATAAAACCCGTCTTAAGCGGCCCCTCAAAAAGAAGACAAAATGGTAATTTCGAGAAAAAAAGACACCAAAATGGGACTAAATAGAAGACCCTTATGAGGCTAATTATGGGTACACTTAAATGACTTTCCATAAGGAAAATGTACTTGTAATCAGAATGAAATGCTTTATAATTACAATGCAGGCTGTGCCGAGGCTTGGCGGGCTGGACACGAAATTGAAGGAATTGCTGTACCTTGAGTCATATTGTTTAAATCAGTCATATTAAATTTATATTTCATTTCCAGGGATCCAATTGCTTCTCGAGAGAGGTTCGTACGACCCTCTTTGAAATATTTTGATGATTAAAAAAATGGATGTCAGGACCTCCCTCCCCTGATGAAATTTTCTGGATCCGTCCATGTTGTTACTTGTACCATTATCTATTCTTTGATTGTATATTACAGAGAAGGTATGAATGAGATGGCATGGGAGAATGCCAAGGCTCAGTTGATCCCCTGCCCTAACTGTGCCCGCAGGTTTGCACCTGACAGACTTCCTGTCCATCAGAGATCCTGTAAACCCAAGGAGGGTTCCTCTAATGCAGGGGAAAATGGAGGAGGTTTCGGGACACAGTCAAAGGTGAGAAATATGTGACATGTTGGATTCTTCCTTCTGGTTTGATGCAATAAACTTGGGATAGTCCATTGTACCTATCTAGGGGTGTCAGGTTATAATTTTCGAAATACATCATGAACAGGGGACAAAATTCCACTCGTCCGCTCGTAGTTACAAGTGAAATCTGGAAAGACCGAGTAGTTCTCCCCACTGCTCTCGTCCTGTAGGACGAGTGCTTTGGGATGAATTACTCGAGGAAGTCATATTACATATTACTCCCTTATGTTCTTTATTGCATATTCTTTTAAAAGACAGTGAATGTGTTTGCAAGACAAGTAAGAATTGTAAATCACTCAAACAGTGCAGACCCTGATGAAATGCAGCAAAATGGGTCTTTACTGTTTGCAAAAGTACTCATTTAGGGGTTTCCGGAATACATAGAGGATATTTACTTTTTTGGGGTGAACACCAAATATATTTCATCGAGTGTGTTGAAAACATTAGAATTTTCATGAGTGCGCAGCACGAATGAAAATTTCGGTGTTTTCAACTCACAAGATGAAATATATTTGGTATTTACTAAAAAAAGTAAATTTTCTTTTTATTTTATACTTTTTAGAAGATTTACAGTTCGTCAATTTGTTAACCATGCTTGTAGGCGAATCACAAAAATGTAAAAGAAGACAAAGATTTGTGACAGAATACCAGACTGATCAATCTACATGATCTATAGTCATCATGACTTACAGATAAAAAGAAATTTATTCAGCGTCAAAGTGCAAGACAAGTGACGTCATAAACGATGTCATAATTTGTTTATGACGTTGCGTAGCATAGGTTACATGCATTGCCTCACTCACTGAAGTGGGAGGTGTTGAAAATTCAAAATCGAAAAAAGTTCAGCAAATCTGAATTATTTTGGTGCCAAAATGTTCCTCTTGTTGTAACTAAGAAAATGACTACCCACACTTGATGTTTTTGTTCACAAATAAGAAAGTTATAGGCGTTTGAACATTCGAAGTGAGCTGCATTAAGTGAATGGAAAAGTCAGAGGTGATCCAAAAAATGCTACAGTGAAAATATAGGCTGATATCAATCACTAGTGATTGATATCAGATCATTTCACTTGTGATTGATATCACTTTTATTTGTTTTTGATATGCATTGATTTCACTGCTTAGTATAAAATAAAAAGGGTAAATCTGCATTGGCCCTCTCAACAATTGTTATGGTAAAGTTATTCAAATCAAAAGCAAAGAAACATGTTTCTGATGGATTTTTTATCATTTATCAAATTGAATATTATTTTGTTAATCTTTCAAACTATACGGTGGAGAATATATTTTGAATAACATTTTGTACGCATGGCTAGTGAAACAAGAAAATTCCTGTTTTTTCATTGATTGTTTCTTGTTTTGTGAAGATTTCTCTATTTTTAGCTGAGTTTAAAGCAGTTTTCTGTCAAATTTCTTATACTTTAGCCAAACTAAATATTTTACTCAGAAAACAAAAACATTACTCTTTCCTTGTTAGTGGCAACTTTTGTCCTTTGCTGGTAACCTTTTCAAACAATTTGGAACTTTGGACCCAGATCGAAACCAATTTTGACACCCTGATAGTGTTCCTGAAAAAATGCTATTTAACATTGGGGCCCTAGGCCTTTGGCCCTGGGTAGCTCACCTGAGAATGTTTATAAGGTCCAGCTATGAATCTTTGATGGATTAGCAGTTTCATTAAAAGGATGTAGAACCTCAACTGAAATTATCATTTAAACCAAAAGTGAATCAAATCTGATCAATGGCTTAGGGCCATTTTTTCATTAGCTTAAATTAATTTGAGCAATCTTGATAGAGGGTCTGTTGATCCAAGGATTTTTTTGCCAAATTATTTTGAAATCAACTCAGCAGTTTCTGATAAGAAGATTTTCAAAGTTATTCCAATTATACATAGTTAAAATGACCCCACCCTCGGATGACCATGTTTTTCCGAGGGTAAATATAATTTGAACAATCATGGAGGGTGTTACCCAAGGATCTTTTGTGCCAAATTATTTTTCAAATCAGCCCAGTAGTTTTTGACATCTGGGTATTCACTGTTTGAAAAGTACCTTTTTAGGGTTTCCAGTATACAGAGGGTTAATACATGTATTTATTTCAAGGCCCCTGTTATACGACGACCCCCAACTATAGTGTGCTACATCTGTGGAAGAGAATTTGGTAGTAAATCTATATCTATCCATGAACCACAGTGTCTAGAGAAGTGGCATGTAGAAAATGCTAGGCTTCCTCCACATCAACGCCGCCCGGAACCAAAGAAACCAGAAGTTAGGAATATAGGAGGTAGGTATTGAAAAAGTTCCAAATGTTTGTAGTAATTGTTGACCACCGTGGGAAGTTCCTACACAAATTGCAAAGTAATAAGGTTGCAAAGATCAGGAATCGATACAATCAAGTACCACACCTGACCCAGGATACCAATGGGAAAGTGACAAACTCACAGAAGACACCACAAACGAGAGCCAAGAGGTCAGCCCTTTCCCAGCAGGTGACCACAAAGCACATATAAACAGACGCGCACAAAACATAGCCAACACAAGACAGAACAAAAACATAAAAGATCCACAAAAGAAGTACCGCCTTGGAACGGTCAGTAAAATATTATACTGGAGGGCTTAAACCGGTTTAACAAGTCATGCATGGATTCAGAGGGGGGGGGACAGGGGGTCCGGACCCCTTCTGAAAAATCGTAAGTGTAATAGGTTTCTATAGAAATAAGCAATTGGACTACCCCCCCCCCCCCCCCCCCCCCACCTGGAATAACTTTGGACTCCCCCTGAAAATTTTGGACTCCCCTGGAAATTATATTGTTACCATTGCAAGATACTATTGGACCCCTCTGTAAACTGTAAAAGAAGTTGAGGACAAAAAAAATGTCAAAGCATTTTATTGACAGGACCCCCCATCCAATAATAATTTCTGGATCCGTGCCTGCAATTATCCTATACAAATCGCTAAATGTGATAATTATCTTATAAAGTTATTTGAAAACTGTCTCAAGAAACTTCATTGTTGATTAAAAAACCTTCCAGGCCTCGAAATTTTTCTTTGGACCTACTCATCCTGTGCCGCAAGTGGTCTCTATTTTTCACTTGTCCTTACTTCCAGTTACACTCATCCTTAATTTGGTGTTTTATAGGAGACAAAAACATCCGTTTTTTGTTTATTGTAAGTTTGCGTAAACTGACCAGTAAGTTAGCAACATTAAAAGAGTAAACTTTCCCAAACAAGAAAACTTTAAACTGTTGGTACACTAACATACTTAGCCGTGGCACATTTACTTACTGTCAATCTGACTAGAGGAAAAAGGAGCATTGTCTTCAAAATTACAGTTAAACCTGTCTAAAACTGTCACTCTCAAAGATTGAAAATTGGTTTTCAAGACCAAATATCGCTTAATGCAGGTCAAAAGTATTGCAAAATGCTCCAAGCAATACTTTGAACCGTCATTAAGCTACCATTTGTCTTTAAGATCTTTGTTTTGTCTATTTTTAAGTGGCCCTCAAGACAGGTTTTACTGTACTGACTTATTAAAGTAACAGAAAAGTGAGCATGACCAGGAAGTGCCACAATCACACACTGTACACCATCCCACGGCACCGTGAGGAAGAGACAAAGAACACTAACAATCAAATGACATGAAAAGGCTCAAAAATAGACAAAACAAGATCTTAATAACAATTGATAGCTGTATGAAGGTTGAAAGTATTGCAGAATGCTCCACTTGGAGCATTCTGCAATACTATTGACCTCCATTAAGCGAATATTGGTCTTGAAAACCAATTTTGGGTCTTTTTGATAGTGACAGTTTTACACAGTTTTTACTGTATAGTAAAGTAACCAGCCCTCTCTTCCCAAGGGAGATGATTGCAAAAGTAGAAACAAAACAACACACTACAGTGAGGGCAGTGGCTCAGTGGTAGAGTGCTTGACTCAAGACTGAGGGGTTGCTGTTTCGAGCTTCACAGGCGTCACTGAGTTGTCCTTGAGCAAGACAAGTTAATCCTTGCTTAGTACTGGTTCAACCCAGGAAACCCCTTTCTGACATAACTGAAAAATTGTTGTTCTGGACGTAAAGAATCAAATCAAATAAACAAATGTAAATGTTAGCTAATTTTTTTGTCAGTCAGTGTTGCTTTAATATGTCGATGTTTAATCAACATTGATTAAATGTTTAGTAGTGTGTGTCTGCTGGGGTGAGAATAACTTTTGTTTTGATTCTTCTGCTGAATCTAGTTATATCCTCTTTTGATTAACAGTGACTCTGTTTTCCATGCAGATTATGAACAATTCTAACACACCTCGCCTATAGAGTCAATGCTAACAAAGTGTTATATATCAAACAATAATTCACAGTTACAAAAGCGCGAGGAAAGTATGTGCTAGATAACGTCATTTGTTACTGAAAAATGACGTCATTCATGGAGTTAGACGGTGTAACGTCGTTTTAACACTTGAAAAAAACGTTTCAAATGCACGTAAAGGAGTGCGATGTAGTCTTGGTATTGGCTGGAGTTCTTCAGTGCAATGGCGGATAGTTGGAAGAAGCTGATTACTTCAAATGTGTTTTCATCGTTTATTGTGTGTTAGAATCGAAATAGATCAGCCTTAGTGCGTGAATTGTTGAGTAATAATTCACTGTTTGTCGGTCAGTTGTACGAAGATAAATCACTCGCACTGCGCCCTCGTGATTTGATCTTCTTTACAACTGACCTCCAGTGAATTATTATACAACAATTCACTGCTAGAGCTGATCTATTTCTTAAATGATGATAATTTAAATCCTGCTCAACATCAGAAAAGAACATAGCAGAATCCATCAACAGGATGAGGATTGACACAGTGAAGTCCCTTTAGTATGTTATGCTTATGGCCCCTAGGAATGGATCATTATAAGTGAATCATACTATAAAGGGATTTTACAAAGGTATTATATTATACAATTATTGACTATTGAGGCATTGGACATGATGTGATATCGACCTGAGAGTACCAATATTGACCGAGGCTCTAAGTTCTCTAAGCAAAAAAAGCAACAACAACATCAAAATCTTAGCTATGGACTATGTCTTGGACAGTCTTGAATTTCTTTTTTACATGATGACTAATTGATTTCATTCAGTTAAAAGAGGAAAGAATGCATATTTTATTTGTAATTACAACTACAGACAGAAAAGATCCAGATTAAATGCCGCTTAATGTGGCATTTCATCAGGGTCTACACTGTTTGTTACGACAAAAATTGATCTTCAGGGAAAAAACTGCAATTTTGTTTAAAAAATTAAAACCTGTGACCCCTTGAATTATACAATGGACCATTCCAAGTTTATTGCATCAATCCAGAAGGAAGAATTCATTAGTTCATTTAAGAGTTCTGCTAATTACTATATTCAACGGCAAAGTCTAAATTACATGTATATGATGAAACACCAAATCTTGTGAATTTCATGCTGCTGTCACTCACTGAATTGTAATTACAGCAAATCATGCAAGTTCCATGCTGAAAGCACACCTGTTATGAAAAGTTTTATATGAAGTCTATTTTTAGTAACTAATATTGAATGGGAAAAACCAGCAGCCCAGCAGATATGTAGTTTTATGGACTCGAGTGGATAGGCATCTGGGCCAATCAAAAGATGTCTATTTATAGGTTATATAATAATACTATACATGGTATTTTTCCTATAATTCCATTGTAAAATTCAATGGTAAAAAAAGTTGGGAACCACAACTGATTTTGAAACTTATTTTGAAACTTATATTTATAACTGTAGGAAAAGGCTCGTATAACGTAGATGAGATGAACGAAGCTGCCTATCAGAGTGCTATGTCTAACCTGGTTCCCTGCGAGAACTGTGGCCGTACCTTTAATCCAGATAGAATCCACGTACATCAGAGAAGTTGCAAGCCCAAACCTCCTAAGGATGAAGAGTAAACATAGATACCACCACAGGTTTAGATAAACAAAAGTTTGCAGAATAAAATTGTGAACATTTTTGACATGCATGTAACATGGTTGTACTCTAAAACCCAAATCACCGAAGGCTTTGAGTGCGAAAAAATCTACCCAGTTGAGTATCAAACACTAGCCATTGTAACTGAAATCAAACACAAACAAAACGGCCATCAGAGCTAAAAAATAGAATTATTTTTAAACTACAGCTGAGCCCAGCTAGTGGCTCAGTTGGTAGAGCATTAGACTGGGGATTGAAGGCTGTGTCACTGTCCTTGAGCAAGACTTATTACTGGTTCAACCCAGGAAATGTTCCTTAGTGCCTTCTGCCAAAGTTGCACAAACCTTTCAGGGCCCCTGAACAAAATAGCCACCAGAGCTATACAAAAATAGAAATATCTTTAAACAACACCTGAACCACTGGTCCAAATTTAAAATAATTTCAGAAAAGTTCCGCATAATGCCCTCTACCAAAATTGTACAAACCGTTCTGCTCCACTGAACAAACTAAAAATGGAAATATCTTAAAGGACATCTTAACCACTGGCAAAAATGAGCCAGGACTCAGGTGAGCGATCCAAGACGTCAGGATGCTCTTGTTGAAAATTATTTTTAGCCCATGTGACCTAGATATGCAACGGACTGAAACCTTTTGAACAATTATTATAGAGGGCCATATTATTATAGAGGGCCAAATAATGATTTATTCTTGCCAATTTTGGTCAAAATCCAGCAAGCAGTTTAGGTGCCTTTTGAAGCAATTGTTGATTAGCAGGACAATGGACAGACATCAAATGATTACAAAAGCTCACCTTGAGCCTATGGCTCAGGTGTGCTAATATAATCAGGCTGTATGTTGCTCTTGCTTTATTTGAAGGAGGATATTTATATTCGATCGTGTTCCCTTTGTGTGTAGATGACAAGGAAGCTTTTCAATCCCAGGTATTGCCATTAGGTCAAGGTCTTAAATTCTGGTTGTATGGCTTGTAACCCAAAAAACTTTTGCATGTTTTAATGTAGATGGTTCATATTTTGCAGACTGATTGCATGAAAGGTGTCTAGATATCAACAATGGTTTTGTACTGCTGATATGACCTTTGATTCAAAGGTCAAGGTCAAAATACTTAAATTCTGTCTATATGGCTAGGAGTGCTAACATTTTTAGATGCAAGTGGTTCATATTGGGGACACTGATTGTCTTGGGTTTGTAAATGACAATTAAAACAGGTTTGGGGTTGCTGGTATGACCTTGTAAACAAGTGTCAAGATAAAACAAATGTCATACTATGCCGTATATAATGTAAGTGTGGATATTTGCAATGGGCTGGTCTATCTATTGTCCCATTCTTTTTTCTGTTTGTGCTGATGCTCAACATCCCAGTCAACAAATTTATAGCCATGCTCGGATGTTTTTCTGCCTTCCTGGGTTGAACGAATACTAAACAAAGGATAGAATCTTGCTCAAGGACATGATGCCGTGCATCCAGTGAGTCTCGAACCAGTGATCCCTCAATCTCAAGTCTAACAATCTACCTTTGAGCCATTGAACTCCTCAGCACATGTTTTTCCTGATTAGGCTAAAAAAATAAATAAGTGTTTCTCCGGCTACTTTTTTGAAAAACAGATAAGGCAGGCAGGTTTTTATTTACCAAAAAAACAGCTGAGGCCACATTTTCTATTACCGAGGCACCTTTTTTTGTTCATTTTAAGCATAAAAATGTTGATATTTTGATTTCGACATCTAAATAAAATTAAAAATGAGGCCACTTTTTTTAATCAAGCCTGAAAAAAGACAGATGAGGGGCATTTGAAACAGATGAGGGAAAGGAGGGCCTGAGAAACAATTAACTATTTTTTAGCCTTAGTTGTTTCTGGCATTTAACTCCTTGCTTGCTAATGACGTATCCTGTTGTCTGCTGATAACCTTTGCAAACAGTTTGGACCCAGATCAGGCCCAACAGAATGTTCGGCCTGATCTGGATCCAAGCTGTTTGATACATGATGTCATTCCTGATAGAATATTTTGAAACAAGTAACGTTGAAAAATATCTGCAGATGACAAAAAAAATGTGAAAAATTACCCAGCATGCAGAGTTAAGGAGATAAGACCTAGGTAACCCTTCAAAGTGCCACTTTATATTTGCCACAGACAACAGGAGTAAGTTTGCTGAATCTTTGCTAAGTGCATCATGCACTTGTATAATTCTAATGTGTGTAGATACTGATTAGTCAGATCTCTATATTATGAGAAGAAATTGTTCAAAAGAAGTGTTCAAAGATAGTGTTGAGCCAGCCGAGGAAAAAATGTAAAGACTCAAACCTAATGGGGATATCACACAATGGGGTTTTAGGCAGTTTTAAAAAAATGAGCCAAGTCCTGACATGTTGAGACATATTTGAAATATTGGATGTCTTGTTAAACAGATGTTGAACACACCTCATACTGAGCTTTCCAGGCCAGAAAGGCCTTCTTTTGCAATGAAAAGTCCTTTTAAATAGAATAAACACAGGAAAATCAAAAGCCTGAAATCAATAAAGCTCTCGACTCTTGAACTCTGCAAACGCCTAAAAAATTAGAGGTCTGTCAGAGTGAGTTGTGGACACGCTTCTGGTAAACAAGTAGGGTAGACTGTAACAGATGTCGATGCATGTCCAATAATTGAGACATCTCGGAGGTGTGTTCAAAGCAAGGACAAGGCATACTAATGGCTTGTGGAGGTCGAGCCTGGTGTATTTGGGACATGTTTCAGGCATTGTGGATATCACCAGTGCATATGAACAGAACACAGATACATGCCACTTGCTATTAATTTTTGTTTTGTTATGGTTCCATATGTCTGCAGGGGGGGGGGGGGGGGGGGGGGGGCGTGGGGGTTGGCATTGTAATGCCAGAATATGTTCTGTGTGGTTGATTCCGTTGCTGGCTCAACCAGAATATGTACAGCTTAATATATTCTCCACAGTTTTTGTATTTTCCCTATTATGTAATTATATTGAAATTGTTTTTAATGATATGCCATATGTATTTCTAGATTATTTCATGAGCAAGCTGTGATATTTTGCATATGCCATTTTTTTCACTTTAGTCCTTTTCATTCTGTATACCTGTTAACAGTCAGATACTTTGGCAAACAGTGAAGATTTGTTTGATTGATTTGATTCTTCATGTCCCATCAACAATCTTTCAGTTAAACAGGGACGGGTCTTCCTGGGTTGAACCAGTACTAAGCTAGGATAAATGTGTCTACAACGCAGTGACGCCAGTGAGGCTCGAACCCACGGCCTCTCAGTCTTGAGTCAAGCACTCTACCACTGAGCCACTGGGCTCCCTACAAACAGTGAAGACCCAGGTGAAATGCTGCATAAAGCAGCATTTCATCAGGGTTTGCACTGTTTGGTAAAAAAAAAACAATCTCCAGGGACAATAATACATCATTTTATAGGAATTTTGACTGGTAACCCTTAAAATACACAATGGACCGTTCCATATTTATTGTATCGTATCAATATGTATGAGATAATCTTTCAGAATGATAGGGGTAATACACACATATCTTTTATGCTTTAGATAACTTCATTCATTTTACTTGTATCCGTCCATTACAAATTATGTCTCCCCAGCAAAGGGGGGGGGGGGGGGTTAAGGGAAGTTTTGGTCCAGATCCAGTTGGTGTCGGCATTGGGTTAGCCTGACTGTACCCAATATGAGGTAGATATTAACCAAATTTGCAATGTTATAGCTATAAGCTACAAGAGTTGATTAGGTTTAGGTGACAACGTCACTTCTTGCATATTGCACATAACCTGGCATACTAAAGCCAAAAGTGGATGAACAGCCATTATATGCATGTTAAGATGTTGATACTTATCACATCTGTGAAAATTTATTCGTTAAACACGCAGTTTAAAGGGTTGAATTTTTTTAAATACAGAATTTTATACATATTCAACTTTCACACATGGGTACAGCGAAAAACAAATGGGCCTTGATGGGAAAAAACCTGGCCCTGAGGTTATAACTTTTTTCATACTCAACTCAGCTGAGCACCAATTTTATCCTGCTCATAAATGTTAAAATGCCAACAATTGTTGTCATTTTAACATTTATTAGCATGATAAATACAACATATCTGATGAGGGAGCGCAGTGGCTCAGTGGTAGAGTGGTAGAGATACCGAGAGGCTGCAGGTTCAAACCTCACCAGCGTCACTGCGTTGTTGTCCTTGAGCAAGACATAGTACTGCTTCAACCCAGGAAGACCCGTCCCTGGTTAAATGAAAGATTGTTGACAGGATATAATCAAATCAAACAAACAAACAAAACGACATATCTGAGAGACTTAAAGAAAGAAACTTCTTTATTTATTTGTATTTTAGTTTTTATGAGCAGTTAAAATTTTGTTCTCAGTTGAGCACAAAAAAAGTTTTATAACCTCGGGCCTGTCTTCTGGGTTTGCAAACAACAAAGGCGCAGACCAGCTTGATGGGCAGTCTGATCAAAGCCTTTGCTTTGGAAAGTATAATATGAAAACTTATATGAAAACTTGCTAAAAGCAAAATTTTACTAACCTAGTTGGTCTCTGTATCTGAGCAGCCCCATTTTGGTATGACCTGATCTGAAACTCCGAAGACAGTTTCCCCCCCCCCCCCCTTCCCCCCCCCCCCACACACACACACACACACGCACATAATTGCAGCAGATGGCAGATTTGTAAATCCTAAGGCAAAAGGTCTAGATAATTCATGTGAGTTGTCTGCTGGCAGACAATTCACATGAAATATCAAGCCTTCCTTGGCTAAAACAATACATGTTTCCTGCAAATTCTGAATAGTGCTTTTTATAGGTTAATCTGTGATATAAGTCATTTATATACAAATGTTGTGATTTTCTCTTTGAAGATCTATATGGTTTATTTTAATCAATATTATTTGTTTGTGTTAATGCGTAGGTACCAGTCACCAATTTTTCTGTCATGGAGTGACATGTTCTGGTCTTCCTATTCTGAACCAGTACTAACCAGAGGGAAAAGTGTCTTGTTCAAGGCACAACACAATGGATCTGGCAAGTCTTGAACTAGTGACCCTTCGACCGCCAAATCTACCACTCTACCAACAGAGCCACAGCACTCTGCACATATGTTCAACATATCATAATTGTCTGTGATATAAAGGCCCTCTTCCCCGTTGGTGTTCAAGTTAACCCTGAGCCTGCTTAATTTTTTTTCCTTAAAATGTTGTCTGCTTAGTATGTCTACTGTATGTATTGAAATGCACTCCAGATTAGTTTTTATCATGATGGTAGCAGTCTGACCTGGGTCCATATTGTTTGCAAATTAGGCTACCAAAGTACATATCCACTGAATAAACTTTCAGAAACACTATCAGAGTGTCAATCAGTTTGGATCCACATCAGGATTCTATCGGTCATGATCTGGGTCCGAACTGTTTGCAAAGGTCATCAGAAGATGACAAAAGTTGCCTCCAGCAAGGAAAGAGTTAACTCTCCTATGCTAGGGGGCATAGTAGATGTTTTCAGATTTTGTTGGTTCTCTCTGTTTCTGAAGGATCCGTTAAATATCTGATTATTTATCAGATTAAAAATATAAGAGTTCAATGTACCATTTGTGCCTCGACCTGAGAAAACCTATCTTCCTGGTGTGAGAGCAGGTGAAACTCAAACCAGCTCTCTCGGCATCACAGACTAGCTAGAATATTGAAATTTTGTGTGTAGTAAGTTGAGGTATTATTCTTTCCAGGGAGTGAACAACATAGAAACTGATCAGACTGACCAAATGCACAGACTGGACTGCTTCCTTGTTTTTCACAGGCAACAAAGTCAGGGTTTCTTGCGTCACAGCCCATTTGATGACACATGTGAAATGAGCATACAGTAAAACCTGTGTAAAACTGTCACTCTCAAAAAGACAGAAAATTGGTTTTCAAGACCAATTATTGCTCAATGCAGGTTAAAAGTATTGCAGAATGCTCCAAGGGGAGCATTCTGCAATACTTTAGACATTCATTAAGCTACCATTTGTCATTAAGATCTTTGTTTTGTCTATTTTTGAGTGGCCGCTTTACAGAGATGTTACTGTAGTTTCAGCTTACACTTTACAATGTTGTTGAACTACCATATTTACTCCAATATTTAGACAGTTTTACCCTCATCATGCCGTATATCTTTTCTACACTCCTCCCTATTTTTTATCCACATAACTTGCACGATTCAAGTTATAAGCAAGTATTTATAAGCAGAGAAGACAACGGTTTTGATCCTGATCAGCTCGCTTCTCCAGCTGATCTGGATCTACACTGTTTTCAAAACAGGAAGTATCCAAGCTCAGCATGGTTAGGATTAACTCTTGCATGCTGGATAATTTTCAAACTTTTCAAAAAATTATTTCAGGAACACTATCAGTGTCAAACGGTTTGAATCCTGATCAGGACTGACATTCTGTCAGTCCTGATCTTGGTCCAAACTGTTTGCAAAGGTTATCAGCAGACAACAAAAGTCGTCGCTAGCAAGGAAAGTTAACTTCTTTGCAAAATTATCCTTAAATTCGAAAAGTGCTTTTGATAATTTGTGTTAAATGTCCTGGTGACAAAGTGCAAACAGTGTAAACCCTAATGAGTATGCTCCATCATGAGCAGACTGAGATGGGTGTACACTGTTTGACCAGGCCTATGTGTCAGAATATTTGGGTAAATATGGTAGTACTAAAATATTTCTTTGTTATGTTTTTATTTATATTTTAGCTATTCTATTTTATTTTAAATTAAAGAGCAGTATAGTGATAATGTCTTGTTGTTTATCAACTCCAATATGTGTTGTCTCAGTTTGTTGCCTTTTACAGCTTACAGTAAATGTCCTAAAATTTTGAACACTTCTCTCTTTCTGTTCTCAAATAAAATGGTTTCAGGACATTTACATAATGCTTGTCAGAATAGCAAACCGGGAAGACTCTTCAGAAGCAGTCTGATCTGGGTCTGCAATGTTTTCTAGGCCTTTTTGGCAGGCAACTAGTGTTCGAAATTTTAGAACAGCTACCTTAGTAAACATTGTTCAGGTCATGTTGGGCACACAGATTCAGTTATAGATCTATGTTTCTAGACAAGTTTGTTGTCCAAAGAATGAGTAAATGTTCTTTTAGGGATATGCTTTTATTCCGGATTTTGAGCAGTAAAGCAAACTGCAGTCCTCATCTTGACGAAATGAAGCATCTCATCTGGCTCTACAATGTCATTGCAGTCACATTTTAAGGATCCTTTTTAATGAGCGAAAAATGAATGAAATTGTATACATTGTACTAGGGAAATACCAAATTTACCCTAAACATTCCGACAAATATTAAATGGCTGATCAAACAGCATAAACATGATAAATCCAGATCAAGGACCAGTCTGATCAGGGTTTACACTGTTTGTGATTCCATCTCTACATTTAAAATGCTATTAGGTAGTCCAAACAGAATTCTTGAAATTTTAGGATAATTATCGAAGATAGTTAAGGTGTTCAAATATTTAGCGTAATTTTCATGCCTGATAAAAGAAACCTGGGGCCAGTTTCATCGCAACAAATCTAGTTTCATCACAACAAATCTATTGGGAGCACAGTGGCTCAGTGGTAGAGTGCTTGACTCGAGACTGAAGGGCCACGGGTTTGAGCCTCACCGGCGTCACTGCGTTGTGTCCTTGAGCAAGAACATTAATCCTAGCTTAGTACTGGTTCAACCCAGGAAGACCCGTCCCTTTATAACTGAAAGATTGTTGATGGGACCTAAAGAATCAAATCAAACAAAAAACAAAACAACAAATCTAGTTTCATCACAACAAATCTAATGTCGTAATAAATGCAAGTAACAAGCCAGATTCAAAGGCTTTCTTTTCCAATCTAATGACTTGACAACAAATGTATGTTTAGTTATGATAAACCCTTTCAGACCAATGGAATTTTCCTTAAAGCTACATGGGAATAAAGTCAGATGGTCCATTGTATAAATTAATGGGTCACAGGTTTTAGTTTTAAAAAAAAAATTGTATTTCTTTCTCTAAAGATTGATTTGGTCTAAACACAAACAGTGCCGTCCCTAATGAAATGCTGCATTATGCTGTATTTCGTCTGGGTCTTTGCTGTTTGCCGAAGTACCTACTTACAGGTTTCTGGTCTCCAAAGGGTTAATAACATGCACAGCATTAACTCGTCCAGTGTCAGAACCAAATTACTCAGGAAGTTTTAAGCTGAACTTTTCCTGCAGCATTTCATCAAGGTCTGCACTGTTTGCTAACAAAATCAACCTTCAGAAAAAGAAATGCCATGTATGTAACTTTATGGAAAATTCTGTTAGTCTGAAAAGGGTTAAAGGTTAATAGTTTTCAGAACCAGTCGTCGCAGCTTTGTTTAATATCCTGATTGGTGTCTCTCCGTAATTTAGTCTGAAGAGCTGACTCCCCACTTTTCCTGATTCTCCGAGCTTTTAGAACTTCCTGTTTCTTTTTCTGTTGTTTCTTCACCCTCTCCCTAATCACCGATGATTGTGTACTCGTTCTACTCACACTGTCCGAGTCCCATGTTCTTTGTAGATGTGTATTTACATGAGTTAAACTTTCCTTATTTCTAAAGGGTCTGAACTCTCTGTTGGATTCACTCATATTAACAAGTTCATCTACAGTTTCATCATCAAACTCTTCCTCCTTAAGCTCACTTTTAGCTTTATCAAAATCATTTGCATTCGTTTCAGAAAAATCACTATCAAGTTTACTATGTAATCTATCTGTGTCCTTTTGTTGACCTAAAGTAGTTGTGTCTTTTTTATCACTCCGGCCTTGTGCAAATATTTCCGTTTTATCTTTATCGTCTTGGTTTACTGCAAGTTTCAACTTTTCAATTCCAGTTACTAAATCCTTTGCTACAGAGTAGGCTTCATACTCATCACCCAAACCACTGCTTTTTTCATTAACTAGAACTTTATCAGCATCTTGTTTTATGACGCCTGAAACTGCATCTAACTTATCTCTTAGGAATGTTTCCGTTTCTCTGACTTCATTCTCGTTTATATCTTCATCATGTA
The DNA here is from genome assembly GCA_964019695.1 of Loripinus fragilis. Taxonomy (NCBI): domain Eukaryota; kingdom Metazoa; phylum Mollusca; class Bivalvia; order Lucinida; family Lucinidae; genus Loripinus; species Loripinus fragilis. Next base: position 82,340,923 of record OZ026522.1, on the reverse strand, counting down.
CGTTATCATCCTCGTCACCACTTCCAATGTTGTCATCATCTTCATCTCTATTTCTGGGTCTGTCAGGTCCACCAAGAATGTTCAACTCATCTGCTGCCTCGTCAAACTGATCAGAAAGGTCCTTCGTAAAACCACTAGCATATACCTCAATGTCGAGGTTATCAGAACGCCTGCAAATGAAAGGAAAGTGTTAAATGGTGTTTTTTTATACAATAACTAATATATGGTAAATTGCTGAAATTCTGAATACTTATTACCCAAGAAAAAGGTCTACTTGTGTTATGTAGAACTTTGATGTTACTGGCTGGTACAAGTCTTCCATTCAATTATGTGGATAAATTATGTGGATATTTCTCCGTAAATTCAGGACCTTGAAAGGTGGAGAAACTATGGTAATATTTTCTATATCCTCAAAGTGTTTATAAACTTGTATAATTCCAACTCAATGTTTTCATTGTTTTTTCGGCGATTTGATTGGTCCGTTGGTAAAATTAAATGGGTTTTACACTTCAATAAAAATCTGTGCGTATGAATATTTGATATCTGCCTTGATTTCACAATGCTAATAACGAACTATACATAAAACTTCGAACACAAGTGACAAGTAGGGTACCCTATTGTTGTGTCCGAGATAAAACATTCACCAGTTTAGATATAGTTAAACATGTTGAAAGCTCATTTGAAAATACCTTACACCCTATGAGGGTGCATCTTCAAAGCAACAGGAGGAACTCGAAGAAATGAACCCGATGACGTGGTTATGTGATGTCACTTAACACAAACAGTCACGTCATCGAAGAGAATCGGCATCAAAACAATGGCTTTACCAACAACGAAATATTTCAATACAGTTTGACAGCGTCAAAACGAACTTTTTAGGCTTACGCTTAGGGCCTACTAATGTGGAGATTTTAGGCAGGGACTTGTGAAGGTAAACTTGTGCTTTTTAAAACCTGTCATTCCGTGGAATGGCCTTAATCTAAATGCTCTTCAATGAGCCCAGCAAGCTAAGAAAACAATTTCCAAACTAGGGAGTTGTTTTGAGCTCATACTCATAAACTCGCTCCAAATAGAGTGCAATTTTAATAATTATTTAGCATTAACAAAGTTTTGAACTGACATAATTTTCAAGATGGCTGCCCCATCTTTCATAGACAGTGGTTACGAACTATTTTCTTTCAGTGGGCTTTTAAATTTCAAATGTTGTCAACAACCCTTTACAAATGTGCTGTTTTGTGCCAAAATTGGAATCATACGGAACGAAATTTAATTTTTTTGTTTTTATCGATGTGTAAACTCCGGCGAATCACTCACAAATTTAATTCGCCGGAGTTTACATATCGATAAAAACCAAATAAAAGCACCGCAAGCACTGCATAATACCCCGCCACTGCTGGGGGCACCAAATGTTATTTTGTGTGATATATAATGCCTAAATAGCAACAGAACTGAGATAGACAGTGATATGACGTCCTTAGTCACAATATGTAACCTTTGATGGTCAACATATCTGTGAAGTTTCATTCAGATACTCCATATAGTAAATGAACTACAGGTCAAAAACCATTTTTCAGATCAATCAAGGGCGGATAACTCATGAACTGGAAAGGTAAGGGTGACGGTCCTTACTAAAAATATGTAACCTTTGATGTTCAACATATCTGTGAAGTTTCATTCAGATGTTCCATATAGTAAATGAACTACAGGTCAAAAACCATTTTTTCAGATCAATCAAGGGTAGATAACTCATGAACTGGAAAGGTAAGAGTGAAGATCCTTAGTCACAATATGTAACCTTTGATGATCAACATATCTGTGAAGTTTCATTCAGATATTCCATATAGTAAATGAACTACAGGTCAAAAACCATTTTTCAGATCAATCAAGGGCACATAACTCATGAACTGGAAAGGTAAGAGTGATGGTTCTTAGTCCCAGTATGTAACTTTTGATGTGAAACATATCTGTAAAGTTTCATTTAAATATTCCACATAGTAAAGGAACTACGGGTAAAAAACATTTTTAATTCAATCAAGGGCGGATAACTCACAAACGGGAAAGGTAAGAGTGACGGTTCTTAGTCACAATATGTTACCCTTGATGTGAAACAAACCTGTGAAGTTATATTCAGATATTCCACATAGTAAAGGAACAATAGGTCAAAAACCTTTTTTCAGACCTATCAAGGGCGGATAACTCACAAACTGGGAAGGTCAGAGTGACGGTCCTTAGTCACAATATGTAACCTTTGATGTGCAACATATCTGTGAAGTTTCATTCAGATATCATGAACAGTAAAGGAATAACAGGCCAGAAACCATTTTTCCAATACGAAAAAGGGCAGTAACTCCGTTAAAAATGGACGGATTTTGCCCATTAACAATCCCATACCACTCATCGCCGATAACAATATGTATGCAAAATTTGAAAAAATTCCGTGAAAAAATACTCAAGTTATCGATCGGAAATGGTGAGCACGGACAGACGGACGGACGGACGGACAGACGGACAGACACCGAAGGGTATAACATAATACCTCGCCACACTTTAGTGGCGGGGTATAAAAATGAAATTTCATTCCTATAAGGAAATATTATTTTAAAGCAAGTACCAGCCATAAGGAAGCAGGTTTAACTTTTCCATAAAACCGATTTAAGCAAGTAACCGTCTTAAGCAAGCAGATTTTATTTTGCATTGAATAACAAAATCTGCTTGGTTGAGACAGGTAACATTGATCATAAATCTAAGGATCTTGTTGCATTGCATTATGCAATATAATTTGCATATTAGGAATATTTTGTTAAATTGGGCAAAATTGTCAGCAGAGAATGTTATTTTTATATATTCTATAGGGAAATGTGAAGATAACTGATTTCATGGACCTGTTGGCATAAAGATTTCCAATGTGAATATATCCCTCCAAAAGTACAGCAAATACAGTCGCTATTTGAAAGGTGTGAAACCAATGGTTGCTGTCACCTATGTGAAGCCCACATTTCATTCAAGTGTTAACATTGGCATATGCATACAAACTGCATAAAATCAAAAGTGATACACCAGAATTTACACATCAAAAAAAAACAATTTCTTAATGTACTAACATCCATAATATAGCTCCAGAATGGCAAGCATATAGACTAGTATACTTTGAAAGACATCAACAGCTTTGATAAACATGGCAAAGTGCTTTAGTAAGTAAGGGTGCAAAGATCAGGAATTGATACAATCAAGTACCACACCTGACCCAGGATACCAATGGGAAAGTGACAAACTCACAGTTAGACACCACAAACGAGAGCCAAGAGGTCAGCCCTTTCCCAGCACGTGACCACAAAGCACATATAAACAGACGTACACAAAGACATAGCAAACACAAGACAGAACAAAAACATAAAAGATCCACAAAAGAAGTACCGCCTTGGAACGGTCAGTAAAATATTTTACTGGAGGGCTTAAACCGCTTTAACTGCGCCAACCTCACCCTTAATTCAGATGTGGGTCAAGACACATAAATATTTGGTTTGCATGAAAGACCCTAACTTATCAATGCATCATCTCCTAAAACATATAAATCAAGATATAAGCCTGATCTAGGAGTTATTTGTGACTTTAAAATTGATAAAGACGAGCAGGACAGAATTTTTTCCCCAAATGTTTATTTATTCTTTGTGATAACATGTTGTGGGTTCTCGATGGAAGTGTCTTATCAGACAATTAAGAAAAATATTGCCACTTTTCTATATCTACTATATACATATGTAGGTAATTGTTGTATAATCTTTTGACAAGACTTTGTTGATTTTTTGTTTTATGTGCCTCCCATTGTTTGTGGGGGTTCTTTGCTGGTCTTTGTTTTGGTATACATTACTTTGTGTACTTTATAGTTTTGCAATCATCTTGACGTGGAAGAGAGAGCTGGTTGCTTTGCTTTAATTATCTTTCTTATGTCTTGTTACTGTTAATGTTCTGTGGCTCATCCTCATAGTGCCGTGGGTAGGTAGCACTAATGCTATCACACAGATACTTACTTGATGTCTGAAAATTTGGGATACAGTTCACTTTCATAATGGAAACGTCTTGCAAAGAAATCTCTAATACACTGTACATCACGGTTGAAATACCTGGAAAGATAAAAAAAATGTGCTGTTTTGTCCCTATCTCCCAGGAGATCTGGCCTCGAGGTTATAAAACTTAATACAATCTCAAATGTGTCCGCAAGCAACCAATCATTGCGCTTTATTTTGAGTTTGAGAATGAACTCGAGTTTTATAACCTTGAGGCCTGGCCTTGAGATTATAAAACTTTTTTTCACACTCAAATCAATTGAGCATGATATTTATCCTGCTTATAAATTTATCCTGCTCATAAAATGTTAAAATGCCAACATTGTTGGCATTTTAACATTATACGCTGGATAAATACAACATCAATCATGAGCAATCTTTATTTTTCAGTATTAGTTATTATGAGCAATTGAGTTGAGCATTTAAAAAGTTTTATAACCTCGAGGCCAGGGAAGTCTAAATTGAGCCTCTGCTTCTGTGCAGTCTCCGCTCACGCACAAAAAGAATGAAAGTAGATAGAAACTAGCATAAGAATGACTAAATTTATTTCTATATAATCAGAACCATCACCCCATTTTTGAGCAAGCCCATGAAATTTTGATCCTTATCACATATCCATGCAGCAAAGGCTCAGGAAAGCCTGTGCATATACGCAGTCTTGCCTGAGCCTTCACAGCAAACATGCATAAGGCAAGGCATTAGACTGATGACTCAGGCCAATAATAAGGTCTCTAGACCCACTAGATAGTTACACATGCATGTTAAAAGAATGACTAGGTAAATGTGATAAGTACCAAAATCTTGCAAACTGGCTCTAATGGTTTCATAGGTTTAGATAAACAAAATTTTTGAGCGTAAAATTGTAAATATATTTTCTAATCCATCAGTTTGACCATATGTTTTGGGTGCTCAAAAGAACCATCTTATTGAGACAGTTCTTTTGAGTAACCACAACATATGTTTTGGTTGAGAAATAAGAAAATTAAGTTTTTGGTATGCACTCTTAACTTAAGTCCTGTAAGTACCAAAATCTTGCAAACTGGCTCTAATGGTTTGTGTTTTAGTGCCCACTTTATCATGGCTCAATGTAGGAAATGAAGTTATAGTTAATTAGATTGCTTGCCTGACAACATCCTCCCTAGCCTCAACATCCTTAGCAATTTTTGTTTCAATAAAGCTGTTCCTGCTTAGGCCTTGATGCAAGATAGCTCGACTTTGTTGCATCCGAAAAACAAAGGTGCAGATCAACCTGCGTATCTGTGCAGTCTGATAATTGTCTTTGTTATATGTTTTCTGAAAAGCATTATGATTCCACTTGCTACAAGCAGGGTTCCCACAGAAATTCAATAACACAATACCATGATTTTTCCATGATCAACGATGTAATTTCCATGACTTTTTTAATTCACAGCCGCCAACCTTTCATTTAAGCATTATCTTCACCACACTGAGCACAAATGCGGAATGCAGCAACAGCAGCATGGATGTAGACCATGCATGCATTTTGAAATAATTAAAACATGAACCCACCAGTAGCCAGAAAACTACCCGTCGGACACGCAAGTGGTTTCGTCAAATTATTTCACAAAATTCCATGATTTTTTCAGGTTTTTTCACATGATTTTTCCATACATCAATTTTTTTTAGTGATATTCCAGGTTTTCCATGATTTCCAGAGCTTGTGGGAACCCTACATACAAGCAAAACTTTAATATTCTAGCTAGTCCCTGTAGCTTAGCAGACTGGTTTGAGCCTTACTTTGTTCAAAACCTGAAGACAGGTTTTCTCGCGACTTGACTCACTTGGTGCCCAAGTTATTCATACCATATGCACCAATTGCGTCTACACAGGCAAATAGTGCAGGCAAAGACCAAACTGTTAATTAGAACCAGTTTTGAGTTCAAACTAACAGTATTTATAGTTCATTCAGGGTTCATACAGGCAAGTTTGAGTAAAATTCAAGGAATTTTCAAGGACTTCTAAAGACTATCCTACAGTTTTCAAGGACTAAAAGTTTAGTTAAAATCCTGATTTAAGTGTTAAAATTCTACTTCAGAAATGCTAGACTGAGATAATGGAGACATTAGTACTGGAAAATTAGTATAAAATTGTTGTACCTTTATTTGGTTCAGCATTTGCTGCACCAAATAAATGCACAACAATTTTATACTGATTTAGGTCTTTATCAACAGTGCTAAGGCCTACTAAAAATAGTAGAATTCAAGGACTTTTAAAGGCTTTTGAGTGATTTTGTAGCACTTTTCAAGGCAGATTTAATTTTCAAGGACTTTTCAAGAAAGCCCTCTAAATTCAAGTACTTTTCAAGCCTGTGTGAACCCTGTCATTATATATGTCTACCAAAACCCTTTTCAGAAAATGCAGGAGCCAGCATGAGACTTCTGTACTGATTGTATAGGCAAGCAGCCAAGGTTAAGAGTAGCCTGTGCATCTTGGTAGTCTTGCCAGAGCATTCACTGCTCACATGCATAAAATAAGGAAGTACATGTAGATGAAGGCTTAGACCAAATACTATTTGAAATTTAGTGACAGAAATTTACCATTCCGCATTCTGGTGAGATGTAGATATCATCTGTGGGAAATCTATCATAGTAACTTTATCAGTATCATCAAGCACCAGATTAAACTCATTAAAGTCTCCATGTATCACTCCACAGTTACCCAGGCGAACTATCAGCTCCATACATTCACTATAGACAGTTGCTGCATCCTGGAGGTCATGCACCTGACACCTACAAATAGAGAATACTAGGTGAGTGTCTTATGATATCAAGTTTACCAGACAAGGCTTCGAGGACCCTTGTTGACATTGCAAGGCTTCCCGAGTTATAGAGAATACTAGGTGAGTGTCTTTTGAGTATCAAGTTTACCAGGCAAGGTTTGTGATGGTGAAGAAATTCAAATTTGACCGACTCTGTTATTAAAATGCTGGCCCAACAATGAACTTTCTGAGTGTCTTCACACACGCTCTTGATCGACGTTTTGTGACTTCAGAGTATGTTACAGATTAATGGTTATAGCTGTAAAAGCAGTGCATACAGCTAACGTTCATAGCATCTTACTAGATATTTTGCTCAGTGATATTTAAATGTGCTTAAACGGTTCAGAATTATGATAGCACACACAAGTTATTGATGATGTGCCTTTTGATTTTAAAGATACTTGTGTTCTTCGAGTGGTCAGAGGCTCTATTGGTTGTCAAATGAATTTCGTTTACTAGGAGCATAATGATAACAGTTTGTAATGTAAAAATTTGAAAGAAATGTGTTCATATATTAAGAGCTGGCAGACATAAACATCAGGCAGACATAACTTTATTGTTTGAGTATATATGTATGCGATCTTCCATCAAAAAGTAAAGGATTAAACACTTACATAGGGTAACCACTCAATAGTTCCATGATTACAGCATGTCTGTTGAAGTCCAGAGGCTGTGGCACAGGAAATCCTCTATCATACAATGCCTGAAATATACATGAATAGACAACTTAGAGTACATAACTCTTAGGCTGCTAATCATGACCTAATGCATGGGTGAAAGTTCAAAATTTTCAAAATCCTGAACTTTCGAAAACCCAACCTTAATACTTGCAGTATGCCCACTAAATATTCACAGTTTCAAGTTTAAATGGTCAATTGTCTTTAGACAGACTGGAAATTAATCAGAGAAGATATGATAATCTACCTAATTCAGCATTTTGAGGCTGACTTTCCACACTTGCCAAGTGTCATCTGCTGTGGGTCGTCTACTGTTCCTTTTACAAAGTCTTTGTAGCAAAGAGTGTGGACCCAGATCAAACTGCTCCTTTAGGAGTCCACACTGTTAACCTGTATGCTGAAATTAGTCTGTGATGTTAACAACTAAATGCTGCAGACGACACTTTCTCAGTAAAATATACATTTTTTTCCTAGCAGGCAAAGAATTTATATTGCACAATGAATGTATTAATTATCTTGTTATTTAAAAAAATCTTGGTTTGACAATGTTAAAGCTGAAAAAGCATATTGCCTTTTTTCAATGTTAACAAGAACAGATGCAATTCACAAATGAGGTGTACATGGTTAATTCCCCCCCCCCCCCCCAAAAAAAACGAAAATAAAAAAGGGATGGTAAGCAGATAATCCCTTTGGCCGGTGCTAGAGGGCTTAAGAGTTATTTCCATTAGCTCTCATGTGAATAGACTCCTCATTACTCATTTATAGACGAACAGATCATGTTTGACAAGAAATTCATTCCTATTGTCCCAGACAAAGTGTTATATGAGTGACACTGTACATGTATTACCTTCATAAAAGCAAATTCTTTCATAGCTGCCAGTCGAGACAGGTATAGCCAAGAAGCATTGCCACGGTGTCTGTGATAGTCACGCTTGTTCTTTAGTTGACGGAATGATGTTCTTCCGAGTCTAAAAAACAAAAATAAAGTAAGCGTTCTTAAATTTTGAACACTACTTGCCTGCCAAAAAGGCCTAGACAAACAGAGCAGACCCAGATCAGACTGCTAACGAAGCAGTCTGATCAGGATCTTCCATGTTTGCTATTCTGAAAAGCATTTTGTGAATTCCAGCCTTGATACAAGCATTTTAGTTCAGATTTTGTTTGTTTGATTTAAAACTTTACATCCCAGTCAACAATGTTTCAGTTATGACGGATGGTATGGGTCTTCCTGGGTTGATTTTGTTTGTTTGATTTGATTCTTTGCGTCCACTCAACAATCTTTCAGTTATGCGGGACGGTTCTTCCTGGGTTTAACCAGTACTAAGCTAGGATAAATGTGTCTTGCTCAAGGACCACAACGCAGTGACGCCGGTGAGGCTCGAACCCGCTACCCTTCGGTCTCGAGTCAAGCACTCTACCACTGAGCCACTGCGCTCCCTCTTCCTGGGTTGAACCAGTACTAAGCATGGATTGATGTGTCTTGCTCTTGAACACAATGCAGTGACACCGGTGAGGCTCGAACCAGCAACTCCTCGATCTTGAGACAAGCACTCTACCACTGAGCCACTGTGCTTCCATTTTGGTTGAGAGTAGAAAGAGAAAAGTGTTCAAAATTTAAAACATTTAGAGTAATCAACTATCTGACTCACAATAATCTCATTCATAAGTGAAAGTCGAAAATTTCCAAAATCCTACACTTAAATCTTGTCCTGCTGAATGATTTAATCCTTAAAGTGCCACCTATAATTTGCAGCAGAAGACAATTGCAAATTTTGCCGCTCTTGCAAAAATTAACAAATAAGGCATGATATGATATGAGAATCATCTGCTGGCAGATTCTCATGTAGTATCATACCTTATTTTTGTCGAAAATTGGGAAAGATGTCGCAAAATTTGTCGTCTGCTGCAGTTGTGATTGGCGCTTTAAGGATTGATTTGTCACATTCACTTCTGTTTTCCAGCTCATTCAATTAATACAGTGAATTATGAGACTGCATAGAAAACAGTGGTAACATTTGGGCATGAGAATGACGGTCTGCATGCCTGATTGTAAACCCAATCACAGTTTATAGTTATGGTTTCCTCTTTAATTGCACGACAGTGGGTCAGGCCTCCAACTCAATGACGTCCCTGACGTAATCCATAGGTTGGCCTAATGCTTGTCTTTGGCTGAACTCAACTTGAGGTTTTCTTTAGCTCTGACTATCTGTGTGTCACTTTTCTTTGTTTCATCATAGTGCATTAATTTGATTAGATTGTTTCTCTGTGATGATGCATTGCATTAGTTAGGAAGCCTCAATAAGAGCTAAACAATTTTGTGTTTTAACAACAACAGAATCTAGGGCAAAGATTTAGCACCAGTTAAATCCATTTAAGCCCCCAGGTGGGTTAGGCTGCTGTCCGTTCTAAGGCAGCAGTTTTGTTGTTGATTCATTGTTTTATGTATCTCCCATTGTTTGTGGGGGTTCTGTGTTTCGTCTTTGCTTTGTTAAGCATCACTTTGTGTCCTTTCTAGTTTTGCAATCATCTTGACGAGGAAGAGAGAGCTGGTTGCTTTGCCTTTGGTTTGGTTGTCTTCTTGTGACTGTTTGTTTGGTTAACTGTTTTACGTCCCAGTGAACAATTATGGTCATATTGAGACGGTCATTTCACCTAACCACACTTTTTTTCCTGGGCAAGCTTGACTAAGGGGTTAACCAGTACTTTGTGCACATACTTTTGCTTGTAACCGACAACAACCCTTCTTGAATCAGCGGAAGGAGGAGAATGACCGTAGAAATTATTTCATGACCAATCTCCATGAAAGTATGGAACTGGGCCGGGATCAATCTCACAACACCTGGATCTGCCGTCAGACTTGCCTCCAACATCTGCAATCAGACTCGCCTCAAACTCCGCCACAGGGGCCGGTCTTGTGACTGTTAGTGTTCTATGGCACTTCTGTTGGTCTGCAGTGTGTGATTGTGGTATTTCCTGAACATACTCACTTGCTTTTGATTAGGTGTTGGTGACCTTGCCTTAATTTTGGAGGTCACAATGGAGCGAAATACACCAAATTTGAGTGTTTGTGGTGGGGGGGACATAAAAATTATTTTCTCTGAATTCATTACTAGGTTTTCTTTATATTTAGAAAAAGGGGTAGATTCTTTGTTTAAAAAAAAAAACAACATCAAACATTTAGCTTTTTAATAAATCTGGTCAGTAGCAAATAATCGGTACATAATTTTAACATTACTGTCTCTTACCGGTGAAGTTTAAGGGCCCATTGCTTTTCTTCTTCATCAGCAACTATATAGATATCTGAAAAAAAATCAATGGACATATACACATGGGTGAAAGTCCAAAATCCTGAACTTTCAAAACTTTGATAGATCTTAAAACTTGCAATATGCCCACTAAATATTAACAATTTGAAGCTTAACTGGTCAATTTTCTTATGACAAACCGAATATAAATCAGAGAACCTATAATAATCTGCTGAATTCAGCATTTTGAGGCTGCCTTTCTATGGAAAGTCAGCCTCAAGTCCTAAATTCAGGAATAATCCTGAAAACGTTCACCCATGTACACATACAATAGAAAGACGAGTAAATTCTACAGATAACTATAGTCACAATCAGCATCATACTCATCAGAACTACCACCAAATTAGTAAGTTCTGTAGAGTCTGTAGGTGGTGTTTAGGACAGGACCCCCCGGGTAGCTCAGGTGGTAAGAGCACCTGATTAGTGTTCCGGGGTCGTGGGTTCGAGCCCCACCTCGGGCGGCATTTTTCCCCTCTGGTTTCTGTACAGTTCTGTCTAGAAATTGAGATTGTAAACTAGAAAAAGTGTCCATGGGACACGGATGCCCCCGCCTATTGTTTTTATTTCACCTGCAATTAAACATTGGGTATCTAATGTTCATAAGCTTCTGTAGTAATTAAACCCAAAAATGACTAAGTTCAAACTGTGAAAAAAGTGACAAAAAATGATCTGAGGGTTATATCCAAATGTCATGCACATCTTCAGTCCTTGACAAAAACACCAGTAAAGTTTCAAAAGGATTGGGATAAAATTGTAGGAGGAGTTGCGCTCACAAGGTACCTAATGTCCATAAGCTTCTGTAGTAATTTAGCCCAAAAATGACTAAGTTCAAACTGTGAAAAAAGTAACAAAAATTGATCTGAGGGTTATATCCAAATGTCATGCACATCTTCAGTCCTTGACAAAAACAACAGTAAAGTTTCAAAAGGATTGGGATAAAATTGTAGGAGGAGTTGCGCTCACAAGGTACCTAATGGCCATAAGCTTCAGTAGTAGTTGAGCCCAAAATTGACTAAGTTCAAACTGTGAAAAAAGTGACAAAAATTAATCTGAGGGTTATATCCAAATGTCATGCACATCTTCAGTCCTTGACAAAAACACCTGTAAAGTTTCAAAAGGATTGGGAAAAAATTGTAGGAGGAGTTGCGCTCACAAAGTACCTACCTAAATGATGGACGAACGGAAGGACGCACGGACGGACAGACATGGGCAACGCTTAATGCCCTTCCGCATTCTACGAATAGCGGGGGCATAAAAAAAAACATGACTGTCCTGATATAAGTTTGTCCACAACTTGGGTTGTGCACATGTCTACAGTGCAGTCCCTTAATAACGGTATGTTTGGGGTCTACAGGAATAGAAAGTGTTATCCTCTCATGTGAATCCTGTTATAAAGGAGAAATTTTACAAAAGAAGTTATAGGAAAATGACCATTTCAATAAGAAATTGGCCTGCTTGTTCATGAAGAGTAAAAAAGTTAAATACTAGGAAGACAGCCCCCTCTAACATCTGACCAGTGTGCGTAAATACCACAACTGAAGAGATTAAAACAGAACTTCAAACTCACACAGACGCATATCTGCATAGGCATTTTTCCCTTGTAGATTGCAGGCCTCCAGGCGGGAAAATGTAATTGAAATTTAATATTCTTTTTTCAAAACCAAATTTTTGAGCCACGACATGTGATTTCCAACCATGTGACATTTTGACAAGTGTAGACTCAGATGAGCTTTTAAGCTTAGAAGCTCCAAATGATGTTCAGTCTGAAGCTTAATCACAGGGGGTTAACTCAGTCACAGTGCGGGGTGATTCTTTATGAAAGTTGTCAATGATGCTTTATGAAAGGGTTACAGGTGCTTTATGATTTCCTTAATCAGTATAAGGTAGGTGATGGGAAACTGCATTAAACGTAAGATTTTCGAAGCCCGAAATTATTTTATTTTTATTAATTCATATAATTGTAAAGCTCTGTCAGATATTGCAATGATGGTTTGTGTCAGGGATTAATGAGCGGTTTAATTCAGATATTGTTAAAATCCGTAACAAAAATCAGTATATTTATCAAAGTACATATTCCATCAAAGATAGTGTGCATACAACTTCAAATTCAATCTAAATGTGTTTGAAGAAATCAATTTTCTCCTCATGTAAAACTATGAAGGGCTTATTTTAAATGACTAATATTGACAAGCCAAAAACTGGTGGTAAAGAATCTGTAACATATTTTGGTAACAGGTTCTTTACCTGTCTGAATGATGGATAACTGGTTCTTTATGAAAGGGTTCGGATTCTTTATGAAAAAAAATGCAAAGATGTTAATGGTTTTAGAATCAAATATCAAGGCAATTAGGCCTATTACTGCAGCCCTGACGTGTTTATTGATTAAATTAAGACTTAACGGCCCATTCAACAATATTTCTGTCATTTTGGGACTCCTCCAAGAGACAGGGAGAGACTAAAAGGGCCCAATCCTATCCAAATTTGCCACAAGTCAAGCAAATCACGCCCTATCATTACGATTAAGGTTAAGATTTATTTCAATATTATATCAGTGAAGACATAGCCTCTGATTTTGTTTAACTGTTGTTTGATTTGATTTGTTTGTCTATGGTAAACAGCTGTGGTCATCTTAACTACAGTGTTCCTATGCAAGCCTACTTTAGGGCAGTTTACCATTACTTTTGCCCATTCTTATACAAGTAACTGGCAACTTGGTCTTCTTGAATCATCAAAAGAGGAAACAATTCTCCATGAAAAATATGCTGTGTGCGATCTCCTGTCTGCTTGAATATTAAGCAGATAGGCAACTGACTGAACTACAGAGTTCAGATTGCTAGCTAAGCATCGCATGTGTGTGTCCCGAGGGTGGGGGACAGAGGGTTTGCATCACAAGTTGTTATATGTTTACTTAGAAATACTGTTATTGACAACCAGGAGAAGCAGTAGGACCACTCCGGTCCAATTGCTTCGAAAGGGAGGCCAGGTCGGCACTGCCCTCTGTGAAAAGCTAAAATAAAGTTTTCAGGACACCCAACCCCAAGACAGAATTTTCTGGATCCTCCGATGCATCGTAAACATCCATACCCTCCTATCAGCATCCAGTACTGTAGCATTGTATCCGAGACATCAATATGTCTTTTTCGAAACTCCTAATAGGAGCATGTGGTGGATTGATGGGGTTGGGGTAGCTCAGCGTATTTTGAAGGGACTTAACATGAATTAGTGAGAGTTGAACCTGACAGGGTAGAGTAGGAGCATTTGGTCTTGTCGGGATGGGTATACCTGGGTAGATCCAGCACTAAAGAGCGGGTAAAATGTCTGATTGCTTTGAGATTTTTCAACCCAAAAAGAGACATGCAGACAACAACTATTTACATATTTGGATTCTCAAAAGAAACGTTTTATTTAGACGGTTCTTTTGAGTACCCAGAAGAAATACAAAAGATTTTTTTTTCAAAATTCCCAAACGCTGGTGCAGTATTGATAAACATGCGGGTAGGCGGCAATCGAAAACGCTCTAAACAATCGACGAACGCGGATAAAAATCGCAAGAAACAGTGTTTACGATTGCCAATCGGGCGACAAATGACAATAGAAAAAACTGTTTCTATCGATTTTTGATCTACGTTCGTCGATAGTATTAACGCTTTCGATTGCCGCCTAACCGGTGTGATAAAGAAAGTGTCCGGCTTTTGTGTCTGTACGGGAGATAATCCTCACTTAAGCCTTTAATATGGCTGCACTTACGGCACATCTATGTGAACATTATCCTTTTTAAGCATTATCTAACTTCACTCATACCTCGGGGGAAGGGTGCGTGTGATTTAGGGGAGGGGGTACCCTCAAGTACTCTTTCTACAAAGGCTTGGTCCCCTCCCCCGCATCCCCACAAAATTTTCAGGATCCGCCCTTGAATAGCTTGATGTAGCACGAAAAGTGATAAAAGCATGCACGCTGGCTCCAAGGCGCTCCGTGCATTTTCTTCTTCAGCTATAAAAGCTATCTAGACTTGAAATATTGGGTGTAGTTTTTAAAATTGACAGAAAACAACAAAGATGTGGACAAATGTGAGCCATCTCTCTGTAAAAATGCAAAACATGTCTTCATTCGGTGAGTGACAATTAAGCTTAAAAAATCAAAGGATGACTGGGCTTAAGTCTGATGCAACCTCAAAAAGCTTGCCAAAAACTGCGTTTGATCATTACACCCAAGTCGGCTGCTGCATATATTTATTTAGATTACTGACTTATATATTAGCACAGAAGCAAACTGCAACAGTCTGTTCTGGGTCTACATTATTTGCCTATGATGCTTCAAAAACATTCAGCATACGACAAAAGCAGACAGCTTATGTTGTAATTGACAAGCAGATCAAATTAAAGCAATTCTAAAATCGATGTCCATGCACGTTAGAAGAAAATATTTCTTGTCTTACCATAAACAAAAAAAATGTTTTTGGGCGAGGTACTTCTATTACAGAAAGGACACGATTAAATTGCAAAAACTACAATTTTTCATTTTAACGGGTCATATTTTTTTTAAAAAAGGGTAATACAGAGTTAAAGTCCTTGTGTATTACACGTCGTCTTATGTTGATTGAAGATACCTTAAACTGTTATTGAGATACAGAGAGGACTCGAAGCATGCATGATCGATGGACAGACATCTGACTTGAAGTTGTTACCTTGAACTTGGGAGATGGTATGAGTGTTGTGCCAACATATTAGATTCCGGGTGTAACAGCTTCTGACCAGGTTTGAGCCAAAGTTGTGACCTTGATTTTGGGAGTTGGTGGTTAAGAGTTGTATGCGACACACCTGCATGGGATCAGTTAACTGTAACCATGTGAAGTTATAATCAAAATATAATGAGATTGGCCTACCCGGGCACGAAACCCATAGTCACAGCGTGGCTCACAGAATTTGGGTCAAAGCTGTGACTAAATTGATATTAATACATATGTGCTTCCGCGAGTAGCCATGTCCTTGGTGGTTGCATACAAGAAAGGCACAGACCAGCCAGTGCATCCGCGCAGTCTGATCAGCAAATTTGTTAATCGTTCATTGGAAAGTATCATATTCAGATGCCCTACAAGCGTAAATTTAATTTTTTATCAAGTCTCTGTAGCTGAATCTCACTTTGTCGGAAACACTGAAGACAGGGTTTCTCGCGTCGCGACCCAATTATAAAGTCTGATGAGATATGATTTTTTATTCATGTTTTTTCTTTTAATTTTTTTATTGATATTGATGTATTTTAACTAAATCATCATTCCTCTAAAATACTTCTTCTTTTGCTTTTTCTTTTTCTACTATCTCATAGATGTTTGAACAGACATAAATTAATTTTCTGGACAGCATAAGATAAAATGTGGAAAGGTAGCTCTTGCTTGTTTATTTGATTTGATTTTTTATGTCCCAGTCAACAATCTTTCAGCTATGTCGGGACGGGTCTTCCTGGGTTGAACTAGTATTAAGCAAGGATAAATGTGTCTTGCTCAAGGACACAACGCAGTAACGCCGGTGAGGCTCGAATCCGCAACCCCTCGGTTCTGAGTCAAGAACTCTATCACTGAGCCACTGCACTCCTTTGGAATGGTAGCGGTTGGTATGGACACATAGGAGCAATATTAGCATCTACGACGGATATCAGTCACGTGGTACACCTTCATGCTATCGGTTGTATTCATATGAGAGTATAATTTTATTGGGTCCCGTAGCTCAGTCAGAGGCAAGCCCAGCTGTTCATCAAGGGTTCATGAGTTCCATTGCGACCCAACCAAAGTCCATTATTTCCTGGAGATTGGTCATGAATACAGATATACGTTCATTCACCACCTTCTGCTGATTCAAGAAGGGTTCTTGTCAGTTTCAAGTAAAAGTATGTGCAAAAAGTACTGTTTTATACCCCTATTCCACACAGGGCCCGAATCCCACAAATCGCCACGAGTTGACAAATATTCCGATTCGTGGCTGAAATGTACTCAGTTCCGAAAATCTTAACTGAATCATACAGTCCGTAGTCAGTTCTTGCAATTCATAGGCCTATTGGGAATTCGGATCAAAAGATTTGAACTGTTCAAAACTTAGCCACGAATTCCCCGACTCGAAAAATCGTGCTTGATTCGTGACAATACCTAATGCATTTTTGGACATTGTAACTGAATTGTAATCGATTCGGTTCCATTCTTAGGCATTCGTAGCTACTCACAACTCATTCGTGGGTAATCGGGAGATTAAGACAAGCAATAAAACCAAAGCAGAGATAGTAGAAGGACTTTCCCTTAGAGTAACTACCCCGTCACATGCATACATTCGAGCCAGTCCTGGAAGTGGAAACAGATTTGGCAGATTCAGGAGCACAATCAGGATCAGTCAGTAACTCCTGGCTGGTGGTTTTGCTGATGGCGAACTACCATATTTTTTGAAGCCAGGGCCTCTTAACGTTGTTGTTTTCTTCTAGCTATATAAGTAGCTGTTTAGACAATTACGTTGCAGGATCAATTCTACAGCTGACAAACGATTAACATTCATTTTGGAACTGATCCCCCCCCCCCCCCCCCGCCGGAAAAAAAAATTGTTGACTTTCCCCTCTCCTACCCCCCGCTCTCCTACCTCCCCAGACCCTGGGAACGGGGTCAATAGGTCAAAATTCAACTTTTTTCCAGAACAGCATCAACGCAAACCAACAAAGACATTTGTACCTGCGGGGATCCAGGAATTTTTGTCTGGGTGGGGTGGGGGGGTCCAGGCTCCTCAACTTATTTTACAGTTTACAATGGGGGTGCAATGGTTCTTATTACACATTTTCCAGAAGGGTCCAACTTTTCCCAGGGGGGGGGGGGGGGTCCAAATGCTTATTTCTATAGAAACTCATAACTTGTGATTTTCCAGGGGGGGGGGGGGGGGGTCTGGACCCCCTATCCCCCCTCTGGATCCCGCACATCAATGTGGCATTTTGGCAGGAATTGGCTTAGACGAGCCTGTGCGGCCTCTTTTTAAGCTTAGAAACTCCAAATGTTAATCTGTCAATAGTTTTTAAGGGACTAGCAAAGGCTCTGATCAGACTGCGCATATGCGCAGGCTGGTCTAAGCCTTTGGTGCTCGCACATACCACATTGTTGGAAATCTCATATTGCGGCCCATTTATTGGGACAAAAAATGCATTACGACTGTATATCAGGACGAAATTGCATTTGTCTCATAATGAACCTGTAACTTCTTTCATAAAGAATATGTAACAGCTTTCTAAAAGAACCTGTAACCCGAATTTTAGGCTCATAATGCATTTGTAACCTTTCATAAAGAGCCATTAACTTCGAAAATTTTTGAAATTGGCTAAAACGTATATTTAAGGAAGAATTTAAGCTTCAGATACCAAATTTATAATATAATGGTTCGTTTCCAAGCATATTTAGCTAGATAAAACTATGAAATATACACATATGGCATTTGTTACAACTTAGCATCTCTATTGTTATTGGTGAATTGTTGGACAGCTAAACTGTATGATAAATGCATAGACTATCATAAAACATGCTGCTTATATGTCTTTTAACAAAATTTGACTCTAAAACTGTCTAATATTACCATTTTCATCCCGTGTCTGGCATGAGCATCGCATCTTGTCAATCATCATTAACCCAAAGTAAAGAATTTGTAACCCTTTTCATAAAGCATCATTGACAACTTTCATAAAGAATCACCCCGCACTGTGACTGAGTTAACCCCCTGTGTTAATAGTCATAGAATATTCAAGCGACTAGCAAATGCGCTGATCAGACTGCCCATATGCTCAGGCTGATATGGGGCTTTGCTTGTCATAATTTACAGTGATTTTATTTGGCCATTTTTGAGGCCGTATATGGGAGTCATTCCCAATCCAAAAAAGGCCTTTATTTTCCCAATTTCATGTATTTTAGCTCTTATTTTCCCAATTTTAATAAAATGTTTTTCCAAATGTGTAGGAAAGGTAGCTTCCCAAAATCCCAAATAAAATTACCACATTGTTGAAAATCTTATGTTGATGGTCATATGTTTTTGGTCTCATTGAGACATTGTATTTTTACTTTTTAGCATCCAAACCTTATGTTTAAAGTATGTACAGTATAACCTGTGTAAAACGGCCACTCAAAAATAGACTAACAAGGATCTTAATAACAATTGGTAGCTTAACAAAGGTCGAAAGTATTGCAGAATGCTCCAAGTGGAAGTGGAGCATTCTGTAATACTTTCGACCTGCATTAAGCGATAATTGGTCTTGAAAACCAATTTTTGGTCTTTTTGAGAGCGACTGTTTTGGCTTTTTACACAGGTTTTACTGTACGTAATGGATAAGAAAATGATCAATATTTTACACAGAAAAAGTTTCCTTATCTGGACGTGTGGACTGTCACAGCATGTTATGTTCTAAAATATCAAACACTACATTTGTAGTTGGTTACACAAAAATGGTCTTGACAAACAGTGCAGACCCAGATCAGACTGCTTCCTCATAAGCAGTCTGATCAAAGTCTTCCTTTATCTGAATGCATTTTGTGAATTCAAGCTCTGATAACCAACATTTTATTTAAGAAAAGTTTTCAAAATTTTAAAGCATTTACTGTACCTGATTCTTTGCCCACTCCAATCTGGTTGCCGATAAATTGTACTACATCTCTACTAGTCAATGCCTTCAGTGCCAGGTAGTCATAGCCACTATTGGTCAACCTATAGCCTGGAACTGAAAACAGATATATAGATATAATAATAGTCTTATCTCTTTGAATGCTGGGTAGTTTTTATACACTTTTGTTGTCGTCTGCAGACTTTTTTCAAAATTAACTTTTTAAAAAAATTCTTTCAGGAACACTATCAGAATGTCCAACAGTTTGGATCCAGATCAGGAACGACGTTCTTGGTCCAAACTGTTTGCAAAGCTTATCAGCAGACGACAAGTCAACGCTAGCAGGCAAAGGGTTAAACATTACAAGACCTGTATGTTTGCATGAATTTCACTTAGGATTGGAGAAGACAACAGACATTGCTTACCTAGTAAATGGTCAATTGAGGGGAGACTTATCTGTAAACAAAATGTGCTAGTCTTCTAAAATAGGCTGCATACACAAATAAGTGGCAGATTTTGCCAGCTGCTGGCTGGTAAAAACAAGTAGCCCATTGGGCAATGATCGCTCACCTGATAGCAAAGACACCATCCCGTCTCTAGATTTGCCATGGAAAACCCTTGAAATCCGCGGTTAAAATCAACGGAGTATTCGGACGGCGTTTTTAAGGTTTCCATGGCAGTTGATGGCAAATAAACCAACAACAAAAAATTGTGGAAGTTCATTAAATGCCATAGATTTTTGCGATTGATTCCATGGAAGTTTAGTGGATTCCATGGAACCTTGCCATTAATTCTATGGAAATATGCCGTTGATTCCATGGAATGTTTCCGTAGATTTTACGGAAATATGCCGTTGATTCCATCGAAAGTTTCCGTAGATTCTATGGAAAATCTTCCACCAATTCCACGGAAAATTTCCACAAAACAGAGCAGAACAGTTTCTCACCAATGTACTCATTGGCTCAATATGACTGAAACATTATTAATTGAAATCTTATTCACATTTGATAATACATGTACCATTTAATTTTAAGTGAATAAAAATTGAAAAAAAATGAGCAAATAAGATTATTGTACATAAGGCAGAAAACATATTTTCGAAAAACACACTAACAAAAACAACATTGAACAGATATATACATTGTTTTGTGATGGGTGGGGTATAGTAACCTAAGAGCCATTAAATTATTATTCAAAACAAAGTTGAGTATCACTCATGTGAATAGACCAGGCAATGCTATGGCAATATTGAAACCATAATACATTTATGGCATGGAAGAGAAATCAAATTAGCCTTAAATAATATCAGAAATTGAAATAAACAACATACCAAATATGTGCTTCAAATGCTTCCCTCCAAATTGAATCAAAACAGGAAGTGATGTCACTCTTTTTTTCCATAGAAAATTGCCGTGATTCTTTTCCATGGAATCTATGGCTATCTATCTACTGCCTACACAAATAGGTACTTGTGCCAACTGATATTGTCAGCATTGGCTCTTAAACAAAGATGCTGATCTGAGTAGGCAGCTATACAGGCTGACCTGTCACTTTATTGTTTGCAAATATATAAGAGAAATTTTCACTTAACCTTGCAGAATTCATATTTTCCTTCTGATCCAGTTATACAAGTGTATAGTCTTAAATATCACATAAAAAGCACCCAAAACAGGGTGGGTTGCTAGGTTACTGTTACAATAAAAAGCCTGCGTTTTGTTTTAAAGTCTACTTTTGAATGTCTTTGACAACACCCAATGTGCCTTATGTAAAAATGTGCCTCTTTGGTATTGACCACTGCTAACAAATGAAATAAGAAAATCACCACTGAGTACAAAGATGTAGCTGAATGCAAGGCCTGTACTTAATAACAATAATTATCATCAATATCTCAAGGCACTCATTCACACTTTTTTGAAAGAAATTTGAAGTCATTTGTTCAATGCTCTCAGGTACCAGAATAAAACTAAGTCATTTTCCATTCCAACAATTGACAAAGTTATTTTGCCGTTCATTTTTGGCTCTGAAAATTTGTTAAGTCCATTTTCCACGGCATAAAATATGAAATCCATGGATAAAAACCAATTATCCATAGAAAAAAAGGGAAACCATAGAAAAAATGCCATTAATTCCGTGGAAAACAAATCCATAGAAAATGTTTTCTACGGAAAGTAACTTGTTTCGTAGAAACTACGGCAGTTTTCTATGGAATCCACAGCAAATTTGATGATTTTCTGTGGAATCCGTAGAAAATTTTACAAATTCCATGGAAAACAACAAAATGCCATGGCAATCTAGAGGCGGGATATTTTACAGTGCTCAAAGGCAGGTAACTCTGAACTTGACACAACGATCAGGCCTAAATATATTATGCCAGTTCAGCTTATCTGCAAGTATTTAAAAAATCTGAATCAAAATGGCTGAAACCCTTGGCAAATTATATTTTCAGACCCTCAACAGGGTTTTACAGGACGCAATATCCTGCATCTTATACGCATAGATCATTAGGTAGGACCCGTCAATTCACCTTACCTGCGTCCGCTGGGACGCAGATGTGTTTGTTGTGCCTTTCGTTAAAATCCCAAATTCCTAAGTTATTTCGTAACAATTCCGGTTTTCCCAAATTTACAGGCTATCTATAAATAAATAGGACAGGTGCTCTTGTTTTAGACTGCTGCACTGATCTCGTATTAAAACATCCATGCAAACATCGGCCGTGAAAAAAAGTTGTAAAATACCATGCTTTCTCTCAGGTCCGCTCTGCTAAAAAGCATGGAAAACGTTGTCCATCACTGACTTTGTGTATTATTTTTTCATAATGTGAATAATCACTGGCAACTCAACGGACCGTTCAAGAGTGAAGGGCAATTATCTTGACAGTTTTCATTCTTTTGTATATGCCAAATTACGTAACATTTTCACTTGGAAAGGCTCAAGTCGGCAAAGAGATCAAAGATACCAGAGACTTCAGATAAGTGGAGACTTGTAGACAGATTGATAGAATACAATGACAGCAAGATCATGTGTATTTCAAATTTACCAACCAAATTCTCAGAATGGTAAGCAAGTAGCAGTCTGGTCAGTGACTGTTTTTTGTGTGATTTTTTTTTATCTCAATTAGAGAACAGTCTGGCCAGAGACTTTTTTTCTGTCTTCTGGATGCAGCAATCTATCACTTCTCCCTATTTTCTGAAACTTCTCCCTATTTGTACTGGAGAGAGAAGTCACTTCTCCCTAAATTTAAGGGCTAGCTTGGTCCTGCATATTATAGGGACAAGTTCAGCTTTTGTAAAAAAAAGCGTATAGGATTGTGTTTCACTGATGGTAATATGTGGCCCTCAAAAAATTCAAATGGCCCCCGAAAAAAATCGGAAGGGGGCCAAACATGGCCCTCAAAATTACTGACCTGGGGACAACACAGTTACACTGAGTCTTCACGGAAGGATGTACTACCTTCCAAAATTCGAAGCTTATATAAAAAGATGGGACCCCCAATTTCAATGATGGGACCCCCATCATATTAAAAGTTGAGTCCCAAGGACCCCCAAACATTCAACTTGATGTAAAACCCTGCCTCAAGGGTAGCCAACTCGAGTCAGTGGTGGGATCAGATCGCAATTCAAACTCACCTTAGCTTTTATGCATGTCCTTGTTACATACTAGAATGTAGATCAAACTAGAGGACCTGAAGGCCCTGAGGCACTCACCTGATCTCCATAATAATGTTAAAATAGGTCAGAAATCAGTATAAGAGATAAAATTGCAGAGGCATATTCATCTATCTTCTTTCACACTCTCTCTCTCTGCCATATTTTGTCTGTCTGTCTGTCTCTCTCTGAGACTATCATATTTACTCCCATTTACTGAGATATTGTTGTATTTGCCTATCAAACTCAATGTATCTAAAGACTGTCTGTAAAATAATAATTATATTGATAAGAGTTTAGATGAAATGTATATTGTATTCTGTTTTAGGACTGGCATCTAAAGTCTTTCCAGTGATTTTCAGTACTCTCAGTGATTTGATAAGCATGTCAGGACAAATTTGCAGAAAAAGTCTTTTTACAGTATTTGCTGCATGCGGAACAGACTGACGGTTACTATTTTATGGTGTCAAATCATAAGCACAATAATATGAGAAATAGTTTCATCCGGTTCCCCATGCAGACATGAATGTAAACGATCCACAAAATACACGAGGGTGTTTGGTTTTACCATAGACTTAGTGTTAAGTGTGGCTGATAGGGCATGGGTTTAAACCTTAAATTTATCATAAAAATACATTTTAATGAAGAAAAAAAATTGTGGACATTAAACTAGAGATTCCAGAGCATCATTTGGTAAAACTTTAGGTGAATTTCTTTCCAATCGATTTGTTACTGTAAAAGTGGGCCATTTGTAGTACAAACCTGTTACACATCCTTTATTATGATTGGCCTGCTGGTGTCAGAGATATTAATGTTTGAAAGTGTGAACGGACCCACACGCAGACGCCAGCTTGACTCCTATTCTATAAGCTCACCGAAAGCCTTCAGCTCAGATGAGCTAAAAATACTGCAGAGAGGCCAGATCAAACAGTCTACCTTGGTCAGCCAGCTCGTGAAGGAGCAGTTTGATTAGGATTAAAACTATTTTAATTCTGTTCCTAGTGTTTAAAACCAAAAGAAGAGTCACATTCACAAAAATATTATTTTGCCAAACAAAAATTGGCAAAATATGCATTTAGAGGCCAAATATCTTGAGGAACCTGTCTGAATGATGGCAAACATCCACTGGAAGGAAAATTGTGCATTAAAGTGGATTTCCAATGTTACACTTTATATGTACATCAGTACTGCAACCATTGTGTGCACCAAATTTGGTTGTATATTTTGCTTGTTATTCAGACAGGGAATTTCCTACCTTTCTGAAGTAGGGGCCAGTGGCCTTTTGAATTTGGAAAAAAAACATTTGAACCATTAAAATTGGGAAAACTTGATGCGGTCTAAATTACTGTCAATTTTTAATTGATCAAAAAGCATACGGTAAATGTTCTAAAATTTCGAACACTCTAAAATTTCGAACACCTAAAATTATTGCCGAAAATAATTTTTAAAACATCCTAAAAAATCGAACACTGCCCTTTTTCGGAAACGTGAATTTCTAAAATTACAAACACACGTTATTTTTGGCGGAAAATCCATGTCCGTTTATCTGTTTGTCCCATCTGTGTTTGGTATACTTCTACCGTACAACACGTGAGCGGTAGTGACATTTGGAAGCTTCCATTCTACTTAGATGGGTAATCTGGCACATGCCGTTCTATTTTGCAAGCTAGCCCGCGACGTTATACATTATTCAAGGCATTGACGAACTTGATGCACGGACAAGTTCCTGCAACGATTCCGAAACTGCTTTGACTAACCCTATTGAGTAAAATGGCTGAGATCATTATTTATTACTGACCAAACATTGACCTTCAGGCCGCAACTCAGCTAATTGTACGTGAATTATGCACGTTGACACATGCAGAGCAATTCTCAATAGTGTGCTGTGACACATACTCGTTTTTTTTCTAAAATACCAGCCCCGAAGAGAGAGAGAAAGAGAGTTGCGGAAAATGAGACAATCACATAGGCGAGAGAGAATTAAATAAGTTGATGTACATGTATAGTGATTGCCGTGGACGTTTGCAACACAAGGGGTCATTCGGTTTCGTGCAAAATGCAGAGAAAATTGTGCAAGTCGCATGCTTTTTTTCTCACCGAGACATCCAATGTGGAAAATAAAGCCATCGTATATTTAATGTTTACCGACATGCCTGCAAGAACTGGCACGTGGTCATCATCTCATTTTTATTCACGGTCTACATTACGTTAACTTAAGTCTTAAATTATGTGTGGTTCTAAGGTTATCCGGCTGACACCCCCTACCCTCCCCTCCCTTTTGAGCATTTTAAAGGATTTCCCAGTTCGGCAATATGCCCAAGCTGCATGCGACACGGATTCTATGCGTGTGCTCTTTTGTTGAACACAGCTCGGACCCGAGCATGAAATCAACTTGCGCGGAGCCCCATATGAGCTGGTAAAGACCCTGCTGGTACTTATGACAGATGTGATCAGCGAAGGCTCAGGAGAGCATGTGTTTTTGCACAATCTCGCCAGGGCCTCGCTCACTAACAAAGTTTAAAGTGGATGAAGACTCTAGCCAAATAAAAATTCTACACATCTACGTACGATGTCTCCAAAATACTTGTTGGCGGTTTTCTATCAGCGGTTTTCTATGTACATGTAATAATGGCTTTTCCTATCAATCAAAGCGTCAAATTCCTCAAAATGGAACATTTTAACAAACTGTTGAGCCGATCGCGGCATGTCTGTTTGTCCCCATGAAACTGCACATGGAAGGTCCTACAAGTGAGTACGCACAGACACACAAACATGTACCAAGAAATAAATTGATTGTAGCACTGTTCTGCATCTTGATGAATTTAATATTTACATATTTAATTTCATGAAATAAGCCAGTCCATGAGATTATTGTACCTATCGCATATGCGAGCAGCGAAGGCTCAGACGAGCTTGCGCATCCGCGGAAAATCACCAGCGCCTTAACTGCCCAGATACACATAGAAGGAATGTAGATGAAGATGCATGTCTTAATTTTGGGTAATATAGCCCCACTAAGTGGCTGTGAATTTAAAAACAGTAAAGCCCTTGAGATGATCGCGAAATCTCGGAATTCGCTTTGTTTACCACACGTCTGTAGATGTATGCACCCCGACTTAGTTACATTCGAAGATCAGCCTGCGCACCGCACATTCTTATCTGCACCTTTGTTTCTAGAACAAAACATTCAACATTTTGTCTGGCCAGATCTGGGCCCAAACTGTCTTCTTAATTAGTTTGTCACAGACTTTGGGGGGAGGCCCCACCCTGGGTTCGGCACTGCTAATAGCCCTAGACAAAGGGACAGGGTAATGGTTCATGGACATGTTTGAGATCAAAGAAGCCGACTATCAGACCATGTGTTGTTGTTGTTTTAAGACTTGGGTAGCACGCGGTGGCTTTGGAGCACGAAAGCGGACTTAGCACACAAAACATAATTGCCTAAGTGTGTCTCATGGGTTTGCATGAAAAAAAAAAAAAAAAAACAATTTCAATGAACTCGAGCATGAAACGGCGCACTGCATGCATGAAAAACTAGATTTGTGGTACTTGTCTGAAATTTTCCTTATTCCCAGCGTATCATACACATCGGCTCGAAGCCAATATATCATAATTTGAGCCGCGACATGTGATTTAGACTCAGACGAGCCTGTGCAGCCTCCTTTTAAGCTTACAAACTCCAAACGATGTTCAGTCAGTAGCTTAACACTCATAGAATATTCAAGCGACTAGCAAAGGCTCTGATCAGACTGTGCATATGCGCAGACTGATCTGAAGCTTTGCTGGTCCCTGGAAATCTCATGTCACGGCTCAAATTTATTATATTCCTTCAAGGCATCGGACGCAAAGTCGGACGTTCGCTTATATGATTAATTCTTGGTATGCCTGTTGCCCCTAATTTGGTTTGGCAAGACGTCGGAGATCTTCTGGATCCAAACTATTTGCAAACTTTGAAAGCAGGAGAGAGAGAGAGAGGAAAGAGAGGGGGGGAGAGAGAGAGACTAGCGTTTGCATATGAATCTCTTGTAATCTCGAAAAAGAAGATGCTTCTCGTGCGCATCGGCTTTTGCACGACAAAGTCGGCTATTGGACAGTATTGATGCTTTGAATGCTTTCTCGCATGCCCGAATGTTTTAAATGACGAAACATTCTTTCCTGAATTCCATTCGGATCTGATTTGTATCCAAACTCTGGGGGCCGGACCCCCTGTCCCCCCTCTGGATCCGCGCATGGGACCGGACAATGTTTACACTTATTGAGGTATACTGAAAACCCATTTTATCGTGCGCATCGGCTTTTGTAAAAGACACTTTGCGTACTTTCTATCGCATGCACATTTTTTCAAATTGACGAAACATTCTTTCCTGAATTCCATTCGGGCCTGATCTGATTTTGCAAATGTAAATAGAGAGAGAGAGACTTGTATATGCACATCCTTTCGGGAAAATCAAAGTGCATCCACAGATCTAAAATAGACGAGAGAGAGAGAGAGAGAGAGAGAGAGAGATGTGTTCTTCCTGAATTTTGTCATTTTTTTTTACTCTTTGCAAAAAATTCTGATCGACGAGATGTCCTTGAGTGACTGTATTACATTATAAACGGCATTTGCGCAGATATGGAGCAAGCGAAAGCGTTTTGGTTTTCTGAAGAAAGAACGAAAGTGTAGCGATTCATCGGTAGTCCGGGGTTAAATAAGTTGACTTTTACGACTTGTAAGTAAATTGAGTGACATAACATGCACATGCCTGGCTCTCGTCTTGGCAATTACCGCATGTGCTGGACATTTTACTGACTCAGTCCGCAAGAATTTAGCGGCGGTTGAAAAGAAAAATGAGTAGATAGCGCAGAATCATATCGCCGTGTTTTCAACATGTTTCTAACACATTTTTACATGCATATATACCGTTTTTGCTCATGATAAAGACCACATTCTAAAATTACAAACACTAGCACTTTTTCTGAAACATAATTTCTAAAATTACGAACAACGGAAAAAATAATTATTTTTTAGTGTTCGAAATTTTAGAACATTTACCGTAACCAATCATCAGAATAAAGTACACGTACATGTTTCATTGGCCTTCATAATTTTCATAATTACAAGTACTAATGAGAACTTGCATAAATATGTATTAAAATCATTATAATGAAAACATTTGTAACTGCTATTTTTTCATCCACACGACGAACTGATATCACAAGGAAACTATACCTGGTCCAATGAACTGACTGACAATCAAAAGTTTTTAATATATTGTAACCAACCTTTATTGGCCCTTTAAAAGTACTCTGTCAGTGTGTTCTTGTTCAACCCAAGAAGACAGGAAAACATCTGAACATGACTGAAAAAATTGTCGACTGGGATGTAAAGTATGAACACAAATATACTCAATGTGTACTTACAAGAACATATGCATTTATTAGGACAAATACGGTAATCATCATTCCACGCTAAGAAATTTTGCAAATCTGGACATACATGACATAAGTCTTCAGGGTTTACGACAAAGCAAGCTTCAAACCAGTCTCCTCAGCTACACAGACTAGCTAGAAAATTGAAATTTCACCGGTTGCAAGTTTACATATGATACATTCCAAAAAGCGAATAGCAATGGAGCTGCTCAGACTGGGCGGATGTGCAGGCTGGTCTGCGCCTTTGTTGTTCGCAAAACCCCGAGACAGGTTTTCTCCCGTCGAGGCCCATATGGTTATCATCATTCCATGCTCAAATTTTTTGCAAATCTGGACATATATGGATATTTCAGAAAAACTTGATCTTACTCCAAGTCTAAGGCCTCCAATAAATACTCATTTTTCCTATTTGTCAGCCAAAATATATGTTGTGGTTACTCAAAAGAACTGTCTCCATGAGATGGTAACCGCACCGGTTAGGAGATGGTTTGAGCACCCAAAACAAATATTATATATTAACAAATTTTAAGCTTAAAAATGTTTTTTTCTGGACCTATGGAGTTTGCTATCCTGTCCTATACAAACCTCTTTTAGACTTATGTTCATAGGCTACAAGCTTGTGCTTGCTGAGCTCTCGTAGAACTTTATGACAGCCACCGGAATGAAGATGAGCGATTGATGCAATGAGTGGCGCAGGAACTATTTCATGGTTCTTCATACCCATCTCCACCTGTAACAGAGAGTACACAGTACCATTAGCCCAGATCAATCAAAATTTTGAGCATAAATTCAGGCCTCCAGATAAGAGTGCGTAATTGAAAAATAATTTTCTTATTTCTCAGTCAAAACATATGTTGTGGGTACTCAAAAGAACCGTCAAGAACCGTCTCAATGAGACGGTTCTTTTGAGCACCCAAAACAAATGCTTAAATTGATAGGTAAGAAAATAATGACATTTTTATGCTCAAATTTTTTGCTTAACTGGACCTATGTAAATTGTAACTACAGTACAGTCCCCTTAAAGCAAAGTCTTTAGATCTAGATTAATCCACGATAGATCTAGTATTTGTCGCTTTTAAAATTTAACTAAATTGAAAAATAATTTGAAAATTAAAATTCCATTGACAACCACTATATCTTTTTCACACACTAAATACCTTAAATAAAACATTCAATGTCCCATACAGAGTGAGGAACTTGCAGTGCAGACCCCAATGAAATGTGGCATATCATCTGCCAGGGTCTTTACTGTTTGCCAAAGTACTACCCATTTATGGATCCGATCTTCTGTTTTCTAATATTGTAGGTTCTCTCTACTTCTGAAGGATACGTTTTTCCAGATTATTTAAGAGTAACATACCCCCATGTTTTGGTGCTCAAATGAACCGTCACATGGAAATTTTTTTGAATACTCATAACGTATGCTTTGGTTCAGAAATAAGAAAAATAATTTTCAATTACATGTACATTCTTAAGTTGGGAATGTCATTAAAAAAATTATTTCTGTGTATTCAACATGCTTTAAGTGATTTGTTTGGATGTACCCCTAGTGGATGTGCCATGACACAGATGATTTTATAAGTAAGAAATACTATTATCCATTGGAACATCCTCCCTGTCATATACCGACCCTTCCCACCCTGGAATTGTTTAGCAGCGCTGTCTGCCATGTAATCCGTGTGTCTCCCTAAATTCCAACCACTGTTTTTATCTTTTATCTATACTAACACCCGGACTCGCACTGTACAGACTCATCTCACCGCCTTTTCTATCACTTTGTATCAACTAAGATTCTCAGTACTTGGTATTCCGGAATACCCATCTGATGTCCCTTCGGGGTTAAGACATAATGGAAGATAGATGGGTGAAAGCAGCTAGGGCTTAACACCCCCCCCCCCTTCACCTCCAACCCTCCCAGTTTGCATTAATGACTTCTTCATCTAAGCGTATTGTTGAGATTTTCAGCATAATTTTAGGTGGACATGAAGCAGATGCACTTAATATTACATTTTATTACTCAGCTGCAGGTTGCTATTAGAGAGGAAAAACAGAGTTCTCATTAACTCCAAATTTGGATTATTTTACTCCAACTCTTTGATTCTGACTCCAATTTTTTCAAAAGTGCCAATAGAAAAGTACGGTAAAACTCCAGTTTTTTTTCTGGCAAACAGCATTTTTACTCCTATTTTCAAAATCCTAGTGAGAACTCTGAAAAAGTAGCCACGAAAACCCATGACATTTATAATTCTATCCTACAGATGTGAAAATGATAATCCCTTTCCTCTAGTCTCTTCAATTTAAACAATGAAAATTATTAATGTTGAAAAATGAATAAATCGTTCTGTGATGTCCTGCCTAAATGGATTATTTTAAAGTTAGCTTTCATTTTCTGTCTTCCGGTCAACCGAGTTGCCGTACAATGAAGTGATGAACGGCATGGGGACTTTTTGGACGCAGAAACACAACCTCTTTACTCACAAATACGACATTAGAAATGCATGGAGAACAGGAAAAATATCAAATCATTATAAAATAATTATAAGAGGTGCGTATATGCATGATTACATGAAAGGGTTACGGTAGACTTATTTTCAATTCAACTCACACAAATTTTACAAAAATGAGACCATTCATCAAACTCATCAGCAGCACATCAAAGTGTTTTATGAATTGACCTTTGTAATTTGCATAGAGTCTGCGCCCAGAAACGTGCAGTTAACCAATAAACAGGGTTATAGAATGCTACTAAAACCCGGTCAGGTTTTTCCCAGTTTATTTACATTCTATTGTTAAGTCATCCGGGTATTTTAGGCTTTATGTAACTTCATGCTGAAGAGCTCCGCTGAGATACTCGGTGAAAATAGTGCCAGACGTTTATTAAAAAGCATTCAAACTCATGAAACTTTAATCAAAAATATGTCCAAAAATATGCCTGATTAATTTATAAATTCTTTCTTTATGGAAAGAAAATCATAATTCAAAAATCGATGCTGAAAATTTCAATGCAAAATTTTGAGTAGTTTTAAAGATATTGCAAGTTATAAATTCACCAAAATACGTAGGTATTCACCGAGTGCGTAAAGCGGCTCGATGATCCAGAGCGGGATGTGACGTAGCACTGTTTAAGAGAATTGGCTCGGAGTCAGAGCGCCATCTAGCGTCCGTGGTTGTTGCTATTTTTAGGCAATCCTCTGTAATTATCGTATCTTATAATGTATGTGTATGTTAACTTATAGACAGTCAAAAGCTCATTAGAGATTATGTTCCTGTAGAGTCTGTAGGTGGTGTTGAACGGGACCACCCGGGTAGCTCAGGTGGTTAGAGCGCCCAATTAGTGTTCCAGGGATCATGGGTTTGAGCTCCACCTGGGGCGGCATTTTTTCCCCTGATTTCTCTACAATGGCGTCAGAATTGTTGGTTGACGGGTCCATGTGATGGAATAGGTCATCCTGAGAGCTGAGTGCCATAAGGCAGGGCTCTGGCAGATATCCGTCCTGTATTCTACAGAGCTGGATTAGCTCTGAAAGAGAAAAGTGGGAGAAGTGTAGAGTCTGTGGTGGTGGTTATGACGGGACGGCCTGAGTAGCTCAGGTGCTATGACAGTCAAGTGTGACGGCAGCGTGTACCATATAGATGTAGAGCGCCGGATTGTGTTCGGGGGTCGTGAGTCCCATCTCAGGCGGCATTTTTCCCCTGGTGTCTCTACATTTCTCTGTTTTACTGTCAATACGTCTTTAAATAAAAGTATCTTATTTGTACCGAAATTAGGATTGCCCCGAAATTAGGAGGTCCTGATACAATGATTAAACGACTACCAAAACGATCCTATTCGGAACAGAATTTAAATTTGTTACCGCTGTCAGAACTCGAAAATCTTCTTTCGTGAGGTACCTTAACATCGACACATTTAACTTTCCCATTATTGAGGTTTGTTTATCTAAATATTGTGAAATTTTCACATGCGGACAAGAATATAAATTTTCTTATTTCAAGCATAGTTTCGTATACGGGTTACCCTAAAAGCGTAAAGGACTCCTACAGCTAAACACCGGGAAGAACGTTGAGTGTTGTCTGCTCTGTGGGGAGGGGGCTGAGACTCGTGTACACTTTATTGCAGGGTGCTCTAGGCTTGAGGCTGTAAGAGTGAATTTTAAGGCTCAATTAATTACCATCTTAAGTCGTAAGAACCCCCTTAATGTTGTAAATGAAGTCTTGTCCAACCCAAATAGGCTTGTTGAGTTAATATTGGATTGCTCAGTGACTGTCAACAGACAAACTCTTAAGTTAGATGAAGACGTGATCAGAGAAGTTGAACAACTTTCAAGGAATTTGTGCTATTCTCTACATCAGAAACGTTGCGAGATTCTGGGCCTTATCCTAAGGAAGTGAAATTTCAAAACATAGACTTAGCACTCAGTGGCAAGCAACTTATCCAGTTAGTTAGCATAATCGTGTACATATATGTGCATGCTGCACTACTTGTATAAAGAATTTGGTGGAGGGGCTTTCTAATAATATTATCATTATTATTATTATTATCACTAATGATATATAATCAACTGATGAACTGTATCCAGAGTAATAAGAAGAACAGCTAGAATCGACATATTCAGATTTATGGATGGTGATATATATTTATCTATGTGTAAAGGCCAGAATATGGAATTTTAACATTTATTGTAACATTGTATCATCAATATATTATATACGCTTGTGGTAATTTAATGAACAATATAGTGGTTTTTGCCAATAAATTTGTCAGCTCCAAGAGTTGCTGAGCCTGTATAGGCTGGACACCTTTACAACAACAACAACAACAGTTCCTTCCGCGGTTAGATCTTATTTCTTCCACATGAATGTAAAGTGGTTATTGGTAAAAGCCCTAGCCAGACCGAACCTACGTTTGCACCCGAAGTTGGTATCCGGAGAACAACGCTTTTTAACACCTCGTGAAAAATGAAGTAAAAGTCCATTGTCATCGACTGGAAGCATTTTATCAAATACTGACCTGTCTGATTTGAGCACTGTGGGTACATATGACATATTTGTTTAACTAATGCGCCACAGAGTCATGTGATTCGCCCGATTAGCTGATTCAATATTGTTTATCAAGTGCGTCATCACGTGTCACTGAAACGGTTTCTATGAAAATGCCATGCGGACAATGTTTTCAAAAATGTTTTAGTGCAT
The DNA here is from genome assembly GCA_964019695.1 of Loripinus fragilis. Taxonomy (NCBI): domain Eukaryota; kingdom Metazoa; phylum Mollusca; class Bivalvia; order Lucinida; family Lucinidae; genus Loripinus; species Loripinus fragilis. Next base: position 82,307,248 of record OZ026522.1, on the reverse strand, counting down.
ACAATATGATCAGTTTATGGCTGAATACCGTAATGCCTATCATTGTTATGATTTGGCTACCCAAAATGACTAGATATCTCCATTGAAGGATTAACGCTTGTAACTTTTTAACGTAGGTCTTTTGAGTAATGCGTATCGCGAAACAGCACAAACCAGAATTTTCAGTCGTGATGTCCCATAGCAGACAGGTCGATCCCTTTAGTATCGCGCCTGTGCAGACAATGGTAAAAGTCGTAAAACATTTAAATCAATGCGTATTTTTTTACACATGCGCCAATGCACTACCTAACACTAACAAATAAAGACACGTTCACAAATTAAATGGTATTTGGTCTGAAAAAACCTGCCCAGTTTGCTCCTGTAGACTACAGTCAATTCCAGCAAGTCGTAGAACTGCTGGGTTTGCCAGGTTTGCCAGGTCGTTTCATCTACCGAGCCCTTTTGGCACTGCTGCCAAAATAACTTTTATGATATGCCAACTTTGGTAATGGTAGACAGATAGCACGTGTCTTATTTTACCATACTAAGCAGACAACATTTAAAGGGAAAAAAATAAGCAGGATATAGGTGAGGGATCCTTTTCAACTTCACAGACCTAAAGGACCTCTGACGGTGCTAATGAGAATCACAATGTATCACTGCCTATAATTTTGATAAAAATTAAAGTCGATCAAAGCCTTCCATCTTCATATATAAGTTCGCTGTTGGTCTCTATTTTATGATTTTGCATTTTATTTCCTATTTCCATAAATATACGTCTTTATTTTGGGGCTAAAATGGTTACTTTTTGTATTCTACATCAGTGACCTATATAAGAGTGACTAGACACTTCATTTTTCAGCCATATAGGTATGTCGTGGCATGTGTCACGTGACTAACGCCTGGTGCTCCTCTTATCGTACACACTCAAAATGGCGATGCAGCTTGTGAGACCGCTGCATTTATAGGTACTTTAAAGTACGTACTTCGTCGTAAATATCGCTTATTGGAAAATATTGTTTATAACAAACGAAAAACATATATGAAATATTGCTAGATGCTTTGTTTCTGCATTGTTAAAACTATTCCGATTGAGTTATGATCGTGTAAATATCGGCCGATTTTAAGAAAGTTGCGGAAATCGGCAAAAATGGCTTCAAAAATACCTCTTTCACTCTGACGAATAAAGCTTCAAACATGGCTATATCTGTGTCTCGATTTATCAATATTCATAAACTTAGATGTCCAATGATTCATAATTATCGTTATTATATAATTTCGGTGTTTATAAAGGTGTTAAAAATTTAGGTAAACAATAGAGAAATTACGCTGTGTATATCAAAACAGCGGTAAAAGCCAATCGTGTAGATAAATGATATCGAGTTTCCCTCATTTACCTGTGTAAGATACACGACAGTGTTATTTGAGTTGAGTATTGGTATTTTATTGGGAGTTTCTAGTCACTCTTATATAGGTCACTGTCTACATATAGGTAATAAAAAATATTTTTAAAACATCATTCCCCCCGAGTTCCAAGTGTGTTCTCATTATATCTCTCCCCGTCAGGGTCGGGAGACATATTGTTTTCCCCATGCGTCCGTCTGTCTGTCTGTCACAAATCATGTCCGCTCAATAACTTGAAAACCGCTTAAGCTCTATTCTCGAAACTTTATACAAATATCAATCAGCATGAAATGACGTGCAGAGTGCAAGAATGGTAACTCTGCCTTTTATACTTTTTGAGTTATTTCCCTTGGAACTTGGTGCACCCATAAATTGTGTCCGCTCTATTACTTGAAAATCACTTAAGCTATATTCACGAAACTTTATACAAATATCAATCAGCATTAGATGACGCGCAGAGTGCAAGAATGGTAACTGTTCCTTTAATACTTTTTGAGTTATTTCCCTTGGAAAGTATCACAAAAATAACTTGAAAACCTCTTAAGCTATATTCACAAAACTTAATATAAATGTCAATCAGCATGAGATGAAGTGCAGAGTGCAAGAGTGGTAACTCTGCCTTTTATACTTTTTGAGTTATTTTCCTTGGAACTTTGTCCATCACAAAAACCGTGTCTGCTCTATAACTTGAAAACCGCTTAAGCTATATTCACGAAACTTTATACAAGTATCAACCAACGTGCAGAGTGCAAGAATAGTAACTCTGTCATTTATACTAGTAAAACCACAACATGAAATATAGGGAATGCACACGCCCACTTTTGAAAACTCCTGGCGTGAGTCTTTTAGGTAAATATTGGCTTTGTCATGAAAAAACTTGTCTTTTTGGTCGACACAATCCAGGTTGTTTTACATCATAAGATTACAGGACTCTTATGAAACAAAAAATATTTTAAGATCTTAGTAGGGATAAACAAAGATACTGATCAGTTACATTATATCCACGCTGCTCATCTGTCTGTTTTTCCATCTGCAGAGAGAAGAATTTCTTATGATGCCCGATTACTTTCTAAGAGGGTGATGCAGGATATATAGAAAGAAAGAACTTCTGGTTTCAAAATGGATTTCGATCATAATGAAAATTATCTATGACTATCTTACACCAGGTTATGATTGTGCAATAGTTAACTACATTGACAGATATCTTTACTAGATACGAGCTGATTGTCTGCATGAAATGACTAGAACTTCCGTTAGAAATTGTATTTAATGTTTCTGTTTGTAATTGTACTTAATGACTCATGCTTTTGACATCAAAAGGGGGGATACATCTGTTTTTAGTAGAGAAACAATTCTAGTATTTTACATAATATATGTGAAAAGCTAGTTGGAACTCGGGGGGGGGGGTGGTGGGATATGCCACAGCCCAAAATGTGACGTCTGGGTGAGCCCGAACACTAGCATTTGAATTTTTGGTGTGCTCTCTTGAAAATCTTTTTTTTCCAGTGTAATGAAATAATTAGTACAAGTAAGCTTCCTTTTCATAGCCCATAAGTCATGAAATATTACAAAATTTTAGCAATGTTTCTTTAGATTTTGAAAATTGTCCTTTCACTAATTTCAGTTGGTAGATTATTTTGCACATATACTGTATCTATCTAATACATTGCACCAGGTAAATACATTGTAATCAAGGTTGACTATGGAATACAGTTGCCCTTCAAAATATTTCTTAACAAATCAGATAGAAAAAAACAACAACAAAAATAATCATTAAAATGCTCATAATTTTGGACTTTAAAATACTTTCACTGTGATTTGTAATCGAGTATTGATGATATAATACCCGTACACGTGAAAATAATTTATTTCTAAATGTTTTGGTGAAGTCAAATTTTGTAACCCCTACCCCCTTAGGTAGCGACTCCTGTTTTGTGGCAGGAATCTGCTTGCATAGTTATACCCTTAATTCGTCCCTAATACATCAAGCGTCCTATTCAATAGGATACCAGTGATATCTTATGCAAAGGAACGTTTTGGGAAGCATCTAAAAAAAATAGGCAGATACCCTATCAAAGTGTCAGAGGTCCTTCACTGCCAGGCCAGTCCCGTTTCATCTGCTGGGTCGTTTCGGCAGTGCCACTATGTACAACTACTAGATCTAATATACTACATGTAGATAGATAGATAGACAGATAGATAGATAGATAGATAGATAGATAGATAGATAGATCAGCCCAAACTGGTCATGGACTTAATCATTTCTGCCAGATCTGTCTGCTGAGTCTTTTCAGCTGCCAGCACTGGTGAATATAGACAGACAGACGGATGGACTGATGGATGGACATACTGACAGATCAGCCAAAACTTTCCTGGCCTTAATTGGTAATGGATTGGTAGTCTGCCAGATTTCTTCGCTGGGTCTATTCAGCTTCCGGGTTGTATCGGCACTCACACAAATAGATTCGGACAGACAGAAACAGAGGAAAAGGGGATAATTTACAGCTCCGACTCAGTAAAGACAGTGGTATCTAACATACAGGTAAATGTATATATTGGAAATACGTTGTCGAGGCTGAGCTTTCAAAACTGATGTATAATGAAGATTAAATAATCATATCTCCATTATTTCTCTGCATATCTGTATTTTTTCTTCAAAAAGCAATGGTTCAATATACTAGCTTTCCGACTACATTGTTATATTTATTGAAAGTTTATCCGTCTTTATGAACATCAACAAGAAACCAAGGTACCCTTTTTAGCTATTTTCGACACTTTTAGCTGAAAATCGTCAGAAATCAACCTAAAAAGATGATAAAATTTCAATTTTATTTACTGTAGCTTGTAATTTTCAACTTTGAATACCGGGAATAACTTTGTATTATCTCGGGTGTGTTCAGAATCATTTTTATAGGCTGTAGTACTTTGAAATAGCGCTAAAACAAAGCCTCGACAATATAACTTCTTATTCCATCAGTGACCAGTCCGTTTATACTGGGTCTGAGCTTACAGCAATAAATACTTTTCAGTCAATATAATTACACATGGCACATTGGAAAAAGGGACATATTTTGGCTGTCTGTTAGGACGCTGTATGCTGGGTTGCTTTCTTCTGGGTCTGTCAATTGAGTTGCTGACTGTCGGGTCTCTGATTGCCAGGTCTGTCAGGCTGTTGGGTTGTTGTCTGAAGTGTTTGTACTGAGGGATTGTCTACTGCTGGATCTGTCAGCTGGCTTGCTGTCTGCAGGGTCACTGCCTCCAAGATTTGTTAATCAGATCTGTCTGTCTGGTTGCCTAGTGCTGGGTTGCTGTCTGCTGGGTCACTTTCTCGGGTTGTCGGATAGATGCCAATTGACGGATCTATAAAGATATCTGCTGCACATTTGTACATATGTGAGTTCAGACAATGATTCGAATCCTCCATAGACATCATATTTTATGCCCCTAGCATTGAAGAATGACAGCATAAATGTGTTGAATTTGTGCCTCGAAAATCCATCTTCGCGGTTGTGTGAACAACAAAGACACAGATCAGCCTGTGCAGCCGTGCATTTGTTATTCGCTTAATTGAAAGGATCATGTCTTAACTTTCTATAAGCGCAATTGCAATTTTCTAGCTAGCCTCAGAAGCTCAGCAGGCTTGTTGGGTATGACCTAGCCAGTAAAAAATAGTAAATGAGTATGGTCAGGAAATACCGAAACTAATGTTGTGAGAATTTGTGACCCAACCCCATTGCTGTAAATATTTTGGCAAAAAATATGTTTAAACTAGTAAACCCCGAAGACAGGTTTTCCCGCGTTACAGCCAAATTTTGGTCTGTATGAATGCGTGGGCATGCAACAAACTTTAACATTGGTCAAACTTGATACTCACATACATTGTATGTAAGTGTAGGGCTCTTCAAATGAACCAAATTATAACGTTGACCTGTGACCTACTTTGGAAAATAAAAAAAAAATCGCACACGTTTCATAATTTGTACATTTCTCGCGGTTGCATAGTCATTTAAGCGACAAAAAGCCCAAAAGAATTGGAGTATTTTACTATATGTACTTTTTTTGAAAATGGCTATATCGAGGACTGATTGAATGTCAACAAGTTTAGTGACAACTCCAACTTCAAACCTTTAATGGTGGATGGGATAGTGGCTCGCAATATCAACACTTCAAAAATTGACCTTTAACTCCAAGGTTATATCGGGGAAACGAAATACATGCCATAGACTATCATTGTGCCAAAATAAGCTTTATATTATACATCCACCAAAAAAATGTTATCTTGAGTTTTCGCGCTACAAACAAAACTAACTGGCAGACAGATGTGGCCGTTTCTTCGAAATGTGCGGATGTTGATACTTGGTACTTTCTTTAAACAAGAGGATCAAGATGCCCTGAATCGCTCACATGAGTACCCTTTGAACAACCTTGCATGAATTTATATATGTTAGTGTCATCTGAAATAAATATAACAATCCCCAATTCTGCATACGAAGTTTCATTGCAACCGGCCTATGGTTCTAAAGAACATTGTTTAAGTGTTTATCATGTATCTATTTACGAGTGCGTATTATTATTTTTCTTATTTATCAACCAAAACAGATTATGTGTACTCAAAAGAACCGTCTCAATGAGACGTTTCTTTTGAGCACTCAAAACACATTAACTGATGGACAAGAAAATAGTCACAATCTTATGCTCAAAATAATTAATTATTCTAGGCTATGATTTTTATCATATATTGACATGGTGACCAGCTCGATGGTATAACTGTTACGACATAAAGCCGGTCAGGAAGGAAGAGGGGAAATCTTATTGGAAAATTCCTTTATGCGATGACGATGCTACCAGGGAAAAATAATGCACACAACTAGCAAAAACTTTTCAGTACTTTATGTACTAAGAAAAACATCAACAACACATTAATATACAATGACACCACCTACGCTGTTATTTCTGGCTAATTGACCATCCTATACTAGATCAAGTTGCCACTCCAAGATCGTTTCAATTAGAACCAATCTTGGACTGTCCTGTTCTAGATGTACGTCAACTAGTCAGAAATAAGAGACGTAAATAATATGATTAACATATAGCTTAAGTTCTCATAAAAGAGAAAAAAAAAACAATTGGATCCTTTAATATTTTAGTTCTCGTATTGACGAGAAATCTCGAGATTATACGCGTCTCGCGAACACTATGTCTTCTAAGCTGCACGTGTGTCTACTTCAGACCATCGGCGCTGAGGTGATCGAACCTGTACTTTGGTCGTCACTGGATTAACGTAATCGTATTATCTGTTACGCGTACTGCTGATCGTCACTCAAGACGTCAGTATTAATGTATGTCCTCCTGATCATATCCCCGCGTCGGGGTGTCAGATTTTACATATAACCATTCGAGCCGGTTGGCTTCCCATTTGATGGTGCTACGTTGTAACGATTGGGCCTTGATCCACGCTGGTCGTGGCCTGAGGGGGAGAACTATTATGTGCCCTCAGGTACTAATCATCGGCTCACCAACTTTCAGCCTCCAACGTAGGAGGGGACACAAGAGACGATTCTGCAAAAAACAATCTATATTTAGAATCTCAGAATCACTCCTTTGCGTCGATAATGGGGTTGTTCGTTCGAAGTTCACAAAAATAGAAATAATTTCAGTGGTCTTACTCTTTTAAATTACAGCCTAACCCTATAAGCGCGCGATTAGCCCACACCCGTGGGTGTATGGCTAACGGCTCCCATGCGGTTAGGATGGATCGGCTCTTCTAAATACCCACACTTAAACTTATATAATAGAGAAGTATTTTTTAGTGACTGGCCTATGTCAGCGCTAAACAATACCTCTTATGCCAAACGAACAAACCCATACGTAACAAACTCTTCTATACACTGTCGTAACGTCACCCTGGTTGAGACGCTATCGCAGCCGAAACATCAAGATCCTGTGGCCCTTTTCCCTTCAAGGTCACGTTATCTAGATAGTTTCGAGGTTTACACATACTGATACCAATTCTCTTAAAATTCCAGGAAAAAGGTTGAACAGTGTGGTGCCGACGTAACGTTTGGACGTTTACGTCGGACATCACCCTGCCCACGCACTAATTTCGTACATGTATAACGTATCAGTTGTAAACAACTAATTATGACCTCTCGGCAAAATATATACATCAATATTGAGAGATTACATTCTGCTGTTTTATGTGTGTAAAACCGTACAATGCTTTCTTACATTTATTTTGGTGTAACGAAAATGCTTTACATTTACTTTGGTGTAACGAAAATATCTTACATTTACTTTGGTGTAACAAAAAAAATTATTTTACATTTACTTTGGTGTAACATTACACCTACCTAATCTCTAAACATACATGTCAGCTATCACCTTATTTATGTAAGTGTGTTGTAGTGTATGCACCTAACCCTTATTCTTATATGCGTCAGATATAACTCGAGGTGACACATACAGGTCGCTACAGAAAGTCGATTATCACTGGCAGTTAAATCGTCTTTCAAACAACGCCGTACAAATCACAACAATTTAAAATCTAGCTGCTAAAATTGTTTTTCACCTATCGGTCCCTGGTAAATCTTTCAGCATGCCATTATAGTTTTAGGTGCAGGCCCGACATGGCCTGTGACTACTTTTGTCCGAAATAACCCGACGAGTCCATCCGGACAGCTTTTACTATAGCCACAAGAATGGTCCCAGCAGATTTTTAAGCAATACGCATGTGCGTAACTTCATACGCAAGTGCGTAACAATCGCTATTTTCACCAAAAAAACGGGACGTTATTGATAACACCCGAAAGAACACATACACGGAATGCTGGCCGATTCAACAGACGACAAAATAGAAAACGAGTGACTTATTATTTCAATACAATGTGACATGCTAGAGACATCGCGATTCAATGCAATTACACGATCGCCATCGCCCTGTCATGTACAATATCAATACAGTAACAATATATATAACTTCACGTACCTAGTATAATAATGTATAGCATCTCTATATCGAACCTTTCAACGGTATGTTTAAAATGTCCCCTAACAAGAATGGGAAATTCCATCCTTTATATATTGAAAAACGCACAAGATTTCCGAGATATTCAAGAAGAATAAGGAAAACGTGCAAGCGTTGATAAATATAGATACAATGAATTCCATCTCAGACAAACCGACCTTCTATTGGGACTATCAATAGAAAGAGTACCGTATCATGGTTCGAATAGGTGCCCAGGTGCATACCTAAACCACTGCGTATTTGTGCGTATACGCAACCATAGCTGATTCTGTTATTCCAGCCATTCTGTATCGTAACAAAGGCCCTTCCTTTTGGGAGAAAAAGGAATGACTTTTTCTTACGATACACGATGCAGAAAAGAAGGAATAATACAGAATAAATATATAATACAACATATATACACGTGCGACGTAAATGGCGGACTACCTGGAAAGATAGTCTGCCCCCACATTGTCTTGTTCCCGGATTGCCACAATCTCAGACCTATTATAGTTGAAGCTTTAATGCTCCACACATAAATATGGGGTTGTACCCCTTTAACTTTTCCATATATGGGGTCGTACCCCTTTAACTTCCTATGAAGTTATATGTCTTATGACATTTACTATATAAGGCTTAATAGCCTATACCTTTTGCAAAGATCCATATGTTATATATTATTATGCTAAGTATCCCTATTAATAACTTCCTCCATAATACAATCTTTGCTCAAATAAATTAACGTGACTCTTCACGTTGCAGCCAACCTCTGTTGCTGAAATATATTATCGTGACTTGCTCACGTCAACAGTCTACCGTCATACGTCATGACTTAAATAAATTCCGTGACTCCTCACGTCAAAAGTACACCTCTGTGACTAATACTATGCTATCATAGTTAAAATATAGGTCAACAATCCGAGACAATTGGGTCATTACACCGTCGCACACCTTTAATACTAATGCTGACTACTGCTGTCAGTCACTGTCATATTGCGCCAATAATATGGTATTGGGCAACGTCTACCACTACCATATGAACGTCGTCGTTCTGTCTGGCTGTCAGTCCGTCTTGTACGGCTAACTACTGCCTCCTTAGAGGATATGTTTCTCTGGGGTACACTACAACAATGAGTCATTGCGACCTTTATATTGTGAGTTGTCCTTTGACAAATGGCACAAGATCTACAAAATTGAGTTACCTCCCTACAAACACCGGGCCAATAAAATTCATCTAAGACCTTAGATATAGTTTCCTTTCTGCCTCTATGATTTACCACCTTTCTTGATTCATGGGCTAAATTCATAACGCTATGCGTCAAACTAGAAGGAATAACTAATTGTAGTGAAACTTTAGCATTTTTCTTAAAATGTCTATATATTAAACCATTCCTACGAATGAACTTAGTTTCACCACTAGAGAAACTGCGACTTTTAGTCACACTACCAGACTCTACTCTTCGTCTAATATCTGCTAACCTAGCATCTGACGCTTGCATCATACATAATTCTTGTCTGTGCTGCCTTATAAACTTATCTGCGACCTTGACCTTTCTATTCTTTCTCCTACCTTTCTTTGACTGTCTCTTCCTATTTACCCCTGATGAAAAATGGGTGATATCAGGAAATTTTGACCCCTCAATATTACCAATGACTAAGTCATGTGCTGGATCATCAATGCACAATGCATCCGTAGTCCCTCTAAAAAATGGACTATCAATTTTAATACGGGCCACAGGACATCTCTGTTTATAATTGTTAATAAGAGTCACACCAGACTGCTTATTTAACATCTGACCATCAGAAACTAAACTTCTCCTGACAACTACCCCCGTACAACCTGTATCTCTCAAGACTCTGACCTCCTTATCATTTACGGTACCAACCGCTGTTGGCAACCTTGACCGTGGAAAATGACAAGAGCCCTTGCTATCCTTATGGGGTAAACCTCCTGTTGAAGAATGGGGAGAACTAAACTGACCTTTTCCTACATTCAAACTTCCAATTTTACAAAAATTGACCTGATGGTCGGTCTTGTAATTATTATAATCATAACGATTGTCATGATGGTCAACTCGACCAAGGTTCCTATCCTGACCCCAATTCGAGTTATCTCCCCTATAAGTATACTGGGAATCAAATTCTGCACTAGATGCCACCCTCTTGTTATCGGGGTTTTTCCAACATTTATAGGTGGGGTGAGGCTTGCCACAAATCTTACATTGGATAACAGGCCGTTGATCTTGGTTGAGCTCTACCTTAGGCTGGGCTTGATCTACACCTCTGCTTTTATGCTGCCCTTTGGAAATACACAAGGGAACACCCCCTTTTGCATCGGCGAACAAATCCGCCTCATGGGCTAACTCATCAATGGCTTTAAATGGCTTGGGCTTAAGATACAAATAGAGCTCATGACTGCAACAGTCAAGGAACTGGTCTCGGGCCAAAAAATCACAAACTGCCTCGTAGGTCTTTTCGACCTTAGCCAAACCTAGCCATTTATCAAGGTAGCTCGCTAGCCTACCGCTAAATTGTCTGAAAGTTTCGGCTTTCTCGGGCCTACAATCCCTAAATTTCTTACGAAAAGATCGTTCGGTGAGGTCGAAATTAGTAAGCAGAGCCTCCTTAATCTGACCATAATCCGACTGGTCATCTCTGGAAAGCCTAACGAAGACTTCCAAAGCGCGTCCCTTTAATAAGGCACTTAAGTATGATGCCCACATGGACGGGTCCCATTTATTTGACAAAGCATAACTTTCGAACCTAGTTAAATAGCTATCCATCTTATCCGTATGTTCGTCAAAGTATGGAAGTTTGGGACTCCTAGGATTTGAACTTTTCTCTTTGGGCCCCCAGGGATGTGAAGTGGTCTCGGCCTCGATTTTTTTTAGTTCTACTTCGGCCTCAATTTTTTTTAGCGCAATTTCTTTTTCCATTTCCATTTCCTTATCCTTGCGCGCGGCCTCAATTTTCAATTTTTCCGCCAGTCAATCCTTAACTTTTCCAATTCCCGATCCTTATCTTTTTGCTCCCTATCTTTCTCTTTTTGCTCCCTTTCTTTATCTTTTTGCTCGGCCTCCCTTTTCTCTTTTTCATATTCCCTTTGGGCCAACCTTTCCTCCCTTTCTAAATCTTGTTGCCTCTTAAGATAATCCCTTAGTTCTTGCCCTTCATATCCTAATTCCCGTGCTAATGAAATATGTTTATCCATTTTAGCCTATTGTTGGGAATGGTATGAGTCAACTATACTGTTGAAAATAAATAAGGGTTCGCTTTGTCCCTTTTAAATAGGTATGGGCTAACCAACGTTCGCGCTGGTAAACTAATACTTTTACTAGGGATTTAATGACGTTACATATGAGTAACGTAAAGTACAACGTATAAGAGATCACCACGGAAAGGTGCCTAGGATATATATCAACTTTAAATAGGCCTTCACTGAACGTATTTGACTAAAAAACGTCATTCATTTTCTCGCATTTATGTCAAGAAATGTATACCTACGCGATATTAATATAAACGCGTTACAGTCAAGTCAACAGTCACTTGTCATAGCAAGACATAATAATTGACTAAAATAATCTTTCTATGGACTTCTTCTAATAATAGAAATCAGTTGAGTGGCGTCACACACTATGACGTCACTGAGGTGATTTAAATTATTAGTACCCTCAAACGATATGAAATTTTCCACATCAGTATCCTTAATTAATAGGAATACAGGGCATAAGCCAATACACAATGATATGGGTAAAGTAAAGGTGGACAAGTCTAATAATTAAACTCTGTCAAATTTTCCTTGGGTTTTATACCCTAATAGCAATCCACAGAACAAGAAAGTATGGGTCCCCTCAGAATGTTATGTGATGACTTATTTACATGTGTCGCACTTCATCACAGGGGAACGCATGCAATCAGTACTGTGTGTTGAAACTCACCACCTTTCTTGTAAAGAAAAACTACTAGTGTGCGCCCGTAGCAACGTCACAGCAGAGAAATTTGCCAATAAAACCTCAAAAATCCCACTCTTCTGACACCATTGTTACGTCATAAAGCCGGTCAGGAAGGAAGAGGGGAAATCTTATTGGAAAATTCCTTTATGCGATGACGATGCTACCAGGGAAAAATAATGCACACAACTAGCAAAAACTTTTCAGTACTTTATGTACTAAGAAAAACATCAACAACACATTAATATACAATGACACCACCTACGCTGTTATTTCTGGCTAATTGACCATCCTATACTAGATCAAGTTGCCACTCCAAGATCGTTTCAATTAGAACCAATCTTGGACTGTCCTGTTCTAGATGTACGTCAACTAGTCAGAAATAAGAGACGTAAATAATATGATTAACATATAGCTTAAGTTCTCATAAAAGAGAAAAAAAAAACAATTGGATCCTTTAATATTTTAGTTCTCGTATTGACGAGAAATCTCGAGATTATACGCGTCTCGCGAACACTATGTCTTCTAAGCTGCACGTGTGTCTACTTCAGACCATCGGCGCTGAGGTGATCGAACCTGTACTTTGGTCGTCACTGGATTAACGTAATCGTATTATCTGTTACGCGTACTGCTGATCGTCACTCAAGACGTCAGTATTAATGTATGTCCTCCTGATCATATCCCCGCGTCGGGGTGTCAGATTTTACATATAACCATTCGAGCCGGTTGGCTTCCCATTTGATGGTGCTACGTTGTAACGATTGGGCCTTGATCCACGCTGGTCGTGGCCTGAGGGGGACAACTATTATGTGCCCTCAGGTACTAATCATCGGCTCACCAACTTTCAGCCTCCAACGTAGGAGGGGACACAAGAGACGATTCTGCAAAAACAATCTATATTTAGAATCTCAGAATCACTCCTTTGCGTCGATAATGGGGTTGTTCGTTCGAAGTTCACAAAAATAGAAATAATTTCAGTGGTCTTACTCTTTTAAATTACAGCCTAACCCTATAAGCGCGCGATTAGCCCACACCCGTGGGTGTATGGCTAACGGCTCCCATGCGGTTAGGATGGATCGGCTCTTCTAAATACCCACACTTAAACTTATATAATAGAGAAGTATTTTTTAGTGACTGGCCTATGTCAGCGCTAAACAATACCTCTTATGCCAAACGAACAAACCCATACGTAACAAACTCTTCTATACACTGTCGTAACGTCACCCTGGTTGAGACGCTATCGCAGCCGAAACATCAAGATCCTGTGGCCCTTTTCCCTTCAAGGTCACGTTATCTAGATAGTTTCGAGGTTTACACATACTGATACCAATTCTCTTAAAATTCCAGGAAAAAGGTTGAACAGTGTGGTGCCGACGTATCGTTTGGACGTTTACGTCGGACATCACCCTGCCCACGCACTAATTTCGTACATGTATAACGTATCAGTTGTAAACAACTAATTATGACCTCTCGGCAAAATATATACATCAATATTGAGAGATTACATTCTGCTGTTTTATGTGTGTAAAACCGTACAATGCTTTCTTACATTTATTTTGGTGTAACGAAAATGCTTTACATTTACTTTGGTGTAACGAAAATATCTTACATTTACTTTGGTGTAACAAAAAAAATTATTTTACATTTACTTTGGTGTAACATTACACCTACCTAATCTCTAAACATACATGTCAGCTATCACCTTATTTATGTAAGTGTGTTGTAGTGTATGCACCTAACCCTTATTCTTAAATGCGTCAGATATAACTCGAGGTGACACATACAGGTCGCTACAGAAAGTCGATTATCACTGGCAGTTAAATCGTCTTTCAAACAACGCCGTACAAATCACAACAATTTAAAATCTAGCTGCTAAAATTGTTTTTCACCTATCGGTCCCTGGTAAATCTTTCAGCATGCCATTATAGTTTTAGGTGCAGGCCCGACATGGCCTGTGACTACTTTTGTCCGAAATAACCCGACGAGTCCATCCGGACAGCTTTTACTATAGCCGCAAGAATGGTCCCAGCAGATTTTTAAGCAATACGCATGTGCGTAACTTCATACGCAAGTGCGTAACAATCGCTATTTTCACCAAAAAAACGGGACGTTATTGATAACACCCGAAAGAACACATACACGGAATGCTGGCAGATTCAACAGACGACAAAATAGAAAACGAGTGACTTATTATTTCAATACAATGTGACATGCTAGAGACATCGCGATTCAATGCAATTACACGGATCGCCATCGCCCTGTCATGTACAATATCAATACAGTAACAATATATATACCTTCACGTAACTTTTATAATAATGTATAGCATCTCTATATCGAACCTTTCAACGGTATGTTTAAAATGTCCCCTAACAAGAATGGGAAATTCCATCCTTTATATATTGAAAAACGCACAAGATTTCCGAGATATTCAAGAAGAATAAGGAAAACGTGCAAGCGTTGATAAATATAGATACAATGAATTCCATCTCAGACAAACCGACCTTCTATTGGGACTATCAATAGAAAGAGTACCGTATCATGGTTCGAATAGGTGCCCAGGTGCATACCTAAACCACTGCGTATTTGTGCGTATACGCAACCATAGCTGATTCTGTTATTCCAGCCATTCTGTATCGTAACAATAACCAAAATTCTTTGAAGGAACTTTTGTTCCCCAAACACATGGAGACCCCAGTTGAAGAGACTCTCAATGATATTTGACTTCAGATATAACCAAGTTTCGAAAAGTGAGTATGATCAGGAAATACCACAATCACACGCCGCAGACCTACCGACGGTACCGTGAGGAAGAGCCAGAGAGCATTTACAGTAACATGACAACCAAAATACAAAAAAGCAAAGTGACCTGCTCTCTCTTTCTCGTCAAGATGATTGCAAAACTAGAATGGATATAAAGTAATGCATATCAAACAGAGATAAACACAGAACCCCACAAGTAATGGGAGGTACATATAACAATAAATCAACAACAACAGAACCACCGCCTTAGAATGGACAGCAGTCTAAGCTACCGTGGGGGGGATGCAACTAAAATGCATTTTACTGGCTAGATTCTGTTGTTGTTAAAACACAAAAAAGCTTAGCTTAACTAATGCAATGCATCATCACAGAGAAACAATTTGTTCAAATTATCGCACTATGATAAAACAAAGATAAATGCTTGTGACTCACAGATAGTCATAGCTAAAGAAAACATCAAGCTGAGCTACGGTGGGCCCAGCCAAAGACAAGCTTCAGGCACCAACCAGCAGATTAAAGCTTTACGTCAGGGCTGTCATTGAGTCTGGGGCAAGACCCACCGTCATGCAATTATAGAGGAAACCATAGCTATAAACCGTGATTGGGTTTACAACCAGGCATGCAGTCTGTCGCATGATATCCATGTTGTATCCTACCCATTTTATAACGTTAAATAATATTTTAAATTGATTACTAAAGCTAGGTTTTCCAACAATTCATTGAAATTTATAAACTAAACCATCATAAAATACGGGGCCTGATATGCCTTGTCACAGAGGAGTCTTTAAACAAATACTGTATTTAACAATCAACTCAGAGTATCTGTAATAAAATTATAAAAAAAGCTTTACGAAGTTTATGGTATTGATAACCTTGTTTTAATAACTTTGTTTCGGTTGTTGAAGTCATCAACGTTAGAAGATAATCTGCAAAAAACGAATAAGTTGTGAAACGTATACACTATAGCAAGGGGAGCGAAGAACATCTCCATCAAGAAATGGAAAATTATCTACATATGTATTTCAAAATTAAAATGGCCAGTTTATCATAATTTTTAGATAAAACTGTGCCACTTGTTTTGGACAAGTCCAAAATAGTAAGTGAGTGTGAGCAGGAAATACCACAATCACAAACTGTAGACAAACCCGTGACATCGTGAAGAAGAGCCACACAACAATAACGAGACACCAGGAAGACAAACAAAGCAATCTCCTGGTATCCTCCCAGGTGGGAGTTTACCAAAATAAAAAAAAAATCTTATTCGATTTTCACTGTTTTGATGGAGATTAACTGAATCATGATCACTCAGACGCTTTCATAGTTTTGTGCATGCATAGCTATTCAATTTGTAAATTTGACAAGCATAACGGTGGCGGTAGGGGGAAGCTCCCCTGGGAATAGTACTATCCTGCTCTTCTAATTTTGTTGATTCTGTAACATTCACGTTCATAAATGTTCCTGGGAGGTTACCAGTAGTATATATATATATATATATATATATATATATATATATATATATATATATATATACAGAGGGATATAGTGAATCAACTGAGCCGATAGATGCTGTAAATATTTCGCCTCTAGCGAGATTCGAACCCACGACCTCGGCAACACCGCCTAGCACTACACCAGACATCAACGCTACCAACTGCGCCACTGAGTCATCCCCAAAAAAGGATGTTCAGGAAGCGCTGATATTGATGACGACTGATGCAGTACACGTCGTATATTGGTTCTTTTTCAATGGATGGCATCTATTTCGTTCGCAAGTGAAAGTCTGATGGATCCAAGGATACAAGTGAAATTAGATAAATATCAGAAGTGCGGAAATATAATTTCACAAACATCATTGCTTTCGAGCTACACAGGATCAGAAACTGATGCAGATTCAGAAAGTAGATAAATACAGAGGGAAATAGTGAATCAACTGAGCCGATAGATGCTGTAAATATTTCGCCTCTAGCGAGATTCGAACCCACGACCTCGGCAACACCGCCTAGCACTACACCAGACATCAACGCTACCAACTGCGCCACTGAGTCATCCCCAAAAAAGGATGTTCAGGAAGCGCTGATATTGATGACGACTGATGCAGTACACGTCGTATATTGGTTCTTTTTCAATGGATGGCATCTATTTCGTTCGCAAGTGAAAGTCTGATGGATCCAAGGATACAAGTGAAATTAGATAAATATCAGAAGTGCGGAAATATAATTTCACAAACATCATTGCTTTCGAGCTACACAGGATCAGAAACTGATGCAGATTCAGAAAGTAGATAAATACAGAGGGATATAGTGAATCAACTGAGCCGATAGATGCTGTAAATATTTCGCCTCTAGCGAGATTCGAACCCACGACCTCGGCAACACCGCCTAGCACTACACCAGACATCAACGCTACCAACTGCGCCACTGAGTCATCCCCAAAAAAGGATGTTCAGGAAGCGCTGATATTGATGACGACTGATGCAGTACACGTCGTGTATATATATATATAGTGACTGACTTCTACGGAATAAATAGCATCAGCTAGCTAAGCTGCTCCCTTCAAATGCCGTTTATTCCGTAAGTAACACGTTCATTTATGTTCCTGGGAAGTTACCGGTAGTACATATATAGTGACTGGCTTCTAAGGAATAAATAGCATCAGCATGCTATGCTGTTCTCTTCAAATGCCGTTTATTCCGTAAGTAACACGTTCATTAATGTTCCTGTGAGGTTTCCAGTAATATATATATATATATATATATATATATATATACTAGAAAAGAGCCCACGCAAGCGCGGAAATATTTCATGATTGTCAATTTACCTTTATTTTGCATTTAAAAAAGCTGAAACTTGTATCCCCCTTTCATGTGTGTTAATTTTTCACAGCTTTATGAAATCTGAAACTTGTATTGGCGATTCTAGTCGCCGAAATGACCATGGGCCCAAATAGGTATGGGCCGAAATGACCCGAAACCGGCGAGTTTTAATTTTTTTTACAAAAGCTGATACTTGTAAACATGATTATGCTTATATCTTCTCATCTTGAAAATCGCAAAAAATCTTCAGCGAGGTGACTTTTACTATATTTGTTTTCCTCCAAACAATGCCAAAAATCGCTCAAATCCAGGTTCTTATTTCTGAACAATGCACTTTTTTAAACAGATTTTATTGATAGCGTCATTGCCTACTGCGTCAAGTGGTACGACCAAGCCTATCAATGTAAGCTGTTTAGCGACCTTGAAACTTAGGATTATTGAGCGTGAGTCAGAGAAAGGTGTCTTGAACTTTCATAACTCTAGTTGCCATCAATGGTAGTAATTAACTATTTTATAGAAGTTCTGTTTGTTTTGTTACTGTTTTGTGAGTCCCCCCCCCCCCAAAAGTCTGTACTTGTTTAAAGCTAGTGTCAATTTAAGTTTATACTAAGGTCTGCTGATTATTATAGTTTAGTGTTGTGTTGGTTACTGGTACTGTCCAAAAATAGGGACAATGTCGGAAAAATTAGTCTGCAATTTTTTAAGTGGTAGCTGCCCAAACCAATAAATGAGTGGTTTTCACACTCAAAATGCAAAGAAATACAATATTTAAGGAAATTTTTGTATACCAAATTATCTTCTTCAAAGGCAAACCTGGAAATGTCGTTACTTTTCGTGGTTAAAAAACAAACTTTTTCTCCTTATTTTTCTTCCAACTTCTGATTGGGAATTTTACTGTGCCAATTGGGAAAAAGGAGGTGTTTCGCCTTTGGGAGTGGGGCCGAATTTCGCCCCCCAAAATGGCCTGAAAAGGAACACTGATGCCGAAATGGTTTGGATTGATTGGTGTTTTACGTCCCGGTAAACAATTTTTCAGTCATGTTGAGACGGAGCCACTTCTTCCTGGGTATTATTAGTACTTTGGGAAGGTGAAAGTGCCTTTCTCAAGGACACTACACAGCGGTCGTGGGGTTCGAACTCGGGGCCTCTAGGTCCCGAGTCCGACGCTCTACCACTGAGCCACCGCGCCTCCATATGCCGAAATACACTTCCCTTTTTACGACCATTATAGGCGAAACGGAGCGGTCTGGGGCGAAGTATTTCGCCGATTTGCCCTCATACTGGAACCCTGCTTGTACCTGAAAGCTAACATATAAAATTTGGGTTTGATTGGCCCATCAATTTCCGAGAAAAGCCAGTTTTAATTTTCATATGCGTAAATGACCTTTAGCCAAGGTCAAGAAATGACCTCGGCCTTCAATACTCACAATTCTTCATTATTTCAGTTGGTTTCAGGTCAGAGGCTGAAATATTTGTGAAAAAATCAACAGCTTTCACTTTTTCCTGTAGAAAAGCCTAAGTTAACAAATTTGACCTTGTTGTAAAATTGGTCAAGGTCAACCGTAGGTCATCATTTGAACAAAGTATGATGGGCAGAGTCACCACTGCTACATACCAAGTTTCGTGGAAATTGGTTCACCGGTTCCGGGGAAGAAGATTTTTGAAGGGTTTTTACCATATATGGGCGTGGCGGCCATCTTGGTCATGTGACCCAGATGCAACAAACAAACTTTCGTTCCCCCTACCCAAAGAGGCTCCACATAAAATTTGTCTTTGATTGGTCAAATGGTTTCCGAGAAGAAGATGTTTGAAATTGTTGACGACAACGGACCATGGGCATCCTACCTATAAGCTGACATATGCTGCTAAGGTGAGCTAAAAACAAATTCAACCTCAAGCCCTCACCAGTAGCTTGCACCTGACCGTTCTAAGGTGGTGATTTTGGTGTAGTTCTTACTTCGTTATTTGCATACCTGTCATCTTTTTGAAATCTTAAAGAGTGAGATTGCGCGCGACGCCCTTAAAATGGTTATTTTCTGCTCGCATTTACCGCGCGGACCAATTTTACCAAATTTTTTAGGAGTGAGATTTATTTTTTTCTAAGAACCAAAAAGGGATTATTGGGCCGAAATGACCATGGGCCGAAATGACCCGGAACCGACGATTTTTTTTTTATTTTCTTTTTACAAAAGCTGATACTTGTAAATGCGGTTATGTTTATTTCTTCTCGTCAAGAAAATCACAGAAAAACTTCAGCGAGGCGCCTTTTACTAATAATATTTGATAGCGTCATTGCCTACCGTGATATAAGTGGTACGACCAAGCCAATCGATGTAAACAGTACATTATGCGCAGCGACCTTGACACTTAGGATTATTAAGCGCGTGTCGAAGAAAGGTGTGATGATTACCGCGACTAATAATCAGTTTTGATAAGGGATTATTTAAAATTACAGCCATATCTTTTTTTCTTTGGCGAGTTTGGCGGCGTTTTCCCCATTGTTGTTTATAATATGGCCGACTTGACACAGCATAATACACATATACATATGACATATACACAAAAATTCGGAACGCTTCGGTCATCTCCATTCAGTTTGTATTGGAAACCCAATCGATCTAAAAATAGTGACGCGTGACCATGAACGTGACATACACTAAATATAGAAACATTCGCCAGAGGGCGCAGTTCTTTTAGAAAACACACTTAATTCCAAAATTCTCTAAATCTATGCTAAATGAAAACTCATCCTAACCGAGATTATCAATGAAAGCAATATCTTAAAGTAACAGTAAAGAAATCAAGCATGAAAATGACCTCGATTTTTCAGTTTATGCGGTAATTCGTTTATTTAGTATTATAGATATATATATATATATATATATATATATATATATATATATATATATATATATATATATATATATATATATATATATATATATATTTATATATATATATATATATATATGCGAGCTGTGAATTATCTAATATGGCCGTTCACATATGCATGCTTGTCTTGTCTTAGCATTAACTTATTGCATTTATGAAAAGAACTTAACTCGTGTATCATCCCTTCTTTACCCATTGCAGCAGTGGTAGAATGTTCAACTTGAGACCAAGTAGCCCCTGGTTTGAGCCCTATTGCTTGTTTGTTTGTCTACTTATTTGTTTGTTCGTTTGTGTCTATCATGGGAGTGACATAACAACATGTACCACTAGTGGTTTACAAATTTTGGTAACGCTATGTAATGACGTCCATTATGGTTCTCATATAATTATATGGCAACATCAAAGCATAGTCCCACGCAATTTCTAAACGCGATTTAAAAGTAGTCATACAACAAATAGAACCTAACAGTCGTGTTCCCAACAAAAATGCTTTGAATCAACAGCACGTGAATTGCCCTTCTCTATCTCTCTCTCTCCCTCTCTCTCTCTCTCTCTCTCTCTCTCTCTCTCTCTCTCTCTCTCATCCACTCACTCTCATTTTGGCACACACACACAAGCGCGCGCGCACGAATGCACTTGTAAAGGTCTTAAGGGGTCCTAGAACGTGCCAAATGAGGAGGAGACAAATAAAAGGCTTTTCGCACACGGACCTAAATTAAACAACATCAACTCAAACAATACACTGTCTACGCACACAGACCTAATTTAAACAATTAAGCAGGTATGACACTCCATGCCTGTTTCTATTCCAGAGGTAAAAAAAGAAAATAGCACAAAAAAAGAAAAACGAGCACGGCGACATATGCTTTTAAATGAATTATAAGTTTCTATGCAAAATTTCCTTCAAAATATTTTTTTTGTTTCTATAGTTACATTGTGTGACATTTTTTATTCAAGACTTAAACGATTTTTGGCCTTAATGTTTTTAACAAAATAGATTTAAGCTTAAAAATAAGCTACGTGCCTTTGTTTTCGCTGTTTTTGTGTTCTTTTATTAGCCAATAGCATGTAGCGTATTCCCAGGAAAAATTATGGCATTTCTCACTTTCTATTTTTTTTTTAAATATGAGAAATTGATATTTTGAAAAATTCATATTTTACAATTTTGAAGTTTAATAGTTTTTTTTAAAAAAAAGCACGGTAAGGTCTGTTATTTTTGTCAAATTAGATGAGTTTTGAGCTGTTGTTTAACATATCAAAAGATGATAACCTTCTGGACATAAGCTGATGAGTCCGGTACTACCTTGAAGCTTGCATTATGCTATTATACCCACTTTACTGTAGACGAGTCTAATTTGACAGTATATGACAACGCTATGTCTGACTTGTCGCGTCTCTGTTAGCTGGTCGCAGTACAAGTAGACTTAACAAAATGTATACATATACAGATGACTAATCTATTTTTTCTATGTGTACAGATGTTGTATTATAACGCTTCACTATGAATACGAATGTGTCAACATATCAACCCTGAATACAAATTTATGAACATAACACTTCTAGTAAGTAAGTAAGTAAGTAAGTAAGTAAGTAAGTAAGTAAGTAAGTAAGAAAGTAAGTACAATACAATACAACAATACAATACAACAGACTTTATTGAAATAGATAGCTCAGGCCATTCGCAGATGGCATTAGAGCATTTCAAAACATGTTTCACTGAAAAACATGGTTGACGTCGATTTCCAAAAGCAAAAAGATACATGTAATAAATGATAAATTACAGCATAAGAGAGAGAGACGGTTTGGCCGGGGGGTAGGCAGTGTCGGGATATATGGAAATGTTAGTTATTTGAAGGCTTTATGTAGGCATTGTCATCGAGAATGGCTATACCCATACACACGCTTGCATGCATGACATAGCCATTCTCCATACCAATGGTTTGACATCATGGTTCTTCGTACTGCTTGGTTGAGTAAGGTGCGGCAGAAATTCTGCTTAACCTGTGCGGCATAATTTGGGCCTGGTATTTACTCAGGGGAGAGCACAGCGGTAAAAAAATTTCAAACGTCGCACAGGGTTCCAGCTTATTAAGTCTTCGTCGAAGGGGCGCTGCGAAGGGGCGCTGCCTCAACTAGGTTTCACCCGGTTACAACATCGCCCCAGCACCAAGATTGATGCGATTACAAAGAGCAATTTTATTCTAATGCTCTTCCCCGATCATGCTACTCGATTCCCAAATATTGTATAATAACAGCTGTCAGTATTAAAGCACCACGACAATAGCAGCGACAGCAACAACAACAACAGAACAAAAACACGATATAATAATAATAATAATAATAATAATAATAATAATAATAATAATAATACATAGGGCCAGTTAAGCAAAATATTTCAACGTAAAATTGCTATTATTTTCCAATCAATCAGTTTGAACACATGTTTTTGGGTGCTCAAAAGATCCGTCTCAGCGAGACGGTTCTTTTGAGTACCCACAACATATTTTTTATTTGAGAAACAAGAAAAATAATATTCTGTTACGCACTCTTATCTGGGGGCCTGATTATAATAATAATAATAATAATAATAATAATAATAATAATAATAATAATAATAATAATATCGTACCAGCTACCGCTGCAGTGCATTAGAACTTAAGTCACTTAACGTGGATTATAAAGAAAAGCACATGCCGCACGTGGAGTGCAAATGCTGTTCATTCATGTGTGTACAAACAGTTGGAATTTCATTCAGGATTAATAAAAAAAAACTAAAAAAAAAAAAACTCGATTTTCTATGTTTTTCACATTGATTTTCGGCGATAACTTTTTTATTATTGATTTTAGTAAACTGTGTTCGCGATGAAAGTTGTAGAGAAAAATTAGCGCCAACTTCTCCAAGCGGTTCCAACATCATAGAAACTGCAATTAACTCTGCGCATAGATGCACTCTTTGAGCATTTTTAGCAAAGCGCAAATAAACTAAGTCAAATATGTCAGTCAAAAAGTTACATTGAACCGCCCCGATTCAATAAGAAAGGCGATGGATGGCTTGTTCAAATAAAATTGAAATCGCACCTGATTCGCCCGTACGTTAAGCTAGTTGGGTCATCTCGAAACTGTCCGTTTAGGAGCACGTGCATAAGAGAAAAATGGCGCGTCATGCGATATCACAGCTTCTGTACTTACAAATAATCATGCTCATAGTAGATTCTGAATATGCACGGTACATTCTGAGTCTACATACGGCAGGATTATGCTATAAACAACCGTTGAATAACTGTATGTACCGCTTGTGAATATTATTTTGAGACGAACCCTTTCTGTCACGCCTCTACGAAATTTACCTGTCAATAAAAGACTTAGGAAATTGGGCTGAATTCAATTTATTGCAAAATCTTCATCTATGTACACAAAAACCTGTTTGTGCCAGAAACTTCGGACCTCTTGGAGAAATCGGCGCTGTTTTTTCTCTTCAACTTTCATCGCGAACACAGTTGGCTAAAATTAATAATAAAACAGTTATCGCCGAAATTCAATGTGAAAAACATAAAAAATCGAGTTTTTTTTTTAATACTCTGCAGTGATTTACAGTTGACGGAATATTAAAACTTTTCGGGATCATGTAAAGAATTTGGCCATTAGGGATGCGACCGGCAAGGGTTCAGACGAGCCTGCACATACGCTCGGACTTGGCAGAGCCCCCGCCTCTCGCGCACAGAGCATATATGTACCAACAGAAGTAAATTGGATGCATGACACGTGGGGAAATGTGATAAACAAACAGCGAGGACTGAGATGAGTTTCACGTTCGTGCACCCCGTCAAAGTTCTCACTGCTCGCAATTGCATCATGATACTAAGTGAAAACAGTTAAAAAGATAGCTGTCTTTGGAGTCCGGCGAAGAACAGGACACGAGCCTTGCTCGCACTCCGCATATTCGTAGGCCTCAAAATAAATATTTTGTCAGACAGGACACAATAACGTCCGACGAAGTGTTTCGGGTGCATCTTGACCAAACATTGAAGGCCCGGATCAGACTGTTCCTATATGAGCGGCCCGATCCGGATCTAGACTGTTTGCATTCGTACTTGCACTAGTCAACAGATATCTGCAAACACTTGCAGCAAACGGTACAAGCAAACGTCACCTTCAAAGCGATTTTTTTCCCTGCGCATGAAATAGGGTGTAAAATAGACCGTCGATGTAACGACCAGCGAAGTAAGTAAGTAAAGCCTTTATTTAAGGAGGGTGACTCAGTTGGTAAAACCAATTTTCTTTGAGACCTTTTTAAAACAAGCATAGCGTATAGAATACAATATAACAAATATGGCAATGCAAAAATACAAGTGCAAAAAATATTATGAGAAGAAAGTGCATGAAGAAAATTGAACATCTTAAAATGAAATTAACTTTTGATTATGTATGTGCAAATACATTGAGGCTCTGTAAACCATTGAAACTGTTCCTGCAGATATAATTATCATTGTATACCTATTTATTGTCATTTCAATTCGCTATGTATACAGATGTGTCAGTATGACATTTTTTATGTTTTTGGGTGTGTCAATATAGCAACTTTCTATGTACACAGATTTATCAACATTATAATTGTACAGCTGTGTGGGCATAACATTTTTTCTGTGTATATAGATGTGTCAACATAGCTATTCTCTATGCATACACATGAATCAACTTTTCAAATTTATGTGTGGACTGATGAATCCACATAGTATGTTTACTATGTTTACAAATGTATCATTATATCATGTCAATATGAATAAAGACGTGTCAACATAGCAAATTACTGTGTATGCAAACGTATCAATATATCAATTAGATATAGCCTCATAACAATTCTCTATGTATACATATATCAACATAACAATTATATATGTGTACAAATATGTCAACACAATACATGTAAATCTATATGTATACAAAAAAGTTAACATTACAATTCTATACCCAACTACAAGAGAAACCCATCAGTTACTTCTCGGGACAAATCTGGAAAGAAGAATTAAGAAATGAAATATATTTATACCATGTTCCTTAACAATCAGTACTGCATCAATACATTGAATATTGTAACAGTTTGACTGAAATCCGTTCATGCTGTTCGCAAGTGTTTAGACAAGGGGTCATTTTCAAAAATAACACGTCTTCACTGGAGAATGAATATCTCGTTCTCATCTGAATCAGTTCACTTGTGTTAAATTCGTCCAATAACGAGCATGACCCTCTCCTGCAGCAATAACTGCATAACGAGGTCGAATCGAAAGCACGTAACTTTGCACAACGTTCTTGGCAACCCGTGCCCATTCTAAATGGAGAGCAACCTGGAGCTGTCGAAGATTCCAAGGTTGCACTGAACGATCCAAGATGCGTCACCAGAGCTCATCCCACAGCTGCTCTATCGGATTGATATTCGAGCTTACTAAACTATAGCGGTTTGTTTTGGCTTCTGCACACACTCGATGGCTTCGTCAGAGTGGGACATACCGGTTATTGGACGTAGTGAACTGATTTAGATGAAAAGTCGAATGAAAACTAATTATCTGAAACTTGTAATTTTTAGAAATGACCCCTTGCCTATACACTGGCGCACAGTATGAATGGGTTTAAGTAAAACTGTTACATTATTTAATAATTTGATGCATAA
This sequence comes from Loripinus fragilis, assembly GCA_964019695.1. Lineage (NCBI taxonomy): Eukaryota > Metazoa > Mollusca > Bivalvia > Lucinida > Lucinidae > Loripinus > Loripinus fragilis. The sequence goes on along the minus strand of OZ026522.1, from coordinate 82,280,780 downwards.
TTGATTGTTTAAGAATATGGTATAAAATGTATTTTCATTTCTTAATTATTTTTCCATAATTGCTTCAAAACGTGAGTGATGGGTTTCTTTTGTAGTTGAGTATATAAGCATACAATTATGTCGACATATTAATTCTCTTTGTATACACACATGTCAACATTACAATTCTACATGTATACTAATATGTCAACATAATAATTCTCTATGTATACAAATTTGTCAGCATAACAATTATCTATGTATACAGATGTGTCAGCATAAATTTGTTATATGTATTCAGATGTATCAACCTACCGACTCTCTATGTACATATGTATTTCAACAAAACATTTCTATGTGTGTACATATGTTTCAACATAGCAGCTCTATATGCATACATATTTGTTGACTTAACAATTCTTAGTATGTACAGAATACTTACTATAACATTTCTCTAGCCATTATATTTCACTATCTATAGAGACGTTTCACTATACAGTTTCTTTCTGTATACAAATATTACAGCATACAAATACAACCCTTTGCACACAGATATTTAATTTTTACTTTTCTCTATATCAACAATTATCTTTGTATACAAATATGTCTGTGCGTGCACATGTGTATAACTGTAACATTTTTAAGTATACAGTTGTCAAGCTAAATATACGAGTATATACAGATGTTGTTATACAAAAATGAAATAAAATTTTATACTAAATAAAATAAATAAAAGGACCATAACATGACAAAAATATAATGCTATTGGATAAAAACAAATATATTAGAATCTTGTCAATTCGAAGTCCTCGGGTATAGAGGCTCTATTTTGAATTATCACTAATTTTATTCCACGACCCGCGGGTCTGCACTATTATCACTATGTGAGTCCGTCCGTCCATAAGCAGTTTAGTTGAATTGCTCAGGAACTATAGAACCACATGTTATACTTTAATCAAATGCTGCTTACAAATGTTTGTCAACATTATCAAACCACTGGCATGTGTAACAGCCTTTTTTGATGGACGGGGGATTGCTAAGAATCATTTTGGCAGGTTGGGGTCTTTTAGTAAATTTGTTGGATTACAAGAAAACCTCCTTGACCACTCTACCTCCACGTATTTAAATACTATAGCAAGTTACCTATATCTCCTTTACCCGTGATTGTCAGAGTAAAACTAAGTAAACACTATATTGCACGACCCTTGAGTCTGCACCATAAGCACTATGCGAGTCTTGCAGGACCCTTGGGTCTATATTATAATATTTCACGACCATTTGGTCTGCACTATTATCACTATGTGAGTCCGTCCATCCATCCTTGGTCAGTTAGTTAAAATGCTAATCATGGGTCGTGCACATTACTGTCAGTTGATTATATAGACAGTTATTAGAATTTATCATGAACAAGTCCTATTCTCTAAATTCAGTGTGTCCCAAATTAATTTTAAAAAAGCAGATATTTCGAAAAATCGAAGTTCGAATTTTCGAGGGTTAACTGTATACTGACCTCAGCACGAAAGGACCATAAACCATTCTGCGCACTCATGCAAGCTGTACAGCGCCTTTTTTTCCACTATTTGGAACGTACAATAGTCATGCTTGCTCCTTGCAAAGTTTAAATCTTCTAAATAGTTTCAGTAGCTTAACAGACTGGTTTGATTTTTAAGTTGTCGGAAACCCCGAAAGCAGGTCCCCAATTATATCATATAGAAGCAATCGAGTATCATTAAATCAAAATACACGCGACCAGAGTCTTTACTACGAATTGTCACTGAAGCATAACACAAGACAATCCTGTTCATTATTTTAATCAATACATAAGATCTGAGCGCATAAATGAAACGTCTCACTGAGTCTTTTCTTTTAAGCACCAAATAAAATTATAAAAGCATATTCTATGTTCCAATGTATCCCAAATAGATTCAAAATAAGGAATATCTGTTTTCGAATTAGCGATTTTTACAGAATATGCCAATACATAGAGGATATTTACTTTTTTGAGGTGAATACGTAACAGATATATTTCATCGAGTGTTTTGAAACATCAGCATTTTCATGAGTGCGCAGCACGAATGAAAATTTCGATGTTTTCAACTCACGAGATGAAATTTATTTGGTATTTACTGAATTTTTTTCTTCTTTTTATTTTATACTTTTTAGGAGATGTACACTTAATCAATTTGTTAACCATGCTTCAAGCCGAATCACAATATGTAAAAGAAGACAATTTTTGTTTGTTTGATTTGATTCTTTACGTCCACTCAACAATCTTTCAGTTATGCGGGACGAGTCTTCCTGGGTTGAACCAGTACTAAGCTAGGATAAATGTGTCTTGCTCAAGGACCACAACGCAGTGACGCCGGTGAGGCTCGAACCCGCGGCCCTTCGGTCTCGAGTCAAGCACTCTACCACTGAGCCACTGCGCTCCCAAAAGAAGACAAAGGAGTATTTGTGACAGAATACCTGGATCAATCTACATGATATACAGTCATCAGGACTAACAGATAAAAATAAATTTATTCAGCGTCAAAGTGCGAGACAAGTGACGTTATAAGCGACGTCATAATTTGTTGATGACGTTGCGTAGCATAGATTACATGCACTGCCTCACTCTCTGAAGCATTCAAACTCGAGAAATTTCAGCAAATCTGAATTATTTTGGTACCAAAATTTTCCTCATGTTCTAACTAAGAAAATGACTACCCACACTTGATGTTTTTGTTCACAAATAAGAAAGTAATAGGCGTTTGAACTTTCGAAGTGAGCTGCATTAAGTGAATGGAAAAGTCAGAGGTGGTCCAAAAACGCAACAGTGAAAATAAAGGCTGATATCAATCGCTAGTGATTGATATCATATCATTTCACCAGTGATTGATATCACTTTTATTTGTTTTTGATATGCATTGATTTCACTGCTAAGTATAAAATAAATAAGCATATGCGTCATTCTGACTATTATTAAAGATTGAGAACAAACAATTTAAAGAGAGGTAATTTTAAGAGAGAGTGAAACCATATCATTTGAAAACAGCAGACTTATATTAATTAAGTGAACAATATTCAACGACCCCACATCCCCTTACACTGGCTGCACTGGTATTCTATTTTCTACCAGACCAAGTAGTCCCCATAAGAGTAGCAACAGCCTAGCACTTGCTGTACTGGTATTCTGCTTTTCTACCAGACCAAGTAGTCCCCATAAGAGTAGCAACAGCCTAGCACTGGCTGTACTGGTATTCTGCTTTCTGTCAGACCCAAGTAGTCCCCAAAAGAGCAACAACAACCAAGCACTGGCTGTACTGGTATTCTCTTTTCTGCCAGACTCAAGTAGTCCCCAAAAGAGCAACAGCCTAACACTGGCTGTACTGGTATTCTCCTTTCTGTCAGACCCAAGTAGTCCCCAAAAGAGCAACAACAACCAAGCACTGGCAGCACTGGTATTCTGCTTTCTGTCGGACCCAAGTAGTCCCCCAAAGAGCAACAACAACCTAGCAATGGCTGCTCTGGTATTCTGCTTTTCTACCAGACCAAGTAGTCCCCATAAGAGTAGCAACAGCCTAGCACTGGCTGTACTGGTATTCTGCTTTCTGTCAGACCCAAGTAGTCTCCAAAAGAGCAACAACAACCAAGCACTGGCTGTACTGGTATTCTCCTTTCTGCCAGACTCAAGTAGTCCCCAAAAGAGCAACAACAACCTAGCACTGGCTGTACTGGTATTCTGCTTTCTGTCAGACCCAAGTAGTCCCCAAAAGAGCAACAACAATCAAGCACTGGCTGTACTGGTATTCTCCTTTCTGTCAGACCCAAGCAGTCCCCAAAAGAGCAACAACAACCAAGCACTGGCTGCTCTGGTATTCTGCTTTCTGTCAGACCCAAGTAGTCCCCAAAAGAGCAACAAGAACCAAGCACTGGCTGTACTGGTATTCTGCTGTCTGTCAGACCCAAGTAGTCCCCAAAAGAGCAACAACAACCAAGCACTGGCTGTACTGGTATTCTCCTTTATGTCAGACCCAAGTAGTCCCCAAAAGAGCAACAACAACCTAGCAATGGCTGTACTGGTATTCTGCTTTCTGTCAGACCCAATTATTCCCACAAGAGCAACAACAATCAAGCACTGGCTGTACTGGTATTCTCCTTTCTGCCAGACTCAAGTAGTCCCCATAAGAGTAGCAACAGCCTAACACTGGCTGTACTGGTATTCTCCTTTCTGTCAGACCCAAGTAGTCCCCAAAAGAGCAACAACAACCTAGCACTGGCTGCTCTGGTATTCTGCTTTCTGTCAGACCCAAGTAGTCCCCAAAAGAGCAACAACAACCAAGCACTGGCTGTACTGGTATTCTGCTGTCTGTCAGACCTAAGTAGTCCCCAAAAGAGCAACAACAACCAAGCACTGGCTGTACTGGTATTCACCTTTCTGTCAGACCCAAGTAGTCCCCAAAAGAGCAACAACAACCAAGCACTGGCAGCACTGGTATTCTGCTTTCTGTCAAACCCAAGTAGTCCCCACAAGAGTAGCAACAGCCTAACACTGGCTGTACTGGTATTCTCCTTTCTGTCAGACTCAAGTAGTCCCCAAAAGAGCAACAACAACCAAGCACTGGCTGTACTGGTATTCTGCTGTCTGTCAGACCCAAGTAGTCCCCAAAAGAGCAACAACAACCAAGCACTGGCTGTACTGGTATTCTCCTTTCTGTCAGACCCAAGTAGTCCCCAAAAGAGCAACAACAACCAAGCACTGGCAGCACTGGTATTCTATTTTCTACCAGACCCAAGTAGTCCCCATAAGAGTATCAAAAGCCTAACACTGGCTGTACTGGTATTCTGCTTTTCTACCAGACCCAAGTAGTCCCCATAAGAGTAGCAAAAGCCTAACACTGGCTGTACTGGTATTCTGCTTTTATGTCAGACCCAAGTAGTCCCCCAAAGATAAACAAAAACCTAGCACTGGCTGCTCTGGTATTCTGCTTTAGTCCCATACAACAACAACAACAACAACTCTCATGTCCAGTAGCACTGAATGCAGTGGTATTTGCCCTCTGCCATGCCCAAATAGTCTCCAAAGATCAACAACAACCCCCGTCCCCTAGTACTGGCTGAAGAAGTCTCATTGGTTTACCATACCCAAAGAGTCCTAAAGACAAAAAACAAACCTCCCCCCAGCTCTGGTTTTAGTGGTTTTCAGCTCTCTGTCAGACCCTTATAGTCCCAAAAGAGTAATACATGACTAAATGAATTAAAAAAAAAACAACCACAGCATACTCTGGCCATAAAACAATTGAATCCTATGTCGACTTATTGCTTTCCCGAAATAATGATGCATGTTACAATGTTAAAACATGAATGTTCAGCTATCCAGTGGGGTGTTAGTTTAGAGTCATCATAATCATGATTTGGGCCCACTTGGCGAATGCGAGCAGCAAAAGCTCTGGATCGCAGATATTCGTGTTACTTGATCGATAGCCAAAATCCCGAGTGCTGATGTATTTGTCATTTGTAAAGATGTAAGTAAAATGAAACGTCAGATTGAGGTGTAGTGGATTACCGCTGATGTGCAGGTAGATCTACACGTTAGTCTGCTTTTCGTATTTGATGGAATATGGTCCGTTTTTCCAGATTATTTAGGGATCACAACAGCTGTCTTTGTGTCACATGGGGTTGAAAGAACTTCTCGATATACAATGTATTTCATAGTTTATATTGACTTCTGGCAGAAAACAGACTACAGCTTAAGTTGGCGCTAGGAGAGGATGAGGTGTTTTATATCCATTAATCATCATTTACAAAGTTAATAAAACCGACACTTATGTTGTCACATTGTGTTAGTTCTCTCTATTTGTGAAGGATACGTTTTCCCATACTATTTTGAGGTCACAACAGCTGTCATTGTATCAAGTGGAGCTGGTAGAATATCTCCAGTAATATTGATATTGTGTTGATATTTCTTCAATCCTGTTTCTTCAGGAATATTTGATTCTGATAGAAAACCGAATACCGCTTACGTTGTTTTGTTGAAATCAAAGCCCAACTACTGTCCTGCCATTCAAGAGTGACAGTGATGTCATGTTTTGTTTACAAAGTTATCAGTGACTTATAATCTATAGATCACTTGTGTATTAATCCTATCCACAGGATAGGATTAATACACAAGTGATCTATCGATTAGCGTTACCTCAAGTGGAGTGTGCAAGTTAAATTTTACTTTACAATTGAAAACAAAATATTACGTCACTGTCACTCTTGGTTGGCACGATAGTAGACGTATGTGCCATGTTGTGAAATATTCGTCTATGTCAAAATATGTATGTCTGTGTCTACGTCTGATACTAGGGCAGGGGGAGGGGTGAGAGAGTTGTAGTATTTTCTATTTATTCTTAGCATGAACAGACTCAACAAACTAAGACGGCTGTTTTCAAATTTCGTAGGTTCTCATTTTTTCGAAGGGATTATTCCAGATTATTTTACATAACGAAGCTTAAATATTCCAAGATATATTTCATCTGAAGCCTATCTGATCACTGAAAATGAATTATTTACCCTTACCTATTTAATTCGAGTGAACATTTTAGGCAAGGTCGTTTCCATTTAGGATTGTTGGGTGTGATTTTTCATTCTTATTCAAATCTTAAAAGAACGTTCTGTTTGTCAACAACGAAGACCCCGATTATACCCCTAATTAATACGGCGTCTGACCATGGACTACACTGAATGTCTATGCCACAGAATAAGGAAGCTAGGCTAATATTCCTTAATTACTATCGGAATATGTAAAAAAGGAGTTCCAGTGAAAATCTGCGTGTGCGTGTACCCTGAATAGACTGTGCACAATCTTTACTATTTGAAATACTAAACTGATTCACTGTAGATATATATAGGTATAATCAATACTCGACATCAGGCGAACAGTAAAGCGCCTGATCAGACGACCAGTCAGAACAGTCTCATCAAAATTACCATGTCACAGTTTGGTAATTTGTAAATATCCTATGTAAAAACTTAACACGAACACTATCATGGAACTTACTACGAGACCTGTTTCATTTTTATTTGAACAGATTAGAATTTCACTTTTTGCAGTTGCATATGAATAAAACAAACAAACTTTGCTTTTTTATACATAACGGACGTGTCCCTGGTATTGCCAAATAGACAAGATGGCAATTTAAAGCATAACCATTATACAGCGACCCTTAATACGTCCCCATCCCCTTTTAACTGATTTTAATAACTAAAACGGATTCATCTTCTACAAATACGAATTTATGTATGAGATTTCTTTTAAGTTTAGACTAACATTCAGTGTATTATTCAAATGAGAAATAGCCTATGTGTGCCTGTGTTTGCGTGGAAACCGGGCCTAATATTTTCTTCCATACAAGTACCCAAACCGGGCCGCGTAGCGCAGTCGGTAACGTGTCTGGCTACAGATGCGTGTCTGACTGCAGATCCAGGGGTCGCGAGTTCGATCCCGGCCCGGTACCATACTTTCGTGGAGATTGATCATGAAATAATTTCTACGGTCATTCTCCTCCCTTCCGCTGATTTATTCAAGAAGGGTTGTTGTCAGTTACAAGCGAAAGTATGTGCACAAATTACTGGTTAACCGCTTGCTCAAGCCTACCCAGGAAAAAGTGTGGTTAAGTGAACTGACCGTCCCGCAATGACCATAGCTGTTGACATGGGACGTAAAGCAACAAAAACAAACAAAACAAACAAGTACCCAAATGAGTATCTCATGTATAAAATGTGTTTTGGAAGAATTTTCAAAAACAAATTCTCAAAACTCACACCCTATTCAATTTCTTAGATATTTTAAGTATCTATCACGTATAAAACTGATCACCAAATAGTGCATTTGAGTATTTTGCATATAATTTATTGTTGCTATGGAAACTGTAAGCCCTAAAATTTGATGTTCAATTTAATTCCGAAAAAAGGAAATATCCAGCTGGAATGCTTCATTATCTGACAGAATATACTTTAATTATTTGTGTACAATATAGAAAAGGTTCCAATGGAAAAAAAAAACACACAACATATCGTTTACAGAAATTGTTTGAGAAATATTTAGTACATTTCGTTTCAGACAGAATTTTAAATGCTTAAATTTTGACTACTCATCTTCAGCGACTGTTTCAACCCAGAAAATAAAAATTCAGAACTGTTTCATTGATGACTGTGTATTTCTTGAAATCGGACCAGCCCATGGAAATTAATTATTTAAGAAATGAATTCGAGTTTTGGAAGGTTCATGGAATCATGAATACTTCGGGTCTCTTGCAAAGTAAGTGAAGCCCTTAGTAAGTAAGTCTTTGCAAGAGATCCGAAGTATTCATGATTCCATGAACCTTCCAAAAATTGAATTTATTGCTTATATTTAGATTTGTATTATCAGTCAAGTATCAAAGTTCAATTTTCACGTAACTTGGCTGGTTTTCCAGATATTTTGAATTAAAGCAGACATAACGTAGGGTTTGGAACAGCCAAAACGCCAAATTTCCGCGCTTAACGTCATGGCGATACGTGTTCAACGTCACGCAAACGTCAGTAAACAAGCAACGTTATTGGATGGACTTGACGTTAGCCCGCTCAAATGGCGCGTATAAGGGTGTCGCTTTAATCGATTTGTTCATGAAGGTATGAACCGCATCTCAAATGTAGAGGTTCATTTAAAGACTCACAGTGGAAATGTAAATATTACTTAATATAACGAGAAACAAATGAGAAACGGCATTTTCAAACTTGTTTAATCATATGGAACTAAATTAATATGCTATTTTATTTCATACTTAGCAGTGAAATCAATGCATATCTAAAACAATTGTGGTATTTTCGCAGAGTGAAAGGATATGATATCAATCATTACTGATTGATATTAGCCTATCTTTTCACCAGTGACCGGTGACAGATATCACTTTTTTATTTATCACCTCTGACTTTTCCATGCACTAAATGCTGCTCTCTTTGAAAATTTAAACGCCTATAACTTTCATATTTGTGAACAAAAACATCAAGTGTGGGTAGGCATTTCGAGGAACATTTTGGTACCAAAATAATTCAGACTTGATGATTTTTTTCGATTTTGCATTTTCAGCACCTCCTGCTTCAATGAGTGAGACAATGCATGTAAACCATGTTACGTCACTTCACCAAAGATTTATGACGTCACGTATGACGTAACTTGTCTCGCACTTAATTTCTTTTTATCTGTTAGTTCCTATGACAATAGATTGGTCCAGGTATTCTGTCACAAATACTTCTTTGTCTTCTTTTACATCATAGTGATTCGGCTTGAAGCATGGTTAACTGATTAACCGTAAATCTTCTAAAAAGTATAAAATAAAAAGAAAATTTACTTTTTAAAAGTAAATACCAAATAAATGTTATCTCGAAGCGCACTCGTGAAAAGTCTGATGAAATGAATATTCGGTATTATTGCTCAAAAATATCATATTTCTATTTATACAAACCAAAATGTGTATACATAATGACCTGTTACTGGAAAACTTGCAATATGTCATTGTGCAGCCAGGCTGTACTCAAACTAGCCTGCACAGCTACTTTGACTAACTAGAATCTTGTTATTATGCTGGTAGTAAATTAGGCTTATATACTGTTAAGCAAGCTATGGCAAAGACACTGGTCTAACTGCATGAACGCACAGGCTACTCCGTTCCTTTGTTGTCCAAAAATTACAAAATTAAGTTTTCTCACGACGAGGGTCATATGGGCATCAACACGAGAAAACCTGTCTTCAATGGATTTGCGAACAATAAAGGCGCAGACCAGCCTTAGCATCCGCGCAGTCTGATCAGCACCTTTGTTATATTTTTTTTGGAATGTACCATATGTAAACTTGCTACAGGTGAAAATTTGATTTTCTAGTCTCTGTAGCTACGGAGACTGATTTGAATCTCTCTTAGTTGGAAACCATGAAGGGTTTTTTTTTTGCGACGCGGCCCATATGATTATTAGGTAGAATACTAACAAAATTGAAATTCGTTAGATTTTGATATGCTGAGAGAACAAAGGCGACCCTGATAGGACTGTGTTTACATTTTTCAAACCTTATGATTTACTTGTTTAAACACAGTCTGATCAGAAGCTTCACTGTTAGCTCATTTCACACGTTTTTTGTTTGTTTGCAGATAATAACACGGATTTTTGGATGATTTTATGTTCAGTATAGATTACCAACAATAAAGAGTAAGACTATAATGAGTCTCTACAGATGCACTGACTGATCTAGATACATGTAGCTGCTTCATGAAATGTTAGTTGACCCGGTATGGTGAGACGATATACATTCCTGGATCTGATCATACTAGTTGGATACACGCAAGCTGATCTGAACAACATCCAACTATTACAGTATTGTCTCTTGCCCTATAGGCTAATGATACTGAACATTTTACACCATCCTTGTGTGACAGCAGTGTACCATGTTTCCTTCCATCTGGTGTTATCACAACTATAGTGTAAGACGACATACATGTCTGGATCTGATCATGTTAGTTGAATACATGCACGCTGATCTGTTTCATAACATCCAACTATTACAGTATTGTCTCTTGCCCTATAGGCTAATGTTACTGGACGTTCTATACCATCCTGGTGTGACAAGCAGTGTACCATGTTTCCTTCCATCTAGTGTTATCACAACTATAGTGTAAGACGACATACATATCTGGATCTGATCATGTTAGTTGGATAAATGCAAGCTGATCTGTATCATAACATCCAACTATTACAGTATTGTCTCTTGCCCTATAGGCTAATGATACTGGATACTCTATACCATCCTGGTGTGACAGCAGTGCACCATGTTTCCTTCCATCTGCTGTTATCACAACTATAGTGTGAGACGTACTGTAACAGAGAAGGACATTGTCAGCACTGTCAACAAGTATCCCTCTTGGACAACCTGACTCTTCATCCTTGTACCTATACACAAGTTGTCCATCTGAAGTCAGACACGTTAATGTAGATGTCTTCCCATCTGTTATAAAGATCTTCCCAGAGAAAGCACTAGCTGCAATATACCGTGGTTTCTTTAACATATATGTACCCATCTCTCTAGATAGACTTATCCTTCTCTTCTCATTACAACTCATGTCAAGTATTCTGATCTCTCCTTGCTCCGAACCTCTACATGTTATATAGATCTCACCACGAGACACATCAACACCCATACATACCTCGAGTAACTGAATAGTTCGGATGATTCTAAGTTGTGACGTCACTGCTACTATCAGTAACTGTCCCTTATCTGGTATTGTAATAATAGCTTCAGCGTCGTTAAGAACAGCGATGTCATGTGGCGAGGCAGGTAATTTCTGGTTTGCAATCAGTTTATATGATGAGTCGAGTAGTTTGATTTGATAGTTGGTATAGCCACACAATACAACCTTTCCATCTGGCATACAACAACATCCATGTATATATGGTACTTCACTATCATCAGGTATTCTTATATTCACCTTACTGATCGAACGTATTCTTTTATCTAGCCACATAATGTTGCCATGTCGTATGTCAGTGTCAGTGGTTTTAAAATGTTTAGGCATTTTAGCACCACTCAAAACCTTATGACTTCTTGACAACTTCAGTGCCCCATGGAAATCTTTACAAGTATCACAGAAATATTCAGAACACTCTTCGCAATAATGTGATGGTTCTCTTTTTACATTTTTAGATATGCATGGGCCACATAATATTTCACACGAAACTATCGTGTGGATTTTGGTTATATTCAAATTCTCGTGGTGGCTCTTACAGGCCTTGCACAGGTATTCCCTACATCTATGACAAAAGAACACACCCTTCCTACTTATTCCTCCTGTGCCACAAGGGCCACATTCGAGTTCATATACCTTGTCGGAACCCCAGTTCAAGGAACTCGCCCCTTGTAAGGACTCTGGTCGATCTGATTCCATTTTACTGTCAAAATCTACAATAAAAAAAGAAAATATATATCTAGCGTTAACCTCTCAAGGACCAATGGAAATGTTAATAAAACCATAATATACAATTAAGTAAAGGTGGTCCATTGTGTACATTGGGGGGTCACAGGATATAATTTCTGAAAGCATTGTATTCTTTCCCGACAATCGATTTTGTCTTAGCAAACAGTGCAGACCCAGATGAAATGCCGCAATATGCGGCATTTCATCTGGGTCTTCACTGATTTATAAAATATCCGGATGGGTCCTTCCGGTCTTCAAAGGGTTAATGTTGAAAACAAAGGCCAATATGAGCATGGACACTCGCACAGTCTGGTCATTGTATTCTACTTTTTCTTATAATACAGCCTGACCCACTCCATGATGTGCAGTCAGCAAATATGCAGATAAGTCTGTTCATCCACCCAATCTAATCAGAGTTTTAATGGGTTTTTATCTACTATAGAGTGCACACCGAACACTGGTCAGATTAGGCTGATATACTGGTTGCACTATGTTGACATGTCACTCGGCGGACGGATAGGTTGATCTGAGTCTGCACTGGGCACACATGCCACTAGGCTGATGGACAGGTTGATTTGAGTCTGCACTGGACACACTAGGCTGATGGCAAGGTTTATTTAAGTCTGCACTGGACACACATGCCACTAGGCTGATGGACAGGTTGATTTGAGTCTGCACTGGACACACATGCCACTAGGCTGATGGACAGGTTGATTTGAGTCTGCAATGGGGACACATGCCACTAGGCTGATGGATAGGTTGATCTGAGAATGCACTGGGCACACATGCCACTAGGCTGATGGACAGGTTGATTTGAGTCTGCACTGGGCACACATGCCACTAGGCTGATGGACAGGTTGATTTGAGTCTGCACTGGGCACACATGCCACTAGACTGATGGACAGGTTGATTTGAGTCTGCAATGGGGACACATGCCACTAGGCTGATGGACAGGTTGATTTGAGTCTGCACTGGGCACACATGCCACTAGGCTGATGGACAGGTTGATTTGAGTCTGCACTGGGCACACATGCCACTAGGCTGATGGATAGGTTGATCTGAGTCTGCACTGGGCACACATGCCACTAGGCTGATGGACAGGTTGATCTGAGTCTGCACTGGACACACATGTCACTAGGCTGATGGACAGGTTGATTTGAGTCTGCACTGGACACACATGTCACTAGGCTGATGGACAGGTTGATTTGAGTCTGCACTGGACACACATGTCACTAGGCTGATGGATAGGTTGATTTGAGTCTGCACTGGGCACACATGCCACTAGGCTGATGGACAGGTTGATTTGAGTCTGCACTGGGCACACATGCCACTAGGCTGATGGATAGGTTGATCTGAGTCTGCACTGGGCACACATGCCACTAGGCTGATGGACAGGTTGATCTGAGTCTGCACTGGACACACATGTCACTAGGCTGATGGACAGGTTGATTTGAGTCTGCACTGGACACACATGTCACTAGGCTGATGGACAGGTTGATCTGAGTCTGCACTGGACACACATGTCACTAGGCTGATGGACAGGTTGATTTGAGTCTGCACTGGGCACACATGCCACTAGGCTGATGGACAGGTTGATTTGAGTCTGCACTGGGCACACATGCCACTAGGCTGATGGACAGGTTGATCTGAGTCTGCACTGGACACACATGCCACTAGGCTGATGGACAGGTTGATTTGAGTCTGCACTGGGCACACATGCCACTAGGCTGATGGACAGGTTGATCTGAGTCTGCACTGGACACACATGCCACTAGGCTGATGGACAGGTTGATTTGAGTCTGCACTGGACACACATGCCACTAGGCTGATGGACAGGTTGATCTGAGTCTGCACTGGGCACACATGCCACTAGGCTGATGGACAGGTTGATCTTAGTCTGCACTGGGCACACATGCCACTAGGCTGATGGACAGGTTGATCTGAGTCTGCACTGGGCACACATGCCACTAGGCTGATGGACAGGTTGATCTGAGTCTGCACTGGGCACACATGCCACTAGGCTGATGAACAGGTTGATTTAAGTCTGCAATGGGGACACATGCCACTAGGCTGATGGCAAGGTTTATCTGAATTTTTCACTGGGCATATATGCCACTAGGCTGTTGGCAAGGTTTATTTGAGTCTGCACTGGGCATCCATGCCACTAGGCTGATGGCCAGGTTGATTTGAGTCTGCATTGGACACACATGCCACTAGGCTGATGGACAGGTTGATTCGAGTCTGCACTGGGCACACATGCCACTAGGCTGATGGACAGGTTGATTTGAGTCTGCATTGGACACACATGCCACTAGGCTGATGGACAGGTTGATTTGAGTCTGCACTGGGCACACATGCCACTAGGCTGATGGACAGGTTGATCTGAGTCTGCACTGGGCACACATGCCACTAGGCTGATGGACAGGTTGATTTGAGTCTGCACTGGGCACACATGCCACTAGGCTGATGAACAGGTTGATTTAAGTCTGCAATGGGGACACATGCCACTAGGCTGATGGCAAGGTTTATCTGAATTTTTCACTGGGCATATATGCCACTAGGCTGTTGGCAAGGTTTATTTGAGTCTGCACTGGGCATCCATGCCACTAGGCTGATGGCCAGGTTGATTTGAGTCTGCATTGGACACACATGCCACTAGGCTGATGGACAGGTTGATTCGAGTCTGCACTGGGCACACATGCCACTAGGCTGATGGACAGGTTGATTTGAGTCTGCATTGGACACACATGCCACTAGGCTGATGGACAGGTTGATTTGAGTCTGCACTGGGCACACATGCCACTAGGCTGATGGACAGGTTGATTTGAGTCTGCACTGGGCACACATGCCACTAGGCTGATGGACAGGTTGATTTGAGTCTGCAATGGGCACACATGCCACTAGGCTGATGGACAGATTGATTTGAGTCTGCACTGGGCACACATGCCACTAGGCTGATGGACAGGTTGATTTGAGTCTGCACTGGGCACACATGCCACTAGGCTGATGGACAGGTTGATTTGAGTCTGCACTGGGAACACATGCCACTAGACTGATGGACAGGTTTATTTGAGTCTGCACTGGGCACACATGCCACTAGGCTGATGGACAGGTTGATTTGAGTCTGCACTGGGCACACATGCCACTAGGCTGATGGACAGGTTGATATGAGTCTGCACTGGGCACACATGCCACTAGGTTAATGGACAGGTTGATTTGAGTCTGCACTGGGCACACATGCCACTAGGCTGATGGACAGGTTGATTTGAGTCTGCACTAGGCACACATGCCACTAGGCTGATGGACAGGTTGATATGAGTCTGCACTGGGCACACATGCCACTAGGCTGATGGACAGGTTGATTTGAGTCTGCACTGGGCACACATGCCACTAGGCTGATGGACAGGTTGATTTGAGTCTGCACTGGACACACATGCCACTAGGCTGATGGACAGGTTGATTTGAGTCTGCACTGGGCACACATGCCACTAGGCTGATGGACAGGTTGATTTGAGTCTGCACTGGGCACACATGCCACTAGGCTGATGGACAGGTTGATTTTAGTCTGCACTGGGAACACATGCCATAAGGCTGATGGACAGGTTGATATGAGTCTGCACTGGGCACACATGCCACTAGGCTGATGGACAGGTTGATTTGAGTCTGCACTGGGCACACATGCCACTAGGCTGATGGACAGGTTGATCTGAGTCTGCAATGGGGACACATGCCACTAGGCTGATGGACAGGTTGATTTGAGTCTGCACTGGACACACATGCCACTAGGCTGATGGACAGGTTGATTTGAGTCTGCAATGGGCACACATGCCATTAGGCTGATGGACAGGTTGATTTGAGTCTGCACTGGGCACACATGCCACTAGGCTGATGGACAGGTTGATTTGAGTCTGCACTGGGCACACATGCCACTAGGCTGATGGACAGGTTGATTTGAGTCTGCAATGGGCACACATGCCACTAGGCTGATGGACAGGTTGATTTGAGTCTGCACTGGGCACACATGCCACTAGGCTGATGGACAGGTTTATTTGAGTCTGCATTGGGCACACATGCCACTAGGCTGATGGACAGGTTGATTTGAGTCTGCACTGGGCACACATGCCACTAGGCTGATGGACAGGTTGATTTGAGTCTGCACTGGGCACACATGCCACTAGGCTGATGGACAGGTTGATTTGAGTCTGCACTGGACACACATGCCACTAGGCTGATGGACAGGTTGATTTGAGTCTGCACTGGGAACACATGCCACTAGGCATATGGACAGGTTGATTTGAGTCTGCAATGGGCACACATGCCACTAGGCTGATAGACAGGTTGATTTGAGTCTGCACTGGGCACAGATGGACAGGTTGATTTGAGTCTGCACTGGGCACACATGCCACTAGGCTGATGGACAGGTTGATTTGAGTCTGCAATGGGCACACATGCCACTAGGCTGATGGATAGGTTGATCTGAGCCTGAACTGGGCACATATGCCACCATGCTGATGGACAGGTTGATTTGAGTCTGCACTGGGCACACATGCCATTAGGCTGATGGACGGGTTGATTTGAGTCTGCACTGGGCACACATGCCACTAGGCTGATGGAAAGGTTGATTTGAGTCTGCACTGGACACAAATGCCACTAGGCTGATGGACAGGTTGATTTGAGTCTGCACTGGGCACACATGCCACTAGGCTTATGGACAGGTTGATTTGAGTCTGCAATGGGGACACATGCCACTAGGCTGATGGCAAGGTTTATCTGAATTTTTCACTGGGCATTCATGCCACTAGGCTGTTGGCAAGGTTTATTTGAGTCTGCACTGGGCACACATGCCACTAGGCTGATGGACTGGTTGATTTGAGTCTGCACTGGACACACATGCCACTAGGCTGATGGCAAGGTTGATTTGAGTCTGCACTGGGCACACATGCCACTAGGCTGATGGACAGGTTGATCTGAGTCTGCACTGGACACACATGTCACTAGGCTGATGGACAGGTTGATTTGAGTCTGCAATGGGCACACATGCCACTAGGCTGATGGACAGGTTGATTTGAGTCTGCACTGGGCACACATGCCACTAGGCTGATGGACAGGTTGATTTGAGTCTGCAATGGGCACACATGCCACTAGACTGATGGACAGGTTGATTTGAGTCTGCACTGGGCACACATGCCACTAGGCTGATGGACAGGTTGATCTGAGTCTGCACTGGACACACATGCCACTAGGCTGATGGACAGGTTGATTTGAGTCTGCAATGGGCACACATGCCACTAGACTGATGGACAGGTTGATTTGAGTCTGCACTGGGCACACATGCCACTAGGCTGATGGACAGGTTGATTTGAGTCTGCAATGGGCACACATGCCACTAGGCTGATGGACAGGTTGATTTGAGTCTGCAATGGGGACACATGCCACTAGGCTGATGGCAAGGTTTATCTGAATTTTTCACTGGGCATACATGCCACTAGGCTGTTGGCAAGGTTTATTTGAGTCTGCACTGGGCATCCATGCCACTAGACTAGCGGCAAGGTTTATCTGAATATTCACCGGACATACATGCCACTAGGCTGATGGCAAGGTTTATCTGAATCTTCAATGGACACACATGCCACCATATGCACCTTTTTTTGTTTTGTTTGATTTGATTCTTTACGTTCCATCAACAATCTTTCAATTGTAAAGGGACGAGTCTTCCTGTGTTGAACTAGTACTAAGCTAGGATAAATGTGTCTTGCTCAAGGACCACAACGCAGTGACCCCGGTGAGGCTCGAACCCGAGGCCCTTCGGTCTCGAGTCAAGCACTCTACCAATGAGCCACTGCGCTCCCATTATATGTGCACGGTAACACAGGCCACCAGGCTGATGGCCAGGTTTATTTGAGTCTGCATTGGACATACATGCCACTAGGCTGATGACCAGTTTGACCTGAGACTGTAATGGGCATACATGCCTCCATGCTGATGGCCAGGTTGATCTGAGTCTGCAATGGGGACACATGCCACTAGGCTGATGGACAGGTTGATCTGAGTCTGCACTGGACACACATGCCACTAGGCTGATGGACAGGTTGATTTGAGTCTGCAATGGGCACACATGCCTCCATGCTGATGGCCAGGTTGATCTGAGTCTGCAATGGGGACACATGCCACTAGGCTGATGGACAGGTTGATTTGAGTCTGCACTGGACACACATGCCACTAGGCTGATGGACAGGTTGATTTGAGTCTGCAATGGGCACACATGCCATTAGGCTGATGGACAGGTTGATTTGAGTCTGCACTGGGCACACATGCCACTAGGCTGATGGACAGGTTGATTTGAGTCTGCACTGGGCACACATGCCACTAGGCTGATGGACAGGTTGATTTGAGTCTGCAATGGGCACACATGCCACTAGGCTGATGGACAGGTTGATTTGAGTCTGCACTGGGCACACATGCCACTAGGCTGATGGACAGGTTTATTTGAGTCTGCATTGGGCACACATGCCACTAGGCTGATGGACAGGTTGATTTGAGTCTGCACTGGGCACACATGCCACTAGGCTGATGGACAGGTTGATTTGAGTCTGCACTGGGCACACATGCCACTAGGCTGATGGACAGGTTGATTTGAGTCTGCACTGGACACACATGCCACTAGGCTGATGGACAGGTTGATTTGAGTCTGCACTGGGAACACATGCCACTAGGCATATGGACAGGTTGATTTGAGTCTGCAATGGGCACACATGCCACTAGGCTGATAGACAGGTTGATTTGAGTCTGCACTGGGCACAGATGGACAGGTTGATTTGAGTCTGCACTGGGCACACATGCCACTAGGCTGATGGACAGGTTGATTTGAGTCTGCAATGGGCACACATGCCACTAGGCTGATGGATAGGTTGATCTGAGCCTGAACTGGGCACACATGCCACCATGCTGATGGACAGGTTGATTTGAGTCTGCACTGGGCACACATGCCATTAGGCTGATGGACGGGTTGATTTGAGTCTGCACTGGGCACACATGCCACTAGGCTGATGGAAAGGTTGATTTGAGTCTGCACTGGACACAAATGCCACTAGGCTGATGGACAGGTTGATTTGAGTCTGCACTGGGCACACATGCCACTAGGCTTATGGACAGGTTGATTTGAGTCTGCAATGGGGACACATGCCACTAGGCTGATGGCAAGGTTTATCTGAATTTTTCACTGGGCATTCATGCCACTAGGCTGTTGGCAAGGTTTATTTGAGTCTGCACTGGGCACACATGCCACTAGGCTGATGGACTGGTTGATTTGAGTCTGCACTGGACACACATGCCACTAGGCTGATGGCAAGGTTGATTTGAGTCTGCACTGGGCACACATGCCACTAGGCTGATGGACAGGTTGATCTGAGTCTGCACTGGACACACATGTCACTAGGCTGATGGACAGGTTGATTTGAGTCTGCAATGGGCACACATGCCACTAGGCTGATGGACAGGTTGATTTGAGTCTGCACTGGGCACACATGCCACTAGGCTGATGGACAGGTTGATTTGAGTCTGCAATGGGCACACATGCCACTAGACTGATGGACAGGTTGATTTGAGTCTGCACTGGGCACACATGCCACTAGGCTGATGGACAGGTTGATCTGAGTCTGCACTGGACACACATGCCACTAGGCTGATGGACAGGTTGATTTGAGTCTGCAATGGGCACACATGCCACTAGACTGATGGACAGGTTGATTTGAGTCTGCACTGGGCACACATGCCACTAGGCTGATGGACAGGTTGATTTGAGTCTGCAATGGGCACACATGCCACTAGGCTGATGGACAGGTTGATTTGAGTCTGCAATGGGGACACATGCCACTAGGCTGATGGCAAGGTTTATCTGAATTTTTCACTGGGCATACATGCCACTAGGCTGTTGGCAAGGTTTATTTGAGTCTGCACTGGGCATCCATGCCACTAGACTAGCGGCAAGGTTTATCTGAATATTCACCGGACATACATGCCACTAGGCTGATGGCAAGGTTTATCTGAATCTTCAATGGACACACATGCCACCATATGCACCTTTTTTTGTTTTGTTTGATTTGATTCTTTACGTTCCATCAACAATCTTTCAATTGTAAAGGGACGAGTCTTCCTGTGTTGAACTAGTACTAAGCTAGGATAAATGTGTCTTGCTCAAGGACCACAACGCAGTGACCCCGGTGAGGCTCGAACCCGAGGCCCTTCGGTCTCGAGTCAAGCACTCTACCAATGAGCCACTGCGCTCCCATTATATGTGCACGGTAACACAGGCCACCAGGCTGATGGCCAGGTTTATTTGAGTCTGCATTGGACATACATGCCACTAGGCTGATGACCAGTTTGACCTGAGACTGTAATGGGCATACATGCCTCCATGCTGATGGCCAGGTTGATTTGAGACTGCATTGGGCATACATGCCACTAGACCGATTGCAAGGTTGATTTAAGTCTGAATTGTGCATAAATGCCACTAGAATGATGGCCAGTTTGACCTGAGTCTGAACTTGGCATACATGCCACCATGCTGATGACCAAGTTAATTTGAGACTGTAATTGGCATACATGCCAACAGGCTGATGGCCAGGTTCATTTTAGACTACATTGGTCATACATGCCACCATGCTGATTGTCAGGTAGAATTGAGTCTGCATTGGGCATACAACAACCCACTAGGGTCACTAGGCAAATGACCAGATTGACCTGAGACTGCATTGGACATTCATGTCACCATGCTGATGGCCAGGCTGATTTGAGATTGCATAGGGCATACATGTCACCATGCTAATGACCAGGTTGACTTAAGTCTGAACTGGAAACACAAGCCACTAGACTGATGGCCAGGTTGATTTGAGTCTGAATTGGGCAAACATGTCACCATGCTATGCTGATGAATAGGTTGACTTAAGTCTGCACTGGGAACACAAGCCACTTGGCTGATGGTCAGGTTGATTTGAGTCTTAATTGGGCATACATGCCATCATGCTGATGACCAGGTATATTTGAGTCTGCACTGGTAACACAAGCCACTAGGCTGATGGCCAGGTTGATTTGAGTCTGAATTGGGCCCACGTGCCACCATGCTGATGACCGGGTTGATTTGAGTCTGCACTGGCAGCACAAGCCATAAGGCTGACGGTCAGGTTGATTTGAGTCTTAATTGGGCATACATGCCATCATGCTGATGACCAGGTTAATTTGAGTCTGCACTGGTAACACAAGCCACTAGGCTGATGGCCAGGTTGATTTGAGTCTGAATTGGGCATATGTGCCACCATGCTGATGACCGGGTTGATTTGAGTCTGCACTGGCAACACAAGCCATAAGGCTGACGGCCAGGTTGATTTGAGTCTGAATTGGGCCTACATTCCTCCATGTTGATGGCCAGGTTGATTTGAGTCTGAATTGGGAATGCATGTCACCATGCTGATGACCATTTTGATTTGAGACTGCACTGGGAACACAAGCCACTAAGCTGATGGCCAGGATGATTTGAATCTGAATGGGGCATACATGCCACCATGCTGATGGCCAGGTTGATTTGAGTCTGAATGGGGCATACATGCCACCATGCTGATGGCCAGGTTGATTTGAATCTGAGTGGGGCATACATGCCACCATGCTGATGGCCAGGTTAATTTGAGTCTGCACTGGGAACACACGCCACTAGGCTGATGGCAAGGTTTATTTGAGTCTGCACTGGGAACCAAGCCAATAGGCTAATGGCCAGGTTGATTTGAGTCTGCACTGGAAACCAAGTCACTAGGCTGATGGCCAGGTTGATTTGAGTCTGAATTGGGAATACATGCCACCATGCTGATGACCAGGTTGATTTGAGTCTGCACTGGGAAAACAAGCCACTAGGCCGATGGCCAGGTTGATTTGAGTCTGAATTGGGCATACATGCAACCATGCTGATGGCCAGGTTGATTTGAGTCTGAATTGGAAATACATGCCATCATGTTGATGACCAGGTTGATTTGAGTCTGCACTGGGAACA
Organism: Loripinus fragilis; assembly: GCA_964019695.1. NCBI lineage: Eukaryota > Metazoa > Mollusca > Bivalvia > Lucinida > Lucinidae > Loripinus > Loripinus fragilis. The sequence continues at coordinate 82,258,799 of OZ026522.1, read as the reverse complement.
CAAGCCACTAGGCTGATGGCCAGGATGATTTGAGTCTGAATTGGGCATACATGCAACCATGCTGATGGCCAGGTTGATTTGAGTCTGAATTGGAAATACATGCCACCATGCTGATGACCAGGTTGATTTGAGTCTGCACTTGGAACACAAGCCACTAGGCTGATGGACAGGATGATTTGAGTCTGTATTGGGCATGCATGCCACCATGCTGATGGCCAGATTGATTAAGACTGCATTTGGCATACATGCCACCATGCTGATGGCTGATGTTGATTTGAGTCTGAATTGGGAATACATGCCACCATGCTGATGACCAGGTTGATTTAAGTCTGCACTGGGAACACAAGCCACTAGGCTGATGGCCAGGTTGATTTGAGTCTGAATTGGGCATACATGCCACCATGCTGATGGCTGAGGTTGATTTGAGTCTGAATTTGGAACACAAGCCACTTGACTGATGACCAGGTTGATTTGAGACTGCATTTGGCATACATGCCACCATGCTGATGACAAGGTGGCTTGAGTCTGCACTGGGAACACAAGCCAATAAGCTGATGGCAAGGTTGATTTGAGTCTGAATTAAGCATACATGCCACCATGTTGATGGCCAGGTTTATTTGAGTCTGCATTGGGCATACGTGCCACCATACTGATGGCCAGGTTGATTTTGGCTGCATTTGGTATACATGCCACTAGGCTGATGGCCAGATTGATCTGTGTCTGCACTGGACACACGTTCCATTAGGCTAATGAAAAGGTTAATCAGTGTCTTCGTTGGGCACATATGCCACATTGTTTGGTTTGCCTTGATAAAACTCACATTCTACTTCAAATGTACACTGTAAGTAGTTCTTAGTAAAAATAGTAGGTTTGTTTATATTTTATAATCAAAGACCCTATTTTGTGACTACCTTAAAGAATAAATGAGACATGTGATTTCCAGCAATGTGGCATTTTGACAAGTGTAGACTCAGACGAGCCTGCGCAGCCTCCTTTTAAGCTTAAAAACTCCAAATGATGTTCAATCAGTAGCTTAATATTCATAGAATATACAAGCGACTAGCAAAGGCTCTGGTCAGACTGCGCGTATGCGCAGGCTGGTCTGAGCCTTGCTGGTCGCACATACCACAATGTGGGAAATATAATGTCGTGACTCAAATATCTTTTGAAAGTCAGAAATAAAGAAACCTGTCCTCTGAGTGTTCGACCAATAGGACCTCAATGAGAAAACCCCTGTCATTTGGGTTGTCATGTGGCTTTTATCGTTATTTGCCTCCTACCCAGTCGCTGTGCCATGAGTTGGCCTGTAGTATGTGATTGTGACATAAACTGATCATAAACACTGACTTTTTGCGATCAGGTCAGGCTCAACTCAGCCTACTCAATTACAAAGACTAACAAAAATGCTGGGATTTGGCATAAAAGCATGTTAAGATACAATCTAAACTATACTTAGGGACTTTAAAAACGCATCATTTTACATTCTCTGTCTCTTCCACATTACTGATTTGAGGATGTTTTCTTTATCACTTTTCATCTTCTTGCAAAATGGACCATGATTTGCCATGATTTCGATTTGCTCTTGCTGTTCATTCTGACGTAATATTGACGTAAGTGTTTTTCAACAACTGTCGTCTGACAAATGCGAATTTGATTCAATTTGAAAACAAACACGTTTAGGTGGTAGCCAGATGTCTTAACAAATGGAAAACACAAAAGTTTTCAGAAATAATCGTTTTATTACACTCCCACTCGCAGCGTTTCTTTGCTAACGTCAGTCTTAAAATTTCAAACATCAATAACAGACGGGTGACATCCGCGCATGTCGCGATACTTTTGTCTTTTATGAAACTGATTGAGGAGTATCTGTTTGCAACAAAAAGATTTTGATTATTCCTGATCCTTAGGATATAAACGGCTAATTACATCAAAAATCAATGACTTCATGTAGACGTAATGAACGTTGCCAGGGCCTAAAACTTCATGATTTGATTGTGTTTTTTCCTTTTGCTTTCAAGAACAAACATCGGTTCGAAAACTTTTTTTCGTTCATTATGGAAGGTAAGGGTACTCTGTGACTTTTTGAAATTGAGTTGTCTCAGAATTATCGCGACTTCACGGCAATCATAAGCCACAGCGTTTCGATTTTCTTATTAAATGCAAGCTAAGTGACGGAACTTGTCAGTTTTATTTTTCACATAATGAAAATATCCAATTTTCGACATAAATTAGCATTCAAGCAATAAATTAGCATTCAAGCAGGTGGTGCGTTTTTAAAGTCCTTCAGTATATATTAAATATAAACACTTAAGGGATAATCAATATGTGCTTTCTTGAGACCTTAAGAGTGTATCGTGAGTGTGGGGGTAGGAAAGAACCATGCGTCCCGAGGATCGCCGTTTGGCATCACGAGGCTTGCCGAGTGATGACATACGGTGATCCCATGAGATGGATTTTTTACTATGCTACCCTCACACGAATACATGTAATGGATTTTTTTTTCTTGCTCACCACCATTTATTTTAAAATTAGCTTTCAGAAGTCCTGAATAGGCGAAAATGCAATTTCACATGATGACGTTACTTGACGTCCTGTGTAAGATAAGATTTTCTATCCCAGGGTAAAATCTCAAATATCCTTATCCGGTATGCAAGAAATGTGCTTGCTCAATACAGGTACTTTTCAATGTATTTGCCTTTAAAGGGAACTATATTTATTTTGCTTAATACAGGTGGCTTCTATAGCAGGTTGTGATGTTTTATTTTGTTTATGTAACTTTCCCAAATGGTGTCCTGAATCGGGTGTGATGTTTGATTGTATTGATTCCTGATCTTTGCTTTCTTCCTTACTTTTACTGTATAATACTTTAAGGAAGTCAATATTAAATTACGCTGATTAGACTACTCGGATGACCAGGCTGGTCTGTAACGTTCTTGTTTGCAGGCAACAATACAAAGGCGAGTTCAACAATGCAATTGCTCTCGGGCGCTCGTCTTACTGGTACCTACATTTATTCTAAATGTGTAAAGTATGGCAGCTGTATATCCAGCGCCCACTAGCGCTCGCATTGTTGAACTCACCTCAGGTTTCTCGAGATAGGATACAACAATCAAGCTGAGTTATATAACAAAACTAGAATCTACTGACCTGCCAGCCAAGAGTGACCATGACGTCATCTTTTGTTTACAACGTATAAGGGACTTGGAATCGATAGATCACTTGTGTATTAATCCTATCCGCAGGATAGGATTAATACACAAGTGATCTATCGATTCGCGTTAGCTCAAGTGCAGTGTACACGTAAGTGTTTTACTTAGCAATTGTAAACAAAGTATTATGTCACTGTCACTCTTGGTTGGCACGATTATAGATTTAATGCAGTGTATTTATTACACTATAAATAAAGAGTTCTAACATGCTTTTCCGTGCATTAACGTTCGTCAGGGCCTAGCGGAGATGTTAAAAACCTAGGGCGAGGCTAGAGTGTTTAAGCCTCTCCTTAGGGATCCAGCGAATGTTAATGAATTGAAAAATCATTATTTTATAGCATGAACTAATAAAGTGTTCAATAAGCGAAAAATATAGGACTTTTGTCATCATTTCATAACCTTTACGTTACTGGCCACTTTCATTATGTTAGCTAGTGTCTTATAACTAGTATGGTATGAATACTCTGTAGAAATTGATGTATGACATTTTAAGGACATATATTATATGCCACTTAATACTTCCAACATTGAACACGTTTCAATACTTTGCATATAGTTTGTTTTATGCATAGACTGTCAACTTATGAAAATAAAGCTGATGTGTCACCATTCTCAATTTTCCATAATCTCATAAGGGAATTTTCAGCATTTGGTCAATTTTCTGATCATAATTAAGGTCCTTAATGTTAAGCTTAAATAGTTATAAACGTCACCCAGCTTCTTTATTTTTTAATTTTAATATTGCCATAACCTTTAGAAAATGTGAAAATTTATTTGTTATCCCCGAGCCATGACAAGATATTGCATGATATATTTCGGTAATTCCCCAAAGACATGATTTCAATTTTAGAATTAATTATTTTATTAAAAAATCTGACATCGAAATTCTTAATATCTGTTTTTATTTCATGGACTATCATTTTACTATTTAGAAAAAAAAATGGCCATCTTACTAATTATCTGTCAGGAGAGCCAAATTTAGCCACACCCCATCAAATTTCGAGGAAAATATGATATTATAAAACGTTAAGGAATTATTTTTTGTCATTTATACAATGTTTCATTACTTGTATGAAGTAAATCAGCATTTTAACGCTAAAAAAGAAGTTTAAGCAATATGTTCCAACCTGGGAGTCGACCCTGGTCCTCTGGTTCCATGATCTTTCACGCTAACCACTATACCAAGAGGTCAGATCGGTTGCGATTCGAAATAACCGTACACATTGAACAGACAATCAGGGTACCAGCCATTTCGTATGTCCAAACAAGTTAAAACTTGGGCAGAATGTACATTGTTCGATTTCACCAGATCTGCTTATTTATATTTGGTACTGAGACGATATGTTCTGATAAAGGGTCATTAGATATTTCGGACATATTTCAGTTACTTTATGTTGTCAAGAGAATGTGAAAATATCCATCTGTAAAAAGAGTATCTGATAACTGTATTGATTCAAAATCGTAAATGGTGGAAAGACAGGACCTAGACTATTTCCCCCATGCAGGAATGGTGCGCATTGGAATTAGCCGCATAATGACGTAAATAGAGAATACTAGGTGAGTGTCTTTTGATATCATGTTTACCAGGCAAGGCTTTGAGAACGCTTGTTGACATCGTGAGGCTTGCCGAGCGATTCAACGTGCGTTCTCAAAGCCGAGCCTGGTAAACTTGATATCAAAAGACGCGAACCTGGTATTCTATTTATCAGTTTACCCATTGTTGAAAGCTCTTCGAGCTAGCGATTATGACGTAATTTTTGATGTTTGTGTTGATTCAGCGTCATTAGCGACGTCATTCAAAAAGTGCAACGTCATCATGACCTGATAAAGGTAACATGCCGTGAGATAGGAAACGTTTATTAGGTTATGTTGAAACAATTCAATTAATATAAGGGTGACTGATAAATAAATAACTGCATGTACTTATTACTTACTTACTTACTTACTTACTTACTGTAAGAGCTATTAACGGATCAGCAAGCGTAACATTTAGTGGCCTGCAACTAGTATATTTTAGGTACCAATTCTGTTCATTTACACCGCATGTATTGCCTTGTTTAAACATGGGTGTGTGCTGATGAAACATTACTGTTAAAGGTCTGCGGCCATCGAAGGTGTGCTGCACAAACTTTATGCAATGATATATCATTAAACTGTGAAGTTGATCTCCGAATGTCCAGTTGCAAAGGCTGGTTTATACTTTTAAGATCATAGACAGTGAACATAACAATGTCAATTGCTCAACTCTAGGATATTAATCAAATTGAGCCGCGACAGGTGATTTCCAGCAATGTGGCATTTTGACAAGCATAGACTAAGATGAGCCTGTGCAGCCTTCTTTTAAGCTTAGAAACTCCAAATGATGTTCAGTCAGTATCTCAAAAGTCATAGACTATTCAAGCGACTTGCAAAGGCTCTGATAAGACTGCGCGTATTCGCAGGCTGATCTTAGGCTTTGCTGGTCGCACATACCACATTGTTGGAAAATCACATGTCACGGCTCTAATATATGTGGTACACGCAAAGAATTGAACTCCGAAAACGTTCTGGTTTACTATACCCAAGTCTAAGATTTGATACCCTCTCAGACTTATCAAGTTTCACGGTGAACCAAATAATTGAAGTATTGATATGAGGAACGGGAGTGAACAATGGCAATTTTATAACAGTGTTATTATTTAAAATTCATTTCTACTCGGCTGTTTTTAAGACACAGATGACCTTAAGACAGGAATGGCGCTGATCACCCTGTGTGATATTAAGACAACAGACAACAATGAAAAAAAACTATCGCTGATCATACAGCTTTTTAGGCAGTAATCTCAAATGGTGCTGTTAACACTGCATGGTATTTAGACAGGAATGGTGCTCACTTAAGACAACAATAAAAACTATCGCTGATCATACAAATTTGTTAGGAAGTGATCATAAATGGTGCTGTTAATACTGCATGGTACGAGTATTTAGACAGGACTGGTGCTCACTAACTATCGCTGATCATACAGCTTTTAGGCAGTGATCACAAATTGTGCGGTTAATACTGCATAGTATTTAGACAGGAATGGGGCTCACTTAAGACAGCAATCAAAACTAACACTGATCATACAGTTTTAGGCATTGATCGTAAATGGTGCTGTTAATACCTCATGGTACAAAATGTATTAAGGCAGGAGTGGCGCTCACTTAAGACAACAATCAAAACTATCACTGATCATAAAGTTTTTAGGCAGTGATCACAAATGGTGGTGCTGTTTATACTGCGTGGTATTTGACATTTTAAAAGTAAGTGTGCAAAGATCAGGAATCGAAAAACAAAAAGAAAATTTAATTTCCTAGGACATTTTACATTGAACGTTTGTCGTTTTAATTGTTACAGGTAGAGGGTGCGTCTCAAGTACCGCTAATACGATGGTCGCTAGGACGACATTAATTAAAATAGCAACAGTTTACAAGATTCGTATGGTGTCAAAGTGAGGTCCACCCAGCACCAAATATATGCGGAATGGATTGTAAAATATCGTTTTATACCTGTGTGAACAAAAAGACGCAGACCAGGCTGCGTATCTCGTGGCTGTCCGATCAGCATCTTCGCTATTTGGTGTATAAATAGTATAACATCTTCATATTCTAGGCAAGGCTCGTGTAAATCTGGTCAGTATTCGGACATTTGACTAGCACCTTGTTAGCTCATCGAGGACTGGGGTGAGAAAGAGAGAGGGGTTGTATGCAATAGATACAACTGCATGTTTGACTAGGCTCGTCTACCTGTTTCTTTTGTCTATACGCGAGGCTACATTATAGCAGATGAGAAAAGCAGACGACCTATGTTGAAGGGCTACTTCTGAAACCGCCGATTACACTTAACCTTTACATATTTTTTCATTCGTGGTACCGATAAACAGGTCCTTTGGCAAACTGTGAAGACCCAGACGAAACCGGCATAAGGCGGCATTTCATCAGTGTCGGCACTGTTTGCTAAAATAAAATAAAATCTTTGGTAACAAAAAAAACATCGTTTACATTGACATTTTGACCGCCAACTCCTTAAAATGCAAAATGACTATTCCATACTAATTGTATTAACTTGTAAGGGATAATCTATCAGAAGAAATAGGCCTAGTGGTCTTTTCCTTATTTTTTCGGGTTAAATTATGCTCAATATATTATAAAAAAACCTTTACAATATAATATCTTTAGCATTATAGAATTTGAAAATGTCAACAGCTGCAATTTAAGGAGGCACCTTAGGCACTGTCAAAAATACATGAAAGTTAACACAAGAAGATGAAGCAATGGAGCTGACACCCATTCGTGTAAATTAAAACAAAGGTAGGCCAATAAATATCCTGTGCTCTATGTAAAACATTTCTACCTGTAATTGTTATAGGTATTCTCCGTAAGAACAGTATATAAATCAATTGAACTGTTACCCGAGGACCAAAGGCAGCTAAACTGCAGCCAAAGATGGTGCAAATGTACAATTATATTTTGTACAGATAGTGAAAGGAGCAAAGTTGACAAATAGATATGAATTGCTAGACTAACTCCGCTCAAAATGAGTGAAAAATATCAACTGCCCTAAAATGACGCTTATATCTTGCCTGCTAAAGCTATTTATACCGATGATCTTTGCAAACAATGATGTTATATATTATCTTGTCCACAAAAGAGACTTCTATAGAAGAGAATTCGCTCCTGAAGGGAGTCAAATCTTAACTTTAAGAACAATCTCTTATGTTTGGAAAACTTGCTTTCCACATTAGGTGATTTCACTTGAATGTGAACATTGCTCATTACGCACGTACGTTTTTCTGAAAACCGCAACAAATATTGAAATTCAAATGAGTTTTTCAGAAAAATGAATATTTGGAGGGGGGTGAAGGAATTATCGATAAATATATATACTTTTTTGTTAGGGGGGAGGGGTATTTTATCGAGGAATCAGACTACTATTCTGATGATTTATTCCTGATTTTATAATGAAAACTTATATTCTTTAAAGAGAAAAACAACATCAAGCCTATAAACATGCAATATTAACCAGCATGGCATCTTTGTAGTATCAATAAGACATGTCGTTGTCTGGTGTAGTGCTAGGCGGAGTTGCCATGGTCATGGGTTCGAATCTCACTAGAGGCAAAATATTTACAGCATCTATCGGCTCATTTGATTCATTATATCTCTCTGTATTTGTCTACTGTATGAATCTGCATCAGTTTCTGATCCTGTGTAGCTCGAAAGCAATGATGTTTGTGATATAATATTTCCGCACCTCTGATATTTATCTAATTTCACTTGTATCCTTGGATACATCAGGCTTTCATTTGCGAACTAAATAGATGTCATCCATTGAAAAGGAACCAAATAGACGACGTGTACTGCATCAGTCGTCGCCAATATCAGCGCTTCCTGAACTTCCTTTTTTGGGGATGTCTCAGTGGCGCAGTTGGTAGATTCGTTGTCTGGTGTAGTACTAGGCGGAGTTGCCATGGTCGTGGGTTCGAATCTTGCTAGAGGCAAAATATTTACAGCATCTATCGGCTCAGTTGATTTAGGCGGAGTTGCCATGGTCGTGGGTTCGAATCTCGCTAGAGGCAAATATTTACAGCATCTATCGTCTCAGTTGATATATATATATGTGACCCGTCACGCGAAAAGGGACGAGTTGGGTGTCATATAGTGAAATTCATTTTTTCCTTTTTTTGAATAGAGAATTTTATGACGAATCAAGAAATATTAACATGTTGGTGGGTTCTTGATCATTTTGGGTCTCAAAATGTCCAAAGAAGATGGGTACCGCCCTGAAGCGTCACAAACTTTCTATTGACGTTATAACGTTACATGTATCATACAATCCAGCAGATTAACACGCGTTATAAAATATTGCAAACGGACGTTACAATGTTTTTGTTGTAATCAATTTTCTTTTGTCTTCTTCTATTTATTATTCCTCTCATTCTTCCTCCTCTATTTCTTCTTCAAATTTCACACCATAGTCAGGGCCCTTAGGGACAAAAAATGGGTCCCGTGCGAATTGTGTGCCGATTTATGGTGACCTATATCAAAACCTTCAATGGAGTCTTACCTTTGATTTAAAGGTGGTCACCCATCTCAAATCCGCGTCTGAGGCTAGTTATGACGTCATAAATATGGCGACCATAATGAGAAACTGCTCGTTAATAAAAGCTATGGTTTGTGTTGGTATGGTCATATTTATCCGACACGAACGCTTTTTTTTGACATAATATCAATTATTTTAGTCATATGATGGTTACATCAATGCTTTACCTGACTTTGACAATGAATTATTTCTCGATAACTATATTTTGCATGCAAAATACCGTAGATTTCCTATAAATACCCAGCTTAATGGGCCACCTTTAGACTGATGGCTGAGAATGTTATTGCCCCCACTCGAGAATTTCGCAAACTTATCCTATATAAAAGAGGATTTCAAGCTGCGTCTTTTAATAGATGTTTGCACTATGTTCGCCGGGGCGTTATTCTCTGACAGCCTGTTACATATGTTACCATATTAAATTTAGAAAAAAATAAAAGTTTGAGCTACAGAAAGAAGGCTAATTATTTAAATTACTCATAAGGTCTGAAAATTGACTACTTAAGCTACATACAAATTCTTTTGGAGCAAAATTACAGCTTCCTGTGGTGTTATGTGCGTTACTTGAATTAGATTATCCTTTAAACATGAAAATTGTGACCAATATCATTTACTTTTTAGCTGATATGTGCATTTTCGATAATGTCTTGATTATTTTATACTTACAAACTCATTTGGGTTAGAGAAATCCAAAGTTTGCTTAAAATAAAGTGTCTTATACGAGCAATTATAAAAACAACCCAAAGGCTACACCCAATTTTAAGGAGCCGAATTTGGTAGGCATCATTTAAGTAAAAATATATGAAAACATTTGCTGCTGTTGGATATCTTGCATTTTTGGGATTGTCTTGCTCATATTATAAAGAATTATAGATTTTGCAGGTAAAACAACAAGATTGAATCACTTGTTAAAGGCTGTAATATTTGAATTACTTGTTAAAGGCTGTAACATATGTTACATGACATAATAAATGAGCAAGGACATTGACTTGATGCAAGAAATGATATTTAAGGAAAAAATGAATATAATTTGCATGTTTTCCTAGCTAAAGTATCTAGCCTCTGGTGCCTAAATCTTAGGTATTGATGATTATTAAGCCTCTGTACCTTTGTTACAGATGTTATGAATATGTGTTTTCAATATCTTAATATGAATAATTCTAAAATAAAGATATATCCTAGAGGAACACAGGAAATAATAATTTAACATTTAAACAGTACTATTTAGTAAATGTCCCTCTCTAATGTAACTATTCAAAATCAATTTTTATCCAAGTCATATACATGTACAATATGGATTATTATTTCTGCTTCTCTGTAAAATAATTGTCCTCCTCATATCATAAAAACCAGAATAATCATCAAACAAGATTTTGACTGCAAGCTGAGTAATGACCTGCTCCATCCCAAACCCTTTTAGGCATATTCTATCGTATGTACCGATTCAAGGTGCGTCGAACACGAGATGTTTGCACACTGTAAGCATGGGTGTTAGCCTGTATCAGCTTGTTACATACGTTATTTTATCAATTTGAGAATAAGAAAATTGAAAGTTTGAGGTACAGAAAGAAGACATTTAAACTAGCTAATCAATGAACATTCTAATAGTCTGCAAATTACTGAATGTCTTTACTACATATGACAGGTATTTAACATTTATACGACTACATGTTGTATTATGTGCGTTACATGAACTTAATTGTAATTTAAAAGTGGTAATTTTGGCTATCGTCATTTAGTTTAACGGCTGATCTGAGTTGGTTTCAAACCGTTTTAGATAAGGTTTAACAAACATATACTCAATTGACGAATTCAAAACCAATTTTTGCTTTTCTATCTTAAATATTGTGTCTAACATGAGCTAATGCACAACCCTACCCTCAGTTTTGCAGAGGAGCAAATTTTGTTTTCGCGGCTTAAATAAAACACATATAAAACAATTGCAGAGTGTTGATATTTTACATGTTCTTAAACAGTCTTGCGCATATATCATTAAGTTTCTAAGATCAGGACACTTATTAAAGATGTCAATGTGCCATGATGCCACAACCAGGCTCTGATCGAATTCCATGCACTTTCAGGTGCTGGTATTAACTAGTTCAATGTCAGGAAAGTGCAAGAAATCATATTGGCAGGCATTTAGCTAAGCTGGAGACTATATCCACTTGGTGTCCTGTGTCAGGTGTGGTACTTGATTGTATCGATTCCTGATCTTTGCCGTCTTTCTTACTTTGCATTAGCCAGTCACTGATATTGTTCGACTCACTGCGTTGAGGTGGCGGACGTTTTGGAGAAAAAAAGCTGAATTGCAAGAACTGCCACTTCCAAGAGCTGTGTTTCTCGAAGGTGTCAAACGTGCGCAGTATCAGTGAATCATTTGGAAAACCTCACCTGTCATTAATCCTGACAAATCAATGCCTGACAATTATGGTTAAAGGCCGGACTGTGATAAATATTGTCCCGTTATGATGACATTGCCCATGTGCGGATCCAGAGGTGGATAGGGGGTCCGGACACTCCCCCTGGAAAATAACAAGTACGTATATGGGTTTCTATAGAAATTAGCATTTGGACCTCCCCCCCTGGAAAAAGTTGGACACCCCCTGAGTCCCCGGAAAATAATGGATCGCCTCAGGATCCTTTGCAAAGTATAAGTATAGTTTTCTCAGCAATAAAACCATTGGAACCCGTCTTTAAGAGCAATTCTCTGTAACCACTTAAATTTTTACATAGGGTCATGGCACGCATAGTCACCAATTTTGCTGAAACTTTCCTATCTTGGTCATGGTGACCCAAAACCAAGCAATCAACACTCCTTTCATCCATAGCATGCCCGTTGCCATGGAAACGGCGTATGAACATTTTGGCTAAAAAGGTGACAAAAAATCACTTAAAATTGATGGATTTCCCAATGAAATCATTACTTTAACGTTAACCAAATGCCACCAATGATCCATATGTACGAATATATAACACATCTTGGTTAGAAATAAACAATCAAAATTACATTTGGAAAACCTCGGTTTTTATCCATGCTCTGCAAAGTGGGTGGGGTTTCAGAAATTTGACAAATGTGATTTTTGAGCATTTTCAAAGGACATTTTCATATTGAGTGCGGTCGGTTACAAATATGCCGGCATATTCCAGAAATATAACAAGGTTTCCTTAATTGATATATGTAAAGACATGTTTGGGAAAGTATGATTCCTGAAGGGTTACCATAGCAACAATCAATGTACCGTCACAAAAAGCAAATTTATCTGTGACTGTATTTCTGATCTCATAAAAATCTGCTGAGGGTACATATCTGATTTTTAAATGGGGAAATAATGTTCCTTATTAAGATAATGTACCGAAAATAACATATTATGTTGTAAGTGACCTGCTGAAGGTCAATGTCAAGGTCACAGAAGCAAGAAATTGACTTAAAATGAGCAATTTTGCCACATATTTAGGTCTATTTCTCTATTACTTGATGTGACTTGGTTTGTAAATTTAGTCTTCTTATACGCAGCTACACTGCCTATTAAAATGAAATAATTTTATCCTTCATATTACCTCAAGGTCAAGGTCAAGGTCAATGAATTTTTAATATTTTTGGTTTTAAATTGGAGATATTGACGCTATTCGTTAACCAATTTCTTTAATTAAGTTATATTAAGCTTCTTCTTTTAGAAATATGCTGCACAGTATAACATTGTTAAAATAACGTGACGATATGCCATAGTTATCAGTTTGAAGGTCAAGGTCAAAGAAACCAGAAATTACCATAAAATGAGCGATTTTGGCACATATTTAAGGAAATTTCTCCATTATTTGATGTGGTTTGGTTTGTATATTTAATCTTTACATAAGCAACTACAATGCCTTTTAAATTAAAATAATTTTAGCCTCAAAATTACTTCAAGGTCAAGGTCAAGGTCACTAAAACTTTAATTTTTTGGCTGTAAATTGGAAATATTGACACTATTTGTAAACCAATTTCTTTATTTCGAGTATGTTGAACTTCTTGCTTAAGAAATGTGTTGCACGGTATAACATTGTTAAAACAACACGACAATATGCCTAAATTTGTCATTTTAAATGTCAAGGTCAAGGAGTCAAGAAATTGGCATTAATTGGGAGATTGTCACACATAATATTTTTGGTCATAAATTGGAGATATTGACAATATTTATTAACTGATTTCTTTATTTAGTTATGTTAAGTTTCTTCCTTAAGAAATATGCTGCGCAGTATAGCATTTGTTAAGATATCATGAGAATATGCCTTAAATAGGTATTTGAGGGTCAAGGTCAAGGTCACAGAATAAATAAATTTACATTAAATGAGCGATTTTCGCCCCATATTTTAGACTATCTCTCCATAAATTGGTGTGATTTGGTTTGTATATTTAATCCTTATCTACACAACTACAATGTATTTAAATTAAAATAGTTTAATCCTCTAGATACCTTCAAGGTCAAGGTCAAGGTAACTGAACCTAAATATTTTTGTACATAAATTGTTGGAAAAAATACAATATTTGATAATCGATTTCTTTTTTTCACTTATGTTTAGCTTCTTTCTCAAGAAATATCTTTCTTTTTCTTTTTTATGGTTTGTCTATCTTTTTTTAGAAACATATTTTCACAACAGCAGCTATAGACAACATAGATCATAACCCAACAACTACAACAGTCACCGCTTCTTTGCATGGAACAAGTATCTCACCAGGTTACAGTCTGTAGTCTCTACAAACTTTAAAAAATAGTAGAAAAAGTAGGATATAATATGAATGTAAATAAGGAAATATGGATAATGTACCGAAAATAACATATTATGTTGTAAGTGACCTGCTAAAGGTCAAGGTCACAGAAGCAAGAAATTGACTTAAAATGAGCAGTTTTCGCGTATATTTAAGTCTATTTCTCCATTATTTGACGTGACTTGGTTTGTATATTTAATCTTCTAATACGCAGCTACACTGCCTTTTAAATGAAAACTTTTATCTTCCATATTACTTCAAGGTTAAGGTCAATGAAATTTTATTTTTTTTGGTTTAAAATTGGAATTATTGACAATATTTGTTAACCAATTTCTTTAATTTAATTCAGTTATGTTTAGTTTCCTCCTTTAGAAATATGCTGCACAGTTTAAGATTGTTAAGATAACGTGACAATATGCCTTTATTATCAGTTTGAAGATCAAGGTCACAGAAACCGGAAATTACTATAAAATGAGCGATTTTCGCACACATTTAAATCTATTTTTCGAGTATTTGATGTGATTTGGTTTGTATATTTAATCTTTACAACAGCAACCGTAATGCCTTTAAATCGGAAATAATTTTATCTTCCATATTATTTCAAGGTCAAGGTCACCAATTAAGTTGTCATATTTTTGGTTGTAATATGGACATATAGACAATATTTGTTATCCAATATCTTTATTTCAGTTCTGTTCAGATTATTTCTTTAGAGTATATGCCGCGCAGTATAACATTGTTTAAATAGCATGACAATTGCTTTAATTATCAAGTTGAATCTCAAGGTCAAGGTCACAGAAGCCAGAAATTGCCGTAAAAAGATAGGTTTTAGCTTATGTTTAAGTTTATTTCTCCATTATTTGATGTGATTTAGTTTGTATATATAATTTTATATACCTAACTACAATGACGTTTAACCTGAAATAATTAAATCCTCCTTATTATTTCAAGGTCAAGGTCAATTAAATTTTTATATTTTTGGTTTTAAATTGAAAGTATTTACAATATTTGTTAACCCATTTCTTTGTTCTAGTCATGTTTAGTTTTTTTCTAAAATTCTTCCTCTGACAGTATATGTTTTCATATATCAAGGGAAACATGACGCCATAAGCCACATCACTTGTGATTGGTCAATTTAGCAGCTAAATTTTGTACTTTATACCTTCGTCTTGATGTGTTTAAGTAGAACAGGTAAACAAGAATCCGATAACTATTAGAAAAGGAATTGAGATGACCTTTTTTCAATTGTCAGTACTCTCAGAAATCATCTTTTACGACTACGCTGAAAACTTACCATGTATCTGATGATGTAACTCTGCAATGAAATTATTGACAAAGTTTCAAGCTCCTAAAAGAGTTTGAAAGAGTTTACATATTTTTAATTGATCAAACCCCTAACTGGGATACAAGTCATAAACATACAAACAATATAAACCTGAAACCAACATACTGAGGAAAATTTCAATATTTTATTATATGATGTCGAGACTGGGAGTGATATACAAATGTATTAAAATTGATTTACCACTAGTGGCTTTTACACATTTCGTCAATGTCAATTTAATATGATAGATGTCCATAACAGCATCAAAGGATCTTACATGAGTGCTCATTTTTGAATCAATTTATTAAAAAAATTATTGAAAAGGGATCAACTGTGAGATTTGTTAAACAGTCAATAGGTTTTCACTAAAATTAAGAAACTCATTAGTATAGAATCATCAATGTTAGATTCAGTTTATCATATGACTATGAAATTACCAAAGATCATATTTTTGAGGTGAAACCGTCATTATCTTATGCTAATAAATCTGTAAACCACTAGTGGTTAATCAATTTAATTGCATAGCGTTATATCAATCCTGACAGAATGTGTGTGATAGACTGCAAAAATCTTGAACAAATAAAATTGTTTAGTTTGAGGAGTATTTTTGCTTTGTATGCCAAGAGTTAATATCAAAACAATATCACACTAAATTATGAATAAAGAACTT
This sequence comes from Loripinus fragilis, assembly GCA_964019695.1. Lineage (NCBI taxonomy): Eukaryota > Metazoa > Mollusca > Bivalvia > Lucinida > Lucinidae > Loripinus > Loripinus fragilis. The sequence continues at coordinate 82,242,731 of OZ026522.1, read as the reverse complement.
AACTATTGGGAAAATGGCTGAATTTATGTTAAATTTTAGCTTATGACCTATTTAAGGCACATAGTCATGTTTTACCAGGGCAAAGATCAGGAATCGATACAATCAAGCACCACACCTGACCCAGGATTCCAATGGGAAAGCGACAACATCACAATTAGTCATCACAAACGAGAGCCAAGAGTTCAGCTCTTTTCCAGCAGGTGAACACAAGGCATCAACAAACAAGACATGCATGAAAGCATAACAAAACAAGACAGAAATAACATACATGATCCACAAAATAAGCATCGCCTTGGAAGGGTCAGTAAAAGTATTTACTGGAGGGCTTAAACCAGTTTAATGGTGCACCAACCTCACCCTTAATTCAGATGTGAATCAAGACACATAGATGTTTTGTTTACATGAAAGACCCCTAACTTATCAATGCATTATCTCCTATTATTTTTTTAAAGAACATATAAATCACGGTATAAAATGGAGATAAAGCAAAGGTAAGGACTCAAAAGTAAATAAAACTGAATACCAGAGCAAAAGAAATCCAACAGGTAAACCCTGGTGGGCCTGACAACAGCCAAAGCATCAGGCCCCTACCATCTCACCAATACATAAGTCTTGAAGTCGGAACCGTCATAGAGTCTGAAGTCCGACCCACCGGCGTGCAATTAAACAGGAAAGCAAAGTTGCCAATCGTGATTGGGTTGACCACCAAGCATGCAGTCTGCTGCAATACATAAATGTTATAGCCAAATTTTTTATAATGGGAAATTATTTCAATAAGCCACGCTGAAAAATTATTAGGACCAACAATCCTCTTCAATTTATACACCAAGTCACCATAGAATTTAGGTTCAAAAGTCCTTGGCGCAAGAGAGATTTAAGTCCAATTTTTAATTTAGATATCAAATCAAAGTATCGTCTATGAAATTTAGAAAAGGTTTTGCAAAGTTTATGATACCAATAGCCTTGTTTAAGAAGTTTATGAGCTAACAATTTATTTTGAGTGTTGAACATGGCTAGATGCTATAGCAAAACGAATGAGTTGAGAGATATAGACTCCATAGGATGTAGAGAAAGAGGAACATCACCATTTAAAAATGGGAAAATGACCATTTCAAAATCAAAGTCGTCACGTTTATCATAGATTTTGGTAGAAACAGTATCATTAGAAATTGACAAATGCAAGTCTAAAAAGGCGGCTTCGGTATCAGAGGTATTAGCTTTATTAACTTGGAGCTCTGAAGGGTATATTTGACTTATCATAGTGTCAAAATAAACATTATCAATGTTTAAAATATTGTCAAAATATCTGGATGTAGTGTTAAAAGCATCAATAATATAAGCCTGCTAATCATCAGGAAGAGACATCACAAAGCCTTTTTCATAACAAAAGGCTAGTTGTGTAGATTAAAATTAAAGATACAAATCAAATTAAACCAAATTATGGAGAGATAGCCTAAAATATGGGTCAAAATCGCTCACTTTATGTCTTTTTTTATTCTGTGACCTTGACCTTGGTCCTCAAATTCTTATTTAAGGCCTATTGTCATGATATCTTAACAAATGCTATACTGCGCAGCATATTTCTTAAGGAAGAAGCTTAACATAACTAAAATAAAGAAATCAGTTAACAAATATTGTCAATATCTCCAATTTATGACCAAAAATATTATGTGTGAAAATCTCCCAATTAATGCCAATTTCTTGACTCTTTGACCTTGACCTTTAAAATGATAATTAAGGCATATTGTCGTGTTATTTAAACAATGTTTTGCCGTGCAGCATATTTCTAAAGCAAGCAGTTCAACATACCCGAAATAAAGAAATCAGTTTGCAAATAGTGTCAATATTTCCAATTTACAGCCAAAAATATTCAAGTTTTAGTGAACTTGACCTTGACCTTGAAGTAATATGGAGGATAAAATTATGTCAGTTTAAAAGGCATTGCAGTTGCTTATGTAAAGAATACATATAAAAACCAAACCACATCAAATAATGGAGAAATAGACTTAAATATGTGCGAAAATCGCTCATTTTATGGTAATTTCTGGCTTCTGTGACCTTGACCTTGACCTTCAAACTGTTAACTATGGCAAATTGTCACGTTATTTTAGTAATGTTATACTGTGCAGCATATTTCTAAAAGAAGACGCTAAATATAACTGAATTAAAGAAATTGGTTAACGAATAGTGTTAATATCTCCAATTTAAAACCAAAACTATTAAAAATTCATTGACCTTGACCTTGACCTTGAGGTAATATGGAGGATAAAATTATTTCATTTTAATAGGCAGTGTAGCTGCGTATAAGAAGACTAAATTTACAAACCAAGTCACATCAAATAATAGAGAAATAGACCTAAATATGTGGCAAAATTGCTCATTTTAAGTCAATTTCTTGCTTCTGTGACCTTGACCTTGACCTTCAGCAGGTCACTTACAACATAATATTTTATTTTCGGTACATTATCTTAATGAGGAACATATTTCCCCATTTAAAAATCAGATATATCCCTTCAGCAGATTTTTATGAGATCAGATATACAGTCACAGATAAATTTGCTTTTTGTGACGGTACATTTATTGTTGCTATGGTAACGCTTCAGGAACCATACTTTCCCAAACATGTCTTTTCATATATCAATTAAGGAAACCTTGTTATATTTCTGGAATATGCCGGCATATTTGTAACCGACCGCACTCAATATGAAAATGTCCTTTGAAAATGCTCAAAAATCACATTTGTCAAATTTCTGAAACCCCACCCACTTTGCAGAGCATGGATAAAAACCGAGGTTTTCCAAATGTAATTTTGATTGTTTATTTCTAACCAAGATGTGTTATATATTCATACATATGGATCATTGGTGGCATTTGGTTAACGTTAAAGTAATGATTTCATTGGGAAATCCATCAATTTTAAGTGATTTTTTGTCACTATTTTACCCAAAATGTTCATATGCCGTTTCCATGGCAACGGGCATGCATTATGAATGAAAGGAGTGTTGATTGCTTGGTTTTGGGTCACCATGACCAAGATAGGAAAGTTTCAGCAAAATCGGTGACTATGCGTGGCACAACTTTTTAAGTGGTTACAGAGAATTGCTCTTAAACTGTAAAATAAGCTGAGGACTAAATAAAACTGACAAAAATTCCTGGATCCGCTCATGTTGCCTCGTGCCCCTGAAACCCCTCTGCAGCTGATAAAATGTGGTTGCAGCATGTCTGTATGCGAAACATCTCGGTGTAAGTACAAAGCAAACCATTTATATTGTACTGATTTGTGTTGCTGTGGAGCAGAAGAGGACTCATGTAAACTATTGCCAGTGATCAATATGCTTATGACTTTTGAACAACTTTTTTCATGTGGATTCAGATATTTCATTAGCCGTATCATCAAGAATGCCTTATTCTCCGATTTTGACCTTTGAAGACGATTCTACCTAGTAGCATGCGAAAGATAAATCAGATTGTAAAAGTTTTATATTGCCTGTGCTATCGAAGTACAATGGGTAACTTGTAGAGGGATTTATCCTTATTTCCATATCATGAACTATTAAGTAGACTCTTCTAACTTTTGATCCTTCAGTGGTCAAAATCGGACTATAATGAGTTTGGTTGATAGTGTATGCAAATGATTTTTACTACTTTCTTTTATTTGGGTGTAGGATAAGCAGCTACAGATAAACCAAAAGCTTTGAAGCGTGACTCTATTTACAATATTGATATGTTGTTCTAGAAAAAAGAGTTTCAGGCATTTATTTACATTTACTGTAAAAGCTTTGACATGTTCTAGCCGGACTGGCTCTTTTTACGTATTCTGCATCAATCGTTTGAAATAGAAAGACCCAAAGCTCATTGGTCAGAGGTCGTAGTACATATATATATATATATATATATATATATATATATATATATATATATATATATATATATATATATATATATATATATATATATATATATATATATATATATATATATATATATATATATATATATATATATATATATATAAGCGTAAGAGATTATATTTACTCCGTTTATAATCAAAACACTGTTTGTTTTTCATTCACGCCACTGTCTTTTTATTCGTAAATCGTGACGGCATTTACGTCCCACCCTCGAACTGACTTCACCCTATCTGAATATATTTTGTATGTTACGATTTAAAAGAGTTTGCATTCAGTCATGATAAGGCTACCAGTTCATTAAAGGAATATTTCCAAGCGTTGGAAATGGACAAAATGCATATATATGTGGTATTTACATATATGGCGTCATTTCATTGACGTCATCTTTTTGTTCTGATGCGAAGACAATATGGGCGACATGTTAATTTTAATTATTTACCCCCTAAGATTAAATTTGGTGCATTTCAACTGAAATTGGCAAACAAAATGCAAGAAAGTCCTGATAACCATATACTACAATGGACATACCGTTTAAATTGCACTGATACAATATACGCTATTTTGATGACGTCATAATGACGTCCAGACGTGAAACCCAGATGGGTGACCAGGTGTGTTTTATTAGTTATCCTCTAAAGTTTGATTTGGTATAGGTCACCATAAATCGGCATCAAAGTCGCACGGGAGTCCCGATCGCCCCTGACTACCAGCTATTCTTTCTAGCTTTCAACTACACTGTAGTGTCAAAATTTAGTAAACTTAAAAAAATCACACGGAAATATTTCATGTGTTGTTTAAAAATAATAATCCTCGTTGTTACTACAAACTTGATAAAAAGGACACCATTGGAAAGGAAATTGAAAAACACAATAAACAAAATTTATTCCTTATAGTCTATGTCGAATGGGCCAAAAAAATGGTCCCGTGTAAATTTCGTGACGATTTTAGGCGACCTATATAAAATTAAACTTTGGGGTATTTGCAACAATTTCAACCAGTTCGCCCATCTGAGTTCGGCGTCTGGTCCGAGTAATGACGTCATCAAAATGTCAGCCATCGCACAATTATAATGCGTATGTATTTAAGAAAAATCAAAGTATGTTGGCAAAATAAACGTTTAAGTTAATATATTTAATGCCAGTACTGCTCCAGATTTTAAACAGCAACAATATTTACACAGAATTCTACTTTGAAATGTAATAAGTTATCTTGCCCATGAGCATAGGGCATGAGTCACATTGTAGCATATGTCAAAAAGGACAAAATTTGGCCCCGTGTAAATTTCGTGACGATTTTCGGCGAACTATATTAAATTAAACTTTGAGGCATTAGCAACGATTTTATCCAGTTCACACATCTGAGATGTGCTTTTAGGGTAAATAGTGACGTCATCAAAATGGCGGTCACAGCGCTATTGATACGAATATTCATAGTATATGTATTAAAGTATGTTAGCCAGACAAAGTCTTTTATAGTTTAGTGCTTGTGCCACTCTAGATTGTTAATAGAAACTACATTTACACAATATTGTACATGCCCGAGTGTGTTCATATTTGGCACAGTAATTGGCTATTTATCGTAGACTATAACAAAGGTCTCAGATCTGATCATCATTGTGACCTTGGAATCGAAGATCAAAGTCAAATATACTTAGAATCTATCTGACTTATGGCTCATAACACGAACTCCTCTTTTATGTTTTGACTAAGGGTGTTCATATTTGGCACAATGGTTGCCTGTGGTGTGTAGATTATAACAAAAACTTAAGATCACCGATATGACTTTGGAGTCAAAGGTCAAGGTAAAATATATTTAAAATTTGCCTAACAGCTCTTAAAGCAAACTCCACATTCATAAATCCATGAACCCGAAGTGTCTATTCATCCGTTTATCCATAACTCTTGTATCTCATTAAACCTATAAAAATTCTCTAAGCTTTAGTCAAATGTTCACCTCAGTTAGACGGTGTGCAGAGCCCATGACTCAATTACGCAGACTCAGGGTTACAGTTACAGGTAATGGAATTAAGCCTCCAATTGCGCGTATGCTCCATATCTCCTCAAACCCTTGAAGGATTATCATTACACTTTGATAAAATGTTCAGCTCACTGCGAGGGTGTGCAAAACACATAGCTCAATCATGCAAACTCAAGGCCAAGGTCACAATTGAAGGTAATGGGATTTAACATTGAATTTCATGTCCACCCTATATTTAATTTTGGTTGAATATTTGTCTAAGTTAGATGGTGTGCGAAGCGTATAATTCAACCATGACCACAAGGTCGTGGTCACCAGTGGATACCACAAGTTTGAGCCTTTAATTCTGTGTCCCTACCCTATCGCCTTTACCCTGAAATTATTTCATAAAATATAGGTGAAATGTCCTCTTCAGTGACAGGATATGCAAAATGTATGACAACACTGTGGCTAAAGCTCTATGTAAAAATTTAAGGTCACAAGTTTGAACTTTTGAATTCCTTCTTTTATGTCAGAAGGATTTTCATTTTAACTTTATTCAAATATTCAACTGATTGAGACTGTATGCAAACATTATGTGACATCCATGCCAACTCAAGGTCACAGTTTAAGGTCAATAATTTGAACGTTTGATTTCATGTTTGCATTACGTTTCTTTTAAATTTGCTAAACTAAAATGGTTTCTTCAGTGAGAAGATGTACAGAACACATGTCTCCGTTATATGGGCTCAAGGTCAGGGTCCGAACTTCGTGCCAAGCCTTGAAGGATATTCATTTAACTCTGGTTACATATTGACCTAAGTTAAGGAAAATGCGCTGAACACATGTCCATGGCCGTTCATGGTACCAGTCATGGGGCTAATGACTTTTGCTCTCAGCAACCAAAAACATGCATGGTTGCCTTGCTATTTAATGTCATTTAAAACAGTATTTTCGCCATGCTATGGTAATGGATGGATGGCTAAAAAGCTGAGTGCAATGAGGTGATGTATAGGCCAAGCAATAATCGAACCCTGTACGCTGTGATCCACATTTGGGAGCACTAATTGCTCAGTGACCGGTCACTTCGACAACTACAGGTCCAACCACTCTGTCGTTCTGTGGTTAGGGATACAGCTGCCCTACCAACTGCCTTCTTGAGTTTTGCCTGAAGGTGTTCGTATTTAGCACACTGATTGCTTATGATGTCTAGATGACAACAAAAGTTTTCAGATTACTGATATAATTTCAGCGTCAAAGGTCAAGGTCAAGTATACTTGAAACCTGTCTTACAACTCGTAACACGAACTTTTTTCATTTTGATGGAATGTCTTCATTTAGCACACTAATTGCTTATGGTGTGTAGCTGAAAAAAGGGTTTTGGTTTGCCTATTTGATCTTTATTGTCAAAGGTCAGTATGAGATATACTTAGCAAGCGAACTTGCTGATGCGATGGTTATAGGTTAAGGTCCAGATCAGCCGAAGTCATCATGCAAAGATCTTTACGCTCACTTTTGTCAGAAGATGTTGCTGATTTTACTGGATTAATGTCTGGCAAGGTAAAATATTATGTTGGAAAGCTTTTAGTAACGCCATGAAGCTTTCAGGAAACTTGATGATGTCCCACTGGAAGACGGGACTAAGAACTCTCTCGAACAATATATATGCCTGCTTGTCAGGCAGGAACAACCATCAGAAATTTTACAAGGTTTAGATAGTGGATGTTTCGGTCACTACTAGGAAACTAATCTTTCTATTCTTCAGAGTGTCAAAAGATCTCAGTATCAGAGCATCATATGGAAATCCACAAAGGAGCCAATTCTCACTATACAGTTGCTTGAAAGTAAGAAAGACGGCAATAATCAGGAAACGATACAATCAAGTACCACACCTGACCCAAGGTACCACATGGGAAAGTAACAAGAATACAATATACATTCACAAACACGAAAATCATGTTGGAGTTGATATGGTGACACTTATGTTCCTATTATAACAACATTACCTCCAAATAAGGGATAATAAATGGTTGCAGTAAATCTGCTTGCGTCACTTCTCACCACAAATAACTTATGCACTAGCATTTGTTTGAACATCATTGCTTGTATTAAAATGGCGAATTTCGAGTAATATTGTATGCCATTACTTTGGTGGTATTCTGTCGCCTAAGTGATATGCGAAGCCCTCTCAGGGGGGTACATGTTTCCATGTTCCTCTGAAATAAATTGGCTTGTTCCTCTGTTTCCTCAAATTTTGTTTTCTTATATTCCCGGTTCCCCAATATTGTCTCTGTTCCCCTCGAAATTTGGCCTTTCTTCCTCTGTTCCCCTGAAATAAATGCCATTTTCCCTTGTTCACCAAAACCCATGCGAGTGCCTCATATGCACCTGACTGATAGACCAGGTCAATGAGCCCAGCAATCAATAATTCAGTATAGTATGGCTCCAAAACAATCAAATAGGGCAAAAACTGAATTTATAGATTCAGGGTCAATGTAAATAAAATAGGAACCCTAAAATGACTTGGCCATGTAGAGCAATCGGTAGTGAGTTTGATTGCTGATACATGGATTGTGCGTTCGATCCGGGCCCAATACTTTCGTGGAGTTTGATCATGATATATTTTCTATCGTCATTCTCCTTCTTTCAGTGATTCAAGAAGGGATATTGTCAGTTACAAGCGAAAGCGTGTGCACAAAGTAATGACTTCCTAGTCTAAGCCTGCCCCGGAAAAGCGTGGTTAGGTTAACTGGCCATCTCGACATGGCCATGACAATTAACTAGGATTTTAAACCCAAAACAAAAGTATCCCAAAATAGCTACAGGGGTCAGTCATATTTATATAGTGTGGTCTCAAATTCATCAAAACAAAGGAGCCGCTGTACTCCTCGCCTTATAAACCAGGGGTGGTGTCTTTGATCTCCAGTTTCACTAGTCTGTCAGATGAGAATTTAAGCTGTGGTCCCGTCTCGATATGACCTTAGCTGTTGTAGGGACGTTAAGCAAAAACATACAATCAAATAAACAAAAGGAAACAAAAAAACAAACACTCAATTTCAGCATGATGTCCTACCGGATAACAAGTACGGTAATGGGTTCTGGGTCGATTTTATTGAATCGGAAGCCCAAAAACGGGTTCCAGGGATCTGAAAAAAAGAAACACCTCATTGTCGTATCAGAAGACAGCGAATCGATCAAATAAAGACAAACAATCGATTCCAGCAAGAAACTCCCACATAACTAGTGCTTTGAATCTAATGACTTATGTATATATGTTCATAAGTAGCACTTAAGCGGCCATTTTGATGACGCCATCATTCGGTCCAGACGCAGAACTCAGATGTGTGAACTGGTTTAAATTGTTACATATGCCCCAAAGTTTATTTTGATATAGGTCACCAAAAATCGTCACAAAATTTACACGATATTCCCATTCGACATAGACTATAAGGTCAAATGTCGTGTACGATAACAGCTCCATAATTCGGCTCTAGGCCTATTTCAATGAAATAAGGACCCCAAAAAGATTTTTTTCCCATTCTAGGGATATAAAACCTAATTCACTTCATATTTTGTATAGAATGGCCCCAAATTAACTAAACAAGAACAAAAACACTTAATTTTAGCACGAACTTTCTACAGGATTACAACAAAAGTAATAGGATCTGGGTCAAATTTATCGATTTGGGGGCCCCAAATGGACTCTTGGCGTCTGAAAAAAAGGAGCACATCTATTTCGTATTGTTTGACGTCCAATCAGTTAAATTAAGACGAAAAATCATTTCTAGCAATAAATTCTCCCTCAAATATTACTTTAAATACGATGTCTAATATGTGTTCATAAGTAGCACCATGGCCGCCATTTTGATGACGTCATTACTCGGACCAGACGCGGAACTCAGATGGGCGAACTGGTTCAAATTGTTTCATATGACCCAAAGTTTATTTTGGTATAGGTCGCCAAAAATCGTCACAAAATTTACACGGGATGCCCATTCGACATAGACTATTAGCCAAGGTGTCTTACTTCCTGAAAAATGAAATAGTGAAACTGCAAAATACTGAAAAACTGTCAACGGGAACGTCGCAGAGCCATGACGTAAAAGATTTTTTTCTAAAACATGTGTACATTTACTCCATTATCAGTTGAATTTAGCAAATATTAGAATATGTATACATTGTTATGCTATTTCCACCAGCTTTCTGCTACTATATTGTTTATTGTCGCCCGCCTTTCACAGAAAGTGATAAGCATAGCATTAGTGGTGTGTTGTTTGTTGTGCGTGGTTCAGCTCGGGCGACATGTGTGTGCAGCTCTCATACAGTTTAAGTGCACCGATAGGTTTGAAACTTGCCATTGCTTACAAATCATGCAGATGCGTAAGTGGTTTATACACAATACTCAGCCGCATTGATTTCAATCACTTTTTTTTAGTTGTGACCATCGACTGCTACCAATGTCTCCTGATATTGATTGTTGGTATGTGCATGGGTTTTAATATGATTCTCAAATTTGTTTTGTCACTATTTTATGTTTTGCACTAAAACACTAGTTTGAGGCTTGCATACTATAAGCATGTGAAAAAACTTTACCTATACGGTTTATAGCCTACTGATTGTTTAAAACTTTGCATGTACAGTCACGGGAAATAAGTATAAGCCTACTTGGGATACTATTCGCCTACTTGTGACGTCACCGTTTAAATTAGCGTAATTCCAGATTTATTGCAAAAATTATTGTCGCAAAACTATAGAAGCTACAATAATGGAACAGGTACCAAATGAAAGCAAATTGATTTACGCAATAAACATATTTATTGTAGCTTCCTGGTGTCTTTTGTTTTCGCATGGTAGTCATTTAAACACAAAGACAAATTAAATTTTCATTTTTTCGGTGACGTTAACGTCAGCGTAAATGGGAATCGCGTTTATTTAGAAATGTACGTCCAATTTAAACGCGTTCTCCCTGAGAACCAAAAGCATAATTATTTTAATATTTAATTGTATATTGCTATTTTCTATTTGCTTTTCATCCGTGTAAGTTTTGTAAAAAAGCACCCATTAACTTCGTCATAATAATGTTTGCAAACAATCTGGAAGTGCACTGTTTTAAACGGCGACGTCACAAAGTGGCGAATTATTATATCCCATGACTGTATTTTTAAATGCTTTTGGCGTCCTGGTCCATGCACGCTGAAGCATTATATGCATTGTGTAATGCATATTTTGTATTGCGTATATACTCACTACATAATGAAACGCAACCATCACGCAATTTTGAATAGCTTGCACAATTCCTCTAATTGGAGGGCACATGCTGAAACCTAAGCCATTTTGTCACATCGGCGGCATTTTCTTTTTGCATATACACAAAAAAATCACGTTCCAATTTCTTTTGTTAACACATGTTAAACATCGAGAAAAGATGCTTTGCTATTAATTTGCATATGCTTTCCGAAAGTGCTTACAATATTCCTAGTAAATGCAAAAACACACTGGGCATATAATGATTGTCAATTTAACAATTGTTTTTTAGTTAAAATTGCTGGTTCATTTCCTTTTGGTGCTGTGGTTCATGGTACATGTATATACATATGCGAAGCTCTTCGGGACTGTTTCACGTTCATATCCATGCTAAAAGCGTCAATCAATTCCCGGCAGGTAAGCTAAGCGTAAATTTACTCCGCCTAGTATTGGGAAGGAATGTTAACGCGGCAATGTCGTGAAGATGCTGTAAAATTATAGCCCCGCTACCCTTAGTCCCACAGGTGCCGTAGCTCGTAATGAAGGATGCATAACCGGTATTTTTTCGTATCTTATGACGGAGGGGGAATTAAATACATGTATGCAGGTACTATTGGTCTGCCAATTTATTTTGTCTACAGCAAAGAAAAGTATATAAAAGAGCCTAAAAAAGAAGCAAAAATTAAATTGGAATACCAACGCTAGGAATCGAATTTGGGCCGTTTGCGTGAGAGTCAGGTATCGTAGCCTCTACACCATTGCAGAAATTCTAATGAATTTGCTTATAATTATTTCAAATCGCATTGCATAATCCTGAATTATTTTGTTCATCATTTTTTTTTAATTCTCTTTATTCCCAAAGGCCATTTTGAATTTTTCACAAAACACTTCTGCTGTACTCATAATACACTTATTATTTCGTTAAAGAAATACTGTAGCAAAAATTCGTTCTTTCCCGATGACATCATCACTACGTCATCAGATAAACTTAAATATCTCATTCAGTATCTTGTCACGGCTTGGGAAAAGAACTATTTTTCACTTTTCCTTACAAGCTTGATGTCGTGAGTAATAATTGAAATTAAAATAAAGAATACAACTATTTTAACCTAATATTCAGGACGTCGGGTTTTTTTTTTTAGAAAATTTGTAAAATGCTGAAAACTTCAATGTGAGATTATGAAAAATCGAGCGCGGTGACATATCCTTTTTATTTCATAAATTGACAGTCCATTCATAAAACAAACTAAAAAGATTTTAACGTGGGAAGTATTACCCGCAACTGCCCTTAAATTAGTAGGCCTTAACCATGTAAACCAGATGAGAAATAAATCTAATCATAAACCAAACGGCGTGGACGATTCTCGACCCAACCTTAACTTACGAACATTCAAAAGGGAACATTTAATATCGTACAAATGTTTCACATTCTGGTGGCAGAAAATCTCAACATGAAAAACGCTTTTGATCCGGTTTTATAATAAGGTAAACTTTTCTTTTAAACACGCTTAGATGTGCTATTTTTGCGCGACGCGACGTTGACTTTAAGACGCATTTTCTCGAAATGACGTCGCCACCCAACTCGTACCTTTTTGCGTGACGGGTCACATATATATAAATAAAACAAGATTAAGTCCGATTACACAATTTTTTAAACATAATTTTCTATTCCTCTACCGGTTTCACTGTTATACAGACCATCAGGAGTTTAATATGACGTTGCATAGAAACGACGTTAGTAACGTTACTTTCCCATAATGCAACGCTACGTTCCCATATTGCAACGTAACGTTCCCATGATGCAATGTAACGTTCCGTTTGCAACGCCATAAATAGTACAATACAATACAATATAATATAATAACAATACCGCCTTTTCTATAAAGGCACAAGTTTCTTTGTGTAAGTAACGTAATTTAGAATGCCATTAATAACTCATCCAGCACTCTATCTCGGGCCACTATTGGCCCGCCAGCAAAATGCCATTGAAATGGCATTTTGCTGGTGGGCCGATAGTGGCCCATTTTTCGGTGGCGGGCCGCTGATGGCCCGTTTTTCGATAGTAGGCCGATATCGGCCCGTTTTTCGATGGCGGGCCGATTATTATAATATAATAACAATACCGCCTTATCCAAAAAGGCACCAGTTTCTTTGTGTAAGTAACGTAATTAAGAATGCCATTAATAACTCATCCAGCACTCAATCTCGGGCCACTGTTGGCCCGCCAGCCAAATGCAATCGATATGGCATTTTGCTGGTGGGCTGATAGTGGCCCGTTTTTCGGTGGCGGGCCGCTGATTGCCCGTTTTTCGATAGTGGGCCGATAGCGGCCCGTTTTTCGATGGCGGGCCGATGATGGCCCGCTCATATTTATCTACTTGGAAATTACCTAGTAAAGCATATTTTGATGGCACGGATTAAGGTAATCTATTTAATTTAGGTTTTAGCAGGTTAATGAAGTAATTTTCCTTGGCGCATCGAAATGACACACTTTCAGAATACATTTTATAGAAGGGGAATATCATATATTTTGGAATTAATTGGTGGGCACATATATCTATATGTCCACTGACGTAAAGCATTCTTGTCTTGGGGTCTCTAATTTGTTGGTTGTGAACTGTAAATCGTTTTCTTAGAAAGTCTCCAGTTTGGCCTATGTATTCTTCGCCACAGCCCCCGCATTTTATGACATACAAAACATTTTTAACTGCACACGTCATGGATTCGTGAACATAAAATTTTCGTCCGCATTTAAACCCTTCTATAAGGTGTACACACAGGCCACAGTTAGGTTTATGACACCGTTTAACTTCGTGATGGTCACTGTTACTGAATTTCGCTTTTGTTAGCAGTCGTTTCAAATTGTTTGGCTGCCTTTTGCTTTTGATTATCTTAAAATTTGACAGTATGTCGTTCATTTTAGGATCCTCTTTTAAAATGGGAAGATTAAACTGAATGACTTTGTATATATTCTGGATTTTTTGGGTTGTGTGTTGAGACATAGGGGATAACCTTGTCATCTGTTTTATTTTTAATAGTTCTTAATGTGTTTTTGTCCAAATTCATGGCTTTTGCTATCCCCCCGTCAATCAAGCTTTCTGGGTAATTTTGTTTAAGTAAAAATGGTTTCAGTTCGGTCATTCTATTTAAATATGAGAACATTTTCTTCAGAAATAATTGTTTTCAGTCTACGAGCAAGATTATACGGTAAATTTATTTTTGTATGCCTCGGATGACAAGAAGAGAACAACAAATACTGTTTGCTGTCTGTTTCTTTATAGAAAATGTCTGTTTCTATTTTTCCTCCTTTGTTTCGGACCATTACATCCAAAAATGGCTGTTCATTTTGGTCGTATTCTAATGTAAATCTTATATCATTATTTTTGCAAATTGTTCAAAACAGAATGGAATTTTATCAATTCTTCTTCGGACTTGGTCCATGGAACGAAGCAGTCGTCCAAAAACCGTTTCCAATATTTTTTAAGGTATCTTGTAAACTCTGTGTCATAATTGGTTTCAATGATAGTGTATAACTTTTCCTCTAAATACCCAATCGTTAAGGTCGCATATACTGGGGCAAATTTTGTACCCATAGCTGTACCCTTTTCTTGTCTATAAAATGTATCATTGAAACAAAAAATGTTATTTTCTAAAATGAATTTAATTCCATCTATAATAAACTCTTTTGAGAACCTTGAGTTTAAAGTGTTGGGGTATTTTTCTATCCAGTATTTTATTGCTTCCAAACCAAGTTTGTGTGGGATATTAGAGTACAATGCTTCAATATCAAATGATGTTAATATGGTATCTTTTAAAATGGTATCTGGGAGGTTATTTAAGAAGTCTGTTGTATCCCTTAGAGAGCTAGTGACATGTTTCGTGTAAGGTCTTAATAGTATATCAATGAGATTACTAAGTCTGTGTGTATGACATGAGGGACCAGCAACAATCGGTCTTAATTTCAGATCTGATTTCGACATATCCAGAATTTGCTGATTTACACTTTTCATTGATTTTTTGCTCTTATGTACTTTAGGCAAACCATAAAAATTGTTTGTTTTTACTTCAAAATTGAGCAAGTAGTCAAATTCTTTTTCTGTCATTTGACTTTTGAATTTCTGTAAAAACTTTTTATATTTTAAATTTAATTCTTTTTCCGGAGATGTGTTTAGTTTGGTATAATATACTTCACCATTCAGAATTGTTTCAACCAGTTCTTTATAATCTCCTTTATTCATAATTATTGTTGCCCCTCCTTTGTCAGCTTCTTTGATAATTATTTCACTATTTGTTCTTAATATTTTCAAAGCCTCCTGTTCCTGAATTGTTAAATTATTTTTTTACATTGCTTTGGATAGGAGTTTTGGGAATTTTTTCTACAGTGTTGATAAATTTAGCCAGTGCGTCATTTCGTTTACTAGGGGTATGAAATAAGATTTGTTTCTAACTAAAGAGATATCCTGATCTTCTGTACCATCAAAAAATTCAGCAAGTCTTAATTTCCTATTGAATTCATTTGAATCTTCATGTAATTCTTGTGTGTTTCCTAATTTTGGAGTTGGTGTGAATTTAAGTCCTTTGTTTAATAATGATATTTCTGCATCTGTTAGTTTCTTATTGGATAAATTTATAATTTTAATGTCTTTATCCATATTTTTTATACCTGTTGGGGTCTGCTTCCACGTCCTTGACCCTGGCCTCGGATCCGACCCCGATTTTGGCCTCGACTCTGGCCCCGGCCCCGGCTTTGGCCCCAGCCTCGACCTCGGCCACGGCCTCGACCTAAAAAATTCACTTGTGTATTGTTGCCAGTGTCTGTGTCCAAGTCTATATATATATGGGGGCAGTGCTCGTTGCTCCCTGCATTTCTGGGATCTCTCTTGGAGATGATTGTATATATATAGAGTGAGAAATAGGCTAATGCACCAAACGAGATATCTTTCCTGTGGCACTGGATCCAGTAAAGGATGCTAAATTGATTTGAGAAATAAATATGAAAGGATATAAGTAAAAAAACAGTGCTAAATTTTTTTGAAACTAAGCGCTTTCGGCTTTCGCCTTCATCAGAGTTTCAAGAGTTTCTTGAGACTCTGATGAAGGCGAAAGCCGAAAGCGCTTAGTTTCAAAAAAAATTAGCACTGTTTTTTGATTTATATCCTTTATATATATATATATATATATATATATATATATATATATATATATATATATATATATATATAAGAAAAAATTAAACAACATAAGCACATGGATGATTTTTTTACTATTTTTATTATTGCCAACCGGTTTCCTATCTTCAGGGCAATAATGCAATAATGGCGTCAAAATATGTGTTGCTTCTTAGCAACGTCACTACTAAAATATGCGTACACATGTGTACACAACGTACGCTATATTTGTAACGTCATCAAAATATGTTTAACGTTAATGGCGTCGAAATATGCGCAGTTTCCTAGCGACGTCATTAACAAAATATGCGTACACATGTGTACGCAAATATGTGTACGCAAATACGTATAAATTGTAATGTCATCAAAACATGTTTAGTTTTGGAGAAAACACACCAATAAAATAACGTTCTTTGGCTAACCTAGCTGAAACATCATCAGTTTGAAATTTATAAAACGGAAAAATTGAGAATTTTGTTTGTGTTTTACAACAGTTATCAATATGTTTGCTGACAGGCATTTGTCTTGTTGATGGGTCTCTAATCTGTTGTTCATGTACCGTTTTCCGGTTCCTTAACTTATCACCTGTCTGGCCTATGTAAAACTCTTTACAACCATTGCATATTAATACATAAAGAACATTTCT
Organism: Loripinus fragilis; assembly: GCA_964019695.1. Lineage (NCBI taxonomy): Eukaryota > Metazoa > Mollusca > Bivalvia > Lucinida > Lucinidae > Loripinus > Loripinus fragilis. The sequence continues at coordinate 82,225,806 of OZ026522.1, read as the reverse complement.
TACAGTGCAGTTCATATTTTCTTTTACATGAAAAGTTTTATCTTTTAATTTTAAACATGATCCCTCAATAATACTTTTACAAAGACCACACCTTGGCTCGTTGCATTTTCTCACACAAGGTGGTGTATTATTTTCATTAAATTCTGATTTCATTAAAATGCGTCTTAGATTTGGAAGTTGTCGTTTGCCTTTTATGAATTTGGTATTTTTCATTATTCTGTTCATTGTATCGTCTTGTTTAAAAATATTCATATTTGCTTTTAATATACCAAATACTTCCCTGTTTTTTGGGTTATATGTAGAAATAAACGTAGTGATGTTTATTCCTACCTCTTTATGTGTGTTTAATAAAGTGTTTCTTGGGATCTTAATAGCTTTCAAAATGCCTGTTTTAATAACTTGGTCTGGATAGTGTCTGCTTCTTAAAGTAGACGCAAGTTCTTGTAGACGTATTTTCAGCATATTTGAATCAGAAACAATAGTACAAATTCTACGTGCAAGTGAGAATGGAATGTTTGTTTTAGTTGTTTTTGGATGGCAAGAATTGAAATTAAGATATTGTTTTGAGTCAGTGCTTTTGAAGTAAATGTCAGTTATTATAGAAGTCCCACATTTTATCACCATTATATCCAAAAATGGAAGCTTTTCAGCACTTTTCTGCACTTTAAATTTAATATCTGGATGTAACACTTTCAAAATAAGTAAAGTCAGTCATAGATCGTTCCCAAAATATGAAACAATCATCTAGAAATCTTTTCCATTGTTCTTTAATATATTTTGCGAAGTTTTCATCCTTTTCAATCTTAACTGTTTTATACATTTCTTCTTCTAAAAATGCTAGAACAAGTGTTGCATAGGTAGGGGCTACTTTAGTTCCCATAGCAGTACCTTTTATTTGCTTAAAATAGTTATTGTTAAATGAAAAAATATTGTTTTCTAATACAATTTTCAAAGCTTCAGTGATAAATGCTTTATTAAAGCGATTTGCTATTAACTCTGGGAATTTATCTAACCAAAATGAAATAGCTTCTAGGCCCAAATCATGTGGGATGTTTGAATATAGACTGACAATGTCAAAAGAAACAAGTTGCGTGTGTTCTGATACCTTTTTGGGTATGAAATTGAGAAAGTGTATGTCATCTCTTAAATAGCTCTCCACTTTTGTAAGAAATGGTTTAAGTAAAATATCCAGCAAAGAACTAAGATGGCTTGTTTCACATCGTGGACCTGCAACTATAGGCCTTAGCTGTATGTCATTGGGATCTAAAACTTCAATATATTCAGATTTAAGCTCATTACAAATATCCTGAATAATTTTACTCTTATGAATTTTTGGCAGTCCATAGAATGTGCTTGTCTTGCAATCTAACTTAATTAAAAACTCTTTTTCTTTTTTTGTTAATTTTTGGTGACTTTTTATCAATTCATCAATTTTGTCAAATATTTCTCTCCTTTTATTGTCAGCGACTGGCTGATAATATGAATCATCTGTCAGCATTTCTAATACTTTTCTTTTGTAAAAATCAGTATTCATTATAACAATGCCAACCCCTTTATCAGTCTCTTTAATTACAATAGAACTATCTTGTGCTAATGAGTTTATTGCATTTCGTTGCTCTAAAGTTATGTTATGCTTAATGTGTTTGTTCTCTTTAGAAGCAATTGCGCAGGAAGTTTTTGTGGCTGTTGCATATATATCTAAACTTTCATTACGTCCAATCGGTGGATTGAATATCAAGAATATATATATATATATATATATATATATATATATATATATATATATATATATATATATATATATATATATATATATATATATATATATATATATATATATATATATATATATATATATATATATATACGGAGGGATATAGTGAATCAACTGAGCCGATAGATGCTGTAAATATTTTGCCTCTAGCGAGATTTGAACCCACGACCTCGGCAACACCGCCTAGCACTACACCAGACACCGACGCTACAAACTGCGCCACTGAGACATCCCCCAAAAAGGATGTTCAGGAAGCGCTGATATTGACGATGACTGATGCAGTACACGTCGTATATTGGTTCTTTTTCAATGGATGGCATCTATTTCGTTCGCAAGTGAAAACCTGATGGATCCAAGGATACAAGTGAAATTAGATAAATATCAGGGCCCGGAATTACAATGCCTCCTTAAGTTAAGTAGACGTTTACGAACTTAACTCCAATATTTCTTAAAGTTAAGATTCTATATTAAATGTGCATTTATAATGCGCCGTTTTTGTGAACCTAACTTAAGTATAAATCCTCGGCTAAAATCGTTAATTTGACGGAAAGGCTTACGAGGACATACGAAAAATATAGAGTTTTAATGACTGTAAGCGACCCAAACATTTCGCGCGTCCTGTCAATTAATCAGCGGACTCGAAAAAATACTACAAAATAGAGTAATTGCTGCTCATTAACATCCTCCCCACGACGCAGAATTACTTGAGTTGATATTTTCCATTTCATAAAAGAGTGTGGGCGTCATTTTAGAGGAGACGGGGAGGGAGGACAGGTGGGGATGATTTGCGGCGGGGGGGGATACACACGAACTCGTTCGCGATGATCATGTTTTGTGTGTTTGTGGCAGCAGTTTACATGCATCTAGCTCGTTGTAGACTATTTATGGGCTAACCAATAATACTGTGTTAATCATGATCAGCTATCCAGTGGCGGTTCAGTTTTTTATCCTTTTTTTCTGAACTATCACACGCGTGCATGTTTTAAGTTGAGATGGATTTGGCAGGTTATGTGGATCCTTGAGCAATCCATGGTTGCTCGCCTATGCGATAAGTACCATAATATCGTCCTGGCTCGGTTGCAGTTTGCTCATACGAATGTTTAAAGTTAAGGTAAACAGTACAATATCAGTTTTGTTTGTTTGCTTGATTTGATTATTTACGTCCCATCAACAATCTTTCAGTTATAAAGGGACGGGGCTTCCTGGGTTGAACTAGTACTAAGCTAGGATTAATGTTCTTGCTCAATGACACAACGCAGTTACGCCGGTGATGATCGAATCCGCGGCCCCTTGGTCTCGAGTCAAGCACTCTACCACTGAGCCACTGCGCTCCCAAGCACTATCAGTAATTGGGAGACTTCGAGGTCTACGTAAATTGGGGATTTTCATCCGACTTGAGCTGTACAACAGTGATGCCATGCTATAAACTACAAATATCTCTGTCAAAGTGGAACACGGTTACCCATCTATTTCGCGAGCCCTGTCTAGTCATAACTAATGACTTACATAGCGTACATGTACTCATTTTGGACACATAAATTCCCAATGGCAAGCCAGAACTTGGCTGATTATCAGATACTTAGCTAGTTTTTTTTAAATTATAGGCGCCAATTGAGCCAGAACGCGCTACAATGCATACGTAATAATTCCCAATGAAAAAAAAACACTACCATATATGGTAAAACAAAATATCTTTCAATAATAAGCCTAAAATGACCTTGACCTATTTTAATTTAATCAATGAGATCAGGTAAGCGCTACAGGACCTTTAGATCATCTAGTTTGTTCATATGCTTTAGGGGGAGTGTGTGTGTGGGGGGGGGGTGTAGTTATAGATTGCTCGCAGACTTCTTGATATGGTGAACCCTTCAACCTTATTACTTTGAAATCATACCTGATGGGCAGCGATACGCTTTTTTAAAAAAAATTCCCAAAACAGCGTTTCCAGCAATTCAGTTCATTTGTGATCGCCGCAAACAGTGTGGGACAAAGCATGTGGGTAATTCGGTATTTTATATGTGCTAGCAACATTGTAGAGACTCCCTTCACATCCGACGTTGGGAAAAATGCAAGATCCTATTGCACAAAACGCCTTTGATACACGGTGCACTACCCTACTCATGGCATTTTGATACCCTAAGCGTATCTCCAATCACTAAATAGTAGGACACTGTCGTTGTTTACTCCAGTCGCACAGAACTTGCATCAATGGAGTGAGTGTCATGCTATGTCTTTTGGCCAAGACGATGTGTGGACGAACCCAGTTAACGATGCCACGAGCGGATCCAGAGGAGGGGGCAGGGGTGCGGACCCCAGCCCCCTGGAAATCACAAATTCTATAGGTTTCTATTGGCTCTCGTTTGTGGTGTCTTCTTTGAGTTTGTCACTTTCCCATTGGTATCCTGGGTCAGGTGTGGTACTTGATTGTATCGATTCCTGATCTTTGCAACCTTATTACTTTACTTTATATAGAAATATGCAATTGGACCCCTCCCCCTGAGAAAAGTTGGACCCCCTGGAAATGTTGGACCGTCCTTCTCCATAGAATATTGAAAAGTTACGGTTGAATGATAGTTTTCTTTGAAAAAAGATATGATCACTGGAATCCCTCTGCAAAATCAGCTGAGGACTTACAAAAACGAAGAAAAAAACAACGTCAGATCTTTTTTCAGTCAGTCGGGCTTGGACCCCCCCCCCACCGCAAAACCCGACGAAAATTTCCTGGATACGCGCATGGATATACGTTATCCTGGTGGGAGAGAAACTATATCGCTCCTAAAAACCTTCTATAGCGCTGCCAAGATATAATTACCAATGTTTGTAAACATTGAAATAAAAACAGTAGGCTGGCATATTCAGCAGTCAGGTGTAGTTTTGAAAACTGTTTGATATCATATTGTATAGCTCAGAAGGTAGAGTCGCTGGCAGCAGAACATACATTATATGCGCAGGGTTCGAATCCCATCAATGCTTTCATTTCTTTTTCTTCTTTTTTATTGCATCATATTTTCATATGTATCCTTTAAGCATTATTGGGAAACAGTTTTAGCATTTATACAAAGTGTCCATCACATGGGGCATTATCAAACACGAAAACGCATATGCGAGATGCCACTGAATGCATCAACTCAATAGGGTATGCATTGTTTGCTGTCATAAAAGTAAGTTAGGGTGCAAAGATCAGGAATCGATACAATTAAGTAAAGCGATATTCAGCAACCAAAATGGTTTGGAAATGCTTATGAATTATATCTTTAAATGAGCCGCTACATGAGATTTCTAACAATGTGATATGTGCGACGAGCAGAACCTCAGATCAGCCTGCGCATACGCGCAGTTTGATGATAAGAGCCTTTGCTAGTCGTTTGAATATTTAGCTACTGCCCAAACAGCATTTTGACTGTCTAAGCTTAAAAGGCGGCTGCACAGGCTCGTCTGAGTTTACACATGTCAAAATGCCACATTGTTGGAAATCACATGCCACGGCTCAATAAATAATTGATAAAAAAAATAAAGTTAAAAAAATAAAATAACATGGTACTGTGACGGGGTTCGAACTCGCAACCTCTATGACAGTATCCACTATGCTACGAATATTCCTTGTGATTTGTATGTGCATATAACATTTTTAGATGTTATTGGTAAATATTATTTCAAAATAATGCAACAGGAGTCTACGTAAGGTTGTCTTTGCAGTTTCACCAAAGTCCGGACGTGCACCATTGTTTACATTAACGTACATCGGTATGTCAAAAAGTTAAATCTTAACTTTAAGGTAGCCTCGCTGCTACCTTAAATATTTAAGTATTTTGCCGAGATAAGGAGACATTTAAGATAGGGAAAATGATTGTAATGCACTTTTCGTGAAACTTAAGTAAGTTCGTCAATTTAAGTCTATCTTAACTTTAAGGAGGCATTGTAATTCCGGGCCCAGAAGTGCGGAAATATAATTTCACAAACATCATTGCTACACAGGATCAGAAACTGATGCAGATTCAGACAGTAGATAAATACGGAGGGATATAGTGAATCAACTGAGCCGATAGATGCTGTAAATATTTTGCCTCTAGCGAGATTCGAACCCACGACCTCGGCAACACCGCCTAGCACTACACCAGACACCGACGCTACCAACTGCGCCACTGAGACATCCCCAAAAAAGGATGCTCAGGAAGCGCTGATATTGACGATGACTGATGCAGTACACGTCGTATATTGGTTCTTTTTCAATGGATGGCATCTATTTCGTTCGCAAGTGAAAGCCTGATGGATCCAAGGATACAAGTGAAATTAGATAAATATCAGAAGTGCGGAAATATAATTTCACAAACATCATTGCTTTCGGGCTACACAGGATCAGAAACTGATGCAGATTCAGACAGTAGATAAATACGGAGGGATATAGTGAATCAACTGAGCCGATAGATGCTGTAAATATTTTGCCTCTAGCGAGATTCGAACCCACGACCTCGGCAACACCGCCTATATATATATATATATTCTTGAGATTCCTGATACTTTTGGGGTTAACATGAAATAAAGGTTTGCACAAATTGCCTAGGTCACATTATGAAGATGATGGTTCCAAGCCTACGTATGAAGAAAAATGAGAGTACCACCTATGGGAAGCTGAAAATTCATACAGTTCCTCCTTGGCACAAGGACACAAAAGTTTGCATAAATTGTCCAAGTCATATCATAAAGATTACCACCATAACCGAGGGTCTGGATGGGGTATAATGATGAGTGAATAATGTTCTTTTTATAGTGAACAGTGAATAATGAGTCATAAAAATAATGAATAGTGAATCATGAGTGCCTAAAACTAATGAATAATCCTATTTTTTTAATGAATATTAGAAAAAATAATAGAAATCGAATAAACAGATTTTAATGAACTATGGGTCATATTTTAATGAATAACCCAAGTTTTTAATGAGAAGAATAACAGGCTAAGATTTTGATGAATAGTGAATACCAATACCCCATCCAGACCCTCATTACCATGAACCATATTTTGTAGAATGTTCTAATTCTCTTTTCCTTGGTATGATGGCAAGGTTTACACAATTTGCCTAGGTCACATTATGAAGATGGTCGACAAACATTATTTGATAGAAAACTTAAAATATCTTCTAGACGATTATTAGGCCAATGACTTTAAAGCTGGGGCTTTAACCCTTAATGCGCCAATCGCAACAAAATTCGTCTGCTTTTCTCGTCTGCTGAAATGTTTAAGGAGCCTCTATGGCACACAGTGTGGACATAGACCAGACCGCTCATAGGAGCAGTCTGTTCTGGGTCCACACTGTTTGCTTCTATACTTAATTCGTCAGTACGAGGTATGCCCTTAAAGTTCGTGGACAGCCTGTCTAGAGCTCAACATAAACAATTAATGGTTTCTTCAGCTATATCATTATATCAGGTAATGTATCAGGAATACATGCGTGAAAAATGATGAAGATACGACAATCGATATGTCCGTTACGACGATTTTACTATAGACACCATGCTATCCGTGGGACAGGTGTCTGTATTCACCACGATGTCCCAATTTTTATATTATACTGGCCCTGAAGTTTTTCGTTTATATCAAAAAAATAAATTTCTATTTTAGGTTTGTGTTGCTTGTTTCATTTAGAGAAACAAATTAGCAAATTTCGTCTGTTTGATCAACACAAATAGATTAAGTACATGTATGTGCACAGAAAAATCATTTTAGTAAACCTGGTTCTGTTCCAGGATATTTGCTAGACGTTTTGAACAAAAATAGTGGTATGTCACGAACAGTTGCTGGAATATCAAATGGAAAAAGCACACGACATTTTCAGGACAAAACTAGTTGATGGGTCAGGATAATAAAATAAAGAACTGTTTAGTGTGCACTTGTTTTATTTTTCTGTCAGAATAATTTGGTTCTGACACCATACCAAGAGTTAAGCGCCGATCGCAACAAAAGTCGTCTGCTTTTCTCGTCTGCTGAAATGTTTAAGAAGCCTCTATGGCAGACAGTGTGGAACAAGATCAGACTGCTCCTATAGGAGCAGTCTGTTCTATGTCCACGCTGTTTGCTTCTATACAATAATTCGTCAGTAATGTTAGGCAATTATTTGCAGCAGACGACTTCAGCAGATGACATTTTCAGATACATATTTTTCTTGGTGCTTTAAGGGTTAAAAGACGAACTTATAAGAAACGTACATTGTAAGTGAAATTAAAACAAGCACATGAATGTATACTATGATGGAATTAAACGATTGCTAACATTTTTGGAAAACTCAATACTTGTATACTATGCATTGGGCAATGTTTGTTTTCTGTATTCTATATGTGGACAGCTATATGCAGGTTTTTGCTTCATATTGCATCACAGGCATATTTTGCCTGTGTAAGCTTTTCAATCTTATCATATATGGATAAGAAAAGCCGTAGACTATGTTCAAATGCCAATTTCAATCTAAACTTGGCAGATCTTCTATTTAGAAACTAGTAGACTGGTAATCTCCCTTTAATAGCTTGTCAGCATATTAAGACAGGTAACTACAAGCCGCCATTGCGCCTACGTATAGCATACACACTGACGTCATGAGTGGCGTGGTATTGGAAAATACCCTTGAATTAAGGTGCATTTTTTAAAAAGCCGTTTTATTATGTTTATTTTATTCTGAGAGTTTATATTTTTTTTACTTAATTATTAAATTATAGCAACTGAAAAAAATCTGAAAAAAAGTTTGTGTTGAAAAATCTTTTCTGGAGCATGCGCAGTCGCATGAGTAGGATTCTCTACTTGTAAATAAATAGGCGTTACCAGTCGTTATATGCGTAACGGAAGTAGAGCTTTATCAACGACGGGAACCAATCTATAGAAACTGGAGGAACAGGCGTATTTCGGCTGGTTGGACTCTGATCGATTGATGACGTCACTCTGGTCGAACCAGAGTGTGTTCGGGGTTGGTTTAGTTAAACCATAGTTGAACATTAGTTACTACGGTTCTTTCTCGAACTCCTCAATCCTAGCACGATCGGTGATTTGCCTACGGTGAACTGTCGTGTTCTCCATACGCACGACCGTTATGCTTACAGTATATGCGACTTGCGGATCTTTAGGGCCCAAAGCTGTAATTGTTTTCCATAGACCTCCATTATAGCTTTTAAGTAGGCTGTGGTCCACAAAATTCTTTATTCACAATGAGGGTGTCATGGAGTTACAGACTCTATGGTGGCTCTGACGTAAAGCTTTAATCGGTGGGTTGGTGTCTGATGCTTATCTGTAGCTGGATCCACCGTGGCTCAACTAGAGGTTTTCTTTAGCTCTGACTATCTGCGAGTCGTGAGCCCTTTTCTTTGTTTCATCATGGTGCTGATTAGATTTGATTAGAGTGTTTCTCTATGATGATACATTGCATTAGTTAGATGGCCTCCATGCGACCTGAACATTTCTTGTACTTCAACAACAGCAGAATCTAGGGCGAAGATTGGTACCAATAAAATGCATTTAAGCCCCCCCCCGGTGGCTTAGGCTGCTGTCCGTTCTAATGCGGTGGTTCTGTTGTTGTTGACTTTTTGTTTATTGTTACCCCAAATTAGGGAGTCTATAATTGTTCTATGTTTTGTTGTACGTTACGTTATGTCCATTCTAGTATTGCAATCATCTTGATGGGGAAGAGAGAGCTGGTTGCTTTGCTTAATCTGTCTTCCTGGTGTCTCGTGATGGTTGAGTGGCTCTTCCTCGCGGTGCCTAGGGGTTGTCTGCAGTTTGTGATTTTGGTATTTCCTGATCATACTCACTTACTATTTTTGGACATAGCTCAATCTATAAACAAGAATAAAATACCCCGATGACAAACATGTTTTACCACTTTTGGTCCCTGAAGGTGGGTACCCTACATGTGAGGAAAATTCCAGTGAAAAAATACGAGAATACAAGGTCCTTTTTTCTAAGCCACAATCGTAAATTATTTAATCAACAAAAGCAGAGAGATGTTGTTTCAAAAAGTGCAGCAAAGATATACCCATCAAATAAATATGGAGTATTTCCCATAATTTTGCTATTGACCATTCACGAAACAACTTAAATTTTGTGCCACCTACCTTTTGAGCAAATCAATTACAGGTCTGTGATTTATATTGGTTTTGTTAACGACTCCTTTCCACAAATCCCAGTTAGTTTTTATCAATGGATAACCAGCTAGATGGTATCGCTTTTCCAAATCAAATGCATGCGGCCTGAGCAATAAACATATTTTATCTCAACGAGGGTCATCCAATAAATAAGGGGATTTTCCTTAATATGTAAGATTTTGTACCATTTAAACATAACAAATGTAACCATTAGGTGACACATATCCTGTTGCACGTGCAACGGTATATCCAAAAGTTTCATGGAAAGTGATGTCGCTTGATGCTTAGCAACGAAAACATGGTATTAAAGCTAACATGGCTGGATGTATTTGAAGGGTTGCCATGGCTACTGGCATATGCAGATCAGTTCCAAATAGAATATATTTTATGAACTGCATTCAAATACACCTCGCCTATAGAGCCAATGGTATAAAAACGTGATATATCAAACAATAATTCACAGTTTGAAAGCGTGAGGAAAGCGCGCACTAGCTGACGTCTTTTGCTACTGCAAAATGACGTCATACATGGCGTTAGACGGTGTAATGTCGTTTTTACGCTTGAAAGATGTTACAAATACACGCAAAACGCATCCCGCACAGTCCAAAAATTGGGAATTCTTTAGTGTATCTTCTTTTCAACTGACCCCCAAACAGTGGATTATTACTCAACAATTCACTGCAAGAGCTGATCTTTTCTTATTTTTAACACACCTCGCCTATTTAGCCAATGCTAAATAAACATTATATTATCAAACAATAATTCACAGTTTTGAAAGCGCGAGGAAAGTACGCACTAGCTGACGTCATTTGTCATTGTAAAATGACGTCAGTCATGGCGCTAGACGGTGCAGCGTCGTTTTTACGCATGAAAGACGTTATAATTACATATTTACAAACCTATGCGACGCAGTCAAACTATTGGCGGGAACTATTCTGTACAATGGCGGAATGTTTGAAGAGGCTGAAGACTTCCTATTCGTAGTACTGTTTTTAACTATAACAAATTAGTAACAGAACTTGATATCAAAATTCTATTCCTGACTCCTGAGATTGCATAGACTCTAAGTATTGCTATCTACCTGCTGGTCATATAGTCACAGGGGATTTAAAAATCATAACTGATTCAAGAATTCGGTCTACTATATGTAAGGGACCTAAATATAGGTTTCCTGTGCCAATAGACTTCAAATTATGTCGTGAGGAAATTGCAGGAGCCTTACAAGAATTTTGTAATCGCTGGTGTAAACGAGAGCATGTTGAGTCTAATGCTTTAAATAGTTGGAAACTAAATATTTTTAAAATTATTGATGGTAGAATTTCATTTTATTGCAACAATTTAGATCTTCTACCACCTAAACCTAAATTCACTTTTAGACACTTGAAGAAAGGGATCCAGGAATTCCATAGGAAGTTTGTTTTGGCCCCTGCAGATAAGGCTGCTAACATTGTTGTGGTCGTTTGAAAAAGATACTATATTAACACCCTAAAGCAAGAACTTAGCACTGCCAAAACATATGAGCATAACAGGCTTGATGAGACGTCTATCGTTGATAGGCATCGATGCCATATGGCAGCTAAGTTTGGGTTGTTTGTTGATGAGGACCATAGCAAGCTTCCTACGTTATACTGGTTACCTAAACTTCATAAACGGCCATATAAGTCACGTTTTATTGCTAATTCTAGTGCATGTACAACTACTGTCTATTCTTTTGACTTCTTGTCTCACTGCAATTAAAAACCATGTCATTAAATATTGCACAACAGTTTATGAAAGAAATGGTAAAAATTTATTTTGGTCTATCAAAAATTCAGGTGAAATTCTTAATAAATTGAAGTCTAGAGGTTTTCTAGCATCTGGTTTGTCGACATATGATTTCTCTACTCTCTATACTACATTGCCTCATAATCTAATAAAAGAAAAACTAACAGAATTAATTGAACAAACATTTAACAGAGAGGGCTCACTTTATTTGGCTTGTAATGATAAAAATGCCTTTTTTACTTCTGAACAACCTAAACAATATAAATTGTGGTCATGTCAGAAAATGTGTGATGCGCTCCATTATCTTTTGGACAATATTTTTATAAGGTTTGGCTCAAAATTATATAGACAAATTGTCAGTATTCCAATGGGTACTAATTGTGCTCCTCTTATTGCAGATTTGTTTTTGTTTTGTTATGAGAGAGACTTTATGTTGTCTCTGTCAGACAATAATCAAGCTGATATTATTGAAGCTTTTAACTCTACCTCCAGATATTTAGATGACTTGCTTAATATTGATAATCCTTATTTTGAACAAATGGTAGGTCAGATATATCCCACTGAACTTCAGTTAAATAAGGCGAATTCTTCTGATACTGAAGCTCCGTTTTTGGACTAGAACTTGTCAATAACAAATGGCATAGTTTCTTCTAAAATATATGATAAATGGGATGATTTTAATTTTGAAATAGTAAATTTCCCATTTCTTGATGGAGATGTTCCTCGCTCTCCTTCCTATGGGGTATATATTTCTCAGCTTATTCGTTTTGCTAGAGTGTGCTCTAATGTTGATGACTTCAACAACAGAAACTTATTTTTAACTGCTAAATTATTAAAAAAAGGTTATAGATATCATAAAATTCGAAAAGCATTTTCTAAATTCTACTACAGACACTCAGAGTTAATTGTTAAATACAACGTTGGGTTAAAAACTCTTCTGCAACAAGGCATATCAGAACCTATATTTTATGGTGATATAATCTATAAATTCAAACGAATTGTTGGAAAACCTAATTTTAGTGATCAATTCAAAAAGATAGTAAAACGTTATATAAGGGTTGGATATAATTTGGATATCATGCGACAGTCTGCATGCCTAGTTTTAAACCCAATCACGGTTTATAGCTATGGTTTCCTCTTTAATTGCACGACGGTGGGTCAGGTCTCAGACTCTATGACGGCTCTGACGTAAAGCTTTAATCGGTGGGTTGGTGCCTGATACTTATCTGTAGCTGGACCCACCGTGGCTCAACTTGAGGTTTTCTTTAGCTCTGACTATCTGTGAGTCATGTGCCCTTTTCTTTGTTTCATCATGGAGTGTTAATTTGATTAGAGTGTTTTCCATGATGATACATTGCATAGGTAGATGGCCTCGATGCGAGCTGAACATTTCTTGTACTTCAACGACAGCAGAATCTAGGGCGAAGATTTGGTACCAGTAAAATGCATTTAAGCCCCCCGGTGGCTTAGGCTGCTGTCCGTTCTAAGGCGGTGGTTCTGTTGTTGTTGACTTTTTGTTTATTGTTACTCCCATTGTGGGAGTCTGTAATTGTTCTATGTTTTGTTGTACGTTACTTTATATCCATTCTAGTATTGCAATCATCTTGATGGGGAAGAGAGAGCTGATTGCTTTGCCTAATTTGTCTTCCTGGTGTCTCGTGATGGTTGAGCGGCTCTTCCACGCGATGCCACGGGGTTGTCTGCAGTTTGTGATTGTGGTATTTCCTGATCATACTCACTTACTATTATTCAAATGTGTTTTCGCCGTTTATTGTGCGTTAGAATCTAAATAGATCAGCTCTTGTGTGTGAATTGTTGAGTTTGTTGGTCAGTTGTACGAAGATAAATCACTCGCGCTACGCGCTTGTGATTTGATCTTCTTTACAACTGACCTCGAAACAGTGAATTATTACACAACAATACACTGCTAAAGCTGATCTTTTCTGTAAAACTCATTGATTTCGTTTGAAAAATGGCAAATTGACAGGAACGTTTAGCGTGAAAAAGTGACAAAAATGCAAATTTATGCATCTGAAATGGGGGTAGGGGTCATGAATTGGTCCTTAAATTATCGTTGGTTGGTATAAAAGTTTTTAATCACCCTTAGATTATTGATTATAGTCTATGTTTTCAAACAATATCTTTAAAAATGCATGTATAAAATGTGCCCCTTGTTGCCGGGCAACAGAAGAGTATAGCATATTTCCACAATTGCGAGGCTGCTAGGGAAGCGTGACTAACTGGTACATGTTAATGACCATATTTCATATGTAACATTGAGAACAATTAACTACAACATAATAAATGACAAACTGTGTACAGAAACATGATAATAGCTAAATGACAGACTACGTTTCCTTACCATGAGATTTTTGTTTAAGGAAAATCCCGCCAAGTTAGCTTTAATATTATTCTTCGTTGCTAAGCAACAAGCATCCTTACTTTCAATCAAATATTTGGAAATGCTGTTGCATGCCCATCAAGTAATGCCTACTAATGGTTACATTTGTGATGCTTAACTGATGCGAACTTTTAAATTATAAGGGTAATCCCACTGTCTATTGGACGACCCTCATATAGTCTTTGCGTAGGGTTTTTTATCAGTCGAAAACGGTGTTCCTATCAAATGGTATACCATTCGTCAAATATAGGCCACCCGTTATTGACAGTGTGTATTGGCCATTTCGTACAGTTTTAACCACTACAGACAGCTATGGTCATGTCGAACGGCCAGTGAAGCTTAGTGTAGCACTCCCGTGAATTTCATGCAGTGATGCTGAGTGTTACCATTACAACGATTTTAATACCAGCACTGTATTGCCTATAGATGCGTTTCCATGCTTGGCTGTGTTGATCATTGTACGTGCTAGTCAACAGTTTTTCACTCATGTCGCAGCATTTTTCAATCATCTCTCTGGGTTGAACCAGTACCAGGCAGAGGACAAAGTGTCTTGCCCAAGGACACAAAGAAGGGTTTCCGGTACACCTCGAACCAATAACCATTTTAAACAAATGAAATTTCTTTGATAGGTCGATATATTTCAATCCGCTGCTTTTGAATCATTTTAATAAATAGATGAGCCCGAATGCACAAATTTCTACAATATACCTGTGACTCAGATCAGCCTGTCACGTTTTTTGGATACATAAAACTAAGGAAACATAGATTTGTAGTGTGGCTACCGGGGACTGATCAGGCTGCGCCCATGAGTCTTCAAAAGCGTTAATGCGTCTTACATAAAATAAAAGTTTATGCAAGTATATATACGGAATTGGGTTATTAAGGACATATGCTACTAAATACTTCCCATATTGAAATATTTTCAATACTTTGCATACAGTTTGTTTTATGCATGGGCTATCCATTTATGAAATAAAAAGGATATGTCACCGTGCTTATTTTTTCAGAATCTCATATTGAAGTTTACAGCATTTGACCAATTTTCTTAAAATATAAAATAATAACACTAGTCCTAATTATCGAGCTAAAACGGTTGTAATCTTCAGCCAGCTTCTTTTTTTTAACTTAAATTACTGCCCATGACCTCAAACTTTTAAGAAAATGTGCATGTTTACTTGTTATCCCATGCTGTGACAAGATACTGCATAATATATTTTGGCAATTCGTCGAAAAATGGAATTTGTTTTTAGAAAAAATCATGTATTAAAAAATCTGATATTGAAAATCTTGAAAATTTATTTTTAATTCATGGACAATTATAATACCTTTCAGAAAAAAGAATAAAAATCTGGGGTCACCGAACTAATTCTCTTTCTAGAGGGCCAAATTTAAGCCCACCCATAGGTTTCATGCGTAATTCAATATAAAAAGTTCGGGGATGACCATTTCGGTCGTTTTGATGATGCCATATTACTAGTATATGAAGTAATTTAGCATTAGAATGTTAAAAAAGAAAGAAAAAACGCACTGAAAACATGTGCGCATCCGGGAATCGATCCTGGTCCTCTGGCTCTGTAGCCAGACACGCTAACCACTAGACCACGAGGTCAGGTCGTGCGCCGCTCTAAATAACCATACAAATAGTATAGACTCGGCCACTATCCTTTTCGTAACCAGGGTTATTGTGTACGTCGTTTGATTTCGACTGAGCTACATTTGTCTGTCTTTAGTGCTGAGACGATCAGTTCTGAAAAGATGTCAATAGATATTTCGAACACACTTTAATTATTTATTTTGTGTAGAAAATGTCGAAACACCGATATTAAATAAGAATATCGGAAGCTGTGTTGATCCGAATCCGTTAAGGGTCGAAAGACAAGACCCAGACAACTTTTCCCGTTTGCAGACGCGGGAAAGGTGCACATTGGAAATAGCCGCATATGTCTTTAATGCGGTAGATTTCATTCGAAATGTGTGAACTGATGGAAGTCTTTGCCAATCTAGATTTGTAACAAACAACATGATTTGATATCCAAAAAGTGTAAAAAAATAAATCAATGACTTGATTTGGGACTGGCGCCAGATAAAAATAGAATAAATTTTCTGATTGAAATACTGGGATGAATTAGAATGCCTCATCTATATCACGTGGTGACGAGTATACGTAAGAGGTGATGAAGGCAGTGTAACAGAAGGTTAACGATGATGATACAATCTTTGATCAACTTATAACTTCAGTTAGTTCGTTGATAAAAATGTTATATAATGTTCAGCTGCTTATCTTATCACATAAACATTTAATAGTTTAACTGATTTTAAAGCTCTTTATCTATCCACATGACTGTCGTATCAGTGTTTTTATCATGTACCTACATGTATCACTATATACTCGTAAACAAAATGTCCCAGTATGTACGGATACTAAGGGGGGGGGGGGACAGGGGGTCAGGATATTCCCTCTGAAAAATCACAAAAATAAAGGGTTTCTTAGCAATACTGGTCCGGATCGCCTGAAAAAAAAAACACAAAGCTACCAAGCCAACATTCATTGTTAGGCCATCTTTGGCCCGCCAGCGAAACGCCATTTAAATTGCGTTTCGCTGGCGGGCCGATGATGCCCACTTATAGTGGTATTTGTTTGTGTCTTCACCCTCAAAAAAAAAAAAAGACGTTGTCAAAGTTGGACCCCCTCTGGCAAACTTTTTTGGATGCGCGGAGCAGTTCGGATGGATACAATATCTAAGTTTAACAGACCTAAAAAATCAGAAAATATTTATCAAATGTGCACAATATAGAAGGTGCATATGTTCACTATATGAATAATCATTGTGCAAAGTTTGAATATTAAAGCTGCATAGTCTGTAACTTTTGATCTTTTTATTTTAGAACTAATGTTTCTATTTTTCAAGAACACGGTAAAAAAACTATAATTCAGGTATACATTTTACCTATTTCGTAAATCTAAACAAATTATCAGTATCAGAACAACAACATTTATGTTAAAATTACCTGTCTATAATTATTGGAGGGACGCAAGTAATTACCAACAAGAGAAAAAAAACACATGTTTTATAAGATAATTAACTTTTCCGTGCAGTTTTCAGCTATAGTGAATAGAGTTTATTGTGAGAACATAACTTAATTCAACTTTTAAAAATGATTTAAAAAAGAAAATAAAAACATTCGCAAAAATGTTCATAGTTGCAGACTTAGTCTCTTTAAGGGATGGAATCTTTTTTAGTTACAGATTACACAAACAAGACACACTCTAAGCATTTTACAGTAAAACATGTCAAAGTTCAAGACACCTGAAAATGAATTTAAGAAAAACATGAAATGTATACAAAATAGGAGGAGGTAAATGTTTTCTTCAATGTATGAACACTCATTATGCAAAGATTGAATATGAAGGAATGAAATCTGTTGCAGTTACAGATAACACAAACCAGACACCCCAACGCATTTCAGATGGAAAAAATGTCTAAGTTCAGCACCCATAAAATGTGAAAATATTTATCAAATGAGCACAAAATAGGAGGTGCACATCTTCAATGTGTGACCAAAACGAAAATAGAAACTTTACACTTTTTAGATAGAAATTTTACCAATTTAACGCAAACAAATTACTTTAAGAGTATGCGTACATAAAGGCCACACGTCTGACAAGACAACCGTGCAAAAAAGTTTCAAACTTGATCAGGCGTTCATGAATAACGTTGAAAAAACGTCAAACTGCGTTTTAAGTGTGGAAGATTATCATTACTATATTTTGAACATGTAAAACACTGTTCGGGAGCCTTTTGAGTCAGAACATCGAAAATCAACAAAATAAATTAATAACGTCAGCGAAGTTTACTTCACTAATGCTACGATTACGTCACAATGAGCGTAAGAAGGCTTTTGGCAGGTCGCAGCCGTAAAAAGAGTAATACGCGCGGCAAATATGTTTGGTTGCTCTCACATTATTGCTCCTGGCCTCGTGAGACGGTTTGAACAGACGGGAATATCTATAGATGCACAGGATCGACGCGACATAAGAAAACAACGCCAAGACAAGACCGATAATTTACACCCACGCATTGGCGTAAGCAGTTCTAGCAGGCAACTGTAGATGCTACACACCTCAACGTTTCATACCAGACAATAAAAACAAGAATCGAAACAAATGATTTTTTATGTGTGATTTTTTATTTTGACCCCTTACTCATTCCCAACGCTACCAGTCAAACATGCGATGTTGCAGCTGTGTTTCAATAATATAGGTCTACCGAGAATTGAACCCCCATTAATTTAATATGATTTGTTTTTACATAGGATATGTATTGGCGGCGATATTACTGATTAAAAAAGTGTAAAGTTTCTATTTTTGTTCAGCATATGTAAGGAGAAGAGATGGTTTATATAAACCGTGACGTTACAGAATAAAATCATTAACTAAAATATAGATGACATTTATTTAATTGTTTATAATGTTGTTGTAAAAAATAATCTCGTGAAGAAACTTTGAAGATCGTTGGTAAGAATAGTTGTCCTCTGGCTCCACTACAAGATTCGTACTCAAAAATGTACGGAGAAGAGATCAAGTTTATATAAGCCGTCACATTACAGAATAAAATCCTGAACTAAAAAACAAGTGACATTTATTCAACTGACAATAATTAATAAATAGCGAAGAACGGTCGAGATATTCAGCCAGAGCCCTAAGAATCATTGCTAGGGTCGATTATAAATCGTTACATAGAGGGAAGATCGAAACCTGCAGCAAAATAAGAAGTTATTAAGGAAGATCCTCAGTCGGATGCTGTAAAGGTGGATATGAGTTCCCTTGATGGTGACTCAGGAGGTCTAGTTGATATGAGGGATTCCCTATAATCCAAAATAGTAAGTGAGTATGATCAGGAATTACCACAATCACAAACCGCAGACAACCCCGTGGCATCGCGAGGAAGAGCCGCTCAACCATCACGAGACACCAGGAAAACAAATTAAGCAAAGCAACCAGCTCTCTCTTCCCCATCAAGATGATTGCAATACTAGAATTGACATAAAGTAACGAACAAAAAAATTTAGAACAATTACAGATTCCCACAATGGGAGTAACAATAAACAAAAAGTAAACTACAACAGAACCACCGCCTTAGAACGGACAGCAGCCAAAGCCACCGGGGGGCTTAACTGCATTTTACTTGTACCAAATGTTCGCCCTAGATTCTGCTGTTGTTGAAGTACAAGAAATGTTCAGCTCGCATGGAGGCCATCTAACTAATGTAATGTATCATCATGGAGAAACACTTGAATCAAATTAACACACCATGATGAAACAAAGAAAAGGGCTAATGACTCACAGATAGTCAGAGCTAAAGAAAACCTCAAGTTGAGCCACGGTGGGTCCAGCTACAGATTAGCATCAGGCACCAACCCACCGATTAAAGCTTTACGTCAGAGCCGTCATAGAGTCTGAGGCCTGACCCACCGTCGTGCAATTAAAGAGGAATCCATAGCTATAAACCATGATTGGGTTTAAAACTAGGCATACAGACTGTCGCATGATATCCAAATTATATCCAACCCTTATATAACGTTTTACTATCTTTTTGAATTGATCACTAAAATTAGGTTTTCCTTCAATTCGCTTGAATTTGTAAACTAAATCACCATAAAATATAGGATCTGATATGCCTTGTTGCAGAAAAGTTTTTAACCCAATGTTGTATTTAACAATTAACTCAGAGTGTCTGTGGTAGAATTTAGAAAATGCTTTTCGAATTTTATGATATCTATAACCTTTTTTTAATAATTTAGCAGTTAAAACAAGTTTCTGTTGTTGACGTCATCAACATTAGAGCACACTCTAGCAAAACGAATAAGCTGAGAAACATATACACCATAGGAAGGAGAGCGAGAAACATCTCCATCAAAAAATGGGAAATTTACTATTTCAAAATTAAAATCATCCAGTTTATCATAAATTTTAGAAGAAACTATGACATTTGTTATTGACCAGTTCAAGTCCAAAAACGGAGCTTCAGTTTCAGAAGAATTCGCCTTATTTAACTGAAGTTCAGTGGGATATATCTGACCTACCTTTTGTTCAAAAAAAGGATTATCAATATTAAGTAAGTCATCTAAATATCTGGAGGTGGAGTTAAAAGCTTCAATAATATCAGCTTGATTATTGTCTGACAGAGACAACATAAAGTCTCTCTCATAACAAAACAAAAATCAATCTGCAAAGGAGCCCAATTAGTACCCATAGGAATACCTACAATTTGTCTGTATAATTTTGAGCCGAATCTTATAAATATATTGTCCAAAAGATAATGGAGCGCGTCATACATTTTCTGACATGACCACAATTTATATCGTTTAGGCTGTTCAGAAGTAAACAAGGCTTTTTTATCATTACAAGCCAAATAAAGTGAGCCCTCTCTGTTAAACGTTTGTTCAATTAATTCTGTTAGTTTTTCTTTGATAAGATTATGAGGCAATGTAGTATAGAGAGTAGAGAAATCATATGTAGACAAACCAGATGCTAGAAAACCTCTAGACTTCAATTTATTAAGAATTTCACCTGAATTTTTAATTGACCAAAATAAATTTTTACCATTTCTTTCATAAACTGTTGTGCAATATTTAATGACATGGTTTTTAATCTTAGTGAGGCAAGAAGTCAAAAGAATAGACAACTCAGTAGTTGTACATGCACTCGAATTAGCAATAAAACGCGACTTATAGGGCCGTTTATGAAGTTTAGGTAACCAGTATAACGTAGGAAGCTTGCTATGGTCCTCATCAACAAACAACCAAAACTTAGCTGCCATATGGCATCGATGTCCATCAACGATAGACGTTTCATCAAGCCTGTTATGCTCTGTATTACCCGTTAGTGTCTACACGCCGCTTAGTGTCTACGTTGACACTAACGGTTGCACTCGCAACCGTTAGTGTCTACAGGGCCATGTTGACACTAAGCGGCGATAATGTACATTATCAACCGTTATTGTCTACATTTAATAAAAAAGCGAAAATTAAGAAATATGACCTTACTACTTTCTCAGACATCACAAAACAAACCATTTTGAGTTCTCAGACTCGGGACATTCTGGACATCCGCCTAGTCTGCTCAACGTCTTGGGTGGTCGCATAAAGAAATAGATGGATGCGCACAGGGCCAATATCGCAGATGGCAAGAACCATAACTCTAGCTTTTATACCTTTTGAGTTAGTTCCCTTGGAATTTTGCCCATCAACAAATTATGTATCAATCTGATCTGAGTCCAAACAGTTGGCTTATGCACTTAAATATGTAAATATTATAAGAGAATGTATGTAGCGGACGACGTGTGCAGACAGCAGTTGCGGATGCATTTTTGAGTGGGCTTTTGGGTTGACAATGCCACAGTACTGCCAAAACCTAGCAAATGTGATTTAAAAAAAACCCCAATACTTACCATTGCTTGAAAGTAATCTCCCTTTTCCATTATACTGATTGTATATTGCTTAAAACTTGTTGGTCTGTAGCTGTGTGTTTTACATTAACACTTCATACATTGCAGGCTCGGGCGAGATGTCGCAAAAATGGGTATCTCGTCTGAGTTTGCACTGTCTTTACGCATAGATCCACATAGTTTTTTTTTCTTTTTTAACGGAATTCCTTTTTAATCAATACACAAAAAGGCTCAGGTAAGTGTGACTAACGGGGCGGATCTAGAAGTGTATTTAATGAGCAAAACATATTGCCACAGGTTAAATTTCTGTTATAAACCTGTATTCCGTATAGCATTATTCGGCCTTGGTCTCATTTGACATTATTCATTTAGATAATCATTTACTACTGTCCTGCCGACCAAGAGTGACGGTGACGTACTGTTTGTTTACAAAGTAATAAGGGACTTAGAATCGATGTATCACTTGTGTATTTATCCTATCCGCAGGATAGGATTAATGCACAAGTGATCTCTCGATTCGCGTAAGCTCAAGTGGAGTGTACAAGTTAATGTTTGACTAAACAATTGTAAACAATATATTACGTCACTGTCACTTTTAGTTGGCACGATAGTAAAATACAAATTTGATTGCACATACTTAATTATCCTCAACCTTTCGAATTAACAGGTGATATCCTAAGATACTTTCTTGTATTTTACAAGATTGTATCCAAGGATGATAAATAATACCACTATATTGTTATCCTTTGACCCTTTCTTGTATTTCGTTTCGACAAGATCGGATCTAGGGATATTTTTTCTTCATGGAAGACAGCCACTACCCTCTTCTGCAATTAATTCATATATATAGTGAAACGGACCTGGCATGGTCCTCCTCCCTTGAATATGTGCGAATTATGGTTCGTCACGAAGCCTGTCCCCAGGAGGAAATCTAGTGCTTATATGCGCTGTTGTCAGCAATTCAGCCAGTGCCGTGCCGTAAATCAGGCCTGGGTTTATCATACCTTAGGTGACCTTTGTCCCCGTACTCGGAAATGACTGGGATGACAACCCTAAGGCTGTAGTTAGCGAGAAAGCATCATTTGTCAATGTTGACAACATGTGGGAAGCCATCTTGGATTGTTAGTTGGAGTGCTTCGGCTCTCGTCGCTATACACCTTTATGTCACACGTTGTGACATCACGTCGCTGCCAGCGGCCAATCAGCGGGCCTGAAACCGTGACAAGACTCTCTGGTTGGCTGAGCAGTGATGATGTCACGATTTTGTCATATGTTGTCATTCTTGTCATAGGCGGGCTATTTAAATGACAAGCGTTTGACAAACGCCCGGAATCTGTCTCGGGATCGAGTAAACAAACTCACGTCAAATTTGATTAAGAATTCTTGTGTACATTTTCGTACCCAATCTCTTCAACCTTAGTAGTGGGTAGCTTTTGCTAACTTTAAAACAATCCGCTTAAGTGTAGAGGAGAGAATTGCAATTTCGTATTAAGGAAAGGTATTTGAACAGAACTTTTGGCCTTAGTCTTAAGTTGTTAGTACCTCATAGACGCCGGGAATTCGTTCTAGGGAGGTCGGGACGTAAGGTGCCCAGCTTGGTGATCTTAACAGGATCTAAAACGAAGGAGTCGCGCTCCGTTTTTATTGTATCATTTTTACTGTGGGAACTTCCTGGGTTGAGCTAGGTAGAGTGCCTCTTCGTCTGGGGCCACAGACCGCACGGCCTATTCCTGCGCTATACACCAAACCATGGCAGTTCCCACTGTGGGCTAAAAGTTCTATAGTAAAATTGAGAGGTTAATATACATGGCCAAATGTTGACCTGCTAGTGAAAGGTTTATATTGCAATTCTCGCCTCTAGACTGAGCATCGTACCCATCTCACTACTCACCCCTGTCCACAAGTTCCCCCCATATCAATGGCTCACTGTAATAGGCTATAGGCGCAGCAGCACTTACATATTAAACTGTATAATCATAGCATTGATTAAGCACTTGCACAATCATACACATGTTTTAACTGGTTTCTCAATGTGTGCCCAGCCATTCAATGTAGGCTAACTTCATACGTGCACATTCAGATAAGTTCTTTGTGAACTGAGACATTTAGTAAATACGCTACCATAGTTAAGGCTGAATTAGTTTATATTATAGCATGCAAGATTGACTGTTAGGTGAATACGTGGGTAAATCTAAGCAGCAGACGGGCTCTTAGTCGTTATTTCACTCCCCATTGTTGGTCCAGTATAACCCCCCATACATAGCCCCAAAAGACCGGGAATCTACAATCACCACATTCCCCCTTTATTATTATTATATGCTCGGTAAACCCTGTATGTGAGACCGTGAGGGACGTTACAAAATTTGGTGGCAGCGGTGGGATATAAATAAAATCAGATTAATTATTTCGCTATTCATCAAGTTGTCTTAGAAGACGATTATACGCAATGCAATTTGCATAACTGTTGTTCTAGAATGAGTAATTCTTAGAAGTTTTTGTTAATGAAATAGGCTATTTTTTTATGTGAATACGATATCAGTAAATTAGTGTTACTGAGCCTGTGTATGGCAACGTTGTAATATTTTGAAATATTAGTGAGCCTATAATTAAGTTTTATTTAAAGATTGCATTGCGTTTTGGTGAAGAGCGTTGTAAATGCCTTAGCGTACCCTCACGACTCATAGTTTACATATCACATGTGATTGTTGCTGCGCCAGAATATAAGGCCTAGTTGAGCAGTTTCCCTCCCAGTCCTGTTATTACTTTGTTATTACTTTGTACATTTATTTTCAATTAATACAAACACATCCGAATGGCTTCTTGTGATGAACCAGACGTTTTAACTTGCACACGTCCTATATAGCTGAGAGGACTTTGGAAATATTATCACACCTGGGTTTGGTCAGTTTGGCGAAGGTCATCCCCGGCCCTTTCCCTGATCTCGAGCACAGATTCCCGTCCTTCGCCTCTGACCATTCCCTGCTGGACGGGGCTCCTGGCTGTAAGGTCCGGTTAGGAGTTCCCCGGCTTATAGAGAGGATGTAGGCAACCTCACACTCTTATTTAATGAGAATCAATCCGGTTTAGTAACCGGAAGGGCGCTATAATGTAATGCCCAACAATCAAAGCACTGAGAGTACATGTATACATATGTATTAAGATTGGCTAAGATTGCCGCTCGATGTTAAAATACATTAGACTACTTATCCATAGCTAAATAAGCAAGGAACATATGTTTTTTTTTGTAAAATGATACTGGATAGACCTGTATCGTTACTTTTTAGGGATCTATTTATTAAGTAGGCTGTATGACCATAGTTGACAGGTTCCTGTTGAATTAAAGAATGTAAACATACATGTATAAGTAGCCAGTAACACAATGAAAAAAAACATTTTATACATATATATATTTTATTGATTCACATCAATAATCTGAAATCACATGTATGATGTATGAATGATTCAGTAAAACACAATTATTGAAAAAGACTCCTCAGGAAACAGCTTATAATTCTTTCTGAGGGGAGCCGTGGTTGTACGGCATGTCTGTGTTGATCATCTAATCATTCTTATACTCATCCTTATATGCATGTACAGCAAAGCTCTATTATTGCCATATATCATTGGGGCTAGTTTGATATAATTATTTGAGTAGATATCTATTTGAGTAGATATCCGCCTCTGTTGTGTGGCGAACTGTCATATAAGATGCAGATGCGTCTTCTTGTACTGACATATTTATGTGTATCGTATTTGTATTTACCACCCCCATTATTAGCCTGATGTAATGGCCGTAGAAAACCTCAAGCTGCCAAACGTGTTCCCTTTATGCAGCTTAGAGTAAAATTATGGTGGGCTTAACCCGTTATTGAACCCCCGTTTTAACTCTTGCTTCAGATGAATGGTCAACCAATACCAGCCCTAATGAATGTGGTGCCCAGGGTGGACCGCCTGAGATTCAACCAACTAAGGTGCTACACCTGTATTCAATGTGGTCGTTCTTTTGAAAAGAAACAGAGCCTCAAGAGGCACATAACAGATAAACATGTGACCAAGATCAATTGTGACTTTTGTGGATATAAAGTGGGTGCCTCCAGAAGAAGCCTTATGGACAGGCACTTGTTACTAAAGCACCGTTTCCCCGTCGCTGTCAGCCAGAGACAGGAAACAACTATGGAGATGGCGCCAACCCTACCAGAACTGGAAACTCCTTCCACCGATGCCATAACCCTGGAGGACCAGCCGATGGAGGACACTGACTATATCAATACATGTACTCCCATGCCTTCTACCCCTGGCTTTGTCTCTCCTGCCCCTCCCTCCTCTCCTGAACCTGGCAAGACCCTCCCCTTATACCCAGCTGACCTGGATCTGCAATCCACAGCTGGGTATGTTCCCACCTCCGATCACTCTGTGATAGCTTCTGCCCCTGTTTCTGTCTCTGACCCTATGCCTCCTATTGTCTCCTTTCCCTTCCCTGATCCTGCTTCCTCTCTTTGGCCTGAATTTCTTCCCTCTTCCTCCCCTGGACCCGTTCCCTCACCTCTGTCTGCTATTGTCTCTGTTTCCTCTCCTGTGCCTGCTCCTGTTTCCTCTCTGCCTGTTCCCTCTTCTCTGCCTATTCCCTCTCCTGTGCCTGCTCCTGTTTCCTCTCTGCCTGTTCCCTCTTCTCTGCCTATTCCCTCTCCTGTACCTGCTCCTGTTTCCTCTCTACCTGTTCCCTCGTCTCTGCCTGTTCCCTCCTCTCTGCCTGTTTCCTCTCTGCCTGTTCCCTCGTCTCTGCCTATTCCCTCTCCTGTGCCTGCTCCTGTTTCCTCTCTGCCTGTTCCCTCTCCTGTGCCTGCTCCTGTTTCCTCTCCTCTGCCTGCTCCTGTTCCCTCTCTGCCTGTTCCCTCTTCTCTGCCTGTTTCCTCTCTGCCTGTTCCCTCGTCTCTGCCTATTCCCTCTCCTGTGCCTGCTCATGTTTCCTCTCTGCCTGTTCCCTCTCCTGTGCCTGCTCCTGTTTCCTCTCCTCTGCCTGCTCCTGTTCCCTCTCTGCCTGTTCCCTCTTCTCTGCCTGTTTCCTCTCTGCCTGTTCCCTCGTCTCTGCCTGTTCCCTCTTCTGTGCCTGCTCCTGTTTCCCCTCTGCCTGTTCCCTCGTCTTTGCCTGTTCCCTCGTCTCTGCCTGTTCCCTCTTCTGTGCCTGCTCCTGTTTCCTCTCTGCCTGTTCCCTCGTCTCTGCCTGTTCCCTCTCCTGTGCCTGCTCCTGTTTCCTCTCCTCTGCCTGTGCCCTCTTCTCTGCCTGTTCCCTCTCCTGTGCCTGCTCCTGTTTCCTCTCCTCTGCCTGTGCCCTCTTCTCTGCCTGTTCCCTCTCCTGTGCCTGCTCCTGTTCCCTCTCCTCTGCAGACTATCCCTCCTCTGCCTGACTTCCCTGTGAGTTTGGAAAGGCCAAACCCACTTGACCCGCGATATTTCTTCTTGGGCGCCCCGAGTGCCGCCGAGGACGATTCTCCTCAGGCACGCCTCATACGTGAGGCACGGGACAGGGCAATCCGGGCGGGACCAAGGCACTATTCAGTGCAGTTTATTCCCATGACCCTCTTTGCCGTGAAGAAGGTCGAATCTGTAAGGGTTGAGGGTAGGGAATACTCTCTATCCTCATATTGGATAGAGGAGCCCCAAGCTAGTTTGACTAAGGAGGTCAGTACTCAGACCTCCACATTGTCCTAAGAGCCCTTGGTCTAGTTTGACCCAAATTTTCCCCACCATTCTTCCTGCCCACCTTATCCCCTCCCCATGAAGCCCAGTCCACTTCCCCTATGATATATATTGTTGTTCATTTATATGTTTGTTGTTTAAAAAAAAAAAAAAAATAATATTAAGAAGAATAACTAATTTTAGATTTTAACCCACATAAGTTTAATGTCCTTTCCGTGCGACAAAGACAAACAGTGCTGACCCAGATCAGATGCCACAATATGCGGTGTCTGATGTGAGTCTACACTGTTTACTAACAGATTGATCTATTGAAATAAGAGATATGTAATAAAATATGGCCCGCCCCTTAAAACAGAAATGGACTAGCCCAATTTATACCAAAAGAAAATTTTATGCAGCTTAAATGGGTTAAAGTCTTTACATACTTTTATGCAAGGGAGAAAATACATTTAGATTTACATGCAATTTTGAATATTAGGTTACTTCCCTTGTTTAATACATTTTCTTCTAACTTAAATTAATTCAGTATCAATTTCTTACTGCAAACTTAAATTTAAATAATACCATCATCTCTGTAGAATTTATATATACTGTATTACTATATGATCCATCCAAAAAAAAAAAAAAAAAAAAAAAAAAAAAAAAAAAAAAAAAAAAGAGGAATTAGAATCTGAAATATGAAATAAAAGGATGCACAGAAAACTCAGAGTCTGCTAGAAACTTTAAATATGTCTTTCTTGTTAATCCAGACCAAGTATGGTCTGCAGTGTGTAAACTTCCAGTCTCATTCTTGCAGACCTTGACATTAATATGTACTAGTGAGTTATACCAAAATTTTAGTTTCATTATGTGTGGAGCAGTTTTAGCAAGGTTTGCGTGAATGGTCTGTGAATGTGACACGATGTGGTGAGGTGATGGGCCATCACTTCACCATATTGTGACAAATCCCCAATTTTTCATAGTGGAAGCCCTGATAAAAGAGATCTCCTCTCATTCCATCAGTAGGTCAGTGTCTGTTTATTTCGGTTCTGTAAAATTTGAGAAAACTGCTGCATTTTTCTCTAATGATGGACTGTGTGGAATCTTTGTTGTCTGGTCGGTTGAGCTGTTGAATGAAAGATAAAATAAAATAAGTTACTTATGGCAACATAGGTCACTTATATTTGACTTTTAAAATTTTATGAAATATAAATGTTATTGTGGTGTTCCCTTAGTTGATTCATCTGTGGAAGGTGACACAAGGTAGCACAATTTAACAGCCTAACCAAAAATGTATAGTCCAGTTCATGTAAAACAAAGAAGAAAAAAATCAATATTAAAAGTGAACCTCACTGGAACTTAATACCTGGGAGTAAAAGTCTGTACCAATAATGGTATTGGCTTTTCTTCTGTGTATTTTAAACCATAGAATTTTCATGAAAGATGACATATTGAAGAAAGAAAGAAAAGAAAAAAAACAACATTCATAAACGTATGTTCTATGGTGGAGTTCACTTGTAAGTTGGGAGCGAGACCCATGTTGGGTAGACATCGGTGTCGCTTCCCTTCATGACGAATCATAATTGTGAAGTTCGAGGACGAACTTTTTCGAGGAAGGAGGGTAATGAAACGGACCTGGCATGGTCCTCCTCCCTTGAATATGTGCGAATTATGGTTCGTCACGAAGCCTGTCCCCAGGAGGAAATCTAGTGCTTATATGCGCTGTTGTCAGCAATTCAGCCAGTGCCGTGCCGTAAATCAGGCCTGGGTTTATCATACCTTAGGTGACCTTTGTCCCCGTACTCGGAAATGACTGGGATGACAACCCTAAGGCTGTAGTTAGCGAGAAAGCATCATTTGTCAATGTTGACAACATGTGGGAAGCCATCTTGGATTGTTAGTTGGAGTGCTTCGGCTCTCGTCGCTATACACCTTTATGTCACACGTTGTGACATCACGTCGCTGCCAGCGGCCAATCAGCGGGCCTGAAACCGTGACAAGACTCTCTGGTTGGCTGAGCAGTGATGATGTCACGATTTTGTCATATGTTGTCATTCTTGTCATAGGCGGGCTATTTAAATGACAAGCGTTTGACAAACGCCCGGAATCTGTCTCGGGATCGAGTAAACAAACTCACGTCAAATTTGATTAAGAATTCTTGTGTACATTTTCGTACCCAATCTCTTCAACCTTAGTAGTGGGTAGCTTTTGCTAACTTTAAAACAATCCGCTTAAGTGTAGAGGAGAGAATTGCAATTTCGTATTAAGGAAAGGTATTTGAACAGAACTTTTGGCCTTAGTCTTAAGTTGTTAGTACCTCATAGACGCCGGGAATTCGTTCTAGGGAGGTCGGGACGTAAGGTGCCCAGCTTGGTGATCTTAACAGGATCTAAAACGAAGGAGTCGCGCTCCGTTTTTATTGTATCATTTTTACTGTGGGAACTTCCTGGGTTGAGCTAGGTAGAGTGCCTCTGCTACACGTACTCTTCGTCTGGGGCCACAGACCGCACGGCCTATTCCTGCGCTATACACCAAACCATGGCAGTTCCCACTGTGGGCTAAAAGTTCTATAGTAAAATTGAGAGGTTAATATACATGGCCAAATGTTGACCTGCTAGTGAAAGGTTTATATTGCAATTCTCGCCTCTAGACTGAGCATCGTACCCATCTCACTACTCACCCCTGTCCACAAGTTCCCCCCATATCAATGGCTCACTGTAATAGGCTATAGGCGCAGCAGCACTTACATATTAAACTGTATAATCATAGCATTGATTAAGCACTTGCACAATCATACACATGTTTTAACTGGTTTCTCAATGTGTGCCCAGCCATTCAATGTAGGCTAACTTCATACGTGCACATTCAGATAAGTTCTTTGTGAACTGAGACATTTAGTAAATACGCTACCATAGTTAAGGCTGAATTAGTTTATATTATAGCATGCAAGATTGACTGTTAGGTGAATACGTGGGTAAATCTAAGCAGCAGACGGGCTCTTAGTCGTTATTTCACTCCCCATTGTTGGTCCAGTATAACCCCCCATACATAGCCCCAAAAGACCGGGAATCTACAATCACCACATTCCCCCTTTATTATTATTATATGCTCGGTAAACCCTGTATGTGAGACCGTGAGGGACGTTACAATAGTAACTGTCGCCGCAGCTTAAAATGTGCTGATCGGGTTTTGCGAATGCGCAGGTTGATAAGCACCTTTTTTTGCCAGCACCTAATGTTGCTTTTCTATATGCGACACATATCGATTACCGTAGGTAAAAACATGTTTCAGAGGAAAAAAGCACCTCTCCCTATACACTAATATTCCATTATCACCTAAATCTTGTTTTGAAATGCTGTCATTTGATTGTATTGCAACTGTGTTGTGTTTTGTGTATCTCGCTATCCTGTATTGTATAGTCTGCCAAAATTGACCTTAGACTGATTAATTTTCGCCAAAATCTTCGTGATATTCGTGCGTTTTCGTGAAGTACTCCGACCTTAAGCTTGGTGAATAGGAAGATAATGTCAATTCTTTAATGCAAATGGTCTGATAGCCTAGTGGTTAGGTGACAACTTACAGATCCAGCCTACCTGGATCGAAACTTGGAAAAACCCTTTTTTATATACAATTGTCAAAATGCATCTTTTTTTTAAGTTAAGCATGTTCTTATATTATACGCTATCTCGTGGTGAGCTGTACATCTTACATTTGTATTTAATCACTTTAGTATTCATCATGCGCGGATCCAGAAAGTTTCTTCAGAGGGAATCCAATTTTGACAACGTTTTGCTTTTTAAGATGAGGGGATCCATCCCACTAAAAGCGGGCAATCATCGGCCCGCCAGCGAAACGCCAATGGCGTTTCACTGGCGTGCCAATGATGGCCCAACATTGAATGCTGGCTTGGTAGCCTTGTGATTAATTAGGGGATCCGGACCAGTATTGCTAAGAACCCCTATATTTGTGTGATTTATCAGGGGAGGGGGGGGATCCGGACCCCATGTCCTCCCCATCTGGATCGTCGCATGCTCATTATGCCCTCGGACCCAGAAATACACTGGGTCCGAGCTATGACTTAATTGTCCTCACTCTTTCTTTGTCAGCAACGACTTTTGTTGTCTGCTGATAGCCTTTACAAACACTTTGGACCCATATCAGTACCGACAGATTGTCATTCCTGATCTGGATACAGATCCCTTGACACTCTGATAGTGTTTCTGAAAGAGGTTCTGAAAAATGAACAAACTAACAAATTTAAAAAAAAAAAAAGGAAAAAAACTGAAATGCTACTGGACTCGAACCCACATCTTTAGAGTGCTAGGAAAAGCCCATTTTCCATTAGGCTATCGAGGAATTGTGATTTTTTTTATTAAGATAAATAATTGTACCACAATCTAAAGCGCACGTTTTACGAAGATTCCCGAAGATTGGGTAAAAGGTCATTGAATATTCATATGTCTCAGGTCAATGTAGACAAACAATACTGTATTGTATTTGTATTTGTTTATATGCTCATGGGCAATTATGGCTTTATGCATTAATAAAGTATCAAGTATCAATTATCCGCTCTGTAGCTTTAGAACGATTCAAGCTAGGATCATAAAACTTCACACATTATTGACCATCATTAAATGTGCTCTATAGCTTGAAACCCCTTCAAGCTATATTAATGAATCTTGGTATACATATCAATCAGCGTTCGGACACATACAGAGTGCAAGAACCCTAATTCTTGAATTTATGCTTTTTAGCCCACCTGAGCCGAAGTCTCATGGTGGGCTTATAGTATATACAGTCGAACCGTCGTGTGTCTGTGTGTGTCCTCATTTTCAAACATGAATATCTCGACAATCGGTGCGCCGATTGCAACCAAATTTTATCTGAAGCATTATTAAGGAGAGTGAAAGACTGCATAATGTTTTTGGCTAGATCCTATTTGAACTCTGGTTTCAATGGTAACAGATAGCTCCCATAGGGTTATAATGGGGCATACGTAAAAAAATCTTATTCTCTGAAACCATCAGACCCAGAGCTATTATTATATTTTGTGTGTAGCATTGTTTAGTAACCCTCTTCATAAATCTTGCTGCCAACCGTGTCCCTGGGGCTCAAATTGGCCATGCCGGGGGGTGTAGACGGATGGCTGAGAATGGGTTTGCTCCCCCCCCCCCTAGGGAATTTTGCAGACATATCCTATCTTGTAGAGAATTAAAAGCCGAGTCTTTTAAGAGATGTTTGCACTCTGTGCTCCGGGGCGTTAGTCTGCAAGAGCCTGTAACATACGTTACTTAATCAAACTAAGAAAAAGTAAATTGAACGTTTGGGCTAAAAATTAAAGACATTAAAATATTTATTTTTAAAAATCATTCATATAGTCTGCATACTGGATATCTTATCTACGTATGACAGCCATTTGAACAAAATTGTGGCTTCCTAAGGTGTCATTGTTTGGAATTTATTTGCTTTTATGGTGAAATGTTTGGTATTAAAACTAAAGTAAAAATAGTTAAAAAAATACTTGCAGTTGATGAATGTGTTTCATTGTTTGGGATTTATTTGCTTTTATGAAAAGACTCATAAATCTGCAAGTTTGTTGCAAAATTTTTAATATCAGAGGCTGTAACATATGTTACCTGATGTAATAAATGGGCAAGCTCATTGTCTTTACGTAAGATATGCCTAAAAATAATTTAATCTCCTCGAGGGAATTTTGCAGACATATTCCTTCTTATAGTACAACTCAAGCTGCATCGAATAAGGGATGTTTGCACTCTCTATGTTGGGGCGTTAGTCTGAAACAGCGTGTTACATGCGTTACTATATAAAATAAAGGAAATGTAGCTTGAAAGTTTGAGCTAAAATTGTGAAAAAACTTGCAGCTGTTGGATATCTTACATTGTTTAGGGATTTTAAACTGGCTCCTATGATAAAGACTTATAGATCTGCTAGTTGTCATCAAGTTTTAAAGATCAGAGAGCGTTACATATGTTAGCGTGATAAGTAAAATCATCAAACAGTATTTTGACATCAAGCTGAGTAAGGGCCTGCTCCATCCTAATCCCCTTTGGAATTCTGCAGACAAATTACATCTTATGTAACCATTCAAGATGCATTTAATAAAAAATGTTTGCACTCTGTAAGTCGGGGCATTAGCCTGTAGCAGCTTGTTACATATGTTACTATATCAATTTGAGAATAAGAAATTTGAATATTTGAGCTACCAAAAGAAGTCATTAAAATTATCTAATAAATTGACATTCTTATAGTCTTTATACTGGATGTCTTTACTACATATGGAAGCTGTTTAACATTAATACGGCTAACTGTGGTGTTATGTGCGTTACATGAACCTAATTATAATTTAAAAGCTGTAATCGTGGCTATCTTCATGTAGTTAAACAACTACTATGACTTGGTTTCAAACTGTTTCATTAGATTTTACAAACATATACTCAATTGATGAATTGGAAAAACCAAGTTTGCTTTTCTATCTTAAATATATTGTCTTATTGGAGCTTATACACAGCCCTACTCCCAGTTTTACAGAGAAGCGAATTTTGTAATTACCGTTTAAGTAAAACACATTAAAGCGAATACAGCGTGGGGATATTTTTCATTTTCTTAGTCTGTCTTGCTCATATATCTACAAGATGGCATTAAGTTAAAGATCAGGACACTTAATGTGTACTTATAAGTCTTTGGTGCCAAAACACTAGAAATTATATTCATTTCTGATTATCAAGCCCATGGACTGGTGTTACAGATGTTATCAATGACCATTTGGACACATTTCCTAATAATGTGCATATAATGCTAAATATATAGCCACAAATAGAAAAGAAAGTTTAACATTTTTACAAGAAAATACAATAAATGAAATGGTCCAAACTATTTCTCATCGATTTAATACTCATGTTAAACGTTTGTCGTTGTCTGCTTCTGTGGTAATCATTATTATCACACGCCTCCTTGCAACTAGTAGAATCATCACACAATATTTCAATCATTTACTGTTATTCAATTTTACCACCAGTCCACTCAAAATTGATGAGCCATTATCAACTTTCCAATTTTGCCATTTATGGCTTGGAACATTCGGAAACTGATATGAATTCCTAATAGTTGGCTCTTTGAGTATGTGTTTCAAGTGATACTCAGCAAGTAGGAGAAAGACATACGCTTTACAAGGAGGAAAACTATGCCATTAAGAGCAACGAGTACCTGGACTGATGTACCTTGATATTTCTGTGATAAAGAATCATATCTTAGCTGGTTAACTTTTATAAATGTAGCCTTTACATACATGCAACCCACATATTTTCATCTAATAATGTCTCTGCACTTATTATCTTTCCCCTAGCATTCAAAAACTTATTTGAAGTCTTAGTACTTCTGAATTGCTGAAACCCAGGTAACTCTTTCCCTTCAGATAAACAAACTAGATGTATCACAGCAGGTAAAGCAATGAAATGCAGGATGAACAGAGCGCAAATTAGACCCTTTCAATTCAATGATTCACTAAGTTTCTAAGATAAGAGCGCTTATGAAAGGATGTAACATACGAGTGCTTATTAAAGGATGTAACATATATAGCTCGTCATAATAAATGAGAAAGGGCATTGTCGTGACATCCTTTTTTATTACACAGTCAGAGGCAAGTGTTTTCAATTTCAGTGTTTTCAATGGATCATGAAATGAGGCACCTTATCAACTTGTTTACTCTGCATAAATCTTCCATAGAGCATAATATAGAACTACTGGTTATCCCATTCTACCGATAGTCCACTTTCCTTCTTTTGAATGCAACAGCTAATGATATGGCTGCAAAAACTGAAAAATCATAGGTTTTACATTATTTTAAGACATGCTTCAATGTACTGACATCAAAAAACAACCAACTGCAAACATAATTGTTGACAATGTCCAACTTCATATTCTTTCCCTTATACCAGATAACTTTCAAGGTGTAACAGAAATTGTTTCAGACGGTCTGCCAAAACCATCAAGAGTCAACATTGTAACTAAAGAAAACTTATAAAGTTCTTTGGGCGCAGCAAAATACTATTGATCTAAGACCTGAGGACTTAAGCACCAAAAGACTGGATAGGTTCCATGGCAAATTTCTGTTCGACCAATGTCAGAAATCTTAAAGTATTCTTAGAGGTACACGGTAGAGACAGATTTTGCAAAATCAGAGCAAAATTATCATTTGACTAGCACGGATGCAGAGGCAGCTGCAGTTAGATTGCTCTTGCCACTTCACAGGAAGAGATATATACCAGAGTCATACTCCATTGTATGCATATATGTGAAATGGCATTAAACCCATATTTAATCAGGTGTTTGATCCCATGACACTGACATGCTGTTTCTGCTTTTGAAGAATGCTAAGGATTCAAGTTTGTCTGAGTCAAGTTGTTTGACGCTGGCACTGGCCACACATACAAAGAAAATTAAGTCTTTTGATGGCTAAAGAGGAGGATCACACGAAATGCTTATAAGTGATGTTTGTCACAATTACCAATTTTAAAAAGTAATCTTAATTAATGCAACACATATAACACCATAGGAAGCTGTATATTTGTTAAAAAATCTTTTCTTATGTATCAAAGGTCTTCAGCATGCAAACTACATGAATAATTCAAATAAATAGATAGTTTTATGTCTTCTTTCTGTTTCTCAGACTGTCAATTCATTTATTCTTAAATTGATATGGTAACATACGTATCATACCATTACATGCTAACCCCCTAGTTAATAGAGTGCAAACATCTCTTATTTGATGCAGCTTGAATTGTTCTTTAAGGTAGGATATGTCTGCACAATTCCCAAACGGGTGGAGAGGAACAGGGTTGCACTCAGTTTGCAGTCCTAATACAATGCCATGATTCTACTGGTTGTTATGAAATGGGTGATTATTTTGCAATAGAAGCAGACACAATGATAGACATTGTGAGGGTGACTTGAATAAAGATTGTTTTCTAATAATTTTTATCAAATAGGAATATTTATTAAATTGTGTCATTTAAATGAGAACTATTATTTTCTATCTATATGTCTATATATTTTAATATTATGGGCATTAGCAAATATGTGATTAAAAAGGTTATATATAACATAGGTAACACAATTCCAGCAATGACTGTAATTGCTAAGAATAAGGCACCAGAGGCTAGAGATTAAAAGGAAAACATGTGAAAAACGGTATTTTTCTGAAATATCATCTCTTACTTCCAAGAAAATTTCCTAGCTCATTCATTATGCCATATAACATACGTTACATACTTTACTAAGTGCACTGATCCTGATGTCAAACTTGAAAATGTATGATTCTTTATTGCATTAGCAAGACAGTGCCAAAAATGTAAGACATCCACGAGCGTCAAATATTTTCATATATTTTTCTTCAATAATAGATACCAAAATTGAATATTTAATTGGGGGTAAGGTTGTTTAGCTCATATAAAACAATGTATTTGAGATAGAAAAGCAAACTTTGTTTTTTTCTATTAGCCAAATAAGTATTTTAGTAAACTAAGATTAAAAACACTTGTAAAAATGCACAAATCGTCTGTAAAATGAATGATGTTAGTCACGATTTCAACTTTCAAAGGGAAATTTAATCTATGTAACGCATATAACACCATTGAAGGCTGTAATTTTGTTAAAATGCTGCTTTTATGTAGCCTAGGCATCCAGTTTGCAAACTACATAAGAAATTTGAATAATTAGGTGGCTTAATGTCTTCTTTCTGCAGCTCAAACTTTCATTTTGATTTTTTCCTTAAATTTGTTACAGTAACATATGTAACAGGCTGTCAGAGACTAACGTCCCAGAGCACAGAGTGCAAACATCTCTTCAAAGATGCGGCTTGAAGTTTTCTCTAAGATAGGATATGTCTGCGAAATTCCCTAGTGGGGGGGGAGCAGGACCTTTTTTAGCTTGAAGTCTAGCGGGGGGGGGGCGTCATTATCTACCTTAGGCTTATAATGGGAAAATATGAAAAATTCTTCTTCTCTGAAACCACAAGGCCTAAAGCATGTATATTTGATATGTAGCAATGTTTAGAGGTACTCTACATAAATCCTGCCAGTCATATCGCTGGGATCTAAATTGGCCATGCCCCGGGGGTCATTAACTCCCATAGACATAAAGTAGGAAAAACATAAAAAAAATCTTCTTCTCTGAAACCATGAGGCCCAGAGTTTTTTTTATGTGAAGCCATGTTTAGTAAGGCCCTTTATAATTCCTGCCAATCATGACCCTGGGGTCAAAATTGGCCACGCCCTGGGGGTCAGTATCTGCCATAGGCTTATAATAGGAAAAATGTTTAAAATCTTCTCCAAAACCACAAAGCCTTAAGCTTGTATGTTTAGTGTGAAGCAATGTTAAGTGGTACCCTACATAAATCCTGCCAATCATGTCCCTGTGGTCTAAATTGGCTACGCCCAGAGGGTGTCATCTCCCATAGTCATACAATAGAAAAACATTAAAAAGCACATCTTCTCTTAAATCATGAGGCCCAGAGCTTTTTATATTTTGTTAAGTAATCCCCTTCATTAAAACTGCCTATCATGACCCTGGTGTTCAAATTGGCCACGCCCTGGGGCGAAATTATCTACCATATTCTTATAATGTGAATTATATGTAGAAATCTTCTTCTCTGAAACCACAAGGCCTAAAGCTTGTATATTTAGTATGTCGCAATAAGTGGTGCCCTACATAAATCTTGCCAATGATGTCCCTGGGGTCCAAATTGGCCACACCCTGGGAGCCATTAGCTCCCATAGACTTACAATAGGAAAAACAAATTCAAATCTTCTGCTGTGGAACCATGAGGCCGAGAGCTTTTATATATTTGTGTTTTACAATGTTTAGTGTTCACCTTTATAAATCCTGCCTACCATGCCTCTGGGGTCCAAACAGGCCACACACCAGGGATGTCATTATCTCCCATTCGCTTATGATAGGAAACACATAAAAATCTTCTCTGAAACCATTAACTAAAGCATGTATATTTAGCATGAAGCAATGGTTAATGGTACATTACATAATTAAGTCCTGCCATCCATGTCTCTGGGGTCAAAATTGGCTACACCCGGGATGTTGTTGACATACTTGATTATCTATTCAAAATATTTTGATGCCTTGCTCGCTCTCAGGTGAGCGATCGTTGCCCATGGAGCTACTTGTCTGAGTTATTTTAATGGAACTTTGTCAGTCACAAAATTGTGTCTTAGTTGTGTACGCTCTATAAATTTAGAACTGTTTAAGCTATTTTCACGAAACGTCATACAAATATCAATCAACGTTAGACGACGTGCAGACTGCAAGCACCATAACACTTGCATTTATACTTTTTTTTAGTTATGTTCTTTGGTACTTTGTCAGTTTCATGTCTGCTCTGTCCATAGAGATCTGTTCAGGATAGCTTCGGTAAACTTCAAGTGCATATGCATCAACACTT
The DNA here is from genome assembly GCA_964019695.1 of Loripinus fragilis. Taxonomy (NCBI): domain Eukaryota; kingdom Metazoa; phylum Mollusca; class Bivalvia; order Lucinida; family Lucinidae; genus Loripinus; species Loripinus fragilis. Next base: position 82,187,152 of record OZ026522.1, on the reverse strand, counting down.
GACGTAAAGCAGAGCACAGGTACCATAACTCTTGCGTTTATTTCCTTGGAATTATTTTCCTTCGCATTTTGCCATAAAAGTGTGTCTGCTCTATAACTTGAAACCCTTTCAAAATATCTTCACAAAATTTCATATGAATATCAATCAGCAGTAGACGATATGCAATTTAGGCCAAATATTGTATTGTTTTGACCCTACTTTTTCGGGGGCTAAGCTTATTTTTTTAGACATCAGATTTCTCTCTCTATTTTAGGGTATTTTGATTTATTTTCAATGTAAAAAAATCTTTAAAAATATACCTACCTACCGACCCTAATACTATTAAGATGTGTCCCAAAACAAGACATTTTTCCAAAGCGCAAGAACCAGCATAATGGAACTACGATATGATTATTTACTTTTTGCTAAATGACGAGTGTGCAATAATCGACTCATCATGCAGACATGTTCGTGTAATGAAGACCCCTTACACTCCACTTTTATATAGTACACTTAGTGTACACATTGCCAAGGATCTTTTTAGCTTGCTTACACTAAGCGTTGCTACTGCAACCGTTAGTGTCGACACTATAGAACTTGGTGTGTACGTGGCCAACCACTATTTTTACTTGTTTACACTAAGCGTTCTACTTCAACTGTAAGTGTCGACACTATAGAACATACTGTTCACATTGCCAACCATCATTTTCATTTTGTTTACACTAAACGTTGCTACTACAACCGTTAGTGTCGACACTATATAGAACTTGTTCACATTGCCTACCATCATTTAGCTTGTTTACACTAAGCGTTGCTACTGCAACTGTTAGTGTCGACACTATAGAACGTGGTGTATACATTGCCAACCATCATTTAGCTTGTTTACACTAAGCGTTGCTACTGCAACCGTTAGTGTCGACACTATAGAACGTGGTGTATACATTGCCAACCATCATTTTAGCTTGTTTAAACTAGGCGGTGCTACTGCAACCGTTAGTGTCGACACTATAGAACTTAGTGTACACATTTCCAACAATCTTTTTAGCTTGTTTACACTGAGTGTTGCTACTGCAACTGTTAGTGTCGACCCAATAAAAAATAGTTAGTGAGTATGATCAGGAAATACCACAATCACAAACCGCAGACAACCCTGTGGCACCGCGAGGAAGAGCCGCTCAACCATCTCGAGACACCAGGAAGACAAATTAAGCAAAGCGAACAGCTCTCTCTTCCCCATCAAGATGATTGCAATACTAGAATGGACATAAAGTAACGTACAACAAAACAGAACAATTACAGACTCCCACAATGGGAGTAACAATAAACAAAAAGTCAACAACAACAGAACCACCGCCTTAGAATGGACAGCAGCCTAAGCTATCAGGGGGGCTTAAATGCATTTTACTGGTACCAAATCTTTGCCCTAGATTCTGCTGTTGTTGAAGTACAAGAAATGTTCAGCTCGCATGGAGGTCATCTAACTAATGCAATGTATCATCACGGAGAAACACTCAAATCAAATTACTACACCATGATGAAAACTTGTTGTATACGTGGCCAACCACCATTATTGCTTGTTTACACTAAGCGTTGCTACTACAACCGTTAGTGTCGACACTATATAGAACTTGGTATCCATATTGCCTACCATCGTTTAGCTTGTTTATACTATGCGTTGCTACTGCAACTGCTAGTGTCGGCACTATAGAACTTAGTGTACACGTTGCCAACCATATTTTTAGCTTGTTTACACTAAGCGTTGCTACTGCAACCGTTAGTGTCGACACTATAGAACATGGTGTATACATCCATTGCCAACCATCATTTAGCTTGTTCACACTTACCGTTGCTACTGCAACCGTTAGTGTCGACACTATAGAACTTAGTGTACACATTGCCAACCATCACATTCATTTGGTTTACACCTAGCGTTGCTACTACAACTGTTAGTGTCAACACTATATAGAGCTTAGTGTATAAATTCCCAAATATCATTTTCATTTTGTTTACACTAAGCGTTGCTACTGCAACCGTTAGTGTCGACACTATAAGACTTGGTGTACATATGCCAACCATCACATTTATTTGGTTCACCAGTTGATCATGTAAGCAAGAATCCACTACCATGCACTGGTAGCCAGCCTGTTACCATTAATCTTGAAGCAGAAAGGTAACGGCATTCTTTGACTATTAAATTGCCGACATTAGAGGCCATGCTTTAAAGGGACTGTCTTTTCTATTGGTATTACAGGGTTTATTTTAAAAAAGAGAAATATTATATATTACCTTTTGCCAATGCCAACCTTGAAATTTGTTGTCTGCTGATGATTTTTGCAAACATATTTGACCGAGACCATGCCAGATAGAACGGCGAGCATGATCTGGGTCGGAGCTGTTTGACATGTTGATGTTATTCCTGAAAGGAAATTTAGAGAAAAAAGTAAAGTTGAAAAATCGTTCTGTATGTCATGCTCTGGGACCAAACTGTTTGTAATGCATAGCAGCAGACGACAAAAGTACCCGCAAGCAAGGAAATAGTAAGCAAAATATTAACTTAGCTTGTTCACAGCAATAGTTACAAGTTCAATTTGCTTTCATTTAAGACTCAGATTAGCCTGTGGATTTATTTTATTTTATTTATTAATATATTATTTAAAGATGTGTACACTTTTAAGCTAAAAACGGCAATTCTACCAAGTGACATTCTACAACAAAACTGTACCAATTAAAATGGTACTCTGGTCTTACAGATTTAGCAGATTCATTGTCTTGAGATATATATAGATTTACACTAATAGATACATCGTATTAGAATTTACAAATATTTCTCCACTTTCTGAAAAAGTAAGTATGTATGATCAGAAAATACCACACTCACATACTGCAGACCAACCCATAGTGAGCATTGCACAATACACCCAGAAAACAATTATAGTAAAACAACCAGCTCTCTTCATTGACCGGAGTCTGATCAGTCTTCTTGTCCTAGTGTCGAAGCATTGTGTCCTTATATATGCGTGAGGCGGCAAGGGTAACTCTGATCAGATTCAGAGACACAGTCTGAGTCTTCCCTGTGTGTACACGCACATTATAGGAAATACTCTGCCCCTGAGAAAATGGATTTACTGAGCTCTTTATTGGATAGTAGACTTGATAGCCTTTATATGCATCATGATACGACAAAACCAACAAAATGGCTGTATATCCAGTACAGACTCAGAAGTGCCTAGGCATCCACCTATTCTAATCAGTACCCAGGTACTAGATAGCTGACCGCATGAAAAGGCTTACAACCTAAAATGATAACTCATGACACACTCGCCGGATGCCTATGCATGCTGATCACAGTGTCACTGATGACAAAGTTAAATCACATACATGTTGTATCTTCGTGAGGGCGTTACCCAAATCTTGTATTGACACATTTCATCAAGAGTATTCAACAAAAAATGAATTCTGACGTAAATATAGGGCCCTAACTCTGTTGCAAATTTGCGAAAAATGACAATGTACAATCCGAAAGTAGATCTTGTCAAAGATGATGTGTATACAAAACTTGGTCTCAGTTGGTCTATTCGTTCAAGATATAGAAGAAAATTTGAATTGTGACACCAAACAAGGGCCATAATTATGTTGCGAAATTGTGGAGAATGACGATGTACAATCTAAATGTAGATCTTGTTCATGATAATGTGTATGCAAAAAATGGTCTCAATAAGTCTATTCGTTCTCAAGATATTCAAAAAACCTGATTTCTTATGTCAATCAAGGTCCGTTACTATGACAATTTACTATCCCAACCGTAGATCTTGTCAAGATAAAGTGTATACAAAAGGTTAATTTCTGGCCATTCATGTTAACAGTATGTTTTTAAACAAGTTAAGATAATAAAGACAATGAAATGTGAAGATGACATATACTGAGAATGCTAACTGTTGAGTATTGGACTTATCACGTAAAACCCTGACGTATAACCTAAAACACGAATTGAATACTAAACTGGGCAAACGACAGAAAGACGATATCTATTTTCCCGTAAAAAGTAGAATCTAGCAGTTAAAATATTCAGCTTTTCCTATAGTTTAACACAAAAAGTTAATCAAGGGATCAATAAACCTAGTGTCTAATGTCAAGAAATAAAATCCGACATTGTGGACAATAAGTCTTGATTATGTACATATTATCTACACGTGCGCCGCTTAGTGTCTACATCGACAATAACGGTTGCAGTTGCAACCGTTGGTGTCTACGTGGACAATAACGGTTGCAGTTGCAACCGTTAGTGTAAACGCATAGACACTAACGGTCGCGACTGCAACCGTTAGTGTCGACGTAGACACTCAGCGGCGTGTAGACACTAACGGGTGTTACAATGCTCATATGTTTTCGCAGTGCTAAGTTCTTGTTTTAGGGTGTCAATATAGTATTTTTTCAAACGACCACAACATTGTTAGCTGCCTTATCTGCGGGGGCCAAAACAAACCTCCTATGGAATTCCTGTATCCCAGTAAAATATTTTATTGACTGTTCCAAGTACTTCTTTTGGTTATCATTTGTGTTATTTATGTCTTATGTTTGTCATGCTTTCGCGTCTGTGCATTGCTGCCTTGTGGTCACCTGAAGGAAAAGGGCTGACCACTTCGCTATTGTTTGTGATGTTTATTGTGATTTTGTTACTTTCCCATTTGGTATCCTGCGACAGGTGTGGTACTTAATTGTATCGATTCTTGATCCCTTGCTGTCTTTCTTACTTTGTATATTCAATTACCTTAATTAACGATTTAGATTCGGCTGAAACGGTTGATAAAGCTTCATTTCCTTTCAATACTCTAAGAGCAATTCTGATCAGATGTGGTACTGAAGGAGCAAAAAATAAGGCATGTCCGCCTAGAAGAGTGATTATTTTTATTGGCATTTTGTTCAGTACTGTTAAAATGACAATAGAGGGTACACCTGAAAGGATACATGAGATTAAATTTCCTCTGAATACTAGGTTGAACAAGGAAATTGCATGTTTGAAAGCAATGTAGTCTCTTTTAGGCAAACTTGATTTTATTGCTACATCTGTAAGGTCATGGAGGAATTCATATCACAGATACTAAGATGGCTTATGGCACTTCATTTAGAAGAGAGAAGACAAAAAAAATAGTAAGTGAGTATGATCAGGAAATACCACAATCACAAACCACAGATACATGGCACCACGAGGAAGAGCCGCTCAACCATCATAAGACACCAGGAAGACAAATTAAGCAAAACAACCAGCTCTCTCTTCCCCTTCAAGATGATTGCAATTCTAGAATGGACATAGAGTAACGTACAACAAAAAATAGGACAGTTACAGACTCCCAAAAAACCGTGCAAATTCCAAATTTTGATGGGGAAAAGAGAACTGGTTGCTTTGCCAAATTTGTCTTCCTGGTGTCTCGTTATTTTTATGTGGCTCTTCCTCGCGGTGCCATGGGTTTGTCTGCAGTTTGTGATTGTGGTATTTCCTGATATTACTCACTCTTTTTGTCAAAAAATGTGATGTGGTGGTATATTTTTTACCTATTTATAACAGGGTTTCTATCATGCTATATGAAGAATGGTGTGAACCAGATGAGATTTGTTCTAGTGATTCCAGTTTACAAGGTTGTGGTGGTTTCTGGCAAGGGAAACATTTTAATGCTGCTTTTTCGGAGAAATTTCAAAATGATCAGTTTCATATTACATAATTTGAAATGTTTGCTGTGATGATCTGTTAAAACTTTGGGAGTACAATTTTTAAGGCAAAATAATACAAATGGTCTGTGACAACCAAAAACATTTGTCAAGATGAAATTTTGCAAGATTTTTTAACACTTTCGCTACCAAGCACCTCAAAAAACCAATACCTCAGTACCAAGCATGTTTCAAGGACTCTTGTAAATTGAGGGTATATGGGTTCAACACAGAGTATCTCTAGAAACTTTCAACCTATCGCTGTGAAACTTTCACAGAATATTGATATTATATAAAACTTTTATTTAAAACAATAATGAAAAAGATAGTCATGTGACCTTTGGCGACCATTTTGGAAGCCATATTGAAAATATGAAAAAAGCCTATAAACAACTATTTTATGCAAAGATAGATAAACATCCATCTACTTTAAGTATCAAACATCAAGATCTATTCTGATATATTGTTTCATCAGAAATAAATCAAAGTAAAGCAGTTGAAGGGCTACATGCGTCCTATAAGTCATCCTCATGGACATGTTTTCGATATTTTTAATTTCCACGAAATCTAATGACATTACAAACATGTTTGTAAAATCCATTCTTGTACAGAAAATTGCGTATACCTCCATATACGATATTATTATGTCCCCTGAACATTTTGAAATACAGAACAAAGAGTTGCGTCCCTTATTACCGTTTAAAATAGACAGCTATCAACTGTGCCTTTAAATTTCGACTGTAGTCGCGTTTGGCAGTGAACGGTAAATTCGACTACAGTCGCGGTTTGGTAGTAAAAGTGTCAAGAGAAATTGCTAAAAATGGTACACTTAGAGTCCACCGCATTTCGGATTGTCTGTCAAGATGTGATTTAGATTATTCACATAGAGTAGAATTCTATGCAGCAACACGAAGTTATGATTTATTTGAATGCCATGTTTCTACCCGTTTCTTTGACCTTATTCACTCTTGGTAACACTTATATGGGTTTTTTTTTCAAACACACAATTGAAGCCTTTAAAATCAGACTTGAGAACTGCTAGAAAGAGTGGTTTTGCAGACAGAACAGCACAGAATCTCAGAATTCAATGGAAATCATTTCTGTTAATTGATTTTATTTCTATCTGAGTAAGTAAGGTTGCAAAGATCAGGAATCGATACAATCAAGTACCACACCTGACCCAGGATACCAATGGGAAAGTGACAAACTAACAGAAGACACCACAAACGAGAGCCAAGAGGTCAGCCCTTTCCCAGCAGGTGACCACGAAGCACATAGAAACAGACGCGCACAAAACATAGCAAACACAAGACAGAACAAAAACATAAAAGATCCACAAAAGAAGTACCGCCTTGGAACGGTCAGCAAAATATTTTACTGGAGGGCTTAAACCGGTTTAACGGCGCCAACCTCACCCTTAATTCAGATGTGGATCAAGACACATAGATATTTGGTTTGCATGAAAGACCCCTAACTTATCAATGCATCATCTCCTAAAACATATAAATCAAGATATAACAAGGAGATAAAGCAAGGATACAAAGGATACAAGGATACATGCCAGCAGATACAAAGAATTATGTCTATATTCAAAATCGTTTTGAGCAGATCTTTTAAATCCAAAAGTGCTATAATATTAGTAAGTGGGATTAAAATTATGCACAATTTGTTTGGTTTTTCGGTAGATTATATCGATGATTTATTTAGAAATTTAAGCATAAGGTGTAATGCTATGTTACAGCCTCATTGTCCTAAGCAAGCAAATGCTAATACACCAGAAATATTGCTAAAATTCTCAACGTTACCGAATCTTTCAGACCCTGAAGATAGTGTTTTTTATGTTTATTTCTTTTTGCCTTGGTTTTATTTGCAAGGATATCAAATTGGGTTCCTACAAGTAGATAAGATTTAAAGAAAGAAAAGAGTCTTTTGCTCAAAGCTATTTAGATTATTTCTGAACACTTGATTGTTTCCTTTCACTGGTCAAAAACTATTCAGTTTTGAAAAAGTGTTTTACGGACTCCCTTAATTTGAATACCAGAGTCAGTTCTATGTCCATTTAAAGCTTTTCAAAACATGTATAATTTGGTTGATACCAAATAATATGACCCATTGTTCACTTTACTATATACTCCTTTTATTTATGTAAATAAACAGTTTTATTGAACATAATTGGCACAAGCTATCATGCTGAATTCATTCTTTGGTTAGTATATCAGATGGCTCTAATGCACTTTGCATGGAGATACTCGCAATAGTCTGTTAGCACTATTGGTGTTACATATTTATTTCTGGAATATCAATACAAAGTTTGGTTCATATGTTTTATGAGTGCTATGGAGGTTGTGTGCTCTTTGGTTTGAAATGGGTCGAAACAGTTTTTATGTCTTTTCAGAGAGCTCCAGGCACTTTGAAGGGGGGTATATTTCGTCATAGTCAGTTAGCACTAATGGCTTAAACACATTTTCTGAAAATTCAGATTGTTTTGATAAATCGCCAATTCAAACAGAGTAAATCATTATTGTATCAAGATAAATATTGTTTATGTTGATGATTTTACTTTGATGGTAAGTACATGGTATAATGCTAAAATAGTACATACCATCTGTTTTCAAAAATATTGAGGCGCTGTGCGCGGAAATGATCCATAATAGTCAGTCAGCACCATGGTAATATCATTCAATTTGATAATGCGTTTTATCATATGACGTCGCGTCTGGGAGTGAAGTAACGCCATGCAATAAAATCTGTAAACCACTAGTGGTTTATCGATTTTCGGGAAACATTATGACGTCCATAACAACGTTGCGTACATAATGACAAAATTATAACGTTTTTACGCCAGAAATGAGATTTCAAAGTATTTGTCATATGATAAATAGAATCTAACATTCGTGCTCTTGTATTATTGAATTTATTAAACTCGTTGCGAAAAAGAGATAAAATGCTCGGCAAGCCTCGCATTTTATCTCTTTTCCCCTACTCGTTTAATAAATTCCATAAAACATGAGCACTCATGTAAGATCCTCTATGTATTTACTGCATTAGCATTTTGTATGTAACTGCAGTCAGCATCTCATACATGAATTGGTTTTCTTTTTTTATTATAGAATATCAAAAGTGACCATCATTGCTGAGGAGATAGCTAAACATCCATCTGGTTCGGAAGGAGTTACATTGCAAATCTTCTGTGGGTAATTGATTGCTAAAATTGCTTCAAAAATTGACTCTGGCGAAGCTGATTTAATTCTTTTTGATTATGTAATCACACATGCAGGGACTAATGACATTGACAACATAGCCCCATATAACAGCATTATTTCAGATTACGGCAATTTAGTAGGCATTGTAGGCAAAAGAAATATTCAATACAGATTGTGTTATACCTTGAAAATATTAACCTGATCCTGGCCTTTATTACAGCCGATTGAGCTTCTAAAATATATCTTCGGCGTTCATCGTATAACAAATGCGGAAATGCACGTGGTAATTTCAACACAATAGAAATATATATATATATATACCACTATAATGCTCAATTGGCTATCAGCTGCCTGCGTGGCTCAGTGGGTAGAGCACGTGAATATTGCACACTTATATTTTTAAGTTCTGCGTTGTTAGTTCGAATCCTATACGCGACAGTTATTAGTGTAACTATTAAAAAGACTATTGTTTTTATTTTTATTAAGTTTTCTCCTTTTGCAATATCGTCATGATCGTTTCTCTATTTTAATTGATTTGATCTCTTTGGTGACAACACAATTCTCTTGTCGGATCCGTAACACTGTACTTCAACTATCGCCTGTCATCTCTTCAGTTTTTAAAATATGAGCTGCGACATGAGCTTTCCAACAATGTGGCATTTTGACACGAATAGGCACAGGTGAACCTTTTAAGAATTGACACTAGATGCTGTTCATTCAGTAGCTTACCATCCATAGAATATTCAAGTGACTAGCAAAGGCTCTGATCAGACTGTGCGCATGCGCATGCTGGTCTGAGCCTTTGCTTGTCGCTCATACCTCTTTGTTGGAAATCTCATGTCGTGGCTCATATATGGACCTCCTTGCTGCTCTTTAGAGAAATGCTTCGACCTGCTATAACTGATTTATTCTGCTTTGGAGCCAAGAGCACGAGTGTAGACCTATATCCGCAAACTAAATTCTAACTCCAGACATCAATAAATTGTCAGTCATTACATTTTCAAAGTAATCGTGAACTTATATGTTTTGTGTTTATGTGCATTTCTATGACATAAACAAAGAAAAATGATATAAAAAAGTTAGGTCGACCAGGATTCGAACCCACAATTTACGTATCTGGAGCAATTCTGCCTAACCACACGACTACCGTGGGAAGTACAACTTTATTGAGTTATCAGCGGATCTTATCGCAATTGTACCAAGACGTTTATTTCCGTTATTGCTCGAAACATACCGATTGCACACGATCCAGCACGAAAAACTATATATTCAGTGTTAATACCTTAATAATTTATTCATGCATAAAGGTTAGGATCAGGTTAATTTTGTAGAGGTATATCAGCCATCCTTCCTAGACATGTGGATCATACGTTAATTGACCCAATGATCAGAAGCATGAACAAACACCCAAGAGAGTTTATGAGCAATTCTAGACGCTTCAAGTTTGTATGTACATATAAGCCTTTTGTGTTTGCTAAATCAATTAGGGTTGGCCTTTTTGCAAAACGTGATAAAGGTTTGCATTTACATACTGAAGGAACAAATACATTAAAACGTTTCTTTCTGCGTGTAATTTCAAATCTGTAAGTAAAGTATGACATATGCCTTTCTGAGGTTTTGAAATTTTGACCGTCGCGTGAGACATATTAATTTCTCAGGCAGGCATTAATCATAGCTTGTGATTATTTTACAGCATGGAAGACTTAGCTCTATGACATGATTGTAAGACACAATACTTTTTAAAGTATAGGCGGTAAGATCTGTGTTAATATTCAAAGTGTTTTGTTAGCTTGTTTATTATATATAGTCTGTCTTACAACTTGTAACGCACGACGACTCACAACTTGTTTTTCTTTTTGTATGAGGTTGTTTATGTTTGATGCAATAACTTTATTCAAACGAAGGCTTCAGATCACTGATTTGACCTTGTATGGAGTCGAAGGTCAAATACGAGTATACCTAGTATTAGTAACAAAAGCAGCATGTATCGCTTTTGTTGCTAAAATAGCAATGACACGTCGTAAACCGCTGACTTTATTACAACGTTGCATCAGATCTAAAGTAAGTAAAGATCAACACAATAGAAGATACAAGATGGCCACCTATTATATTGCACAACCATTGCGTGAGGATGAACGGATTTACAACGATAATTCAATTTTTTATCGATTTTTGAAACGCGAGCAAAATCACATTTAGTTTCAGTATCAAAACTATGAAGACTGCAAATAATATTATCTAAAAATGTAGCCATGGTGCACTTCTGAGACTGTCACTCGCACAGAATGATAAGAGAAAAATATCAAACATTGATGAGAGTGCCAGTGATGGATAGGAATGGCCTGGTCGTCTAGTGATGAACACTTTTAAGAACTCTTCAGTGAGCTTACCTGCTAGCGACGGTACTGAATAGTTGATGAAAACTAGAAGTAAGGACAACGGAGACCAACAGAAATTGTCAGATAGACATTGGAAATAGCTGTTAAATTGTGTGTAATATATTTAAGGGACAATTGGTCATAATGACATTATGACAGAAGAGACGATGGGACATTATAACAATTAAAAAGGAAATAGTTTTAAACCTTGAAAACTGGAAGAAACTTTAGTACTGTTATTTAGAAAATATTGACAGTGTAGTGGACCAATACAGGCAGTCTGAACCGGTGGACTTTATTGTCCACTTGCCTGGGTGAAGATTATAACGTGTCTGTGAAAATGGATACCCCCTGGTAAACGTCCAAGGCTGGTTTGTTCCAGAGGGTCAGGAGGAACTAACATCAACGAAATCTGGCATAGCACTCACGTTAATACAGTAGAATAAACTGAAATCTGCTATGATCCTTATTGAAGAACTTCTCGATGGTGAGCTTGATAAAGTCAGTTTCTGTGAGGAAACACATTAGAGCCAAGAAGGAGCACTGACATGTTCAAATTGCAATCCATATTAGCCACGACATGTAAAAACCAACAATGTGTCTGTGTCAGTTTGACCAGTCTTTGCTCTTCGCATGAAGAAAGCTTGGGACATTAATTACCCCCTGAGTGTTTAGCTAAGATTTTAATCTGATTGGGTGAATGCCCAAGTAGATCTTGTCTTCTCGTGACTCACAGTCACATTGATGGTTTTGTCATGTCTGGCTCAAACTTTTATATTCTTACAAAAGTTACATTTTAAAGTGTATATATGCATGCAAAATTGAATATATAACCTTTTTTTAGCTCACCTGAGCCACAGGCTTAAGGTGAGCTATTGTGATCGGTCTTTGCCCATCGTCCGTCCTTCCGTCGTGTGTAAGCTTTTTCTCTCCTGAACCACTGGTCCAAGTTTCATATAACTTCACATAATTTCCCCATGATGCCTTCGTTTTAAATTGCATAAATGGTTCTGCTCTACCGAACAAGAGGGCGCCAGATCTCCAGATAAGAAATCTTTTAAACTACATCTCCTCCTGAACCACTGATACAAATTCAACAGACTTTTTTCTTATAATTACCTCTATCGAACTTTCACGAATGGTTACACTCCGCTGAACAAAGGGGCTGCCAAAGCTCCAGAAAAGAAATACCTTTTAACGGCATTTTCTCCTGAACCACTGGTCCAAATTCAAATTAATTTCACAGGATTGTTCCTCATGAACATCAATACTGACATATCCAGCAACGCTAGATGTCTGAGCTTTTACCTACATCCATGCGTTGTGTTTGCGAGCAGGGATGACCCTGGTGAGTCTGCGCATACAGTCTCACAAAGACCATCGCTGCTCGCAGAATATGCAAAGACTTGCCAGGGTCATTGCTACTCGCCCATGTGCTAAGTACCGAATTGAGCTTTTACCTACATCCATGCGTTGTATTTGCGAGGAGGGATAGCCTTGGCGACCAAAGCCGTCGCTGCTTGACAGGGCCATCCCTATTCGCCATGTGCTAAGCATTGAAATCTGGTGCACTGGCCAAAATTGTTCTTACAGTGTATGGGCATGAAGCTGATGTGGATTTAAAAGGGGACACGAGTGGTTCCTTCAAGCTACTGTGTCTTCTGTTGCTGAACAAGGAACCAGAAGATGTGATACAGGACGATGATAACCTAGCAGAGGAGAAGGCCAGGAGATTATGGAGGGTAGGACAGAATGATATTTTATATTTTACCATTAAAGCGCCAATCACGACTGCAGCAGACCACAAATACTGTGATTTCTTTCCTAATTTTCGAAAGAAATAAGGTATGATATTTCATGAGCATCGTCTGCCAGCAGACGATTCTCATGAAATATCATGCCTTAATTGTTATTTTTGTAAAAAGCACCAAAGGACGAGTAACGGTTTGGCCGTTTTTGACCCACGATGAATTTGGCTGAAATTTAAATAAATGGTAGTATGATCTTTGCCCTTTTACATGAGTATTTTTTTAATCTAACGACGGCATATACAACCACGTGAATTAAAGTTCCCCCCAAAAAAATAAAATGACCCGAGCCTAAGTATGTATGAAATTATCAAAGTACCCCCGCCCCGGGAGATTATCAGCAAGTAAAACCACCGCAATTTCCGGTAGCCCCCCCCCCCCTCATTGTGGAGATATTGCAAAAATGAAGTACGGCACATTAGCTAGTTTGATTTCGTGGTGGGCTCGTATTTTACAGTGTATTGGTGAAGTACTTCAAACTAGTAATATGGAATTATAAAAATAGCACAAAAAAAAAAAAAAAAAAAAAACACAGACACATGCTTTAAATGGTTTATATTGAAACATGCCCGAAACCTTTTGGGTGGGGTTAAATTTGGCACTCCTTAAAGAAAATAAACACGGTGACCCCCGATTTTTGGGGTTTTTTTTCTTAAAGGTAATATAGTTATCGATAAAAACAACAAATTTTAAAAGATTTTCAATGTCAGGATTTTTTATATATAATTCATTCGTAAAATCGTAATCCTACTTAAGGAGAATTACCAAAATATATCATGCATTTTTGTCACTGGCTGAGATGACCAATATATTTTCACATTTTCAAAAATGCTTGAGGTAATGAGCAAATAAATAAAAGTTTAAAAATGAAGCTGGACGACGATTACAACTATTTTGGATTAATAATTAGGACATAGGTTATGTTCAGAAACATATACGCACACACGATGATTACATCGGCTATTATATTCTGTTCCGTCGACATGTATCTGGGTCATGCTAAAACGTGACGAAGATATTTATTGTGGTTCGACAAATCAATGAAAATACTCAATCTTCTTTTTTTTCTTTTTTTTCTTTTTTTTTTCGACAACTGAAATGTAGTGCAATACACAGACATGTCAAGAAGGTGATATGTGTTATGTGACATTAAAATTTCATACCTTTTTTGCGATGTATTTTGGGTAATTGGAGGTGAGAAATATTGTTTGGCAAAGCAGACATTTATCGTGAGATTTCACACCTATCAAACGAACACATTTTAACAAGTTACATGTCGTTTTGGCATTTTACCTCGTCTTGTAAACGATTATGACCTTGTGATTAAGACCACCACCCCCTCCCCATTTGGCCATTTATTTTATACATATTGCATTCTGTTATGTTGAATTGAGCTGTCGTGATTTATCGTGCTTTTAAAAGCTCACTTTTTATATACAGTACAATGCTTCCCGATTTACCGCACACAACGCACAATGCTTAAGTTTCTTTTTTAAATCAACAAAAAACAAAAATCAACAACAACAAATGCTTGATGAACTTTCTAACTTTTTCAGCTATGTCGGGACAGGTCTCTCTTGGTTGAACATGGATAAATGCAAAGATAAATGTGTATTGCTCAAGGACACAACGCAGTGACGCAAGTGAGGCTCGAACCCGCAACCCCTCGGTCTCGAGTCAAGCACACTACAGCTGAATAATAATAATAATAATAATAATAATAATACGAGGGGCATTTGGAAAGTTCTTAGCATGGTCATTTATCTCAGTAACCGATTTACATATCCTATCATGTTTGATATCATTTTAAAGAGCCATCTTTCTTCTATGTTGTGGCACAAATTTCATGAGGATATTATAATGCAGACACGAAAAACATTATTGTGAATACATGTACTGTTTGTATACTGGAAAACGCAAACTTTCAGTGGAAAATATAACATTTTACCTTTTGAAAAGTGTGCAGAACATTAACAATAGTTCATGAAATTAGATAATTTTCTACCATTTGGTAGGCCACAATCTGGTACAGTTATTATACAATTGATGACCAAGTTGGATGTTTCTAATAACTAAATACCGGAACAGCAACACATTAACCGTCTAGGAAACAAAGCAATGCACTTTTTTTTGTGGCGGCTTCGCCGACGCTCTATTATCGCTTTGAACCTTAATTTTATGCAAATTTTCGCAAATCAGAAGTATTCTTAAATTGTATTATTCATCACACCAGCTAGAAAACAATGCCCTCATTGGTTAATACTCAGATTGACCACACAATCTGATTATAGATGCAATTTAACTTGAAAATTTCCATGTAAATGGCCGAGAACCAGTCTGTGCACTAGTCCTAACAATGGACATTGATCTGGAATATAGGTCAACTCACGCTGTACAGCATTTCTAATCTGCTTTATTACCATTCTTTGCATGCCTTGCTTAATTGCACAAAGTAAATTCGTGCAATATAAAATAACTCACTAAATCCTAAAGGACTTTAACAGCATTATATAAAGCAAATCTTTGTATTTTTTATTCATGGTTTCCCATTTCAAATGCGTTACACGATTATAGTCTGTTTCATAAATTTCGACAATAGGCCTAGTCTATTTCTAAAACAAATATAACAAGACTTAGTGTATTTAATGCGTTACATTACAAGGGCATAAAATTCATCGCGAATTAGAGAGTAACCTCGGGGTTCAGGCGAGTAAATACGTGCAAAGCTTGCTCTGACCGGCAAATGCATGTTCTTACAAGGACAGTGTAGCTATCGGCAGAGTCTCTCTAACCAGACAATATGGTGCGTTATAAATAGACAGCCAAAAAAGCCACGGTGTAACGTCTATTAATAGTGCTTAACAAGATACACAAAGATGTATCTTAAAAAAAGAGGTTATAATGGGGATGGATATTTAATGTAAATAATGGCACATAATTTCCTACAATTTGAATGTGCCCGCAACCCACAATCCTACACTTAGACTCAGATCAACCTGCGCAGCTGTACATATATCAGCCTATTTTGCTATTTCCTTTAGGAAGATGACAAGCACAAGCTCTAGTTTCTTTAACTACATGTATGTCAGACGAACATGTATCATATAAGGCTAACTTGCAAACAGCCAGCACCAAATCTCGGGCCCGCTTTTTGGATGGTGTTTTCTGGCGGGCCGAGAGTGGCCTGCTTTTACGTGCTTACTGGGAGCTAGTCGATCAGTTTTTGAGTCTACATGATTTATTCGCCTACCCCAGCTATGGCGAGATGCCACAGGAAATAGAAAGGTTATAGGAGTTAGTCCCACACAAAAGCGATTTAGTATATCAGCATTTTTCTGTAAATAGAGACATTCATAATATGTAAATAGAGTGGTTGAAGTGTAAACCATTTAAGACTTGAAAACTACTCCAAGTTGAGATTCGAGATGGGCAGAATCTAGCCTATGTGACAACAACAACAACAATATGGCATGTTTTTTACGGGTTTTCAGTTTCTTTTAGTACATACATTTATCGTCAAAATCTCCCGTTTTCTTAATAACTTTAGGACTAATAACATTGTTCCCTAGCCTTTGCTGGTGAAGTGCCTAAAATTTGAAACGATTCAGATGCATATCGCTTTGCGAAAAGAGCACCAAGCAAAAGAGAGACTAGATTCCAAATTCGCTGGTTTTAGATGAAACATTCTTTTCCAACATGCAAAGACAGGGGGTATAAGGGGATTTCGTCGTTTAGTTGTGTTAAAATTGTAAGTATTTGAGAGCCGCCGAATATCTTTTTTAAAGATATTTCTTGTTTACACTAAAAATCGCATGTCACAATGCACATATTTTGAAAATATGTAACCGCTAGTAGCTTAAAAATGCCATGTGTTGGTATTTTTGTTAAGCACACTTAATGCTCTTAGTATTGAAACCAAAATAAATTTGGTAAACTAGAACAAGGGGAAGATAACTCATATAATCTTTCCATAGGTCAAAGTAAGTGACGTTCTTGTTTATTTCAATTGAAAACCATGGCAAACAAAAAAGTAAAAACACATTGAGAGTCGAAATCAATCAATTTTGTGATGGTTAACGCGATACCATGAGAAGTTCTTATGCCATCAACAAAATGTGAGGGGTTTAGTTACCCCACCCACTTCTTGAAAAGTAGGGGTAGTGTTATTAGGAATAATTTTTCTAGAATACAGAACGAAACAAGCCACACTTTTTGCGCGACGAAATGATTTATATGCATTGTTCACTACCAATAAAGCAAAATATATACTCAATAGGCATTTGTCGGTATCCTGTAGTGACACAATTTATAGTAAAAGTAAATAGAAAAATCGAAAAAAGTCCCATTTTTGAAAGTTTATCATTTCTCTATTAGTCAGCATTTTCCTACTATTGCGTTTTCTTGCATAAGGATATCTGAGATTTTACCCTGGGATAAAAAATCTTATCTTACCCATGCTATCTTACCCAGGCTGTCACGTGAGGGCTACATACATTAATTGTATTGGAACTCACGCACATGGTCGCCAAGTGTTAATGTTTTGTCATCATGTGAAATTGTATCTTAGCGTATTCAGGGACTTATGGATGCTTCTTTTTAAATAAAAAACAGTGGTTAGCAAGAAAAAGAATCCATTATTTGTGAGAGGCAAGTCTCGTGATGTCAAACGGCGATCCTCGGGACAGATTTTTCTATCCTACCCTCACACTCATGATAGATTCTTATAATCACTTCCATGGCTATGGGTTGTAATTATCAAGCATATTATCCCAGCAAACATATAAAAGACCAATATGTAGCTAATGTTGTTTTATCCATTTCATGACAATGGGTTGTTTTATCAAGCATATTATCCCAGCAAGCATATAAAAGACCAATATGTAGCTAATGTTGTTTTATCCATTTCATGACAATGGGTTGTATTATCAAGCATATTATCCCAGCAAGCATATAAAATACCAATATGTAGGTAATGTTGTTTTATCCATTTCATGGCAATGTGTTGTAATTATCAAGCATATTATCCAAGCAAGAATATAAAAGCAGGTCACTATCAGCCCTTCAGGAAACGCTATTATCGCTGGCGGGCCTTATAGTGGCATAAGATTGCGTGCTGGCTGGGATTTGGATTACACTGCATGAAACCATGATTTCGTCACATGTACACTTTAACAAGTAGGCATAGAACAGCCGGCGCATCTACGCATTCTGGTCAATGCCCTTATTATTTTAAATGCATAATAAATCAACTTGCTACATGCTGCACTGTATTATTTAGCTGATCCCTTTAGTGTGGTAACCTGGATTGGTATTACCTGGACACAAACTCCTACGAAAGGTCCCATTTGTGCGCTAGGGGGGGGAGAGCTTGCTGCTCTACTTTAATTGTCTTTCAGATGTCTTGTGACTGTTACTGTTCTGTAGATCTTCCTCATGGTGCCATGGGCTGGACTGCGGTAAAAGACTGTGGTATTTCCTGATCATACTCACTTGTTTCTTGCATGGGTTTCATATTTTGTACATTTCATGAAAGCATATCTCATATTACTTGAGATAGGAATCCCACATTAGGTTTGTGGATACATTCTATGGCCCCAGAATGTCACGTGCTATTTTAGGTCAATGTGATGTTGACCTCTAGTCTAAATTATGGAAAAATCGTGTCCGAAGCATATTTAATTTATTATTTGAGGTAAGTATTCCATACTTAGTGTGTGGATACATCTTGGGGTTGCAGAGTGCCACAAACTGTTTTAAGATCACTATAACCTTGACCTCTGGCCTCAGTTCTAGAAGTATTTTGTCTTTCGTGCCATATTTATCTTTATGTGGAAGTTTGTTTAAATTCACTATATATGTATTCAAGCCAATAGCGTACAGACATCGCTGAATTTTATACTGTTTAAATGACTGTGACATTATAAAATAGTTTATGGTCACCAAAATCTATTTAATTCCTTGGTGTGTTTGTAAGCTTCAATTCATACACTTTAGACATAAACATCTATGATATGTTGCTTTACAGCTGTTTGGTCAGTCCCACATGTAATGTGCTAGTATGACCTTGCAAATTACAAAAATGTAGTTCAAGGTCACTAAAATCTAGTCATTTCTTTCCTCTTTTTCAACAACATTTCGATGCAAGTTTACAAAACGTCCGCTCACTGGTTCAGACAAGAAGCTACAGGAAAGCTGACTAAGCGGATTTGTCATCCAAATTCCACGAAACACCATGGAATCAGACCACGGATGTACATCGAGGATCTACTTTGATAGTGCTGGTGATAGCGTGACGCTGACGTTATATAACGTGACGATAACGTCATAAAAACCATGCCAGCACAATAACAAGTGCGATTGCAGCAAAACAAAGGGAAATAAATAAAGTTATGTTTTTTTTTCAATAAAATATCAATATTTTATTGAAAAAAAACAACATTAACTTCATTTATCAAAGATACATAAACTTCATTTATTCTGCTGATTAATCTGTTAGGTAGTCAGAAAAATGAATTATTGGGCTAAACACACATTTTCCGTACAGTACTTCTGGCTCACAAATTAGAGTTTTTTGTACATAGTACTACGCGTAAAGCGGCTTACATACACCCCAGGCTTGATTTAATTTTAACTGTGCCAGACTTTCCCAAATGACCCAGTGAACATTCAAAATGACCTTCAATTGAGGTCAATAGAATTAAAACACGTCACTTCCGAAGATTACTTGGACGTTTCTTGATTTTCTTGACCTATAACATACTATGCACAATAAGTTAAGCAGTTTCTTATGTTTTGCATCTGTGTTCCTCTTTGTGCAATATCGAATAATTGCAATTGCAATGTCGAGAACAACCTCTTAGGCAAATGAATCACGAATTTACAGACGCCACCCTTTAAATAGGCATTTGGGGAGAGCAAGAATTGCAGGAGGGGGTCAGTAAGAAAATTCACATCCGTTTTAAGTAATGCTAAAATGATAAGCATGCGATTTTTCGTTTGGTTGTCTTTTATCTTCCTCATGCATCATACGCCTATAAAAACTATTGGTTATGTGACAGATGTGAAATGCTTTCATGCTGGAAAAAATCAACTACCACCAATGACGTCAAAACGTAGTCCTCATTTGATCAAAAATCTAATGTTAATTGGTGTTTCAATTCAACAGAGAATCAGTTTACAAAGATATCATAGGCTTAAAACGTAACGCATTTTATGGTTGATTAAAACCTTAAGTTACTGAAAAAGGTGAGACGCATTTGCGAGATAACGGTGACGTTAGATTTTATCTTTCTGCTTGTGCTCTGTAGCCGTGAAGATGTTTCACTCAACATTATTTTTCTGAATATGTTGGAAGGCATCAAACAAGTTTACTTGTTAATATGGTTCCAGAAAACCCGACTAGAAACACTGTGTAAAGGCGATAACATAATCTCATTATAAAAAGCGTCAAATTGTGAAAACGTGGTTCTTTATTTCTCTGAAAATATCAGAAAATTGCAGCATTTGCTATGCTTTTTTGGTTTGCAGTGAGCAAACAATCGCTTGAAAATAGTTTTGGCTTCCCCCAATGGTCAAAAATACCCACGTTATCTGCTAGTTTTATAATTTAACGCGACATATGTGTTTGGCAATTCTGTATTTTTTAATGGAAATTCTTGTCAGATGTTCGACGCTTGTATCTTCATGACAGCAAAATGAAACTTGAGATCTGATTTGGATGGACCCACCCATACAAACCAATTGCTAAACTTATTGTGCATAGTATATTTTACGTAAAATAACGTAAATTGGATGCGTCGCCTGGCAAAACAAGAGTCATACAAGGCAATTTTGTCGAATTTATATCCCCTGACGATATAATATTTTTAATAGAAACATATAAACCACAAAACATCAATCTCATTCCTCCAACCCCTAAGTTCACCTTGGATATCATACAGCTCATAGTTAAAAGCCTATCAACTAGTTTTCAGTACTAAGTTCAATAAAAATAAACTTATCTGTACAATTTAAATATATGACCATTCAACCTGACCCAGAGATCTGGGGTGTATGTAAGGTCAAACAGTAAGTGAGTATGATAAGGAAATACCACAATCACACACTGCAGACCAACCCAGGGCACCGTGAGGAAGAGCCACTGGACTTTTATAGTAACAATACAGCTGGAAGACAGTAACAGCCAAGCAACCAGCTTTCTCTTCCTATTCAAGATGATTGCAAAACTAGAACGGACACAAAGTAATACACTACAAAACAAAGACAAACACAGAACTCCCACAAACAATGCAAAGTACATTAAACAATAGATCAACAACAACAGAACCTCCGGCTTAGAACAGACAGCAGCCCAAGCCACCGGCGGCCAGCCAAGTTTTCTAGTACTTCCGTGTTAGATTTCTTTTACCTTTTAATCCGACCCACGTGTTGAGGGTGTGGGTTAAGACAGAATATGTGATTGCATGATGCTTTACTCTTCATTGCCTTTAATTTGATATGTACTACTTTCAGAAAATAAATGTTGTGACCTTTTGACCTCACCTCAGGGGCCAAGGGTGGGTGTAAGGACATAATATGTGCTTGCATGGTGCTCTATGTTCCATTCCCTTATATCTGATATGCAACATGACTACTTTTAGTAAAAAATCTTTTGACCTTTTGACCCCACTCCAGGGTTGAGGGTGTGCGTAAGGACAGAACATGTGCTTGCATTGTGCTCTATGCTCCATTCATGACTACTTTCAGAAACAAAACTTTTTTTGACCTTTGACCCCACTTCAGGGGTCGAGGGTGTGTGTAAGGACATACTATGTGCATACTTGTTGCAGCATTAGTCATGAATGGAGCATAGAGCACAATGCAAGCACTTGTTCTGACCATTGGGGGAAGCCAAAACTATGTTCAAGCGATTGTTTGCTCACTGCAAACCAAAAAAGCATAGCAAATGCTGCAATAATCTGATATTTTTCAGAGAAATAAAGAACGACGTTTTCACAATTTGACGCTTTTTATAATGAGCTTATGTTATCGCCTTTACACAATGTTTCTAGTCGGGTTTTCTTGAACCATATTAACAAGTAAACTTGTTTTATGCCTTCCAACATATTCAGAAAAATAATGTTGAGTGAAACATCTTCACGGCTACAGAGCACGAGCAGAAAGATAAAATCTAACGTCACCGTTATCTCGCAAATGCGTCTCACCTTTTTCAGTAACTTAAGGTTTTAATCAACCATAAAATGCGTTACGTTTTAAGCCTATGATATCTTTGTAAACTGATTCTCTGTTGAATTGAAACACCAATTAACATTAGATTTTTGATCAAATGAGGACTACGTTTTGACGTCATTGGTGGTAGTTGCTTTTTTCCAGCATGAAAGCATTTCACATCTGTCACATAACCAATAGTTTTTATAGGCGTATGATGCATGAGGAAGATAAAAGACAACCAAACGAAAAATCGCATGCTTATCATTTTAGCATTACTTAAAACGGATGTGAATTTTCTTACTGACCCCCTCCTGCAATTCTTGCTCTCCCCAAATGCCTATTTAAAGGGTGGCGTCTGTAAATTCGTGATTCATTTGCCTAAGAGGTTGTTCTCGACATTGCAATTGCAATTATTCGATATTGCACAAAGAGGAACACAGATGCGAAACATAAGAAACTGCTTAACTTATTGTGCATAGTATGTTATAGGTCAAGAAAATCAAGAAACGTCCAAGTAATCTTCGGAAGTGACGTGTTTTAATTCTATTGACCTCAATTGAAGGTCATTTTGAATGTTCACTGGGTCATTTGGGAAAGTCTGGCACAGTTAAAATCAAATCAAGCCTGGGGTGTATGTAAGCCGCTTTACGCGTAGTACTATGTACAAAAAACTCTAATTTGTGAGCCAGAAGTACTGTACGGAAAATGTGTGTTCAGCCCAATAATTCATTTTTCTGACTACCTAACAGTTTAATCAGCAGAATAAATGAAGTTTATGTATCTTTGATAAATGAAGTTAATGTTGTTTTTTTCTCAATAAAATATTGATATTTTATTGAAAAAAAAACATAACTTTATTTATTTCCCTTTGTTTTGCTGCAATCGCACTTGTTATTGTGCTGGCATGGTTTTTTATGACGTTAGCGTCACGTTATATAACGTCAGCGTCACGCTATCACCAGCACTATCAAAGTAGATCCTCGATGTACATCCGTGGTCTGATTCCATGGAGTTTCGTGGAATTTGGATGACAAATCCGCTTAGTCAGCTTTCCTGTAGCTTCTTGTCTGAACCAGTGAGTGGACGTTTTGTAAACTTGCATCGAAATATTGTTGAAAAAGAGGAAAGAAATGACTAGATTTTAGTGACCTTGAACTACATTTTAGTAATTTGCAAGGTCATACTAGCACATTACATGTGGGACTGACCAAACAGCTGTAAAGCAACATATCATAGATGTTTATGTCTAAAGTGTATGAATTGAAGCTTACAAACACACCAAGGAATTAAATAGATTTTGGTGACCATAAACTATTTTATAATGTCACAGTCATTTAAACAGTATAAAATTCAGCGATGTCTGTACGCTATTGGCTTGAATACATATAAAGTGAATTTAAAGAAACTTGCACATAAAGATAAATATGGCACGAAAGACAAAATACTTCTAGAACTGAGGCCAGAGATCAAGGTTATAGTGATCTTAAAACAGTTTGTGGCACTCTGCAACCCCAAGATGTATCCACACACTAAGTATGGAATACTTACCTCAAATAATAAATTAAATATGCTTCGGACACGATTTTTCCATAATTTAGACTAGAGGTCAACATCACATTGACCTAAAATAGCACGTGACATTCTGGGGCCATAGAATGTATCCACAAACCTAATGTGGGATTCCTATCTCAAGTAATATGAGATATGCTTTCATGAAATGTACAAAATATGAAACCCATGCAAGAAACAAGTGAGTATGATCAGGAAATACCACAGTCTTTTACCGCAGTCCAGCCCATGGCACCATGAGGAAGATCTACAGAACAGTAACAGTCACAAGACATCCGAAAGACAATTAAAGTAGAGCAGCAAGCTCTCCCCCCCCCCTAGCGCACAAATGGGACCTTTCGTAGGAGTTTGTGTCCAGGTAATACCAATCCAGGTTACCCAACTAAAGGGATCAGCTAAATAATACAGTGCAGCATGTAGCAAGTTGATTTATTATGCATTTAAAATAATAAGGGCGTTGACCAGAATGCGTAGATGCGCCGGCTGTTCTATGCCTACTTGTTAAAGTGTACATGTGACGAAATCATGGTTTCATGCAGTGTAATCCAAATCCCAGCCAGCACGCAATCTTAGGCCACTATAAGGCCCGCCAGCGATAATAGCGTTTCCTGAAGGGCTGATAGTGACCTGCTTTTATATTCTTGCTGGGATAATATGCTTGATAATTACAACACATTGCCATGAAATGGATAAAACAACATTACCTACATATTGGTATTTTATATGCTTGCTGGGATAATATGCTTGATAATACAACCCATTGTCATGAAATGGATAAAACAACATTAGCTACATATTGGTCTTTTATATGCTTGCTGGGATAATATGCTTGATAAAACAACCCATTGTCATGAAATGGATAAAACAACATTAGCTACATATTGGTCTTTTATATGTTTGCTGGGATAATATGCTTGATAATTACAACCCATAGCCATGGAAGTGATTATAAGAATCTATCATGAGTGTGAGGGTAGGATAGAAAAATCTGTCCCGAGGATCGCCGTTTGACATCACGAGGCTTGCCTCACACAAATAATGGATTCTTTTTCTTGCTAACCACTGTTTTTTATTTAAAAAGAAGCTTCCATAAGTCCCTGAATACGCTAAGATACAATTTCACATGATGACAAAACATTAACACTTGGCGACCATGTGCGTGAGTTCCAATACAATTAATGTATGTAGCCCTCACGTGACAGCCTGGGTAAGATAGCATGGGTAAGATAAGATTTTTTATCCCAGGGTAAAATCTCAGATATCCTTATGCAAGAAAACACAATAGCTACATATTGGTCTTGACACGAGAAAACCTGGCTTTGTTGTGTTTGAATAAGAAAGGCCAAAACTAGCATGCACATTTGGACAGTCTGATCATCACTTTTGTTAATACCATTAGCTATCTGGGAAAAACATGTATTTGGTCTCCATTTGCTGCATGCAAAAGTTTTATATTCTAGAAAGCCTCTGTAGCTGTGTAGACTGGTTTGGATCTTTCAGTCTCTGATACCTGAAAATAGTTTTCCTTGCATCGAGGCTCACACGTGACAGCTCACATTCGAGTTGAAGAGATAGCGGGTCGCTTTACTCTTTTATCAGTCACCCCTAATATTAACTGAATTATTTCAACATAACCTAATAAACGTTTCCTATCTCACGGCATGTTACCTTTATCAGGTCATGATGACATTGCACTTTTTGAATGACGTCGCTACTGACGCTGGATCAACACAAAAATGAAAAATTACGTCATAATCGCTAGTTTGAAGAGTGTTCAACAATGGGTAAACTGATAAATAGAATACCAGGTTCGCGTCTTTTGATATCAAGTTTACCAGGTTCGGCTTTGAGAACGCATGTTGAATCGCTCGGCAAGCCTCGCGATGTCAACAAGCTTTCTAAAAGCCTTGCCTGGTAAACTTGATATCAAAAGACACTCACCTAGTATTCTCTATATCTCAGCAAGCCTCGCGATGTCAACAAGCGTTCTAAAAGCCTTGCCTGGTAAACTTGATATCAAAAGACACTCACCTAGTATTCTCTATATCTCGGCAAGCCTCGCGATGTCAACAAGCGTTCTTAAAGCCTTGCCTGGTAAACTTGATATCAAAAGACACTCACCTAGTATTCTCTATATCTCGGCAAGCCTCGCGATGTCAACAAGCGTTCTAAAAGCCTTGCCTGGTAAACTTGATATCAAAAGACACTCACCCAGTATTCTCTATTTATCATCTTCTTGGTGTCATCAAGGTGCCTTGGGTTGGTCTGCAGTGTGTAATTGTGGCATTTTCTGGTCATACACACTTACATTTTCGCGAGAAGAATATTTGAATCTATCATGAGTATGAGGGTGGGATAGAAAAATCCCTCCCGAGGATCACTGATGGCTTCACGAGCCTTGAACGTTTGTTCAAATGATGATTCTAGGTTAACTCCTTCATCTAGCTAAAACTTATATTTACCCATTCAAGCCGAATGGAGTTTCCTGCTCTTATAAATTGGACCAGCTATTTCTGTTTAAGGTTTGTTGGGTGGTATTTTTCATTTTTATTATGCCCCCGCCATGATAATGGCCGGGACATTTAGTGTTACCCCTGTCCGTCCATTTGTACTTTACGTACGTACGTACTTACGAACGTCTGTTCCGACGACGTCCGCTCTCTTAATCGAATACTTTAAATCAGAATTTTATTAAACTTGGTCACATTGTTTAGTACCATAATGTCTTCTTCAATTTCGATAATGGTCTATTTCGCACTAGGCTTTCAGTAGTTATGGCCCTTTGTTTATGAAAATACTCCGTTTTAAACAATGTCCGCTCTCTAACTCGAATATTTTTAGCAGAATTTTAAGAAACTTGGTCACATTGTTTAGTACCATGATGTCAACTTCAAGTTCGATAATAGTCTATATCGCACCAGGCTTTCAGTAGTTATGGCCCTTTGTTTATGAAAATTCACCGTTTTAAACGATGTCCGCTCTCTAACTCAAATATTTCTGATCAGAATTTTATGAAACATGGTCACATTGTTTAGTATTATGATGTCGTCTTCAAGTTCGACAATGGTCTATATCGCACCATGCTTTCTATAGTTATGACCCTTTGTTTATGAAAATCACCATTTTAAGCGATGTCCGCTCTCTAAGTCGAATAGT